>JANJGN010000023.1:44830211-47230211 GCA_026770705.1 Isurus oxyrinchus
AGGGCCGTAATTGAGAGGATCATTGGGCGGCTCAGGATGAGGTTCCACTGCCTGGACCGATCAGGGGGAGAACTGCAATATCCTCCAGAACGCATCTCGCTTATGGTGTTGTCCACTGCACACTCTGGCTCTGTCAACGGGGGACCCACTGGAGGATGAAGACAATGAGGCTGCTCCACAGGCCACAGAGGACGACTCAAGTGATGGGTCTGAGGAGGAGCCTAGGGTGGATCCCAGGCTGAGGACATGGATGCAGAAGTGGGAAGCCTTATGGGAGGCAGGGAGACCAGGGAGGCCTTGATTTTCTGTTCTTTCAACTAGGCCTCCAGAGCATGGATTTAAAGTGAGGGCAAGGGTGACGCCACCTTACTGATGAGGCCATTGTTCACTCTTATGTCAAGTAACGACCTCTGAAATAAAGTTTGTAGCCCTTCCTGTCTGTCACATGTAACCCCCATGCCCATCACCTATAAAAAACATGAAGTAAATCAGACCATGACACATAATGAGGTCTTTACATGGTGATCCCGTTAACACAGTTTGTACATGTTAGATGTATGAACTAAAGTTATATCACCCGTGACAACCCCTTATGTGTTTACAGTGCCTTAAGCTGCATCTTGGTCCCACTGCTCCCCCCCAGCTGTCCCCCGTCCCCACCCCACCGTAGGCAGTGCCATTAGAGGCAGCACGCTGACTCTGCTGTTGTGTCACCCTTGATGACCTTGGTGGCCTTCCTCTGGCTGGCAGAATGTGTGCAGGTGCTGCCTGGGAGGGAGTGTCCAGCACCATGGTTGGGCACTCCTCAGTCATCGCAGCCTCATCAGATGCGATGGACACTGTCAGAGGAGCTGCTGCCATCCTCTGGAGTGCCCCAAGAGGAGCCCACAGATGTGAGATGCAGCACATCCACCTGCGGGAGGTTATTTTGAACCTCCCTGTTGACCACTGATAAGACGGGCATCTAGCAGAGAGACTAGGCATCTCATTCATCTCTCACACTGGCAGTGACCTCCTGAGTTCGCTGCCAGTGTGAGGGCTTGCAGATCTGAGCACAAACACAGGAACCCCTAATTCTGTTCCTGGAACTACCTCCCCATGACAGTTGCCACTCTCTCTATGGAGGAGGCTGTGCACTCGGAGATCCGGTTCGATGCAGTGCTCAAGCTCCATAGAGACTCCTCCAAATCAGAGACCATGGCATTCAGACTTTAAGGGATCCCTGGCAGATCTTCCCATGCATCCCACTGGACATTAGCATCTGCTACCTGATGGACGACTCCAGAGGCTCGTCATCTGCCTCGGACTCAGCATGGTCCTGGTCTCCAACAGTGTTCTGACTGCCAGCGTTCTGGGTATTCTCTGCCTCGGCCAGCTCCCCATGCGAGTGTGATATGCCCTCACCACTGTGCGCTCTGATCCGATGTATCATTGCCAACTGTAGTGCCGGTGTCTGCGCTGGTGCTTGGTTTGCAGAGAGGATGTGATGCGGTTGCTTCTGTCTGCAGCTTCTCCTCAGGTGTCAAGGGAAGGTCCTCAGGGCCTCTCCTTATGTCATAAGGGAGGGAGAGAATATGTCAGTTGATAATATTATATCAAAGTGACCGTGCGTGCACAATGGTTGCTTGTCACAATGAACACCATTGTGATTGGACGAGCAATGGAGACTCTTGGCTTGAACTTCTCATTGGCGATGCCATGACCCTTCATCTCTTACACACTCCCCCAGTCTCTCACCGGTCCACTGGACTCTTACCTTCCTCCGAGACTCCCCCTTCTCTGCGACCTGTGGACCTTGCTCCACACTTGCATTCCATGTTAAAGGTGCCCATCTCAAACTTTGAAAGGATCAGGAGGTTGGTCACCCCACCACCTATTCGTGCACGCTCCTGCACATTATGGCTTCTCTTCTCCTGTATGAACAAAAGTGCTTTCAATAGTCCACCCTCTACCTGCCTTGTGCCCCCCACCTCTGCCTCAGGAGGCCCAGATTGAGGTGCCTGTCAGATTTGCACACCTCACCTTTATCCACAACCAAGCCAAGTGGCCACATTGCCTGCTTTGGATGGCACAGGGATATGTGCCATTTGGCGCTCTGCATCTCAGCCTGAATGCCACGAAGAGCGGCCACCCTCCAAGACATTTATACATAGTTCCATGCCAAGTTGGTACTCATCCTTGTGGAGTGCAGAAGGTCAATGAACTTTTTCCGGCGCTGGATCATGCCCGCTCACCTGGTAGAGTGGCCTGCTCTTGGCACCCTGTGGCATGAAGATTTCTTGATGGGCGCTCACTGTCTGCAGGAGAGTGTGCAGATGATCATCAGAGAAGCGGGGAGGCAAAGCACCCACTGGCATTGCCTTTCTGCCTGGCGTGCCCAGCGGCTGCTGAGGACATAACTCCTTCCAATTCAAAATGTTTCAAGTCTCTCTTGACTAGCTCCCGGACACTCCTCACCAATGCCTGGTAGCCTTTAGGGGGTTTTTAACCCCACTCTTTGTCCCCATTGAACCCGGCGCCTGCTACGCTCCCAACTCTGTCCCCTGGCCGTAGCTCCAGGTCAAGAAATGGGAAGTAGAGGCCTGTGTTTCTAGCCTCTGTATTTTGGCCCAGGGTTTCTATGGAGATGAGGTTGGCACCTCATTTTCCTCTGGATGTTCTGGCAGGGTTGCCAGAGACAGGGCCACACATGAAGTGGATGGTGGATCATGCACAAGAATCCCTAACAGACAGGGATTGAGAGGGGCCAGCAGCAAGGTCAGGGAAGCCTGAAAAGATGAATAGTTTCAATTCTTTTGGTCTAAAGGCCTTCACTGTGGCCCCGCAGGCAGCCCCGAACCAGTGGGCTTGCACTGCAACTGTAGGGTTATACTGTCTCGTTCCTAATTACGGTGCAAAGTCCTGCCAGGGTAGCTAGGGTGGGTTGTCAGGAAAATTGGCTCTCACAAGATGTTGCACTATGTTCCTAAGGCATCCATGAAGACTACTAGCTTGGAAACTCTTGCGGTAGAAGAACAGTTGGACTTCACACTTACATGAGTCCAGCTCTGGAGACCACCAAACAAAACAACCACAATATCTTATATTTGTATAATGTCTTTGGTGTAATAAAATGTTTCAAGGGGCTTCAACAGAGTGTGATCAAGCAATTATGACAATGAGCCCCAGAAGCTGCATAAATATCTTAAACGAGGAAAGCAAAGTTTAGAGGTGGAGAGGTGTTGGGAGGTGGAGAGGTGGAGAGATGTTGGGAGGGAATCCCAGAGCTTGGGGTCGAGGCAACTGAAGGTACTGCCACCAGTGATAGAAAAATTCAAACCCAAATCAGCTTTGCAATAAAGATATGGTAGTACATCATGTAGACCTTTCCATATGGACATAGGATAATAGCTCCTCTAGCAACTATTCGAAATGTACATGAAACGGTTATAAATGTGGTACAATCAACAGGTCACATGATATGTTGCACATAGTCAGTCTGGCTGAGTAGATTTGAGTGGGTTGGTCATATACTCTAACACGGAACAGAAGTCAGGCACCTGCCCGTCAAATCAACAGAGCTTGCATCGTTCCTGTAGAAAGCTTTGATTTGACTCCATCTGTATAATCAATGTAATACTGACATCAATGGGCTATGGAGTGTGGTTGGTCTTACCTCTCCATTCAAGAAACAGTAGAGTATTGCAACAATCAAACCCTAGGAACAGAGAAAATATGATCACACACTCTCCATTATTTACTTATAAATTCAGGCATTGAACTCAGCTGGAATGAAAATATATTGTGAATAGGATTGCTAGTAGACTGAGAATGGGTAAATTACTCTGCATATTTCGTGAACCAGTGGGGCATGAATTAGAAATTTAGGCATTCGGCTAACTAACCAATTTCCAAACATGAATTCTGAGCACAGACTGACTTTCTGGTATGGTGTGAGGACCTGTTCACTGCATACACCGAAGCTGAATGGTTACTCTATCGAATAACAGTGCAGGTCCCCGTGTACCTTGCATTCACTAGCACAAAGTACAACACCTGATAGAAAGCATCTCTCTTTATTTCAGGTCCTTACAGACTGCATGAAGCTTTAGCTAAGCAAAACTTTTTGATGTCCCTCCAATACCATATGCCGCATATATCTAAACACCATTAGTGATCGGGTAGTGTTTGTACCAACACCCCACTGGTTCTATCCTGCTCAATTAATATTGGAGGCCAATCTGCTTATTTAAAGAATGTCGCTATTGTCCTCATGCAAGTATTCTTGCTATCTTGTCAGAAGAACAGATTAAAATCACGGTCTATTACAACAACTGAATACAGCGGATGCTGGAAGTCCAAATAAAAGAAGATAATGTTTGGAAATACTCAGCAGGTCTGGCACCATCTGTGGAGAGATGAACTGAGTTCTGACTGAGTCACAACTTGAAACGTTAACTTATTTTCTGCCTCCTTAGATGCTGGCAAACCCACAGAGCATTTCCAGCATTTTCTGTTTCTATTTAAAATAGCAGGTCGTGAGAGATTGACATATTTTCCAGGTTGATTTCGACAACTCTCCTGCCTGGTTTTTGTTGTTGGGTTGTAAAGCTATAATTGCCCATTCCAACTCCACATCGTGACAATGTGTGATACTTTTCAATTTCCACAGGATCTATCCTGTGGGGTCTGATTTTAATGCAAATTGAAAGACTTTATTTTTGAGTACTTCAGCCTAGTTTCTGAAGGCAAGTTACTTGCTCCAACAGTTATGTTCTTTTAGCTAATTTAATTCAACAGGAGATTTTGAGACTGAGATCAGTAGACATTTGTTCAGAATAGCGAGGGAATGTGGAGCAAAGATGGGTAAATGGAGTTGAGGTACAGATCAGCAGGGATCTAAATGGATCGTAGACTAAGCTCAAGGGGCTGAATGGTCTACGCTTGCTCCTATTTTCCATGTTAAGACAGCTTTAACCAAAGCAACATTTATAATTAATTTCCATTTATATGTCTTCCAGAGAATCAGCTGTCATTCAAGAATATCAGGTTACCCACCTGGAAGGACCCCAGGGCTAGATCAAACACCATCCGGAAGTAGATGTTCAGATGGTCAGGGACAAATGCAAAGACAATGTAGTTTGCCCCAAATAGTGGGATGAGGAGCAAAGTGGACTTGGCCAGTCTCCTTTTAATAAAGAAATGCAACAATTAATAGCAAATCAGTTTAGATTTCATAGATTTGCAGATTAAATAATTTGATATAAGTAAATAAAGAGGTTCTTTAACCTACTGCACCTTGGTTAAATGGGGAAGGAAACTTCACCAGGCAGGCAGGAGTTTCCTAACACTTAGTTAAAATATACCAGATTTAAAATGAAGTTTTGAAGTCCCAGCAGAAACCTACAACTTTAGATCTCCTCTCCGCTGATGTCACTAAGAGAAGGGACTACCTAGGTCCTGGGGCAGCTTCACTTACTTTACCAAAGGTCAGTCACGGATCTGATCCATTGAGGGTTGACCCTGGGACTGTATCTACCAGTTGCATTTCTGCGGACTTTGACATGAGGAGCTCCTGATTGGCTCCCAGATTGGTGTCAAGTGTTCATTTTAATGGATGCAAAATCACGAGGTGCACTTGTGCTGAAAATATAAACCTCTTGATTGAGGTCAGATGGTGCTCAAAATGTGAGCTGCAAATGTTTACAAGATTGGAAGGAGGGCTTCATGTTCTGGGAACAATGACCGGCAGAAAGCCAATGAAAGCTGAACACACTGGGACCCAGGTCAGATGGGGTTTGCCGGTTGTGATGTGGGTTTTGGGGGGACACTCTGTACTTACAGGTATTGCCTGTACTCCCTTCCTCTGCTGTCTGATGAGTACACTTTCTGGATGAGGATTTGGATGATGGAGATGAACAGGATGAAGTTCACCTAAAAGAAAAGGAAAACATCATATTTTGGTGGAATTCAGCATTTCTGGCCTACGGTAAAACATCTGCTGTAATGTCTGACAGCAAAAACAGATGTTTAGACTCTGTCCAAGGGGTTGTTTAGTTTTTGAAATTTCTCCAATTTTTATTTGAAAAAGAATTTTCACCACATTTAAGTTGAGCAAGGGCACAGTATGATGCCCCCTGATATACTCTGAGTACTGCATGGGGTGAAATCATGCTGCGTGATATTAGTGTTCAGGCATGCTATGATTTTCCTTAGCCCATCCTGGCTCCTAAGATGTTAGTAAGTTTACTTTAAATGGGTTAAGCTCCTCCATTAAAAAGGAAATAAGAAACTTCCTATGGACAGATTAAGAATTTGCTCTTTATAGTTTGCAATATGATTCTTTTCTGGGTTCTGGCTTTGAAGGCCATTCTACCAAGGCTCCTGGACAAGGACAGCTCCCTTTGGAAACAGCACTGAGATTCTGCTATTTCAACTCCAGTGAAACGTTCGCCCAGTCATTATCACATAGAATGTACAGCACAAAAACAGGCCATTTGTCCCAAGTGGCCTTTACTAGTGTTTATGCTCCACATAAACTTCCTCCTCTCCCCCTTTTCATCTAACCCTATCAGCATATTAATTGGGCTATAACTTCCGAGCTCACTAGTGTCAGATTTGGGGGGCATACTCCAAAGGTGCGCTGGGGAATCCTTCTCGGAAATGCCCAGGTAAGGGTTTGCATGGTGATTGCCCAGAATTGCACACTTCCTCTGAACACTTGCGCTGCGATGGGAACCATCCGAAAATGCGATTTAAATCGCAAACACCAAATGGTTCCGTCGGGGCTTATACCAATAGTTAGCCAGAAAAAGTTAGAAGAATTCAAACCTCTTTTAACTTCTGGGTACCTATTGTAAAGACCCAGACTGACTCCATGGGACTGCCCCACACCCCTGACATGATGGGAATCCCCCAGCCCCCGACCTGTCCAACCCCCAACCTCCAATCCCCGAACACCTGACCTCCGATCCCCCAGCCCCCGACCTTCGACAAGCCTACCCCACTCAACCTCCAACTTTGACAATCCCATTCCCCCAACACCCCCCACCCTCCGACGCTCCTCCAGGGCCTTGAACCCCTCCTCGCCCCCGACCTCGGACACCCCGACCTCCACCAGACCTCCAACCCAGCCCCTCCAGACTTCCAACTCCTCCCTGGACCCCCTCTGACATTCGACTCCCCCCACCCCCACCGCCCACCCCAGATCTTGGACAAACCCCCACCCCCACCAGACCTCGGACCCCCTCCATCAGACCTCCATACCTCCCACCCACCCCAGACTTCGGACTACGCCCCCAGCCGGACCTCCTCCCCCCCTCCCTCCACCCCCCCCCCCCCACCCCCGGACGTTCACCTGCATCCCGGACCTCTAACCTCCGGGTCCCCAACTCCCCCCCCACCCTTCCGCCGACCTCTCACCCTGACTCCCCACAGATTTCTGACCACCCCCCAACACCTACCCCCCAAGACCTCCCCCGGGCACCCTGGATGCCCCTTACCCCCAAATCCCATCCAATTACCTTCTCCTTGGCCTATCAATTTCCGTGGCCCTTTAAACTTACCTGCTTTATGGCAGAAAGTGCTGTAAAAAAGGGGATGTGGTCTCCTTGAATCCGCTGGAGCTGCACTTTGCTGGGGCCTGCGGGGAGTCTTTCGATTCAGGCCCCAAGCAGCTCTGGCGAACGCAAGGGTCAGCGTAATTTTCAAGACCAGGTAAGTTTGGAGATATTTCTTCTAATTCCTGCAGGCCTGCACTTTCCGACGACGCTAGTTGGAAGTTATGGCCCACTTATTCCATTCTCCTTCCACTCCAGCTTCCCCTTAAATCCGTCTATGCTATTCACCTCAACGAGTCCATATGGTAGCGACTTCCATATCCTAACCACTCACAGCTGGAAGAGGTTTCTTCTGAATTCTCTATTGACTTTATTAGTGACTCTCATATTTATGGGCTTTCGGTTCTGATCAGCCTCATGCGTGGAAACATCCTCTCTATGTCTACCCGGCGCCCTCTATCTGGCTATTCCTCAGCCCTATTCCCAGAGAAAAGAGCCCCAGGCTTTGCTGTTAAAAGCAAAGCACCGAGGATGCTGGAAATCTGAAATAAAAACAGGAATTGCTGGAAAAACTCGTCGGATCTGGCAACATCCGTGGAGAGGGAAACAGAGCTCGTGTGTGGGTTTCATGGTGGGCAGGGAGCAGAGAACCCAGTGGCAGGTAAAAAGTTGGAAACCCGCCGGCATAAAAACAGGTTGCAATTCTCCCGATGGTAGGCTAATGGGGGTTCGGTTATCTCACCGACTAGAAGCTCAATCGCCGTTTGCACTCATTAACATCTCATGAAAGCTCATTAAAACAGCTGCTCACCGGAATCTTATCAGGCCTTCCAATCTCGCGTCACACCAGCAGGAAACTACATCGGCCTCAAACCCGTTTGAAAAGGGCTGGCATGCGCAAGTTGGGCCTCAGTTCACTGGTAGCTTTGAGGTGAGTGGAACATACATAGCCTACCTGCCATAGCGCTGCGCCGGTCTGGTTGCAATGAACGCCACACTGCTGGGGCTGTAGGGCTGGTCTGCACCTGCTCTTTGCCTAAGTTGACCCGAAGGACATCACTGTGCTGTGGTACTCGCGCAGGCTCCACTTTCAGGCACTGACCAGCACTGTGGCCGGGGCTGGGGAGTGCAGGGGTCTTTTACTCCTGGTGGCTGAGACCATTGTCCACCAGGACACCGCTGTGCAGTGGTAGTCAGGCAGAACTCCACTTTCAGAAACTAGCACTTCAACAGTCGGGGGGGTGGGGGTAGGCTATGAGGTGAGGGTGGAGATGATGAACACAAGGTGGGAAATGGGGACGGAAAGCTGTGGAATGGCAGTGAGAGGGAAAGGTGAACGCTATGGGGCCCTTTCTGGCATTGTCCTCTAACTTGTTGTTGCCTCAAGAGAGATCAGGAGTCTGCTTAACGAGAAAGGAGGAAGAGCTCCTTGTGATGAAAGGCACTGGAAGCCAATGGTTTCATTAGCGCTGTTAAAGGGCGACTCAGAACTCAGTGGCTTCACATCACAGTCGCTGCATCTCAAGAGTAACACATCAGAATGTAGAATTTGGGAATGCAGGCAGTAGTGAAGGAGACACAGCTGTGTCATATATGACATTCCATCAGTGAAGGCCTGTCACGTGTTCACCAGAATTGAAACTCCTAATGGGCCAAAGGACATCCACTCATTGAGCATGAGCAACTGATTGGTCATTAAAATGCCACATCAGAGATTGGAGCACAGAGTTAGTTTGGGTCACTCATCTCACTGAAACTTTAGCATCCCACACAAGGCTCAAGATGTTACATATCTGTGATGCCATCTTGGTCACCTCGATGTGTGCGTTGGTGTTGTCTGCATTCCCAAATTCTACATTCTGATGTGTTACTCTTGAGATGCAGCGACTGTGATGTGAAGCCACTGAGTTCTGAGTCGCCCTTTAACAGCGCTAATGAAGCCATTGGCTTCCAGTGACTTTCATCACAAGGAGATCTTCCTCCTTTCAGGGACAAGGCAGCATCAGCCACCATGCAGGTAGGGCAGGAAAACCTATGGACCATTACAGTCTCCAAACGTTTCATCTTCTGACCTTCACTTTCTTGCTCCTTGAATCATTAATGTCTTCAATGTTTCCTTTCAGAGAAAAGGCAAAAGCAGATATGGATCCAGGGCTCAATGCTGCCTTTGTCAGGCTCCTAATGTAATGAAGGAAGCAAAGGAGGGAGAGGTGACTCCGTGCACAGCTCCAGCAGGAGGGACATGGTTAAGAGGAGTCACAGCACGAACAGGAGGAGAGACCCAGACTACAGAGGTGAATCACCAGACCTGGGATTTATTGCAGAAGACTCTCCAATTACAAATGAGTGAGAGGCAATGCTGTGCACATCTGTGCTTATCCTGAGCTCTGGTACATCACATATGCCACATTCTTTGTGAAGACATGACTCCACATGGAGTTGGAGGGTATCCCCTGCCAGTGGCTTTGAAGATGACAACTGCATTCAATTTCTTGACCCCTGGTTCTTTCCAGGGATCAACAGGCGGCCTGTTTAGCATCTCTCAATCCACCACACTTCGATGCATAAAGGAGGTCACAGATGCTCTTTACAGGAAGACCCATCATTATGTCAAGTTTGCTCCAGGTGAAGATAGCCAGGCTGTGAGATTCACCGGATTCACCGCCATCTCAGGCTTCCCAAAAGTACAGGGTACAATAGGCTGCACCCACGTGGCCATACAGGCTCCATGGCAACAGCCCCTAATATTTATAAACTGCAAGGGCTATCATTCCATCAATATATAACTGGTGTGTGATAACCGGAAGTACATTACGTACATTTGTGCACAGTCCCCTGGGAGTTGCCATGACTCCTACATCCTGAGTCACTCCTAGGTACCTGAGATTTTCAAGGGGCCATTACGTCTACAGGGACGGCTGCTTGGGGTTAAGAGCTACCCACTGAAATGCTGGCTGATGACACAAGTGCATCGCCCTCAGAGTCGTTCTGAGGAGAGATACAATGCTGTTTACAGCTCCACACACTCCCTTATAGAGCAGACAATTGGGCTTCTGAAGATGCACTTCAGATGCTTGGACCGCTCAGGTGGTTCACTCCAATACACTCCCGACAGGGTTTCCTGCATCATTGCAGTGTGTTGCACACTTCACTATCTGGCTATGCAAAGAGGTGACTCCTCTGCACCAGAGGTTGGTCTGGAGGAGGATGAGAGCTCATTGGAGGATGAAGATCTGGATGCCCAGGAACCTCAGGAGGCTGTTGAGGGTCAGTATGAGCGCAATCATGCTATGGAGGAAGGAAGACATGGGAAATGTGCCCGTGATACGTTAATTGCTGACAGATTTCAGGAAGAGTAAAGTTAAGTGATGGAATATGGCCACATCTCTCCTAGCCCTCAATGCCATTTTCTTTCATCTCAGGGGATGTTCAACCACTTGCGGCAAGAATGAGTCCCACATTCACTCTTGCACATTCTGGCCTCATGAATTGCCAGGCCATGATCTTTGCTTTGACAGTGGGGCCCTGAGAGTGAGATCACTCTGGGAACTGAGAGTCCACTGAGGGACAAGAGCGATTCGAGTGAAGACTTGAAGCCTTTGCTACCATCTAATGACACAAACACGGCTGTGTCTGAGATGTGGACATGCCGAGGGATCTCCTCCTCCCGTGCATGTCTTTTCTTCTGCCGCTACCACTGAGGAGACACAAATGCTGCTAGATTATCAATACTGATCGGCTGCCCTCACTCAATGGTGCTCCTTGAGGAAGAAGGGTTAGAAATGCTTACATCACACACTTCAAATAAAGATTTAAACACATCTCCCTGACACGAGGGGTGTGGAGACTAGTTCCCAGTGGGATGGGCACCGCTGAAACTACCCAGCACCGCACTTAGTCCCATAAATGGAAAATTCCGTCCAATGTATGAAGTCCGCTGAAGTAGAACCATACGGAGTCGATGTGTTAACTCTGTTTCTCTCTCCACGGATGATGCCAGCTTACTGAATTCGTCCAGCATTTCCTGTTTTTATCCAAGACTTTCCTGATCTTTCCTGCTTAGTATAACCTCTCAGCTCTGATATCATCCTTATAGATCTTTTCTGCACCTTCTCCAGTGTTTTTGTAAGGGGGACTGGAACTGTGCACAGTGTGATTGTAACAACAGAACCATGGCTGCGGCAATGTTAAGAAAAAATACATGCAGGTATACATGTGTGAAACTCTACACACTGAACTAATGTCCTCAGCTGTACCTCTTGATGTTAGCTGCGTCTCAGCAGTAGTTCTCTCTGAGTCAAAATGTTGCGTTTTTAAGACCAACTCCAGAGAGTTGAACACAAAATCCAGACTGACAATCTAGTGCAGTACTGAAGAAGTGCTACATTGCCGGAGGTGCATTTTTCCAATGAGACATTACACTCTCTCAGATGGACATAAAAGGACTCAAGGTATGATTTTAAAGAAGAGCAAGGGAGTTGTCTCTGCCATTGTTGCCAATATTGATTGAAAATTGGCTAAAATGGAAGAGATCAATGAACATGCAAAAAAACAGTTCATCTGGTTGTTTTCACATTGCTGTTTGTGGGAGCTTGCTGTGCAGAAGTTGTATGGCATATGTCCTCCATTACAACAGTGACTATGCTTCAATAAATACTTCCTTGGTTATATAGTTCTTTGGACCCTACAAAGGCCGTGAATGGCATTGTAGAAACTTGTGTCTTGCTTTCTTATCTCTCAGGGATGAACTGAGGACTGCAGATGGGAAAATCAAACAGGAATGATCCAGACCACTCCTGTGTTCCTCCTAGTCGCCAACCTCAGACTGGCACTAGCACAAAGGCATGAGGATTTCTTGCCCTCACTCTCAGCCGGTGCTAGCGTGAGACCCAGGGAGACCAGTAGCAGGAAAAAACAGAGAAAATACCATCACAAATGCTGTAAAATCATGATTGACAATGCGAATGTCATCGCAGCTATACAGGAGGAACACTCACCAAAATTGTCATAGAAATCGGAGCCTTAATAATCCAAAAGTATGGAGAGGCAATGGATTCCCAGCACCTAAACGAAATATCCAGTTAAAAGCCAGGTTTTTTTTTAACTTTTGTAATGAGTAACCTTGTAGAACTCCCAGAATACTTCAGTGAGCTGATTTCAGCAAGGGTACCAGTGTACAGAGTGCATCAGCTGACCACACATAATAGTGCAGAATGAGAACAGTTAACCAGGGTTCCTCATCATGATCTCCATCTAGTGACTCCCACTGGAAGGTGTGTTTGTGTGTGTGTGTGTAATGCAGTCTCTGTGTGTTGGGGTGTGTGTGTGTGTCAGGGTGTGTGTGTGTGTTGGGGGGTGCTGTGTGTGTAGGGGTGCAAGTGTGTGTAGGTGTGCATGTAAGTGTGTGGTGTATATGGGGGTTGTGTGTGTAGAGATGTGTGTGTGTAGTGTGTTTAGGGGTGTGGTGTGTGTAGGATGTGTGCAGGGTTTGTGTGTGTGTGTGTATAATGTGTGTAAGAGTGTGGTGTGTAAGGTGCGTGTGTAGGGTGCGTGTATGTTGTTTGTATGTGTAGGTCATGTGTGTAAGGTGTGTGTGTGCGGAGTGTGTGTGAAGGTATGTGTGTAGGGTGTACATGTATGTTGTTTGTTTGTGTAGGTGGTGTGTAGGTGTGTGTGTAGCTGTGCATGTGTAGGGATGAACATGTGGGTGTGTAGGGCTGCTTTTCAGTGTGTGAATGTGTGTCTGTAGGAGTGTGTGTGTAGGGGTGTGTGTCTAGGGGTGTGTACGTATGTTAGGGGTACATGTGTGGGTGGGTGTGTTTGGGTGGGCGTGCTGTCTGGCACTCAATTTGAAAAATTTCAATGGCCAAATATCTGATAACACTCATCATCCAGGCTCACCCAGGGAGAATCTCCTCTGGACTGGATACTGGAGGGCAGCTGTAGTGATTGAAGGTATAGCATTTCCTACTGCCTATCAGGGGTCACCTGATTGCTCTTGGAGACTCCAGCCAATGAACCCTAAGCACGGGTAAACCTAGTTGAGGGTCAAGCATGGTTCAAGCATGTAGCTTCTGAAAAGCTGTCTGTAATAAAGTTATCTGTTTCTTGTTGAAACCTGTCTGCTCCGAGTCATTACATTTAGCGACAAGGGTTAAATAGCTCTGACACTGCATCTCACCTTGTTGATGTGGGTATATGGAACCTTCAGCAAAAAAGAAATTTATACTCACCCCCAGTCATGTCACTCTTTGACTGAATCGATCCTTATGACGCGACTGTAGTGGACTGGACCCAGTATACAGAGAGCTTTGGTTTATATTTCATGGCAAATGAAATAACCACAGAAGAAAAGCAGAAAGCAATCCTTTTGAGTGTCTGTGGTAACAAGACATGCAACCTCATCCGCAGCCTGTTGGTCCCAAACACACCCAATTCTGAATCTTTTAGTGAATTAGTAGACCTGGTGAATTCACGTTCTCAGCCAAAGCCATCCGTGATAATGCAGAGGTTTAAGTTTAACTCCAGAGTGAGGGGTTAACCCCAGGAGAGTCCATTGCAACCTATATAGCGAAGTTGAAGCAGTGGACTGAGCACTGCGACTTGGGAATCACAGTCAATGAGATGCTGCGGCACCCCGATTAGTTTGTAGAGTTCACGATGCTGCCATTCAGTGCCGTTTACTGGCAGAAGTCAACATTAATTTGAAGAGCATGCTGGAAATAGCATTAGCTGTGGAAAGTGCTGTGAGGGACTCACAGGCTTTACAGAATGTATAACATGGCACTGTTCCTCATGTGGGGTGGGAACCTCCCGCCGGGTGTGGCTCAAAGACCAGAGACACAGCAGCAAAATGAGAGGCAATGTCCACTGTTAGAAACAGGGAAAAGCCGAGTAGAAACACTTCAGCAGCGACTCCAAGGTTAATCTGTTATAGATGGTGGGGTTGACCATGGACTGGACACCTGCAGATTCGAGGAGGCAGAATGCCATAATTATCATAAGAAAGGTCACGTAATAAAGCAATGCAGGACAAAATCGAAACAGCCCATAAAGCAGCAAACCACTACGATTGAATTGAATAATACAACAGAACCTGAAGATGCAATCTTGACATCTATTCCCTGTACAATGTCACAACACTAAAAACCGAACATATTACTGTCACAATCCAAGTGAATGGGAAGCCACTAATAATAGAGGTAGATATGGGAGCCTCAGGCACAGTGGTGGGTAAGCACAGGTTTAAATACCTAAATGAAGGTACCCAGCCACTGAATCTAGAGCAAACAACGGCTCAATTGAAGACATACACTGGTGACCCCATACAGGGAAAGGGCATCACCACAGCATCTGAGCCCTATAGGCAACAGACAGCTCAGCTTCTAGTGATCATAGTGAAGGTGAAGGACCAAGTCTTCTGGTTACAAAAAATTAAGTTCAATTGGACTGAAATACTTCACTTGAGAACAGGAGGAGTTCCTGAGCTGCTAAGAAAATATGAGTGTATTTTGTGACGAATTAGGGAGATTAAAAGGCTTGCAAGCAAAAATATATGTGGATTCTCAGGCGACACCACATTTCTTTAAGGCCAGACCTGTGTCTTATGCCCTAAAGGAGAAGGTGGATGCAGAACTGTGCCAGTTAGAAAAGTGGGGCATCATTCAACCTGTCCAATTCTCAGAATGGGCAGTACTCATAGTCCCAGTGATGAAACCTGACCAAACTATACACATTTGTGGGTCTTTAAATTGACTGTGAACAAGGCAGCCAAACCAGATGAATAAAAACAAAAACAGAATTACCTGGAAAAACTCAGCAGGTCTGGCAGCATCAGCGGAGAAGAAAAGAGTTGACGTTTCGAGTCCTCATGACCCTTCGACAGAACTTGATTTCGAGTCCAAGAAAGAGTTGAAATATAAGCTGGTTTAAGGTGTGTGTGTGGGGGGCGGAGAGATAGAGAGAGTGAGAGAGAGAGGTGCTTGTGTAGACAAACAAGCAGTGATAGAAGCAGATCATCAAAAGATGTCAACAACAATAATACAAAAGAACACATAGGTGTTAAAGTTAAAGTTGGTGATATTATCTAAACGAATGTGCTAATTAAGAATGGATGGTAGGGCACTCAAGGTACAGCTCTAGTGGGGGTGGAGGGAGCATAAAAGATTTTAAAATATTTAAAAATAATGGAAATAGGTGGGAAAAGAAAAATCTATATAATTTATAGGGAAAAAAAAAGGGGGAAACAGAAAGGGGGTGGGGATGGGGGAGGGAGCTCACGACCTAAAGTTGTTGAATTCAATATTCAGACCGGAAGGCTGTGAGGTGCCTAGTCGGAAGATGAGGTGTTGTTCCTCCAGTTTGCGTTGGGCTTCACTGGAACAATGCAGCAAGCCAAGGACAGACATGTGGGCAAGAGAGCAGGGTGGAGTGTTAAAATGGCAAGCGACAGGGAGGTTTAGGTCATTCTTGCGGACAGACCGCAGGTGTTCTGCAAAGCGGTCGCCCAGTTTACGGTTGGTCTCTCCAATGTAGAGGAGACCACATTGGGAGCAACGAATGCAGTAGATTAAGTTGGGGGAAATGCAAGTGAAATGCTGCTTCACTTGAAAGAAGTGTTTGGGCCCTTGGACGGTGAGGAGAGAGGAAGTGAAGGGGCAGGTGTTACATCTTTTGTGTGGGCATGGGGTGGTGCCATAGGAGGGGGTTGAGGAATAGGGGGTGATGGAGGAGTGGACCAGGGTGTCCCGGAGGGAGCGATCCCTACGGAATGCCGATAAGGGGGGTGAAGGGAAGATGTGTTTGGTGGTGGCATCATGCTGGAGTTGGTGGAAATGGTGGAGGATGATCCTTTGAATGCGGAGGCTGGTGGGGTGATAAGTGAGGACAAGGGGGACCCTATCATGTTTCTGGGAGGGAGGAGAAGGCGTGAGGGCGGATGCGCGGGAGATGGGCCGGACACGGTTGAGGGCCCTGTCAACTAGATGAATATCCTATCCCGAGGATAGACGACTTGTATGGAAAGCTAACTGGAGGCAAATCTTATACAAAACTGAACATGAGCCATGTTTTTCAACAACTAGAGCTGGATAGCACACCTAGAGGGTATGTAACCATCAACACACACAAAGGACTTTATCAATATACTACCCTTTGTAATATTGTCTGCATGTGCAGTCTTCCAAAGGACAATGGAAAGTCTTTTGTAAGGAATTCCCGGAGTAGTAGTGTACCTGGATGATGCTCTGATCACAAGGTCAACTGGAGCCGAACAGTTGGTCAACCTGGAAGAGATGTTAAGAAGATTCTTGGAAGCCGGAGTATGATTAAAGAAAGAGAAATGTACATTCCAAGCACCATAAGTTACTTACCTTGGTCACAGGGTGGATGCAATGGGTTTGCATCTGGTAGAAGAGCAAGTTGGGCAATCAAAGAGGCGCTCTCTCCGTCTAGTGTAACCAAAGTCTCTTCTGGGCATGATCAATTATTATAGCCGCTTCTGGCCAAATCTGCCAACAGTGTTAGCACTTGTTATTGAAAAAGAATCACTGCTGGTCATGGAATTTGCAACAAGAAGAAGCCTTTGTGCAAGTTAAGAAGCTATTACATTCATTGTGTCTACTGGTACATTATATTGATATTAACATGTGATGCGTCCTTATGGTGCGGGAGCTGTACTATCACACAGAATGGAAGTTGGATCAGAAAGGCCGATCGACTATGTCTCCAGAACCCTTTCCACAGCTGAAAAGGGTTACTCCCAACAAGAAAAGGAAGGTTTTTTGCTGATATTTGGAGTGAAGAAATTCCACCAGTATCTGCCTTCACCATTGTTTCGGATCACAAAGCATTAATGGATTTATTCAGTAAGGATAAAATCATTCTGACAATAGCATCAGCAAGAATACAACATTGGGCTTTCATATTATCTGCCTATGAGTACACCTTTATGTGCCGTCCTGGCTTGCATATTGCATATTGCGGATGCACTCAGTCATCTCCCATTACCAGATAGCTTTGTATATGCTCCTGTTCCACAAGAAGTTGTGCTTGTACTGAATTTCTTGGATTCTTCACCTGTGTGTGCGAAGCAAATTAGGAACTGGATGACCAAAGATCCAATTTTGCCAAAAGTCTGAGACCTTGTATTGTAAGGGTGGTAAAATTCATTAGTGTCTGAAGAGATGAGACCATTCCATGCCCGAAAAACCGAGTTCAGTTGTCAAGATGGAATGGAATCTTGTTGTGGGGATCAAGAGTCAGCGTCCCTTTGCAAGTAAGTAAACCGCTTTTGATAAAGCTTCACAGTGCACATCCTGGCATATCGAAGATGAAAATGCTTCCGCAAAGCTATGTCTGGTGGCCAGGCATTGACGGTGACATTGAAAGCATGGTCAAGCACTGTCTCCATTGTCAGCAACAACAGAAGTTGCCTGTTGCAGCTTCACTGTATCTGTGGGAGTGGTCTGGTTAACCCTGGGTTAGACTACATGTTGATTATGTAGGATCATTCTTAGGTACCATGTTTTTATTGATCGCAGATGCACATTCTAAATGGATGCATCTGTATGAAGTCAGATCACTGACATCGAGCGCAACTATTGAAAAGCCCCCTCATTGTTTTAGTATACATGGCCTACCAGAAGTCATCATTTTGGATAATGGTACAGTCTTTACCAGCACAGTGTTTCAGAGATTCATGAATTTAAATGGAATGAGACACATTAAAACAGCAACATATCATCTTATCATCTCTCATCAAATGGTTTAGCTGAGAGAGCTGTGCAAACTTTCAAATCTGGAATGAAGAGGTTATCAGACGCTACTCTAGAAACTCGACTTTCATGCTTTCATCTCAATTATTGTACAACACCTCATTCAACGACGGTTCAACACGGTCTGAATTATTGATGAAATGCTGCCTACATACAACATTAAGTCTGGCGTTTCCAATTTTGGAGGGGAAGGTAGAGAAGAATCAGAGTAATCAAAAATTGAATCATAATATTCATAGCAAAGCTTGAAGATTCACTGTAAGGGATACAGTTTTCATGTAGAATTTTGGAAGTGGACCTTGTTGGGTTTCTGGTACAACTGTCTCAGAAACTGGTCCCTTGTCCTTCCAGATGGAAGTGGAAGACCGAGTTGTTCAAAAACATGTGGATCATCTTAGGAGTAAAGGGATGGTCCAATATCCAGTGATTCCATCTGTGATTAACGTCGAACCATTAATCCCTAAGGTGAAGATTGACCTAGAATAGACATTGTCAATGTCTCTGTATATTTACTTAACTCTGAACTGCCACTTTCTAATAATGTACCTGATGTTGCAGTTCCTGATCATGTCGATCCAGTGGGAAAACCTCAAGTGGCAGAGCCACGCCGGTCTAACTGAATAAGGAAACCACCTCAAAGACTTAATCTTTAATCACCTGACCGGTATATATGTATTTGTTGTGAGTTATTCAAATGTTCTCTGTAAATATGAAGTGTAAAAAACTAAAGTGGTAGTAAATGTAGTGATTGAAAGTATAGCCTTTCTTACTGCCTATCAGGGGTCACGTGATTGTTCTTGGAGTCTCTGACCAATGAGCCCTAAGCGCAGGTAATCCGGGGCAGGGTGGACATGGCTTTTCCAGTTGAGGGCCAGGTTCCAGCATATAGGTTCTGGAAAGCTCTTTGTAATAAAGTTATCTGTTTCAAGTAGAAACATGTCTGGTACGTCAAGTCATTACAGCAGCTGATGTCTGGAATTGGAAACAGTAAGAATCAATTAGAAAACAGCTTTCACATTGCTTTAATTTAGATAGACCTGTTTTCTCTTACCCGGTATTACTATAGTGCAGCATGGCAAGTGTCCAACCGATAGTGATCAACAGTGGAGTACCTATAGAAACAGAAATAGGGTCATCAATGGTATAAAACAGAAGTATTGTACCTCAGACTGTGATTCTCCCCATGGTGAACAGCACAGTTGCAGGTGGTCAGCAAGTCTACTATTTTCAAAATGAACCTATTCCTTCATGACGGAAGGGATTAAGGAAATCGGATTAAGAAAATTGATAATGCAATTAAGGGATTAATGTAATCAGTTAAAACAAAACACTCCTCATCCTCCTACTCGTTCTTTTGTCAGGTTTAGTGGTTGAATTTTTGTTAGTGAGGACAGTGACTTGTGTCAATAACAATAAATTACAGTTTCAGCAGGTTCGCAGTCAATATGGTGAAGCGGCAGTATGCATTGGGTGCCATTTTCAGTGCCCGCCAGTGTCCGGCGTGTTTGGTGGTGTGAGTGGACAATACGGCCAGAAGGTCAAGAATCGGTTTCCCAACGTTGTGAAACCAGTTTGCGATTGTCTGCTCCGCCCACTGATGACAGGCCACGTTTCCTACCATCAGATGTCAGGAACCTCATTGTAATATGTCAGCATATCATTATAAGGCCAGCCTGCCTGACTCATCCCCGCCGCTGGATCGTCTGCCCACGTCAGCAGGAGAATACGCCGACGTGTTTCACAGCTGCATATATAAGGCGTGCACTTGACAGCCGGCACTTCGCTTGGGACTTCACGGTTTGTTTGCCTACCTTGCTTCAGGCAGCACTCACAGTCATCAGTGACAGGCTTCACAAACTTTTAGGGGGGGCTCACATGTAGATCTCTACCTACCAGATCAGCCATATGTGGGTGGAATTTCAATGGTTGCAGGGCTGGGTGTTGCTT
This sequence comes from Isurus oxyrinchus, assembly GCA_026770705.1. NCBI lineage: Eukaryota > Metazoa > Chordata > Chondrichthyes > Lamniformes > Lamnidae > Isurus > Isurus oxyrinchus. Next base: position 44,850,472 of record JANJGN010000023.1, read on the forward strand.
GGGGAAGAGGGACAAGTGGCCTCAGGCAAGGGAAGAGGCTGCAGGATGAGAGCTGGACTGGGGAAAGAGGGTAATCCAGGGACTGTGTGGGGCCACATGTTGATCTGTGCAAGTGGCCTCAAGATGGTGAGGGCTGAGGAGGTGGTCTCCAGAGGAGATGAGGCCAGATGGAGATGTAAGGTTGTGAATGAAAGAATGAGTGGTGATGTCCCTTGAGCTGGCAGTGAGTGAGGTGTCAGTGAATGTGTGATGAGCTTGAGTGTGTGAGTTTAGAGTGATGAGATGATTGCCTTACCCTGGCTGTGCGGATGAGATCATTCATCTATCTGCATTGGACCATCATTCTCTTCTGTGCAACATTGGCACTGATCACCACTGCCATCGCTTACCAAGTCGGAGTGGTAATGTAGCTGCCCTTCCTACAGTCAAAGTGGGGGTAGAGGACATCACAGCGGACCTCCAGGGCATCCAAAGGGCGCTCGAGGGCTGCAGTCTACTTGCTTTTCTGGACCATGTTTTCTTTGCTGCAGTCCTGGGCTAGGAGCATTGAGTGTGGCTGTACTTTAAATGTGGCACCCGGCGTGATGAAGCAGCGAGGTGATGGCGTGGCAGGCAAATTGGAGCCCGCCCGCCCACCATCGAAACGGTGTGTTTCCTAGGAATGCATGAGTAATGTGGCGGGTTTGGGATGATACAATGTGAAAACCCATCAGTGCGGTTGGCAGGTACCCCGCTTAGGGCAAATCTGGGGTGATTCTGTAGCGGTGGAACATAGCGTCTCAGAAGAATGTCTCCTGGGATATGACAACCCTTTCCACCATTTTTCTGAGCCTGGTCTAATTTATGAATTAGAACGGTAGAATTATAGAAAGGTATTAGCACAGTGGGAAGCCATTCAGCCTGTCATGTCTGTGCCAGCTCTCTGCCAGAGCAACTCAGCTAATCCCATTCCCGTCTCCTTTCCCTGTAGCCCTGTAAATGGTTTCTCTTCAGGTGTTTATCCAATTCCCCTTTAAAACCCACGACTGACCCTATCTCCACCACACTCTCAGGCAATGCATTCCAGATCCTAATCACACGCTGTGTAAAATAAGTTTTTCCTCATGGTGTTTTTGATTCTTTTTCCAATCATTTTCAATCGGTGTCCTCTGGTTCTTGACCCTTCAGCCAACTGAAACAGTTTTGCTCCACCTACTCTGTCCAGACCCCTCATGATTTGGGAACCCTTCTTTCAAATCTCCTCTAAACCTTCTCTTCTCAAAGGACAATAGCCCCAGCTTCTCCAATCTATCCACATAACTGAGGTCCCTCATCCCTGGAACCATTCTGGTAAATCTTTTCTGCACCCTCTCTCGAGCCTTCACATCCTTTCTAAAGTGCGGTGCCCAGAATTGGACACAATCCTCCAGTTGAGACCGAAAGAGTTTTATAATGGGCCCGCTGCCATCTTGGTTACAGTGATATTCACCAGGAGGGAGGAGAGGCGATGGAATAGAGGAGGAAAAAGATCTCGCACAGGGTAAAGAAAGTAAAGGTTGCATTTGTATAGCACCTTCATGACCTCAGGACACCTACAGTGCTTTATAGCCAACGAAATATATAAAGCTTCATAAAATGACACCGAGTTTAGAGACAGAAACAGGCCATTCGATTTAATTGCTGTACATTAGTGTTAATGTTCCACATGGACAACCTGCAGGTCCTCTTCATCTATCCAAGCATGTAATTTTGGAAACAAGCCAGCTAATTTGCACACAGCAAGCTCTCACTAAATGCAATGCGGTACTGACCAGATAATCTGTTTTGGTAATATTGGCTGAGGGATAAATATTGGTCAGGACATTGAGGAGAACTTCTTTAAATAGATTCACGGGATCATTTATATCGCCTGAGACAGCAGGTGGAGCTGTGGTTCAAAACCTCACTCAAAAGACAGCACCTCTGGCAGTGCAGTATTCGGCCTAGATTATAGGCTGAAGGCTCTGTAGTGGAACTTGAACCTGTAACCTTCCTTTTCAGAGGCGAGAGTGCTACCACTAGGACATGAGCAACAAAAAAGCATCACGCCTTCCAGAATGAATAAAGAGAACTGTTTTTTGACATCTTTGAAGGTGGCAGGACTTTGAAGGCTGCTAAAAAAGCATTTGGGATCTTTGGCGTTATAAATTGAGTCATAGTGTGGAATTTTCCCATCCCCCGTTTGTGGATTTAATGGAGGGTGGGGGGTGGTGGCGGTTGTGGGGAACAATGCAGCGTAAGCTGAAAAGTCAGTTTCCCACCAGCTTAAAATGATGGCAGGAAAGTGCGCTCCTGCCCATCATGGGGGGTCACCATTCCTGCCAGAGGCCGGTGTGAAACCACTTTGTACCCCACTTATGCGATCCAGATGAAGGCCCGAGCAGAATTGTCCCCCCTGCCCAATCATCGGCACCATAAGCGGGTTTTCTCGCTGGTCCAGAACACGTTGGACCTGCCTGCAAGAAGGCCTGGGGCAGCTCGCAGAGATTGGAAGGGAAGATGGAGGCCTCCAGACCCTGGAATACCATGTGCAGCAGCGGGTGAGTGGAGCACCTACAGTGTGGATCTTCTAACTTCAGGACCTTCTAGGAGGTCCACCTTCTATCTCCAGGATCTTCCAGGAGGTGGATTTCCTGACTTTAGCAGTAGATCAGTTGATGTCTGGGTGCCTTTTAAATGTAGTGCCCAGATATGATGGCGGGGTGCGAGCCATCCAGCCTGACCTGCTGCGCTAAGTCGAGAAACCCTCGTCTGCATAAATAATTAGGTCAATGTCGCGCGATATGATGTGAATTCCCAGCAGCCTCCGCGGCAGGAAACTCTCCCCATTCCCACTCCTGGCAAAAGACTTAGTTCTGGAATGGAAAATTCCGGCTAGGGAGCAAGGAAATCAATGTAAACTTTTATAAATCATTTATTAGGTCTCAGCTAGAGTATTGCCTCCAATTCTGGGCACCACACTTTAGGAAGGACATCAAGCAGGTAATAGCAGATTTGCCAGGATGGATAAAGGTGTTCAGTTATGTGGAGAGAGTAGACAAGCTGAGATTATTGCCCTTGGAGCAGAGAAGGTTAAGTGAAGTTAAAGGCAAAATACTGAGGATGCTGGAAATCTGAAACCAAAATGAAAAATGCTGGAACAACTCAGCAGGTCTGACAGCATCTGTGGAGAGAGAGAGAGACAGAGTTAACGTTTTGAGTCTGTATGACTTTTCTTCAGGAGTTTGAAGAAGGGTCATACAATCTCAAAATGTTAACTCTGTATTTCTCTCCACAAGTTAAGTGAAGATTTAATAGATTGTTCAAAATTATGAGGGTTTGGATAGAATAGATAGGGAGAAACTGTTTTCACTGGTGTGAGGTTTGGTAACCGGAGGATACAGATTTAAGATAATTAACAAAAAAAGCCAGGGAGAGATAAGCAGTATTTATTTTTATGCAGTGGGTTTTTATGATCTGGCATCTGCTGCCTGAAAGGGCAATGGGAGCAGATTCAACAGTAACCTTCAAAAGAGAATGGAATAAATAGTTGAAAAGGAAAAAATGTAGAGAGCTATAAGGAGGGAACAGAGGGAGTGGGACTAATTGGGTAGCTCCTTCAAAGAGCCAGCAGAGGTACATGGGGCTGAATGGCTTTTTTCTGTGCTATACGATTATGTGAATGAAAAGAAAATGCCTTACCCCAGGCCATCACGATGTACCACCAGAAATATTTCCTCTCAGTGAAGAAGACCACGATGAGTGTGTGGAGATACATGCCCTCAGCCAACAGCCAGAAGAAATTTGCTGTGATACTGAACTGGAGGAAGGCGACTGCAGCTTTGCAAGATGGCTGGGAAAGACACAAACTGACATTACCCTCATTTCTCCACCTTTATTCACCCACCCATCCCAGCATACAGTCCTCCTGTGAATCACCCTCAGAGTTTCCCAATGCATTTAACCCTACTGTAAGGCATAAAGCCTGTGCTCAGGTTATTTACAGCATGTGGTCTCTTTATCTCTGGGATTCAGTGCTTGTTTGTCACATTGTAACAGAGCAATCTTATAAGCTCTTTAATCTTGCCAATTATGACATTCTACAGGATCTCTTCCGGTACGAGTGACTTTGAGTCAAAGGAAACATCAGATGATAATTCCCCTTGGTCAACATGTCTGGACTATAGCCCATGTGAACATCCACTGATTGGCTTCTAGCATCACTGGTGGTGGCTGCAGGATGAAGTGGGCCAGTCGATAGGGTCCTCTGCAGAGACTCTGCCATCCTCGTTGCATCTGGAACAGTGCCAGCCTTGGATGCCATACAAATGCAGCTGACAGGCACAAAATACAGGCTGAAAAAGCGATTTTTCTCTGGCTGGTCTGTGTGAGCCAATTCCCTCTTTAATACAAGAACGTGCACCCCCTCCCTCACAGCTAACACCAACACACACAAACAAGCAATCATGGGGACTTGTCAAGCTGACTAAAAAAAGGTATGGGGGGGGAATCTGAGAAAGGGACTAAGCGGGGAAAAGTGCATAGCTGAATAGGTTAGGAATTAACATAAAATGAGCCCAAAATGTTATACACATATAAATAGTAAAAAGGGTAACGAAATGAAGGGTGTGGCCAATTGGAGAGCAAGAAGAAGATATTCTTGTACAGGCAGAGGGCATGGCTGAAGTGCTAAGTGACTACATTGCACCTGACTTTACTAGAGAAGTGGGTGGCCCTCCCGTGACAGGCACCTTATTGGCCACTGGCAATGCAATGTCCACCTGTCCCATTGTAAAAGTCGGTCTTGTCTCAGGGAGCTGCAGGTGTCAGTAGTGACCTTCCATGAGAGGCTGAGCCTTCAAGGCACTGGCTCAGATGGAGTCATTTATTCTTATTTATTTATTTTTCATGTCTCTGTCTGTATGCCCTGTATTGGGGGCCTTGCCTCCTTCCAGCGGAATCTTGGTGCCCATCCTGTTTGCCCCGTGGAGGGGCATGTGGCTGAGGCGCAAGCAGCCAACGCTATTGCTGGTGTTGCTCCTGCTGCTGCTGGAGCAGTTGTCAGTGTGTGCAGACTCTGCTCCTTACCCTCGGCAGACGTGAAGCTGCTCTGGAGCCATGGTGAAGGCAGACAGCTGGGAAATGCAGCTGAAGGCAAATGAAGGGTCAGGCAGGCGAAATGCCTTCAAAGAAGTTGGCAGTTACTTGTCAAGCAGAGATAGCGCTCTCTTTGAGCAGAAGTACAACAGCCTCTCACATGGCTATGGCTGTAGCTCTTCAGTTTCACTGATTAAAGATTTCCAAGCCTGTCAGTTTTCCTGAAGAAACTCTTCCCGTTGTGCATTCACCTCGCTGGCCCTGATGAGTTGCTGACAGGTTGGGTAACAGGACCTCTGGCTGGGAAATCCAAAATTGTGGGTTAAAAGAGATTTTAATTGGCTTTTTGATTACCTTAATTTACTTACCTGACAGATCCAACTGGGCGGGGTTGGGGGGTGTGTAGTGTCCCCCTTTGCCTTATATCAACCCACAGAAATCCGTTGAGCCTACTCAACCTCAACTCCACTTTCCCACCCGCTCCCTCTTTTCCCTTGATTCCCTGAGAGACTAAAAATCTGTCTCAGCGTTATCCATTCACAGGATGTAGGTGTCACTGGCTGGGCCGGCACTGATTGCCCATCCCTAGTTGCCCTCGTTCAGAGGGCATTGGAAAGTCAACCACATTGCTGTGGGTCTGGAGTCACATGTGGACAAGACCAGGTAAGGACAACAGATTTCCTTTCCTAAAGGGCATTAGTGAACCAGATGGGTTTTTACAACAATCGGCAATGGTTTCATGGTCATCATTAGACTTTTAATTCCAGATTTATATTGAATTCAAATTCCATCATCTGCAGTGATGGGATTCAAAAGCAGGTTCCCAGCACATTACCCTGGGTCTCTGGATTACCAGTCCAGTGACAATACCACTATGCCCACTGCCTCCCCTCAATCAAATTTGAATTCCACCAGCTGCTGTGGTGAGATTTGAACCCATGTTCCCAGAGCACTAACCTGGGCATCTGGATTACTAGCCCAGTGACATTACCAAAACACCACAATCTCCTCTTCTTGGAGATTCATAACAATGGAGCATCCACAATTCTGGGGTAGAGAATCCTAAAGATTCGCAACAATTTGAGTGAAGAAATTTCTCCTTATCTCAGTCCTAATTGATTAACCACTTATCCTGAGACTGTGCTCCCATGTTCTAGATTCCCCAGCCAGAGGAAATGACCTCTCAGTGTCTCCCCTGTCAAACCCCTTCAGCATCTTACAGAGGGCAGTTGGTGTTGGGATTCTGAACCCACGTTAATTTCAGGGGATTTAACTCCTCACCTGTCGGCCAACCTGCCTCCCCTCGCCTGGGACAACCCCCCCGTTGAATAGAAAAGCAAGCAAGTTAAGCTAAACCTTTACAAAACAACGGTTAGTTAGAATATTCTGGTCAATTATGGGCACAACATTCTAGAAATAGGTCAAGGCCTTAGGCTGTACCAGAGGAGATTTACTAGAATGGTGTGAAGGATGAAGGGCTTCAGTCATGAGGAAAGATAGAAGAAGCTGGGGTTGTTCTTTTGAGTGTAGAGAGGGTTAAGGAAAGATTTGATAAGTGTTCAAATCATGAATGGTTTTAATAGGATAAGTAGAGAAACTGTTTCCGATGGCAGGAGGATTGGCAACCAGAGTGTTGTTAATTGGGCAGCGTGTTAACTGGGAGACTGATTCACTATCACCTGCCCAGGGGAGAAAGTGAGAGCTCTCTCCCATTAGTGTTATGGAACTGTGTTTAAGAACGGAGGGTAAATCTGGCCCTGATTCATTGTTTTAATTTAATACTGAGAGTGATCACATTGTTGACCAGGCACTGTGAACTGCACGATATGTCACTCTGTCACAATATTCGCAAGCTTTCACTTACCGTAGGAAGGATACACTGGGGAGAGTCAGTGCCAAACAGCGTCACATCTCTAATAAACACAGCAATGGCTTTCATAATGAAGGAAGCAAACAGGTTCATATGGATATAGTTCCTGGTGCAGTGGAGCTTTCTGTCTCAAAGAAAGTTAAAGAACAGACATTTTACAGATAAAAAGCACTTTAAGCCTAATAAACAACCCAATCTGTTTTTTCATCTATCAATCCAACCTCAATCCCACATCCCCACCATATCCTTCAATCCCACCATATCCCTCAATCCCACCATATCCCTCAATCCCACCATATCCCTCAATCCTACCATATCGTTCAATCCCACATCCCCACCGTATTCCTCAATCCTACCACGTCCCTCAATCCCAGCACGCCTCTCAATCCCACCGTATCTTCCCGCCACACCATGTCAATATCACCTTCCTGTCTCACTAAACAATTGAAGACTGACCCTGACATTTACAGAGTTCAACAAGAAGCAGCGATGTCTGAGAGTGTCTGGGGGATTGGCGGGTTGGGGGGAGAGGGGTTGCAGGTGGAGTAAGGTCATGGGGGAAAGAGGTTGGGATAAAGAGGTCGCAGGGGAGAGAGATTGTGGGAGGAGGGAGGTTGTAGGGGAGGGAGATCACAGAGGAACAAGTCATGGGGGAGGGAAGTCCTGTGGGAGGGGTCTCTTGGGGAGGGAGATTGTGAGGGATGGAGGTCATGGGGTCATGGGGGAGGAGGGATCGGGGGGGGCGGGGTCCAGTGGTGGGAGACCCTGGGGCAGGGGTGTTGTGTTGGAGGCGGGGAGGTTGTGGGGAAGTAGCAGGGATAGGGTTGGATCACAGAGAGGAGGCAGATGGTGACAGGTTTGCCAGACAGGCTGTGGGGAAACATTCTGCTGCTCCTCTCGCCCAAGAGGGTTTGGAAAATCACTTAGTTGCTGGAACCCATAGCCTTTGTATGCTTTAGCTGTTAGGTTTCCTGAGCCCAGGGAAACTTGGTCCACGGCCATTACATTTAAATAGCTGTAAAATATGAGGCACACAGCTTCATTAACATGTTATGGTCACTGGCCTGCCTCTCCAGAGCGGATTACTTGGGTATCCCAAAAACCACCACAGTTAAACCAGAAGTACATAGATTCATGGCAGGTTTGGGCCAGGATTCATATTTTTACGCGCACCCCTGACCCTCTCCCACCAGTTGGAGGGTGTTAAACACCCCCTTCACCGCCGGCAACCACCCACCCCCCCCCACCCCCCAACATTCTATTTTTGAAAGTATCAAAACTGCACCTGAACCCTGGATCTTGGCAGCACTATCACCAGGGTCAATTTGTGGCCAATCTGAGGGATCTGAGGGGACGACTGGAAGACATTTCATGACTTGAAAGAAACAACAAATAAAGGAAAGGATATCATCCTGTCGTAATGATAGTGATTCACTTCAATCTCAATTGCTAAAATGAAGAGAAGTGCATAGGACAATTTTTAATTAAAACACTCCTCCCCTTTAATAGAACTAAATAATAATTTTGGCACTATTTTTGTCCCTTTTATGAAAACAAAATCGGCTAATTTGATATCAGCATTATGTTTCCTGATTAAAGTGTCCCTCCCTGTCACTCCAGCGATGCCAATTATGGAGAACATTCTTCTATATCAAAGAGCATCGCCATAGCTAATTACTGCTTCAGATTACACTCAGAACAGGCTAAGAACTTCAAGGGCTGGGAAATGATTAAGAAAATTACCCTCCCTCCAAGCTTTCTTTTCCTGTGCAGATATCAAAAATACATCAATAGAAAAAAGCAGCATAATACGAGTGGATGAATTTTCTGGAACTGAATCTTAATGTGGTAATGAATGACATATATTGGCGTGCACTTACATATCACGTGCTAAACATATCAATGAGAAAAACAGTACTCACACAGATAGATGAATGAAAATCCAGATGCCAACTCAGTCATTCTTAATATGGAGGTGGGATATGAGGTTAAAATATGCAAAAAATATTTTGTGCACACACTAATGTTAAGAAAGATCTAATAAAGTAAGCAATCCCATTTAAAACCATAAAATGCACATTATATTTCTGCACGTGGCAAGGAAACTGTACTGCTTAAAGAAATTTACATGGCTCATGTCACCCTGTCTGAAATTAAACAGCTCCTACATTTCAAGGACAAGCTAACAGAGATTTAGGGAAGAGATGTTCCATCATATGTGCTGTCCTTTTGTCCTCTGGGCCATATTTGCTTTAAAAAAATCCATTGACAGTAGCTTGGCCTTTGTAACTCTTTTGAGTACAAACCCATTTCCATCTGTTTCAGATGAAGTTTTATAGTTTTGCCATTGTGAGATTTGAACTCTTGATCTTGGGGTTATAAACCCAGTACCATAACCACTTGGCTATTTAGGTCAAGCTGAGGTTAAGAGGATGTAACTCTTTTGAGTTAAAACCAATAAAACCAAATTAACAAAATTGGGATAAATCAGGCACAGCCCCTAATTCAGGTCAGCTGTAAAACCAAGAACAAAGTTTAAAGGAAACTTACAAACTTTAAATCAAAATGTGATTAAAGGGGTCAACAAAACACCCCAGTCCCCGCGGTGAGCTTGGCCTTTGTAGTTGAGCATCTTTGGGCAATTTTTAAACAGGTGTTAACTAGTTTACTTTGAACCTGCCTCTGTCCTTGTAATAGAAGCACATGGGTGATGTAGATTGGGCGATTGCATGTGCCTATGGATGATCAGATATTGTAGCCTATAGTCTCTGTCTTCTTTAAGGAAAGAATGGCCAGGATTTTCCAGTCCAACCCGCCATGGGACCTAAAATTCCCACCCGAAGTCAATGGGCCTTTTCTGTCCCGCACATGACAATTCCCATTGTTGGTGGGACTGGAAAACCCTGGCTAATGTGTGCTGAGTGGGTAGGCATTACACAGTTTGAGCTAAATCTATAATCCAGTGTATAAAGTCTCTTTCAGCTGTATTGTATCAGTTTCATGGTCTTAGCCATGGCTGAATGGTAACACTCTTGCCTCTGAAGTTGTGGGTTCAAGTCTCATCCCAAGAGTTTTGACAGTCCGGGGCAGTACTGAAGCAGCACTTTTATCATCAGGTCATTATCACATTGCTGTATGTAGGGCATTGCTATGCATAGATTAGCTACTACATTGCGGTGATTACACTGCTTTAACTGTACAGCACTCTGGGACATCCTGATGTGCAAGTCTTTCTTTCAAATGGATTTTGAAGTAACTTGGCAGCGGGCATGATACAAAGTGAAGGAAGTTCAATTGTCAGTTTTCTGTGTGTGTAATGATTGGCAATCATCAACCATTGTTATCTGTATTTTGCTCAGTCCCTGATTTGGTGTGCTTGAGTATTTTTCACACAACTGTCAGTCTCTTTGTGTTGCACTTCTATTGATTTACGGGTTAACCGTACTCTCTGTAAAGTATTCAGATAAACATATATCACACCCTGTCTGCTCTGGTTATTCACATCCATTCTCACTGCTCACTTTGGAATTTCCAGTTTGGTCCCACATTACTGGGGTAAACTTACAGTCCCTGACAGGGTGCCTCACTGTGGTGGTGGTTATGATACAAAGCTAGTTAGTCCAGAGAATGTAAGTTCAAATTCCACTGTGGCTGTTTGAATTCAATTTTAAAAGCAAAATCTCAAAATTATAAAGCTGATATTGGGACATGAAACTGTCAGGGTATTGTTGAAAACTGGATCAGCAATGTAATTCAGGGCAAGAAAACGTCCATCCTTATATAGTCTGGCTTATATGTGACTCCAATGTGCTGTAACTTAACTCTATAAATTAGAGGTCATTCAACCCCTTCTGCTTATTCTGCCATTCAACTTGACCATGGCTGATCTGTACTTTAATTCCATCCACCCACCTTGGTTCAGTTATCTTTAATACCCAAAATCTATCAATCACAGTTTTAAACTTTTTTTAATCCGCCCTGATCCTCAACAGACTTTTGGAGGAGACAGTTCCAGATTTCCACTTGGCTGTTAGGATTGGGTAATAAATGCTGGTCTTGTCACTGGCCTCCACATCCTGAAATTAAATTGAACAACCACAAGCAAGATTCTCAGCGCATGCAGTCAGCTATGAGACAAACCAGTGACGTACTCACAAGGACCCTCGGGCTTTCAACAGTGACCAGGTTCAAACTTGTGACGTATGTCTCCTCATTAAAGATCGACATTTATTATATCAATGGATGATAGTAATAAATTAAGCTCAATTCCTCTTATCAAGGCACATGTGCATTAGTGTTGTCAATGTGACTGGTGTATATACTAAACTTTTGCATAAATGAATAGTTACATTTATATTCATTCTACAAATTTAATTTCAGTCTGCATATTTCTCACTGCAGAGAAACGGCTTCCAATATAAGGTTTGGAATATAAGTTGAGGAACTTGCACTAAAATTTAATTTGCATTACCTCTGTGCCTGCTGTCTCTATAGCAACACAAGTTTGTTGCCTTATTAAACAAAACCTCAAATTGTTGGCATCTATGTCCAGAAGGTAATGCTCGGTCGGGTGGGTGTGCGCTCGACCGGACCGAGGGTAAAGTGAGTTGTGATGATGTTGGGTGAGCGTCCTGACATCATCGGGCACTCACGCGGTATTTCGGTTCATGGGCGCACGCAGGAATTGGCAGCCCATCCGCTGACAATTAAAAGGCCATTAAAAAGGTAATTAAATGAAATTTTTCACTGCCCATCCAAACATACGTTTGGCGGGCAGGCGAAAAGGCCGAGCGGCCTTTGCCCTTTTTAGGAAACCTGACCCTTGGGCGGGATGAGGTTTCCAACAACTATTTAAAATTAAATAAAAATTAAAATACTTCATTAATAACACGTCCCTGCTCATGCGACAGAGTCACATGAGGGGATACCTTTCATAACACTTTAAAAGCCTTTATTTTTAATGTTTTAAACTCCAGTGTGCACCTATGCGCATGCGTGAACTTGTGCTCTTGCCCTCCTCTCTCCCCCCCCACACAGGCGGTGCTGAGCGCTGCCATGTGCGTTTCACGCTGGGTGGGCCTTAATCGGCCTGCCAGCCTGAAATCGTGGCCTGGCCGCGATCGTTGGCGGCGATCAGCTTCCTGGCCTCCCCCACCCACTCCCATCGAGCCCGCCCGATGAGGAAAAAATCCTCCCCTACGGGTAGAATCTTGTAGAGGCAATTGTGACATTGGCTACCTGCTGTTCAGACAGCGAGACCCCCCCGCCACGTCGCCTCTCTTTGGAAAGGCTCACTGCATCTTGTGCCACTCAGGCGCTCAACTGGACAGCAGCAGGCCTCTTCCCAGGGTCAAAGGGCCCCCTGGTCAAAAGTCCTGCTCACCAAGAGCTGCCGGTCAATCAGAGGCTGACAGCGCTTCTGCACTCAGCAGCAGCAGCAGGGAGGTGGTGTCCGCTGCAGGGACTACACCCACCCAAGGTCTCCGATCGAGGAGCCACCCAGGCACAGGTGAGTGATGACATGAGCAACAAGTGGGCCCCCTCCCTTCCTGATGCTGGGTTCCTCAATTAGGGACTGCGTGCCTTTGAATAAGGGACCCCTCCTGAGAGCCCATAAGCAAACATGCCAGGGTTTGCTTGTTGGGCTTCCTATATAGTGAGACCCTGCCCCCCACTGGATTAAAAGCAGTGGTGGTGGGATGAGGTCCTTAAGTGGGTATTAATTGACCACTTAAGGGCCTGGAATGGCAGTGGGGTGTGAAGGCCATCCTCTTCCTGCCACGCACTTAATTAAGGTGGGAAGGCCGTGGGGTCCCTACCCTCCAGCCCCATTAAATGTCTGTCGCCGCCGAACTTGTCGTGGAAGAGGGCATAAAATTTCACCCTTTTCTCCACCCAGAACGAAGAAACAGTTCTCAACTGGGAAATAAGAATACTGGTCTGAACTGTTTTTTCCCTTCTGGACAGTGTACTGTCCCAACAACTACTCTTATGACAACACTTTCTCTATCCTAAGATACAGTACTCTGGGTTAGATTTTCCCCTACAGCGTTGAGCTCTGAGTGTTGGCAGAGGTGGAGGTACGTGAGGGTAGATTTTCACCAAAGTCTGGATGAAAAACCAATGCTTCCGCTCAGCTACCTGAATCCTGCTTTTCATTTGCATTGAAATCAATGGGGATGAGAATTGTGCAGCTCCTGTAAAGAGTGGCTGAGTCACAAAGTCTGCATAACACGCAGGTGGAACCTCATTAAATCAGATACAAACTCCTCTCAGTTTTCTGTCTGCTCGGTTTAATGCAGCATTTTGTGCCCTATCTTGTAAAAGTTATTTGCTACCCCTCTCATTGCCTTTGCCAATTGCCTGATTCTTTGTCGGATAACATTATAGATGTTCAAGCAGTCAGTGAAGTCACCATCCTTCAGCTGAAAGCCTTCACTGTGAGCATCATCAACAGGCCGCAAGGACCTCCAGCTCTGACTAAGCTGTGATCTGTAGCTCAGAGGGAGAGACCTTTCACCTTCTGAGTCAAAGTGTTGTAGGTTCAAGTCCCACTTCAGGAACAATGAGTGCAAAATATCAGCTGACACTGCAGTGCAACACTGAGGAAGTGCTACAGGGTCTGAGGTGCTATCTGTCAAGTAAACCAAGACCTTGTCTACCCTCTCAGGTGGACCTATAAGAGCCCACTGCACTATTTTGAAGAAGAGCACAGGGGAGTTCTCCTCAGTGTCCTGGTCAATGTTTATCCCTCAACCAACATCACTATATTGCTCTAAAGGAGAGTCACATGGACTCAAAACGTTAACTCTGGGCAGAATTTCACCCTTGTTGGCCGGGCTTGGATGGGGTGGGCTCGACTGCGATTTCAAGCTGGTGGGTCAATTAAGGCCCATGCGGAGTGAAATGTGAGTGGCCGAGCTCAATGCTGCTGTGCAGGCGGCGGCAGGGGTTGGGGGGGGGGGGGGGGGGGGGGGGGGGGCTGGGTTGGGGGGGGGGGGGGTGCGGGGTGGGGGGGAGTGCGAGCGGGTGAGCACGAATTTCGCACATGCGCGTGAATGTGCATTTGTAAATCTCCCTGAGGCATAGAGCTGCCTCAGGGAGATGAACAGGTTTCAAAGAAAAAATAAAGATTTTATAAATGTTACAAAACACGTCCCCTCATGTGATTCTGTCACACGAGCAGGGGGCCTGTTATGAATTAAATTTTAAAACTCTCCTTTTATTTTTATTTGCTTTACTAAAACCGCATCCCGCTCATGGGTGAGGTTTCCAAAAATGTTCAAAGGCCGCTTGGCCTTTTCGCCTGCCCGCCAACCATGAGGTTCGACGGGCAGTGAAAAATTTATTTTCATTAACTTTTTAATGGCCTTAAATAGGCCTTTTTAATTCTTTTAATTGTTGGCGGGCGCACTGCTGACTCCTATGTGCGCCCACCGGCCAATATATCACACGAGTGCGCAATGACCTCGGGATGCTTGCCGTTTTATGCTCGGCCGGGTCAGGTGTGTGCCCGCCCACCGAACGTAATATTCTGGCCTCTGTTTCTCTCTCCACAGATGCTGCCAGACCTGGTGAGTTTTTCCAGCATTTTCTTGTTTTTATTTCAGATTTCCAGCAGCATCCGCGGTATTTTGCTTTTATCACTAAGTTATTTGGTCATTATCCATTGCTGCCTGTGGGAGCTTCCTATGTGCAAATTGATTGTTACATTCCCCTACATTACATCAGTGATGATCCAAAAGAACACCATTAGGTCTAAATGTGCTTTGGCACATCCTGAGGTCAGGAGATGCGTTACGGAAATACAAGCTCTTTTTATTTTAACTAAATCCTGCTTCCCCTGCACCCCCACCAAATATGCTTCTAGCAGGAGTCAATATTAGCCCCAATATTAGCAATATCAATGTACATAATGAGGCTTGGCTGAGAGCCCAGACAGCTATTACAATAGGAAAACAGCTGCTCTCCATTAGAAACATTTATTGATGGCTCAGAGATTCGGAATTCTGTGGTCATTTTCACAATATTCATTAACATCAAATTAAGTAATTTCAAGGGTTTATGGTTTACAGTTTTTAAAACTTCAAAGGGCCTGTATGATTGACACTTTTATGAGCTTGTCCAGGGGTTTTTTTCAAGCACAGGGGAAAGTGATCAATAGATTGCATTTTTTAAAGCTTTTTTTTTAACTCATCCCGTTTTACACTATGGTGTTCATTGGTTCTAGGAAGTTTACAGTGGATCAATGGGCATGGAGGTACTAGAGTTTGGCATTGGGTGCATGAGAGGCTTGAGGGGGTAGGTGGAAGGGCAGAGCTTGGCATAGGGGGCATGAGAGACCTGAAGGGGTGGGTGGAAGGGCAGAGCTTGTCATTGGGGATATGAGAGACCTGAGGGGGTGTGTGGAAGGGCAGAGCTCTGACCAGTTCTAAAATACCAACTGAGATCTTATACAAATATACATATGAACATACAAACTAGGAGCGGGAGTAGACCACTCAGCTCCTCGAGCCTGCTCAGCCATTCAATAAGACCATGACTGATCTGATTGTAAACTCCTGCCTACCCCCACTCCCTTGTTTATCAAGAATCTATCTAGTTCTGCCTTGAAAATATTCAAAGACACTCCTTCCAATGCCTTTTGAGGAAGGGAGTTCCAAAGACTCACAACCCTCTGAGAGAAAAAAATTTCTTCTCATCTCTGTCTTAAATTTAAACAGTGGCCCCTATGCATGCCTGAGCTGAATAATAATACTAAATGGGCCTATAGCCTGAAACAGTTTTGGCCAAACTTTCCCCACTAGTCACCCCTTTGTCTAAGCGATGCTATGTCGAAAGTCAGGGTTTACGGAGCATCAGTCTGAGGGCCTTACTACCCCATCACTGCCAGATTCAGTACATTAAATTTGATCTCTATGATTCTATAACCTAGGTTTCACTCTGCAAGTTAAGGTTGGTTTCTTGCTCTGCTGTGAAATGAATTGACTATGTAAACCATTTGCTGATTTCAATTCTTAATGAACACCTTAATATTGTTTTTGAGCTATGGTACGCATCGACTTTGAAACCAGCTCAGACAATTATTGGTGTGTGCCTGAAATTCCTGTCTATTTGAAATTGGTTGTCACTGCATTAAGATAATGCAGAAATTTCACGTCTCTGGGTCACGACACCCAGAAAAGCCTCATTTCAAGGTAATTGTGCTCACAGGATTGATGCAGGTGAAAGAGACAGTTTAGTCCATCCTCTGTCCAAAGACAATCCCAAAATTAACCACTCTTTGTTTGTTGAAGCAACTGCTTAGATCTCTCTGAAGCTTCTGTTTCTCTGTGTTTATCCTGTGTTCCTTGTTTTAATAACCTCCATACGGTGAGAAAACGCTAACATTCGCTATGGACCTGGAGTTTTGCTGAGTTGCAGAAACTTGGGAGCCCTTAAAAAATGGTGGGCAGGGCCTGATTCTGAAATTCCCGCCCCCATTACCGTTTTGGCTATTTCTGCTGGCCCGGGATACATGTGTGGGTGACTTGCCTGTACCGCAGCGCTTCCGCCCTTGCCGGCTCCATTGTGGGGCAGGCAGTTCAAACTCCCCCCCTGCATTTTTGTGGAGTCAAGACCCTTCGTTAAGTGGCTCATGGCCTCTCGGAGGAGGTGCAAACCAGGGGGAACCCCAGTCCCAAGAGGAGAACCAAAAACAGTCACCTTCCCCTGGAATACTTGCATTGACAGGCTTTTAAATATAAATTAAAAAAAAACCCTGTTCTTTCAGTTTCAGTTAGATGTGTTTTTACCGCAGTGATTCATGATTGGGTTCTGTCCTCCAAAGGTTAGTTGACCATCACATTCACCAGCCTTGTGTAAGCATTAAGATGCATTAGAGTATTTTTCCTAATGGGAAAACTGAAACTGAAGAAAACACTGCTAGAGAACTGATCTGAAGTGATTTTAGTCACCAGCTCTTTAAAAGTGGCACAACCACCTTCGGTAGATTTCAGTTAGAGAGAAAAAAAACACAGACACCTGCTGCTGGAGTGTATTGATCTGTAGCTGAGAAAAAAATGTAGTTTACTGTTGTTGCAATTTCAATAGTCTTCAATGTTTACATTTTCAAGGGTTGTTATTACAGCTGAACCATTATGACTACTTGGCTGAGTGTCAAAAGCCTTAGAACCACTTATCGCAGGAGGCTGTATTCACATTTTGATTGACATTTTAAAGAGGCTATTAAAGAATTAGCTGTCTTTGATGTGGTTAGTGTTGGCTACTTGGGAGGTTTTTTTGTATAGTTTTTTGAAGGAGAGGGGTTTTCAGTAAATTGAATGACAACCTTATTAGATTGTTGGAAGATTTTTATAAATGTCCATTTCAAGACATCCTGAGGTCTGTACATATTGGGTAATGGGTGAGTGGCTATGGAAGATACATGGGGGTCATGAGAGGACATGAAGGGGTATGGGATTATGAGGGGGCATGGAGGGTGTGTCGGGCTTGGGGGTCAAGGAGGGGGCATGGGCGATTTGAGGGGTCATGGAGGGGCATAGGGATGGGGGAGTATGGGGGTGGGTAGAGTGTTAAGTGTGGAGGTTGATGCATGAGCATTTGAGGGATTGTTCTTTAGAACTGGGCCAACATTTCAGTAAACTGAGGTGGGTGTTCTAGCCTGCGGCCTGTTCATCTGCCTGCCTTGGGCCTATCTCCGGAGATTGTGGGCCCAATTTCATCCAAATCTTGCCTCCCTGACATGGACTGGTTGAGCCAAACAGACTGTCTCCATGATGAATTCTCTAAATAGTTTCTGCTAATTTTCATCTCACTCCCTTGTGTCCTGGCCAATATTTATTTGCTTCTTTTTTCCCTTAACACTCTACTGTTCAGATAATTAACTGTTTCCTAACACCCGACTGAGATTTCTCTCTTTGTAAGAGACATAGCCCACAGTTCAATACAGGCTAAAAAGCAGCAAGCGAACTGGCAGTCCTTAAAATAGGTGATATATTAAAAGGCATAGGGAGTGATGGGAGAGTTGAAATAGACTGGGTGGGATATTAAAGGGTATGGACCATGGGAAGAATGGGATTAGGCTGCGTAGGGTATTAAAGGATGTGGAGAGTGAGCGGGAGAATGGGGTTAGACTGGATGGGATATTAAAGGGTACAGGGAGTGAGTGGGACAGTGGGATTAAACTGGGTAGGATATTAAAAAGTGTGGGCTGTGAGCAGGAGAGTGGGATTAAACTTGGTGGGATAATAAAGTGTGTGGGGAGTGAGTGGGAGAGTGGGGTTAGACTAAGTGGGATATTAAAGGGGAGGGGGAATGAGTGGGAGAGTGGGGTTAGGCTAAGTGGGATATTAAAGGGGATGTGAAGTGAGTGGGAGAGTGGGTAGATTCCTCTTGTGAGGAAATAAACTGAGATGGTCTGTTTCTATCCTCGAACATTCTCAGATACTATGACCATGATTTGTTGTAATATCAGCAGAATTATTTACCTGAAGAGACACAGAATGGTCAGTGCCACAATCAAGGACAGCAGAGACAGGCTGTGTCCAACAGTGTAGCTTATCTTCACCGCCTTCAGGATTGTTCCCTGAATGAAAGAAACATAACATAAAAAACATAAGAAATAGGAGCAGAAGGAGACCACACAGCCAACCGAGCCTGCTCCACCATTCAGTGCGATCGTGGCTGATCTTGGGCTTCAACCCCATTTTCCCGTCTACTCCCCATATCCCAGATGTCATGAAATTTGAGGTCAGACCTACTGATCGCAAACAAACTCAACATGATGTAGCAGGAGGGAGAGTCTGTTTCAGCATCACAGTGACACAGAAAATATAATCAAAAAACATCTATTGTTTGATATTCCTAACAAGATTGTCAGTGAGCTCTTCGCCAACTTTTTGACCATTCCTGCGACATTTCCACAAGCCCCTTGTCCAATGCTGCGATACGTGGATGGATGATATGTATGCTGTATAATCCAATGATAAATCCTCAAGCCTCGAGCCTGCGTCATTCTTAGGCCTCATTGTGACTGTTTAGAATAGATACACAAAGGAGGCTGCATTGTATTTTTAAAAAATCCTGCCATTCATGATCACTTTGCCTAATGGTCCCATGTGAGGCCCCTACCCCTTACTTGGCTCTGCCCTGTGCCCGCCCACTCACCCTCCATAACTGCCAATAAGTTGCTTTTCACCGGCTTGTTGACACCTGACATTGTGGCTCTCGCACTCCCAGTTGCCTCAGAGAAGCAGAGCGTTCTGCAGCTGTCGCAGGCAGGGCCTGCGTGGTGCTGCTGGAGCTGTCCGTAACAGTGGGTCATGTGATGTGTACCCACTCCATTCTGAGGAAGAAGCTACTGGTCAAGACATATTACTATTGACATTGACCTACACACCACCCAATAGTGGAAGAAGAAATGTACAGATTAGAGGAATGACGAAAGGTCATGGAATAATAATCATGGGGGATTTCAACTACCTACAAAATTAATTGGCCAGAAAAGTAGGAAAAGGGAATTGGGAAATGGAATTCCTATATACAGGAATCCTGTGTAACTTAGTGTGTAAGAAACTCAATAAGGGAAGATTTTCTACTGGTGGCCAGGTTTTTGGTTGTCTAGGAAACTAATCTCTGGAATACCATACCTACACTTCTCCACCCCTTTACCTCACTTTCTTCCTTTCAGGCACTCATTAAAACCTAAATGAAAACAGAATTACCTGGAAAAACTCAGCAGGTCTGGCAGCATCGGCGGAGAAGAAAAGAGTTGACGTTTTGAGTCCTCATGACCCTTCGACAGAACTTGAGTTCGAGTCCAAGAAAGAGTTGAAATATAAGCTGGTTTAAGGTGTGTGTGTGGGGACGGAGAGATAGAGAGAGAGGTGGGGGTGGGGGGGGTGTGTGGTTGTATGGACAAACAAGCAGTGATAGAAGCAGATCATCAAAAGATGTCAACGACAATGGTACAATAGAACACATAGGTGTTAAAGTTAAAGTTGGTGATATTATCTAAACGAATGTGGTAATTAAGAATGGATGGTAGGGCACTCAAGGTATAGCTCTAGTGGGGGTGTTTTTTTTTATATAATGGAAATAGGTGGGAAAAGGAAAATCTTTATAATTTATTGGAAAAAAAAGGAAGGGGGAAACAGAAAGGGGGGTGGGGATGGGGGAGGGAGCTCACGACCTAAAGTTGTTGAATTCAATATTCAGTCCGGAAGGCTGTAAGGTGCCTAGTCGGAAGATGAGGTGTTGTTCCTCCAGTTTGCGTTGGGCTTCACTGGAACAATGCAGTAAGCCAAGGACAGACATGTGGGCAAGAGAGCAGGGTGGAGTGTTAAAATGGCAAGCGACAGGGAGGTTTGGGTCATTCTTGCGGACAGACCGCAGGTGTTCTGCAAAGCGGTCGCCCAGTTTACGTTTGGTCTCTCCAATGTAGAGGAGACCACATTGGGAGCAACGAATGCAGTAGACTAAGTTGGGGGAAATGCAAGTGAAATGCTGCTTCACTTGAAAGGAGTGTTTGGGCCCTTGGACGGTGAGGAGAGAGGAAGTGAAGGGGCAGGTGTTACATCTTTTGCGTGGGCATGGGGTGGTGCCATAGGAGGGGGTTGAGGAGTAGGGGGTGATGGAGGAGTGGACCAGGGTGTCCCGGAGGGAGCGATCCCTACGGAATGCCGATAAGGGGGGTGAAGGGAAGATGTGTTTGGTGGTGGCATCATGCTGGAGTTGGCGGAAATGGCGGAGGATGATCCTTTGAATGCGGAGGCTGGTGGGGTGATAAGTGAGGACAAGGGGGACCCTATCATGTTTCTGGGAGGGAGGAGAAGGCGTGAGGGCGGATGCGTGGGAGATGGGCCGGACACGGTTAAGGGCCCTGTCAACGACCGTGGGTGGAAAACCTTGGTTAAGGAAGAAGGAGGACATGTCAGAGGAACTGTTTTTGAAGGTAGCATCATCGGAACAGATATGACGAAGGCGAAGGAACTGGGAGAATGGGATGGAGTCCTTACAGGAAGCGGGGTGTGAGGAGCTGTAGTCGAGGTAGCTGTGGGAGTCGGTGGGTTTGTAATGGATATTGGTGGACAGTCTATCACCAGAGATTGAGACAGAGATGTCAAGGAAGGGAAGGGAAGTGTCAGAGATGGACCACGTGAAAATGATGGAGGGGTGGAGATTGGAAGCAAAATTAATAAATTTTTCCAAGTCCCGATGAGAGCATGAAGCAGCACCGAAGTAATCATCGATGTTCCAGAGAAAAAGTTGTGGAAGGGGGCCGGAGTAGGACTGCAACAAGGAATGTTCCACATACCCCATAAAGAGACAGGCATAACTGGGGCCCATGCGGGTACCCATAGCCACACCTTTTATTTGGAGGAAGTGAGAGGAGTTGAAGGAGAAATTGTTCAGCGTGAGAACAAGTTCAGCCAGACGGAGGAGAGTAGTAGTGGATGGGGATTGTTCGGGCCTCTGTTCGAGGAAGAAGCTAAGGGCCCTCAGACCATGCTGGTGGGGGATGGAGGTGTAGAGGGATTGGACGTCCATGGTGAAGAGGAAGCGGTTGGGGCCAGGGAACTGGAAATTGTTGATGTGACGTAAGGTGTCAGAGGAATCACGGATGTAGGTGGGAAGGGACTGGACAAGGGGAGAGAGAAGGGAGTCAAGATAACGAGAAATGAGTTCTGTGGGGCAGGAGCAAGCTGAGACGATCGGTCTACCGGGGCAGTTCTGTTTGTGGATTTTGGGTAGGAGATAGAAGCGGGCCGTCCGAGGTTGGGCGACTATCAGGTTGGAAACTGTGGGAGGGAGATCCCCAGAGGAGATGAGGTCAGTGACAGTCCTGGAAACAATGGCTTGATGTTCAGTGGTGGGGTCATGGTCCAGGGAGAGATAGGAGGAAGTGTCTGCGAGTTGACGCTCAGCCTCCGCGAGGTAGAGGTCAGTGCGCCAGACAACAACAGCACCACCCTTGTCAGCGGGTTTGATGACAATGTCAGGGTTGGACCTGAGAGAATGGAGTGCAGTAAGTTCAGAGAGAGACAGGTTAGAATGGTTGAGAGGAGCAGAGAAATTGAGACGACTAATGTCGCGCCGACAGTTCTCAATGAAAAGATCGAGAAAAGGTAAGAATCCAGAGGGAGGGGTCCAGGTGGAGGGAGAATATTGGAGATGGGTAAAAGGATCCATTGAACTGGGAGAGGACTCCTGCCCAAAGAAGTGAGCCCGGAGACGAAGACAACGGAAGAAGAGTTCAGTATCATGCCGAGCCCGAAATTCATTGAAGGTGAGGGCGTAAGGGTATGAAACTAAGTCCTTTGCTGAGCACTGAACGTT
This sequence comes from Isurus oxyrinchus, assembly GCA_026770705.1. Lineage (NCBI taxonomy): Eukaryota > Metazoa > Chordata > Chondrichthyes > Lamniformes > Lamnidae > Isurus > Isurus oxyrinchus. The sequence continues at coordinate 44,872,775 of JANJGN010000023.1, forward strand.
CAGCATCGGAGAGGGGAAGGTCAGGGGGTATAGTGAATACACAGCTGAGGTTGGGATTGGAAGAAAGGGTGGGGACGGAGGGACAGGCAGGGGTGGAGGGTCCTAGATGGGTGTTGGCGTCGATGAGTTGTTGGAGCTTGCATTCCTTAGCACTTGAGAGAAAGAGAAAAAGTTTCTTGTTGAGGCGTCGGATGAGCCGAAGGATAAAATGAAACTGGGGGCACACGCAGCTTTGAAAAAGGGTACGGCGGTGCTGCTGGAGGGAGAGGTCGAGTGTGTTCATATGGCGGCGCATGGCACTGAGTGTGGATTTCAGAATGTGACAGGAACAGCAGTCTGAGAAACGTTTTATGTCCCGGAGATACCGGTAATCCTGGGTGGGTTCGAAACATGAGGGGTGAAATTTCAGTTGAAATCCACGTGGGGTAAGTCGGAGACGGAGACAGTCACTGAGAAAGGAGATATGGCTGTGAAAGCGGGTTTTAGTAAACACCTTGTCAAACACCAGGAGGGAAATGGAAAGCAAAGAAGGTGAACAAGGCAACAGAGAGATACGGAATTCTTGTCGCAGAGAGGAACAGAACTTCTTCAAGGAGGTAGGCATTTCTTGAACAGCAGTGGCAGTCAATTAAACACAGAGATAAAAACAAAGAAAACTGCGGATGCCCTACCATCCATTCTTAATTAGCATATTCGTTTAGATAATATCACCAACTTTAACTTTAACACCTATGTGTTCTATTGTACCATTGTCGTTGACATCTTTTGATGATCTGCTTCTATTACTGCTTGTTTGTCCATACAACCACACACCCCCCCCACCTCTCTCTCTCTCTATCTCTCCGCCCCCCACACACACACCTTAAACCAGCTTATATTTCAACTCTTTCTTGGACTCGAACTCAAGTTCTGTCGAAGGGTCATGAGGACTCGAAACGTCAACTCTTTTCTTCTCCGCCGATGCTGCCAGACCTGCTGAGTTTTTCCAGGTAATTCTGTTTTTGTTTTGGATTTCCAGCATCCGCAGTTTTTTTGTTTTTAACTCATTAAAACCTACCTCATTGACCAAGTTTTTAGTCATCTGCCCTAATATCTGCTCTTTAGCTTGGTATCATATTTTATTTTTTAATGTTTCTTCGAAGTGCCTTGCGATATTAAAGGTGCTATATAAATCCATATTGTTGCTGGATTCAGTATGAGCCAGAATAGATAAGAGAACTAAAAGTAGGGGGACCTCTTGGCAATCGTGACCATTATATAATGGGCTGTAACTTCCGACGGAGTGGCAATTGAATTGAATTGCCATTTCACTCGAAAGTTCTCACCTTAAAAGGCAGGCTACCTCAGCCGGTCTTGCCTAACCTTCAGACTCAGGTCAGGCGAGATCTAGATAGTGCAGCGTGTCCTTGGAGCTTGGCGCCTAAGGGCTGAAAAGTGCAGGTAAGGAAGCCATGCCCCCTTTTTTTACAGCACTAGCTGCCGTAAACCAGGTAGGTTTAAAGATCCAGCCAGGTTTAAAGGTCTTTGACAAGTTAATTGTATAAGGTAAGTGGGAAGGATTGCAGGGGGATTGGGTTGGGGAGAGGGGCTTGGGTTTGGGGTGTTGTGTTGGGAGGGGTCAATGGGGTTCAGGTTAGGAGGGGTTGGGTTGGTGGTGGGGTGTCGGGTCAAGTGGGGGGAACAGGTCGGGTGAGGCCTGGGGCCAGGGGCTGTTGGGTCAGGTTGGGCATAGGGGTGAGGGGGAGGTTGGGTGGTTCCTTAGGGGACGGTTGTTGGGTTGGGTCATGCCAGGGCTCGGGGTGGGTGGTGAGATTTAGGCCCGGCGGGGCAGATGGTTGGGGGAGCAGAGGAAAGAGTTCCTGTGGGGGTGGGGGAATCCCATGGTTTGTGGAATTCTCATCAGGGGGTGTAGTCCCTTGGGGATGGGGGAGGGGTGTCCTATTAGTGGGGGGTAGTCGGGGTGGGGGTGAGTGCACTGGGGGATCCGGGGGTGTGGGGGACTCCCATGGCGGCTAGTAGTTAGGGGGTGGGGGGAATCCCTGGGAGGTTGGATATGTGGAGGGAGTTCCTTGGGGTGTCAGTGTGGGCCTGTGCTGTAGTTACCCAGAAGTTAAAAGAGGTTTTAATTCTTCTAACTTTTTCTGGGTAACAATTGATGTAACACAGTCGGAACCATCTGACGTTTGCGATTTTAAATCACATTTTCTCATGGTTCCCAGTGCAGGGCAATTGCCCAGGGGAAGTTTACACTTCCAGGCAATTGCTTTGCAAACCTCACCTGTGAACTTCTGGGGGCTGAGGAGGTTCCCCAGTGCATCTTTGGGGTACCCACCCACCCCCCAATACGGTACCCTGGATCTGGAAGTTATGGCTCAATACGCTTTGAGATAATAATTGAGAAGGACATAAGTATGACAAAGTCTCAGAGCAATAGATTGGAGAAAAGCCAACCTTGAGAGGTTGAGATTAGAACTTTGGAAAATAAAATGAACAACAATATTGGCAAACAATGATGGAAGGCGATGAGAAACATTTGTAATGGTTTTCAACAGAGCTCATTCTGCTAAAAAACACGAATATGCTAACACTAATGAGTACCATTGATCAATATAGACACAAAGGAAAAGGGCAAAGAATGTGACAAAAATTAAAAAGGCCATAAGGAAGTTAAACTAAGCACTAGGGCTTATTTCTAGAAGCACAAAATTAATAAGTAGCAAAGTTATGTTAAACCTGTATCAAACCTTGGTTAGACCACACTTAGCGTATTGTGTGCAGTTCTGGTCACCATATTCTAAAAATGGTATAGAGGCACGGGAGAGGGTGCAGAGAAGATTTACAAGGATGATGCCAGAAATGCAGTAGAAGGGAAGAACAGGCTGTGTCTCTTTTCTCTTGGAGACAGATAACCGAACAGACATCTTTAAATTCTGAAAAGGTTTGAGAGTGTAGACACAGGTTGAGTGTTTCCAGTTGTGGGAAAGAGCAAAACTAGAGCCCTTGAGTATAAAACACTCACAAAGAGATCCATCAGGGAGTTCAACAGGAACTTCTTCACTAATCAGGAGGTATCAGATTGGCAGTCAGATTGACCTCATTAACAGCTTGGTTCAAACATGGACAAAAGGGCTGAACTCCAAAGGTAAGAGTGACTGCCCTCAACATCAAGGCAGCATTTGACCAGCATTTCACGGACCTCTAGCAAAACTGGAGTCAAAGGGAATCGGAGGGAAAACTCAACGCTAGTTGGAGTCATACTAAGCACAAAGGAAGATGTTTGTGGTTATTGAAGGCAATCATCTCAGTTCCAGGACATCACTGCAGGAGTTCCTCAGAGTAGTGTCCTTGGCCCAACCATCTGCAGCTGCTTCACCAATGACTTTCCTTCCAACATAAGGTCAGAAGTGGGGATGTTTGCTGATGATTGCATAATGTTCAGCACCATTCATGGCTCAGATAATGAAGCAGTTCATGTCCATATGCATCAACATCTCAACAATATTCAGTCTTGGGCTGATAAGAGGCAAGTAAATTTCATGCACACAATTGACAGGCAATGACCATCTCCAACAAGAGAGAATCTAACCATTGCCCCTTGAAGTTCAATGGCATTACCATCACTGAATCCCCCACTATCAACATCCAGGCTTTTCATTGACCAGAAACTGAACTGGACTAGCCATATAAATACTGTGGCTACAAGAGCAGGTCAGAGGCTAGGAATCCTGCAGCTAGTAACTCACCTCCTGACTCCCCAGAGCCTGTCCACCATTGACAAGGCACAAGTCAAGTGTGTGATGGAATACTTCCCACTTACCTGGATGAATTGAGCTCCAACAACACTCAAAAAGCTTGACATCATCCAGGACAAAGCAGCCTGCTTTGATTGGCACCCCATCCACAAACGTTCACTTCCTCCACCACCGATGCATAGTGGCAGCAGTGTGTACCATCTACAATACGCACTGCAGGAACTCACCAAGGCTCCTTAGACAGTATTTTCCAAACCCATGATCACTACTATCTAGAAGGATAAGGGTAGCAGACATATGGGAACAATACCACTTGGAAGTTCCCCTCCAAGTCACTCACCATCCTTACTTGGAAATATATCATTGTTCCTTCACTGTCGCTGGGTCAAAATACTGGAATTCCCTCGCTAAAAGCATTGTGGGTGTGCCTGCACCACATGGATTGCAACGGTTCAAGAAGGCAGCTCACCACCACTTTCTCAAGGGCAATTAGGGATGGGCAATAAATGCTGGCCCAGCCAGCGAAGCCCACATTCTGTGAATGAATAAAAAAATTAGTCTCTATCATCCAAAACAAATTTCTGCCCAATTTAGTATGGTACAGGTGTAATTATTCACTCTGCTATGGTTGGAGAGTAATTCACAATTTAAGGAAGGCTGAGATGTCCTGGAATGTTAAATTTAGCCAGCCTTAGTAAAAATGATTTTAGTAAACATGTCTAAGGATGACATAAATCCAATACTCAAGAGACAGATGTTTGAACAGAACGACTGACCTTGACATCATACTCCATGTTGCTAGGGTCGACTCCACATGCGTCTGAGTAAGGTTGCAGCATCTTAGTCCAACCTTCATCAGTGCACTGCCTGCTCACACTCCCTATGGTAGGAACAACATCATTAGAACTGTGGTTAATATTGATTGACTGACCCCCTGCCACAGTGACGCTGGAGATCTGAAATACAAACAGAAAATGCTGGAAAGCCTCAGCAGGTCAGCCAACACCTGTGGAGGGGAAAACAGAGCAAACCAGGTTTCAGGATGATGAACCTTTATTAGAGTGACGGTAACCCAACCTTCCTCTCTTCACAGAAGCTGACAGACCTGCTGAAGTTTTCTAGTATTTTCTGGCTTTACTTCAATCAAATAGATGGCAGAATGTTTTGCTTCTCTGTGTTACCCTTCTCATTAATATCAGGATGAAGGGTCAAGCCCAGACTTCAGGATGAAAGAGAACAAGAGAAGATAAGGGAATCCTCGTGTGCTGAGAGGGGTGGCGTCAAACCTGAGAGTTAAAAAGCTGAAAATCGAGAAGATTGAGGGATGAGGATTTCCATAGTTTTAACATCCAGGGAAAGAATGATTAAAGCAAAAGATTAGACAATGTCCCTTGATTTCAACACAGAGGATATAGAGAGGGGGAAGAACATATAAGAACATAAAGATAAAAACAAAAAAACTGCAGATGCTGGGAATCCAAAACAAAAACAAAAACAGAATTACCTGGAAAAACTCAGCAGGTCTGGCAGCATCGACGGAGAAGAAAAGAGTTGACGTTTCGAGTCCTCATGACCCTTTGAAGGGTCATGAGGACTCGAAACATCAACTCTTTTCTTCTCCGTCGATGCTGCCAGACCTGCTGAGTTTTTCCAGGTAATTCTGTTTTTGTTTTTATATAAGAACATAAACCTGATTGTATGACTGAAATATTAAATGCATCAATAAGTTATGTTAACAGTTGAAACTTTACTCTCTTGGTGCTCTTAAAGTCACAGAAATTGTTTATGGGGAGCAAGCCCCTTTAAGTATCAAGCTCAGTCCATTTTGACCTTTAACTGTGTCTCAGTGGGTAGCACTCGCACTCCTGAGTCAGAAGGCTGTGGGTTCAAGTCCCACTCTAGACACTGGAGCATAAAATCTAGGCTGATGGTCCAGTACAGTACTGAGGGAGTGCTGCACTGCCAGAGAGGCTTTATCTTTGGATGTGATATTAAAACCTAGCTTCCTTGTTGGGAGTCGGAGTGGACCTGCGGGAGACAGTTGGGAGCTGAGGAGCACCTGTAAATACAGACCGGGGATTGCAGAGCGGCCTACCTTGCTGGGAGTTGGAACAGAGTAGGCCTGTGGAAGATAGTCGGGAGCTGAGCAGTGCGCTGTTTCACTGTTTCAGCTGCTGTGAGGAAGCAGACATGGGAAAAAGAAAAAAGCAACTGTGATGTCACAGGAAGCTAGTAAATTGTTTGACCGGTAACTGCTCAGCCTAAGGGACAATGTGTGAGAAACCAGCTTGGGACAGGTGAGTTAAGGTAGATCTATAAATAAAAAGAACTAAAACTTTAAAATAGTAAACCAAAATTTGAAAACTTTAACATTAAAATAAAACAATAAAGATAAAAAACAATAAAAATAAAGAAATGTAAACAAATATCGAAAACACAAACCTTTGTAGTTAAGAAGCACATAACCTTTAGTTGTCAGTGGTACTAGCATTCAATAAACACAGTAAATTGTAGCATACATAGGAAGAAAGTAATTAAAGTAAATTAATTAAATAACATGAGTTAGAATGGCGGGACAGGTGTTATGTTGCAGCTGTGGGATGTGGGAGTTTGTGGACACCAAGGCGATCCAGGATAAACACATCTGCAGGAAACGTAAGCAGCTTGAGGAATTCCAGATCAGGATTGTTGATCTGGAAGCTGGAATGCAGACACTATGCAACGTAAGGGAGGGGGAGGAATACCTGGATACTTTGTTCCAGAAGACAGTCACACTTCTTACAAGAGGGTCAACTGATTTGGTCACCAGTGAGGGACAGGAAGATGTGACTGTCAGTGAGGTAGGTAATGGGACTGAGCAGACTGTAGTGGAGGAGCCTCAGAAATTGCAATTGTCAAACAGGTTTGAGGTGCTCACAACCTGTGTGGATAAAAGCGAGGTCTGAAAGGTGGATGAGCTGACTGGCCATGTCACTGTGGTAGAGAAAGCCGCTCAAGTGGGGGAAGCAAAAAGGGACGTAGTGGTAGTAGGGGATAGTAGAGTGAGGGGGATTGACACTGTTCTCTGCAGCAAAGAGCCAGAGTCCAGAAGTCTGTGTTGGCTGCCCAGTGTGTCAGGGTTTGGGACATCTGCTCAGAGCTGGAGAGGAACTTACAGTGGGGGGGGGGGGGGGGGGGTTTCAGTTGCCGTGGTCTATGTAAGTACCAATGACATAGGTAGAATTAGGAAAGAGGTACTGCAAAGTCAGCATGAGGAGCTAGGTGCCAAATTAAGAAGCAGAAACTCAAGGGTAATAATCTCTGGATTCTTGGCATAGGACAAATAAGATTAGAGAGACAAAAGATGTCTCAAAGACTGGTGTGGGAGAAGTGGGTTCTGGTTTGTGGGGCACTGACAGCAATACTGGGAAAATTGGGGGCTGTAACATTGGAACGGTTTACACCTGAACCATGCTGGGATGAGTATCCGTACAAATCACATAACTAGGGAAGCAGAGAGGGTTTTAAACTAAACAAGATGGGTGAGGGATCAAGCTTGGGTACAGGTAGCAATTCAAGGTGTAGAATCAAGACAGAAGAACAAAATAATAATATGAGAAATGAGGGTCAGAGAATGGCAGGAAGGGACAGAGAAAAAAACCTAGAATACATCAACAGTCAAGACGAGATGTTACAAAGGTAACAAAAAGACAAAACTGAAGGCTCTCTATCTGAGTGCATGTAGCATTCATAACAAAGTAAATGAATTGATGGCCCACATTGAAGTAAATAAACGTGATCTGATAGCAATTACAGAGACGAGGCTGCAGAATTACAAAGATTGGGCCCTTAATATTGAGGGGTACGTCACATTCAAGAAGAGTAGGAAGCAAGGTAAAGGCAGAGGGATAGCACTGTTAATAAAAGAGGGCACTGGTGCAATAGTTGGAGGTGACCTTAGTTCAGGAGATCAGAATGTAGAATTGGATTAGGTGGAGGTGAGGAATTGTAGGGGAAGGAAGTCACTAATGCGAGTGATCTACAGGCCCCCTAACAGTAGCCACAGTGCAGGACAAAGTATTCAAGAGAAAATATTGTGTACTTGTGATAAAGGGACGGCAATAATCATGGGTGATTTTCAATCTACATATAATCTGGAAAAATCAGATGAGCAGTAGTTGCCTGGATGAGCAGTTCTTAGAATGCTTTCAAGATAGTTTCTCAGAGCAGCACATTCTGGAACCAACCAGAGGACAGATTATACTAGACTTGGTATTGTGTACTGCGACAGGATTAATTAATGACCTCAGAGTATAGACACCCCTAGGTAGCCGTGACCACAATATGATTGAATTTTACATCCAGTTTGAAAGGGAGAAGAGTGGGTCTAAGGCTAGTATCTTAAACTTAAATAAGGGCAACTTTGTGGGCATGAAAGCTGAGCTAGCTGAAGTGAAGCGGGAAACTAGGCTAGAAAGGTGGATATAGAGCTGAATAGAGAAGCAGTGCCAGACATTTAAGGGGATATTTCAGAGTATTCAGAATAAGTACATTTCTACTATAAATAAAAATTCTAAGGGGAGGATCCACCATCTGTGGTTAACTAAAGAAGTTACGGAAAGCGTCAAACTTAAGGAAAAAAACATGCAACTCCGCAAAGATGAGTGGCAGGGCAGATAATTGGACAGAATATAAAAAATGGCAGAGAGTGACTGAAAGGTTAACCAGGAGAAAGAAATTAGAGTATGAGAGGAAGCTAGCTAGAAATGTAAAAATGGATAGCAATTATTTCAACAAGTATTTCAACAGGAAAAGAGTAAGTAAAGTGAGTATTGATCCTCTAGAGGGTGACAGTGGGGAGTTAATAGTAGATAATAAGGAAAAGGTGGAAGAAATGAACAAATATTTTGCTTCTGTGTTCACTATAGAGGATATAAAAAACATTCCAGTTATAGCTGCAAATCAGGTGAATGGGAGAAAGGAACTTAGTGAAATTGAAATCACTAGGGAAACAGTACTGAGCAAACTGATGGAGCTGTGGGCTGGCAAGTCTCCGGGCCCTGATGGACCAGATCCTAGGGTTTTAAAAGAGGTGGCTAATGAGGTAGTCAATGCGCTGGTGCTAATTTTCCAAAATTCACTAGGTTCTGGAAAGGTTCCATCAGACTGTGAAGTAGCAAAAAAAACCCTCTATTTAAGGAGAAAGGGAGGCAGAAAACAGGAAACTATAGGCCAGTTAGCTTGACGTCTGTCATAGGAAAGTTGTTAGAATCGATCATTAAGGAGGTTATAGCTGGACACTTAGAAAAACTCAAGGCAATCGGGAAAAGTCAGCATGGTTTTGTGAAAGGGGAATCATGTTTAATCAATTTATTGGAGTTTTTTGAAGGAGTAACATGTGCAGTGGATAAGGGGGAGCCTGTAGACGTGCTGTACTTGGATTTCCAGAAGGCATTTAATAAGATGCCACATCAAAGATCATTATGGAGAATAAAAGAGCATGGTGTGGTGGTAACATGTTAGCATGGATACGAGATTGGATGGCTAGCAGAAAGCAGAGAGTATGCATAAGTGGTCTTTATCGGATTGGCAGGATGTGACGAGTGGAGTCCTACAGGGGTCTGTGCTGGGGCCTCAACTTTTTACAATTTACATCAATGAATTAGATGAGGGGAATGAAGACATGTAGTTAAATTTGCAGATGATGCAAAGATAAGTAGGAAAATAGGTTGTAAAAAGGACATGAAGAGGTTGCAGATGGATATCAATAGGTTGAGTGAGTGGGCAAAGATCTGGCAAATGGAATTTAATGTGAGAAAATGTGAAATTGTTCACCTTGACAGGAAGAACAAAAAAGCAGAGTATTACTTAAATGGAGAACGGCTGCATAATTCTGAGGTGCAGAGGGATCTAGGTGTTCTAGTACATGAGTCACAAAATATTAGTATGCAGGTACAGCAAGTAATTAAGAAGGCTAATGGAATGCTATCCTTTATTACGAGAGGGATTGGACAGAAAAGTAAGGATGTTATGCTTCAGTTATACAGGGCATTGGTGAGACCGCACCTCGAATACTGTGTGCAGTTTTGGTCTCCTTATTTAAGGATGTAAATGCATTGGGCTTAGTTCAGAGGAGGTTTACTAGATTGATACCTGGAATGAGTGGGTTGTCTTATGAGGAAAGGTTGGGCAGATTGGGCTTGTTTCCACTGGAGTTTAGAAGAGTGAGGGGTGATTTGATTGAAGTATACAAGATCCTGAACGGCCTTGACAAGATGGATGTCAAAAAGTTGTTTCTTCTTGTGGGTGATTCCAGAACTAGGTGGCATTGTTTTAAAATTAGGGGTCGCCTTTTTAGGACAGAGATGAGGAGAAATTTTCTCTCTCAGACGGTTGGAACTCTCTGCCTCAGAAGGTGGTGGAGGTGGGGTCATTGAATATTTTTAAGGCAGAGGTAGATAGATTCTTGTTAGGCGAGGGAATCAAAGGTTATCGGGGGTTGGGGAATGTGGAAATAGAAACACAAAAAGATCAGCCATGATCTTATTGAATGGTGGAGCAGGCTTGAGGGGCCGAATGGTCTACTCCTGTTCCTATTTCTTATGTTCTTATCCCATGACACTATTTGAAGAAAAGCAGGGGAGAGTCTTTTGGTATCATGGCCAATGTTTATTCCTCAGCCAACATTAGAGAACAATCAAATTATCTAGTCATTTATCCCATTGCTCTTTGTAGGATCTTGCCTAGCACAAATTGGTTGCTCTGTTTTCCTACATTACAACAGTGGCTACAATTCAAAGTCTTTTCAATGGCTGTGCAGCACTTTGCGATATCCTGAGGTTATGAAAGGTGCTGCATAAATGCAAGTCTTCCTCTCTGTATTGTGGCTTGAGCTTATATTATCATAGTGTCATCGAGTTTACAGCACGGAAAGAGGTCCTTTGGTCCATCATATCCTCGCTGGTCATCAAGCCCCTATCTACTCTAATCCCATTTTCCAGCACAGCCTTGTATGCTATGGCATTTCAAGTGTTCATCTAAATACTTCTTAAATGTTGTGAGGGTTCCTGTCTCTACCACCCTTTCAGGTAGTGAGATCCAGATACCCCAGCACCCTCCGGGTGAAAACATTTTCCCTCACATCCCCTCCAAACCTCCTGCCCCTTACCTTAAATCTGTGCCCCCTGGTTATTGACCCCGCCACTAAGGAGAAAAGTTCCTTCCTATCTTCCCTACCTATGCCCCTCATAATTTTGCACACCTCAATCAGGTCCCCCCTCAGCCTTCTCTGCTCCAAGGAAAACAGCCCCAGCCTATCCAATGTCTTTTCATAGCTGAAACACTCCTGTCCAGGCAACATCCTGGTGAATCTCCTCTGCACCCTCTCCGGTGCAATCACATCCTTCCTATAGTGTGGAGACCAGAACAATATTTCAGATGTGGCCTAACTAGAGTTTTATAGAGCTACAACATAACCTCCCTGCTTTTATATTCAATGCCTCGACCAATAAAGGCTAATAAATAAATAAATAAATAATAAACATGTCTAAGGACGATACTTAAGGTCAGGATTTTCCCCTCATGGGGCGGGTGCACCAGGCAGATCCGAGGGCAGCCGCAAAACTGACAGCCGCCTGCGATTGGGCCCCGACTGCGATGTCATATCAGTCGGCCAATTAAGGCCTGCCCAGCGTGAAATGTGGCTCCGCACTTGCTGGGAAGGGCCGAGTGGGTGCGGGGCCTGTCGGCCGCTGGGTCCAACGGTGACCTGGTGCCCAGTTTAAAAACAGCCCTGGCAGCCCTACAAAGGCTGCCAGAGAAGGACGTCTGTCAGCCGTTATAACAATGGAGTTCGAGTACGAATGCAAACGCCAGGTGGGAGGGCAGATCGGGTGGGCACTCAGCCCCCGCTTTTCTGATGAGTGCCTCGCTGTCCTCCTGGAGGAGCTGGCTGCCAGGAGGGATACCCCTGTCCTCAAAGATGAGAGGAGGAGGCCACCGCACCTCACCAAGAGGGCATGGGAGGAGGTGGCAGCCCTGGTGAGCAGCGATGACATGGTATGGCACACATGGGTGTAGCACTGGAAGCGCTTCAACTTCAAAGCACTGCACTCAGGAAGGATGAGTGCTGAGTTGGCATGGGTCAGTGTGCAGAAGTGTTAAGTAGTGGCCATCTCCCCATGGATCTCAGTGGTGCTAGAGTCTGAGTGCCAACTGTCAATCATGTAGGAGTTGGCCAAGGGGGTGAGCCCTGGCTGTTTGGACTGAGTGCCTTGAGGCTTGAGGACCACGGCTCGGATGTGCCCTGTGAGGTGTTCCTCAGCTGGCCAGGGTCTGGCCAGGCTGCAATGGTGCTGCAAGTAGAGAATGGACTAATCAATGCTCCTCTGTCCTTTCAGGATAAGACCAGCCATAACCCAGCCAAGTGGATACATATAGATGCAAGACCTGCCCAACCTCCTGCTGCTCTCCCGGTTCAAGCAGGATGCCTTGGAGCTGGAGAGCTGGCATGCTCCCCACGCAACCGGGTGTCCTTGTCTACCTGGAGGTTACCGAGGTCTGGTTTCATGGCCTCAGCGTTCTCCTCACCATGCTCATCTTCGGACTCAGTACTGGGCTCATCCTCTGTGGCCTGTGCAGCTGCATAAAGATTCCCTTCCTCCAGTAGGCCCCCCCTTTCCAGTGCCAGATTGTGAAGAGCACAGCATGCAACCACAATCAGTGACACCTGCTCTGGGGCGTATTGTAGTGCTCTCCCTGAGTGGTCCAGGCATCAGAAGCGTATCTTGAGAAGACCTATGGTCCTTTCTGCCACTGGTGACCTGACTCATATTGTAACGTTTCTCTGCCTCTGTTCTTGGATGTCGGAGCGGTGCTATGAGCCAACTCTTCAATGGATAGCCCTTGTCACTCAGCAGTCAACCATCCAGTTGGGCTGGAGCACTGAAGATCCTCGGCACCTGGGAGTGTCTGAGGATGTAAGTGTCATGAGAGCTGCCTGGGTACCTTGCACAGACTAGTAGAATCTGCATCCTGTGATCACACACTATCTGCACGTTCATGGAGTGGAAGCCCTTCCTGTTGACGAAGGCACCGGGCTCACCTGCTGGCGCCTTGATGGCCACATGTGTACAGTCTATAGCACCCTGGACACGGGGGAAGCCAGCAATGGCTGCGAAGTCTCTGGCTCACTCAGCCTGGCTGGCCTCGTCCGTACCATAAAGAATAAAGATCAATACCAGCCTGGACAGAGCTTCCATCTCCAGCTTGACACAACTGTGGACAGCTGATTGGGAGACTCCACACAGACCCCCCACAGAGCCCTAGAAAGAGCCCGAGGCATAGAAGTTGAGGTCCACTGTGACCTTCAGTGCTACTGGCATGGGGTGTCTGCCCACACAGTCGGAGCTGATCTCAGGGCTGATCCTCTGACAGATGGGGGTCATGGCCTCCCTTAAGAGGGGGCGTTTCCTTTGGGATTGCGCCTCGGACATATTGAGATAGCTGCATCGCCGTCTGTAAACCCTGGCAGCAGGATAGTGGCGTCCTCTGTGGCCCTCCTGCCTTGGGCTATCTGCTGGCCCTGAGCCCCTTGTGCCTGCGCCTCTCCTCCCACTGGTCCCTCCCCTGGAAGCTGATTGGGACACCTGGCCTCCTCCTCCTTCTGCCCCTCTCTTCCTCCTCAGCAGAGATGCCTCCCTTGGAGACTACAATCAACTTTTACCAGGGCAAGGGAAGGCTGTCTGATACCTGGAAGGGTCCACACGGTCTGAATCCTCCGGGACCAGCCTCCATATTAAATAGATCATCCTCTGCCATTTCTGCCAGCTCCACCAAACACATCTTCCCTTATCCTTCCCTTTCTGAAGGAGACACCAAGGAGTCCTAAACTGAAGCCTGGAAATGCTGAGAATAAAGCCCCGACCAGAGATGAAACTTCCAAGTCCCGAGAAGCAACCAGCAGCAAACTATCTCCAAAACCCCTCACTGCTCACACTGGCAATGCTGCTGCCCCTTTTTATCCCGCCCTTGGATGAGGTTTGTGAAAATGTCAGCTAGCCACTTGCCCAATTTGCCCATGTGATGAGCAGAAAAATCACACGGGCATCATAAACTCACAGTCAGTTGGGCTCCTAAGGGCCTTCAGTGGCCTGTTAATTAATGGCGGGCGCTGGGCTGGTACCTGTGTGCGCCCGCTGAGCAAAGTATTGCGCGAGGACACGATGACATCGGGACACGCGCCTGACACCATCGCACATTATTTTGCTTCCGTTTGGGTTGGGTGCACGACTGCACGGGGGACAAAAAATTCTGCCCTTAGAGAAGATGTAAGAATAATAATAATGATAATCCAGCTAACTACTAGCTTGTACAAACTACAAAGATAAATTAGTCACTCAAAATCTGTGATGATGGACCATGCTGTTCCATTCAATTATTTTGGCTCCAGTGTTTCATTGTGGCTTCCAGGAGCTTTACATTTGATTAAATTCATTGATATGAAATGTTGAAAGCAATCAACAGGAGGAGTGAGTCATGCAGTGAGATGGAATCCCATGCTTTAATCTCTGAAACAGTGTGTAATTATCACTTTAAGAGAATATCAATCAAATTCGCTACAAACCTACAGACTCCCACAGCTACCTCGAGGTCACTTCCTCACAGCCTGCTAGCTGTAAGGACGTTATTCCATTCTCCCAGTTTCTCCATCTGCGCTGTATCTATTCTGATAATGCAACCTTCCACACCAGCACTTCTGATATGCCTTCCTTTATGTTCAGCCAAAGACCCCCCCCACAGTGTGGTTGACAGAGCTCTCCACTGTGTCCGATTCATTTCACGTACTTCTGCTCTCCCCCTTCTGCTACCTCACAGAACGGTGATAGGGCTCCCCTCTTCCCTCACCTTCCACCTCACCAGCCTCCATATTAAATTGATCATCCTCCGCCATTTCTGCCAGCTCCACCAAACACATCTTCCCTTATCCTTCCCTTTCTGAAGGAACCATTCCCTCCCTGACACTCTGGTCCACTCCTCCGGCACCCCTAACATCCCCTTCTCTTCCCAATAGCAGCTTTCCGCGCAAGTGCAAAAGATGCAACACCTGCCCTTTCACTTCCTACCATCAAAGGCACAAACACGCCTTCCAAGTGAAACAGTGATTTACTTGTACTTCTTCCAATTTAGTATACTGTTCACAATGTGGTTTCCTCTACTCTGGGGAGACCAAATGCAGACTGGGTGACCACTTTGTGGAACATCTCCGTTTCATTCGCAAGCATGATCCCAAGCATCCGGTTGCTTGCCATTTTAATTCTCCACTTTGCTCCCATACTGTCCTTTCAGTCCACTGCCTGCTCCAGTTTCCCACTGAAACTCAACATAAGCTTGAGGAAGAGAACCTTATCTTTCGACTTGGCACTCTACAGCCTTCTGGACTCAATACTGAGTTCAATAACTTTAGGTCATTACCTCTGCCTCCATCTTGCTCTCTGTATTTCTTGCTGTTATTCATGCTGGCCTGTTTCTTTCTTTATCCCTTCATGTTTTTTTTATTAATTCATTGGATGTGGGCTTTATTGGTTAGACCAACATTTATTGCCCATCCCTAAATGCCCTTGAAAAGGTGGTGGTGAGCTGCCTTCTTGAACAACTGCAGTCAATGTGGTGTAGGTACACCCACATTGATGTTAGGAAGGGGTTTCCAGGATTTTGACACAGCAAAAGGTGATATATTTCTAAGTCAGGATGGTAAGTGACTTGGAGGGGAATTTCCAGGTGGTGGTGTTCCCATGTGTCCGCTGTCTCATCCTTCTAGATGGTAGCGGTTGTGGGTTTGGAAGGTGCTGTCTAAGAAGCCTTGGTGAGTTGCTGCAGTGCATCCTGTAGATGATACACACTGCTGCCACTGTGTGTCATTGGTGGAGGGAGTGAATGTTTGTGGATGGGGTACCAATCAAGCGGGCTGCTTTGTCTTGGATGGTGTCAAACCTCTTGAGTGTTGTGGGAGCTGCACTCATCCAGCCAAGTTGTGAGTATTTCATCAAACTCCTGATTTATGCCATGTAGATGGTGGACAGGCTTTGGGGGTCAGGAAGAGAGTTACTCGCTGCAGGGTTCCTAACCTCTGACCTGCTCTTGTAGCTACAGTATTTATATGGCTAGTTTAGTCCAGTTTCTGGTCAATGGTAACCCTCAGGATGTTGATAGTGGGGGATTTAGTGATGGTAATGCCATTGAATGTCAAGGGATGATTGATAGACTCTCTTGTTGGAGATGGTCATTGGCTGGTACCTTATGGGATACACAAATATTACTTACTACTTGTCAGCCCAAGCCTAGATATTGTCCAGGTCTTGCTGCATTTGGGCATGGACTGCTTCAGTATCTGAGGAGTCATGAATAGTGCTGAACATTGTGCAATCATCAGCGGACATCCCCACTTCTGATCTTATGATGGAAGGAAGGTCATATATGAAGTAGCTGAAGATGGTTGGGCCTAGGACACTACCCTGAGGAACTCCTGCAGTGATGTCCTGGAACTGAGATGATTCACCTCCAACAACTACAACCATCTTCCTTTGTTCTAAGGATGACTTCAATCAGCGGAAGGTTTTCCCCCTGATTCCCATTGACTTCAGTTTTGCTGGAGCTCCTTGATGCCACACGGTCAAATACTGCCTCGGTGTCAAGGGCAGTCATTCTCACCTGCTAGATAGCCATTCATGTCTCATCTAGTCACAACCTTTATTCATTTATTATACCAATTATCACTCTCTTTGGTTTTTGCATCATGAAATCTTTTGATATTTAATCTCCCCTGCCTTTGACCCTACCACAGGGCTTCCCATTTTTTTATTCTTGCCCTCTTCGCCCTTCCACTGGCTTAAAACCTATTACATTTCTATTTTCCTTCAGTTCTGATGAAAGGTCATTGACCTGGAACATTAACTCTGTTTCTCTCCACAGATGCTGTCTGACCTGCTGAGTACTCCCAGCATTTTTGTTTTTATTTCAGATTTCTTGCATCCACAATATTTTCTTTTTGGGTTGTTGTAGCAACTGCTACTAGTCCCCTGACCCCACATTCTTTGGCCTTATTTATTAATCTATTATGGGGCACCTTAGCAAAGACCTTTTCAAAATCCAGATAAATTACATTTACTACATTACCACTGTTTACTCTCTCTGTTACCTCCTGAAATCTATGCTGTCCATTCATTATTATATTTCTCATTTCCAGATATTCTTCTATTCTCTCCTTTAGTATGAATTATATTATTTTTCCTACCACTGATGTTATGCTGACTGATCTATAATTCTCTGGACATGTCCATCCCCCTTCTTAAATATAGGTATCACATTAGCTCTCCACCAGTCCTCTGGGGTCACACCTTTTCCTAACAAATTATAAATATGAGTAGTAACGCCCCTGTGGTCTCTTCCCTAGATTCCTCCAAAATATGTGGTTACAATCCATCTGGACCAGGGTGTTTGTCCTCTTTGAGTTTATTAAGTTTATTCAATATATCCCCATTTTTATTTTAAATGCACTATCTCAACACTCATCTTGTCATTCAACGTCATGTCTACTTGTTCTATCTGCCTGGTAAATACTGAAGCAAAATGATTATTTAAAGTGTCTGCCATCTCTCTGTGGTATTATCCTGTCATCCCTTAATAGGCCAATTCCCATCACAGCCTTCCTCTTTTCAAATATTTCACCATTTTCTTTTATGTTCCTTGATAATTTAAGTTCATAGTTCCTCTTTGCTTTTCTTTTTGACTTCTCTCCTAATTTCTTTATATTCTCTTTTATCCTGCACTCCTCTGCTGTCTATGTACATAATGTTTGTCTCTTTTCTAAACCTTTCTTGTTCCCTGATGTCTTTTTCATCTATGGAGTTTCATTAGGGTGTAGTTTGTGCTTTCCTTTTAATGGAATATACTTTTCCTGTGCTCCGTTCAACATCATCCCACTGTTGTTCTCTATTGTTCTTTGCCAATATTTTTGCCCATTTTAATTTTCCAAGTTCCATTCTCAGCCTCTTAAAATCAGCTTTTCTCCAATCTATTAATCTGTTTTTCATCATAGTTAAGTCCTTCTGATCATCATGGGAACTTGGTATGAATGTGATATTTTATAAGGCAGTTCTGTTTTAAATGGTCTCTTTTAATTTAAGGCAAAACAGAACATCATACATTGGATGGCGATCATATTGAGCTCTCCCTGAAGACAGACCATGTGATTTGGTTGTCATGGGGTCAAAGGCCCAGTCAAAACACAAGTGTCAATTTTCACGCCTTGACACAAAAGAGGTTTTGTTGGACACAGACAGAGAGACCTGGAGAGGAGTAACAAAAAGCAGCTGCAGCTGTGCCAAGCAGAGTGAAAGACTATTTTTGTGTTAACCACCAAGCAGAATGCTGGTGAGAACAGATTCCCTGTTTGAAGAGATGAGACTAAGGAGTCAGAAGGGACTGCCTTGCCACTAGAAGTCAGTTTGATGGTACTCAGTAGATTCAGTGAAGGGACTTTTGAGAGGACACTGCAAGACATGTTCTGGTATGGTAGGGAGAAGGGATCATGTTGGAAAGTTGGGATGAGTTTGCAACATTATCTACAAGGCAATGTTATGCCTTCTTGAACAACTGCAGTCAATGTGGTGTAGGTACACCCACAGTGATGTTAGGAAGGTGATATATTTCTAAGTCAGGATGGTAAGTGATTTGGAGGGGAATTTCCAGGTGGTGGTGTTCCCATATGTCCGCTGTCTCATCCTTCTAGATGGTAGCGGTTGTGGGTTTGGAAGGTGCTGTCTAAGAAGCCTTGGTGAGACTTTGCAGTACACCTTGTAGATGGTACATACTGCTGTTAATGTGTATCAGTAGTGGAGAGAATGAATATTTGTGGATGGGGTACCAATCAAGAGGGCTGCACTTATCCAGGCAAGCTGTGAATGTTCCATCACACTCTTGACTTGTGCCTTGTAGATAGTGGACAGGCTTGGGCTATCAGGAGATGAGTTATTCATCACAAGATTCCTAGCCTCTGACCTGCTCTTGTAGCACAGTATTTATATAGCTAGTCCAGTTCAGTTTCTGGTCAATGGCAGCCCCCAGGATGTTGGTAGTGGGTATTCAGTGATGGTAATGCAATTGAATGTCAAGGGGTGAGCTTAAATTCTCTCCTGTTGGAGATGGTCATTGCCTGGCACTTGTGAATGTTACTTGCCACTTGTCAGCTCAAGCCTGGCTAATGTCTAGATCTTGCTGCATTTGGACATGGACTGCTTCAGTATCTGAGGAGTCATAAATGGTGCTGAACATTGTGCAATCATCAGTGAACATCCACAATTCCAACCTAATGATGGAGGGAAGGTCATTGATGAAGCAGCTGAAGGTGGTTGGTCTGAGGACACTACCCTGAGGAACACCTGCAGTGATGTCCCAGAACTGAGATGACTGACCTCCAGCAACCACAACCATTTTCCTTTGTGCTAGATGTAACTCCAACCTTTGGAGAGATTTCCCACTGATTCTTATTGACTCCAGTTTTGCTTGGGCTCCTTGATGCCACCCTCGGTCAAATGCTGCCTTGATGTCAAGGGCTATCACTGTCACCTCACCTCAGGAGGTCAGCTCTTTGGTCCATGTTTGAACCAAGGCTGTAATGAGGTCAGGAGCTGAGTGACACTGGCTGAACGTATCAGTGAGCAGGTTATTGCTAAGCAAGCGCCGCTTGATAGCACTGTTGAAGACGCCTTCCTTTACTTAGCGAGTAGACTGATGGGGTGGTAATTGGCTGGGTTGGATTTGTCCTGCTTTTTGTGTACAGGACATACCTGGGCAATTTTCCACATAGCCAGGTAGATGCCAGAGTTGTAGCTGCACTGGAACAGCTTAGCTAGGGGCACGACAAGTTCTGGAGCACAAGTCTTCAGTATTATTGCTGGAATATTGTCAGGTCCCATAGCCTTTGTAGTATCCAGTGCCTTCAGCCGTTTCTTGATATCATGTCGAGTAAATCAAATTGGTTTATGACTGGCATGGTTGCTGGGGACCTCCGGAGGATCAGATTATTGCAAATGCTTCAGTCTTATCTTTTGCACTGATATGCTGGCCTCCCCCATCATTGAGGATGGGGATATTTATTGAGCGTCCTGCTCCAGTGAGTTATTTATTTGTCCACTACCATTCATGACTGGATGTGGCAGGTCTGCAGAGCTTAAATCTGCCCTGTTGGTTGTGGCCCTCCTACACTCTTCATGGAACCAGGGTTAATCCCCTGGCTTGGTGGTAATGGTAGAGGGGCTGGGCCATGAGGGTATAGATTATGGTTGAGCACAATTCTGCTGATGCTGATGGCCCACAGCACCTCATGGTTACCCAGTCTTGAGCTGCTAGATCTGTTTGAAATCTATGCCATTTAGCTACTCTTGATGATGGACATTGACGCCCCCCGCCACCCAAGGTAAATTCCACGCACTTGTCATCCTTTGTGCTTCCTCCAAGTGGTGTTCAACATGGAGGAGTACTCATCAGCTGAGGGTGGGGGAATGGGTGTGGTACATGGTAAGTAGCAGGAGGTTTCCTTGTTTGACCTGATGAGACTTCATGTTGTCTGGAGTCAACGTTGAGGATTCCCAGGATAACTCCCTCCCGACTGTATGCCACAGTGCCATCACCTCTGCTGGGTTTGTCCTGCCGGTGGGACAGTGGGTTTCTGGGACTTTAACAGTAAGAAAGAATTCCATTTGTCTGTGGGAAATCACTCCCAATTTTGGCACAAGCCCCACCCCCCCTGCCACCCCAGATGTTAGTAAGGAAGACTTTGCAGAATCGACAGGCTGAGTTTGCAGTTGTTATTTCTGGTGTCTAAGTTGATCTTGGGTGGTAAGTCCAGTTTCATTCCTTATAAAGGCAATCTAGTGAGTGCAATACAACTAAATGGCTTAACTAGACCACTTTAAGGGGCATTTAAGAGTCGACCACATTGCTGTGGGTCTGCAGTCACATGTAGGCCAGACCAGGTAAGGATGGCAGATTTCCTTCAGATGGGTTTTTAATGACAATCAATAATGGTTTAGTTCCAGATTTTTATTGATTGAATTCAAATTCCACCATTGTGGTTGGATTTGAACCCAGGTCCCCAAAGCATTACTATGGGTCTGGATTCTAGTCCATTGTCAATCCCGCTATGGCACCGCCTCCTGCGATTCTTATCATCGGTCACTGGGAAATTGGAAAGTTAACAGTCTGCACGGGTTTTTAACAAATTATTTTTTTGAGCAATGATATAGAACGATGTTCAAATGCGTACAGAAAAAATTAATTCCGTTAAAAGAAAAGAACAAACTAAACACATGGATGAATAAGGGCTTAAGGCAACAAAAGAGTTGTTGGGAAAGAGGGATACATTAGCTACATAAACAACGGAGCAGTGCATGGGAAGAGGTATCCCCTATTTAAAGCGAGCTCTATCAGCAAGTTTTCGTTTTATTGCCGTTTGACTATTAGGGAAAACTTCCAAATAGCGCTGCCTCCATTTTCATTTCAGAGTGATTTACTGTATTCTCAGTCTTTTTTAAAACAAACTGCCCCTTGGCTCGCCATCTCCCAGAGTGCTGAGTCTGAAGGGCCTCCTGCAGCCAAAGCAGGGGTACAGGACATCACGGTGGGTCTCTGTGGTGTCCCGAAGATGTCCCAGGAATGCGTCACTGGATTGGAGGGCTGCACTCTCCTTAGATTTTGGGGACTTGCCTTCACTGGAGCATCCTGTGCTGCAAGCATTGAGATGTGTGCATGCAGCTGCAGTTTAAATATGGCGACCTGCATGAGGATATAGCAAGGTAACAGCGTGGCGGGCAAATCAGAGGCTGCCCACCAACGAGATGGCGTAATTTCCTGTGGCTGCATAACTTATGAGGCAGAAATGGGATGATATGGTGTGAAAACCTGCCATTGCAGCCGGCTGGTAAAACTCTTCTCCCACCTGCTTTTCGCACCTTGTGCAAATCTGGGATGATTCCACTCATTGCTTTCTTCTCCTGACCTTCCCGCTCACCGCTTCCCGCTCCCAAACCCTCAGTGCTCCCTGCTGGCTGCCTCGCTCACTGTCTCACTCCTGAACCCTCACTGTGAGCAGGAGCACAGGAGATGGGCAGCAAGAGGGAGGGAGTGAGCAAGGGAGCGGGCGAGGCAGTGAAAGGGTCGGCCAGCGGGAGAGCAAAAAGCGGGCAGCGGAAGGAGGGAACTGGCGAGCGGGGAAGGGAAGCAGCGTGTGGGTCGGTTGGGGGAGGAAACAACGAGCAGGAGGGGGGGCAGTGAGTGAGAGTTAAGTTAGAAAGAGTTAGCAAGAGGCTTTTTTGAGCCAGTTAGATTCAAGGCAGCCAACAGGTTTGCAAGGTAAAAATGACAGGTCAGGAATTTAACCCACCTTTCCCCCATCTAATGGAAAAGTGACTTTTGTGCAGCATGTTATTTTTTAGGAACCCATTAGGAGTGTTAAATGAGGCATAACTGCACAAAGAAATTAGGAGAGAAGTCAAGAAAAAAAGGAAGGCAAAAAACAATTCTCAAGGAACACAAAACAGAATAGAAAATATTTCAATTGCACATCAATAAAAGGAAGGCTGTGATGGGAATTGGGTCCATTAAGGGACAGACAGGATAACACCATGGAAAACCATAGTGATAGCAGAAACACTGAATACTTATTTTGCTTTGGTACTTACCAGGGGATAGAACAGGTTCGCATGTCATTGAATGGGTAGTGACATAAAGAAAAGGGATTGTATTAAATAAGCTAAACAAACTCAAAGAGAATAAAGTCCCTGCTCTGGATGGATTGTATCCCCATATTTTAGAAGAATCTAGGAAAGAGATAACAGAGGCATTGCTACATATATTTAATAATTCGATAGGATAAGGTGTTCTGCCAGAGGACTGGTTATATTTAAAATGGGGACAGAACATGTCCAGTGAGTTACAGACCAATCAATTTAACATTGTAGGGAAAATTACGGAATAGCCACCACAGGAGAGAATGGAAAAACTTTGGTTAGATGACACTTAAAGCACAACTTGCCATTCTGGTCGCCGTATTACGAGAAGAATACAGGGGCACTGGAGAGGGTGCAGCAAGGATTTCCAAGGATGATACCAGAAATGCAGGAGTATATACATCAGGAAAAAAATGACAGGCTGTGTCTCTTTTCTCTTGAGTAAAGGAAAGCTGAGGGGTAACTAAACAGTAGCATTTAAAATGATGAGAGATTTTGATAGAGTGGATATAGGGAGAATGTTTCCTCTTGTGGGGAGGACCATAACTGGAGCCCATCAATATAAGACAGTCATCAAAAAATCCAATAGGGAATTCAGAACAAACTCCTTTTCCCAACAAGTGGTGAAAATGTGGAACTCACTACCACAGAGAGTGATTGAAGTGAATAAGAGATACATTTATGGGGAAACTAGACAAACATGTGAGGGAGAAGGGAATAGAGGGTTACAATGGTTGATTTAGGTGAGGAAAGATGAGAGGAAGCTTGACACCGGCGTGGACCAATTGGGCCTGTTTCTGTGCTGTATAATTAATGCAATTCTCTGAATCTAACCACAGAGTACTTTGTTCTGACAATGCTCAACACATACGTTGTTAGGTCCTTTAACCTGGAAGCAGTGTTAATTTATTTTTCAATTTATTTAAAGTATCTATGGAATCTAATTGTTTTCAATAATGCTTGAAAAAGACTTCAGAGAGTATGTGTCAACTGTAAAGGGATCAATTGTACCTTCCTTGATAAAAAGAAATACTGGTCCATGTGAGCCAGTGACTCTTGATCTGGAAGTAGTACCAACAGGAAGGAAGTTAAAGTATGAATGTCATGCTGCCACAAACAGAGAAGAGCTACAAGGAGAGGAGCTGGGGGGGTGGGGGGTGTAGTGAAGGTACAGAGGGTTTAGGTCCAGATGCAGTCACAAAGAGAAAACAGAGACGGGAAGAGGAAAATACCTAATTCTTATGAGGAGAAGAAGCAAGTTACTCTCGGGAAGAGGTCAGTTTTCCTGTTTGGCAGAAAAGGATTCAGGAGCTCTTGAGGACACTGTGCATTAGCAAAAAAGTCTAAAACCTGGAAAGCTGTGTGAGTAGCTTGGAGACTCTAAAGTGTTGGATATTTTCTCAGAAGTGGCCAAACCATGCACTAATGGTTGGTTGGATGAAAATGAACTTTTGAAAGCTACACCATCAGGACTGGTGTGCCCTGAGGGAAAAGAAATTCTGGCAAGGTACACCATTAAGATTATTGTGGTCTGAGGGAGAGAAGGATCATAGAAGTGTGCCTCACTGATGATAATTATACCCATGAAACTCGGAGGTGAAAGCTGTCTGTGGGTAGGACTCCTGACCTACACTGTGTGAATAAAGAACAGCATATTGTGGAACTGTGTAACTATGTAATACCACATTTGTGTGGGATGTGATGTGAATGTTTGTGGTTGTGTAAGACATATCTCTGGTGTTTCAACAACTTAAAGCTAAATTTGCCTTTCTATCTGAAATATCATTTGCCTGTTAATTCATGTTTAACTTGCATTTGTTCTGATCCATGTTAAAGAAAAAGCTACAAAAAAAGTGAATTTCTTGTTGGTAATTTTTTTCATTTCGGGGTCATTCAGTAAGTTTGGTTATTTTGGTTTATGGCTTCCCCATGTGGATGCTAACAGTGTCACCTTGACAACAAAGAGTTTCTTAAAAATAAGTTTTCACATGGCTATATTTTCCTTGTAATTTTAAGAAGTTGTTTGCATTGGACCTCTCTCTAAAAGCACTTAAGAGCACACAAGGCAGCACTGTTATCACTCAAGTAAACCTTGTATAATCTTTAATATATAAGTTCAATAATGGGTCACCAGTAATAATCTTTAATCTTTGGTTTATTATTCATGAACCTGTATTACGCACCTCAGAGGATACTTCATACAACAAGGGTATGTATCAAGAGTTGGCAGAATGAAATTAATTCACCTGGTTCACAATCTCTTGGATTTTCTCTGTGTGAAGAGGCAGACAGGGAGCATTCTTAGATTGGTTGCAGGCGACAAGTGCTGTTCAAACTTTTCACTATATTTATTAATGGGAATAGAAAGTTGCAAATGCAGGTTTGCTGGCATTGCTAAGTTAGGAGGGACAATAAACAGTGTAGGTGGGGAGAGGGAATTACAGAAGAACATTGACAGACTGACTGAGTGGGCAAAACTATGGAAAATACAGTTCAATTTGGCCACTTGTGGGGGTCACTTTGAATTTAAGGAAGATAGATTGGAATATCTTCTAAATGGTGAGGCATTAGGAAATTGGGAAAATAAAGAGTTTGGGAGTCCAGGCACAAAAAGCCTAGTGGTATATAATCAAAAGAATCATGCAGCACAAAAGGTGGCCATTCAACCCATTATGTCTCTACTTGAAAGGGGTATCTAATTAGACCCCGGTTGTTCTTTCCCCATAGTGCTGCAAATGTTTTCTTTTAAGCATTTATCAAATTTCCCTTCAAAAGAAAGTTATTAATAAATCTGCTTCCACCGCCCTTTCAGGCAATGTATTCCAGATCACAACAACTCCCTACACTGAAAAATAATACTTCTCCTCACCTCTCCTCCTGTTCTTTTGACATTTACCTGAAACCTGAGTCCTTGGTTACTAACCCTTTTGCCAGTGGCAACAGTTACTCCCTTGGCAATCTATCAAAACCCCGCTATATTTGGTCATCCTAATTAAATCTTCCTTTATCCTCTACTGCTCCAAGGAGTGGTATTTTCCACTAAAAGGATGTTTCTGTCAGTCTAAAAATTCACTCTGCCTACCACACAGCTGAGCAACGTTGTCTATGGATTTCAGTGCCAGAGTGATGCCGCGTACAAAGACTGTACATCCCAATAGTTGGCTGAGCAAATCCAATCGCATGTTCCTTGGGTTGTTCGAAATAGGTAGAGTGGCATACTCAACTAGCCAGCGCTTGCAAAATCCAAAATAAACTGCCATTGTTAGGTGTGATTCTGCGATTGGGCAGCACTTGCTGAACAATCCTGAGTGTGCTACTAGCTACACTAACAACCAATGTGGCTGATTTACACTTGCTGGAAGAGACATTCATTCATACGCAGGGACCAATTCTTTGAAAACAAAAGGATTATGTTCAATCCTGGCATTGAATTACCCAGGAGGTTGGGGAGTCTATATTTTCTCGTTGCTTCCTTCATGGCATTGCCTTGACCAATCAGAGTTGACTTGCCAACCAATCAGCACCCTTTTCTCCTGTAGTATAAATTGGCATTCTTATGAGTGCAAGGCAAAAAGTTTCAGCAACATTTCTCTCTTTTCAGCAATATTCAAGTTCACCAAGTGACTATTTATAACGGAAGTTTCCTCATTCTTGATATCATCCCAGTGAATCTCATCTGCACCCTCTCCAAGGCTTTGAAATCCTTTCTGAAGTGTGATGCCCAGAACTGGATACAATAATCAAAAGGAAGCTGAAGCAGTAAAGTATAAAGGTTCAACACATCTTCCTTCCTTTTGTATTGATAAAGCTAAGGATCAACTTGCCACCTTAAAAGATTTGTGTATGTAAACCCTCAAGGTTCTTATATTGTACTTCCCTTCAATATTGTTCCATTTAGTTTATATTGCCTCTCATCAATCTTTCTTTCAAAATGCATCACTTCACATTTCTCAGTATTAAATTTCACCAGTTTTTCCATTTCATGAGTCTATCTTTCTCCTCCTGAAATCTGTCACTCACCTCGTCAATGCTTACTAAATTTCTGAATTTACTGCCATCTGCAAACTTTGTGATTATGGCCATTATATCCAAATCTACATCACTGATGTATGTCAGAAGGGTCAATGATCCCAATACCAACCCCTGAGGGGACCACTATATATGACCCTCCAGTCTGAAAATCACCATTACTCGCTACATTCTATCCACTGGCCAATTTTGTATCCCTGTCCCTTTAACCCCATGTGTTTCGATTTTGATTTCTATGAGGTGGTACTTGTTCAGGTGCCTCTTGAAAATCCATATACACTACAATACCCTTATCAACACTCTCTATCACTTCATCAAAGAACTCAAGCAAGTTAAACCACATATGATGTGCCTTCAGTAAAGCTGTATTGGTTTTCCTTCAACTAATCATGTCTTCCCAGGAGGCAATTAATTTTGGCTCAGATTACTATCTTTCAAAGTTTCCCCATGACTGATATTTGATGTTGTTTATATCTCTCTCCGTTTATTTAAAATGTTGTAACATTTGCAATCCTCCAGTCCTCTGACACTGCTCCCATATTTAAGGAGGATTGAAAAGTAGCCAGACCCTCCACTATTTCCCTCTTTCCTCAGTATTCTGGGGTGTAATTCATTTGGACTGGGTGACTTTTCTACTTGGAGCAATGCTAACCTTTTAAGTATTGCTTTTTTGATCTAATTTTACACATTATAATTTTTCCACGACCTCCTCCCTCACTGTGATATTGGCAGCATCCGCTCTTCTGGTCAAAACAGTTGTAAAGTAGTCACTTGTTATCTGAGCCATGCTCTCTGCTTTCACAAGGCAGCACCAGCTGCCTTCCCTTGAGTTGCATGCCCCTCCACAGAGCAGACAAGATGGACACTGAGATCCGGCTGCAAGGAGATAGAGGGTCAGCTCTTTCGACATGCGTAGGTGAGGGCCCATGCCTCAGGAGGCTCATCCTTTCATGGCAGGCTGTATCTGATAGCAGTAGGTGTGAGAGTTTGTCATGAAGAGGGGAGAAGCTCCCCGTTTATGGAGGGGGACAATGAGGCGTAGGTGTGAGAGGGCAATAAGCTGAGGATGAATGACAGTGGTGGCTGTTCAATGGGGATGTGTGTTCCTGCAGAGAAAGGACTGAGTGCAGCTGCCAGGTTGTAACATTTGCAATCCTCCAGTCCTCTGACACTGCTCCCATATTTAAGGAGGATTGAAAAGTAGCCAGAGCCTCCACTATCTCCCTCTTTCCTCAGTATTCTGGGGTGTAATTCATTTGGACCGGCTGACCTGAGGAGTGCGCCTTTTGTTTATTCTTTTACTGGACATAGGCGTCGCCAGCTAGGCCAGCATTTTTATTGCCCACGCCTAATTGCCCTTGGGAAGGTGGTGGTGAGCTGCCTTCTTGAACCACTGCAATCTATGTGGTGTAGGTACACCTACAGTGCTGTTGGGGAGGGAGTTCCAGGATTTTAACCCAGCGACAGTGGAGGAACGGCGATATATTTCCAAGTCAGGATGGTGAGTGGCTTGGTAGGGAACTTCCAGGTGGTGGTATTCTCATGCATTTGCTGCCCATGTTCTTCTTGGTGGTAAAGGTCACAGGTTTGAAAGGTGCTGTTGAAGGAGCCTTGGTGGATTCCTGCAGTTGTACCATCTTGTAGATGGTACACATTGCTGCTACTGTGCATCGGTGGTGGAGGTAGTGGATATTGAAGGTGTTGGATGGTGTGCCAATCAAGCAGGCTACTTTGTCCTGGATGGTGTCGAGCTTCTCAAGTGGTGTGGGAGCTGCACTCCTCCAGGCAAGTGGGGAGTATTCCATCACACTCCTGACTTGTGCCTTGTAGATGGTGGACAGGCTTTGGGGAGTCAGGAGGTGGGTTAGTTGCTGCAGAATTCACAGTCTCTGACCTGCTCTTGTAGCCACAGCATTTATATGGCTAGTCCAGTTCAGATGCTGGTCAGTAGTAACCCCTGGAATGATGATAGTGATGGTAATGCCATTGAATGTCAAGCGAAAATGGTTGGATTCTATTTTGTTGGGGATGGTCATTGCCAGGCACTTATGTGGTGCAAATGTTACTTGCCGCTTCTCAGCTCAAGCCTGAATATTGTCCAGATCTTGCTGCATATGGACATGGGCTGCTTCAGTATCTGAGCAGTCACGAATGATGCTGAACATTGTGCAATCATCAGCGAACATCCCCACTTCTGACCTTATGATGGAAGGAAGGTCATTGATGAAGCAGCTGAATATGGTTGAGCCTAGGACACTAGCCTGAGGAACTCCTGCAGTGATGTCCTGGAGCTGACATGACTGACCTCCAACAACTACAACCATCTCCTTTGTGCTCGGTATGACTCCAATCAGCAGAGAGTTATCCTCCAATTCCCATTGACTCTAGTTTTGCTAGCGCTCCTTGATGCCTCACTGGAACAAATGCAGCCTTGATGGCAAGGGCAGTCACTCTCATCTCACCTCTGGAGTTCAGCTCTTTTGTCCATGTTTGAACTAAGGCTGTAATAAGATCAGGAGCTGAGTGGCTCTGGTGGAACCAAAACTGAGGGAAAAATTTTCCCCCCTTTGGGGGGACATGTGGGAGCAGGCGAGGATGGGTGCGCCTCCAATCAGGACCCCCAACTGGGGGTGTGCCGCCATTTTACATGGGCGGGCCAATTAAGCATTGCACTCCCTGTCAGGGCAGGGGTGGGGTTTCCCTCAGACAGGAGTGTGGTCTTTCGCTTGCACTGATCTCCCTGAAGCTAAGTGCAGCCTCAGGGAGATTGGTTCCGAATGAAAATTTCCATTAAAAATGAAGGCAAATTTCCCTGACATGTCCCCTCAAGTGACACTGTCACATGAATTGGGACATGTCCATAGCTTTAACTGAAACCTTAATTAAAAATTTAAATACCCTCATGACACCTCATCCCACCCATGGATGAGGTTTCATGCTTTTTCTGAAGTCCGCCAGGACTCCCAGCCTGGGGCAGGCGCATTAATGATTTTAATTCGTTTCTCAAAGCCCTCAATAGGCTGTTGACCGGTCGGGGGCCAGGCAGCTGACTCGGCTGCACCCCCGCCGACCTGAAAATGCAAATGACGTGGGGTGATGTTGGCAGTTCCGCCCAATGTCATCCCGCATCATTTTACGCGTCGGCAAACGGGCCCCACCCCCAATCGCCGACCGGAAGATCCTGCCCTGAGTATCAGTGAGCAGGTTGTTTGAGTAAGTGCCACTTGATGGTGCTGTCGACAACCCCTTCCATCACTTTACTGATGATCGAGAGCAGACTGATGGGGCGGTAAATGGCTGGATTGGATTTTTTCTGCTTTTTGTGTACAGGACTTACCTGGGCAATTTTCCACATAGCCGGGTAGATGCCAGTGTTGTAGCTGTACTGGAACAGCTTGGCTAAGTGCACAGCTAGTCCTGGAGCACAAATCCTCAGTGCTTTTGCTGGAATATTGTCAGGGCCCAAAGCCTTTGCAGTATCCAATGCATTCAGCCATTTCTTGATATCATGTGGAGTAAATCAAATTGGCTGAAGACTGGCATCTGTGATGTTGGAAGGGTGGTAGGGCAGTAATCAGCAGGATGTTTCATTGCCCATGATTGACCTGATGTCATGAGACCTCATAGAGTCCAGAGTTGAGAACTCCCTGGCAACTCCCTCCTGACTGTATACCACTATGCCGCCACCTCTGGTGGGTCTGTCATGTCAATGGGACAGGGCATACCCAGGGATGGTGATGGTGGTGTCTGAGACATTGTCTGTAAGGTATGATCCAATGAGGATGACTATGTCAGGCTGTTGCTTGACTAGTATGTGAGACAGCTCTCCCAATTTTGGCATCAGCCTCCAGATGTTAGTAAGGAGGACTTTGCAGGGTTGACAGGGCTGAGTTTGCTGTTGTTGTTTCTGGTGCCTAGGTCAATGCTGGGTGATCTATTCAGTTTCATTCCTTTTTGTACTCTTTGTAGCTGTTTGATACAACTGAGTGACTTGCTAGGCAATTTCAGAGGGCAGTTAAGAGTTTCATTACTGTGGGTCGGGAGTCACATGTAGGGCAGACCAGATAAGGACAGCAGATTTTCTATTCTGAAGGACATTAGTGAACTTTATGGGCAGCATCTTCCCGTTGGTGAGTGGGGGGGGGTGGTGCAGGGCCTGCTCACCGATGTGTAAAATGACGCGCGGTGACATCAGGTGGGCATCCCGATGTCACCACAAGTCATTCAGATGTTCAGTTTGGCGAGCGTGCGGCCAACTCGGCTGTGCGGCCGCCAAACTGTCAAAGGCCTATTGAGGCCTGTTAAAATGTCATTAACTGAGCCGTCTGTCCAACCTTAAAGTTGGCGGGCAGGCGAAGAGCCCAGGCAAAGAGCCCAGGCAAAGAGCCCAGGCGGCCTTTGCATTTTTCATGAGACTGAGGTTTCATGAAGGGTTTATTATTTAAATAAAAACTTTTGAAATAAATAATGGACATGTCCCAGCTCATGTGACAGTTTCACATGAGGGGACATGTCCTTAACTTTTTTTCCCACCTTTATTCAAATTTCCATTACTTAATCAAATCTCTCTGAAGCACCTCTTGATTGGCCCACCCACGTAAAGTGGCGGCACGGACCCGATTGGGGGCGCCGATTGGGTTTGCGGCCACCCCCCCACACCACCCCCCCCACCCCCCCCCCCACCCCCTCCCACAACCCCCACCGATGGTGGGGGAGGGGAAGAATTTCTGGCCTATGGATTTTTACAACAATCGACAATGATTTCATGTCAAGACTAGCTTTTTTTAAAATTCCGTGTCCCCAGAACACTAACCTGGGACTTACTAGTCCAGTGACATCACCACTGCATCACTGCCTCCCCAGGGAATATTCCTCTTTTGCTAGAGCAGAAATGTTATCCCACCCACTTTCTGGAATGGGTTTTGGAACTGAAAGCGGGATGATATTGCCATATCTATATGAAAGAGCCTCGGAAAATCGACCAATCAATGAATCAAAAACACTCATGCTGTCCCAGAAAGATCTGAGGTCTGCAATGAATGAATGAATTTTTGCTTCCTTGCCTCCATCTTTCTTTCCTGTCCAAACCTCCAGGCCCAGAACATTCAAATGGGAACAAACTAGCCAGCAAGAAGTATAAACACTAGTATAAAACTAGCCAGCAAGAAGTATAAACACTAGTATAAAACTAGCCAGCAAGAAGTATAAACACTAGTATAAAACTAGCCAGCAAGAAGTATAAACACTAGTATAAAACTAGCCAGCAAGAAGTATAAACACTAGTATAAAACTAGCCAGCCAGAAGTATAAATACTAGTATAAAACTAGCCAGCCAGAAGTATAAACACTAGTATAAAACTAGCCAGCCAGAAGTATAAACACTAGTATAAAACTAGCCAGCAAGAAGTATAAACACTAGTATAAAACTAGCCAGCAAGAAATATAAACACTAGTATAAAACTAGCCAGCAAGAAGTATAAACACTAGTATAAAACTAGCCAGCAAGAAGTATAAACACTAGTATAAAACTAGCCAGCCAGAAGTATAAACACTAGTATAAAACTAGCCAGCAAGAAGTATAAACACTAGTATAAAACTAGCCAGCAAGAAGTATAAACACTAGTATAAAACTAGCCAGCCAGAAGTATAAACACTAGTATAAAACTAGCCAGCAAGAAGTATAAACATTAGTATAAAACTAGCCAGCAAGAAGTATAAACACTAGTATAAAACTAGCCAGCAAGAAATATAAACACTAGTATAAAACTAGCCAGCAAGAAGTATAAACACTAGTATAAAACTAGCTAGCAAGAAGTATAAACACTAGTATAAAACTAGCCAGCAAGAAGTATAAACACTAGTATAAAACTAGCCAGCAAGAAGTATAAACACTAGTATAAAACTAGCCAGCAAGAAATATAAACACTAGTATAAAACTAGCCAGCAAGAAGTATAAACACTAGTATAAAACTAGCTAGCAAGAAGTATAAACACTAGTATAAAACTAGCTAGCAAGAAGTATAAACACAAATGGAGCTGCGATATGCCAGGAAGATATAATAATTTCCATAATGTTATTGCAATTTATTGTAAAATAGAGTAATAGGGGACGGTGTCTATGTATGCATGTGTGTTCA
Source organism: Isurus oxyrinchus (assembly GCA_026770705.1). Classification (NCBI taxonomy): domain Eukaryota; kingdom Metazoa; phylum Chordata; class Chondrichthyes; order Lamniformes; family Lamnidae; genus Isurus; species Isurus oxyrinchus. Next base: position 44,905,457 of record JANJGN010000023.1, read on the forward strand.
ATGTGTTCAATGAAGGGTTTATTATTCAAAGGAGGGGGTGGAATGTATACCTAGCCAGCAGATGCAGTAAGAAATAGTGTGTTTATTTATTTTTCCCAAAGATTACTGGTGGAATTGGTACTATTATAGATTTTCATTAGTGGAGAGGTAAAGTTCAAAAGACATAGTGAAACAATGGGATTTTGCATTCAAAGAGGAAAATATGTATAAAGGAGCGAAGGCTGTGTGTAAGGGAAGGCTGTTTGAGATCCAACAAATGTGAAAAAGCCTGCAGCCTGTATGTACCAAACTGCTGCCTCCAGGGACTGAAGTGAAGAGATCTCACTTCGAATATGACTGTTCAGGGTATCGTTTATTTTGCCTGAGTCTTTTAAAATCTGTGTCTTACTGTTGCCTTAACAACAGTATAACTGGGAGTTAAATTAATTAGGGGATTTAGAAGTTATTATATTAGTAATTTGTAAACATATGCATGTGCTTACAATCTTTCCTTTTATTAATAAATGTTTAATTTAGTTTTATAAAAACCATTTAAGACTCAGTGGTATTATTATTGAATTCAAAGCCTGCATTTCTAAACCTACAAATTGAAAATTAGTTAATGGCAGTTGTTTCAAGTTTCCCACTGGGATTTGAACAGCTCAGCATTTAACATCAGCTGTGTCATAACACATGCTTGCAGTTTGTGAGTTGGATAGCCAGGATTCGGGTGGGGTCGGGGAGGGGGTGGTCACATGTGATCAATCATTTGGTTCTTGTTCTTGATGGTCATTTCTCTCTGGCTGCATTGTTTAGGAATGATTTAAAAAGGAAAAGAGTAACTAAAGTGTGCGTGTGCCCTCTAGAGAGTGAGTCAGGGGAAATTAATAATGGGAATTAAGGAAATGGCAGGAGTGTTCAACAGATATTTTGTATCCCTCTTCACTGTAGTAAACACAAATAACATCCCAGAAATACTTGTAAATCAAAAGGTGAAAGGGAGGAAGGGGCTTTAAACAATTACAGGTATAGAGAAAATTATTAGAACTAAAAGCTGACAAATCCCCAGGATCTGATGGACTTCAACATTAAAAGAAGTGGCTGCTGAGATAGTAGATGCATTAGTTATAATCTTCCAAACTTCCCTAGATTCTGGAATGGTTCCGTCAGATTGAAAAATAGCAAATGTAACACCTCTATGCAAGAAAGGAGCGAGACAGAAACATTTCAATAAACACCAACATTTCATTTTCCTTCTTAATCATTTGGTGTATGTTCAAACTAACTTTTTCTGATTCATGTGCCAGAACAGCCAGATCCCTCCTTACAGTAGAGTTCTGCAATCTCTCACCATTTAAATAATTTATTGCTTTTCTATTCTTCCTGACAAAGTGGACAGGTTCACATTAATCCCACATTTTACCATGTCTGCCAAATTTTTGCCCATTCAATTAACCAATATATATCCTTTTGTAGACTCTTTGGGCAGAATTCTGCCCTTGGTGGGCGGGCGGGCCCCACCGGCTCGGCGGCGGGCGGGCAGCCAATCACCACCTCTGAAACGGGCCCCGCAGGAAACTACTGGGCAGTTAGCCTAACACCTGCACAAGGGAAAACGCTGTGGGTGTACCTACACCACAGGGACTGCAGATGTTCAAGAAGGCAGCTCACCAACACCTTCTCAAGGCCAGTTAGTGATGGGCAATAAATGCTGGCCTAGTCAGCGATGCACACATCCCATGAATACATTTTAAAAAAGGTCATAGAAAATTTTAAAGTAATCAAGCAGCATCAACATAGTTTTGTGAAAGAAAATCATCTTTAGCTAATTTATTAGAGTTTTTTGAGGAAGTAACAAGCAACCTGTATAAAGGAGAACCTGTAGATGTGGTGTACTTAGATTTCCAAAAGGCATTTTATTATGTACCACATCAAAGATTAGTGCAATAAGAGTGCAGGTACAGGGGGCAATATATTAGCATGGATAAAAGAATGATTGGCTAATGGTAATCGGAGAGCAGGATTAAATAGGACATTATGGGTTGGCAAACTGTAACTAGGGAAGTGCCACAGAGATCAGTGCTGGGGTCTCAAATACTCATAAACTATATCAATGACTTGGATGAAGGAACCGAATGTACGGTTGCTAAATTTGCTGATGATGCAAAGATAGCTAGGAAAGTAAGTTGTGAAGAGGACATAAAGGCCAGAATTTTTCTGTCAGCGAGTTGGGGGCGGGGCCGGGTCCCCGAGGGGAAAATGACGTGGGATGATGTCAGGAGGAACCCCCGATGTCATCCCGCCCCACTTAAATATTCAGGAAGGCGGGCGGACAGCGAAATCAGCTGTCCGCCCGCCGACCTGTCAGTGGCCATTTGAGGCCATTGACAGGATAGTTAACCAAATTAAAGGCCCTGCCCGTCCAACCTTAAGGCTGGCGGGCAGACCAGGAGGCCCAGCAGGCTTCCGAAAAAAACATGAAACCTCACCCACCGGCGAGATGAGGTTTCAGGACTGCTTTTAAAAAGTTTAATAAAATTTTAGTCATATTTATTAACATGTCCCATCTCGTGTGACATTGTCACATGAGATGGGACATTTTAATAATTTTTTTATTTTTCTATTTTTGATGTTTATAAAGCTTTCACCGATCTCCCTGAGGCAGCACTTAGTCTCAGGGAGATGTGCGCATGCACGAAAGAGCTCACTTTGACAGTTGGGGAATCCCTCCCCCACCCACTCCCACTCAGGAAGCACATAGCACTTCCTGTCGGGAAGCCCGCTGGGCGGGCCTTAATTGTCCCGCCCACTCAATGGCAGTGGGGCCCGTTTGTGGGGCCCGTTTTGGAGGTGGTGATTGGCTGCCCGCCCACCAAGGGCAGAATTCTGCCCAAAGAGTCTACAAAAGGATATATTTGGTTAAGTGAATGGGCAAAAATTTGGCAGACAGGATAAAATGTGGGATTAATGTGAACCTGTCCACTTTGGCAGGAAGAATAGAAAAGCAGTAAATTATTTAAATGGTGACAGATTGCAGAACTCTACTGTAAGGAGGGATCTGGCTGTTCTGGCACATGAATCAGAAAAAGTTAGTTTGAACATACACCAAATGATTAAGAAGGAAAATGAAATGTTGGTGTTAATTGCAAGGGGAATCAGGTATACATAGGGAAGCATTGCTATAGCTGTACAGGGCCTTAACCTGCATCTGGGTCACTGTGTACTGTTTTGGTTTCCTTACTTAAGAAAGAATGTAATTGCATTAGAAGATTCACTTGACTGATTCCTGGGATGAAGGGGTTATCTAATGAGGCTGGTTGGGCTTGTATCCATTAGAGTTTAGAAGAATGAGAGGTGATCCTTATAGAAACATTTAGGCCAGAATCTTCCGGTTGGTGTGCAGGAGTGGGCCCCACTCGCCGGCGCGTAAAATGATGCACGGTGATGTCGGGCGTGCATCCCGATGTCACTGCGTGTCATTCCGATCTTCAGTTCGGTTGACCCACACCGGAGTCGGCTGCGCACCCGCCGAACTGTCAAAGGCCTATTAAGGCCATTTAAAAACTAATTAAAATAATTAATGGATCTGTCCGTCTAACTTTAAGGTTGACGGGCAGGCGAAGAGCCCAGGCAGCTTTCGTATTTATCATGAAACCTCATCCACGGGCAGGATGAGGTTTCATGAAGGATTTACAAATCAAATAAATTTTTAAATTAAAACTCATTGACATTTCCCAGCTCATGTGACATGTCTGAATGTTTTTTTTCTCTTTATTTAAATTTTACAAAATGAAATTAATCTCCCTGAGGCAGCTCCGTGCCTCAGGGAGATTTCTGCATTCTATCGTGCAGATGTTCAGCCTCCTCCCCCCACCCGCACAGGGAGCGCTCAGCGCTTCCAGGTGTGCGTCACACTGGATGGGTCTTAACTGGCCCGGCCATGTAAAATGGTGGCGCGCAGCTGATCGAGGGGGCAATTGGCTGTGTGCCCGCTGGTGCCGGCTTCTGCTCAGCCCCCCCCGATGGGGAGAAAATTCTCCCCGTAAGGTCCTGAGGGGACTTGACAGGGTGGATGCTGAAAGGATGTTTCCCCTTGTGAGAAAGGGGGCACAGTTAAAAACATTAGAGTCTCCCATTTAAGACAGAGATGAGAAGCTGAGGCCACAATCAGATCAGCCATAATCTTATGAAATGGCAGAGCATTGGGCCAAATGACCTACTCCTGCTCCTAATTTGTGTGTTCATTTGCATTAGGAACTGGAAGTCTTAATTTGACCGTTGCCTTGGTAACCCTCTCTACAGTTAGTGGGGTGGGGGGAGATGGCGGTGTACTGGTAATGTCACTGGACTAGAAATCCAGAAGCCCAGGCTAATGCTCTGGGGACATGGGTTCAAAGCGAGTTCCAAAGACTCGCAACCTTCTGAGAGAAAACATTTCTTCTCATCTCTGTCTTAAATACTTTATTTCAACCTTTGCTTTCCAGGTTGTGTGAATGTGTCAAAAGTTCCATTTTATTTTAGACTGTTGCACCCAAAGTTGTCTCACATACTTTCTTATCAATGAATAATAGGGGAGTGAACCTCTGGCTGAGTGTTAGCCTGTAAGTTATAAGATGCATCGCACGTACCCACACCCCCACCTCCAGTACTCCTGTAAAGACTAGAATAAAGACTGGTCCTCCAGCTCTGATTTGTAGGTGACATTCAATGCATTACTCACACCCAGTAGTGGGTGGCTCCTTCCTCATTGTATGGGTTATAGGAATGCATAAAATTCCCTGTTGTATGGGACTAGTCATGATTATGGCCATGGAAGGAGCATTCATTGTTAATCAGCCTGCAAATCCTTCTATAAATTCACACTTGTTCTCCAAGGGAAGATATGACAACAACATGGTAATGTTTTTTGATTCAAGATGGATGAATCCTAATCTCAAGGGTTTACTGCTAGTTGTCTTCAGTAATCTTCCAAACTCAGGGACACCATGATTCCACGATAACGGATTCATGATTATCAGCAATGAAATGATATAAAAACATAAAATGCTGGAGACACTCAGCAGGTCTGGCAGCATCTGTAGAGGAAGAAACAGAGGGTGGGATTTTCCAGCCCCAACTGCCATCGTGATTGTCCATTCCCACCAAAAGTCAATGGGCTTTTGACTGGCCTGCCATATCCCCAGCGGCAGGTCTCACCATGGCGGGGCCAGAAAATCCCGGCCAGAATTAACATTTCAAGTCCGTATGGCTCCTCTTCAGATTTCCAGTATCCGCAGTTTTTGCTTTCAGCATTGAAATGATGCTGTGGACAGTGGGTGACTGATACAGAATCCCCTTGTCTACTGCTGGTGAAGTTCTGCATTTATTTTAAAAACTTCTGTACATTAACAAAGTGTGAAAGAAAGAAGAAAGACTTGCATTTCTATAGCATTGTTCATGATCTCAGGGTAAGTCCAAAGTGTTTTACAGCCAGTGAACTGCTGTTGTAATGTAGGAAATGTGGGAGCCCGTTTGTACACAGCAAACACCAATAAGCAATCTCATTTCATCTGTGAAGGATTTTATCCAGAGTATATGGAATAGAGGGATATTCAGGGAATGGAAGGATCATCAAGAACAGGGAGATATTTAAGGAATGGAGGGGGTTCCACATTCAGCAATGTGATAATGATCAGATAATTTGTTGTGTTGCTTTGAGGGATAAATATTGGTCAGGACATCAGGGTCTGCTCTTCTTCTTAATAGTCTCTGAGACCTTTTACGTCCACCTGAGAGGGCAGACAGGGACTCATTTTAAAGCCTCATGTGAAAAACACCATGCTGATAGTGCAGCAGTCCCTCAGTACTGGACTGGAGTGTCAGTCTAGGATTTGTGCAAAATTTGAACCCTAAAACTGATTCTGAGGTGACAGTGCTATCACTGAGTTATGGCTGGGAAAAGGGAAAGCCAGGGAGTAATTTTACAAATTGATACTTGTGGATGTGGAGCTATGACCTCCGAATGTGCAAAATTCAATGTTGGGAGTTTGAATTCATAAAGCTTTGCTCTCGACATAAGTTGGCTGTGAGACAGAGTTTCATGGGCACTATTTTCAATTGCTCATTGAACAGGAACGAGCATGTGCGCAGTTTGAAAATGCCATTCCCAGAGGGCGTGTCTGTCCTGGTGTCTTCAGGGCATCCTTGAATTTTCAAAGCTGAGTGCGGGGGAGGGAGTCAGAAACCTGCACACCTCTAATTAACCTCCTGTTAAGCTCTGTAAAGAGCTTGTCAATAGGCTAGAGAGGGCAGAAAGGCAATTTTTCATTTGTAAATTGAACTGATGTCGGATTCAATGCCGGCAAAAGTTACAATTTCTTTTAATGCTGAAATATTTTAGGACCTGAGGTATCTTATCCAGCATCATGAGCAGAACTTTTCTTTTGACCGTTTGGCAACTTTTGTGCTTGGTGAGACTGCTGGCTCTGTAATTTGCAGCTTCCTCTCTTCTGCAAGACAGTGGCAGGCCCCAACATGACTGCCGTCTGCCTTTGCCGCTTGCGCACTACAGGCAGCTCCCACCTCCTGGTAACGCTCAATGCCACTAATTGGGTGCTGAGCTTGCCTCGACCCAATGAGGATATTTATGTGGGGTGGGGGCAAGGCTGGGGCTGGAAATTATCTGGGCATCAGGTTTTAGACCCCAAGTTGGAATTCAAGCCATATGGAGTGGTTCCTTCATCTTGGTGCAGTGCAGCAGCTCTGTGTGATAGCTTGATAGCAGCACTGTTCAGGGGAAGAGCTTTTGTAAACATTGTCAAGGCACATCATAACATGTCACCAGAAGTAAATGCCATGGCAAGCTATTAAAATCAGCTCATTTGTGAATTCCCCAAGACAGAATTATGTACCTATGATGATGATATTAGACAGAATGTATTGGAAATGTTCTGGTACTAAAGTGCTAAAGTGATTTGAGCAAGCAATAAGGATCCTTTTTGTGTCTCTGTGAAATATTTTCATTTGTCATTTTTAAAAGATTATCTGAACTGTGAGAGATAAATAATTCATGTCGTTTCAGTTTCTTTAATTTAAATTGTGGCTGGGATTTAACATGGAGGCCGTGGTCCTGCTCACAGCTGGAAAGTCAGGTCAAGACCGACTCTGCCAGGCCAGGAAGCCACAACCCTATTTGGCGTGGCTCAGGCAATTATTTGCCCCAAGTCCTGGCTTCTGTTCCACCACCCCCCCCAACCCCCCCCACCCCCCACCCAGCCCCCGAAGCAGTATGTCCCACTGGGAATGGTGGCAGCTGCTGGGGCTGTGGCTGATCCCTGGACCAAGCCAGCGATGGAGGGCAGAGAGGCACATAAGTGGGGCAGGCTCCCAGGGACCAGTCAGGCAGTGTCCTGGCAAAGCGGTGTGGCATTAGGAAGCCAGGGGGAGGAGGGGAGGGGTGAGGGGTGGGGGGAGGAAGGAATAATCAAGCATGGGCAGCTCTTTCTGCTGGGAAGGCCCAGGGTTGGGCACAGAGTGCCCAAGCAGAATGCCTTTACAAGTGTGCACTTCAATCCAACCAGTTTCCTGATATTCTCTCTGTGCCCAGGTAACCCAGTCCCCTGGCACAGACTCATGACAAACTCCCTTAACAGACCCCACTCTGTCACATGTTCTGCAATTTCATTGGTGGATAATTAATTATAGGAAATAATTAAACTATAGAAAAAGAAAAGAAAGGTTTGAATTTATACAACAACTTTCACAACCTAAGGGTGTGCTTTACAAAGTGCTTTACAGCAAATTAAATACTTTTTGGAGTGTAGTCACTGTTGTAGTGCAGGAAACACAGTGGCCAACATGCGCACAGCAAGCTCCCACAAACAGCAATATGATAATGACCAGGTAATCTGGTTTTGTGATGTTTGTTGAGGAATAAACATTGGCCAGAACACCAGGGATAGCTCCCTTACTCCATTCAAAATCTTTTACATCTACTTAGGGGCAGTGGGCTGGATTGTCCCCTCCCGGAGCTGAGCAAACCTGTACCGGGAGGCATGGGGGCCCGCAAATCTGTATTTACCAGGCCAGTCACAATGGATGCCATTTTCCCCGGGGCAGGAAACTTGGCAGGTCATCAGCCTGCAGTCACATAAAATGATGTCGGGATGCACCATTTAAATGCCTGCAAAAAAATGCAATTTTCCCTGCCATTGTATTTTGGTCAAAACAGGTGGGTTCCTGAAGGGTGTGTGAACCATGCCAGGTAAGTGAGCTCGTGAACCTTGGGGGGAAGCCTGCTCTGGAGGTGGAGCATTTTGGCAGGAAAGTTTGAAAGATGTTGCCAACTTCAAATATCATAATTAGGTGTGACTTGATAAGTTAAATGTATTTTTGAAGCAGTGATTAACTTTGAGGGCTCTGTCCTCAAAAGTTAAGTGACAATTAAATTGACCAGCATTGTGCAAATATTCAAATGTATTAGAAGATTTTATCAGGTTGATAAAGTGTGCTTATGCATTCAGCAGCATTGAAAATTTGATTTAAATGGGTCAGTTGGACACTATGCTTTGATGCATTTACTTAAAGTTCAGACAACTGTGAGCCTTTGAAAAAACCTGGCCAGATGTCAGATGTCTCTGGCTGAAACTCCACGTCTTTGAAGAAAAGGAACAGATGGCTGGGCATCAAGTCAGGCAACTTTAAAGCCTTTATTGTATTGAGTTCTGTAGAGTTTGTTTATTCAGTTATGCAATGGAATCTCACTACAATTGCATGACTAAATTCCAAACCTCACTAATGGACTTAGTTCAGCAGCATTGTTGACAGAGCTGTGAAGAGGACTGTGTGTTTTGTTGCACTGACAGTTTTATGAGCATATAATAGGATTAAGTATTTTGAAGAAGTTGCAGAATGGTTGTTCATTTATTTTGACAGATTAATGAGCACTTGAGAGGACAGAATGTTTTTTCAAGAGAGTTTCAATGGCTGTGTGTTTGAGTGTCAGTTTTATGAACTTCTAAAAGGGACATTTTTTTTCAACTGTCATTTGAACTGATTGTTTTTTTTACATTTCAGGACCATTTCAAACACTTCCTAATGTTATTATATGGCTGATGAGTTCTGAACATAGTGGATACTGGGTGCGTGGTTATGGAGGATGCATTGGGGCATGGAGGATATGAGCGGGTATGGAGGATGCTTTAAGAATGGAGGGGGCATGGGGATGGGTGAGGGGGTGAGGGGAGAGGTTTAGGGTGCCTAACAACCATGTAGAGAACTGGATCAATGTCGAAGTGAACAGAGACAGGTGTTCTGCTGTCTGCCTTGGTGTTCGCCTGCCTTTGTTTCCCATCTGGGGGCTGCTTCAGAAGGCGATGACCCTGACTCCACCCCGACCCCGACTCTGGAAAGTGAAAATTCAATGTGAATGGGGTGACCTCCAGAAGCCTGGAGAATAACGTTGGAAAATGGCCCAATTCGTGCCTCCTGATTCGAAGGGGAAATTCCAGCCAGCGCCTCAGTTAAGATTTCATTCAAATGACAGCGACAGTGCAGCCCTCCCTCAGTACTGCTCTGGAGTGTCAGCCTGGAGTTTTGTGTTCAGATCTTTGGAGCGGGACTCAGGGGCAGAATGAAGTGATACAAAGAGAAATTTCCAGTCTTCAAACACACTGGTTTACCTGGTTTGCCCATTAACTGCAGCAGAACTTTGGGGCAAGGAAGTATCACGGTGGTTCCAGTAACGGCAGCTGGCCAGCAGGATAGGTTGTCCCACATGGAGTCACATCCTGAGGCAGGAGACAAAAAGGGAGGAATTAGGAGCATCAATAAACTAACACTGTAGAGCAAGAGTAAAGGAGAAAGTTGTCAGTGTATGTTTTATTCATTTCCTGTGTGTGGCCATCACTGATGAGGCTGGCATTTATTGCCCATCCCTCCACACCCTTGAGAAGGGGTGCTGGTGGTAGATACATTCACAGTGATGTTAAGTAGGGAGTTCTAAGGTGTTGACCCACTGATGTCAAAGTAACAGCGATATATATCCATATCAGGATGGTGTGAGACTTGGAGAAGAACTCAGAATTGGTGGTGCTCCCGTGCACCTGCTGCCTTTGTCCTTCTAGTTGGTGTAGTTCATGGGTTTGGGAGGTACTACCCAAAGTGTAACATTGGTGATTAATCACACTACTGTGTAAAATCAACTCAGTGATCCACTTTTGCAAAACCAGTCAGTGCTTTACCTTCATTGTAATAGTGTGATATTGTTCAGAGACTCACCGTGGAGAGATAATAGGTCATTTGTAGATTAGATTTAACGCAGAGAATGTGAAGTGATTCATTTTGTAGGAAGAATTGCAGGGAAACAATATAAAATAAAGGGTACAATTCTAAAGGAGGTGTAGGAGCGGAGAGACCTGGGGTAAATATATGAAAAAATCATCGGAGGTGGCAGGACAGGGTTGAGAGAGCAGTTAATAAAACATACAATATTCTGGACTTTATTAATAGGGGCAAGACCAAATATGTTTAACTTTTATAAAATACTGGTTCAGTCTCAGCTGGATTATTGCATACAGTTCTGGTCACTGCAATTTAGGAAGGATCTGAAAACATTAGAGAGGGTGCATAAAAGATTCACAAGAATGTTTCCAGGGATAAGGAACTTCAGTTACATAAATAGATAGGAGAAGCTGGGACTATTTCCCTTGGAGAAGAGAAGGCTGAGGGGAGATTTGATAGAGGTGTTCAAAATCATGAGAGGTCTGGACAGAGTAGATAGGGAGAAACTGTTCCCACAGGCACAGATTTAAGTTAATTGACAAAAGAAACATAGAAACATAGAAAACAGGAGCAGGAGTAGGCCATTCAGCCCCTCGAGCCTGCTCCACCATTCATTATGATCATGGCTGATCATCCAACTCAATAGCCTGCTCCCGCTTTCTCCCCATATCCTTTGATCCCTTTCATTCCAAGAGCTATATCTAACTCCTTCTTGAAAACATACAATGTTTTGGCCTCAACTACTTTCTGTGGTAGCGAATTCCACAAGCTCACCACTCTCTGAGTGAAGAGATTTCTCCTCACCTCAGTCCTAAATGGTCTACCCCATATCTTCAGATTGTGACCCCTGGTTCCAGACTCCCCCACCATCGGGAACATCCTTCCTGCATCTACCCTGTCTAGTCCTGTTAGAATTTTATAGGTTTCTATGAGATCCCCCTTCATTCTTCTGAACTCCAGCGAATATAATCCTAATTGACTCAATCTCTCCTCATATGTCAGTTCCGCCATTCCTGGAATGAGTCTGGTAAATCTTCGCTGCACTCCCTCTATAGCAAGCACATCTTTCCTCAGATAAGGAGACCAAAACTGCACACAATATTCCAAGTATGGTCTCACTAATGCCCTGTATAATTGCAGCAAGACATCCCTGCTCCTGTACTCAAATCCTCTTGCTATGAAGGCCAACATACCATTTGCCTTCTTCATCGCCTGCTGCACCTGCATGATTACCTTCAGCAACTGGTGTTTGAGGAAACCCACATCTCGTTGCACATTCCCTTCTCACAATTTATAACCATTCAGATAATAATCTGCCTTCCTGTTTTTGCTACCAAAGTGGATAACCTCACATTTATCCACATTATACTGCATCTGCCATGCATTTTCCCCCTCATTCAGCTTGTCCAAATCACCCTGAAGCATCTCTGCATCCTCCTCACAGCTCACCCTCCCACCCAGCTTTGTGTCATCTGCAAATTTGGAGATATTACATTTAGTTCACTCATCTAAATTATTAATATATATTGTGAATAGCTGGGATCCCAGAACCAATCCCTGCAGAACCTGCCATTCAGAAAAAGATCCATTTGTTCCTACTCTTTATTTCCTGTCTGCCAACCAGTTTTTTATCCATCTCAACACACTACCCCCAATCCCATGCGCTTTAATTTTACACGTTAATCTCTTAAGTGGGACTTTGTTGAAAGCCTTCTGAATGTCCAAATAAACCACATCCACTGGCTCCCCCTCATCAACTCTACTAGTTACACTCAAAAAATTCCAGTAGATTTGTCTAGCATGTTTTCCCTTTCGTAAATCCATGCTAACTCTATCCTATTCTGCCACTGTTTTCCAAGTTCTCAGCTATTAATTCTTTTATAATGGACTCTAGAATTTTCCCCACTACAACGTCAGGCTGACTGGTCTATAATTCCCTGTTTTCTCTCTACCTTCCTTTTTAAATAGTGGGGCTACATTAGCTACACTCCAATCTGTATGAACTGTTCCAGAGTCTATAGAATCTTGGAAGATGACTACCAATGCATCCATTATTTCTCAGGCCACTTCCTTAAGTAATCTGGGAATGTAGATGATCAGGCCCTGGGGATTTATCAGCCTTCATTTCCATCAATTTCTCCAACACCATTTCCCTACTAATACTGATTTCTTTCAGTACCTCCCTCTGACTAAACCTTGTGTTCCCAACATTTCTGGTATGTTATTAGTATCCTTCTTTGTGAAGACAGAACCAAAGTATGTATTTAGTTGGTCAGTCACTTATATGTTGCCCATTATAAATTTCCCTGTTTCTGACTGTAAGGGACCTACATTTGTCTTTTTCTCTTCACATACCTATAGAAACTTTTACAGTCAGTTTTTATGTTCCCCGCAAACTTACACTTGTACTCTATTTCCCTCTTCTTAATCAATCCCTTGGTCCTCCTTTGCTGAATTCTAAACTGCTCCCAATCCTCAGATCTGTTGTATTTTCTGGCCAATTTGTATGCCTCCTCTTTGGATCTAATACTATATCTAATTTCTCTTGTAAGCCATGGTTTGGCCACCTTTCCTATTTTACTTTTGTGCCAGACAGGAATAAACAATTGTTGCAGTTCACCCATGTGCTCTTTGAATGTTTGTTTGCTATTGCCTATCCACCATCATCCCTATTAAGTAACATTTCCCAATCCATCATAGCCAACTCACGCCTCATACCATCGTAGTTTCCTTTACTAAGATCCAGGACCCTAGTCTCAGAATCAACTACGTCACTCTCCATCTTGATGAAGAATTCTATCATACTATGGTCGCTCATTCCCAAGGGGCCTCACACAACTAGATTGCCAATTATTCCTTTCTCATTACACAATACCCAGTCTAGGATGGCCTGTTCTTTAGTTGCTTCCTCAACATATTGGTCCAGAAAACCACCCCGTATACACTCCAGGAATTCCTCCTCTACGGTATTGTAACTAATTTGATTTGCCAAATCCAAATGCAGATTAATGTCAGCTATAATTACAGATGTTCCTTTATTGCATGTGTCTCTAATTTCCCATTTAATGCCATTCCCAATATCACCACTACAGTTTGGGGTCTATATACTACCCCAACTAATGTTTTTTGCCCCTTAGTGTTTCTCAGCTCTACCCATACAGATTACACATTGTCGGAACTAATACCTTTTCTTCACTATTGCATAATTTCCCCTATAACCAGCAATGCAACTCCACCGCCTTTTCTTTTGTCTGTCCTTCCTAAATACTAAATACCCCTGGATGTTCAGTTCCCATCCCTGGTCACCTTGCAGCCATGTCTCCGTAATCCTGACTATATCATACCTGTTTACATCAATTTGCGCGGTTAATTCATCCACTTTATTGTGAATGCTCCTCGCATTAAGACACAAAGACTTAAGGCTTGTTTTTTTACCATTACTTGTCCCATTCCCACTATTTTTCACTGAGGCCTTGTTTGATTCTGGCTCTTGATTTCTCTGCCTATCACTTTTCTTACTTCCCTTTCTGTCCTTTGTTCTTGTCCTTGATTCCCCCTCCTCTGACTCCTTGCATAGGTTCCCATCCCCCTGCAAATTTAGTTTAAGCCCTCCCCAACCACTCTAGCAAATATTCCCCCTAGGACATCAGTCCCGGTCCTGCCCACGTGTAACCGGTCCAGTTTGTACTGGTCCCACCTCCCCCAGAGCCGGTCCCAATGTCCCAGGAATCTCCCTCACACCATCTCTTCAGTCACATATTCATCAGATATATCCTGCTAGTTCTACCCTGATTAGCATGTGGCACTGGCAGTAATCCTGAGATCACTAACTTTGAGGTCCTACTTTTCAATTTATTTCCTAACTCCCTATATTCTGCTTTTAGGACCTCATTCCTTTTTTCACCTCTGTCATTTGTACCAATGTGTACCACGACCACTGACTGTTCATCCTTCCCCTTCAGAATGTCCTGTAGCTGCCCTGAGACATCCTTAACCCTAGCACCAGGGAGGCACGAGGAAAAGCTTCTTCACACAGCGAGTGGTTAGGTTCTGGAATGCAATGCCCGAGAGTGTGGTGAAGGCAGCTTTAATCGATGTATCTAATAGGGAATTGGGTTATTATCTGAAAAGGAAGAATGTGCAGGGTTACAGGGGAAGGTGGGGGAGTGGCACTGGGTGAATTGCTCCTTTGGAAAGCCAGCACAGCCAAACATGATGGGCCGAATGGCATTTCTATGGTTCTGTGATTTTGTCTTTGTGAGACAGAGTTAAATGGAGGAAAGTTATCGGTGGTCAGTTTAACAAATCTCCTGCGTTTTATGAAGACACTGAAAATATAAATTGGAGTGACGTAAAATGGATTGTCCAATCACTGTCAACCATTTTAAGTTATTGCAAAAAATCAAGACCCGTTCCATGGTGTGACATCAGTTAGTGACTTACCTTGAGAGAGAAGGTATTGTAATATTTCAAAATCAATGTATATGAATGGGAGCTGCTCAGCCCAGGAAGAGTGTCATTTCCCTGGATGTGCCAACATCTAAGTGGCTGATACGCTCAGGACTTCTGCTGCTGCACTGCATAAACCAGCATCTCTCCACCAAGGCGGGAGATGCTCCGAGGAACCTCACCCCACCATGACTCAGGTCCTTCCTGGAGCCCCTGCGATTTACTCACCAGTCTCCCAGTCCGTATGGAAGTCAGACGGGCACACCTCCTCTGCCAGCTGGATCTCAAAATGCAGGTCACAGTTTGGGTGGATCATCAATGCCTGAAGAACAAATTAAGGGAATTTCCTGAAATGTCTTATCATAAAGTCAGTTTTCGAATGTAGGACTTGTGCTTACAGCAGTTGCCTTTAATGAACAGTTGATTGCATGTTCCCATAGTAATCAGAAGTGTGCTCTGTCACTGCTGAACAATACGGAATTAGCTTCAGAAAAACCCCTTTGTAGATATTAAAAGTGAAGAACATCTACATTACATTGCTTCCTTGAGTTGCCGACCACAGAACATGATGAAGTAGTGAACTGCATAAATACATAGATGAGAGAAACTTGTTGCAAAGTAGTTAAATGGGAGACTTTGGGATTCAAGTTGTTCTGTGTCTATGTGTGAACAAAGGCAGCAATTTTCTTGAATGTATTTAGGGCACTTGTCTGGAACAGTATGTTCTTGTTATCAGAAGACAGGATATATTAGGTTTAGTGATGAGTAATGAGCTAGAGTTAGTCAACAGTCTAACATAAGTGAACACTTAGCTAACAGTGAAACAATTGATTTCGACATTTGACTGAGAGGGAGATGAAACTGATTTCTGAAGAGACGAAAATTCAATAAAACTGACAATCTGTTAATGGAAAAAACTACAGAAGAACAATTGGAAGTGTTCAAAAATATTAAATACAATTGAATAAAAATATTCTATATAATAGTACACCATATTTTATACCATATAAGAGTTCTGCTTGTGTAATTAAACACGATCAACAAAAGAAATGAGATATAGGATAAAGCTAAAAGAAAGAGCTTAAATGATGTGAAGAATAGTGGTGCCCCACAGACTGGGAGATGTATGAAGAACAGCAAAAGGATACAGAGAAAATGGTAAGAGTTGCAAAAAGGAATACAAGAAAAAATGCAAAGGATATCAAGGACAAAAATTTTTACAAGTATACTAAGAGAAAGAGGATGGCTGAGAATAATGTGGGCCCTTTAAGACAAATGCAAGCAATACTTGTGAATGTAGATATCACTTTAAGAGTCAATGTCATGTGGTTAACTGTTCCCTATATTACAACAATGTATGAAAGTGGTGGACACTGTTTTATCTGCTGGGGGGACGGTTCTGGTGTGTGTATCTTTACGAGCTGGTTGTGTGTTTCCTTTGGTTCTTGGTAAACTGTCTTTGAAGCCACCTATTATCTGTGTCCTGTTTCCTTTTTGGAAAAGTACGAACCCAACAAATTGGTGGTGCATATGGTTCAAAATAGACATATAACAAATTGAACAAAATGTAGGGCATAACAGGTTTGAATCCAGTGCAAATCCATCAATATTGCCACTATTTCGAACAAAGTATGATGATAATTAAGACTGGGGTTGTTATATTGAATGGTTCAAGTTGTATCTCATTGCGAACGCCTTGAGGGTACCTAGTGCAGACTACATTGCAGACAATGTGCAGGTAGTGGCTATTGTATTGAATTGGATAGGAGCACACAACTATGGAATAGAGTGAGACTTGATTTCAGCAAACAAACCCAGAAGGTGGTACTACGGAAATATGTGGAAAAACACAGCTGTCAGTGGCAAAAATTTATTTGCCGAGGTCAAGGGTACACAGAGTCTTTCAGCAATTATGTCATGCAGTTGAATTGCAACTATGGGGACAAATTGGATGGAAATCTGTGAGATTGTTCCATTAATGCTCTCCCGAGTGAATCCACATCACTCAAGCTTATGGAAAGAGTGAGTGCAGACCCAAGGTTGACTTTTCGAGACACAGTGGACCAACATTCACATGTGAAGTAACAGTGGGGGAAGCTAGGGGTGATACTGAACCAGTGCGCACAGGATTTGCACTCAGGAAGGATCAGACAGCAAGGTCAACGCCGTGAATGGAAAGCCACGAAGACATTCACGGAACCAGGAGAAAAGCAGTGACAAGCAAAACAATGCTTTTGATGTGGAAAGAATCACCATCAGACATGTGTTGTTTATACTTGCAGATAGTGCTCAAAACTGGACACATTGAGAGGAGATTGTTGAAGCCCAAGAGAAGTTCCCAGGCATAACAGAAGCACACAAGTAATCAGAGGCAAAGACAGAAGAAACAAAGACACAAAAGAAATAAAAGTCATTCACAAATTGGATAAAGGTAAAGGTAGTACCGGGAGTGAGAATGACTACATCTACTATCATGTTGAAGTTGTATGATGCTGCAAATATTAGCAAGGGGGCAACAGCAGCACCAGTAGAGATAGAGAATGTTGCGTTGTTGTAATGATATAAAATCGTCAAGCATTCATGAAGGATTGGTTAAACACGTTGTGGGTTCATTTATTTAGCCGAGGCACGTGAGAACGGTTATACCAAAAGTAGAAAACTTGAAGGCATCAGAGCTGTGCTGTGCTCTGTTCAAAGGCAAAAGTGAAACTAAGACCAGATTGCATGACACGCTTCTCTTCTAGTGATGTCATGCTGCTATCACTTAAAGGCAAATTATAACACCTCCCCTTTTTAAAGATACTTTCCCCTGCCAGAGAAGTATAACGATTTACAATACATGTTGATGTTCAATTAACATTATGAACTGATGAATCTATGACTGGAATTTTCCATCCCATTGGCGTCAGGCATCATGGCGGGTGTGAGTGGACAATACAGCGAGAAGGCCAAAGATTGGTTTTATGCCATTATGAAACCAGTTTGTGATCATTTGCTCTGCCCATCAATGGCAGGCCACCTTTCCTGTCGCCCAACAGCAGGAACTTAATTTCAATGCCATCATCTCACCTGCCCGCCGGAATCATCCCCCCATGTCAAATTTACTTCCCACGTCAGCATGAATTCAGAACAGCATTTAAAAGGCGTGCACCTGGCAAGCTAAACTTCGAGGGAAGCTCAGAGGTGAGCGCGCACTGACATTGTGCAGCACTCATGAGGGCCGCCCATTCGACTTCAAGGAAGAGGCGCCATGCATTCAGGAGAGAGCACAGGCAAGTCGCTTTCTCCCGGCTGGCTGACAACGTGGTGCTGGGACAAGTGCTGCGCCGTGGTTGGGGTGAGGTGTGGCGGGGGTGGGGGGGCAAGGCAGCATGGCTGGATAATAGTGCACAAGCACATGCGGGTGTGGGGGGTTGTTGAGGGAGGTGGCCACACATTACAGAAACCTTGTATAAAGTGACCCTTCCTCCGCAGCTGAGACAGTTCAGGCACAGCTACATTGATATGACTGGAGTCGGGTCTTTAGCTTATCTGCCACTCAAGCAATGCAGAGGCATGAAATTGCCACCAAGTGCTCCTGAACTTTGCACTCTTCAGGCACAGACTGCAAATTAATGAGCAATTTAGTGGGCTGCAGGACAGTTGGACGACTGGGCACATTGTACAATCCCCTTGCTAAATCTGGCCATGGAGCAGTCACTGGTGGAGGTGCTCACAGCCCCATGTAATGTCATCATTCGGGTATGAAGCAGTTTCCACCATGGTTCAAGCTAACAGGGCAGCCTTGCAGTGCAGGTTAGGAGAGTGCCTGTGTCTGAGCTGAGAGCACAGTATGTAGTCCAGTGGACAAAGCTGCTGCCAATCGGTCAGGTGGAGTGGGGCAGCCATATAGTGCACTTAACTCTGGCCATCAAAGTGGTGGCCAGCACTCTCTGGTATGTGCTAAGGGAACTTGAGACAGAGCCAGAGCTGTACACGTAACCATGAGAGGTCCCTAGCAGACCAATGCTAACCATGTGCCTCTCTCTTTCATCCTGCAGCAGGAGTAAATCAGGAGCACGAGGCCTGGAGACCTTGCTGTGATGCCAGGGGGCAGAGACAAAGGTGAAGAGATTGATGGAGGCGCCAGGCTGGGCAGAGGGAGGAGCAGCACCCACTGGCTGGGGCTCCTGCTTAGCATGATGCTGAAGAGCCATGTCTGGTCCCAGCCTAGCGAGCAGGAGTAGGTCATTCAGCCCTTCGAGCCGGATCACATTCAATGTGATCATGCTGATCCTCTATCTCAATGCCGCTCTCCTGCTCTCTCTCCATACCCCTTGACGTCTTTTGAGTCAATAAATCTATCTCTTTCCTTCTTAAATATATTCAGTGACTTGGCCTCCACAGCCTACTGTGGTAGAGAATTCCACAGGTTCACCACCCTCAAGAAGCTGCTTCTCATCTCAGTCCTAAATGGTCTACCCCGTATCCTCAGATTGTGACCCTTGTTCCAGATCCCCCCAGCCAGAGAAAACATCATCCCTGCATCCAGTCTGTCCATCCCTGCCAGAATTTTACACATTTCTTTGAGATCCCTTCTCACTTTACTGAGGTCCAGTAAATACAGATTTAGTCAGCCCAATCTCTCCTTATACGACAATCCTGCCATCCCAGGAATCAGTCTGATGAACCGTCGCTGCACACAATACTCCAGGTGTGGCCTCACCAAGGCCCTGTATGGCTGCATACTTGCTCCTGTACTCAAGTCCTCTCACAATGAAGGCCAACATACCTTTAGCCTTTTTAACTGCTTGCTGCACCTGGATGCTTGCTTTCAGTGATTGGTGTGCAAGGACATCCAAGTCCCTTTGTACATCAACATTTCCCAATCTATCACCATTTAAAAATTCCATTCTGTTTTTCCTACTGAAGTGGATAATCTCACACTTATCCATGTTATACTGCATCTGCCATGTATTTGCCCATTCACTCAACCTGCCTAAATTGCCTTAAAGCCTCTTAACACACTCCTCACCACTCACATTCCCACCAAGTTTCATGTCATCAGCAAATTTGGAAATATTATATTTGGTTCGCTCATCCAAATCATTGATATATATTGCGAATAGCTGGGGCCCAAGCACTGATCCCTGCTGTAATGATTGTAAGTTAAATCATTTCTTACTGGTATGGGGATCATGTGACTGTATAGATGACTCAGTCCTAGGCGTGGGGAATCTTAGGTGTGGTGTTTTTTGGTTTTGGACTTGGAACAAGCATGTACCCTCATCTGGAGTCTGTAAATAAAGTTTACTGTTTCTAACAAGAAACTAGACCCGCATTCCAAGTTTATTACAACTAGAGATGAGGATAAATAGTGCAGATACAGCACCTCACCTCGCGACTGTGGGTATTCCGATATTTTAAGGGAAGAGAAAGCAAAGAAGTATACTCACCAACAATGCTTCTCTTTGGCAGAATTGACCCTTATGACTCATCTGTCAAGGACTGGAATCAATATGCTGAGTGATTAGGATTCAATTAGTAGATAACGAAGTAACAGTGGAGGAGAAACAGAAGGCAATTCTCCTAAGTGTCTGCGGCAGCAAAATGTGTAATCTAATCCATAGATTGACAGCTCCAAACGTGCCAAATTCCAGATCCTTCACTGAGCTAGTGGACCTTGTGAAAGGACATTTTCAGCCTAAACTCTCGGTGACCATGCAAAGATTCAAGTTTAACTTTCGAGTAAGGGCCCCCGGTGAGTCGATTGCAACATGCATTGTGAAGTTAAAATGGTTAACGGAGCGCCATGACTTTGGTGATACTTAAAACAGCATGTTGCGAGATCATTTGGTCTGCGGCTTAAACGATGACGCCATTCAGTGCCGTTTGCTTGCAGCAGTTGAGATAGACCTGAAGTGCGCCATGGAGATAACGCTAGCAATGGAGAGCGCAGAGAGGGACTCACAGGCTCTGCAACTTGGCGCCGATTTGCAGCTAGAGCAGGAACCTGCCACCGGGCATGATGCAAAGATTTGGGAGGCTACCGCAAAGCAGGACATGCTCCCTACCACTAACAATACAAAAAGAAATGCTGGAAGCAGCCCACCAGTAACCCAGAAGTTAAAGTGTTACCATTGTGGGGGAAATCATGCATCTGAAGCCTGTAGATTTAAAGAGGCAGAATACCACTACTGCTACAAAAAGGGCATGTCGTAAAACAGTGGAGGGCTACATCAAGACAGCCATTCAGATAACGGGTCAAGTTAAATGAATTGCACAATAGAGATGAGTCAGAAGTTACTGAGGCTGACATTTATTCCCTACACAATCTGAAGGCCAGGAAAACTGAACTGTTACACTTCAAATAAATGGAAAACTTCTGCTCATGGAGGTGGACACAAGCGCATCGACCACAGTGGTCGGGGAACACATCTTTAAATACCTCAGAGAAGGTACCCAGCCATTGAGTTTGGAGAAAACCGTTGCTCAGTTAAAAACATACACAGGAGAAGCAATACAGGTGAAAGACATCACCTCTGTACCTGTATCATAGAAGCAACAGACAGCTCAACTGCCAATAAGTGTTGTAACAGGAGAAAGACCTAGCCTTCTGGGCCGTGAAGGTTGAAGGAAACCAGACTAAACTGGTCCAAAATTTTTCAAGTCCGGGCAGGAAGAAATCTTAAGTTGCCAAGGGAATATGATGTTGTCTTTTGGAAGGAAATAGAACTGAAGGACATTCACCAGATGCAAGGATCCCTCAGGTCAAAGTTGTTTCCACAGGAAAATCATGAAGAGAAGCCAAACAACTGCGGTGCCACTCTGAACCAACAGAAGAAAGTTGGATGATAAAAACCCAATAATGTTCAATGTTCCAAGCGGAAGCCAAAAGATACAAAAAAGATACAGAAGAACTGAGGAATCAGTTGATTTAGACAAAAGAGGCATTAGGAAGGGAAAGCCATGGAACTTTCCAAGATATGAATGGGTAACTCAGCACCCAAATTGAACCAAGTTAAGATTTCACCAGAGAGAAATTTGACCGACTGTGAAATCAGAATGACGGATGGGACAGAACCCTGTGGCAAACAGAAAAAGAAAAAACAGAAATCAAAGCTGGAAAGCTAAAAGGATATGTATCCAGAACCCTTTCTGCAGCCGAGAAAGGTTACTCACAAATTGATGAAGAGACTTATCTATCGTACTCGGAGTAAAAAAGTTCCATCAATATTTGCACAGTCGACACTTCACCCTGGCACCAGATCACAAACTACTGTCAGTGTTGTTTAGTGAAGATAAGGCAATCCCACCGACAGCCTCTGCCAGAATTCAAAGATGGGCTTTAATTCTGTCGGCATATGAGTGCACTTTTATGCACCATCCAGGTGTTTATATAGCCAATGCAGATGGACTCGGTTGCCTCCCTTTGCTAAATGGTATTACACAAGTTCCAGTACCTCAAGAGGTAGTACTTGTGTTGAATTTCTTGGGCTCCTTACCAGTCTGTCCGAGACAGGTAAAGAATTGGATGAATTGAGATCCAATTTTACCAAGAGTCGTGAACAAGTATTACAAGGATGGTCAAATGCACAAGTCCCTGAAGAATTAAAACCGTTCTTTGTACATAAATTCAAACTGAGTTATCAAGATGGTATCTTGTTATGGAGATCAAGAGTTGTTATCCCTGTGCAAGGAAGAGAATCATTATTGGAACAACTTCATAGGGCGCATCCTGGTATTTCGAAAATGGAGATGTTTGCCAAAGTTATATCTGATGGCCAGGTACCGACAGTGATATAGAAAAAAAGGTGAAACACTGTCTCCAGTGTCAGCAACAACAGAAGTTGCCTGTTTCAGCTCCACTGCATCCGCGGGAGTAGTCTGGTCGACCCTGGGTTAGGCTACATATCGATTATGTAGATCCATTTCTATGTACCATATTTCTGGTGATTATCGATGCACATTAAAAGTGAATGAATGTGTATGAAGTGAGATCACCTACTTTAATCGCCTATTTTGACAATATCCCTTTGACCTTCCTTCTCCTATAGTACCTGGGACAAGTGTCACTGTTGCTGCTTTTGCGCGTTTTTCCAAAGCTCCGCCCATTATTATCACAACCCTCTCGGGCCCGATTTTTATGATGGTTGTTTTTTTTGTGTTCGCCTCTCCCTCGCTTGCTATCAATCTGGCCCACACCCTGGTCGCTCTCGTTTCCCAACTGAGCCAACCCTCTCGACACACTGTCCCACTCACTGAACTGACAGGCTACGCACTGCAATCTCACCATGAGGGATCCATCTGCTTACCTGGCACTGTGTCTTCAAAGCTTTTCTGTGCAGCCAATGTGCTGCGATTACACACTCTCTGATGCTGCCACTCCGTTGAGGCCTGAACAGGTGTTTAGGGTTGTCCCAAGCCATGCAGCACGATCTAAGGTGCTCACCATGTCGTACCTGTATTTAGTCTTACTGCCAGGCTGTTTCACCATTGCTGAGCACCATGTCGTATTGTTATAATGATATGAAGGCACCAATCACTTAAAAGGGACTGGGTGAACACGCTTTGAGTTCATTTATTTAGATTAGGCACATGAGAACAGTTCTACAAAGGTAGAAAGCTTGAAGAGATCAGGGCTGTTTGTGTGTGTTCTGCTCACAGGCAAAAGTGAAACTAAGTGATGTCATATTGCTATCCCTAAAGGCATATTAGGACAGAGGAGAAGGTTGTTACCATGGGACTTGATACAGGGTGTAGTGTCTGTTATCGTTGTTGTGGGTCTTTGCTTAGGGTGTCCTTGCTAGGACACCCTAAGCAAAGGATTGCTAGAGACTGCTGGAGACAAGGCTGTTGATAAACTTTATCTTTTATTAAACATTTTTCTGATGGCACACAGGACAAGGTTTAGCATGAGTCTTCATAGAACTGTTTCTCAGTATGTTCCGATGTCATGGGAGCTTACATCACCAATGATGTGGACTGTATATACATGTTTAACAATAACCCTTTGCACTACGCAGTGTAACAGAGGTAACTTTGGCCTTCTTTGAAACCAACTTACTTTATTTATCTATGTTAGAAGCAGACAAACCATTTGTGACTTTCACAGGGGAAAGTATTAAACTCACTGGAAAGGTGAAGGTGCAGGTTCCATATGCTGACTTCAAAGGTGAGCTGAGTTGGTAATTATAGAGTGTACAGTATATATTAGTGGGTAGAGATTGGTTGGAGGTAATCCCCTTTAAATGGGGCTCTCCTGGCAGGTCAGTAGACCAGAGTAATGAAGGTAGAAGTACATAGCTTTAGTGGGCAAGATTTTCAGCTTAAGTTGAATTTTTCGCTGCCTGTCCAGCTGTTCGAATGGTGGGTGGACGATTAGGCTAGGCAGCCTCTGCATGTTTTGCGAAACCTCATCCACGGGTGAATAAGAAAATGGTAAAAATGTTTTAAGCTCATTTTAAATGGCCTTGTTCATCTGACAGGGTCACATGTGGGGACATGTTTCCCTTATTTTGCAAATCTTTATTTTTAATTTTTAAATCCTTCAGCTCCCTGAGGCAGGTCTGTGCCTTCAGGGAGCTTTCAGTGAGCGCACCGCCATGCATGCGTAAACTACAGTGCTTGCCTTCCTCCGCCCCCCCCTCCCCCCCAACACCCCCCCCCCCCCAACCCCCCCACAACCCACAGTGCTGAGGCTCTCGGTGTGTGTTTCACACTGCCTGGCTGTTCATTGGGCAGCCAGCATGAAACCAGGGCCTGATTGTGGGCGGTGCACCATTTCTCAGCCGCTCCTGGGCCCACCTGCCGTGCCCACCTGCCGTGTCAATCCTCTGTGCCCACCCGTTATGCCCACCTGCCTTGCCAGCCTGCGGTGTCCACCAGCCGTGCCCACCCGCCGTGTCCACCCACCGTGCCCGCCTGCCGTGCCCACCCACCGTGCCCGCCTGCCGTGCCCGCCCGCCATGCCTGCCTGCCGTGCCTGCCTGCCGTGCCCACCCGCCGTGCCCGCCCACCGTGCCCGCTCACTGTGCCCACTCACCATGCCCACCCGCTGTGCCCGCCTGCTGTGCCTGCCTACCGTGCCTGCCCGCTGTGCCCGCCCACCGTGCCCACCCACCATGCCCACCCGCCATGCCCACCCACCGTGCCCGCCTGCCGTGTACACCTGCCGTGCCCACCCGCTGTGCCCGCCTGCCGTGCCTGCCTGCCATGCCACTCAGCGTGCCCACCCACCATGCCCACCCGCTATGCCAACCTGCTGTGCCCACCCACTGTGCCCACCCACCGTGCCCACTCACTGTGCCCAGCCACTGTGCCCACCCGCTATCTCCACCTGCCGTGCCCACCCACCGTGCCCAGCCACTGTGCCCGCCCACCATGCCCACCCACCGTGCCCACCCACCATGCCCACCCGCCGTGCCCGCCTGCCGTGTCCACCCGCCGTGCCCACTCACCGTTCCCACCCACCGTGCCCTCCTGCCGTGTCCACCTGCCGTGCCACTCACCGTTCCCACTCGCTGTGCCCACCCGCCATGCCCGCCCACTGTGCCCACCAGCCGTGCCGCCCACTGTGCCCACCAGCCGTGCCGCCCACTGTGCCCACCAACCATGCCCGCCTGCCGTGTCCACCTGCCGTGCCCACTCACCATGCCCACCTGTCGTGCCCGCCCACTGTGCCCACCCGCGTGTCCTCCCATCGTGCCCGTCCACTGTGCCCACCTGCCGTGCCCGCCCACTGTGCCCACCCGCTGTGCCCGCCCGCCATGCCCGCCCACTGTGCCCGCCCACTGTGCCCGCCCACTGTGCCTGCCTGCCGTGCCCGCCCACTGTGCCCACCCGCTGTGTCCGCCTGCCATGCCCGCCCACTGTGCCCACCCACCGTGCCCGCCCACTGTGCCCACCCGCCGTGCCCGCCTGCGGAGGGGAAAATCCTCCCCAGTGAGTATGTGTTGGAAAAGCACTGAAAGTCGTCTGACAGGAAGTTAAGGAAGCTCTTGCGCGTCAAGGCAAATATGACGGTAGAAGAGGGGGCTATTCCAATCAAAATAAAGCCAGACAAAGTTCCTTACACAACGAATGGGCAAATGGAACAGGAATTGGATCGTCTCCACAAATGCGGTGTTGTGACATTTTTGACGTTAACTCTGTTTCTATCTCCACAGAGGCTGCTCGACCAGCTGAGTTTGCCAGCGCTTTCTGTTTTTATCTCAGATCTCCAGCATCTGCAGTATTTTGCTTTAATTTCAGTTTTCCTTTAACTTGGGTGAAGATGGAAAAGATGTATAGAAACATAGAAACATAGAAAATAGGAGCAGGAGTAGGCCATTCGGCCCTTCAAGCCTGCTCCACCATTCATTATGATCATGGCTGATTATCTAACTCAATAGCCTGTTCCTGCTTTCTCCCCATACCCATTGATCCCTTTCACCCCAAGAGCTATATCTAACTCCTTCTTGAAATCAAACAACGTTTTGGCCTCAACTACTTTCTGTGGTAGCGAATTCCACAGGCTCACCACTCTCTGGGTGAAGAAATTTCTTCTCACCTCAGACCTAAATGGTCTACCCCGTATCCTCAGACCGTGAGCCCTGGTTCTGGACTCCCCCACCATCGGGAACATCCTTCCTGCATCTACCCTGTCTAATCCTGTTAGAATTTTATAGGTTTCTATGAGATCCACCTTCATTCTTCTGAACTCCAGCGAATATAATCCTAACTGACTCAATCTCTCCTCATATGTCAGTCCCGCCATCCCAGGAATCAGTCTGGTAAATCTTCGCTGCACTCCCTCTATAGCAAGAACATCCTTCCTCAGATAAGGAGACCAAAACTGCACACAATATTCCAAGTGTGCAGAGGCCCTATATAATTGCAGCAAGACATCCCTGCTCCTGTACTCGAATCCTCTGGCTATGAAGGCCAACATACCATTTACCTTCTTTACCGCCTGCTGCACCTGCATGCTTACCTTCAGCGACTGGTGTACAAGCACACCCAGGTCTCTTTGCACATTCCCCTCTCTCAATTTATAGCCATTCAGATAATAATCTGCCTTCCTGTTTTTGCTACCAAAGCGGATAACCTCAAATTTATCCACATTATACTGCATCTGCCATGCATTTGCCCACTCACTCAGATTGTGCAAGTCACACTGAAGCATCTCTGCATCCTCCTCACAGCTCACCCTCCCACCCAGCTTTGTGTCATCTGCAAATTTGGAGATATTACATTTAGTTCCCTCATCTAAATCATGAATATATATTGTGAATGTCCCAGCATCGATCCCTGCAGTACCTTGGTTAGGCCACACCTAGACTATACACACACAGTCTGTTCTCCATATTACAAAAAAAATACAGGCATTGGAGAACAAGCAAAACAAAGTTACAAGGATGATGAGAGGTTATAACTATCGGAAGAGAAGAAGTTGGGTTTCCTTTCTCCAGAAAAGTGAAGGCCGAGGGCTGATTTGATAGGGTCTTTAAAATTATGAAGGGACTTCATATAAGGGTGGTGTAGAGAAAATGTTTTTGCTTCTGGGTGAATACAAAACTAGGGCCAGAAAAATAATATAGTCACCTATAAATCCAGTAAGGAATTTATGAAAAACTTCTTTACCCAGAAAGTGATGTGAATGTGGAACATGCTACAATAAGGAGTGACTGAAGTGAATAACGTAGATGCATTTAATGAGAAGTTAGACAAGTGCATGAGGGAGAAAGGGATGGAAGGATATACTGATAGACGGGGTGATCAAGTAGAGTGGGAAGATGTGCAGCACAAACACTGGCATGGGCCAGTTGAACCGAACAGCTTGTTTCAGTCCTCTTGTTCAGCCTAAGATTAGTTTGAGGGGAAATGCTGGTGTAGTGGTAATTGTTTTGTTGTGTTATCTCTACCCGTGATGTGTACTGCTTAGATACCGTTACACAGTCTTGTAGCAGTTATGTAGTCTTT
This sequence comes from Isurus oxyrinchus, assembly GCA_026770705.1. Lineage (NCBI taxonomy): Eukaryota > Metazoa > Chordata > Chondrichthyes > Lamniformes > Lamnidae > Isurus > Isurus oxyrinchus. The sequence continues at coordinate 44,933,087 of JANJGN010000023.1, forward strand.
ATTAACATGACTGAACTATGTACAAGTTTACAGTAGAGCATGTTCTTACATGTTGCTATTTAGCTCTACACTGCTGACCTAGGATAGGTGCCTTCTCACATCACTGGTGGGCAGTACTGGACTCAATCCTGGGTTAACCCTTAGTGTACCAGATCCTTCTACTACACTTCCTCCAAAGTCTTTTTCCCCTTTAACAGATCGGAGGAAATCAAAATGGCGCCGCCAGTATTGTTGAGGAAAAGGCCTTTGCGCGCTTTGGACTTTTGGCACAACTTTTAAAATGGCGATGACGGGCCGGGAAGAGGAAGATACTGCAAAGTGACCACAGGTTGGGCCGTGACTACAGGTCAGTTGAATGGCATTGGCCTGCCACAGGTTGGGAGGGTAGAAGTCTCACTGATTGAGAGACCGAAAATATTGCGAGGCACTTGCGCTTTTATTTAACTGGTGGTTTCTGTGTGTTTGATGTTTTTTGTTGCACCCCGGACTTGAAGGCTATGTGGAGGGGGTCCAAGTCAGAGGCCAAGCTGGAGATAAACGTGCAACTGAGTTTACTGCCTGACCGATTTTTAAAATAAATAGTTTACAGGACTGGCTTCCCTGGAACTTCAATCAGGTTGTATCTCACCCTGCAGGGTGCTGGCAGTTAGCTCTGCTTTGTTTAAGCTGCTTTCATAGGGATCCAGCAGAGACTTTAGCTTGAACTTAACTTCGGCCTTTTTTCTGCTGCCAGGATCTTCTATCTCTGCTTCTTGCTTCTTGAGTGAGGCATTTTTGGAGCAGAAACTTACTACTGGTGTCCTTTGCTTGATTTCTTCAGTTTTTTTTACAGAGGATGTGGATTTTGATCTCTAGCTGTTTTGCGTGATTGTTGCTACCTGTGGTGTGTACTGCTTAGACACCATTAAGCAGTCTTGTAGAAGTTACCAAGAAGTCTTTATTAACATCACTGAACTATGTATCTATTTAGAGTAGAGGGTATATGTATGGAGAGGATTCTGTGGCATGTCCTTATATGCTGTTACCTAGCTCTACACTGATGACCTAAGCTCTAGGTCAGGTGCCTTCTTACATCACTGGTGGGGGTACTGTGCCCAGGGTAACCCTTAATGTAATGGATCCTTCTACTACAGTAATGCCACCTGACTAGTAATCTAGAAGCCCAGGCTAATGGCTCTGGGCACACTGGTTTAAATTCCACCACGACAACTGGTGGCATTTGAATTCAATTAATAAATCTGAAATTAAATGCTTGTCTCATTAATGGTGCCCATCAAACCATTGTCGACTGTTGTTAAAAAAAAACCATTTGGTTCACTAATGTCCTTTAGGGAAGGAAATCTGCTGTCCTTACCTGGTCGGGCCTACACGTGACCCCAGACCCACAGTAATGTAATTCTCAACTGCTCTCTGAGATGGCCTAGCAAGCGACTCAGTTAAAGGGCAATTAGGGATGGGCAATGGAGGCTGGCCTTTCCAGCGACATACGGGTGATAGGATAAAGAAAATAAAAATCTCAGATCTGTGACAGGAAGCAGAGGTGGCCTGGTCAGGCTGCCCTGTCACTGCAATCTGTGTACAGCCCTCTATCCGTGATTTGCCTCCAACGCCTGTTGTTTATTAAAGTGAGAAACAAAAACAGGTTCATTTATTGGCAAAAAAGCCTCTGCGTTTTACAGCTACCTGTGAGTGTGTAATGCAGCTCTGACTCAATCCGGAGTGCTCTGGCCCAACCTTTTTCTTTGGATGTGATTTATTTTCATGTTTCATGTGATGTACACCTTTGTGAACGTATAAGTATATATAAGTTTTAAGCTTGTACTTGTCATTTAAATAACAGGTAGGGTGGGCAGTGTGGAGAGGTCAGGGTGGATGTCTTTATCTATGTGCAATGGGGCATTGTGTTTCCATGGTATCTGTAATAATACAGATTTTGTCATTTGAGTATGACACAGATGGAACAGGACACTCAAACAGCAGGAGCTATGCAATGTTTAGCCCTGTTGCGGTTTGGGCTGCAGCAGTCTGTCTCTGGCCTGCTGTAAGTTCACAGGACTGAAAGTTACGAGAGCAGAGACAAAAATGTACTGAGGGGTCAAAGGTTATGCCAAGCCAGAGCAAGTACTACCTGGATTCTGCTTGCACTACTGCACTAAGCTATTATGGACGAATGGACGGATCGTCTTATGAGGAACGTTTGGACAGATTAGGCTTGTATCCACTGGAGTATGGAAAAGAAAGAGGCGACTTGATTGAAACTTACCAGGGGTCTTGACAGGGTGGATGTGGAAAGGATGTTTTCTCTTGTGGGAGATCCTAGAACAAGGGGGTCACTGTTTAAAAATAAGGAGTCACCCATTTAAGAGAGAGATGAGAAATGCTTTCTCTCAGAGGGTTGTGAGTCTTTGGAACTCTCTTCTTCAAAAGGTGGTAGAAACAGAGCCTTTGAATATTTTCGAGGCAGAGCTAGATAGATTCTTGATAAGCAAGGAAGTAAAAGGTTATATGGGTGGGGGGGTGGGGGGGGGGGGGGTGGGGGGGGGGGGTGGGGGGGGGGGGGGGTAGGCAGAAATGTGGAGTTGAGGTTACAATCAGATTAGCCAAGATCATATTGAATGGAGGAGCAGGCTCGATGGGCTGAGTGGTCTACTCCTACCCCTAATTCGTATGTTCGAATTATCCCCGTACACTGTCACTATTTTGTTCTCCTCATTAGCAGCCTGGTTAAACTGGGCTGTAACTGTACTAAATGCTGCAATCACTGGCAAATAACAGGAGGAGAAAGGGTGAGGCAAAAAGAGGCTATGAGAATGGGAGATTGGTGCCTTTTTACGCAATGGCTGAGTCTGTGGAAGTTCTGCTCTTTGGTTAGATCCAGGAAGCTGAGCCTCTGTCTGTCCACATTCACATGTGTGCAGTGCCTCCTGTGATCTCAGCGCCTCTGTTGGTCTCCTCTCTGTGGTTCTCCCTCGTGTGCAACTCCCTCTGAAACTCCACTCTGCTGTGCACCTGTCTCCTCAGGGAACCAGAGGTGACAGCAGTGGACAGATGATTGTCTAGGACTATTATTTATTTGGACTGCCAGAAGGTATTTGATAAAGTCCCTCATCAAAGATTTTTAATTCTGCTGGAATTAAAGGCAAATTATTGATCCAGTTAGGAAATTGGCTGAGTGGCAGGAAACAGTGGGTAGGGATATTGGGCAGGTACTTTAATTTTTAGGATGTGACTAGTGTTGTCCTCAAGGATCTGTGTTGGGGCTTCAATTATTCATCTTATTTATTTATGACTTAGATGACAGGGCAGGAAACCACATATCTATCTTTGCCAATAGATAGATTGTAAGCAGTGTGGATGGAAGCATAAGATTACAAAAAGATATTCATTACTAAGTGAAAGTGCAAAATTGATTTCTATGTCATCCATCTTGGTACCTAAAAAGGACAGAACAGGGTGGGGGCACAGTGGTATACAGTTGGCAGGGAGTGACCCCTGAGAATCCCCAACATCTACTCCAGACCCCATGAAGTCTCATAGCATCAGGTCAAACACGGGCACAGAAACCGTCATCAACCACGGCCTTTCAGCTGATGAAGCAGTGCTCCTCCATCTTGAATATCACTTGGAAAAAGGCACTGAAGGTAATAAGGGAACAGAATGTACTTTGGTTGGGGGACTTCAATGTCCATCACCAAGTGTGGCTCAGTAGGATCGCTACTGACCGAGCTGGCTGAATCCTGAAGGACATATCTGCCAGACTGGGCCTGCGGCAAGTGGTTAGAGGACCAACAAGAGGGAAAAACCTGCTCACCCTTATCCTCACATTAAGGATACCCTTTATTGTGTTGTGTGGCACTATCACCATGCTAAATGGGATTAAGAACAGATCTAACAGTTCAAAGCTGGACGTCCATGAGGTGCTGTGCACCAATCAGTAGCAGCAGAAGTGAATTCAACCACAATCTGTAACCTCATGGTCCGGCCTACCCTTCACTCTACAATTAGACCAACGATGGTTCAGTGAGAGCATGCCAGGCATACCTAAACATGAGGTGCCAACCTGGAGAAGCTATAACACAGAACTATATGTATGCTACATGGTAGAGGCAGCATGTGACAGAAAGCTAAGTGATCTCACAACCATTGGATCAGATTAAAGCTTTGCAGTCCTGCCACATCCAGGGCTGAATTGGTTACGGACAATTAAACAACTCGGACAAGGAAGAGGCTCCATGAACATCCCTGTCGTCTAACATGCCATCCTTGGACAGTTATAACCCACAGTAAGGACAGGGAGTCAATACAGAAACTACTGCCTGTTGGGGAACTTTCTCAGTGATTTGGTTTCTGTCATTTTAATTCGGCCATTTACAAGGTTGTACAGGCCCAGAACCACCTGCTGCAGCAGAGAGATTATACCAATCAGGCCAATAGAGTTAAACAGAGGTTTAGATTACTGACAGTTTCTAAGGACTCTGATAACCCATTATGAAAGGTGATCTGTGACATTTCTGCAGTCTGATCTTTTGACATTTGTAAGTTCAGTCTTTATAGTCTCCCAGCTCTTCAGGTCCATGACATTGTGATTGTCAGCTTCCCTATAACCTTCTGCTGCCTCCATTTGCAGCTTTATAAAAGAGTTGCGATTTTAACATGGCCACAGGTAAATATATAATCGATTTTTTTCTCATTCTTGAATGAAAGAGCTCACAATTTAACCTCGTCCTTAATGCTGAGGACTATTCACATACACTTCACATTCCACACTACAAGCTGTGCAGTGAATTCTCATTCAGCTTAAATCATCAACTTTTTGTAGCATTGCAGATTGCTACTTATAAATATGTTATTTATGTTAACACAATGCTATTTGTGGGATGTTGCTGTGTAGAATTTCCCTACATTACAACAGTAATGACACTTCAAAAGACTTGATTAGTTGCAAAGTGTTTTGTGACATCCTGCGGTTGTGAAAGGCACTGTATAAATGCAGGTTTTTTTTTTCCACTGTCAGTAAGTACACAGTGAGGTGATTCATCATGACAATGGCTTTGAGTGTCCTAACCTAATGTGGATAGAAGTTGGCTTTGAAAGGGTGGTGCAGTAGTATATTAAAACTCACTCTATAATAAAGCCAGATAAACAACAACAACTTATATTTGTATAGTACACTTGGGGACCCGGTGGGGTAATGGTATTGTTACTGGATTTGTAATCCAGAGACCCAGCATTACCCATGGAGAGGGAGTTGCCCTGGGAGTCCTCAGCATCAACTCTGGACACAATGAAGTCTCATAGCATCAGGTCAAAAATGGGCAAGGACATCTCCTGCTGATTACCACATACCCCACCACCCCCTAACCTGATGAATCAGTGCTCCTCCATGTTGAACATCACTTGGAGGAAGAACTGAGGGTGGCAAGGTTCCCAGAATGTAATCTGAGTGGGGGACTTCAATGTCCATCACCAAAAGTGGCTCGGTAGCACCACTACTGACCGAGCTGGCTGAGTGCTTAAGGACATAGCTGCTAGACTGGGTATGTAACTGGTGGTGAGGAAAACAACAAGAAGGAAAAACATATTTGACTTCATCGTCACCAACCTGCAGATGCATCTGTCCATGACAGCATTGGTAGGAGTGACCGCAGCACAGTCCTTGTGGAGATGAAGTCCTGCCTTCACATTGAGGATACCCTCCGTCGTGTTTTGTGGCACTATCACTGTGCTAAGTGGGATGGATTTCGAACAGATCTTGCAACTCAAGACTGGGCAACCATGAGGCGCTGTGGGCCATCAGCAGCAGCAGAATTATACTCAACCATAAACTGTCACCTCATGGCCCAGCATATCCCTCATTCTATCGTTAACCACCAGGCCAGGGAATCAATCCTGATTCAATGAAGAGTACAGGAGGGCATGCCAGGAGCAGCACCAGGCATACCTAAAAATGAGGTATCAACCTGGTGAAGCTATAACACAGGACTACTTGCATGCCAAACAGCATAAGCAGCAAGTGATAGACAGAGCTAAACGATCCCACAACCAACGGGTCAGATCTAAGCTCTGTATTCCTGCCACATCCTGTCATGAATGGTGGTGGACAGTTAAACAACTAACAGGAGGAGGAGTCTCCACAAAAACCCATCCTCAATGACGGGGGAGCCCAGCACATCAGTGCAAATTATAAAACTGAAGCATTTGCAACAATCTTCAGCCAGAAGAACTGAATGGATGGTCCATTTTGGCCTCCTCTGGAGGTCCCCAGCATCACAGATGCCAGCCTTCAGCCAGTTCAATTCACTGAAGACTTGTGCCCCAGAACTTGCCGCGTCCCTAGCCAAGCTGTTCCAGTACAGCTACAACACTGGTATCTACAAGGCTATGTGGAAGATTGCCTAAGTACATCCTGTACACCTAAAGCAAGTCAAATCCGACTCAGCCAAATACTGTCGCATCAGTTTACTCTTGATCATCAGTAAATTGGTAGAAGTGTTCATCAACAGTGCTATCAAGTGGCACTTGCTTAGCATTACCTGCCCATTGACACCCAACTTGGGTTCCGCCAGGGCCACTCAGCTCCTGACCTCATTACAGCCTTGGTTCAAACATGGACAAAAGAGTTGAGCTCCAGAGGTGAGCTGACTGTCACTGCCCTTGGCATCAAGGCAGCATTTGACCGAGTGTGGTATCAAGGAGCCCGAGCAAAACTGGAGTCAATGGGAATTAGGGGGAAAACTCTCCACTGGTTGGAGTCACATCTAGCACAAAGAAAGATGGTCATAGTTGCTGGAGGTCAATCATCTCAATTCCAGGAGATCTCTGCAGGAGTTCCTCAGGGTAGAGCCCTAGACCTAACCATCTTCAGCTGCTTCACCAATGACCTTCCTTCCATCATAAGGTCAGAAGTGAGGATGTTCGCTGATGATGGCACCATGAAAAACTAAAGGAACAGCATCCCGACCTGACTGAAGTACGCCTGAGCTGAAGACACAGCTGGAAATCAACTAAAAAGAAGTTCCACTGCAGATGTGGAGGCTGAAGAACAAAGAAAAATCCAGAGCACGTGGAGGTGCGTTAGCAATCCCCATCAATTGCAGAGTCAAAGGACCTAGCAAGGGTGAGCAAAAATTCAGTTCTTAGGCCTTTAAAAGTCTTCAAACTATTGGTTGGTCAGAGGGGTCTATTTTGTTAATCACTGCGGCCAGCCCAGGTTCAGAGTCGGTACCATTGCACGTGGTGGCTGAGTTCTGTTGAAAAAGTTTTAAAAACTCAGCCAAAGCCTGAAATCTCCTTTTAATCGCCCCAAGAAAATGTCCCAAAGTGCCCAAATCTTTCATTAGCAAATTCACTGCTAGAAATCAAACCCTGTTGAGGTTGGGTTTGCAATCACTGTGGGAGGTTCTCCAAAGCCCAACACAGGCTGGAAGAAGCATGGAAAATGGTTCCTGCCGTACCATCTTTAAAAGTGAAACAGCATTTAAACCTGTCCTATCCTGAGCTGAACAACAACCCTGGATAATAAATCAACCCCACCGGATAATTTGGGACCAGACCAGGTGCAGAATTGGGGACTCTGGCAAAAAAGATTTTCAAGATACATGACAGCTTCAGGATTAGATAAGAAGACAGAGGCAGAACAAGTGAATACACTGCTGTACTCAGTAGTCCGATAGCCGATGACGTAAAGTGAGGCAAGGAATAAATGAATCTTCAAATAAATTTGAAGATGTACTGAAATCCTTCGATACCTACTTTAATTATAGAAGTAATAAAATTTTAGAGTGAGCAAAGTTCAATAAGTGAGTCCAACAGCCTGGAAATCCCATTGACTCTTTCTTAAACAAATTATACAGATTGGCTGAAGGCTGTGACTATGGCAACCTTAAGTCAGAGTTCGTACGAGACTGATTAGTAGTCGGAGTGGCTGATGCTGCCCTTTCTGACACACTACAGGCAAAAGAAGATCTGACTCTAGCATGGGCAATCTAAATAGTCAGGGAATCTAAATTTCGTCAATGACACCAGTCCATTTTACGAGGTGAGGTTAAGTCATGGTATAGGGCAACCCCAGCTGTCCAGCTCATAAAGCAATAAAAGGGCAGCGAGAGTCCAGGTCAAAGTCAACAATATCCAAACAGTCCACACGACGGCGAGAGACCATGTCAGTGCTGTGGGGCCGTAAGACTTCTCAGCCGAGAGCAATGTCCGGCCATCTCTCTGCAGCATGTCAACTACAACTGCAGCTTTGGAAAGCTGTGCAAGCCTGAGACCTCGGCCGGAATTTTGTCCTCTTAAGTGTCGGGCGTCATGGCGGCCATGGGCGAATGGTATGGCAAGAAGGCCAAAAATCAGTTTCATGCAGCTGTGAAGCCAGTTTGCGATCGTCTGCTCCACCTGTCAATGGTGGGCCGCCCCTCCCACTGCCACACACCGGAAACATCATTTTAATACATCTGCATATAATTAGAAGCCCTGCTTGCTGGAATCATCCCCCCCCCCCCCAATACTGGATCATCCAAGCATGCCAGTGTGTTTGCACACAGATGTGTTTCACATCTGTACATAAGTGACGTGCACCTGGCGAGCTGCACTTCGCTCGGGACTTTGACCTTTGTTTGCCTCCCTTTCTTCAGCAATGCTCGTGGTCGTTAGCGCCAGGCTTCGCAGGCGGCACCACATCACTTTTAGGGGACTTACAGGCAGGTCTCTACCCACCAGACTAGTCATAAGGTGGGGGTGGTGGCTTTTCAAGGGCTGAAGGGCTAGGGCTTGCTTGGGGGAGGGGGAGAAGTGGCCTCAGGCAAAGGAAGAGGCTGAAGGACAAGGGCTGTACTGGGAAAGAGAAGTATCCCAGGGTGTGGGGGCACATGTTGATCTGTGCAAGTAGCCTCAAAATTGTGAGGGTGAAGGGGCAGTCTCCAGAGGAGATGAGGCCAGATAGAAATGTGAGGGTGAGTGTGAGACAGTGAGTGGCGATGTCCCTTGAGCTGGCAGTGAGTGAGATGCCAGTGAATGTGTGATGGCCTTGTGAATGTGTAACTTTAGAGTGATGTGATGGTTGCCTTATCCTGGCAGCATGGATGAGATCATTCATCCATTTTCTGCACTGGATGGCTGACCTCTTGTGTGCAGCATTGGTACTGACCACCTTTGCCACCGCCTCCCAAGCTGCAGTGGTGAGACTGATCAGCCTCCTGGGCCAGAGCCGGGGTAGAAGACACCACGGCTGGCTTCCAGATGGTGTACCAGGGATGCTTCACTGAATTGGGGGCACTCTTCTTGGCTTTTGGGACCATGTCTTCACCGGAGCAGTCTTGGGCCGCAAACATTGAGAACTGTGCACGCAGTTGCAGTTTAAATATGGTGCCCTGCGTGAGGTAACGGTGTGGCAGGCAAATCGGAAGTCACTCACCAGCGAGATGGCATGTTTCTTGTAACTGCATAATTAATGAGAGAGGGAATGGGATGATACTGAGCAAAACCCGCCATTGCAGCTGGCAGATAAAATGTCCTTTTTCCCGTCCGCTACCACACTTAGTGCCAATCCGGGCTGATTCAGCTCATTGAGATGTGCGGAGGTTCCCAAAACACTCCACAAGATTGAGGTGCCACACCAGGAAGAAATCCAATCCTGCTTCTTGGGTCAGATCAAGGATCCTGAACTCTCCTTTTGCAGTGCTCCCATCTCTGTAAGTGGTCATCTCACAATTTCAAGTTAGACATGGGAGCCAGTGTTGCAGTGCTCTCCGATGAGGAATCATGGCTGAACGACCTCTGGCTATGAACATCTGACCCTCTCTGGCCCTGGAGGAATCTGACTTCCGGTGATAGGCATGATCCTAGAGCCACTCCAGTATGGTGACAAGCAAATATTCAAAATTTTGTACGTTATCCAAAACCAACCCATTTTTCTCTTAATCTCTTTTAAGCCTCTGTTGCCCTTAACCTCCTCAAATGACAGAAGACATCAAAACAACCTCTGTTGCCAACTCTACAGAACTGCAACTTCTATAGAGGTCCAGCAATGAAGAGACTCTCGCCCTGGATCTCAGCTCTGAATTATCTTCACTATTTGCAGAGCCAATTTGTCCAACTCCCTTGCAGGTGGCAGAAGCTCCTTTTTGGACAGACCAGCTAAGCCACCAGTTAAGTACCACCGTACTTTGAGCAGAAGACACATGTGAAAATGACTGGCAACAGAACGATGATCCCCAGTGGTTGCTGTCACATAACCGGGGAGCGCCATGGCAAAGAAACTGCAATTTCCAGCAGAAGTGCACAGCAGCAAGGCAATGCAGGAGCTGGAGAGTAATGACCAACTCACCAGAGCAAACCTCAATGAGGTACAAGGGCCCAGGAAAGAACACAGTGTGGCAATGAATGCCAAACTGCAGGTTGAGCTCATGGATGAGGAACATTCAAATGGAATGGAGATACACTGTCAACTCCCAGAAAGATCATGGCAGACCCCACGGGAAAAAACCCATGTTCGTACTACGAAGGAACGGAGTGAACACTCCGTCCAGAAGCAATGGGACAAGCCTATAGTGTCCAAACATAGGAACATAGGAGCAGGAGTAGGCCATTTGGCCCGTCGAGCCTGCTCCACCATTTAACTAGATTATGACTGATCTACCTCAATGCCATCTTCTTGCACTATCCCCATATCCCTTGATGTCATCGGTATCTGGAAATCTATCGACTTCTGCTTTGAACATACTCAATGACCAAGCCTCCACAGCCCTCTGGAGTAGAGAATTCCAGAGATACACCACACACTGACTGAAGAAATTCCTCCTCACCTTGATTCTAAATGGCCTACCTCTTATACTGTGTCCCCTGGGTCTAGATCCCCTAGCCAGGGGAAACATCCTTCTTGCATCTACCCTGTCGAGCCCTGTAAGAATTTTGTAAGTTTCAATGAGATCACCTCTCATTTTTCTAAATTCTGGAGAATACAGGCCCAGTTTCCTCAATCTCTCCTCATAAATCAATCCCGCCATTTCAGGGATTAGTCTGGAGAACCTTCATTTAATTCCCTCTGTGGCTAGTATATCCGTCCTTAGGTAAGGAGACCAAAACTGCACACAATACTCCAGGTGTGGTCTCACCAAGGCTCTATACCTGCAGCAAGACTTCCTTACTCCTGTACACAAATCTCCTTTCAATAAAGGCTAACATACCATTTGCCTCCTTAATTGCTTGTTGCGCCTCCATGTTAGCTTTCAGTGACTCATGAACAAGGAACCCAGGTCCCTTTGGACATCAACACTTCCCAATCTCTCCCCATTTAAGAAATATCTGCATTTCTGTTTCTCCTACTAAAGTGGATAACTTCACATTTTTCCAGATTATATTCCATCTGCCATGTTTTTGCCCACTCGCTTAGTCTGTCTAAATCCCCTTCAAGCCTCTTTGCACCCTCCTCACAACTCACATTCCCACCAAGCTTTGTGTCATCAGCAAACTTGGAAACATTACATTTGATCCCCACATCCAAATCATTGATATGGGCTGGGATTTTCTGTGCCCACTGGCGTTGGGCCTGTTTGTTGGCGAGTGCAGATAACATGGCAAGAAGGCCAAAAATCTGTTTCACGATGTTGTATAACCAGTTTGCGATTGTCCGCTCAGCCCACCGATGGCGGGCTGCATTCACCCACCCATTGGACCTCATTGTAATACATCAGCATATCATTATATCATTATAAGGCCAGCCTGCCAGACTCATCCACCACCCCTCCACCCCCCCCCAACCCCACCCCACTGCTGCATTGTCCGCCCATGTCAGCAGGAAAACAGGCCAGTGCAGAACATGTCTTGATAACTGTGATCATGCAAAGTGGACTTACCGCCAGGGCCTTGCTCACATCGCGGACCTCCAAGGAACGGAAGATGCTGGAGCCTGACAGTAATAGGATCCTGGAGGAATGTTCAAGGCATGTTGGGTGGGTTCTCATGGACATGGCTCTGCTGTGAAGCAGCTCACGGATGATGGAAAGTCACCATTGATTCTCACAATGGCGAGGGTGGAAGAAGAAGGTCTAGGGTCGACTTGGAGAGGAAGAGGTGTCGGAGGTTGGGGGTTGGGGGGGAATGAAGGTGTTGGGGGTTGAGACTGGGAGGGGGAATGAAGGTGTCGGAGGGGAGGTTGGGAGGGGGGCGGAATATGAAGGGGAGAAGGGGGTAAAGGGAGAAAAGATGGCAACTGGAGAGGTAGGTGTATGGGAGGGTGCGTGGAAAGTGTAAGTGAAGGAGTTAGACGGGGGAAGGAGTATGGAGAGAGGGGAGTGTTCAGGGGGATAAAGGAGATTGGAGAGGGGAGGGAGTCTAGGGGAAAAAAGCAGCGCCAAGAGAGGAGGGAGTAAATGTGGAGGAAGAAATAAGGGAGGAGGAAGGAGAGGGTGTCTGAGGGAGTCAGGAAGCAGGAAGGAGTAAGGCTGGAGGAAGTGAAACTGGAAAGAGTTGGGAGGGGGGAAGGACTAAGGGTAGCGGAAGAAGTAAGAGTGTCTGACGGAGTCTGAAGGGAGAGGGAGCAAGTGGGAGGGAGTCTGGGGGAGTGGGACAACTAAGGGAGGGAAGGACTTCCAGGAGAGGAAGGGTTCCGGAGGGGGGAAGGGGTCCTAGGGGGAAAGGAGTCCCTGAAGGGAAGGGGTCCAGAGGGGGGTGCTGTCCAGGTAAACATGCAAGGAAAGGGTCTGATGAGTTCATGACTGCCTCCTGGAGAGCGAACTGAGGGAGGGAGTGACTGAGGGAATGACTGAGGGCAGAGTGAGGTGGTAGGGTGGGAGGGTCAGAGTTTGATGCTAGCGATAGAAGGGATGGTGAGGGTGGTTGGTGGGGACTCAGAGGCAGACATGGACCCTGGGGGTGGGAAGGAGGAGGTCGGGGAGGTTAATGTGGATCAGGGTGTGATTTCTGGGAAGGAAGGGACCGTGCATGTTCACCTGGACATGGGGGCAATGTAGTATAAAGGGTTAATGTTAAGTATGTAAATATATACTCTAAATGATCAGTGATATAAGGTTAAATGACAACAGAGCATGGAGAGAGATAGTTTTATGTACAGCCTCATGCTGAATCAGTATTGTACATAGCTGAATGTTCAATAAAAATGAAGGTTTATCAACAGTCAAGCCTCCAACCTTATCTGTACATTCAGATCCATGACCACATCTAAGACCTACGACAATGATAACAGGCAGACCTGATAGAATCTCAGGGAAGCAGAGGAGCTCCATCAGTCAATAGACTGGATTGACCAATACGTAAAGTATTAATAAATGTTGCCTGATGTCTGCTGTCGGATTGGCTTCATATTTGAATCGAAATTGACCTTCTGGTATTACTTGTACAGATGGCAATAAAATAGTCCAGCACCCAACCCAGAAGTTAGGAGTGGTTTGCAGGGATCTGGGATGAATTCAGCTCAGCTTATGGATCAAGCTACCAAAGTGTAAGTCAAAGTTTATGAAATCTATCCAGATACAGGAGAATAATTAAAGTGTATCAGTTCAGATGTTTGAGAGCAGGGGATGCTTCAGAAGATGTGTTGGGGGACTTCCCTGGAAGCAAGAACTGCATGGCCATTTCCTGGGAAGTTCAAACTTCAATGCACTGGGAACCATCGCTACTCCGATTTAAACTGGAGACTTTGGATGGTTCCCACTCTCTTAGCAGAATAGTTACCCAGGAAAAGTTAGAAGGGTTAAAAAGGCTTCTAATTCATGGATAACGATAGTACTGATCCCACCCTTCTCACCCACCCTCCCCACTCCGTCTACCCCCCCCAGGCCACCCAAGCTCCTCCCTGATCATCCAGCTGCCCCTTGACCAACCCCTGACTACCTGACTACCCAATGCTGTAAAAGGGGGCGTGGCTTCGCTTCCCCTGATGCTGCTGTCCTGCACTGGAAGACCTTGGGAACCAGTTATGCTGTACATTTCTCAGCAGGACCTGGTCCGAATCTGGGTGTGAAATGTGCATCGCCAGACTAAGGTAAGTAAAAAGGAGTGGAGTGACAATCCAACGGTGATTGCCGTACCACGACAGCTCTGGCCCGAGGTAAGGTTTAACATTAGACGCATCCTTTGCAGAGCAGATGGCGGAGATAGGAAGGAACACATGGCTACAGTTTAAGATCAACTTTGCAGAGGTCTCGGAGGACAATTCAAGTTCACAGAGAGAGGTGGGTTCACTCAACTCTACCATCACTAACCTGGAAGGATGAGGGTGAATGAAATGTAGGAATAATACTTAGAATGGTTTATCAGTGATGCGCTGAACTGGAATTTGAAAGTACCTGGATAGACTTGCTGTTCAAATCTGTGAAATTGTCAGCAATGTAATTAATAAGTTTGGTGATTTACTTAACTTAAACACAAGGTTACAATCTTTGGATTTGATTAATGGAACCTAGCCAGCTCTAAGTTGCATTACATTAAAACCACAATTGAGCTTATAACTATTATGATCAAAAAAGTAACATTTTTAATCAAGTATTTCATGTTCTCTTCATGGTTTCAAACAATTAATCGTGCGTATCACAAATCTATTAATAAACTGTAGTGATTTGGTGTCCATCCATGTTTGACTTCATTTTTTATGCTGACTCTTGAAAGGAGTATTTAACTAATTTACTCAGCACTGATGAGGCACTTGCAGTGATTGATTTGTGTAACCATTAATATCTCCTAAACTGGTCAATGCAGGAAAACTTAAATGAGCTGAACTTAAGGCTAAACCTTAGATGGGGTAAGTAAATCTTGAACTCTTTTCCCTGATGTGGAATTGAGGGAAACTGGTTGGTATGCCAGTTATTCTCTGGCTGATACTCCCTGCATGATTTACAAATTATTTTTATTATTTGATTGCTGTATGTAAGTGACACTATTAAGGAATTGACTCAGTCTATGAAAGAGTTAAACATTTAACTCAGCTAAAAGCACAGCTAAAAATCCTTTGCAAAACAGCAGAGAGAGAGAGAGAGACATTAACTTCACACGCATACACACAGACACAAAGGCTTTGAGGAGTGCTGTTCCAGACAGATAACTGTGCTTAAGCTGGTAACATTGTAGCTACGTTTCAGAAAAACATGTTTTTTTTCCCTTTGTTTCTCAAGAGTTCCCCAGACAAAGAGGTCTAGCAGTATAATAGACAGTGGTCATGTTATTCAAAATCAGAGTAGTTTGTTAAATTAGAAACTTAGGTAAACAAGTTCAGGCAAACCGCAAGGCAGTCAGATCTTTGGAGATGTAAGACAGTTGAGGCTTTATAGTTTTCCTGTTAAGCTGAGGCAAAGACAGCAGAAAACTACACTTTATACTTTTGATTGTGAATATTAAAAGCTAGTTATTTGTTTGAATATCCTACTTTTAATCGCTAAGTGGATTTGAAGTTTGCATTGACTATATTTATATGAATTAGTTTGTCTTGCATTTACACTCTGTAATATTCAAAACATTATTAGACTGCAATCAAAACATTTGAGCTTCTAATCAATATTATTAAGTAACTATTATAAAAGGTTGCAGACTCATTCTGTAAACCTCAAGAACCCGAACTCTTCTAGGATTTTGTGATTATGAATTCTAAGATCTGGGTTAGGTAAAACTCTTTAAGAGAGACATTTCTGTTATAATATATCTGCAAAGTGTATGTTTTGTTCTGAAATACCTTGTTCAAGCTAAATGCCCCTGGGAGACAGGACAATTTATCTTAAGAACAAGTTCATAGATAGCATGGCTAACTTAAGCTCTTATGTTGATTTAAAATCTCTTTTGGTTGAGAAGTTAAACTGACAATAAGTTCAACTGAATAAATTTACCTTGCTGGGGATGTAAAGATAGCAGAACCCTAATAACACTGGAATAGCCACACTTTTGCCCAAAGTTGCTCTGATAATGTAGGGGTGGTGAGCCTTCTCGATGAGCCTCTGGAGTCCAAGTGGTGAAGGTGCTCCTATAATGCTGTTTGGTAGGGAATAGCAGGATTCTGACCCAGTGACAATGTTGCAATGGTGATATATATCCACATTAGTATGGTGTGTGACTTGAAGGTGTGAAGGTGTTGCCATGGCATTGTTGCTCTTGTCCCTCCCAGCGATAGAGCTCACAGCAAGGGAAAATGTTGTTAAAGGAGCCTTTGTGAGCTGCAGTGCATCCTGGGAGCAGCCACAGTGTACTGCTGATGGAGTTGGGTAGATTGAGTACGAGGGAATTTACTCCAATCAAGTGAAATGACCTGAATGATGTAGAGTTTCTTCAGACTTGCAAGGTCTGTCTCCTTCCTTTTAGTTGGGAACCATGAGAAATGTGTCTTTGATGGAATGACACCTAACTTCCTACCACTCATATTTCCAAAACGTGGATGATAAGCTGCAACAATTTCCTTACATGTCATAACGGGCTCCATCCTGCACTCAAATTCTTATTTGAAATGCAGCAGTAAAATGACTACCCTTTCTTGACGAGCGAATTGAGAAATATGCTAGGGGTCTTTCTACAATGGTCTACCGCAAACCTGCTGTCAACTCACGCTGTGGAATAGAGCTGTCTCCACACGGTGAGACATTAGAGATGTCACTACACAGTGTGAGATTAGAGCTGTCACTACACGGTGTGTGATTAAAGCTGCCACTACAGCGTGTGTGATTAGAACTGTCACTACACGGTGTGTGATTACAGCTGTAACTACACGGTGTGTGATTAGAGCTGTCACTACATCATATGTGTTTAAAGCTGTCACTACACGGTGTGTGTTTAGAGCTGTCATGACACGGTGTGTGATTACAGCTGTCACTACATGGTGTGTGATTAGAGCTGTCACTACACGGTATGTGATTAGAGCTGTCACTACATGGGGTGTGATTAGAGCTGTCCCTACATGGTGCGTGATTAGAGCTGTCTCTACACCATGTGAGATTAGAGCTGTCACTACACCGTGTGTGATGAGAGTTGTCTCTACATGGTGTGAGATTAGACATGTCACTACACCGTGTGTGATGAGAGCTGTCCCGACACAGTGTGTGATTAGAGCTGTTACTGCACGGTGTGTGATTAGAGCTGTCAATACACAGTGTGTGCTTAGAGCTGTCAATACACGGTGTGAAATTAGAGCTGTCACTACACGATCTGTGATTACAGCTGTCACAACACCGTGTGAGATTAGAACTGCCTCTACACAGTGTGTGATTAGAGCTGTCACCACACCATGTGAGATTAGAGCTGTCACTACACGGTGTGAGATTAGAGCTGTCACTACACCATGTGAGATTAGAACTGCCACTACACCATGTGAGATTAGAGCAGTCACCACACCAAGTGAGATTAGAGCTGTCACTACACGGTGTGAGATTAGAGCTGTCACTAAACGGTGTGAGATTAGGACTGTCTTTACACCGTGTGTGATTAGAGCTGTCACGACAACATGTGAGATTAGAACTGCATCTACACCGTTGGTGATTAGAGCTGTCAACACACCATGTGAGATTAGAACTGTCTCTACACGGTGTGTGATTAGAGCTGACACTACACAGTATGAGATTAGAGCTGTCACTACACGATGTGTAATTAGAGTGGTCAGTACATCATGTGAGATTAGAGATTTCACTACACCTTGTGTGATTAGAGCTGTCACTACACTGTGTATGATTAGAGCTGTCACTAGAGAGTGTCATTGGAGCTGTCTCTACATGGTGTGTGACTGGAGCTGTCACTACATGGAATGGATTAGAGCTGTCTCTACACCATGAGAGATTAGAGCTGTCTCTACAGGGTGTGTGATTAGAGCTGTCACTACACGGTGTGTGATTAGAGCTGTCACTACACGGTGTGTGATTAGAGCTATGATTACATGGGGTGTGCTTAGAGCTGTCTCTACACCGTGTGTGATTAGAGCTGTCCTGACAAGGTGTGTGATTAGAGATGTCTCTACACAGTGTGAGATTAGAGCTGTCACCACACCGTGTGTGATGAGAGCTGTCTCTACACGGTGTGTGATTAGAGCTGTCAATACACAGTGTGTGATTAGAGCTGTTAATACACTGTGTGTGATTAGAGCCGTCAATACACGGTGTGAAATTAGAGCTGTCACTACACGATCTGTGATTAGAGCCGTCACAACACCGTGTGAGATAGAACTGCCTCTACACCGTGTGTGATTAGAGCTGTCACCACACCATGTGAGATTAGAGCTGTCACTACATGGTGTGAGATTAGAGCTGTCACTACATGGTGTGAGATTAGAACTGTCTCTACACTGTGTGTGATTAGAGCTGTCACTACCCCGTGTGAGATTAGAGCTGTCACCACACCAAGTGAGATTAGAGCTGTCACTACACCTTGTGTGATTAGAGCTGTCACTACACCGTGTGAGATCAGAGCTGTCACTACACGGTGTGAGATTAGAGCTGTCACTACACTGTGTGTGATTAGAGCTGTCACTACATGGTGTGTGATTAGAGCTGTCACTACACCGTGTGAGATTAGAGCTGACACTACACCATGTGAGATTAGAACTGCCACTACACCATGTGAGATTAGAGCAGTCACCACACCAAGTGAGATTAGAGCTGTCACTACACTATGTGTGGTTAGAGCTGTCTCTACACCGTGTGAGATCAGAGCTGTCACTACACGGTGTGTGATTAGAGCGGTTAGTACATCGTGTGAGATTAGAGATTTCACTACACCTTGTGTGATTAGAGCTGTCACTACACCGTGTGAGATCAGAGCTGTCATTACACCGTGTGTGACAGGAGCTCTCACGACACAGTGTGTGATTAGAGCTGTCACTACACCATGTGAGATTAGAGCTGTTACTACACGGTGCGAGATTACAGCTGTCACTACACGGCGTGTGATTGGAGCTGTCAGTACACGGTATGAGATTAGAGCTGTCACTACACAGTGTGAGATTAGAGCTGTCACTACACGGTGTGTGATTTGAGCTGTCAGTACACAGTATGAGATTAGATCTGTCACTACACCGTGTGAGATTAGAACTGTCACTACACGGTGTGTGATTAGAGCTTCACTACACGGTGTGAGATTAGAGCTGTCACTACACATTGTGAGATTAGAGCTGTCATTACACGGTATGAGATTAGAGCTTTGTCTATGCAGTATGAGATTAGAGCAGTCTCTACGCAATGTGAGATTAGAGCTGTCTCTACATGGTGTGTGATTAGAGCTGTCACTACACAATGTGAGATTAGAGCTGTCACTACACGGTGTGTGATTAGAACTGTCACTACACGGTGTGAGATTAGAGCTGTCACTACACGATGTGAGATTAGAGCTTCACTACACGGTGTGAGATTAGAACTGTCCCTACACGGTGTGAGATTAGAACTGTCACTACATGGTGTGTGATTAGAGCTGTCAGTACACGGTATGAGATTAGATCTGTCACTACAACATGTGAGATTAGAGCTGTCACTACATGATGTGTGATTAGAGCTGTCACTACACGGTGTGTGATTAGAGCTGTCACTACTCGGTGTGAGATTAGAGCTGTCACTACATGGTGTGAGATTAGAGCTGTCACTACACCGTGTGAGATTAGAGCTGTCACCACACCAAGTGAGATTAGAGCTGTCACTACACGGTGTGAGATTAGAGCTGTCACTACACGGTGTGAGATTAGAACTGTCCCTACACCATGTGTGATTAGAGCTGTCACTACACCGTGTGAGATTAGAACTGTCTCTACACCGTGTGTGATGAGAGCTGTCACTACACCAAGTGAGATTAGAGCTGTCACTACACCATGTGAGATTAGAACTGCCACTACACCATGTGAGATTAGAGCAGTCACCACACCAAGTGAGATTAGAGCTGTCACTACACGGTGTGAGATTAGAGCTGTCACTAAACGGTGTGAGATTAGGACTGTCTTTACACCGTGTGTGATTAGAGCTGTCACGACAACATGTGAGATTAGAACTGCATCTACACCGTTGGTGATTAGAGCTGTCACCACACCATGTGAGATTAGAACTGTCTCTACACGGTGTGTGATTAGAGCTGACACTACACAGTATGAGATTAGAGCTGTCACTACACGATGTGTAATTAGAGTGGTCAGTACATCATGTGAGATTAGAGATTTCACTACACCTTGTGTGATTAGAGCTGTCACTACACTGTGTATGATTAGAGCTGTCACTAGAGAGTGTCATTGGAGCTGTCTCTACATGGTGTGTGATTGGAGCTGTCACTACATGGAATGGATTAGAGCTGTCTCTACACCATGAGAGATTAGAGCTGTCTCTACAGGGTGTGTGATTAGAGCTGTCACTACACGGTGTGTGATTAGAGCTGTCACTACACGGTGTGTGATTAGAGCTATGATTACATGGGGTGTGCTTAGAGCTGTCTCTACACCGTGTGTGATTAGAGCTGTCTTGACACGGTGTGTGATTAGAGATGACTCTACACAGTGTGAGATTAGAGCTGTCACCACACCATGTGTGATGAGAGCTGTCTCTACACGGTGTGTGATTAGAGCTGTCAATACACAGTGTGTGATTAGAGCTGTCAATACACTGTGTGTGATTAGAGCTGTCAATACACGGTGTGAAATTAGAGCGGTTAGTACATCGTGTGAGATTAGAGATTTCACTACACCTTGTGTGATTAGAGCTGTCACTACACCGTGTGAGATCAGAGCTGTCACTACACGGTGTGAGATTAGAGCTGTCACTACACGGTGTGAGATTAGAACTGTTTCTACACCGTGTGTGATAAGAACTGTCACTTCATGGTGTGAGATTAGAGCTGTCTCTACATGGTGTGAGATTAGAGCTGTCAGTACATGGTGTGAGATGAGAGCTGTCACTACACGGTGTGAGATTAGATCTGTCTCTACACCGTGTGTGATTAGAGCTGTCTCTACACGGTGCGTGATTAGAGCTGTAGCTACATGGTGTGAGATTAGAGCTGTCACTACACCGTGTGTGATTAGAGCTGTAGCTACATGGTGTGTGATTGGAGCTGTCAATACACAGTGTGTGATTAGAGCTGTCAATATACGGTGTGAGATTAGAGATGTCACTACACGGTCTGTGATTAGAGCTGTCACAACACCGTGTGAGATTAGAACTGACACTACACCATGTGAGATTAGAACTGCCACTACACCATGTGAGATTAGAGCAGTCACCACACCAAGTGGGATTAGAGCTGTCACTACACTATGTGTGGTTAGAGCTGTCTCTACACCATGTGAGATCAGAGCTGTCACTACTCGGTGTGAGATTAGAGCTGTCACTACATGGTGTGAGATTAGAGCTGTCACTACACCGTGTGAGATTAGAGCTGTCACCACACCAAGTGAGATTAGAGCTGTCACTACACGGTGTGAGATTAGAGCTGTCACTACACGGTGTGAGATTAGAACTGTCCCTACACCATGTGTGATTAGAGCTGTCACTACACCGTGTGAGATTAGAACTGTCTCTACACCGTGTGTGATGAGAGCTGTCACTACACCAAGTGAGATTAGAGCTGTCACTACACCATGTGAGATTAGAACTGCCACTACACCATGTGAGATTAGAGCAGTCACCACACCAAGTGAGATTAGAGCTGTCACTACACGGTGTGTGATTAGAGCTGACACTACACAGTATGAGATTAGAGCTGTCACTACACGATGTGTAATTAGAGTGGTCAGTACATCATGTGAGATTAGAGATTTCACTACACCTTGTGTGATTAGAGCTGTCACTACACTGTGTATGATTAGAGCTGTCACTAGAGAGTGTCATTGGAGCTGTCTCTACATGGTGTGTGACTGGAGCTGTCACTACATGGAATGGATTAGAGCTGTCTCTACACCATGAGAGATTAGAGCTGTCTCTACAGGGTGTGTGATTAGAGCTGTCACTACACGGTGTGTGATTAGAGCTGTCACTACACGGTGTGTGATTAGAGCTATGATTACATGGGGTGTGCTTAGAGCTGTCTCTACACCGTGTGTGATTAGAGCTGTCCTGACAAGGTGTGTGATTAGAGATGTCTCTACACAGTGTGAGATTAGAGCTGTCACCACACCGTGTGTGATGAGAGCTGTCTCTACACGGTGTGTGATTAGAGCTGTCAATACACAGTGTGTGATTAGAGCTGTTAATACACTGTGTGTGATTAGAGCCGTCAATACACGGTGTGAAATTAGAGCTGTCACTACACGATCTGTGATTAGAGCCGTCACAACACCGTGTGAGATAGAACTGCCTCTACACCGTGTGTGATTAGAGCTGTCACCACACCATGTGAGATTAGAGCTGTCACTACATGGTGTGAGATTAGAGCTGTCACTACATGGTGTGAGATTAGAACTGTCTCTACACTGTGTGTGATTAGAGCTGTCACTACCCCGTGTGAGATTAGAGCTGTCACCACACCAAGTGAGATTAGAGCTGTCACTACACCTTGTGTGATTAGAGCTGTCACTACACCGTGTGAGATCAGAGCTGTCACTACACGGTGTGAGATTAGAGCTGTCACTACACTGTGTGTGATTAGAGCTGTCACTACATGGTGTGTGATTAGAGCTGTCACTACACCGTGTGAGATTAGAGCTGACACTACACCATGTGAGATTAGAACTGCCACTACACCATGTGAGATTAGAGCAGTCACCACACCAAGTGAGATTAGAGCTGTCACTACACTATGTGTGGTTAGAGCTGTCTCTACACCGTGTGAGATCAGAGCTGTCACTACACGGTGTGTGATTAGAGCGGTTAGTACATCGTGTGAGATTAGAGATTTCACTACACCTTGTGTGATTAGAGCTGTCACTACACCGTGTGAGATCAGAGCTGTCATTACACCGTGTGTGACAGGAGCTCTCACGACACAGTGTGTGATTAGAGCTGTCACTACACCATGTGAGATTAGAGCTGTTACTACACGGTGCGAGATTACAGCTGTCACTACACGGCGTGTGATTGGAGCTGTCAGTACACGGTATGAGATTAGAGCTGTCACTACACAGTGTGAGATTAGAGCTGTCACTACACGGTGTGTGATTTGAGCTGTCAGTACACAGTATGAGATTAGATCTGTCACTACACCGTGTGAGATTAGAACTGTCACTACACGGTGTGTGATTAGAGCTTCACTACACGGTGTGAGATTAGAGCTGTCACTACACATTGTGAGATTAGAGCTGTCATTACACGGTATGAGATTAGAGCTTTGTCTATGCAGTATGAGATTAGAGCAGTCTCTACGCAATGTGAGATTAGAGCTGTCTCTACATGGTGTGTGATTAGAGCTGTCACTACACAATGTGAGATTAGAGCTGTCACTACACGGTGTGTGATTAGAACTGTCACTACACGGTGTGAGATTAGAGCTGTCACTACACGATGTGAGATTAGAGCTTCACTACACGGTGTGAGATTAGAACTGTCCCTACACGGTGTGAGATTAGAACTGTCACTACATGGTGTGTGATTAGAGCTGTCAGTACACGGTATGAGATTAGATCTGTCACTACAACATGTGAGATTAGAGCTGTCACTACATGATGTGTGATTAGAGCTGTCACTACACGGTGTGTGATTAGAGCTGTCACTACTCGGTGTGAGATTAGAGCTGTCACTACATGGTGTGAGATTACAGCTGTCACTACACCGTGTGAGATTAGAGCTGTCACCACACCAAGTGAGATTAGAGCTGTCACTACATGGTGTGAGATTAGAGCTGTCACTACACGGTGTGAGATTAGAACTGTCCCTACACCATGTGTGATTAGAGCTGTCACTACACCGTGTGAGATTAGAACTGTCTCTACACCGTGTGTGATGAGAGCTGTCACTACACCAAGTGAGATTAGAGCTGTCACTACACCATGTGAGATTAGAACTGCCACTACACCATGTGAGATTAGAGCAGTCACCACACCAAGTGAGATTAGAGCTGTCACTACACGGTGTGAGATTAGAGCTGTCACTAAACGGTGTGGGATTAGGACTGTCTTTACACCGTGTGTGATTAGAGCTGTCACGACAACATGTGAGATTAGAACTGCATCTACACCGTTGGTGATTAGAGCTGTCACCACACCATGTGAGATTAGAACTGTCTCTACACGGTGTGTGATTAGAGCTGACACTACACAGTATGAGATTAGAGCTGTCACTACACGATGTGTAATTAGAGTGGTCAGTACATCATGTGAGATTAGAGATTTCACTACACCTTGTGTGATTAGAGCTGTCACTACACTGTGTATGATTAGAGCTGTCACTAGAGAGTGTCATTGGAGCTGTCTCTACATGGTGTGTGATTGGAGCTGTCACTACATGGAATGGATTAGAGCTGTCTCTACACCATGAGAGATTAGAGCTGTCTCTACAGGGTGTGTGATTAGAGCTGTCACTACACGGTGTGTGATTAGAGCTGTCACTACACGGTGTGTGATTAGAGCTATGATTACATGGGGTGTGCTTAGAGCTGTCTCTACACCGTGTGTGATTAGAGCTGTCTTGACACGGTGTGTGATTAGAGATGACTCTACACAGTGTGAGATTAGAGCTGTCACCACACCATGTGTGATGAGAGCTGTCTCTACACGGTGTGTGATTAGAGCTGTCAATACACAGTGTGTGATTAGAGCTGTCAATACACTGTGTGTGATTAGAGCTGTCAATACACGGTGTGAAATTAGAGCGGTTAGTACATCGTGTGAGATTAGAGATTTCACTACACCTTGTGTGATTAGAGCTGTCACTACACCGTGTGAGATCAGAGCTGTCACTACACGGTGTGAGATTAGAGCTGTCACTACACGGTGTGAGATTAGAACTGTTTCTACACCGTGTGTGATAAGAACTGTCACTTCATGGTGTGAGATTAGAGCTGTCTCTACATGGTGTGAGATTAGAGCTGTCAGTACATGGTGTGAGATGAGAGCTGTCACTACACGGTGTGAGATTAGATCTGTCTCTACACCGTGTGTGATTAGAGCTGTCTCTACACGGTGCGTGATTAGAGCTGTAGCTACATGGTGTGAGATTAGAGCTGTCACTACACCGTGTGTGATTAGAGCTGTAGCTACATGGTGTGTGATTGGAGCTGTCAATACACAGTGTGTGATTAGAGCTGTCAATATACGGTGTGAGATTAGAGATGTCACTACACGGTCTGTGATTAGAGCTGTCACAACACCGTGTGAGATTAGAACTGACACTACACCATGTGAGATTAGAACTGCCACTACACCATGTGAGATTAGAGCAGTCACCACACCAAGTGGGATTAGAGCTGTCACTACACTATGTGTGGTTAGAGCTGTCTCTACACCATGTGAGATCAGAGCTGTCACTACTCGGTGTGAGATTAGAGCTGTCACTACATGGTGTGAGATTAGAGCTGTCACTACACCGTGTGAGATTAGAGCTGTCACCACACCAAGTGAGATTAGAGCTGTCACTACACGGTGTGAGATTAGAGCTGTCACTACACGGTGTGAGATTAGAACTGTCCCTACACCATGTGTGATTAGAGCTGTCACTACACCGTGTGAGATTAGAACTGTCTCTACACCGTGTGTGATGAGAGCTGTCACTACACCAAGTGAGATTAGAGCTGTCACTACACCATGTGAGATTAGAACTGCCACTACACCATGTGAGATTAGAGCAGTCACCACACCAAGTGAGATTAGAGCTGTCACTACACGGTGTGAGATTAGAGCTGTCACTAAACGGTGTGAGATTAGGACTGTCTTTACACCGTGTGTGATTAGAGCTGTCACGACAACATGTGAGATTAGAACTGCATCTACACCGTTGGTGATTAGAGCTGTCACCACACCATGTGAGATTAGAACTGTCTCTACACGGTGTGTGATTAGAGCTGACACTACACAGTATGAGATTAGAGCTGTCACTACACGATGTGTAATTAGAGTGGTCAGTACATCATGTGAGATTAGAGATTTCACTACACCTTGTGTGATTAGAGCTGTCACTACACTGTGTATGATTAGAGCTGTCACTAGAGAGTGTCATTGGAGCTGTCTCTACATGGTGTGTGATTGGAGCTGTCACTACATGGAATGGATTAGAGCTGTCTCTACACCATGAGAGATTAGAGCTGTCTCTACAGGGTGTGTGATTAGAGCTGTCACTACACGGTGTGTGATTAGAGCTGTCACTACACGGTGTGTGATTAGAGCTATGATTACATGGGGTGTGCTTAGAGCTGTCTCTACACCGTGTGTGATTAGAGCTGTCTTGACACGGTGTGTGATTAGAGATGACTCTACACAGTGTGAGATTAGAGCTGTCACCACACCATGTGTGATGAGAGCTGTCTCTACACGGTGTGTGATTAGAGCTGTCAATACACAGTGTGTGATTAGAGCTGTCAATACACTGTGTGTGATTAGAGCTGTCAATACACGGTGTGAAATTAGAGCGGTTAGTACATCGTGTGAGATTAGAGATTTCACTACACCTTGTGTGATTAGAGCTGTCACTACACCGTGTGAGATCAGAGCTGTCACTACACGGTGTGAGATTAGAGCTGTCACTACACGGTGTGAGATTAGAACTGTTTCTACACCGTGTGTGATAAGAACTGTCACTTCATGGTGTGAGATTAGAGCTGTCTCTACATGGTGTGAGATTAGAGCTGTCAGTACATGGTGTGAGATGAGAGCTGTCACTACACGGTGTGAGATTAGATCTGTCTCTACACCGTGTGTGATTAGAGCTGTCTCTACACGGTGCGTGATTAGAGCTGTAGCTACATGGTGTGAGATTAGAGCTGTCACTACACCGTGTGTGATTAGAGCTGTAGCTACATGGTGTGTGATTGGAGCTGTCAATACACAGTGTGTGATTAGAGCTGTCAATATACGGTGTGAGATTAGAGATGTCACTACACGGTCTGTGATTAGAGCTGTCACAACACTGTGTGAGATTAGAACTGACACTACACCATGTGAGATTAGAACTGCCACTACACCATGTGAGATTAGAGCAGTCACCACACCAAGTGGGATTAGAGCTGTCACTACACTATGTGTGGTTAGAGCTGTCTCTACACCATGTGAGATCAGAGCTGTCACTACACGGTGTGTGATTAGAGCGGTTAGTACATCTTGTGAGATTAGAGATTTCACTATACCTTGTGTGATTAGAGCTGTCACTACACCGTGTGAGATCAGAGCTGTCATTACACCGTGTGTGACAGGAGCTCTCACGACACAGTGTGTGATTAGAGCTGTCACTACACCATGTGAGATTAGAGCTGTTACTACACGGTGCGAGATTACAGCTGTCACTACACGGCGTGTGATTGGAACTGTCAGTACACGGTATGAGATTAGAGCTGTCACTACACAGTGTGAGATTAGAGCTGTCACTACATGGTGTGTGATTTGAGCTGTCAGTACACAGTATGAGATTAGATCTGTCACTACACCGTGTGAGATTAGAACTGTCACTACACGGTGTGTGATTAGAGCTTCACTACACGGTGTGAGATTAGAGCTGTCACTACACATTGTGAGATTAGAGCTGTCATTACACGGTATGAGATTAGAGCTTTGTCTATGCAGTATGAGATTAGAGCAGTCTCTACGCCATGTGAGATTAGAGCTGTCTCTACATGGTGTGAGATTAGAGCTGTCACTACACAATGTGAGATTAGAGCTGTCACTACACGGTGTGAGATTAGAGCTGTCACTACACGGTGTGAGATTAGAGCTGTCACTACACGATGTGAGATTAGAGCTTCACTACACGGTGTGAGATTAGAACTGTCCCTACACGGTGTGAGATTAGAACTGTTTCTACACCGTGTGTGATAAGAACTGTCACTTCATGGTGTGAGATTAGAGCTGTCTCTACATGGTGTGAGATTAGAGCTGTCAGTACATGGTGTGAGATGAGAGCTGTCACTACACGGTGTGAGATTAGATCTGTCTCTACACCGTGCGTGATTAGAGCTGTCTCTACACGGTGCGTGATTAGAGCTGTAGCTACATGGTGTGAGATTAGAGCTGTCACTACACCGTGTGTGATTAGAGCTGTAGCTACATGGTGTGTGATTAGAGCTGTCAATATACGGTGTGAGATTAGAGATGTCACTACACGGTCTGTGATTAGAGCTGTCACAACACCGTGTGAGATTAGAACTGACACTACACCATGTGAGATTAGAACTGCCACTACACCATGTGAGATTAGAGCAGTCACGACACCAAGTGGGATTAGAGCTGTCACTACACTATGTGTGGTTAGAGCTGTCTCTACACCATGTGAGATCAGAGCTGTCACTACACGGTGTGTGATTAGAGCGGTTAGTACATCTTGTGAGATTAGAGATTTCACTATACCTTGTGTGATTAGAGCTGTCACTACACCGTGTGAGATCAGAGCTGTCATTACACCGTGTGTGACAGGAGCTCTCACGACACAGTGTGTGATTAGAGCTGTCACTACACCATGTGAGATTAGAGCTGTTACTACACGGTGCGAGATTACAGCTGTCACTACACGGCGTGTGATTGGAACTGTCAGTACACGGTATGAGATTAGAGCTGTCACTACACAGTGTGAGATTAGAGCTGTCACTACACGGTGTGTGATTTGAGCTGTCAGTACACAGTATGAGATTAGATCTGTCACTACACCGTGTGAGATTAGAACTGTCACTACACGGTGTGTGATTAGAGCTTCACTACACGGTGTGAGATTAGAGCTGTCACTACACATTGTGAGATTAGAGCTGTCATTACACGGTATGAGATTAGAGCTTTGTCTATGCAGTATGAGATTAGAGCAGTCTCTACGCCATGTGAGATTAGAGCTGTCTCTACATGGTGTGTGATTAGAGCTGTCACTACACAATGTGAGATTAGAGCTGTCACTACACGGTGTGTGATTAGAACTGTCACTACACGGTGTGAGATTAGAGCTGTCACTACACGATGTGAGATTAGAGCTTCACTACACGGTGTGAGATTAGAACTGTCCCTACACGGTGTGAGATTAGAACTGTCACTACACGGTGTGTGATTAGAGCTGTCAGTACACGGTATGAGATTAGATCTGTCACTACAACATGTGAGATTAGAGCTGTCACTACATGATGTGTGATTAGAGCTGTCACTACACGGTGTGTGATTAGAGCTGTCACTACTCGGTGTGAGATTAGAGCTGTCACTACATGGTGTGAGATTAGAGCTGTCACTACACCGTGTGAGATTAGAGCTGTCACCACACCAAGTGAGATTAGAGCTGTCACTACACAGTGTGAGATTAGAGCTGTCACTACACGGTGTGAGATTAGAACTGTCCCTACACCATGTGTGATTAGAGCTGTCACTACACCGTGTGAGATTAGAACTGTCTCTACACCGTGTGTGATGAGAGCTGTCACTACACCAAGTGAGATTAGAGCTGTCACTACACCATGTGAGATTAGAACTGCCACTACACCATGTGAGATTAGAGCAGTCACCACACCAAGTGAGATTAGAGCTGTCACTACACGGTGTGAGATTAGAGCTGTCACTAAACGGTGTGAGTTTAGGACTGTCTTTACACCTTGTGTGATTAGAGCTGTCACGACAATATGTGAGATTAGAACTGCATCTACACCGTTGGTGATTAGAGCTGTCACCACACCATGTGAGATTAGAACTGTCTCTACACGGTGTGTGATTAGAGCTGACACTACACAGTATGAGATTAGAGCTGTCACTACACGATGTGTAATTAGAGTGGTCAGTACATCATGTGAGATTAGAGATTTCACTACACCTTGTGTGATTAGAGCTGTCACTACACTGTGTATGATTAGAGCTGTCACTAGAGAGTGTCATTGGAGCTGTCTCTACATGGTGTGTGATTGGAGCTGTCACTACATGGAATGGATTAGAGCTGTCACTACACCGTGTGAGATTAGAGCTGTAACCACAGCAAGTGAGATTAGAGCTGTCACTACACTATGTGTGGTTAGAGCTGTCTCTACACCGTGTGAGATCAGAGCTGTCACTACACGGTGTGCGATTAGAGCGGTTAGTACATCGTGTGAGATTAGAGATTTCACTACACCTTGTGTGATTAGAGCTGTCACTACACCGTGTGAGATCAGAGCTGTCACTACACGGTGTGAGATTAGAGCTGTCACTACACTGTGTGTGATTAGAGCTGTCACTACATGGTGTGTGATTAGAGCTGTCACTACACCGTGTGAGATTAGAGCTGACACTACACCATGTGAGATTAGAACTGCCACTACACCATGTGAGATTAGAGCAGTCACCACACCAAGTGAGATTAGAGCTGTCACTACACTATGTGTGGTTAGAGCTGTCTCTACACCGTGTGAGATCAGAGCTGTCACTACACGGTGTGTGATTAGAGCGGTTAGTACATCGTGTGAGATTAGAGATTTCACTACACCTTGTGTGATTAGAGCTGTCACTACACCGTGTGAGATCAGAGCTGTCATTACACCGTGTGTGGCAGGAGCTCTCACGACACAGTGTGTGATTAGAGCTGTCACTACACCATGTGAGATTAGAGCTGTTACTACACGGTGCGAGATTACAGCTGTCACTACACGGCGTGTGATTGGAGCTGTCAGTACACGGTATGAGATTAGAGCTGTCACTACACAGTGTGAGATTAGAGCTGTCACTACACGGTGTGTGATTTGAGCTGTCAGTACACAGTATGAGATTAGATCTGTCACTACACCGTGTGAGATTAGAACTGTCACTACACGGTGTGTGATTAGAGCTTCACTACACGGTGTGAGATTAGAGCTGTCACTACACATTGTGAGATTAGAGCTGTCATTACACGGTATGAGATTAGAGCTTTGTCTATGCAGTATGAGATTAGAGCAGTCTCTACGCCATGTGAGATTAGAGCTGTCTCTACATGGTGTGTGATTAGAGCTGTCACTACACAATGTGAGATTAGAGCTGTCACTACACGGTGTGTGATTAGAACTGTCACTACACGGTGTGAGATTAGAGCTGTCACTACACGATGTGAGATTAGAGCTTCACTACACGGTGTGAGATTAGAACTGTCCCTACACGGTGTGAGATTAGAACTGTCACTACATGGTGTGTGATTAGAGCTGTCAGTACACGGTATGAGATTAGATCTGTCACTACAACATGTGAGATTAGAGCTGTCACTACATGATGTGTGATTAGAGCTGTCACTACACGGTGTGTGATTAGAGCTGTCACTACTCGGTGTGAGATTAGAGCTGTCACTACATGGTGTGAGATTAGAGCTGTCACTACACCGTGTGAGATTAGAGCTGTCACCACACCAAGTGAGATTAGAGCTGTCACTACACGTTGTGAGATTAGAGCTGTCACTACACGGTGTGAGATTAGAACTGTCCCTACACCATGTGTGATTAGAGCTGTCACTACACTGTGTGAGATTAGAACTGTCTCTACACCGTGTGTGATGAGAGCTGTCACTACACCAAGTGAGATTAGAGCTGTCACTACACCATGTGAGATTAGAACTGCCACTACACCATGTGAGATTAGAGCAGTCACCACACCAAGTGAGATTAGAGCTGTCACTACACGGTGTGAGATTAGAGCTGTCACTAAACGGTGTGAGATTAGGACTGTCTTTACACCGTGTGTGATTAGAGCTGTCACGACAACATGTGAGATTAGAACTGCATCTACACCGTTGGTGATTAGAGCTGTCACCACACCATGTGAGATTAGAACTGTCTCTACACGGTGTGTGATTAGAGCTGACACTACACAGTATGAGATTAGAGCTGTCACTACACGATGTGTAATTAGAGTGGTCAGTACATCATGTGAGATTAGAGATTTCACTACACCTTGTGTGATTAGAGCTGTCACTACACTGTGTATGATTAGAGCTGTCACTAGAGAGTGTCATTGGAGCTGTCTCTACATGGTGTGTGATTGGAGCTGTCACTACATGGAATGGATTAGAGCTGTCTCTACACCATGAGAGATTAGAGCTGTCTCTACAGGGTGTGTGATTAGAGCTGTCACTACACGGTGTGTGATTAGAGCTGTCACTACACGGTGTGTGATTAGAGCTATGATTACATGGGGTGTGCTTAGAGCTGTCTCTACACCGTGTGTGATTAGAGCTGTCTTGACACGGTGTGTGATTAGAGATGACTCTACACAGTGTGAGATTAGAGCTGTCACCACACCATGTGTGATGAGAGCTGTCTCTACACGGTGTGTGATTAGAGCTGTCAATACACAGTGTGCGATTAGAGCTGTCAATACACTGTGTGTGATTAGAGCTGTCAATACACGGTGTGAAATTAGAGCGGTTAGTACATCGTGTGAGATTAGAGATTTCACTACACCTTGTGTGATTAGAGCTGTCACTACACCGTGTGAGATCAGAGCTGTCACTACACGGTGTGAGATTAGAGCTGTCACTACACTGTGTGTGATTAGAGCTGTCACTACATGGTGTGTGATTAGAGCTGTCACTACACCGTGTGAGATTAGAGCTGACACTACACCATGTGAGATTAGAACTGCCACTACACCATGTGAGATTAGAGCAGTCACCACACCAAGTGAGATTAGAGCTGTCACTACACTATGTGTGGTTAGAGCTGTCTCTACACCGTGTAAGATCAGAGCTGTCACTACATGGTGTGTGATTAGAGCGGTTAGTACATCGTGTGAGATTAGAGATTTCACTACACCTTGTGTGATTAGAGCTGTCACTACACCGTGTGAGATCAGAGCTGTCATTACACCGTGTGTGACAGGAGCTCTCACGACACAGTGTGTGATTAGAGCTGTCACTACACCATGTGAGATTAGAACTGTCACTACACGGTGTGTGATTAGAGCTTCACTACACGGTGTGAGATTAGAGCTGTCACTACACATTGTGAGATTAGAGCTGTCATTACACGGTATGAGATTAGAGCTTTGTCTATGCAGTATGAGATTAGAGCAGTCTCTACGCCATGTGAGATTAGAGCTGTCTCTACATGGTGTGTGATTAGAGCTGTCACTACACAATGTGAGATTAGAGCTGTCACTACACGGTGTGTGATTAGAGCTGTCACTACACGGTGTGAGATTAGAGCTGTCACTACACGATGTGAGATTAGAGCTTCACTACACGGTGTGAGATTAGAACTGTCCCTACACGGTGTGAGATTAGAACTGTTTCTACACCGTGTGTGATAAGAACTGTCACTTCATGGTGTGAGATTAGAGCTGTCTCTACATGGTGTGAGATTAGAGCTGTCAGTACATGGTGTGAGATGAGAGCTGTCACTACACGGTGTGAGATTAGATCTGTCTCTACACCGTGTGTGATTAGAGCTGTCTCTACACGGTGCGTGATTAGAGCTGTAGCTACATGGTGTGAGATTAGAGCTGTCACTACACCGTGTGTGATTAGAGCTGTAGCTACATGGTGTGTGATTGGAGCTGTCAATACACAGTGTGTGATTTGAGCTGTCAATATACGGTGCGAGATTAGAGATGTCACTACACGGTCTGTGATTAGAGCTGTCACAACACCGTGTGAGATTAGAACTGACACTACACCATGTGAGATTAGAACTGCCACTACACCATGTGAGATTAGAGCAGTCACCACACCAAGTGGGATTAGAGCTGTCACTACACTATGTGTGGTTAGAGCTGTCTCTACACCATGTGAGATCAGAGCTGTCACTACACGGTGTGTGATTAGAGCGGTTAGTACATCTTGTGAGATTAGAGATTTCACTATACCTTGTGTGATTAGAGCTGTCACTACACCGTGTGAGATCAGAGCTGTCATTACACCGTGTGTGACAGGAGCTCTCACGACACAGTGTGTGATTAGAGCTGTCACTACACCATGTGAGATTAGAGCTGTTACTACACGGTGCGAGATTACAGCTGTCACTACACGGCGTGTGATTGGAACTGTCAGTACACGGTATGAGATTAGAGCTGTCACTACACAGTGTGAGATTAGAGCTGTCACTACACGGTGTGTGATTTGAGCTGTCAGTACACAGTATGAGATTAGATCTGTCACTACACCGTGTGAGATTAGAACTGTCACTACACGGTGTGTGATTAGAGCTTCACTACACGGTGTGAGATTAGAGCTGTCACTACACATTGTGAGATTAGAGCTGTCATTACACGGTATGAGATTAGAGCTTTGTCTATGCAGTATGAGATTAGAGCAGTCTCTACGCCATGTGAGATTAGAGCTGTCTCTACATGGTGTGTGATTAGAGCTGTCACTACACAATGTGAGATTAGAGCTGTCACTACACGGTATGTGATTAGAACTGTCACTACACGGTGTGAGATTAGAGCTGTCACTACACCATGTGAGATCAGAGCTGTCACTACACGGTGTGTGATTAGAGCGGTTAGTACATCTTGTGAGATTAGAGATTTCACTATACCTTGTGTGATTAGAGCTGTCACTACACCGTGTGAGATCAGAGCTGTCATTACACCGTGTGTGACAGGAGCTCTCACGACACAGTGTGTGATTAGAGCTGTCACTACACCATGTGAGATTAGAGCTGTTACTAAACGGTGCGAGATTACAGCTGTCACTACACGGCGTGTGATTGGAACTGTCAGTACACGGTATGAGATTAGAGCTGTCACTACACAGTGTGAGATTAGAGCTGTCACTACACGGTGTGTGATTTGAGCTGTCAGTACACAGTATGAGATTAGATCTGTCACTACACCGTGTGAGATTAGAACTGTCACTACACGGTGTGTGATTAGAGCTTCACTACACGGTGTGAGATTAGAGCTGTCACTACACATTGTGAGATTAGAGCTGTCATTACACGGTATGAGATTAGAGCTTTGTCTATGCAGTATGAGATTAGAGCAGTCTCTACGCCATGTGAGATTAGAGCTGTCTCTACATGGTGTGTGATTAGAGCTGTCACTACACAATGTGAGATTAGAGCTGTCACTACACGGTGTGTGATTAGAACTGTCACTACACGGTGTGAGATTAGAGCTGTCACTACACGATGTGAGATTAGAGCTTCACTACACGGTGTGAGATTAGAACTGTCCCTACACGGTGTGAGATTAGAACTGTCACTACACGGTGTGTGATTAGAGCTGTCAGTACACGGTATGAGATTAGATCTGTCACTACAACATGTGAGATTAGAGCTGTCACTACATGATGTGTGATTAGAGCTGTCACTACACGGTGTGTGATTAGAGCTGTCACTACTCGGTGTGAGATTAGAGCTGTCACTACATGGTGTGAGATTAGAGCTGTCACTACACCGTGTGAGATTAGAGCTGTCACCACACCAAGTGAGATTAGAGCTGTCACTACACAGTGTGAGATTAGAGCTGTCACTACACGGTGTGAGATTAGAACTGTCCCTACACCATGTGTGATTAGAGCTGTCACTACACCGTGTGAGATTAGAACTGTCTCTACACCGTGTGTGATGAGAGCTGTCACTACACCAAGTGAGATTAGAGCTGTCACTACACCATGTGAGATTAGAACTGCCACTACACCATGTGAGATTAGAGCAGTCACCACACCAAGTGAGATTAGAGCTGTCACTACACGGTGTGAGATTAGAGCTGTCACTAAACGGTGTGAGTTTAGGACTATCTTTACACCTTGTGTGATTAGAGCTGTCACGACAACATGTGAGATTAGAACTGCATCTACACCGTTGGTGATTAGAGCTGTCACCACACCATGTGAGATTAGAACTGTCTCTACACGGTGTGTGATTAGAGCTGACACTACACAGTATGAGATTAGAGCTGTCACTACACGATGTGTAATTAGAGTGGTCAGTACATCATGTGAGATTAGAGATTTCACTACACCTTGTGTGATTAGAGCTGTCACTACACTGTGTATGATTAGAGCTGTCACTAGAGAGTGTCATTGGAGCTGTCTCTACATGGTGTGTGATTGGAGCTGTCACTACATGGAATGGATTAGAGCTGTCACTACACCGTGTGAGATTAGAGCTGTCACCACACCAAGTGAGATTAGAGCTGTCACTACACTATGTGTGGTTAGAGCTGTCTCTACACCATGTGAGATCAGAGCTGTCACTACACGGTGTGCGATTAGAGCGGTTAGTACATCGTGTGAGATTAGAGATTTCACTACACCTTGTGTGATTAGAGCTGTCACTACACCGTGTGAGATCAGAGCTGTCACTACACGGTGTGAGATTAGAGCTGTCACTACACTGTGTGTGATTAGAGCTGTCACTACATGGTGTGTGATTAGAGCTGTCACTACACCGTGTGAGATTAGAGCTGACACTACACCATGTGAGATTAGAACTGCCACTACACCATGTGAGATTAGAGCAGTCACCACACCAAGTGAGATTAGAGCTGTCACTACACTATGTGTGGTTAGAGCTGTCTCTACACCGTGTGAGACCAGAGCTGTCACTACACGGTGTGTGATTAGAGCAGTTAGTACATCGTGTGAGATTAGAGATTTCACTACACCTTGTGTGATTAGAGCTGTCACTACACCGTGTGAGATCAGAGCTGTCATTACACCGTGTGTGGCAGGAGCTCTCACGACACAGTGTGTGATTAGAGCTGTCACTACACCATGTGAGATTAGAGCTGTTACTACACGGTGCGAGATTACAGCTGTCACTACACGGCGTGTGATTGGAGCTGTCAGTACACGGTATGAGATTAGAGCTGTCACTACACAGTGTGAGATTAGAGCTGTCACTACACGGTGTGTGATTTGAGCTGTCAGTACACAGTATGAGATTAGATCTGTCACTGCACCGTGTGAGATTAGAACTGTCACTACACGGTGTGTGATTAGAGCTTCACTACACGGTGTGAGATTAGAGCTGTCACTACACATTGTGAGATTAGAGCTGTCATTACACGGTATGAGATTAGAGCTTTGTCTATGCAGTATGAGATTAGAGCAGTCTCTACGCCATGTGAGATTAGAGCTGTCTCTACATGGTGTGTGATTAGAGCTGTCACTACACAATGTGAGATTAGAGCTGTCACTACACGGTGTGTGATTAGAACTGTCACTACACGGTGTGAGATTAGAGCTGTCACTACACGATGTGAGATTAGAGCTTCACTACACGGTGTGAGATTAGAACTGTCCCTACACGGTGTGAGATTAGAACTGTCACTACACGGTGTGTGATTAGAGCTGTCAGTACACGGTATGAGATTAGATCTGTCACTACAACATGTGAGATTAGAGCTGTCACTACATGATGTGTGATTAGAGCTGTCACTACACGGTGTGTGATTAGAGCTGTCACTACTCG
Organism: Isurus oxyrinchus; assembly: GCA_026770705.1. Lineage (NCBI taxonomy): Eukaryota > Metazoa > Chordata > Chondrichthyes > Lamniformes > Lamnidae > Isurus > Isurus oxyrinchus. Next base: position 44,970,428 of record JANJGN010000023.1, read on the forward strand.
GTGTGAGATTAGAGCTGTCACTACATGGTGTGAGATTAGAGCTGTCACTACACCGTGTGAGATTAGAGCTGTCACCACACCAAGTGAGATTAGAGCTGTCACTACACAGTGTGAGATTAGAGCTGTCACTACACGGTGTGAGATTAGAACTGTCCCTACACCATATGTGATTAGAGCTGTCACTACACCGTGTGAGATTAGAACTGTCTCTACACCGTGTGTGATGAGAGCTGTCACTACACCAAGTGAGATTAGAGCTGTCACTACACCGTGTGAGATCAGAGCTGTCACTACACGGTGTGAGATTAGAACTGTCCCTACACCATATGTGATTAGAGCTGTCACTACACCGTGTGAGATTAGAACTGTCTCTACACCGTGTGTGATGAGAGCTGTCACTACACCAAGTGAGATTAGAGCTGTCACTACACCGTGTGAGATCAGAGCTGTCACTACACGGTGTGAGATTAGAACTGTCCCTACACCATATATGATTAGAGCTGTCACTACACCATGTGAGATTAGAACTGCCACTACACCATGTGAGATTAGAGCAGTCACCACACCAAGTGAGATTAGAGCTGTCACTACACGGTGTGAGATTAGAGCTGTCACTAAACGGTGTGAGTTTAGGACTGTCTTTACACCTTGTGTGATTAGAGCTGTCACGACAACATGTGAGATTAGAACTGCATCTACACCGTTGGTGATTAGAGCTGTCACCACACCATGTGAGATTAGAACTGTCTCTACACGGTGTGTGATTAGAGCTGACACTACACAGTATGAGATTAGAGCTGTCACTACACGATGTGTAATTAGAGTGGTCAGTACATCATGTGAGATTAGAGATTTCACTACACCTTGTGTGATTAGAGCTGTCACTACACTGTGTATGATTAGAGCTGTCACTAGAGAGTGTCATTGGAGCTGTCTCTACATGGTGTGTGATTGGAGCTGTCACTACATGGAATGGATTAGAGCTGTCACTACACCGTGTGAGATTAGAGCTGTCACCACACCAAGTGAGATTAGAGCTGTCACTACACTATGTGTGGTTAGAGCTGTCTCTACACCATGTGAGATCAGAGCTGTCACTACACGGTGTGCGATTAGAGCGGTTAGTACATCGTGTGAGATTAGAGATTTCACTACACCTTGTGTGATTAGAGCTGTCACTACACCGTGTGAGATCAGAGCTGTCACTACACGGTGTGAGATTAGAGCTGTCACTACACTGTGTGTGATTAGAGCTGTCACTACATGGTGTGTGATTAGAGCTGTCACTACACCGTGTGAGATTAGAGCTGACACTACACCATGTGAGATTAGAACTGCCACTACACCATGTGAGATTAGAGCAGTCACCACACCAAGTGAGATTAGAGCTGTCACTACACTATGTGTGGTTAGAGCTGTCTCTACACCGTGTGAGACCAGAGCTGTCACTACACGGTGTGTGATTAGAGCGGTTAGTACATCGTGTGAGATTAGAGATTTCACTACACCTTGTGTGATTAGAGCTGTCACTACACCGTGTGAGATCAGAGCTGTCATTACACCGTGTGTGACAGGAGCTCTCACGACACAGTGTGTGATTAGAGCTGTCACTACACCATGTGAGATTAGAGCTGTTACTACACGGTGCGAGATTACAGCTGTCACTACACGGTGTGTGATTGGAGCTGTCAGTACACGGTATGAGATTAGAGCTGTCACTACACAGTGTGAGATTAGAGCTGTCACTACACGGTGTGTGATTTGAGCTGTCAGTACACAGTATGAGATTAGATCTGTCACTACACCGTGTGAGATTAGAACTGTCACTACACGGTGTGTGATTAGAGCTTCACTACACGGTGTGAGATTAGAGCTGTCACTACACATTGTGAGATTAGAGCTGTCATTACACGGTATGAGATTAGAGCTTTGTCTATGCAGTATGAGATTAGAGCAGTCTCTACGCCATGTGAGATTAGAGCTGTCTCTACATGGTGTGTGATTAGAGCTGTCACTACACAATGTGAGATTAGAGCTGTCACTACACGGTGTGTGATTAGAACTGTCACTACACGGTGTGAGATTAGAGCTGTCACTACACGATGTGAGGTTAGAGCTTCACTGCACGGTGTGAGATTAGAACTGTCCCTACACGGTGTGAGATTAGAACTGTCACTACACGGTGTGTGATTAGAGCTGTCAGTACACGGTATGAGATTAGATCTGTCACTACAACATGTGAGATTAGAGCTGTCACTACATGATGTGTGATTAGAGCTGTCACTACACGGTGTGTGATTAGAGCTGTCACTACTCGGTGTGAGATTAGAGCTGTCACTACATGGTGTGAGATTAGAGCTGTCACTACACCGTGTGAGATTAGAGCTGTCACGACACCAAGTGAGATTAGAGCTGTCACTACACAGTGTGAGATTAGAGCTGTCACTACACGGTGTGAGATTAGAACTGTCCCTACACCATATGTGATTAGAGCTGTCACTACACCGTGTGAGATTAGAACTGTCTCTACACCGTGTGTGATGAGAGCTGTCACTACACCAAGTGAGATTAGAGCTGTCACTACACCATGCGAGATTAGAACTGCCACTACACCATGTGAGATTAGAGCAGTCACCACACCAAGTGAGATTAGAGCTGTCACTACACGGTGTGAGATTAGAGCTGTCACTAAACGGTGTGAGTTTAGGACTGTCTTTACACCTTGTGTGATTAGAGCTGTCACGACAACATGTGAGATTAGAACTGCATCTACACCGTTGGTGATTAGAGCTGTCACCACACCGTGTGAGATTAGAACTGTCTCTACACGGTGTGTGATTAGAGCTGACACTACACAGTATGAGATTAGAGCTGTCACTACACGATGTGTAATTAGAGTGGTCAGTACATCATGTGATATTAGAGATTTCACTACACCTTGTGTGATTAGAGCTGTCACTACACTGTGTATGATTAGAGCTGTCACTAGAGAGTGTCATTGGAGCTGTCTCTACATGGTGTGTGATTGGAGCTGTCACTACATGGAATGGATTAGAGCTGTCACTACACCGTGTGAGATTAGAGCTGTCACCACACCAAGTGAGATTAGAGCTGTCACTACACTATGTGTGGTTAGAGCTGTCTCTACACCATGTGAGATCAGAGCTGTCACTACACGGTGTGCGATTAGAGCGGTTAGTACATCGTGTGAGATTAGAGATTTCACTACACCTTGTGTGATTAGAGCTGTCACTACACCGTGTGAGATCAGAGCTGTCACTACACGGTGTGAGATTAGAGCTGTCACTACACGGTGTGTGATTAGAGCTGTCACTACATGGTGTGTGATTAGAGCTGTCACTACACCGTGTGAGATTAGAGCTGACACTACACCATGTGAGATTAGAACTGCCACTACACCATGTGAGATTAGAGCAGTCACCACACCAAGTGAGATTAGAGCTGTCACTACACTATGTGTGGTTAGAGCTGTCTCTACACCGTGTGAGACCAGAGCTGTCACTACACGGTGTGTGATTAGAGCGGTTAGTACATCGTGTGTGATTAGAGATTTCACTACACCTTGTGTGATTAGAGCTGTCACTACACCGTGTGAGATCAGAGCTGTCATTACACCGTGTGTGACAGGAGCTCTCACGACACAGTGTGTGATTAGAGCTGTCACTACACCATGTGAGATTAGAGCTGTTACTACACGGTGCGAGATTACAGCTGTCACTACACGGCGTGTGATTGGAGCTGTCAGTACACGGTATGAGATTAGAGCTGTCACTACACAGTGTGAGATTAGAGCTGTCACTACACGGTGTGTGATTTGAGCTGTCAGTACACAGTATGAGATTAGATCTGTCACTACACCGTGTGAGATTAGAACTGTCACTACACGGTGTGTGATTAGAGCTTCACTACACGGTGTGAGATTAGAGCTGTCACTACACATTGTGAGATTAGAGCTGTCATTACACGGTATGAGATTAGAGCTTTGTCTATGCAGTATGAGATTAGAGCAGTCTCTACGCCATGTGAGATTAGAGCTGTCTCTACATGGTGTGTGATTAGAGCTGTCACTACACAATGTGAGATTAGAGCTGTCACTACACGGTGTGTGATTAGAACTGTCACTACACGGTGTGAGATTAGAGCTGTCACTACACGATGTGAGGTTAGAGCTTCACTGCACGGTGTGAGATTAGAACTGTCCCTACACGGTGTGAGATTAGAACTGTCACTACACGGTGTGTGATTAGAGCTGTCAGTACACGGTATGAGATTAGATCTGTCACTACAACATGTGAGATTAGAGCTGTCACTACATGATGTGTGATTAGAGCTGTCACTACACGGTGTGTGATTAGAGCTGTCACTACTCGGTGTGAGATTAGAGCTGTCACTACATGGTGTGAGATTAGAGCTGTCACTACACCGTGTGAGATTAGAGCTGTCACCACACCAAGTGAGATTAGAGCTGTCACTACACAGTGTGAGATTAGAGCTGTCACTACACGGTGTGAGATTAGAACTGTCCCTACACCATATGTGATTAGAGCTGTCACTACACCGTGTGAGATTAGAACTGTCTCTACACCGTGTGTGATGAGAGCTGTCACTACACCAAGTGAGATTAGAGCTGTCACTACACCATGCGAGATTAGAACTGCCACTACACCATGTGAGATTAGAGCAGTCACCACACCAAGTGAGATTAGAGCTGTCACTACACGGTGTGAGATTAGAGCTGTCACTAAACGGTGTGAGTTTAGGACTGTCTTTACACCTTGTGTGATTAGAGCTGTCACGACAACATGTGAGATTAGAACTGCATCTACACCGTTGGTGATTAGAGCTGTCACCACACCGTGTGAGATTAGAACTGTCTCTACACGGTGTGTGATTAGAGCTGACACTACACAGTATGAGATTAGAGCTGTCACTACACGATGTGTAATTAGAGTGGTCAGTACATCATGTGATATTAGAGATTTCACTACACCTTGTGTGATTAGAGCTGTCACTACACTGTGTATGATTAGAGCTGTCACTAGAGAGTGTCATTGGAGCTGTCTCTACATGGTGTGTGATTGGAGCTGTCACTACATGGAATGGATTAGAGCTGTCACTACACCGTGTGAGATTAGAGCTGTCAGTACATGGTGTGAGATTAGAGCTGTCACTACACGGTGTGAGATTAGATCTGTCTCTACACCGTGTGTGATTAGAACTGTCTCTACACGGTGCGTGATTAGAGCTGTAGCTACATGGTGTGAGATTAGAGCTGTCACTACACCGTGTGTGATTAGAGCTGTAGCTACATGGTGTGTGATTGGAGCTGTCAATACACAGTGTGTGATTAGAGCTGTCAATATACGGTGTGAGATTAGAGATGTCACTACACGGTCTGTGATTAGAGCTGTCACAACACCGTGTGAGATTAGAGCTGCCTCTACACCGTGTGTGATTAGAGCTGTTACCACATCATGTGAGATTAGAGCTGTCACTACACGGTGTGAGATTAGAGCTGTCACTACATGGTGTGTGATTAGAGCTGTCACTACACCATGTTAGATTAGATCTGCCACTACACAGTGCGAGATTAGAGCTGTCTCTACACCATGTGTGATGAGAGCTGTCTCCACACGGTGTGAGATTATAGCTGTCACGACACGGTGTGTGATTGGACCTCTCACGACAGTGTGAGATTAGAGCTATCACTACACGGTATGAGATTAGAGCTTTGAGTACACGGTGTGAGATTAGAGCTTTGACTATGCTGTATGAGATTAGAGCTGTCTCGACGCCATGTGAGATTAGAGCTGTCTCTACATGGTGTGTGATTAGAGCTGTAAGTACACTGTGTATGATAAGAGCTGTCACTACACCGTGTGTGATTATAGCTGTCACTACACCATGTGAGATTAGAGCTGTCACTACACGGTGTGTGATTAGTGCTGCCACAACACGGTGTGAGATTAGTACTGCCTCTACATCATGAGATTAGAGCTGTCACTACACCATGTGAGATTAGAGCTGTCACTACCCGGTGTGAGAATAGAGCAGTCACTACACGGTGTGTGGTGAGAGCTGGCACTACACGGTGTGAGATTAGAACTGTCTCTACACCGTGTGTGATAAGAACTGTCACTACACGGTGTGAGATTAGAGCTGTCTCTACACGGTGTGTGCTTAGAGCTGTCTCTACACCGTGTGTGATTAGAGCTGTCAGTACACGGTGTGAGATTAGAGCTGTCACTACATGGTGTGAGATTAGAGCTGTCACTACACTGTGTGTGATTAGAGCTGTAGCTACATGGTGTGTGATTAGAGCTGTCACAACACTGTGTGAGATTAGAACTGTCACAACACGGTGTGAGATTAGAGCTATCTCTACACGATGTGTGATTAGAGCTGTCACTACACTGTGTGAGATTTGAGCGGTCTCTACACCGTGTGTGATTAGAGCTGTCTCTACGCGGTGTGTGATTGGAGCTCTCACGACACAGTGTGTGATTAGAGCTGTCACTACACCGTGTGAGATTAGAGCTGTCAGTACATTGTGCGTGATGAGAGCTGTCTCGACACAGTGTGTGATTAGAGCTGTCACTACACAGTGTGTGATTAGATCTGTCACTACACCGTGTGTGATTAGAGCTGTCACTACACAGTGTGTGATTAGAGCTGTCACTACACCGTGTGAGATTAGAGCTGTCACTACACGGTGTGTGATTAGTGCTGCCACAACACGGCGTGAGATTAGTACTGCCTCTACATCGTGTCTGATTAGAGCTGTCACTACACCATGTGAGATTAGAGCTGTCACTACCCGGTGTGAGAATAGAGCAGTCACTACACGGTGTGTGGTGAGAGCTGGCACTACACGGTGTGAGATTAGAACTGTCTCTACACCGTGTGTGATAAGAACTGTCACTACATGGTGTGAGATTAGAGCTGTCTCTACACGGTGTGTGCTTAGAGCTGTCTCTACACCATGTGTGATTAGAGCTGTCAGTACACGGTGTGAGATTAGAGCTGTCACTACACGGTGTGAGATTAGAGCTGTCACTACACTGTGTGTGATTAGAGCTGTAGCTACATGGTGTGTGATTAGAGCAGTCAATACACAGTGTGTGATTAGAGCTGTCAATACATGGTGTGAGATTAGAGATGATACTACACGGTCTGTGATTAGAGCTGTCACAACACCGTGTGAGATCAGAACTGCCTCTACACAGTGTGTGGTTAGAGCTGTCGCCACATCATGTGAGATTAGAGCTGTCACTACACGGAGTGTGATTAGAGCTGTCACTACACGGTGTGAGATTAGAGCTGTCACTACATGGTGTGTGATTAGAGCTGTCACAACACTGTGTGAGATTAGAACTGTCACAACACGGTGTGAGATTAGAGCTATCTCTACACGATGTGTGATTAGAGCTGTCACTACACTGTGTGAGATTTGAGCGGTCTCTACACCGTGTGTGATTAGAGCTGTCTCTACACGGTGTGTGATTGGAGCTCTCACGACACAGTGTGTGATTAGAGCTGTCACTACACCGTGTGAGATTAGAGCTGTCAGTACATTGTGCGTGATGAGAGCTGTCTCGACACGGTGTGTGATTAGAGCTGTCACTACACAGTGTGTGATTAGAGCTGTCACTACACCGTGTAAGATTAGAGCTGTCAGTACATTGTGCGTGATGAGAGCTGTCTCGACACGGTGTGAATTAGAGCTGTCACTACACCGTGTGTGATTAGAGCTGTCACTACAACGTGTGTGATTAGAGCTGTCACTACACCGTGTGTGATTAGAGCTGTCACTACAACGTGTGTGATGAGAACTGTTACTACACGGTGTGTGATTAGAGCTGTCATTACATGGGGTGTGCTTAGAGCTGTCTCTACACCGGGTGAGATTAGAGCTGTCTCTACACGGTGTGAGATTAGAGCTGTCTCTACGTGGTGTGAGATTAGATCTGTCTCTACATGGTGCCTGACTAGAGCTGTCTCTACATAGTGTGAGATTAGAGCTATTACTACACTGTATGTGATGAGAGCTATCTCTACACGGTGTGTGATTAGAGCTGTCACTACATGGTGTGTGATTAGAGCTGTCAATACACAGTGTGTGATTACAGCTGTCAGTACACGGTGTGAGATTAGAGATGTCACTACATGGTGTGAGATTAGAACTGTCTCTACACCGTGTGTGATTAGAGCTGTCACTACACGGTGTGAGATTAGAACTGTCTCTACACCGTGTGTGATAAGAACTGTCACTACACGGTGTGAGATTAGAGCTGTCTCTACATGGTGTGTGATTAGAGCTGTCACTACACGGTGTGTGATTCGAGCTGTCTTTATATGGGGTGTGCTTAGAGCTGTCTCTACACCGTGTGTGATTAGAGCTATCATTACACGGTGTGAGATTAGAGCTGTCACTACACGGAGTGAGATTAGATCTGTCTCTACACCGTGTGTGATTTGAGCTGCCTCTACACGGTGCGTGATTAGAGCTGCAGCTACATGGTGTGAGATTAGAGCTGTCACTACACCATGTGTGATTAGAGCTGTAGCTACATGGTGTGTGATTAGAGCTGTCAATACACAGTGTGTGATTAGAGCTGTCAATACATGGTGTGAGATTAGAGATGTCACGACACGGTCTGTGATTAGAGGTGTCACAACACCGTGTGAGATTAGAACTGCCTCTACACCGTGTGTTATTAGAGCTGTCTCTACACGGTGTGAGATTAGAGCAGTCACTACATGGTGTGAGATTAGAACTGTCTCTACACCGTGTGTGATTAGAGCTGTCACTACACCATGTTAGATTAGAACTGCCACCACACAGTTTGAGATTAGAGCTGTCACCACACCAAGTGAGATTAGAGATATCACTACACCTTGTGAGATTAGAGCTGTGACTACACGATGTGTGATTAGAGCTGTCTACACAGTGTGAGATTAGAGCTGTCAATACAAGGTGTGTGATTGGATCTCTCACGACACAGTGTGTGATTAGAGCTGTCACTACAACGTGTGTGATTAGAGCTGTCACTACACATTGTGAGATTAGAGCTGTCATTACACGGTATAAGATTAGAGCTTTGACTACGCGGTATGAGATTAGAGCTGTCTCTACACCATGTGAGATTAGCGCTGTCTCTACATGGTGTGTGATTAGAGCTGTAAGTACACTGTGTATGATAAGAACTGCCACTAAACAATGTGTGATTAGAGCTGTCACTAAACGGTATGTGATTAGAGCTGCCACTACACGGTGTGAGATTAGATCTGCCTCTACACCATGTGTGATTAGAGCTGTCTCTACACGGTGCGTGATTATAGCTGTCACTACATCGTGTGAGATTAGAGCTGTCACTACACGGTGTGTGATTAGTGCTGCCACAACACGGTGTGAGATTAGAGCTGTCACTTCACCATGTGAGATTAGTACTGCCTCTACATCGTGTCTGATTAGAGCTGTCACTACACCATGTGAGATTAGAGCTGTCACTAACCGGTGTGAGAATAGAGCAGTCACTACACGGTGTGTGGTGAGAGCTGGCACTACACGGTGTAAGATTAGAACTGTCTCTACACCGTGTGTGATAAGAACTGTCACTACACGGTGTGAGATTAGAGCTGTCTCTACACGGTGTGTGCTTAGAGCTGTCTCTACACCATGTGTGATTAGAGCTGTCAGTACACGGTGTGAGATTAGAGCTGTCACTACACGGTGTGAGATTAGAGCTGTCACTACACCGTGTGTGATTAGTGCTGTAGCTACATGGTGTGTGATTAGAGCTGTCAATACACAGTGTGTGATTAGAGCTGTCAATACATGGTGTGAGATTAGAGATGATAATACACGGTCTGTGATTAGAGCTGTCACAACACCGTGTGAGATCAGAACTGCCTCTACACAGTGTGTGGTTAGAGCTGTCGCCACATCATGTGAGATTAGAGCTGTCACTACACGGAGTGTGATTAGAGCTGTCACTACATGGTGTGAGATTAGAGCTGTCACTACATGGTGTGTGATTAGAGCTGTCACAACATGATGTGTGATTAGATCTGTCACTACACCGTGTGACATTAGAGCTGTCACTACACTGTGCGTGATGAGAGCTGTCTCGACACGGTGTGTGATTAGAGCTGTCACTACATGGTGTGAATTAGAGCTGTCACTACACCGTGTGTGATTAGAGCTGTCACTACAACGTGTGTGATTAGAGCTGTCACTACACTGTGTGTGATGAGAGCTGTCTCGACACGGTGTGTGATGAGAACTGTTACTACACGGTGTGTGATTAGAGCTGTCATTACATGGGGTGTGCTTAGAGCTGTCTCTACACCGGGTGAGATTAGAGCTGTCAGTACATGGTGTGTGAATAGAGCTGTCAGTACACGGTGTGAGATTAGAGCTGTCACTACACGGTGTGAGATTAGATCTGTCTCTACATGGTGTGTGACTAGAGCTGTCTCTACATGGTGTGAGATTAGAGCTATCACTACACTGTATGTGATGAGAGCTATCTCTACACGGTGTGTGATTAGAGCTGTCAGTACACGGTGTGAGATTAGAGATGTCACTACATGGTGTGAGATTAGAACTGTCTCTACACCGTGTGTGATTAGAGCTGTCACTACACGGTGTGAGATTAGAACTGTCTCTACACCGTGTGAGATTAGACCTGTCACTACACGGTGTGAGATTAGAGCTGTCTCTACACGGTGTGTGATTAGAGCTGTCACTACACGATGTGTGATTAGAGCTGTCACTACATGGTAAGTGATTAGAGCTGCCACTACACGGTGTGAGATTAGATCTGCCTCTACAACATGATGATTAGAGCTATCTCTACACGGTCCGTGATTAGAGCTGTCACTACACCGTGTGAGATTAGAGCTGTCACTACACTGTGCGTGATGAGAGCTGTCTCGACACGGTGTGTGATTAGAGCTGTCACTACATGGTTTGAATTAGGGCTGTCACAACACAGTGTGTGATTAGAGCTGTCACTACACTGTGTGATGAGAGCTGTCTCGACACGGTGTGTGATTTGAACTGTCACTACACGGTGTGTGATTAGAGCTGTCATTACATGGGGTGTGCTTAGAGCTGTCTCTACACCGGGTGAGATTAGAACTGTCTCTAGACAGTGTGAGATTAGAGCTGTCTCTACACGGTGTGTGATTAGAGCTGTCACTACACGGTGTGTGATTAGAGCTGTCATTACATGGTGTGTGCTTAGAGCTGTCTCTACACCGTGTGTGATTAGAGCTGTCACTACACGGTGTGAGATTAGAGCTGTCACTACACGGTGTGAGAATAGATCTGTCTCTACATGGTGCGTGATTAGAGCTGTCTCTACATGGTGTGAGATTAGAGCTGTCACTACACCGTGTGTGATGAGAGCTATCTCTACATGGTGTGTGATTAGAGCTGTCAATACACAGTGTGTGATTACAGCTGTCAGTACACGGTGTGTGATTAGAGCTGTCATTATATGGGGTGTGCTTAGAGCTGTCTCTACACCGTGTGTGATTAGAGCTGTCAGTACACGGTGTGAGATTAGAGCTGTCACTACACGGTGTGTGATTAGATCTATCTCTACACCGTGTGTCATTAGAGCTGTCTCTACATGGTGCGTGATTAGAGCTGTAGCTATATGGTGTGAGATTAGAGCTGTCACTACACCGTGTGTGATTAGAGCTGTAGCAACATGGTGTGTGATTAGATCTGTCAATACACAGTGTGTGATTAGAGCTGTCAATACACGGTGTGAGATTAGAGATGTCACTACACGGTCTGTGATTAGAGCTGTCACAACACCGTGTGAGATTAGAACTGCCTCTACACAGTGTGTGATTAGAGCTGTCACCACATCATGTGAGATTAGAGCTGTCACTAAACGGTGTGAGATTAGAGCTGTCACTACATGGTGTGTGATTAGAGCGGTCACTACACCATGTTAGATTAGACCTGCCACTACACAGTGTGAGATTAGAGCTGTCTCTACACCGTGTGTGATGAGAGTTGTCTCTACACGATGTGTGATTAGAGCTGTCAGTACACGGTGTGAGATTAGAGCTGTCACTACACAGTGTGTGATTAGAGCTGTCAATACACGGTCTGTGATTAGAGCTGTCACAACACCGTGAGAGATTAGAACTGTCACTACATGGTGTGTGATTGGAGCTATCTCTACACGATGTGTGATTGGAGCTGTCACTACACTGTGTGAGATTTGAGCGGTCTCTACACCGTGTGTGTGATTAGAGCTGTCTCTACACTATGTGTGGTTAGAGCTGTCACTACACCGTGTGAGATCAGAGCTGTCGCTACACGATGTGTGATTGGAGCTCTCACGACACAGTGTGTGATTAGAGCTGTCAGTACACCATGTGAGATTAGAGTTGTCACGACACAGTGTGTATTACAGCTGTCACTACACCATGTGAGATTAGAGTTGTCACAACACGGTGTGTGATTAGAGCTGTCACTACGCCGTGTGTGATGAGAGCTATCTCTACACGGTGTGTAATTAGAGCTGCTAATACAGTGTGAGATTAGAACTGTCTCTACACCGTGTGTGATTAGAGCTGTCACTACACGGTGTGAGATTAGAACTGCCTCTACACCGTGTGTGATTAGAGCTGTCACCACATCATGTGAGATTAGAGCTGTCACTACACGGTGTGAGATTAGAGCTGTCACTACATGGTGTGTGATTAGAGCTGTCACTATACCATGTTAGATTAGAACTGCCACTACACAGTGTGAGTTTAGAGCTGTCTCTACACCGTGTGTGATGAGAGCTGTCTCTACACGATGTGTGATTAGAGCTGTCAGTACACGGTGTGAGGTTAGAGCTGTCACTACACGGTGTGAGGTTAGAGCTGTCACTACACGGAGTGAGATTAGAGCTGTCACTACATGGTGTGTGATTAGAGCTGTCACAACACCGTGTGAGATTAGAACTGTCACAACACGGTGTGAGATTAGAGCTGTCACTACACGGTGTGTGATTAGAGCTATCTCTGCACGATGTGTGATTAGAGCTGTCTCTACACTGTGTGAGATTAGAGCTGTCTCTACACTGTGTGAGATTAGAACTGTCTCTACATGGTGTGTGATTAGAGCTGTCACAACAATGTGTGTGATTAGAGCTGTCAGTACACGGTATGAGATTAGATCTGTCACTACACCGTGTGAGATTAGAGCTGTCACTACACTGTGCGTGATGAGAGCTGTCTCGACACGGTGTGTGATTAGAGCTGTCACTACACGGTGTGTGATTAGAGCTGTCACTACATGGTGTGAATTAGAGCTGTCACTACACCGTGTGTGATTAGAGCTGTCATTACATGGGGTGTGCTTAGAGCTGTCTCTACACCGGGTGAGATTAGAGCTGTCTCTACACGGTGTGAGATTAGAGCTGTCTCTACATGGTGTGTGATTTGAACTGTCACTACACGTTGTGTGATTAGAGCTGTCATTACATGGGGTGTGCTTAGAGCTGTCTCTACACCGGGTGAGATTAGAGCTGTCTCTACACGGTGTGAGATTAGAGCTGTCTCTACATGGTGTGTGATTAGAGCTGTCACTACACGGTGTGTGATCAGAGCTGTCATTACATGGTGTGTGCTTAGAGCTGTCTCTACACCGTGTGTGATTAGAGCTATCATTACACGGTGAGAGATTAGAGCTGTCACTACACGGTGTGAGATTAGATCTGTCTCTACATGGTGCGTGACTAGAGCTGTCTCTACATGGTGTGAGATTAGAGCTATCACTACACTGTATGTGATGAGAGCTATCTCTACATGGTGTGTGATTAGTGCTGTCACTACATGGTGTGTGATTAGAGCTGTCACTACACCATGTTAGATTAGACCTGCCACTACACAGTGTGAGATTAGAGCTGTCTCTACACCGTGTGTGATGAGAGCTGTCTCTACACGATGTGTGATTAGAGCTGTCAGTACACGGTGTGAGATTAGAGCTGTCACTACACAGTGTGTGATTAGAGCAGTCAATACACGGTCTGTGATTAGAGCTGTCACAACACCGTGAGAGATTAGAACTGTCACTACATGGTGTGTGATTGGAGCTATCTCTACACGATGTGTGATTAGAGCTGTCACTACACTGTGTGAGATTTGAGCGGTCTCTACAACGTGTGTGATTAGAGCTGTCTCTACACTATGTGTGGTTAGAGCTGTCACTACACCGTGTGAGATCAGAGCTGTCGCTACACGATGTGTGATTGGAGCTCTCACGACACAGTGTGTGATTAGAGCTGTCACTACACCATGTGAGATTAGAGTTGTCACAACACGGTGTGTGATTTGAGCTGTCACTACACCGTGTGTGATGAGAGCTATCTCTACACGGTGTGTGATTAGAGCTGCTAATACACAGTGTGAGATTAGAACTGTCTCTACACTGTGTGTGATGAGAGCTGTCTCAACACGGTGTGTGATGAGAACGGTTACTACATGGTATGTGATTAGAGCTGTCATTACATGGGGTGTGCTTAGAGCTGTCTCTACACCGGGTGAGATTAGAGCTGTCTCTACACGGTGTGAGATTAGAGCTGTCTCTACATGGTGTGTGATTAGAGCTGTCACTACACGGTGTGTGATTAGAGCTGTCATTACATGGTGTGTGCTTAGAGCTGTCTACACCGTATGTGATTAGAGCTATCATTACACGGTGTGAGATTAGAGCTGTCACTACACGGTGTGAGATTAGATCTGTCTCTACATGGTGCGTGACTAGAGCTGTCTCTACATGGTGTGAGATTAGAGCTATCACTACACTGTATGTGATGAGAGCTCTCTCTACACGGTGTGTGATTAGATCTGTCACTACACCGTGTGTGATTAGAGCTGTAGCTACATGGTGTGTGATTAGAGCTGTCAATACACAGTGTGTGATTACAGCTGTCAGTACACGGTGTGAGATTAGAGATGTCACTACATGGTGTGAGATTAGAACTGTCTCTACACCGTGTGTGATTAGAGCTGTCACTACACGGTGTGAGATTAGAGCTGTCTCTACACGGTGTGAGATTAGAGCTGTCTCTACATGGTGTGTGATTAGAGCTGTCGCTACACGGTGTGTGATTCGAGCTGTCTTTATATGGGGTGTGCTTAGAGCTGTCTCTACACCGTGTGTGATTAGAGCTGTCAGTACACGGTGTGAGATTAGAGCTGTCACTACACGGTGTGAGATTAGATCTATCTCTACACCGTGTGTGATTTGAGCTGCCTCTACACGGTGCGTGATTAGAGCTGTAGCTACATTGTGTGAGATTAGAGCTGTCAATACACAGTGTGTGATTAGAGCTGTCTCTACACCGTGTGTGATGAGAGCTGTCTCTACACGATGTGTGATTAGAGCTGTCACTACACGGTGTGAGATTCGAGCTGTCACTACATGGTGTGTGATTAGAGCTGTCACAACACCATGTTAGATTAGAAATGCCACTACACAGTGTGAGGTTAGAGCTGTCTCTACACCGTGTGTGATGAGAGCTGTCTCTACACGATGTTTGATTAGAGCTGTCAGTACACGGTGTGAGATTAGAGCTGTCACTACACAGTGTGTGATTAGAGCTTTCAATACACAGTGTGTGATTAGAGCTGTCACTACACGGTCTGTGATTAGAGCTGTCACTACAGGGTGTGTGCTTAGAAGTATCTCTACACTATGTGTGATTAGAGCTGTCACTACACTGTGTGAGATTTGAGCGGTCTACACCGTGTGTGATTAGAGCTGTCTCTACACTATGTGTGGTTAGAGCTGTCACTACACCGTGTGAGATCAGAGCTGTCACTACATGGTGTGTGATTGGAGCTCTCACGACACAGTGTGTGGTTAGAGCTGTCACTACACCATGTGAGATTAGAGCTGTCACTACATGGTGTATGATTAGAGCTGTCACTACACGGTGTATGATTAGAGCTGTCAGTACATGGTGTGTGATTCGAGCTGTCACTATACAGTGTTAGATTAGAGTTGTGACTACACAGTGTGCGATTAGTGCTGTCACTACACCGTGTGGGATTAGATCACTCACTACACTGTGTGTGATTAGAGCTGTCACTACACGGTTTGTGATTAGAGCTGTCTCTACTCCATGTGTGATTAGAGCTGTCTCTACACCACATGTGATTAGAGCTGTCTCTACACAGTGTGTGATTAGAGCTGTCACTACACGGTGTGTGATAAGAGCTGTCACTATACGGTGTGTGATTAGAGCTGTCACTACACTGCTTGTGATTAGAGCTGTCACTACATGGTATGTGATTAGAGCTGTCATTACAGGGAGTGTTATTAGAGCTGTCTCTACACAGTGTGTGATTAGAGCTGTCACTACACGGTGTGTGATAAGAGCTGTCACTACACGGTGTGAGATTAGATCTGTCATTACACAGTGTTAGATTAGAGCTGTCAGTACACCATTTGTGATTAGAGCTGTCACTACACGGTGCGTGATTAGAGCTGTCAGTACATGGTGTGTGATTAGAGCTGTCACTCAATGGTGTGTGATTAGAGCTGTCACTACACAGTGTGCGATTAGCGCTGTCACTACACGGTGTGTGCTTAGAGCTGTCTCTACACCGTGTGAGATTAGAGCTGTCACATCACCGTGTGAGATTAGAGCTGTCACTACACCGTGTGTGATTAGAGCTGTCACTACACAGTGTGAGATTAGGGCTGTCACTACACCGTGTGTGATTATAGCTGTCACTACATGGTGTGTGATTAGAGCTGTCACTACATGGTGTGTGATTAGAGCTATCACTACATGGTGTGTGATTAGCGCTGTCACTATATGGTATGTGATTAGAGCTGTCACTACACGGTGTGAGATTAGAGCTGTCAGTACACCATTTGTGATGAGAGCTGTCACTACATGGTGTGTGATTAGAGCTGTCACTACACGGTGCGTGATTAGAGCTGTCAGTACATGGTGTGTGATTAGAGCTGTCACTCAATGGTGTGTGATTAGAGCTGTCACTACACAGTGTGAGATTTGAGTTCTCACTACACCGTGTGTGATTATAGCTGTCGCTACACGGTGTGAGTTTAGAGATGTGACTACATGGTGTGTGATTAGAGTTGTCACTACACCGTGTGATATTAGAGCAGTCACTACACCTTGTGTGATTAGACCTGTGACTACATGGTGTGTGATTAGATCTGTCTCTACACAGTGTGTGATTAGACCTGTGACTACATGGTGTGTGATTAGAGCTGTCATGACACGGTGTTTGATTAGAGCTGTCAATACACGGTGTGTGATTACAGCTGTCACTACACTGTGAGTGATTACAGCTGTCACTACACTGTGTGTGATTAGACCTGTGACTACATTGTGTGTGATTAGAGCTGTCATGACACGGTGTTTGATTAGAGCTGTCACGACACGGTGTGTGATTAGAGCTGTCACTGCACCATGTGTGCTTAGAGCTGTCAGTACACGGTGTGTGATTAGAGCTGTCACTACACAGTGTGAGATTAGAGTTCTCACTACATCGTGTGTGATTAGAGCTGTCAGTACACGGTGTGAGTTTAGAGCTGTGACTACATGGTGCGTAATTAGAGCTGTCACTACACCGTGTGATATTTGAGCTGTCGTTACACGGTGTGTGATTAGAGGTATGACTACATGGCGTCTGATTAGAGCTGTATCTACACGGTGTGAGATTAGAGCTGTCTCTACACAGTGTGAGATTAGAGCTGTCACTACATCATGTGCGATTAGAGTTGTCACTACATGGTGTGTGATTAGAGCTGTCAATACACTGTGTGTGATTAGAGCTGTCACTGCACCATGTGTGATTAGAGCTGTCACTACACCGTGTGTGATTAGATCTGTCAGTACACGGTGTGTGATTAGAGCTGTCACTCAATGGTGTGTGATTAGACTGTCACTACATGGTGTGTGATCAGAGCTGTCAGTACACCATTTGTGATTAGAGCTGTCACTTCACAGTGTGAGATTAGAGCTGTCACTACACCGTGTGTGATTATAGCTGTCACTACATGGTGTGTGATTAGAGCTGTCACTACAAGGTGTGTGATTAGAGCTATCACTACATGGTGTGTGATTAGCGCTGTCACTATATGGTGTGTGATTAGAGCTGTCACTACATGGTGTGTGATTAGAGCTGTCACTACATGGTGTGTGATTAGAGCTGTCAGTACACCATTTGTGATTAGAGCTGTCACTACACGGTGCGTGATTAGAGCTGTCAGTACATGGTGTGTGATTAGAGCTGTCACTCATTGGTGTGTGATTAGAGCTGTCACTACACAGTGTGAGATTAGCGCTGTCACTACACGGTGTGTGCTTAGAGCTGTCTCTACACCGTGTGAGATTAGAGCTGTCACATCACCGTGTGAGATTAGAGCTGTCACTACACCGTGTGTGATTAGAGCTGTCACTACACGGTGTGAGATTAGGGCTGTCACTACACCGTGTGTGATTATAGCTGTCACTACATGGTGTGTGATTAGAGCTGTCACTACATGGTGTGTGATTAGAGCTATCACTACATGGTGTGTGATTAGCGCTGTCACTATATGGTATGTGATTAGAGCTGTCACTACATGGTGTGTGATTAGAGCTGTCACTACATGGTGTGTGTTTAGAGCTGTCAGTACACCATTTGTGATTAGAGCTGTCACTACATGGTGTGTGATTAGAGCTGTCACTACACGGTGCGTGATTAGAGCTGTCAGTACATGGTGTGTGATTAGAGCTGTCACTCAATGGTGTGTGATTAGAGCTGTCACTACACAGTGTGAGATTTGAGTTCTCACTACACCGTGTGTGATTAGAGCTGTCGCTACACGGTGTGAATTTAGAGATGTGACTACATGGTGTGTGATTAGAGCTGTCACTACACCGTGTGATATTAGAGCAGTCACTACACTGTGTGTGATTAGACCTGTGACTACATGGTGTGTGATTAGATCTGTCTCTACACAGTGTGTGATTAGACCTGTGACTACATGGTGTGTGATTAGAGCTGTCATGACACGGTGTTTGATTAGAGCTGTCACGACACGGTGTGTGATTAGAGCTGTCACTGCACCATGTGTGCTTAGAGCTGTCAGTACACGGTGTGTGATTAGAGCTGTCACTCAAAGGTGTGTGATTAGAGCTGTCACTACACAGTGTGAGATTAGAGTTCTCACTACATCGTGTGTGATTAGAGCTGTCAGTACACGGTGTGAGTTTAGAGCTGTGACTACATGGTGCGTAATTAGAGCTGTCACTACACCGTGTGATATTTGAGCTGTCGTTACACGGTGTGTGATTAGAGGTATGACTACATGGCGTCTGATTAGAGCTGTATCTACACGGTGTGAGATTAGAGCTGTCTCTACACAGTGTGAGATTAGAGCTGTCACTACATCATGTGCGATTAGAGTTGTCACTACATGGTGTGTGATTAGAGCTGTCAATACACTGTGTGTGATTAGAGCTGTCACTGCACCATGTGTGATTAGACTGTCACTACATGGTGTGTGATCAGAGCTGTCAGTACACCATTTGTGATTAGAGCTGTCACTACACAGTGTGAGATTAGAGCTGTCACTACACCGTGTGTGATTATAGCTGTCACTACATGGTGTGTGATTAGAGCTGTCACTACATGGTGTGTGATTAGAGCTATCACTACATGGTGTGTGATTAGCGCTGTCACTATATGGTGTGTGATTAGAGCTGTCACTAAATGGTGTGTGATTAGAGCTGTCACTACATGGTGTGTGATTAGAGCTGTCAGTACACCATTTGTGATTAGAGCTGTCACTACACGGTGCGTGATTAGAGCTGTCAGTACATGGTGTGTGATTAGAGCTGTCACTCAATGGTGTGTGATTAGAGCTGTCACTACACAGTGTGAGATTTGAGTTCTCACTACACCGTGTGTGATTAGAGCTGTCGCTTCACGGTGTGGGTTTAGAGATGTGACTACATGGTGTGTGATTAGAGCTGTCACTACACCGTGTGATATTAGAGCTGTCACTACACTGTGTGTGATTAGACCTGTGACTACATGGTGTATGATTAGATCTGTCTCTACACAGTGTGTGATTAGACCTGTGACTACATGGTGTGTGATTAGAGCTGTCATGACACGGTGTTTGATTAGAGCTGTCAATACATGGTGTGTGATTACAGCTGTCACTACACTGTGTGTGATTACAGCTGTCACTACACTGTGTGTGATTAGACCTGTGACTACATGGTGTGTGATTAGAGCTGTCATGACACGGTGTTTGATTAGAGCTGTCACGACACGGTGTGTGATTAGAGCTGTCACTGCACCATGTGTGCTTAGAGCTGTCAGTACACAGTGTGTGATTAGAGCTGTCACTCAAAGGTGTGTGATTAGAGCTGTCACTACACAGTGTGAGATTAGAGTTCTCACTACATCGTGTGTGATTAGAGCTGTCAGTATACGGTGTGAGTTTAGAGCTGTGACTACATGGTGCGTAATTAGAACTGTCACTAAACCGTGTGATATTTGAGCTGTCGTTACACGGTGTGTGATTAGAGGTATGACTACATGGCGTCTGATTAGAGCTGTATCTACACGGTGTGAGATTAGAGCTGTCTCTACACAGTGTGAGATTAGAGCTGTCACTACACCATGTGTGATTAGAGTTGTCACTACATGGTGTGTGATTAGAGCTGTCAATACACTGTGTGTGATTAGAGCTGTCACTGCACCATGTGTGATTAGAGCTGTCACTACACCGTGTGTGATTAGATCTGTAAGTACACGGTGTGTGATTAGAGCTGTCACTCAATGGTGTGTGATTAGACTGTCACTACACAGTATGAGATTAGAGCTGTCACTACACCGTGTATGATTAGAGCTGTCAGTACACGGTGTGAGTTTAGAGCTGTGACTACATGGTGTGTGATTAGAGCTGTCACTACACCGTGTGATGTTAGAGCTGTCTCTATACAGTGTGAGATTAGAGCTGTCACTACACCATGTTCAATTAGAGTTGTCACAGCATGGTATGAGATTAGAACTGTCACTATACCGTGTGTGATTAAAGCTGTCACTACACAATGTGTGATTAGAGCTGTCACTACACGGTGTGTGATTAGAGCTGTCACTACACGGTGTTAGATTAGAGCTGTCCGTACACCATGTGAGATTAGGGCTGTGTCTACACCGTGTGTGATTAGAACTGTCAGTACACGGTGTGTGATTAGAGCTCTAACTACACGGTGTGTGATTAGAGATGTCACTACACCGTGTGTGATTAGAGCTGTCACTACATGGTGTGTGATTAGAGCTGTCAATACACTGTGTGTGATTAGAGCTGTCACTGCACCATGTGTGCTTAGAGCTGTCACTACACCTTGTGTGATTAGATCTGTCAGTACACGGTGTGTGATTAGAGCTGTCACTCAATGGTGTGTGATTAGAGCTGTCAATCAAGGGTGTGTGATTAGAGCTGTCACTACACAGTGTGAGATTAGAGTTCTCACTACACCGTGTGTGATTAGAGCTGTCAGTACAAGGTGTGAGTTTAGAGCTGTGACTACATGGTGTGTGATTAGAGCTGTCACTACATCGTGTGATATTAGGGCTGTCGTTACACGGTGTGTGATTAGAGCTGTCACTACACGGTGTGAGATTAGAGCTGTCCGTACACCATGTGAGATTAGGGCTGTGTCTACACCGTGTGTGATTAGAGCTGCGTCCACACCGTGTGTGATTAGAGCTGTCAGTACAGGGTGTGTGATTAGAGCTGTCAATACACCGTGTGTGACTAGAGCTGTGTCTACACCGTGTGTGATTAGAGCTGTCACTACACGGTATGTGATTAGACCTGTCACTACACGCTGTGTGATTAGAGCTGTCACTACACGGTGTATGATTAGAGCTGTCACTACACGGTGTGAGAATAGAGCTGTCAGTACACGCTGTATGGTTCGAGCCGTCACTACATGGTGTGAGATTAGGGTTTTCACTACACCGTGTGTGATTAGTGCTGTCACTACACCGTATGTGATTAGACCTTTCACTACACGGTGTGTGATTGGAGCTGTCACTACACAGTGCGAGATTAGTGCTGTCACTACACTGTGTGCGATAAGAGCTGTCACTACATGGTTTGAGGTTAGAGCTGTCTCTACTCCATGTGTGATTTGAGCTGTCTCTACACCGCATGTGATTAGACCTGTCACTACAAGGTGTGTGATTAGAGCTGTCACTACATGGTTTGTGATTAGAGCTGTCACTACACGGTGTGAGATTAGAGCTTTGACTACACGTTGTGAGATTTGAGCTATCACTACGCCATGTGTGATTAGAGCTGTCACTATATGGTGTGTGATTAGAGCTCTCTCTACTCCATGTGAGTTTAGAGCTGTCACTACATGGTTTTTGATTAGAGCTGTCACTACAAGGTGTGAGATTAGTGCTGTCTCTACACCGTGTGTGATTAGAGCAGTGATTACACAGTGTGTGATTAGAGCTGTCACTACACGGTGTGTGTTTAGAGCTATCACTACACAGTGTGTGATTAGCGCTGTCACTACACGGTGTGAGATTAGAGCTGTCACTACAACGTGTGTGATTAGAGAGCTGTCTCTACACGGAGTGTGATTAGAGCTGTCTGTACTTAGTGTGTGATTAATGCTGTCACTTCATGGTGTGTGTTTAGAGCTATCTCTACACAGTGTGTGATTAGCACTGTCACTACACGGTGTGTGCTTAGAGCTGTCTCTACACCGTGTGAGATTAGAGCTGTCACATCACCGTGTGAGATTAGAGCTGTCACTACACCGTGTGTGATTAGAGCTGTCACTACACAGTGTGTGATTAGAGCTGTCACTACATGGTGTGAGATTAGAGCTGTCACTACACCGTGTGTGATTAGAGCTGTCACTACATGGTGTGAGATTAGAGCTGTCACTACACCGTGTGTGATTAGAGCTGTCACTACACCGTGTGTGATTAGAGCTGTCACTACACCGTGTGTGATTAGAGCTGTCAGTACACACTGTGTGATTAGAGCTTTCATGACACCGTGTGTGATTAGAGCTTGCTCTACACCATGTGAGATTAGAGCTGTCACTACACGGTGTGAGATTATCGCTGTAACTACACGGCGTGAGATTAGAGCTTTGACTGCTCCGTGTGTGATTAGAGCTGTCTCTACATCGTGTGTGATTAGAGCTGTCACTACACCATGTGTGATTAGAGCTGTCAGTACATTGTGTGTGATAAGAGCTGTCACTACACCATGTGCGATTAGAGTTGTCACTACATTGTGTGTGATTAGAGCTGTCAATACACGGTGTGTGATTAGAGTTGTCACTGCACCATGTGTGCTTAGAGCTGTCACTACACCGTGTGTGATTAGATATGTCAGTACACGGTGTGTGAGTAGAGCTGTCAGTACACAGTGTGTGATTAGAGCTGTCACTGAATGGTGTGTGATTAGAGCTGTCACTACACCGTGTGATATTAGAGCTGTCGTTACACGATGTGTGATTAGAGCTGTCACTTCACGGTCTGTGATTAGAGCTGTCAGTACATGGTGTGAGATTAGAGCTGTCACTACACAGTGTGAGATTAGAGTTCTCACTACACCGTGTATGATTAGAGCTGTCAGTACACGGTGTGAGTTTAGAGCTGTGACTACATGATGTGTGATTAGAGCTGTCACTACACCGTGTGATGTTAGAACTGTCTCTACACAGTGTGAGATTAGAGCTGTTACTACAACGTGTGTGATTAGAGAGCTGTCTCTACACGGAGTGTGATTAGAGCTTTCACTACACCGTGTGTGATTAGCGCTGTCTCTACACGATGTCTGATTAGAGCTGTCTCTACTCCGTGTGAGATTAGAGCTGTCACTACACGGTGTGTGATTAGAGCTGTCACTACACTGTGTGATATTAGAGCTGTCGCTACACTGTGTGTGATTGGACCTGTGACTACATGGTGTGAGATTAGAGCTGTCACTACACCGTGTGTGATTAGAGCTGTCACTACACGGTGTGTGATTAGATCTGTCAGTACACGGTGTGTGATTAGAGTTGTCACTAAATGGTGTGTGATTAGAGCTGTCACTACACGGTGTGAGATTAGTGCTGTCCCTACACAGTGTGAGATTAGAGCTGTCTGTACTTAGTGTGTGATTAGAGCTGTCACTTCATGGTGTGTGTTTAGAGCTATCTCTACACAGTGTGTGATTAGCACTGTCACTACACGGTGTGTGCTTAGAGCTGTCTCTACACCGTGTGAGATTAGAGCTGTCACATCACCGTGTGAGATTAGAGCTGTCACTACACCGTGTGTGATTAGAGCTGTCACTACACAGTGTGTGATTAGAGCTGTCACTACATGGTGTGAGATTAGAGCTGTCACTACACCGTGTGTGATTAGAGCTGTCACTACATGGTGTGAGATTAGAGCTGTCACTACACCATGTGTGATTAGAGCTGTCAGTACATTGTGTGTGATAAGAGCTGTCACTACACCATGTGCGATTAGAGTTGTCACTACATTGTGTGTGATTAGAGCTGTCAATACACGGTGTGTGATTAGAGTTGTCACTGCACCATGTGTGCTTAGAGCTGTCACTACACCGTGTGTGATTAGATATGTCAGTACACGGTGTGTGAGTAGAGCTGTCAGTACACAGTGTGTGATTAGAGCTGTCACTGAATGGTGTGTGATTAGAGCTGTCACTACACCGTGTGATATTAGAGCTGTCGTTACACGATGTGTGATTAGAGCTGTCACTTCACGGTCTGTGATTAGAGCTGTCAGTACATGGTGTGAGATTAGAGCTGTCACTACACAGTGTGAGATTTGAGTTCTCACTACACCGTGTGTGATTAGAGCTGTCGCTACATGGTGTGGGTTTAGAGATGTGACTACATGATGTGTGATTAGAGCTGTCACTACACCGTGTGATATTAGAGCTGTCACTACACTGTGTGTGATTAGACCTGTGACTACATGGTGTATGATTAGATCTGTCTCTACACAGTGTGTGATTAGACCTGTGACTACATGGTGTGTGATTAGAGCTGTCATGACACGGTGTTTGATTAGAGCTGTCAATACATGGTGTGTGATTACAGCTGTCACTACACTGTGTGTGATTACAGCTGTCACTACACTGTGTGTGATTAGACCTGTGACTACATGGTGTGTGATTAGAGCTGTCATGACACGGTGTTTGATTAGAGCTGTCACGACACGGTGTGTGATTAGAGCTGTCACTGCACCATGTGTGCTTAGAGCTGT
This sequence comes from Isurus oxyrinchus, assembly GCA_026770705.1. NCBI lineage: Eukaryota > Metazoa > Chordata > Chondrichthyes > Lamniformes > Lamnidae > Isurus > Isurus oxyrinchus. The sequence goes on from JANJGN010000023.1 coordinate 44,995,769, forward strand.
CAGTACACAGTGTGTGATTAGAGCTGTCACTCAAAGGTGTGTGATTAGAGCTGTCACTACACAGTGTGAGATTAGAGTTCTCACTACATCGTGTGTGATTAGAGCTGTCAGTATACGGTGTGAGTTTAGAGCTGTGACTACATGGTGCGTAATTAGAACTGTCACTACACCGTGTGATATTTGAGCTGTCGTTACACGGTGTGTGATTAGAGGTATGACTACATGGCGTCTGATTAGAGCTGTATCTACACGGTGTGAGATTAGAGCTGTCTCTACACAGTGTGAGATTAGAGCTGTCACTACACCATGTGTGATTAGAGTTGTCACTACATGGTGTGTGATTAGAGCTGTCAATACACTGTGTGTGATTAGAGCTGTCACTGCACCATGTGTGATTAGAGCTGTCACTACACCGTGTGTGATTAGATCTGTAAGTACACGGTGTGTGATTAGAGCTGTCACTCAATGGTGTGTGATTAGACTGTCACTACACAGTATGAGATTAGAGCTGTCACTACACCGTGTATGATTAGAGCTGTCAGTACACGGTGTGAGTTTAGAGCTGTGACTACATGGTGTGTGATTAGAGCTGTCACTACACCGTGTGATGTTAGAGCTGTCTCTATACAGTGTGAGATTAGAGCTGTCACTACACCATGTTCAATTAGAGTTGTCACAGCATGGTGTGAGATTAGAACTGTCACTATACCGTGTGTGATTAAAGCTGTCACTACACAATGTGTGATTAGAGCTGTCACTACACGGTGTGTGATTAGAGCTGTCACTACACGGTGTGAGATTAGAGCTGTCCGTACACCATGTGAGATTAGGGCTGTGTCTACACCGTGTGTGATTAGAACTGTCAGTACACGGTGTGTGATTAGAGCTCTAACTACACGGTGTGTGATTAGAGATGTCACTACACCGTGTGTGATTAGAGCTGTCACTACATGGTGTGTGATTAGAGCTGTCAATACACTGTGTGTGATTAGAGCTGTCACTGCACCATGTGTGCTTAGAGCTGTCACTACACCTTGTGTGATTAGATCTGTCAGTACACGGTGTGTGATTAGAGCTGTCACTCAATGGTGTGTGATTAGAGCTGTCAATCAAGGGTGTGTGATTAGAGCTGTCACTACACAGTGTGAGATTAGAGTTCTCACTACACCGTGTGTGATTAGAGCTGTCAGTACAAGGTGTGAGTTTAGAGCTGTGACTACATGGTGTGTGATTAGAGCTGTCACTACATCGTGTGATATTAGGGCTGTCGTTACACGGTGTGTGATTAGAGCTGTCACTACATGGTGTGAGATTAGAGCTGTCCGTACACCATGTGAGATTAGGGCTGTGTCTACACCGTGTGTGATTAGAGCTGCGTCCACACCGTGTGTGATTAGAGCTGTCAGTACAGGGTGTGTGATTAGAGCTGTCATTACACCGTGTGTGACCAGAGCTGTGTCTACACCGTGTGTGATTAGAGCTGTCACTACACGGTATGTGATTAGACCTGTCACTACACGCTGTGTGATTAGAGCTGTCACTACACGGTGTATGATTAGAGCTGTCACTACACGGTGTGAGAATAGAGCTGTCAGTACACGCTGTATGGTTCGAGCCGTCACTACATGGTGTGAGATTAGGGTTTTCACTACACCGTGTGTGATTAGTGCTGTCACTACACCGTATGTGATTAGACCTTTCACTACACGGTGTGTGATTGGAGCTGTCACTACACAGTGCGAGATTAGTGCTGTCACTACACTGTGTGCGATAAGAGCTGTCACTACATGGTTTGAGGTTAGAGCTGTCTCTACTCCATGTGTGATTTGAGCTGTCTCTACACCGCGTGTGATTAGACCTGTCACTACAAGGTGTGTGATTAGAGCTGTCACTACATGGTTTGTGATTAGAGCTGTCACTACACGGTGTGAGATTAGAGCTTTGACTACACGTTGTGAGATTTGAGCTATCACTACGCCATGTGTGATTAGAGCTGTCACTACACGGTGTGAGATTAGAGCTCTCTCTACTCCATGTGAGTTTAGAGCTGTCACTACATGGTTTTTGATTAGAGCTGTCACTACAAGGTGTGAGATTAGTGCTGTCTCTACACCGTGTGTGATTAGAGCAGTGATTACACAGTGTGTGATTAGAGCTGTCACTACACGGTGTGTGTTTAGAGCTATCACTACACAGTGTGTGATTAGCGCTGTCACTACACGGTGTGAGATTAGAGCTGTCACTACAACGTGTGTGATTAGAGAGCTGTCTCTACACGGAGTGTGATTAGAGCTGTCACTACACCGTGTGTGATTAGCGCTGTCTCTACACGATGTCTGATTAGAGCTGTCTCTACTCCGTGTGAGATTAGAGCTGTCACTACACGGTGTGTGATTAGAGCTGTCACTACACCGTGTGATATTAGAGCTGTCGCTACACTGTGTGTGATTGGACCTGTGACTACATGGTGTGAGATTAGAGCTGTCACTACACCGTGTGTGATTAGAGCTGTCACTACACGGTGTGTGATTAGATCTGTCAGTACACGGTGTGTGATTAGAGTTGTCACTACATGGTGTGTGATTAGAGCTGTCAATACACTGTGTGTGATTAGAGCTGTCACTGCACCATGTGTGCTTAGAGCTGTCACTACACCTTGTGTGATTAGATCTGTCAGTACACGGTGTGTGATTAGAGCTGTCACTCAATGGTGTGTGATTAGAGCTGTCAATCAAGGGTGTGTGATTAGAGCTGTCACTACACAGTGTGAGATTAGAGTTCTCACTACACCGTGTGTGATTAGAGCTGTCAGTACAAGGTGTGAGTTTAGAGCTGTGACTACATGGTGTGTGATTAGAGCTGTCACTACATCGTGTGATATTAGGGCTGTCGTTACACGGTGTGTGATTAGAGCTGTCACTACACGGTGTGAGATTAGAGCTGTCCGTACACCATGTGAGATTAGGGCTGTGTCTACACCGTGTGTGATTAGAGCTGCGTCCACACCGTGTGTGATTAGAGCTGTCAGTACAGGGTGTGTGATTAGAGCTGTCAATACACCGTGTGTGACCAGAGCTGTGTCTACACCGTGTGTGATTAGAGCTGTCACTACACGGTATGTGATTAGACCTGTCACTACACGCTGTGTGATTAGAGCTGTCACTACACGGTGTATGATTAGAGCTGTCACTACACGGTGTGAGAATAGAGCTGTCAGTACACGCTGTATGGTTCGAGCCGTCACTACATGGTGTGAGATTAGGGTTTTCACTACACCGTGTGTGATTAGTGCTGTCACTACACCGTATGTGATTAGACCTTTCACTACACGGTGTGTGATTGGAGCTGTCACTACACAGTGCGAGATTAGTGCTGTCACTACACTGTGTGCGATAAGAGCTGTCACTACATGGTTTGAGGTTAGAGCTGTCTCTACTCCATGTGTGATTTGAGCTGTCTCTACACCGCATGTGATTAGACCTGTCACTACAAGGTGTGTGATTAGAGCTGTCACTACATGGTTTGTGATTAGAGCTGTCACTACACGGTGTGAGATTAGAGCTTTGACTACACGTTGTGAGATTTGAGCTATCACTACGCCATGTGTGATTAGAGCTGTCACTATATGGTGTGTGATTAGAGCTCTCTCTACTCCATGTGAGTTTAGAGCTGTCACTACATGGTTTTTGATTAGAGCTGTCACTACAAGGTGTGAGATTAGTGCTGTCTCTACACCGTGTGTGATTAGAGCAGTGATTACACTGTGTGTGATTAGAGCTGTCACTACACGGTGTGTGTTTAGAGCTATCACTACACAGTGTGTGATTAGCGCTGTCACTACACGGTGTGAGATTAGAGCTGTCACTACAACGTGTGTGATTAGAGAGCTGTCTCTACACGGAGTGTGATTAGAGCTGTCTGTACTTAGTGTGTGATTAATGCTGTCACTTCATGGTGTGTGTTTAGAGCTATCTCTACACAGTGTGTGATTAGCACTGTCACTACACGGTGTGTGCTTAGAGCTGTCTCTACACCGTGTGAGATTAGAGCTGTCACATCACCGTGTGAGATTAGAGCTGTCACTACACCGTGTGTGATTAGAGCTGTCACTACACAGTGTGTGATTAGAGCTGTCACTACATGGTGTGAGATTAGAGCTGTCACTACACCGTGTGTGATTAGAGCTGTCACTACATGGTGTGAGATTAGAGCTGTCACTACACCGTGTGTGATTAGAGCTGTCACTACACCGTGTGTGATTAGAGCTGTCACTACACCGTGTGTGATTAGAGCTGTCAGTACACACTGTGTGATTAGAGCTTTCATGACACCGTGTGTGATTAGAGCTTGCTCTACACCATGTGAGATTAGAGCTGTCACTACACGGTGTGAGATTATCGCTGTAACTACACGGCGTGAGATTAGAGCTTTGACTGCTCCGTGTGTGATTAGAGCTGTCTCTACATCGTGTGTGATTAGAGCTGTCACTACACCATGTGTGATTAGAGCTGTCAGTACATTGTGTGTGATAAGAGCTGTCACTACACCATGTGCGATTAGAGTTGTCACTACATTGTGTGTGATTAGAGCTGTCAATACACGGTGTGTGATTAGAGTTGTCACTGCACCATGTGTGCTTAGAGCTGTCACTACACCGTGTGTGATTAGATATGTCAGTACACGGTGTGTGAGTAGAGCTGTCAGTACACAGTGTGTGATTAGAGCTGTCACTGAATGGTGTGTGATTAGAGCTGTCACTACACCGTGTGATATTAGAGCTGTCGTTACACGATGTGTGATTAGAGCTGTCACTTCACGGTCTGTGATTAGAGCTGTCAGTACATGGTGTGAGATTAGAGCTGTCACTACACAGTGTGAGATTAGAGTTCTCACTACACCGTGTATGATTAGAGCTGTCAGTACACGGTGTGAGTTTAGAGCTGTGACTACATGATGTGTGATTAGAGCTGTCACTACACCGTGTGATGTTAGAACTGTCTCTACACAGTGTGAGATTAGAGCTGTTACTACAACGTGTGTGATTGGAGAGCTGTCTCTACACGGAGTGTGATTAGAGCTTTCACTACACCGTGTGTGATTAGCGCTGTCTCTACACGATGTCTGATTAGAGCTGTCTCTGCTCCGTGTGAGATTAGAGCTGTCACTACACGGTGTGTGATTAGAGCTGTCACTACACCGTGTGATATTAGAGCTGTCGCTACACTGTGTGTGATTGGACCTGTGACTACATGGTGTGAGATTAGAGCTGTCACTACACCGTGTGTGATTAGAGCTGTCACTACACGGTGTGTGATTAGATCTGTCAGTACACGGTGTGTGATTAGAGTTGTCACTAAATGGTGTGTGATTAGAGCTGTCACTACACGGTGTGAGATTAGTGCTGTCCCTACACAGTGTGAGATTAGAGCTGTCTGTACTTAGTGTGTGATTAGAGCTGTCACTTCATGGTGTGTGTTTAGAGCTATCTCTACACAGTGTGTGATTAGCACTGTCACTACACGGTGTGTGCTTAGAGCTGTCTCTACACCGTGTGAGATTAGAGCTGTCACATCACCGTGTGAGATTAGAGCTGTCACTACACCGTGTGTGATTAGAGCTGTCACTACACAGTGTGTGATTAGAGCTGTCACTACATGGTGTGAGATTAGAGCTGTCACTACACCGTGTGTGATTAGAGCTGTCACTACATGGTGTGAGATTAGAGCTGTCACTACACCATGTGTGATTAGAGCTGTCAGTACATTGTGTGTGATAAGAGCTGTCACTACACCATGTGCGATTAGAGTTGTCACTACATTGTGTGTGATTAGAGCTGTCAATACACGGTGTGTGATTAGAGTTGTCACTGCACCATGTGTGCTTAGAGCTGTCACTACACCGTGTGTGATTAGATATGTCAGTACACGGTGTGTGAGTAGAGCTGTCAGTACACAGTGTGTGATTAGAGCTGTCACTGAATGGTGTGTGATTAGAGCTGTCACTACACCGTGTGATATTAGAGCTGTCGTTACACGATGTGTGATTAGAGCTGTCACTTCACGGTCTGTGATTAGAGCTGTCAGTACATGGTGTGAGATTAGAGCTGTCACTACACAGTGTGAGATTTGAGTTCTCACTACACCGTGTGTGATTAGAGCTGTCGCTACATGGTGTGGGTTTAGAGATGTGACTACATGGTGTGTGATTAGAGCTGTCACTACACCGTGTGATATTAGAGCTGTCACTACACTGTGTGTGATTAGACCTGTGACTACATGGTGTATGATTAGATCTGTCTCTACACAGTGTGTGATTAGACCTGTGACTACATGGTGTGTGATTAGAGCTGTCATGACACGGTGTTTGATTAGAGCTGTCAATACATGGTGTGTGATTACAGCTGTCACTACACTGTGTGTGATTACAGCTGTCACTACACTGTGTGTGATTAGACCTGTGACTACATGGTGTGTGATTAGAGCTGTCATGACACGGTGTTTGATTAGAGCTGTCACGACACGGTGTGTGATTAGAGCTGTCACTGCACCATGTGTGCTTAGAGCTGTCAGTACACAGTGTGTGATTAGAGCTGTCACTCAAAGGTGTGTGATTAGAGCTGTCACTACACAGTGTGAGATTAGAGTTCTCACTACATCGTGTGTGATTAGAGCTGTCAGTATACGGTGTGAGTTTAGAGCTGTGACTACATGGTGCGTAATTAGAACTGTCACTACACCGTGTGATATTTGAGCTGTCGTTACACGGTGTGTGATTAGAGGTATGACTACATGGCGTCTGATTAGAGCTGTATCTACACGGTGTGAGATTAGAGCTGTCTCTACACAGTGTGAGATTAGAGCTGTCACTACACCATGTGTGATTAGAGTTGTCACTACATGGTGTGTGATTAGAGCTGTCAATACACTGTGTGTGATTAGAGCTGTCACTGCACCATGTGTGATTAGAGCTGTCACTACACCGTGTGTGATTAGATCTGTAAGTACACGGTGTGTGATTAGAGCTGTCACTCAATGGTGTGTGATTAGACTGTCACTACACAGTATGAGATTAGAGCTATCACTACACCGTGTATGATTAGAGCTGTCAGTACACGGTGTGAGTTTAGAGCTGTGACTACATGGTGTGTGATTAGAGCTGTCACTACACCGTGTGATGTTAGAGCTGTCTCTATACAGTGTGAGATTAGAGCTGTCACTACACCATGTTCAATTAGAGTTGTCACAGCATGGTGTGAGATTAGAACTGTCACTATACCGTGTGTGATTAAAGCTGTCACTACACAATGTGTGATTAGAGCTGTCACTACACGGTGTGTGATTAGAGCTGTCACTACACGGTGTGAGATTAGAGCTGTCCGTACACCATGTGAGATTAGGGCTGTGTCTACACCGTGTGTGATTAGAACTGTCAGTACACGGTGTGTGATTAGAGCTCTAACTACACGGTGTGTGATTAGAGATGTCACTACACCGTGTGTGATTAGAGCTGTCACTACATGGTGTGTGATTAGAGCTGTCAATACACTGTGTGTGATTAGAGCTGTCACTGCACCATGTGTGCTTAGAGCTGTCACTACACCTTGTGTGATTAGATCTGTCAGTACACGGTGTGTGATTAGAGCTGTCACTCAATGGTGTGTGATTAGAGCTGTCAATCAAGGGTGTGTGATTAGAGCTGTCACTACACAGTGTGAGATTAGAGTTCTCACTACACCGTGTGTGATTAGAGCTGTCAGTACAAGGTGTGAGTTTAGAGCTGTGACTACATGGTGTGTGATTAGAGCTGTCACTACATCGTGTGATATTAGGGCTGTCGTTACACGGTGTGTGATTAGAGCTGTCACTACATGGTGTGAGATTAGAGCTGTCCGTACACCATGTGAGATTAGGGCTGTGTCTACACCGTGTGTGATTAGAGCTGCGTCCACACCGTGTGTGATTAGAGCTGTCAGTACAGGGTGTGTGATTAGAGCTGTCATTACACCGTGTGTGACCAGAGCTGTGTCTACACCGTGTGTGATTAGAGCTGTCACTACACGGTATGTGATTAGACCTGTCACTACACGCTGTGTGATTAGAGCTGTCACTACACGGTGTATGATTAGAGCTGTCACTACACGGTGTGAGAATAGAGCTGTCAGTACACGCTGTATGGTTCGAGCCGTCACTACATGGTGTGAGATTAGGGTTTTCACTACACCGTGTGTGATTAGTGCTGTCACTACACCGTATGTGATTAGACCTTTCACTACACGGTGTGTGATTGGAGCTGTCACTACACAGTGCGAGATTAGTGCTGTCACTACACTGTGTGCGATAAGAGCTGTCACTACATGGTTTGAGGTTAGAGCTGTCTCTACTCCATGTGTGATTTGAGCTGTCTCTACACCGCGTGTGATTAGACCTGTCACTACAAGGTGTGTGATTAGAGCTGTCACTACATGGTTTGTGATTAGAGCTGTCACTACACGGTGTGAGATTAGAGCTTTGACTACACGTTGTGAGATTTGAGCTATCACTACGCCATGTGTGATTAGAGCTGTCACTACACGGTGTGAGATTAGAGCTCTCTCTACTCCATGTGAGTTTAGAGCTGTCACTACATGGTTTTTGATTAGAGCTGTCACTACAAGGTGTGAGATTAGTGCTGTCTCTACACCGTGTGTGATTAGAGCAGTGATTACACAGTGTGTGATTAGAGCTGTCACTACACGGTGTGTGTTTAGAGCTATCACTACACAGTGTGTGATTAGCGCTGTCACTACACGGTGTGAGATTAGAGCTGTCACTACAACGTGTGTGATTAGAGAGCTGTCTCTACACGGAGTGTGATTAGAGCTGTCACTACACCGTGTGTGATTAGCGCTGTCTCTACACGATGTCTGATTAGAGCTGTCTCTACTCCGTGTGAGATTAGAGCTGTCACTACACGGTGTGTGATTAGAGCTGTCACTACACCGTGTGATATTAGAGCTGTCGCTACACTGTGTGTGATTGGACCTGTGACTACATGGTGTGAGATTAGAGCTGTCACTACACCGTGTGTGATTAGAGCTGTCACTACACGGTGTGTGATTAGATCTGTCAGTACACGGTGTGTGATTAGAGTTGTCACTAAATGGTGTGTGATTAGAGCTGTCACTACACGGTGTGAGATTAGTGCTGTCCCTACACAGTGTGAGATTAGAGCTGTCTGTACTTAGTGTGTGATTAGAGCTGTCACTTCATGGTGTGTGTTTAGAGCTATCTCTACACAGTGTGTGATTAGCACTGTCACTACACGGTGTGTGCTTAGAGCTGTCTCTACACCGTGTGAGATTAGAGCTGTCACGTCACCGTGTGAGATTAGAGCTGTCACTACACCGTGTGTGATTAGAGCTGTCACTACACAGTGTGTGATTAGAGCTGTCACTACATGGTGTGAGATTAGAGCTGTCACTACACCGTGTGTGATTAGAGCTGTCACTACATGGTGTGAGATTAGAGCTGTCACTACACCGTGTGTGATTAGAGCTGTCACTACACCGTGTGTGATTAGAGCAGTCACTACACCGTGTGTGATTAGAGCTGTCAGTACACACTGTGTGATTAGAGCTTTCATGACACCGTGTGTGATTAGAGCTTGCTCTACACCATGTGAGATTAGAGCTGTCACTACACGGTGTGAGATTATCGCTGTAACTACACGGCGTGAGATTAGAGCTTTGACTGCTCCGTGTGTGATTAGAGCTGTCTCTACATCGTGTGTGATTAGAGTTGTCACTGCACCATGTGTGCTTAGAGCTGTCACTACACCGTGTGTGATTAGATATGTCAGTACACGGTGTGTGAGTAGAGCTGTCAGTACACAGTGTGTGATTAGAGCTGTCACTGAATGGTGTGTGATTAGAGCTGTCACTACACCGTGTGATATTAGAGCTGTCGTTACACGATGTGTGATTAGAGCTGTCACTTCACGGTCTGTGATTAGAGCTGTCAGTACATGGTGTGAGATTAGAGCTGTCACTACACAGTGTGAGATTAGAGTTCTCACTACACCGTGTATGATTAGAGCTGTCAGTACACGGTGTGAGTTTAGAGCTGTGACTACATGATGTGTGATTAGAGCTGTCACTACACCGTGTGATGGTAGAACTGTCTCTACACTGTGTGTGATTAGACCTGTGACTACATGGTGTATGATTAGATCTGTCTCTACACAGTGTGTGATTAGACCTGTGACTACATGGTGTGTGATTAGAGCTGTCATGACACGGTGTTTGATTAGAGCTGTCAATACATGGTGTGTGATTACAGCTGTCACTACACTGTGTGTGATTACAGCTGTCACTACACTGTGTGTGATTAGACCTGTGACTACATGGTGTGTGATTAGAGCTGTCATGACACGGTGTTTGATTAGAGCTGTCACGACACGGTGTGTGATTAGAGCTGTCACTGCACCATGTGTGCTTAGAGCTGTCAGTACACAGTGTGTGATTAGAGCTGTCACTCAAAGGTGTGTGATTAGAGCTGTCACTACACAGTGTGAGATTAGAGTTCTCACTACATCGTGTGTGATTAGAGCTGTCAGTATACGGTGTGAGTTTAGAGCTGTGACTACATGGTGCGTAATTAGAACTTTCACTACACCGTGTGATATTTGAGCTGTCGTTACACGGTGTGTGATTAGAGGTATGACTACATGGCGTCTGATTAGAGCTGTATCTACACGGTGTGAGATTAGAGCTGTCTCTACACAGTGTGAGATTAGAGCTGTCACTACACCATGTGTGATTAGAGTTGTCACTACATGGTGTGTGATTAGAGCTGTCAATACACTGTGTGTGATTAGAGCTGTCACTGCACAGTGTGAGATTAGAGTTCTCACTACATCGTGTGTGATTAGAGCTGTCAGTATACGGTGTGAGTTTAGAGCTGTGACTACATGGTGCGTAATTAGAACTGTCACTACACCGTGTGATATTTGAGCTGTCGTTACACGGTGTGTGATTAGAGGTATGACTACATGGCGTCTGATTAGAGCTGTATCTACACGGTGTGAGATTAGAGCTGTCTCTACACAGTGTGAGATTAGAGCTGTCACTACACCATGTGTGATTAGAGTTGTCACTACATGGTGTGTGATTAGAGCTGTCAATACACTGTGTGTGATTAGAGCTGTCACTGCACCATGTGTGATTAGAGCTGTCACTACACCGTGTGTGATTAGATCTGTAAGTACACGGTGTGTGATTAGAGCTGTCACTCAATGGTGTGTGATTAGACTGTCACTACACAGTATGAGATTAGAGCTGTCACTACACCGTGTATGATTAGAGCTGTCAGTACACGGTGTGAGTTTAGAGCTGTGACTACATGGTGTGTGATTAGAGCTGTCACTACACCGTGTGATGTTAGAGCTGTCTCTATACAGTGTGAGATTAGAGCTGTCACTACACCATGTTCAATTAGAGTTGTCACAGCATGGTGTGAGATTAGAACTGTCACTATACCGTGTGTGATTAAAGCTGTCACTACACAATGTGTGATTAGAGCTGTCACTACACGGTGTGTGATTAGAGCTGTCACTACACGGTGTGAGATTAGAGCTGTCCGTACACCATGTGAGATTAGGGCTGTGTCTACACCGTGTGTGATTAGAACTGTCAGTACACGGTGTGTGATTAGAGCTCTAACTACACGGTGTGTGATTAGAGATGTCACTACACCGTGTGTGATTAGAGCTGTCACTACATGGTGTGTGATTAGAGCTGTCAATACACTGTGTGTGATTAGAGCTGTCACTGCACCATGTGTGCTTAGAGCTGTCACTACACCTTGTGTGATTAGATCTGTCAGTACACGGTGTGTGATTAGAGCTGTCACTCAATGGTGTGTGATTAGAGCTGTCAATCAAGGGTGTGTGATTAGAGCTGTCACTACACAGTGTGAGATTAGAGTTCTCACTACACCGTGTGTGATTAGAGCTGTTAGTACAAGGTGTGAGTTTAGAGCTGTGACTACATGGTGTGTGATTAGAGCTGTCACTACATCGTGTGATATTAGGGCTGTCGTTACACGGTGTGTGATTAGAGCTGTCACTACATGGTGTGAGATTAGAGCTGTCCGTACACCATGTGAGATTAGGGCTGTGTCTACACCGTGTGTGATTAGAGCTGCGTCCACACCGTGTGTGATTAGAGCTGTCAGTACAGGGTGTGTGATTAGAGCTGTCATTACACCGTGTGTGACCAGAGCTGTGTCTACACCGTGTGTGATTAGAGCTGTCACTACACGGTATGTGATTAGACCTGTCACTACACGCTGTGTGATTAGAGCTGTCACTACACGGTGTATGATTAGAGCTGTCACTACACGGTGTGAGAATAGAGCTGTCAGTACACGCTGTATGGTTCGAGCCGTCACTACATGGTGTGAGATTAGGGTTTTCACTACACCGTGTGTGATTAGTGCTGTCACTACACCGTATGTGATTAGACCTTTCACTACACGGTGTGTGATTGGAGCTGTCACTACACAGTGCGAGATTAGTGCTGTCACTACACTGTGTGCGATAAGAGCTGTCACTACATGGTTTGAGGTTAGAGCTGTCTCTACTCCATGTGTGATTTGAGCTGTCTCTACACCGCGTGTGATTAGACCTGTCACTACAAGGTGTGTGATTAGAGCTGTCACTACATGGTTTGTGATTAGAGCTGTCACTACAACGTGTGTGATTAGAGAGCTGTCTCTACACGGAGTGTGATTAGAGCTGTCACTACACCGTGTGTGATTAGCGCTGTCTCTACACGATATCTGATTAGAGCTGTCTCTACTCCGTGTGAGATTAGAGCTGTCACTACACGGTGTGTGATTAGAGCTGTCACTACACCGTGTGATATTAGAGCTGTCGCTACACTGTGTGTGATTGGACCTGTGACTACATGGTGTGAGATTAGAGCTGTCACTACACCGTGTGTGATTAGAGCTGTCACTACACGGTGTGTGATTAGATCTGTCAGTACACGGTGTGTGATTAGAGTTGTCACTAAATGGTGTGTGATTAGAGCTGTCACTACACGGTGTGAGATTAGTGCTGTCCCTACACAGTGTGAGATTAGAGCTGTCTGTACTTAGTGTGTGATTAGAGCTGTCACTTCATGGTGTGTGTTTAGAGCTATCTCTACACAGTGTGTGATTAGCACTGTCACTACACGGTGTGTGCTTAGAGCTGTCTCTACACCGTGTGAGATTAGAGCTGTCACGTCACCGTGTGAGATTAGAGCTGTCACTACACCGTGTGTGATTAGAGCTGTCACTACAGTGTGTGATTAGAGCTGTCACTACATGGTGTGAGATTAGAGCTGTCACTACACCGTGTGTGATTAGAGCTGTCACTACATGGTGTGAGATTAGAGCTGTCACTACACCGTGTGTGATTAGAGCTGTCACTACACCGTGTGTGATTAGAGCAGTCACTACACCGTGTGTGATTAGAGCTGTCAGTACACACTGTGTGATTAGAGCTTTCATGACACCGTGTGTGATTAGAGCTTGCTCTACACCATGTGAGATTAGAGCTGTCACTACACGGTGTGAGATTATCGCTGTAACTACACGGCGTGAGATTAGAGCTTTGACTGCTCCGTGTGTGATTAGAGCTGTCTCTACATCGTGTGTGATTAGAGTTGTCACTGCACCATGTGTGCTTAGAGCTGTCACTACACCGTGTGTGATTAGATATGTCAGTACACGGTGTGTGAGTAGAGCTGTCAGTACACAGTGTGTGATTAGAGCTGTCACTGAATGGTGTGTGATTAGAGCTGTCACTACACCGTGTGATATTAGAGCTGTCGTTACACGATGTGTGATTAGAGCTGTCACTTCACGGTCTGTGATTAGAGCTGTCAGTACATGGTGTGAGATTAGAGCTGTCACTACACAGTGTGAGATTAGAGTTCTCACTACACCGTGTATGATTAGAGCTGTCAGTACACGGTGTGAGTTTAGAGCTGTGACTACATGATGTGTGATTAGAGCTGTCACTACACCGTGTGATGGTAGAACTGTCTCTACACTGTGTGTGATTAGACCTGTGACTACATGGTGTATGATTAGATCTGTCTCTACACAGTGTGTGATTAGACCTGTGACTACATGGTGTGTGATTAGAGCTGTCATGACACGGTGTTTGATTAGAGCTGTCAATACATGGTGTGTGATTACAGCTGTCACTACACTGTGTGTGATTACAGCTGTCACTACACTGTGTGTGATTAGACCTGTGACTACATGGTGTGTGATTAGAGCTGTCATGACACGGTGTTTGATTAGAGCTGTCACGACACGGTGTGTGATTAGAGCTGTCACTGCACCATGTGTGCTTAGAGCTGTCAGTACACAGTGTGTGATTAGAGCTGTCACTCAAAGGTGTGTGATTAGAGCTGTCACTACACAGTGTGAGATTAGAGTTCTCACTACATCGTGTGTGATTAGAGCTGTCAGTATACGGTGTGAGTTTAGAGCTGTGACTACATGGTGCGTAATTAGAACTTTCACTACACCGTGTGATATTTGAGCTGTCGTTACACGGTGTGTGATTAGAGGTATGACTACATGGCGTCTGATTAGAGCTGTATCTACACGGTGTGAGATTAGAGCTGTCTCTACACAGTGTGAGATTAGAGCTGTCACTACACCATGTGTGATTAGAGTTGTCACTACATGGTGTGTGATTAGAGCTGTCAATACACTGTGTGTGATTAGAGCTGTCACTGCACAGTGTGAGATTAGAGTTCTCACTACATCGTGTGTGATTAGAGCTGTCAGTATACGGTGTGAGTTTAGAGCTGTGACTACATGGTGCGTAATTAGAACTGTCACTACACCGTGTGATATTTGAGCTGTCGTTACACGGTGTGTGATTAGAGGTATGACTACATGGCGTCTGATTAGAGCTGTATCTACACGGTGTGAGATTAGAGCTGTCTCTACACAGTGTGAGATTAGAGCTGTCACTACACCATGTGTGATTAGAGTTGTCACTACATGGTGTGTGATTAGAGCTGTCAATACACTGTGTGTGATTAGAGCTGTCACTGCACCATGTGTGATTAGAGCTGTCACTACACCGTGTGTGATTAGATCTGTAAGTACACGGTGTGTGATTAGAGCTGTCACTCAATGGTGTGTGATTAGACTGTCACTACACAGTATGAGATTAGAGCTGTCACTACACCGTGTATGATTAGAGCTGTCAGTACACGGTGTGAGTTTAGAGCTGTGACTACATGGTGTGTGATTAGAGCTGTCACTACACCGTGTGATGTTAGAGCTGTCTCTATACAGTGTGAGATTAGAGCTGTCACTACACCATGTTCAATTAGAGTTGTCACAGCATGGTGTGAGATTAGAACTGTCACTATACCGTGTGTGATTAAAGCTGTCACTACACAATGTGTGATTAGAGCTGTCACTACACGGTGTGTGATTAGAGCTGTCACTACACGGTGTGAGATTAGAGCTGTCCGTACACCATGTGAGATTAGGGCTGTGTCTACACCGTGTGTGATTAGAACTGTCAGTACACGGTGTGTGATTAGAGCTCTAACTACACGGTGTGTGATTAGAGATGTCACTACACCGTGTGTGATTAGAGCTGTCACTACATGGTGTGTGATTAGAGCTGTCAATACACTGTGTGTGATTAGAGCTGTCACTGCACCATGTGTGCTTAGAGCTGTCACTACACCTTGTGTGATTAGATCTGTCAGTACACGGTGTGTGATTAGAGCTGTCACTCAATGGTGTGTGATTAGAGCTGTCAATCAAGGGTGTGTGATTAGAGCTGTCACTACACAGTGTGAGATTAGAGTTCTCACTACACCGTGTGTGATTAGAGCTGTTAGTACAAGGTGTGAGTTTAGAGCTGTGACTACATGGTGTGTGATTAGAGCTGTCACTACATCGTGTGATATTAGGGCTGTCGTTACACGGTGTGTGATTAGAGCTGTCACTACATGGTGTGAGATTAGAGCTGTCCGTACACCATGTGAGATTAGGGCTGTGTCTACACCGTGTGTGATTAGAGCTGCGTCCACACCGTGTGTGATTAGAGCTGTCAGTACAGGGTGTGTGATTAGAGCTGTCATTACACCGTGTGTGACCAGAGCTGTGTCTACACCGTGTGTGATTAGAGCTGTCACTACACGGTATGTGATTAGACCTGTCACTACACGCTGTGTGATTAGAGCTGTCACTACACGGTGTATGATTAGAGCTGTCACTACACGGTGTGAGAATAGAGCTGTCAGTACACGCTGTATGGTTCGAGCCGTCACTACATGGTGTGAGATTAGGGTTTTCACTACACCGTGTGTGATTAGTGCTGTCACTACACCGTATGTGATTAGACCTTTCACTACACGGTGTGTGATTGGAGCTGTCACTACACAGTGCGAGATTAGTGCTGTCACTACACTGTGTGCGATAAGAGCTGTCACTACATGGTTTGAGGTTAGAGCTGTCTCTACTCCATGTGTGATTTGAGCTGTCTCTACACCGCGTGTGATTAGACCTGTCACTACAAGGTGTGTGATTAGAGCTGTCACTACATGGTTTGTGATTAGAGCTGTCACTACACGGTGTGAGATTAGAGCTTTGACTACACGTTGTGAGATTTGAGCTATCACTACGCCATGTGTGATTAGAGCTGTCACTACACGGTGTGAGATTAGAGCTCTCTCTACTCCATGTGAGTTTAGAGCTGTCACTACATGGTTTTTGATTAGAGCTGTCACTACAAGGTGTGAGATTAGTGCTGTCTCTACACCGTGTGTGATTAGAGCAGTGATTACACAGTGTGTGATTAGAGCTGTCACTACACGGTGTGTGTTTAGAGCTATCACTACACAGTGTGTGATTAGCGCTGTCACTACACGGTGTGAGATTAGAGCTGTCACTACAACGTGTGTGATTAGAGAGCTGCCTCTACACGGAGTGTGATTAGAGCTGTCACTACACCGTGTGTGATTAGCGCTGTCTCTACACGATGTCTGATTAGAGCTGTCTCTACTCCGTGTGAGATTAGAGCTGTCACTACACGGTGTGTGATTAGAGCTGTCACTACACCGTGTGATATTAGAGCTGTCGCTACACTGTGTGTGATTGGACCTGTGACTACATGGTGTGAGATTAGAGCTGTCACTACACCGTGTGTGATTAGAGCTGTCACTACACGGTGTGTGATTAGATCTGTCAGTACACGGTGTGTGATTAGAGTTGTCACTAAATGGTGTGTGATTAGAGCTGTCACTACACGGTGTGAGATTAGTGCTGTCCCTACACAGTGTGAGATTAGAGCTGTCTGTACTTAGTGTGTGATTAGAGCTGTCACTTCATGGTGTGTGTTTAGAGCTATCTCTACACAGTGTGTGATTAGCACTGTCACTACACGGTGTGTGCTTAGAGCTGTCTCTACACCGTGTGAGATTAGAGCTGTCACGTCACCGTGTGAGATTAGAGCTGTCACTACACCGTGTGTGATTAGAGCTGTCACTACACAGTGTGTGATTAGAGCTGTCACTACATGGTGTGAGATTAGAGCTGTCACTACACCGTGTGTGATTAGAGCTGTCACTACATGGTGTGAGATTAGAGCTGTCACTACACCGTGTGTGATTAGAGCTGTCACTACACCGTGTGTGATTAGAGCAGTCACTACACCGTGTGTGATTAGAGCTGTCAGTACACACTGTGTGATTAGAGCTTTCATGACACCGTGTGTGATTAGAGCTTGCTCTACACCATGTGAGATTAGAGCTGTCACTACACGGTGTGAGATTATCGCTGTAACTACACGGCGTGAGATTAGAGCTTTGACTGCTCCGTGTGTGATTAGAGCTGTCTCTACATCGTGTGTGATTAGAGCTGTCACTACACCATGTGTGATTAGAGCTGTCAGTACATTGTGTGTGATAAGAGCTGTCACTACACCATGTGCGATTAGAGTTGTCACTACATTGTGTGTGATTAGAGCTGTCAATACACGGTGTGTGATTAGAGTTGTCACTGCACCATGTGTGCTTAGAGCTGTCACTACACCGTGTGTGATTAGATATGTCAGTACACGGTGTGTGAGTAGAGCTGTCAGTACACAGTGTGTGATTAGAGCTGTCACTGAATGGTGTGTGATTAGAGCTGTCACTACACCGTGTGATATTAGAGCTGTCGTTACACGATGTGTGATTAGAGCTGTCACTTCACGGTCTGTGATTAGAGCTGTCAGTACATGGTGTGAGATTAGAGCTGTCACTACACAGTGTGAGATTAGAGTTCTCACTACACCGTGTATGATTAGAGCTGTCAGTACACGGTGTGAGTTTAGAGCTGTGACTACATGATGTGTGATTAGAGCTGTCACTACACCGTGTGATGTTAGAACTGTCTCTACACTGTGTGTGATTAGACCTGTGACTACATGGTGTGTGATTAGATCTGTCTCTACACAGTGTGTGATTAGACCTGTGACTACATGGTGTGTGATTAGAGCTGTCATGACACGGTGTTTGATTAGAGCTGTCAATACACGGTGTGTGATTACAGCTGTCACTACACTGTGTGTGATTACAGCTGTCACTACACTGTGTGTGATTAGACCTGTGACTACATGGTGTGTGATTAGAGCTGTCATGACACGGTGTTTGATTAGAGCTGTCACGACACGGTGTGTGATTAGAGCTGTCACTGCACCATGTGTGCTTAGAGCTGTCAGTACACGGTGTGTGATTAGAGCTGTCACTCAAAGGTGTGTGATTAGAGCTGTCACTACACAGTGTGAGATTAGAGTTCTCACTACATCGTGTGTGATTAGAGCTGTCAGTACACGGTGTGAGTTTAGAGCTGTGACTACATGGTGCGTAATTAGAGCTGTCACTACACCGTGTGATATTTGAGCTGTCGTTACACGGTGTGTGATTAGAGGTATGACTACATTGCGTCTGATTAGAGCTGTCTCTACACAGTGTGAGATTAGAGCTGTCACTACATCATGTGCGATTAGAGTTGTCACTACATGGTGTGTGATTAGAGCTGTCAATACACTGTGTGTGATTAGAGCTGTCACTGCACCATGTGTGATTAGCGCTGTCACTACACCGTGTGTGATTAGATCTGTCAGTACACGGTGTGTGATTAGAGCTGTCACTCAATGGTGTGTGATTAGACTGTCACTTCATGGTGTGTGATCAGAGCTGTCAGTACACCATTTGTGATTAGAGCTGTCACTACACAGTGTGAGATTAGAGCTGTCACTACACCGTGTGTGATTATAGCTGTCACTACATGGTGTGTGATTAGAGCTGTCACTACATGGTGTGTGATTAGAGCTATCACTACATGGTGTGTGATTAGCGCTGTCACTATATGGTGTGTGATTAGAGCTGTCACTACATGGTGTGTGATTAGAGCTGTCACTACATGGTGTGTGATTAGAGCTGTCAGTACACCATTTGTGATTAGAGCTGTCACTACACGGTGCGTGATTAGAGCTGTCAGTACATGGTGTGTGATTAGAGCTGTCACTCAATGGTGTGTGATTAGAGCTGTCACTACACAGTGTGAGATTTGAGTTCTCACTACACCGTGTGTGATTAGAGCTGTCGCTACACGGTGTGGGTTTAGAGATGTGACTACATGGTGTGTGATTAGAGCTGTCACTACACCGTGTGATATTAGAGCTGTCACTACACTGTGTGTGATTAGACCTGTGACTACATGGTGTATGATTAGATCTGTCTCTACACAGTGTGTGATTAGACCTGTGACTACATGGTGTGTGATTAGAGCTGTCATGACACGGTGTTTGATTAGAGCTGTCAATACATGGTGTGTGATTACAGCTGTCACTACACTGTGTGTGATTACAGCTGTCACTACACTGTGTGTGATTAGACCTGTGACTACATGGTGTGTGATTAGAGCTGTCATGACACGGTGTTTGATTAGAGCTGTCACGACACGGTGTGTGATTAGAGCTGTCACTGCACCATGTGTGCTTAGAGCTGTCAGTACACGGTGTGTGATTAGAGCTGTCACTCAAAGGTGTGTGATTAGAGCTGGCACTACACAGTGTGAGATTAGAGTTCTCACTACATCGTGTGTGATTAGAGCTGTCAGTTTACGGTGTGAGTTTAGAGCTGTGACTACATGGTGCGTAATTAGAACTGTCACTACACCGTGTGATATTTGAGCTGTCGTTACACGGTGTGCGATTAGAGGTATGACTACATGGCGTCTGATTAGAGCTGTATCTACACGGTGTGAGATTAGAGCTGTCTCTACACAGTGTGAGATTAGAGCTGTCACTACACCATGTGCGATTAGAGTTGTCACTACATGTTGTGTGATTAGAGCTGTCAATACACTGTGTGTGATTAGAGCTGTCACTGCACCATGTGTGATTAGAGCTGTCACTACACCGTGTGTGATTAGATCTGTAAGTACACGGTGTGTGATTAGAGCTGTCACTCAATGGTGTGTGATTAGACTGTCACTACACAGTATGAGATTAGAGTTCTCACTACACCGTGTATGATTAGAGCTGTCAGTACACGGTGTGAGTTTAGAGCTGTGACTACATGGTGTGTGATTAGAGCTGTCACTACACCGTGTGATGTTAGAGCTGTCTCTATACAGTGTGAGATTAGAGCTGTCACTACACCATGTTCAATTAGAGTTGTCACAGCATGGTGTGAGATTAGAACTGTCACTACACCGTGTGTGATTAAAGCTGTCACTACACGGTGTGTGATTAGAGCTGTCACTACACGGTGTGTGATTAGAGCTGTCACTACACGGTGTGAGATTAGAGCTGTCCGTACATCATGTGAGATTAGGGCTGTGTCTACACCGTGTGTGATTAGAACTGTCACTCAATGGTGTGTGATTAGAGCTCTAACTACACGGTGTGTGATTAGAGATGTCACTACACCGTGTGTGATTAGAGCTGTCACTACACGGTGTGTGATTAGAGCTGTCAATACACTGTGTGTGATTAGAGCTGTCACTGCACCATGTGTGCTTAGAGCTGTCACTACATCGTGTGATATTAGGGCTGTCGTTACACGGTGCGTGATTAGAGCTGTCACTACACGGTGTGAGATTAGAGCTGTCCGTACACCATGTGAGATTAGGGCTGTGTCTACACCGTGTGTGATTAGAGCTGCGTCCACACCGTGTGTGATTAGAGCTGTCAGTACAGGGTGTGTGATTAGAGCTGTCATTACACCGTGTGTGACCAGAGCTGTGTCTACACCGTGTGTGATTAGAGCTGTCACTACACGGTATGTGATTAGACCTGTCACTACACGCTGTGTGATTAGAGCTGTCACTACACGGTGTATGATTAGAGCTGTCACTACACGGTGTGAGAATAGAGCTGTCAGTACACGCTGTATGGTTCGAGCCGTCACTACATGGTGTGAGATTAGGGTTTTCACTACACCGTGTGTGATTAGTGCTGTCACTACACCGTATGTGATTAGACCTTTCACTACACGGTGTGTGATTGGAGCTGTCACTACACAGTGCGAGATTAGTGCTGTCACTACACTGTGTGCGATAAGAGCTGTCACTACATGGTTTGAGGTTAGAGCTGTCTCTACTCCATGTGTGATTTGAGCTGTCTCTACACCGCGTGTGATTAGACCTGTCACTACAAGGTGTGTGATTAGAGCTGTCACTACATGGTTTGTGATTAGAGCTGTCACTACACGGTGTGAGATTAGAGCTTTGACTACACGTTGTGAGATTTGAGCTATCACTACGCCATGTGTGATTAGACCTGTCACTATATGGTGTGTGATTAGAGCTCTCTCTACTCCATGTGAGTTTAGAGCTGTCACTACATGGTTTTTGATTAGAGCTGTCACTACAAGGTGTGAGATTAGTGCTGTCTCTACACCGTGTGTGATTAGAGCAGTGATTACACAGTGTGTGATTAGAGCTGTCACTACACGGTGTGTGTTTAGAGCTATCACTACACAGTGTGTGATTAGCGCTGTCACTACACGGTGTGAGATTAGAGCTGTCACTACAACGTGTGTGATTAGAGAGCTGTCTCTACACGGAGTGTGATTAGAGCTGTCACTACACCGTGTGTGATTAGCGCTGTCTCTACACGATGTCTGATTAGAGCTGTCTCTACTCCGTGTGAGATTAGAGCTGTCACTACACGGTGTGTGATTAGAGCTGTCACTACACCGTGTGATATTAGAGCTGTCGCTACACTGTGTGTGATTGGACCTGTGACTACATGGTGTGAGATTAGAGCTGTCACTACACCGTGTGTGATTAGAGCTGTCACTACACGGTGTGTGATTAGATCTGTCAGTACACGGTGTGTGATTAGAGTTGTCACTAAATGGTGTGTGATTAGAGCTGTCACTACACGGTGTGAGATTAGTGCTGTCCCTACACAGTGTGAGATTAGAGCTGTCTGTACTTAGTGTGTGATTAGAGCTGTCACTTCATGGTGTGTGTTTAGAGCTATCTCTACACAGTGTGTGATTAGCACTGTCACTACACGGTGTGTGCTTAGAGCTGTCTCTACACCGTGTGAGATTAGAGCTGTCACATCACCGTGTGAGATTAGAGCTGTCACTACACCGTGTGTGATTAGAGCTGTCACTACACAGTGTGTGATTAGAGCTGTCACTACATGGTGTGAGATTAGAGCTGTCACTACACCGTGTGTGATTAGAGCTGTCACTACACCGTGTGTGATTAGAGCTGTCACTACACCGTGTGTGATTAGAGCTGTCAGTACACACTGTGTGATTAGAGCTTTCATGACACCGTGTGTGATTAGAGCTTGCTCTACACCATGTGAGATTAGAGCTGTCACTACACGGTGTGAGATTATCGCTGTAACTACACGGCGTGAGATTAGAGCTTTGACTGCTCCGTGTGTGATTAGAGCTGTCTCTACATCGTGTGTGATTAGAGCTGTCACTACACCATGTGTGATTAGAGCTGTCAGTACATTGTGTGTGATTAGAGCTGTCACTACACCATGTGCGATTAGAGTTGTCACTACATTGTGTGTGATTAGAGCTGTCAATACACGGTGTGTGATTAGAGCTGTCACTGCACCATGTGTGATTAGAGCTGTCACTACACCGTGTGTGATTAGATCTGTCAGTACACGGTGTGTGATTAGAGCTGTCACTTAATGGTGTGTGATTAGACTGTCACTACATGGTGTGTGATCAGAGCTGTCAGTACACCATTTGTGATTAGAGCTGTCACTACACAGTGTGAGATTAGAGCTGTCACTACACCGTGTGTGATTATAGCTGTCACTACATGGTGTGTGATTAGAGCTGTCACTACATGGTGTGTGATTAGAGCTATCACTACATGGTGTGTGATTAGCGCTGTCACTATATGGTGTGTGATTAGAGCTGTCACTACATGGTGTGTGATTAGAGCTGTCACTACATGGTGTGTGATTAGAGCTGTCAGTACACCATTTGTGATTAGAGCTGTCACTACACGGTGCGTGATTAGAGCTGTCAGTACATGGTGTGTGATTAGAGCTGTCACTCAATGGTGTGTGATTAGAGCTGTCACTACACAGTGTGAGATTTGAGTTCTCACTACACCGTGTGTGATTAGAGCTGTCGCTACACGGTGTGGGTTTAGAGATGTGACTACATGGTGTGTGATTAGAGCTGTCACTACACCGTGTGATATTAGAGCTGTCACTACACTGTGTGTGATTAGACCTGTGACTACATGGTGTATGATTAGATCTGTCTCTACACAGTGTGTGATTAGACCTGTGACTACATGGTGTGTGATTAGAGCTGTCATGACACGGTGTTTGATTAGAGCTGTCAATACATGGTGTGTGATTACAGCTGTCACTACACTGTGTGTGATTACAGCTGTCACTACACTGTGTGTGATTAGACCTGTGACTACATGGTGTGTGATTAGAGCTGTCATGACACGGTGTTTGATTAGAGCTGTCACGACACGGTGTGTGATTAGAGCTGTCACTGCACCATGTGTGCTTAGAGCTGTCAGTACACGGTGTGTGATTAGAGCTGTCACTCAAAGGTGTGTGATTAGAGCTGGCACTACACAGTGTGAGATTAGAGTTCTCACTACATCGTGTGTGATTAGAGCTGTCAGTTTACGGTGTGAGTTTAGAGCTGTGACTACATGGTGCGTAATTAGAACTGTCACTACACCGTGTGATATTTGAGCTGTCGTTACACGGTGTGTGATTAGAGGTATGACTACATGGCGTCTGATTAGAGCTGTATCTACACGGTGTGAGATTAGAGCTGTCTCTACACAGTGTGAGATTAGAGCTGTCACTACACCATGTGCGATTAGAGTTGTCACTACATGTTGTGTGATTAGAGCTGTCAATACACTGTGTGTGATTAGAGCTGTCACTGCACCATGTGTGATTAGAGCTGTCACTACACCGTGTGTGATTAGATCTGTAAGTACACGGTGTGTGATTAGAGCTGTCACTCAATGGTGTGTGATTAGACTGTCACTACACAGTATGAGATTAGAGTTCTCACTACACCGTGTATGATTAGAGCTGTCAGTACACGGTGTGAGTTTAGAGCTGTGACTACATGGTGTGTGATTAGAGCTGTCACTACACCGTGTGATGTTAGAGCTGTCTCTATACAGTGTGAGATTAGAGCTGTCACTACACCATGTTCAATTAGAGTTGTCACAGCATGGTGTGAGATTAGAACTGTCACTACACCGTGTGTGATTAAAGCTGTCACTACACAATGTGTGATTAGAGCTGTCACTACACGGTGTGTGATTAGAGCTGTCACTACATGGTGTGAGATTAGAGCTGTCCGTACATCATGTGAGATTAGGGCTGTGTCTACACCGTGTGTGATTAGAACTGTCAGTACACGGTGTGTGATTAGAGCTCTAACTACACGGTGTGTGATTAGAGATGTCACTACACCGTGTGTGATTAGAGCTGTCACTACACGGTGTGTGATTAGAGCTGTCAATACACTGTGTGTGATTAGAGCTGTCACTGCACCATGTGTGCTTAGAGCTGTCACTACATCGTGTGATATTAGGGCTGTCGTTACACGGTGTGTGATTAGAGCTGTCACTACACGGTGTGAGATTAGAGCTGTCCGTACACCATGTGAGATTAGGGCTGTGTCTACACCGTGTGTGATTAGAGCTGCGTCCACACCGTGTGTGATTAGAGCTGTCAGTACAGGGTGTGTGATTAGAGCTGTCATTACACCGTGTGTGACCAGAGCTGTGTCTACACCGTGTGTGATTAGAGCTGTCACTACACGGTATGTGATTAGACCTGTCACTACACGCTGTGTGATTAGAGCTGTCACTACACGGTGTATGATTAGAGCTGTCACTACACGGTGTGAGAATAGAGCTGTCAGTACACGCTGTATGGTTCGAGCCGTCACTACATGGTGTGAGATTAGGGTTTTCACTACACCGTGTGTGATTAGTGCTGTCACTACACCGTATGTGATTAGACCTTGCACTACACGGTGTGTGATTGGAGCTGTCACTACACAGTGCGAGATTAGTGCTGTCACTACACTGTGTGCGATAAGAGCTGTCACTACATGGTTTGAGGTTAGAGCTGTCTCTACTCCATGTGTGATTTGAGCTGTCTCTACACCGCGTGTGATTAGACCTGTCACTACAAGGTGTGTGATTAGAGCTGTCACTACATGGTTTGTGATTAGAGCTGTCACTACACGGTGTGAGATTAGAGCTTTGACTACACGTTGTGAGATTTGAGCTATCACTACGCCATGTGTGATTAGAGCTGTCACTATATGGTGTGTGATTAGAGCTCTCTCTACTCCATGTGAGTTTAGAGCTGTCACTACATGGTTTTTGATTAGAGCTGTCACTACAAGGTGTGAGATTAGTGCTGTCTCTACACCGTGTGTGATTAGAGCAGTGATTACACAGTGTGTGATTAGAGCTGTCACTACACGGTGTGTGTTTAGAGCTATCACTACACAGTGTGTGATTAGCGCTGTCACTACACGGTGTGAGATTAGAGCTGTCACTACAACGTGTGTGATTAGAGAGCTGTCTCTACACGGAGTGTGATTAGAGCTGTCACTACACCGTGTGTGATTAGCGCTGTCTCTACACGATGTCTGATTAGAGCTGTCTCTACTCCGTGTGAGATTAGAGCTGTCACTACACGGTGTGTGATTAGAGCTGTCACTACACCGTGTGATATTAGAGCTGTCGCTACACTGTGTGTGATTGGACCTGTGACTACATGGTGTGAGATTAGAGCTGTCACTACACCGTGTGTGATTAGAGCTGTCACTACACGGTGTGTGATTAGATCTGTCAGTACACGGTGTGTGATTAGAGTTGTCACTAAATGGTGTGTGATTAGAGCTGTCACTACACGGTGTGAGATTAGTGCTGTCCCTACACAGTGTGAGATTAGAGCTGTCTGTACTTAGTGTGTGATTAGAGCTGTCTCTACACCGTGTGAGATTAGAGCTGTCACATCACCGTGTGAGATTAGAGCTGTCACTACACCGTGTGTGATTAGAGCTGTCACTACACAGTGTGTGATTAGAGCTGTCACTACATGGTGTGAGATTAGAGCTGTCACTACACCGTGTGTGATTAGAGCTGTCACTACATGGTGTGAGATTAGAGCTGTCACTACACCGTGTGTGATTCGAGCTGTCACTACACCGTGTGTGATTAGAGCTGTCACTACACCGTGTGTGATTAGAGCTGTCAGTACACACTGTGTGATTAGAGCTTTCATGACACCGTGTGTGATTAGAGCTTGCTCTACACCATGTGAAATTAGAGCTGTCACTACACGGTGTGAGATTATCGCTGTAACTACACGGCGTGAGATTAGAGCTTTGACTGCTCCGTGTGTGATTAGAGCTGTCTCTACATCGTGTGTGATTAGAGCTGTCACTACACCATGTGTGATTAGAGCTGTCAGTACATTGTGTGTGATAAGAGCTGTCACTACACCATGTGCGATTAGAGTTGTCACTACATTGTGTGTGATTAGAGCTGTCAATACACGGTGTGTGATTAGAGTTGTCACTGCACCATGTGTGCTTAGAGCTGTCACTACACCGTGTGTGATTAGATATGTCAGTACACGGTGTGTTAGTAGAGCTGTCAGTACACAGTGTGTGATTAGAGCTGTCACTGAATGGTGTGTGATTAGAGCTGTCACTACACCGTGTGATATTAGAGCTGTCGTTACACGATGTGTGATTAGAGCTGTCACTTCACGGTCTGTGATTAGAGCTGTCAGTACATGGTGTGAGATTAGAGCTGTCACTACACAGTGTGAGATTAGAGTTCTCACTACACCGTGTATGATTAGAGCTGTCAGTACACGGTGTGAGTTTAGAGCTGTGACTACATGATGTGTGATTAGAGCTGTCACTACACCGTGTGATGTTAGAACTGTCTCTACACAGTGTGAGATTAGAGCTGTCACTACACCATGTTCAATTAGAGTTGTCACTGCATGGTGTGAGATTAGAACTGTCACTACACCGTGTGTGATTAGAGCTGTCACTACACGGTGTGTGATTAGCGCTGTCACTACACGGTGTGAGATTAGAGCTGTCCGTACACCATGTGAGATTAGGGCTGTGTCTACACCGTGTGTGATTAGAGCTGACAGTACACGGTGTGTGATTAGAGCTCTAACTACACGGTGTGTGATTAGAGATGTCACTACACCGTGTGTGATTAGAGCTGTCACTACATGGTGTGTGATTAGATCTGTCAGTACATGGTGTGTGATTAGAGCTGTCACTCAATGGTGTGTGATTAGAGCTGTCACTACACAGTGTGAGATTAGAGTTCTCACTACACCGTGTGTGATTAGAGCTGTCAGTACACCTTGTGTGATTAGATCTGTCAGTACATGGTGTGTGATTAGAGCTGTCACTCAATGGTGTGTGATTAGAGCTGTCACTACACAGTGTGAGATTAGAGTTCTCACTACACCGTGTGTGATTAGAGCTGTCAGTACACGGTGTGAGTTTAGAGCTGTGACTACATGGTGTGTGATTAGAGCTGTCACTACACCGTGTGATATTAGAGCTGTCGTTACACGATGTGTGATTAGAGCTGTCACTTCACGGTCTGTGATTAGAGCTGTCAGTACATGGTGTGAGATTAGAGCTGTCACTACACAGTGTGAGATTAGAGTTCTCACTACACCGTGTGTGATTAGAGCTGTCACTTCACGGTGTGTGATTAGAGCTGTCACTACACGGTGTGAGATTAGAGCTGTCCGTTCACCATGTGAGATTTGGGCCGTGTCTACACCGTGTGTGATTAGAGCTGTGTCCACACCGTGTGTGATTAGAGCTGCATCCACACCGTGTGTGATTAGAGCTGTCAGTACAGGGTGTGTGATTAGAGCTGTCACTACACCGTGTGTGATTAGAGCTGTCACTACATGGTGTGAGATTAGAGCTGTCACTACACCGTGTGTGATTAGAGCTGTGACTACACCGCGTGTGATTAGAGCTGTCACTACACCGTGTGTGATTAGAGCTGTCAGTACACACTGTGTGATTAGAGCTTTCATGACACCATGTGAGATTAGAGCTGTCTCTACACCGTGTGTGATTAGAGCTGACACTACACCATGTGTGATTAGAGCTGTCAGTACATTGTGTGTGATAAGAGCTGTCACTACGCCATGTGCGATTAGAGTTGTCACTACATGGTGTGTGATTAGAGCTGTCAATACACGGTGTGTGATTAGAGTTGTCACTGCACCATGTGTGCTTAGAGCTGTCACTACACCGTGTGTGACTAGATATGTCAGTACACGGTGTGTGATTAGAGCTGTCAGTACACGGTGTGTGATTAGAGCTGTCACTGAATGGTGTGTGATTAGAGCTGTCACTACACAGTATGAGATTAGAGTTCTCACTACACCGTGTATGATTAGAGCTGTCAGTACACGGTATGAGTTTAGAGCTGTGACTACATGATGTGTGATTAGAGCTGTCACTACACCGTGTGATGTTAGAGCTGTCTCTACACAGTGTGAGATTAGAGCTGTCACTACACCATGTTCAGTTAGAGTTGTCACTGTATGGTGTGAGATTAGAACTGTCACTACACCGTGTGTGATTAGAGCTGTCACTACACGGTGTGTGATTAGAGCTGTCACTACACGGTGTGAGATTAGAGCTGTCCGTACACCATGTGAGATTAGGGCTGTGTCTACACCGTGTGTGATTAGAGCTGTCAGTACACGGTGTGTGATTAGAGCTCTAACTACATGGTGTGTGATTAGAGATGTCACTACACCGTGTGTGATTAGAGCTGTATCTACACGGTGTGTGATTAGAGCTGTCACTACACGGTGTGTAATTAGAGCTGTCACTACACGGTGTGTGATTAGAGCTGTCAATACACTGTGTGTGACTAGAGCTGTCACTGCTCCATGTGTGATTAGAGCTGTCTCTACTCCATGTCAGATTAGAGCTGTCACCTCATGGTTTTTGATTAGAGCTGTCACTACACCGTGTGTGATTACAGCTGTGATTACACAGTGTGAGATTAGAGCTGTCTGTACTTAGTGTGTGATTAGAGCTGTCACTACATGGTGTGTGTTTAGACCTTTCACTATACGGTGTGTGATTGGAGCTGTCACTACACCGCGTGTGATTAGAGCTGTCACTACACGCTGTGTGATAAGAGCTGTCACTACACGGTGTGTGATTAGAGCTGTCACTACAAGGTTTGTGATTAGAGCTGTCACTACACGGTGTGTGATTAGAGCTGTCACTACACCGTGTGAGATTAGAGCTGTCACTACACCGTGTGTGATTAGAGCTGTCACTACACCGTGTGTGATTAGAGGTGTCAGTAGATTGTGTGTGATAAGAGCTGTCATAACACGATTTGTGATTAGAGCTGTCAGTACACACTGTGTGATTAGAGCTTTCATGACACCGTGTGTGATTATCGCTTTCACTACACGGCGTGAGATTAGAACTTTGACTGCTCCGTGTGAGATTAGAGCTGTCTCTACACCATTTGAGAGTAGAGCTGTCTCTACGCCACGTGTGATTAGAGCTGTCAGTAGATTGTGTGTGATAAGAGCTGTCACTACACGATTTGTGATTAGAGCTGTCACTACACCTTTTGTGATTAGATCTGTCAGTACACGGTGTGTGATTAGAGCTGTCACTCAATGGTGTGTGATTAGAGCTGTCACTACACAGTGTGAGATTAGAGTTCTCACTACACCGTGTGTGATTAGAGCTGTCAGTACACGGTGTGAGTTTAGAGCAGTGACTACATGGTGTGTGATTAGAGCTGTCACTACACCGTGTGATATTAGAGCTGTCATTACACGATGTGTGATTAGAGCTGTCACTTCACGGTGTGTGATTAGAGCTGTCACTACACGGTGTGAGATTAGAGCTGTCCGTACACCATGTGAGATTAGGGCTGTGTCTACACCGTGTGTGATTAGAGCTGCGTCCACACCGTGTGTGATTAGAGCTGTCAGTACAGGGTGTGTGATTCGAGCTGTCATTACACCGTGTGTGACCAGAGCTGTGTCTACACCGTGTGTGATTAGTGCTGTCACTACACAGTGTGTGATTAGAGGTGTCATTACATGGTGTGTGATTAGAGCTGCCACTACACCATGCGTGATTAGAGCTGTCACTACACGGTATGTGATTAGACCTGTCACTACACGCTGTGTGCTTGGAGCTGTCACTACACGGTGTATGATTAGAGCTGTCACTACACGGTGTGAGATTAGAGCTGTCAGTACACGGTGTGTGATTGGAGCTGTCACTACACAGTGCGATATTAGTGCTGTCACTACATGGTGTGTGATAAGAGCTGTCACTACATGGTTTGAAGTTAGAGCTGTCTCTACTCCCTGTGTGATTTGAGCTGTCTCTACACCGCGTGTGAATAGAGCTGTCACTACACGGTGTGTGATAAGAGCTGTCACTACACAGTGTGAGATTAGAGCTGTCACTACACGGTGTGTGATAAGAGCTGTCACTACACGGTGTGAGATTAGTGCTTTGACTACACGGTGTGAGATTCGATCTATCACTACGCCATGTGTGATTAGAGCTGTCACTACATGGTGTGAGATTAGAGCTGTCACTACACCGCGCATGATTAGAGCTGTCACTACACGGTATGTGATTGGACCTGTTACTACACGCTGTGTGATTAGAGCTGTCACTACACCGTGTGTGATTAGAGCTGTCAGTACACGGTGTATGGTTCGAGCCGTCACAACATGGTGTGAGATTAGGGTTTTCACTACACCGTGTGTGATTAGAGCTGTCACTACATGGTGTGAGATTAGAGCTGTCACTACACCGTGTGTGATTAGAGCTGTCACTTCACGGTGTGTGATTAGAGCTGTCACTACACGGTGTGAGATTAGAGCTGTCCGTTCACCATGTGAGATTTGGGCCGTGTCTACACCGTGTGTGATTAGAGCTGTGTCCACACCGTGTGTGATTAGAGCTGCATCCACACCGTGTGTGATTAGAGCTGTCAGTACAGGGTGTGTGATTAGAGCTGTCACTACACCGTGTGTGATTAGAGCTGTCACTACATGGTGTGAGATTAGAGCTGTCACTACACCGTGTGTGATTAGAGCTGTGACTACACCGCGTATGATTAGAGCTGTCACTACACCGTGTGTGATTAGAGCTGTCAGTACACACTGTGTGATTAGAGCTTTCATGACACCGTGTGAGATTAGAGCTGTCTCTACACCGTGTGTGATTAGAGCTGACACTACACCATGTGTGATTAGAGCTGTCAGTACATTGTGTGTGATAAGAGCTGTCACTACGCCATGTGCGATTAGAGTTGTCACTACATGGTGTGTGATTAGAGCTGTCAATACACGGTGTGTGATTAGAGTTGTCACTGCACCATGTGTGCTTAGAGCTGTCACTACACCGTGTGTGATTAGATATGTCAGTACACGGTGTGTGATTAGAGCTGTCAGTACACGGTGTGTGATTAGAGCTGTCACTGAATGGTGTGTGATTAGAGCTGTCAATACACAGTATGAGATTAGAGTTCTCACTACACCGTGTATGATTAGAGCTGTCAGTACATGGTGTGAGTTTAGAGCTGTGACTACATGATGTGTGATTAGAGCTGTCACTACACCATGTGATGTTAGAGCTGTCTCTACACAGTGTGAGATTAGAGCTGTCACTACACCATGTTCAGTTAGAGTTGTCACTGTATGGTGTGAGATTAGAACTGTCACTACACCGTGTGTGATTAGAGCTGTCACTACACGGTGTGTGATTAGAGCTGTCACTACACGGTGTGAGATTAGACCTGTCCGTACACCATGTGAGATTAGGACTGTGTCTACACCGTGTGTGATTAGAGCTGTCAGTACACGGTGTGTGATTAGAGCTCTAACTACATGGTGTGTGATTAGAGATGTCACTACACCGTGTGTGATTAGAGCTGTATCTACACGGTGTGTGATTAGAGCTGTCACTACACGGTGTGTAATTAGAGCTGTCACTACACCGTGTGTGATTAGAGCTGTCACTACATGGTGTGTGATTAGAGCTGTCAATACACTGTGTGTGACTAGAGCTGTCACTGCTCCATGTGTGATTAGAGCTGTCTCTACTCCATGTCAGATTAGAGCTGTCACCTCATGGTTTTTGATTAGAGCTGTCACTACACCGTGTGTGATTACAGCTGTGATTACACAGTGTGAGATTAGAGCTGTCTGTACTTAGTGTGTGATTAGAGCTGTCACTACATGGTGTGTGTTTAGACCTTTCACTATACGGTGTGTGATTGGAGCTGTCACTACACCGCGTGTGATTAGAGCTGTCACTACACGGTGTGTGATAAGAGCTGTCACTACACGGTGTGTGATTAGAGCTGTCACTACAAGGTTTGTGATTAGAGCTGTCACTACACGGTGTGTGATTAGAGCTGTCACTACACCGTGTGAGATTAGAGCTGTCACTACACCGTGTGTGATTAGAGCTGTCACTACACCGTGTGTGATTAGAGGTGTCAGTAGATTGTGTGTGATAAGAGCTGTCATAACACGATTTGTGATTAGAGCTGTCAGTACACACTGTGTGATTAGAGCTTTCATGACACCGTGTGTGATTATCGCTTTCACTACACGGCGTGAGATTAGAACTTTGACTGCTCCGTGTGAGATTAGAGCTGTCTCTACACCATTTGAGAGTAGAGCTGTCTCTACGCCACGTGTGATTAGAGCTGTCAGTAGATTGTGTGTGATAAGAGCTGTCACTACACGATTTGTGATTAGAGCTGTCACTACACCTTTTGTGATTAGATCTGTCAGTACCCGGTGTGTGATTAGAGCTGTCACTCAATGGTGTGTGATTAGAGCTGTCACTACACAGTGTGAGATTAGAGTTCTCACTACACCGTGTGTGATTAGAGCTGTCAGTACACGGTGTGAGTTTAGAGCTGTGACTACATGGTGTGTGATTAGAGCTGTCACTACACCGTGTGATATTAGAGCTGTCGTTACACGATGTGTGATTAGAGCTGTCACTTCACGGTGTGTGATTAGAGCTGTCACTACACGGTGTGAGATTAGAGCTGTCCGTACACCATGTGAGATTAGGGCTGTGTCTACACCGTGTGTGATTAGAGCTGCGTCCACACCGTGTGTGATTAGAGCTGTCAGTACAGGGTGTGTGATTCGAGCTGTCATTACACCGTGTGTGACCAGAGCTGTGTCTACACCGTGTGTGATTAGTGCTGTCACTACACAGTGTGTGATTAGAGGTGTCATTACATGGTGTGTGATTAGAGCTGCCACTACACCATGCGTGATTAGAGCTGTCACTACACGGTATGTGATTAGACCTGTCACTACACGCTGTGTGCTTGGAGCTGTCACTACACGGTGTATGATTAGAGCTGTCACTACACGGTGTGAGATTAGAGCTGTCAGTACACGGTGTGTGATTGGAGCTGTCACTACACAGTGCGATATTAGTGCTGTCACTACATGGTGTGTGATAAGAGCTGTCACTACATGGTTTGAAGTTAGAGCTGTCTCTACTCCCTGTGTGATTTGAGCTGTCTCTACACCGCGTGTGAATAGAGCTGTCACTACACGGTGTGTGATAAGAGCTGTCACTACACGGTGTGTGATAAGAGCTGTCACTACACGGTGTGTGATTAGAGCTGTCACTACAAGGTTTGTGATTAGAGCTGTCACTACACGGTGTGTGATTAGAGCTGTCACTACACCGTGTGAGATTAGAGCTGTCACTACACCGTGTGTGATTAGAGCTGTCACTACACCGTGTGTGATTAGAGGTGTCAGTAGATTGTGTGTGATAAGAGCTGTCATAACACGATTTGTGATTAGAGCTGTCAGTACACACTGTGTGATTAGAGCTTTCATGACACCGTGTGTGATTATCGCTTTCACTACACGGCGTGAGATTAGAACTTTGACTGCTCCGTGTGAGATTAGAGCTGTCTCTACACCATTTGAGAGTAGAGCTGTCTCTACGCCACGTGTGATTAGAGCTGTCAGTAGATTGTGTGTGATAAGAGCTGTCACTACACGATTTGTGATTAGAGCTGTCACTACACCTTTTGTGATTAGATCTGTCAGTACACGGTGTGTGATTAGAGCTGTCACTCAATGGTGTGTGATTAGAGCTGTCACTACACAGTGTGAGATTAGAGTTCTCACTACACCGTGTGTGATTAGAGCTGTCAGTACACGGTGTGAGTTTAGAGCTGTGACTACATGGTGTGTGATTAGAGCTGTCACTACACCGTGTGATATTAGAGCTGTCGTTACACGATGTGTGATTAGAGCTGTCACTTCACGGTGTGTGATTAGAGCTGTCACTACACGGTGTGAGATTAGAGCTGTCCGTACACCATGTGAGATTAGGGCTGTGTCTACACCGTGTGTGATTAGAGCTGCGTCCACACCGTGTGTGATTAGAGCTGTCAGTACAGGGTGTGTGATTCGAGCTGTCATTACACCGTGTGTGACCAGAGCTGTGTCTACACCGTGTGTGATTAGTGCTGTCACTACACAGTGTGTGATTAGAGGTGTCATTACATGGTGTGTGATTAGAGCTGCCACTACACCATGCGTGATTAGAGCTGTCACTACACGGTATGTGATTAGACCTGTCACTACACGCTGTGTGCTTGGAGCTGTCACTACACGGTGTATGATTAGAGCTGTCACTACACGGTGTGAGATTAGAGCTGTCAGTACACGGTGTGTGATTGGAGCTGTCACTACACAGTGCGATATTAGTGCTGTCACTACATGGTGTGTGATAAGAGCTGTCACTACATGGTTTGAAGTTAGAGCTGTCTCTACTCCCTGTGTGATTTGAGCTGTCTCTACACCGCGTGTGAATAGAGCTGTCACTACACGGTGTGTGATAAGAGCTGTCACTACACAGTGTGAGATTAGAGCTGTCACTACACGGTGTGTGATAAGAGCTGTCACTACACGGTGTGAGATTAGTGCTTTGACTACACGGTGTGAGATTCGATCTATCACTACGCCATGTGTGATTAGAGCTGTCACTACATGGTGTGAGATTAGAGCTGTCACTACACCGCGCATGATTAGAGCTGTCACTACACGGTATGTGATTGGACCTGTTACTACACGCTGTGTGATTAGAGCTGTCACTACACCGTGTGTGATTAGAGCTGTCAGTACACGGTGTATGGTTCGAGCCGTCACAACATGGTGTGAGATTAGGGTTTTCACTACACCGTGTGTGATTAGAGCTGTCACTACATGGTGTGAGATTAGAGCTGTCACTACACCGTGTGTGATTAGAGCTGTCACTTCACGGTGTGTGATTAGAGCTGTCACTACACGGTGTGAGATTAGAGCTGTCCGTTCACCATGTGAGATTTGGGCCGTGTCTACACCGTGTGTGATTAGAGCTGTGTCCACACCGTGTGTGATTAGAGCTGCATCCACACCGTGTGTGATTAGAGCTGTCAGTACAGGGTGTGTGATTAGAGCTGTCACTACACCGTGTGTGATTAGAGCTGTCACTACATGGTGTGAGATTAGAGCTGTCACTACACCGTGTGTGATTAGAGCTGTGACTACACCGCGTATGATTAGAGCTGTCACTACACCGTGTGTGATTAGAGCTGTCAGTACACACTGTGTGATTAGAGCTTTCATGACACCGTGTGCGATTAGAGCTGTCTCTACACCGTGTGTGATTAGAGCTGACACTACACCATGTGTGATTAGAGCTGTCAGTACATTGTGTGTGATAAGAGCTGTCACTACGCCATGTGCGATTAGAGTTGTCACTACATGGTGTGTGATTAGAGCTGTCAATACACGGTGTGTGATTAGAGTTGTCACTGCACCATGTGTGCTTAGAGCTGTCACTACACCGTGTGTGATTAGATATGTCAGTACACGGTGTGTGATTAGAGCTGTCAGTACACGGTGTGTGATTAGAGCTGTCACTGAATGGTGTGTGATTAGAGCTGTCACTACACAGTATGAGATTAGAGTTCTCACTACACCGTGTATGATTAGAGCTGTCAGTACACGGTGTGAGTTTAGAGCTGTGACTACATGATGTGTGATTAGAGCTGTCACTACACCGTGTGATGTTAGAGCTGTCTCTACACAGTGTGAGATTAGAGCTGTCACTACACCATGTTCAGTTAGAGTTGTCACTGTATGGTGTGAGATTAGAACTGTCACTACACCGTGTGTGATTAGAGCTGTCACTACACGGTGTGTGATTAGAGCTGTCACTACACGGTGTGAGATTAGAGCTGTCCGTACACCATGTGAGATTAGGGCTGTGTCTACACCGTGTGTGATTAGAGCTGTCAGTACACGGTGTGTGATTAGAGCTCTAACTACATGGTGTGTGATTAGAGATGTCACTACACCGTGTGTGATTAGAGCTGTATCTACACGGTGTGTGATTAGAGCTGTCACTACACGGTGTGTAATTAGAGCTGTCACTACACCGTGTGTGATTAGAGCTGTCACTACATGGTGTGTGATTAGAGCTGTCAATACACTGTGTGTGACTAGAGCTGTCACTGCTCCATGTGTGATTAGAGCTGTCTCTACTCCATGTCAGATTAGAGCTGTCACCTCATGGTTTTTGATTAGAGCTGTCACTACACCGTGTGTGATTACAGCTGTGATTACACAGTGTGAGATTAGAGCTGTCTGTACTTAGTGTGTGATTAGAGCTGTCACTACATGGTGTGTGTTTAGACCTTTCACTATACGGTGTGTGATTGGAGCTGTCACTACACCGCGTGTGATTAGAGCTGTCACTACACGGTGTGTGATAAGAGCTGTCACTACACGGTGTGTGATTAGAGCTGTCACTACAAGGTTTGTGATTAGAGCTGTCACTACACGGTGTGTGATTAGAGCTGTCACTACACCGTGTGAGATTAGAGCTGTCACTACACCGTGTGTGATTAGAGCTGTCACTACACCGTGTGTGATTAGAGGTGTCAGTAGATTGTGTGTGATAAGAGCTGTCATAACACGATTTGTGATTAGAGCTGTCAGTACACACTGTGTGATTAGAGCTTTCATGACACCGTGTGTGATTATCGCTTTCACTACACGGCGTGAGATTAGAACTTTGACTGCTCCGTGTGAGATTAGAGCTGTCTCTACACCATTTGAGAGTAGAGCTGTCTCTACGCCACGTGTGATTAGAGCTGTCAGTAGATTGTGTGTGATAAGAGCTGTCACTACACGATTTGTGATTAGAGCTGTCACTACACCTTTTGTGATTAGATCTGTCAGTACACGGTGTGTGATTAGAGCTGTCACTCAATGGTGTGTGATTAGAGCTGTCACTACACAGTGTGAGAT
Organism: Isurus oxyrinchus; assembly: GCA_026770705.1. Lineage (NCBI taxonomy): Eukaryota > Metazoa > Chordata > Chondrichthyes > Lamniformes > Lamnidae > Isurus > Isurus oxyrinchus. Next base: position 45,033,755 of record JANJGN010000023.1, read on the forward strand.
TAGAGTTCTCACTACACCGTGTGTGATTAGAGCTGTCAGTACACGGTGTGAGTTTAGAGCTGTGACTACATGGTGTGTGATTAGAGCTGTCACTACACCGTGTGATATTAGAGCTGTCGTTACACGATGTGTGATTAGAGCTGTCACTTCACGGTGTGTGATTAGAGCTGTCACTACACGGTGTGAGATTAGAGCTGTCCGTACACCATGTGAGATTAGGGCTGTGTCTACACCGTGTGTGATTAGAGCTGCGTCCACACCGTGTGTGATTAGAGCTGTCAGTACAGGGTGTGTGATTCGAGCTGTCATTACACCGTGTGTGACCAGAGCTGTGTCTACACCGTGTGTGATTAGTGCTGTCACTACACAGTGTGTGATTAGAGGTGTCATTACATGGTGTGTGATTAGAGCTGCCACTACACCATGCGTGATTAGAGCTGTCACTACACGGTATGTGATTAGACCTGTCACTACACGCTGTGTGCTTGGAGCTGTCACTACACGGTGTATGATTAGAGCTGTCACTACACGGTGTGAGATTAGAGCTGTCAGTACACGGTGTGTGATTGGAGCTGTCACTACACAGTGCGATATTAGTGCTGTCACTACATGGTGTGTAATAAGAGCTGTCACTACATGGTTTGAAGTTAGAGCTGTCTCTACTCCCTGTGTGATTTGAGTTGTCTCTACACCGCGTGTGAATAGAGCTGTCACTACACGGTGTGTGATAAGAGCTGTCACTACACGGTGTGTGATAAGAGCTGTCACTACACGGTGTGAGATTAGTGCTTTGACTACACGGTGTGAGATTCGATCTATCACTACGCCATGTGTGATTAGAGCTGTCACTACATGGTGTGAGATTAGAGCTGTCACTACACCGCGCATGATTAGAGCTGTCACTACACGGTATGTGATTGGACCTGTCACTACACGCTGTGTGATTAGAGCTGTCACTACACCGTGTGTGATTAGAGCTGTCAGTACACGGTGTATGGTTCGAGCCGTCACAACATGGTGTGAGATTAGGGTTTTCACTACACCGTGTGTGATTAGAGCTGTCACTACATGGTGTGAGATTAGAGCTGTCACTACACCGTGTGTGATTAGAGCTGTCACTACACGGTGTGTGATAAGAGCTGTCACTACACAGTGTGAGATTAGAGCTGTCACTACACGGTGTGTGATAAGAGCTGTCACTACACGGTGTGAGATTAGTGCTTTGACTACACGGTGTGAGATTCAATCTATCACTACGCCATGTGAGATTAGAGCTGTCACTACACCGTGTGTGATTAGAGCTGTCACTTCACGCTGTGAGAATAGAGCTGTCAATACACGATGTATGGTTCGAGCCGTCACAACATGGTATGAGTTTAGGGTTTTCACTACACCGTGTGTGATTAGAGCTGTCACCTCCTGGTTTTTGATTAGAGCTGTCACTACTACGGTGTGTGATTAGAGCTGTCACTACACGGTGTGTGATTAGAGCTGTCACTACACAGTGTGAGATTAGAGCTGTCTGTACTTAGTGTGTGATTGGAGCTGTCACTACACCGCGTGTGATTAGAGCTGTCACTACACGGTGTGTGATAAGAGCTGTCACTACATGGTGTGAGATTAGAGCTGTCTCTACACCATGTGTGATTAGAGCTGTCACTACACGGTGTGTGATTAGAGCTGTCACTACACCGTGTGAGATTAGAGCTGTCACTACACCGTGTGTTATTAGAGGTGTCAGTAGATTGTGTGTGATAAGAGCTGTCATAACACGATTTGTGATTAGAGCTGTCAGTACATACTGTGTGATTAGAGCTTTCATGACACCGTGTGTGATTAGAGCTGTCACTACACAGTGTGAGATTAGAGCTATCACTACACGGTGTGAGATTATCGCTGTCACTATACGGCGTGAGATTAGAACTTTGACTGCTCCATGTGAGATTAGAGCTGTCTCTACACCATTTGAGAGTAGAGCTATCTCTACATCACGTGTGATTAGAGCTGTCAGTAGATTGTGTGTGATAAGAGCTGTCACTACACGATTTGTGATTAGAGCTGTCACTACACCGTGCGTGATTAGATCTGTCAGTACACGGTGTGTGATTAGAGCTGTCACTCAATGGTGTGTGATTAGAGGTGTCACTACACAGTGTGAGCTTCGAGTTCTCACTACATCGTGTGTGATTAGAGCTGTCAGTACATGGTGTGAGTTTAGAGCTGTGACTACATGGTGTGTGATTAGAGCTGTCACTACACTGTGTGATATTAGAGCTGTCGTTACACGGTGTGTGATTAGAGCTGTCACTACACCGTGTGAGATTAGAGCTGTCTCTACACCAGGTGCGATTAGTGTTGTCACTGCATGGTGTGAGATTAGAACTGTGACTACACCGAGTCTGTTTAAAGCTGTCACTACATCATGTGTGATTAGAGCTGTCACTACACGGTGTGAGATTAGAGCTGTCCGTACACCATGTGAGATTAGGGCTGTCTCTACACCGTGTGTGATTAGAGCTGTCACTACACGGTGTGTGATTAGAGATGTCACTACACCGTGTGTGATTAGAGCTGTCACTACATGGTGTGTGATTAGAGCTGTCAATACACTGTGTGTGATTAGAGCTGTCACTGCACCATGTGTGCTTAGAGATGTCACTACACCGTGTGTGATTAGATCTGTCAGTACACGGTGTGTGATTAGAGCTGTCACTCAATGGTGTGTGATTAGAGCTGTCACTACACAGTGTGAGATTAGAGTTCTCACTACACCGTGTGTGATTAGAGCTGTCAGTACAGGTGTGAGTTTAGAGCTGTGACTACATGGTGTGTGATTAGAGCTGTCACTACACCGTGTGATATTAGAGCTGTCGTTACACGGTGTGTGATTAAAGCTGTCACTACACGGTGTGTGATTAGAGCTGTCACTACACGGTGTGAGATTAGAGCTGTCCGTACACCATGTGAGATTAGGGCTTTGTCTTCACCGTGTGTGATTAGAGCTGCGTCCACACCGTGTGTGATTAGAGCTGTCAGTACTGGGTGTGTGCTTAGAGCTGTCACTACACCGTGTATGATTAGATCTGTCAGTACACGGTGTGTGATTAGAGCTGTCACTAAATGGTGTGTGATTAGAGCTGTCTCTACACAGTGTGAGATTAGAGCTGTCACTACACCATGTTCAATTAGAGTTGTCACTGCATGGTGTGAGATTAGAGCTGTCAGTACAAGGTGTGAGTTTAGAGCTGTGACTACACGGTGTGTGATTAGAGCTGTCACTACATGGTGTGAGATTAGAGCTGTCCGTACACCATGTGAGATTAGGGCTGTGTCTACACCGTGTGTGATTAGAGCTGCGTCCACACCGTGTGTGATTAGAGCTGTCAGTACAGGGTGTGTGATTAGAGCTGTCATTACACCGTGTGTGACCAGAGCTGTGTCTACACCGTGTGTGATTAGTGCTGTCACTACACAGTGTGTGATTAGAGCTGTCACTACATGGTGTGTGATTAGAGCTGTCACTACACCGCGCGTGATTAGAGCTGTCACTACACGGTATGTGATTGGACCTGTCACTACACGCTGTGTGATAAGAGCTGTCACTACACGGTGTATGATTAGAGCTGTCACTACACGGTGTGAGATTAGGGTTTTCACTACACCGTGTGTGATTAGAGCTGTCACTACACCGTGTGTGATTAGACCTTTCACTACACGGTGTGTGATTGGAGCTGTCACTACACAGTGCGAGATTAGTTCTGTCACTACATGGTGTGTGATAAGAGCTGTTACTACATGGTTTGAGGTTAGAGCTGTCTCTACTCCATGTGTAATTTGAGCTGTCTCTACACCGCGTGTGATTAGAGCTGTCACTACAAGGTGTGTGATTAGAGTTGTGATTACACAGTGTGAGATTAGAGCTGTCTGTGCTTAGTGTGTGATTTGAGCTGTCACTACATGGTGTGTGTATAGAGCTATCTCTACACAGTGTGTGATTAGCGCTGTCACTATACGGTGTGTGCTTAGAGCTGTCTCTACACCGTGTGAGATTAGAGCTGTCACATCACCGTGTGAGATTAGAGCTGTCACTACATCGTGTGAGATTATCGCTGTAACTACACGGCGTGAGATTAGAGCTTTGACTGCTCCGTGTGAGATTAGAGCTGTCTCTACACCATTTGAGAGTAGAGCTGTCTCTACACCATGTGTGATAAGAGCTGTCACTACACCGTGTGTGATTAGCGCTGTCACTCAATGGTGTGTGATTAGAGCTGTCACTACACAGTGTGAGATTAGAGTTCTCAGTACACTGTGTGTGATTAGAGCTGTCAGTACACGGTGTGAGTTTAGAGCTGTGACTACATGGTGTGTGATTAGAGCTGTCACTACACCGTGTGATATTAGAGCTGTCGTTACACGGTGTGTGATTAAAGCTGTCACTACACGGTGTGTGATTAGAGCTGTCACTACACGGTGTGAGATTAGAGCTGTCCGTACACCATGTGAGATTAGGGCTTTGTCTTCACCGTGTGTGATTAGAGCTGCGTCCACACCGTGTGTGATTAGAGCTGTCAGTACTGGGTGTGTGCTTAGAGCTGTCACTACACCGTGTATGATTAGATCTGTCTGTACACGGTGTGTGATTAGAGCTGTCACTAAATGGTGTGTGATTAGAGCTGTCTCTACACAGTGTGAGATTAGAGCTGTCACTACACCATGTTCAATTAGAGTTGTCACTGCATGGTGTGAGATTAGAGCTGTCAGTACTAGGTGTGAGTTTAGAGCTGTGACTACACGGTGTGTGATTAGAGCTGTTACTACACGGTGTGAGATTAGAGCTGTCCGTACACCATGTGAGATTAGGGCTGTGTCTACACCGTGTGTGATTAGAGCTGCGTCCACACCGTGTGTGATTAGAGCTGTCAGTACAGGGTGTGTGATTAGAGCTGTCATTACACCGTGTGTGACCAGAGCTGTGTCTACACCGTGTGTGATTAGTGCTGTCACTACACAGTGTGTGATTAGAGCTGTCACTACATGGTGTGTGATTGGAGCTGTCACTACACCGCGCGTGATTAGAGCTGTCACTACACGGTATGTGATTGGACCTGTCACTACACGCTGTGTGATAAGAGCTGTCACTACACGGTGTATGATTAGAGCTGTCACTACACGGTGTGAGATTAGGGTTTTCACTACACCGTGTGTGATTAGAGCTGTCACTACACGGTGTGTGATTAGACCTTTCACTACACGGTGTGTGATTGGAGCTGTCACTACACAGTGCGAGATTAGCTCTGTCACTACATGGTGTGTGATAAGAGCTGTTACTACATGGTTTGAGGTTAGAGCTGTCTCTACTCCATGTGTGATTTGAGCTGTCTCTACACCGCGTGTGATTAGAGCTGTCACTACAAGGTGTGTGATTAGAGTTGTGATTACACAGTGTGAGATTAGAGCTGTCTGTGCTTAGTGTGTGATTTGAGCTGTCACTACATGGTGTGTGTTTAGAGCTATCTCTACACAGTGTGTGATTAGCGCTGTCACTATACGGTGTGTGCTTAGAGCTGTCTCTACACCGTGTGAGATTAGAGCTGTCACATCACCGTGTGAGATTAGAGCTGTCACTACATCGTGTGAGATTATCGCTGTAACTACACGGCGTGAGATTAGAGCTTTGACTGCTCCATGTGAGATTAGAGCCGTCACTACACCGTGTGTGATTAGAGCTGTCACTACATGGTGTGAGATTAGAGCTGTCACTACACCGTGTGTGATTAGAACTGTCACTACACCGTGTGTGATAAGAGCTGTCAGTACACACTGTGTGATTAGAGCTTTCATGACACCGTGTGTGATTAGAGCTTGCTCTACACCATGTGAGATTAGAGCTATCACTACATGGTGTGTGATTAGAGCTGTCACTACACCGAGTGTGATTAGAGCTGTCATTACACCGAGTGTGATTAGAGCTGTCACTACATGGTGTGTGATTAGAGCTGTCACTACACCGTTTGTGATTAGAGCTGTCCCTGCACGGTATGTGATTAGAGCTGTCACGGCATAGTGTGTGATTAGAGCTGTCACTACACGGTATGTGATTAGAGCTGTCACTACACAGTGTGAGATTTGAGTTCTCACTACACCGTGTGTGGTTAGAGCTTTCACTACACGGTGTGTGATTAGACCTGTGACTACATGGTGTGTGATTAGAGCTGTCATGACACGGTGTTTGATTAGAGATATCACTACATGGTGTGTGATTAGAGCTGTCACCAAACCGTGTGATATTAGAGCTGTCACTGCACCGTGTGTGGTTAGAGCTGTCACTACACGGTGTGAGATTAGAGATGTGACTACATGGTGTGTGATTAGAGCTGTCATGACACGGTGTTTGATTAGAGATGTCACTACATGGTGTGTGATTAGAGCTGTCACCAAACCGTGTGATATTAGAGCTGTCACTACACTGTGTGTGATTAGACCTATGACTAGATGGTGTGTGATTAGAGCTGTCAGTACACGGTGTGTGATTACAGCTGTCACTACACTGTGTGTGATTAGAGCTCTCACTACACGGTGTGTGATTGGAGCTGTCACTACACCGTGTGTGATTAGAGCTGTCATTGCACCATGTGTGCTTAGAGCTGTCACTACACCATGTGTGATTAGATCTGTCAGTACACGGTGTGTGATTAGAGCTGTCACTCAATGGTGTGTGATTAGAGCTGTCACTACACAGTGTGAGATTAGAGTTCTCACTACACCGTGTGTGATTAGAGCTGTTACTACATGGTGTGAGATTAGAGCTGTCACTACACCGTGTGTGATTAGAACTGTCACTACACCGTGTGTGATAAGAGCTGTCAGTACACACTGTGTGATTAGAGCTTTCATGACACCGTGTGTGATTAGAGCTTGCTCTACACCATGTGAGATTAGAGCTGTCACTACACGGTGTGTGATTAGAGCTGTCACTACACAGTGTGAGATTAGAGCTATCACTACACGGTGTGAGATTATCGCTGTAACTACATGGCGTGAGATTAGAGCTATCACTACATGGTGTGTGATTAGAGCTGTCACTACACCGAGTGTGATTAGAGCTGTCATTACACCGAGTGTGATTAGAGCTGTCACTACATGGTGTGTGATTAGAGCTGTCACTACACCGTTTGTGATTAGAGCTGTCCCTGCACGGTATGTGATTAGAGCTGTCACGGCATAGTGTGTGATTAGAGCTGTCACTACACGGTATGTGATTAGAGCTGTCACTACACAGTGTGAGATTTGAGTTCTCACTACACCGTGTGTGGTTAGAGCTTTCACTACACGGTGTGTGATTAGACCTGTGACTACATGGTGTGTGTTAGAGCTGTCATGACACGGTGTTTGATTAGAGATGTCACTACATGGTGTGTGATTAGAGCTGTCATGACACGGTGTTTGATTAGAGATGTCACTACATGGTGTGTGATTAGAGCTGTCACCAAACCGTGTGATATTAGAGCTGTCACTACACTGTGTGTGATTAGACCTATGACTAGATGGTGTGTGATTAGAGCTGTCAGTACACGGTGTGTGATTACAGCTGTCACTACACTGTGTGTGATTAGAGCTCTCACTACACGGTGTGTGATTGGAGCTGTCACTACACCGTGTGTGATTAGAGCTGTCATTGCACCATGTGTGCTTAGAGCTGTCACTACACCATGTGTGATTAGATCTGTCAGTACACGGTGTGTGATTAGAGCTGTCACTACACGGTGCGTGATTAGAGCTGTCAGTACATGGTGTGTGATTAGAGCTGTCACTCAATGGTGTGTGATTAGAGCTGTCACTACACAGTGTGAGATTAGAGTTCTCACTACACCGTGTGTGATTAGAGCTGTCACTACACGGTGTGAGTTTAGAGCTGTGACTACATGGTGTGTGATTAGAGGTGTCACTACACCGTGTGATGTTAGAGCTGTCTCTACACAGTGTGAGATTAGAGCTGTCACTACACCATGTTCAATTAGAGTTGTCAAGCATGGTGTGAAATTAGAACTGTGACTACACTGTGTGTGATTAAAGCTGTCACTACATCATGTGTGATTAGAGCTGTCACTACACGGTGTGTGATTAGAGCTGTCACTACATGGTGTGAGATTAGAGCTGTCCGTACACAATGTCAGATTAGGGCTGTGTCTACACCGTGTGTGATTAGAGCTGTCAGTACACGGTGTGTGATTACAGCTGTCACTACACTGTGTGTGATTAGAGCTGTCACTACATGGTGTGTGATTAGAGCTGTCAATACACTGTGTGTGATTAGAGCTGTCATTGCACCATGTGTGCTTAGAGCTGTGACTACACCTTGTGTGATTAGATCTGTCAGTACACGGTGAGTGATTAGAGCTGTCACTCAATGGTGTGTGATTAGAGCTGTCACTACACAGTGTGAGATTAGAGTTCTCACTACACCGTGTGTGATTAGAGCTGTCAGTACAAGGTGTGAGTTTAGAGCTGTGACTACATGGTGTGTGATTAGAGCTGTCACTACACCATGTGATATTAGAGCTGTCGTTACACGGTGTGTGATTAGAGCTGTCACTACACGGTGTGTGATTAGAGCTGTCACTACACGGTGTGTGATTAGAGCGGTCACTACATGGTGTGTGATTAGAGCTGTCACTACACGGTGTGTGATTAGAGCTGTCACTACACGGTGTGAGATTAGAGCTGTCCGTACACCATGTGAGATTAGGGCTGTGTCTACACCGTGTGTGATTAGAGCTGTGTCCACACCGTGTGTGATTAGAGCTGTCAGTACAGGATGTGTGATTAGAGCTGTCATTACACCGTGTGTGACCAGAACTGTGTCTACACCGTGTGTGATTAGTGCTGTCACTACACAGTGTGTGATTAGAGCTGTCACTACATGGTGTCTGATTGGACCTGTCACTACACGCTGTGTGATTAGAGCTGTCACTACACGGTGTATGATTAGAGCTGTCACTACACGGTGTGAGATTAGAGCTGTCACTACACTGTGTGTGATTAGACCTATGACTAGATGGTGTGTGATTAGAGCTGTCAGTACACGGTGTGTGATTACAGCTGTCACTACACTGTGTGTGATTAGAGCTCTCACTACACGGTGTGTGATTGGAGCTGTCACTACACCGTGTGTGATTAGAGCTGTCATTGCACCATGTGTGCTTAGAGCTGTCACTACACCATGTGTGATTAGATCTGTCAGTACACGGTGTGTGATTAGAGCTGTCACTCAATGGTGTGTGATTAGAGCTGTCACTACACAGTGTGAGATTAGAGTTCTCACTACACCGTGTGTGATTAGAGCTGTTACTACATGGTGTGAGATTAGAGCTGTCACTACACCGTGTGTGATTAGAACTGTCACTACACCGTGTGTGATAAGAGCTGTCAGTACACACTGTGTGATTAGAGCTTTCATGACACCGTGTGTGATTAGAGCTTGCTCTACACCATGTGAGATTAGAGCTGTCACTACACGGTGTGTGATTAGAGCTGTCACTACACAGTGTGAGATTAGAGCTATCACTACACGGTGTGAGATTATCGCTGTAACTACATGGCGTGAGATTAGAGCTATCACTACATGGTGTGTGATTAGAGCTGTCACTACACCGAGTGTGATTAGAGCTGTCATTACACCGAGTGTGATTAGAGCTGTCACTACATGGTGTGTGATTAGAGCTGTCACTACACCGTTTGTGATTAGAGCTGTCCCTGCACGGTATGTGATTAGAGCTGTCACGGCATAGTGTGTGATTAGAGCTGTCACTACACGGTATGTGATTAGAGCTGTCACTACACAGTGTGAGATTTGAGTTCTCACTACACCGTGTGTGGTTAGAGCTTTCACTACACGGTGTGTGATTAGACCTGTGACTACATGGTGTGTGTTAGAGCTGTCATGACACGGTGTTTGATTAGAGATGTCACTACATGGTGTGTGATTAGAGCTGTCATGACACGGTGTTTGATTAGAGATGTCACTACATGGTGTGTGATTAGAGCTGTCACCAAACCGTGTGATATTAGAGCTGTCACTACACTGTGTGTGATTAGACCTATGACTAGATGGTGTGTGATTAGAGCTGTCAGTACACGGTGTGTGATTACAGCTGTCACTACACTGTGTGTGATTAGAGCTCTCACTACACGGTGTGTGATTGGAGCTGTCACTACACCGTGTGTGATTAGAGCTGTCATTGCACCATGTGTGCTTAGAGCTGTCACTACACCATGTGTGATTAGATCTGTCAGTACACGGTGTGTGATTAGAGCTGTCACTACACGGTGCGTGATTAGAGCTGTCAGTACATGGTGTGTGATTAGAGCTGTCACTCAATGGTGTGTGATTAGAGCTGTCACTACACAGTGTGAGATTAGAGTTCTCACTACACCGTGTGTGATTAGAGCTGTCACTACACGGTGTGAGTTTAGAGCTGTGACTACATGGTGTGTGATTAGAGGTGTCACTACACCGTGTGATGTTAGAGCTGTCTCTACACAGTGTGAGATTAGAGCTGTCACTACACCATGTTCAATTAGAGTTGTCAAGCATGGTGTGAAATTAGAACTGTGACTACACTGTGTGTGATTAAAGCTGTCACTACATCATGTGTGATTAGAGCTGTCACTACACGGTGTGTGATTAGAGCTGTCACTACATGGTGTGAGATTAGAGCTGTCCGTACACAATGTCAGATTAGGGCTGTGTCTACACCGTGTGTGATTAGAGCTGTCAGTACACGGTGTGTGATTACAGCTGTCACTACACTGTGTGTGATTAGAGCTGTCACTACATGGTGTGTGATTAGAGCTGTCAATACACTGTGTGTGATTAGAGCTGTCATTGCACCATGTGTGCTTAGAGCTGTGACTACACCTTGTGTGATTAGATCTGTCAGTACACGGTGAGTGATTAGAGCTGTCACTCAATGGTGTGTGATTAGAGCTGTCACTACACAGTGTGAGATTAGAGTTCTCACTACACCGTGTGTGATTAGAGCTGTCAGTACAAGGTGTGAGTTTAGAGCTGTGACTACATGGTGTGTGATTAGAGCTGTCACTACACCATGTGATATTAGAGCTGTCGTTACACGGTGTGTGATTAGAGCTGTCACTACACGGTGTGTGATTAGAGCTGTCACTACACGGTGTGTGATTAGAGCGGTCACTACATGGTGTGTGATTAGAGCTGTCACTACACGGTGTGTGATTAGAGCTGTCACTACACGGTGTGAGATTAGAGCTGTCCGTACACCATGTGAGATTAGGGCTGTGTCTACACCGTGTGTGATTAGAGCTGTGTCCACACCGTGTGTGATTAGAGCTGTCAGTACAGGATGTGTGATTAGAGCTGTCATTACACCGTGTGTGACCAGAACTGTGTCTACACCGTGTGTGATTAGTGCTGTCACTACACAGTGTGTGATTAGAGCTGTCACTACATGGTGTCTGATTGGACCTGTCACTACACGCTGTGTGATTAGAGCTGTCACTACACGGTGTATGATTAGAGCTGTCACTACACGGTGTGAGATTAGAGCTGTCAGTACACGGTGTATGGTTCGAGCCATCACTACATGGTGTGAGATTAGGGTTTTCACTACACCGTGTGTGATTAGAGCTGTCACTACACCGTGTGTGATTAGACCTTTCACTACACGGTGTGTGATTGGAGCTGTCACTAAACCGTGCGAGATTAGTGCTGTCACTACATGGTGTGTGATAAGAGCTGTCACTACATGGTTTGAGGTTAGAGCTGTCTCTACTACATGTGTGATTTGAGCTGTCTCTACACCGCGTGTGATTAGAGCTGTCACTACACGGTGTGTGATTAGAGCTGTCACTACACCGTGTGTGATTAGAGCTGTCTCTACTCCATGTGTGATTACAGCTGTCACTACACAGTGTGAGATTAGTGCTGTAGCTACACTGTGTGTGATTAGAGTTGTGATTACACAGTGTGAGATTAGAGCTGTCTGTACTTAGTGTGTGATTAGCGCTGTCACTACACGGTGTGTGCTTAGAGCTGTCTCTACACCGTGTGAGATTAGAACTGTCACATCACCGTGTGAGATTAGAGCTGTCACTACATGGTGTGAGATTAGAGCTGTCACTACACCGTGTGTGATTAGCGCTGTGACTACATGGTGTGTGATTAGAGCTGTCACTACACCGTGTGTGATAAGAGCTGTCACTACACCGTGTGAGATTAGAGCTGTCACTACACCGTGCGTGATTAGCGCTGTGACTACATGGTGTGTGATTAGAGCTGTCACTACACCGTGTGTGATTAGATCTGTCAGTACACGGTGTGTGATTAGAGCTGTCACTCAATGGTGTGTGATTAGAGCTGTCACTACACAGTGTGAGATTAGAGTTCTCACTACACCGTCTGTGATTAGAGCTGTCAGTACACGGTGTGAGTTTAGAGCTGTGACTACATGGTGTGTGATTAGACCTGTCACTACACCGTGTGATATTAGAGCTGTCGTTACACGGGGAGTGATTAGAGCTATGAGTACATGGTGTCTGATTAGAGCTGTCTCTGCACTGTGTGAGATTAGAGCTGTCACTACACAGTGTGAGATTAGAGCTGTCACTACTACATGTGCATTTAGAGATGTCACTACATGGTGTGAGATTAGAGCTGTCACTACACCGCGTGTGATTAAAGCTGTCAGTACACGGTGTGTGATTAGAGCTGTCACTACACCGTGTGTGATTAGAGCTGTCTCTACACGGTGTGTGATTAGAGCTGTCACTACACGGTGTGAGATTTTTTCTGTCACTACACGGTGTGAGATTAGTGCTGTCCCTACACCGTGTGTGATTAGAGCTGTGATTACACAGTGTGAGATTGGAGCTGTGATTACACAGTGTGAGATTAGAGCTGTCTGTACTTAGTGCGTGATTAGAGCTGTCACTATATGGTGTGTGTTTAGAGCTATCTCTACACATTGTGTGATTAGAGCTGTGACTACACGGTGTGTGATTAGAGCTGTCTCTACACGGTGTGAGATTAGAGCTGTCACTACACCGTGTGTGATTAGAGCTGTCACTACACCGTGTGTGATTAAAGCTGTCAGTATTCACTGTGTGATTAGAGCTTTCATGACACCGTGTGTGATTAGAGCTGTCACTACACAGTGTGAGATTAGAGCTATCACTACACGGTGTGAGATTATCGCTGGACCTACACGGTGTGAGATTAGAACTTTGACTGCTCCGTGTGAGATTAGAGCTGTCTCTACACCATTTGAGAGTAGAGCTGTCTCTACACCGTGTGTGATTGGAGCTGTCAGTACATTGTGTGTGATAAGAGCTGTCACTACACGATTTGTGATTAGAGCTGTCATTACACCGTGCGTGATTAGATCTGTCACTACATGGTGTGTGATTAGAGCTGTCACTACATGGTGTGTGATTAGAGCTGTCACTACACCGTGCGTAATTTGAGTTGTCACTACATGGTGTGTCATTAGTGCTGTCACTACACCATGTGTGATTAGAGCTGTCACTACACAGTGTGAGATTTGAGTTCTCACTACACCGTGTGTGGTTAGAGCTGTCACTACACGGTGTGAGATTAGAGATGTGCCTACATGGTGTTTGATTAGAGCTGTCACTACACGGTGTGTGATTAGAGCTGTCACCAAACCGTGTGATATTAGAGCTGTCACTACACGGTGTGAGATTAAAGATGTGACTACATGGTGTGTGATTAGAGCTGTCATGACACGGTGTTTGATTAGAGGTGTCACTACGTGGTGTGTGATTAGAGCTGTCACCAAACCGTGTGATATTAGAGTTGTCACTACACTGTGTGTGATTTGACCTGTGACTACATGGTGTGTGATTAGAGCTGTCATGACACGGTGTTTGATTAGAGCTGTCACTACACGGTGTGAGATTAGAGCTGTAACTACACTGTGTGTGATTAGACCTGTGACTACACAGTGTGAGATTAGAGCTGTAACTACACTGTGTGTGATTAGACCTGTGACTACATGGTATGTGATTATAGCTGTCATGACACGGTGTTTGATCACAGCTGTCACTACACTGTGTGTGATTGGAGCTGTTACTACACCGTGTGTGATTAGAGTTGTCACTGCACCATGTGTGCTTAGAGCTGTCACTACACCGTGTGTGATTAGATCTGTCAGTACACGGTGTGTGATTAGAGCTGTCACTCAATGGTGTGTGATTAGAGCTGTCACTACACAGTGTGAGATTAGTGCTGTCCCTACACCGTGTGTGATTAGAGTTGTGATTACACAGTGTGAGATTAGAGCTGTCTGTACTTAGTGTGTGATTAGAGCTGTCACTACATGGTGTGTGTTTAGAGCTACCTCTACAGTGTGTGTGATTAGCGCTGTCACTGCACGGTGTGTGCTTTGAGCTGTCTCTACACCGTGTGAGATTAGAGCTGTCACATCACCGTGTGAGATTAGAGCTGTCACTACATGGTGTGAGATTAGAGCTGTCACTACACGGTGTGAGATTAGAGCTGTCACTACATGGTGTGAGATTAGAGCTGTCACTACACCGTGCGGGATTAGCGCTGTGACTACATGGTGTGTGATTAGAGCTGTCACTACACCGTGTGTGATTAGATCTGTCAGTACACGGTGTGAGATTAGAGATGTGCCTACATGGTGTTTGATCAGAGCTGTCACTACACGGTGTGTGATTAGAGCTGTCACCAAACCGTGTGATATTAGAGCTGTCACTACACCATGTGTGGTTAGAGCTGTCACTACACGGTGTGAGATTAAAGATGTGAGTACATGGTGTGTGATTAGAGCTGTCATGACACGGTGTTTGATTAGAGCTGTCACTACACGGAGTGTGATTAGAGCTGTCAGTACACGGTGTGTGATCACAGCTGTCACTACACGGTGTGTGATTGGAGCTGTCACTACACCGTGTGTGATTAGAGCTGTCACTGCACCATGTGTGCTTAGAGCTGCCACTACACCGTGTGTGATTAGATCTGTCAGTACATGGTGTGTGATTAGAGCTGTCACTCAATGGTGTGTGATTAGAGCTGTCACTACACAGTGTGAGATTAGAGTTCTCACTACATCGTGTGTGATTAGAGCTGACAGTACACGGTGTGAGTTTAGAGCTGTGACTACATGGTGTGTGATTAGACCTGTCACTACACCGTGGGACATTAGAGCTGTCGTTACACGGTCTGTGATTAGAGTTATGACTACATGGCGTCTGATTAGAGCTGTCTCTACACCGTGTGAGATTAGAGCTGTCTCTACACAGTGTGAGATTAGAGCTGTCACTACACCGTGTGTGATTAAAGCTGTCACTACACCATGTGTGATTAGAGCTGTCACTACACGGTGTGTGATTAGAGCTGTCACTACAGGGTGTGAGATTAGAGCTGTCGGTACAACATGTGAGATTAGGGCTGTGTCTACACCGTGTGTGATTAGAGCTGCATCTACACCGTGTGTGATTAGAGCTGTCTCTGCACGGTGTGATTAGAGCTGTCACTACATGGTGTGAGATTTTTTCTGTCACTACATGGTATGAGATTAGAGCTGTCAGTACACGGTGTATGGTTCGAGCCGTCACTACATGGTGTGAGATGAGGGTTTTCACTACGCCGTGTGTGATTACAGCCGTCACTACACGGTGTGAGATTAGTGCTGTCACTACACCGTGTGTGATTAGACCTTTCACTACACGGTGTGTGATTGGAGCTGTCACTACACAGTGCGAGATTAGTGCTGTCACTACATGGTGTGTGATAAGAGCTGTCACTACATGGTCTGAGGTTAGAGCTGTCTCTACTCCATGTGTGATTTGAGCTGTCTCTACACCGCGTGTGATTAGAGCTGTCACTACACGGTGTGTGATAAGTGCTGTCACTACACGGTGTGAGATTAGAGCTTTGACTACACGGTGTGAGACTAGAGCTATCACTACGCCATGTGAGATTAGAGCTGTCACTACATGGTGTGTGATTAGAGCTGTCACTACACCGTGTGTGATTAGAGCTGTCTCTACTCCATGTGAGATTAGAGCTGTCACTACATGGTTTTTGATTGGAGCTGTCACTACACGGTGTGTGTTTACAGCTGTCTCTACACCGTGTGAGATTAGAGCTGTCTCTACACGGTGTGAGATTAGAGCTGTCACTACACCGTGTGAGATTAGAGCTGTCTCTACATGGTGTGAGATTTGAGCTTTCACTACACCATGTGTGATTAGAGCTGTCACTAAACCTTGTGTGATTAGAGCTGTCAGTACACACTGCGTGATTAGAGCTTTCATGACACCGTGTGTGATTAGAGCTTGCTCTACATCGTGTGAGATTAGAGCTGTCACTACAAGGTGTGAGATTATCGCTGTAACTACACGGTGTGAGATTAGAACTTTGACTGCTCCGTGTGAGAATAGAGCTGTCTCTGCACCATTTGAGAGTAGAGCTGTCTCTACACCGTGTGTGATTAGAGCTGTCAGTACATTGTGTGTGATTAGAGCTGTCACTACACGGTGTTTGATTAGAGCTTTTACTACACGGTGTGTGATTAGAGCTGTCACTACACGGTGTGTGATTAGAGCTGTCAGTACACGGCGTGTGATTACAGCTGTCACTACACTGTGTGTGATTAGAGCTGTCACTACATGGTGTTTGATTAGGTCTGTCACTACACGGTGTGAGATTTTTTCTGTCAGTACACGGTGTGAGATTAGTGCTGTCCCTACATCGTGTGTGATTAGAGCTGTGATTACACAGTGTGAGATTAGAGCTGTCTGTACTTAGTGTGTGATTAGCGCTGTCACTACACGGTGTGTGCTTAGAGCTGTCTCTACACCGTGTGAGATTAGAGCTGTCACATCACCGTGTGAGATTAGAGCTGTCACTACATGGTTTGAGATTAGAGTTGTCACTACACCGTGTGTGATTAGAGCTGTCACTACACCATGTGTGATTAGAGCTGTCACTACACCGTGTGTGATTAGAGCTGTCACTACACCGTGTGTGATTAGAGCTGTCAGTACACACTGTGTGATTAGAGCTTTCATGACACTGTGTGTGATTAGAGCTTGCTCTACACCATGTGAGATTAGAGCTGTCACTACACGGTGTGAGATTATCGCTGTAACTACACGGTGTGAGATTAGAACTTTGACTGCTCCGTGTGAGATTAGAGCTGTCTCTACACCATTTGAGAGTAGAGCTGTCTCTACACCGTGTGTGATTAGACCTTTCACTACACGGTGTGTGATTAGAGCTGTCACTACATGGTGTGTGATTAGAGCTGTCACTACACCGTGTGTGATTAGAGTTGGCTCTACTCCATGTGAGTTTAGAGCTGTCACTACATGGTTTCTGATTAGAGCTGTCACTACAAGGTGTGAGATTAGTGCTGTCTCTAAACCGTGTGTGATTACAGCCGTGATTACACAGTGTGTGATTAGAGCTGTCACTACACGGTGTGTGTTTAGAGCTATCTCTACACAGTGTGTGATTAGCGATGTCACTACACGGTGTGTGATTAGAGATGGCACTACACGGTGTGAGATTTGAGTTCTCACTACACCGTGTGTGATTAGCGATGTCTCTACACGGTGTGTGATTAGAGCTGTCTCTACACCGTGTGTGATTAGAGCTGTCTCAACACGGTGCGTGATCAGAGCTGTCTCTACTCCGTGTGAGATTAGAGCTGTCACTACACCGTGTGAGGTTAGAGCTGTCACTACATGATGTGAGATTACAGCTGTCACTACACCGTGTGATATTAGAACTGTCGCTACACTGTGTGATTGGACCTGTGACTACATGGTGTGTGATTAGAGCTGTCACGACACAGTGTTTGATTAGAGCTGTCACGACACAGTGTTTGATTAGAGCTGTCACTACACCGTTTGTGATTAGAGCTGTCACTACATGGTGTGTGATTAGAGCTGTCACTACTCCGTGTGTGATTATAGCTGTCACTGCATGATGTGTGATTAGAACTGTCACTACATGGTGTGTGATTAGACCTGTCACTACACCGAGTGTGAGTCGAGCTGTCACTACACCGTTTGTGATTAGAGCTGTCACTGCACGGTATGTGATTATAGCTGTCACTGCATGATGTGTGATTAGAGCTGTCAGTACACGGTGTGTGATTAGAGCTGTCACTACACCGTGCGTGATTAGAGCTGTCAGTACATGGTGTGTGATTAGAGCTGTCACTACACCGTGTGTGATTAGAGCTGTCACTACACCGTGTGTGATTAGACCTGTGACTACATGGTGTGTGATTAGAGCTGTCATGACACGGTGTGTGATTAGAGCTGTCACTACACAGTGTGTGATTACAGCTGTCACAACACTGTGTGTTATTACAGCTGTCACTAAACTCTGTGTGATTAGACCTGTGACTACATGGTGTGTGATTACAGCTGTTACTACACTGTGTGTGATTAGAGCTCTCACTACACGGTGTGTGATTAGAGCTGTCACTACACAGTGTGAGATTAGAGCTGTCACTGCACCATGTGTGCTTAGAGCTGTCAGTACACGTGTGTGATTAGAGCTGTCGCTCAATGGTGTGTAATTAAAGCTGTCACTACACAGTGTGAGATTAGAGTTCTCACTACATCGTGTGTGATTAGAGCTGTCGCTACACGGTGTGAGTTTAGAGCTGTGACTACATGGTGTGTAATTAGAGCTGTCACTACACCGTGTGATATTAGAGCTGTCGTTACACGGTGTTGGATTAGAGCTATGACTACATGGCGTCTGATTAGAGCTGTCTCTACACGGTGTGAGATTAGAGCTGTCTCTACACAGTGTGAGATTAGAGCTGTCACTACATCATGTGCGATTAGAGTTGTCACTACACCGTGTGTGATTAGAGCTGTCAATACACTGTGTGTGATTAGAGCTGTTATTGCACCATGTGTGCTTAGAGCTGTCACTATACCGTGTGTGATTAGATCTGTCAGTACACGGTGTATGATTAGAGCTGTCACTCAATGGTGTGTGATTAGAGCTGTCACTACACAGTGTGTGATTAGATCTGTCAGTACACGATGTGTGATTAGAGCTGTCACTCAATGGTGTGTGATTAGAGCTGTCACTACACAGTATGAGAATAGAGTTCTCACTACACCGTGTATGATTAGAGCTGTCAGTACACGGTGTGAGTTTAGAGCTGTGACTACATGGTGTGTGATTAGAGCTGTCACTGCACCGTGTGATGTTAGAGCTGTCTCTACACAGTGTGAGATTAGAGCTGTCACTACACCATGTTCAATCAGAGTTGTCACTGCATGGTGTGAGATTAGAACTGTCACTACACCGTGTGTGATTAAAGCTGTCACTACACCATGTGTGATTAGAGCTCTCACTACATGGTGTGTGATTAGAGCTGTCACTACACGGTGTGAGATTAGAGCTGTCCGTACACCATGTGAGATTAGGGCTGTGTCTACACCGTGTGTGATTAGAGCTGTCACTACACGGTGTGTGATTAGAGCTCTAACTACACGGTGTGTGATTAGAGATGTCACTACACCGTGCGTGATTAGAGCTGTCACTACATGGTGTGTGATTAGAGCTGCCACTACACTGTGTGTGATTAGAGCTGTCACTGCACCATGTGTGCTTAGAGCTGTGACTACACCTTGTGTGATTAGATCTGTCAGTACACGGTGTGTGATTAGAGCTGTCACTCAATGGTGTGTGATTAGAGCTGTCACTACACAGTGTGAGATTAAAGTTCTCACTGCACCATGTGTGCTTAGAGCTGTCAGTACACGGTGTGTGATTAGAGCTGTCGCTCAATGGTGTGTAATTAAAGCTGTCACTACACAGTGTGAGATTAGAGTTCTCACTACATCGTGTGTGATTAGAGCTGTCGCTACACGGTGTGAGTTTAGAGCTGTGACTACATGGTGTGTAATTAGAGCTGTCACTATACCATGTGATATTAGAGCTGTCGTTACACGGTGTTGGATTAGAGCTATGACTACATGGCGTCTGATTAGAGCTGTCTCTACACGGTGTGAGATTAGAGCTGTCTCTACACAGTGTGAGATTAGAGCTGTCACTACATCATGTGCGATTAGAGTTGTCACTACACCGTGTGTGATTAGAGCTGTCAATACACTGTGTGTGAATAGAGCTGTTATTGCACCATGTGTGCTTAGAGCTGTCACTATACCGTGTGTGATTAGATCTGTCAGTACACGGTGTATGATTAGAGCTGTCACTCAATGGTGTGTGATTAGAGCTGTCACTACACAGTGTGTGATTAGATCTGTCAGTACACGATGTGTGATTAGAGCTGTCACTCAATGGTGTGTGATTAGAGCTGTCACTACACAGTATGAGAATAGAGTTCTCACTACACCGTGTATGATTAGAGCTGTCAGTACACGGTGTGAGTTTAGAGCTGTGACTACATGGTGTGTGATTAGAGCTGTCATGACACGGTGTGTGATTAGAGCTATCACTACACAGTGTGTGATTACAGCTGTCACAACACTGTGTGTTATTACAGCTGTCACTAAACTCTGTGTGATTAGACCTGTGACTACATGGTGTGTGATTACAGCTGTTACTACACTGTGTGTGATTAGAGCTCTCACTACACGGTGTGTGATTAGAGCTGTCACTACACAGTGTGAGATTAGAGCTGTCACTGCACCATGTGTGCTTAGAGCTGTCAGTACACGGTGTGTGATTAGAGCTGTCGCTCAATGGTGTTTAATTAAAGCTGTCACTACACAGTGTGAGATTAGAGTTCTCACTACATCGTGTGTGATTAGAGCTGTCGCTACACGGTGTGAGTTTAGAGCTGTGACTACATGGTGTGTAATTAGAGCTGTCACTACACCGTGTGATATTAGAGCTGTCGTTACACGGTGTTGGATTAGAGCTATGACTACATGGCGTCTGATTAGAGCTGTCTCTACACGGTGTGAGATTAGAGCTGTCTCTACACAGTGTGAGATTAGAGCTGTCACTACATCATGTGCGATTAGAGTTGTCACTACACCGTGTGTGATTAGAGCTGTCAATACACTGTGTGTGATTAGAGCTGTTATTGCACCATGTGTGCTTAGAGCTGTCACTATACCGTGTGTGATTAGATCTGTCAGTACACGGTGTATGATTAGAGCTGTCACTCAATGGTGTGTGATTAGAGCTGTCACTACACAGTATGTGATTAGATCTGTCAGTACACGATGTGTGATTAGAGCTGTCACTCAATGGTGTGTGATTAGAGCTGTCACTACACAGTATGAGAATAGAGTTCTCACTACACCGTGTATGATTAGAGCTGTCAGTACACGGTGTGAGTTTAGAGCTGTGACTACATGGTGTGTGATTAGAGCTGTCATGACACGGTGTGTGATTAGAGCTGTCACTACACAGTGTGTGATTACAGCTGTCACTAAACTCTGTGTGATTAGACCTGTGACTACATGGTGTGTGATTACAGCTGTTACTACACTGTGTGTGATTAGAGCTCTCACTACACGGTGTGTGATTAGAGCTGTCACTACACAGTGTGAGATTAGAGCTGTCACTGCACCATGTGTGCTTAGAGCTGTCAGTACACGGTGTGTGATTAGAGCTGTCGCTCAATGGTGTGTAATTAAAGCTGTCACTACACAGTGTGAGATTAGAGTTCTCACTACATCGTGTGTGATTGGAGCTGTCGCTACACGGTGTGAGTTTAGAGCTGTGACTACATGGTGTGTAATTAGAGCTGTCACTACACCGTGTGATATTAGAGCTGTCGTTACACGGTGTTGGATTAGAGCTATGACTACATGGCGTCTGATTAGAGCTGTCTCTACATGGTGTGAGATTAGAGCTGTCTCTACACAGTGTGAGATTAGAGCTGTCACTACATCATGTGCGATTAGAGTTGTCACTACACCGTGTGTGATTAGAGCTGTTATTGCACCATGTGTGCTTAGAGCTGTCACTATACCGTGTGTGATTAGATCTGTCAGTACACGGTGTATGATTAGAGCTGTCACTCAATGGTGTGTGATTAGAGCTGTCACTACACAGTGTGTGATTAGATCTGTCAGTACACGATGTGTGATTAGAGCTGTCACTCAATGGTGTGTGATTAGAGCTGTCACTACACAGTATGAGAATAGAGTTCTCACTACACCGTGTATGATTAGAGCTGTCAGTACACGGTGTGAGTTTAGAGCTGTGACTACATGGTGTGTGATTAGAGCTGTCACTGCACCGTGTGATGTTAGAGCTGTCTCTACACAGTGTGAGATTAGAGCTGTCACTACACCATGTTCAATCAGAGTTGTCACTGCATGGTGTGAGATTAGAACTGTCACTACACCGTGTGTGATTAAAGCTGTCACTACACCATGTGTGATTAGAGCTGTCACTACATGGTGTGTGATTAGAGCTGTCACTACACGGTGTGAGATTAGAGCTGTCCGTACACCATGTGAGATTAGGGCTGTGTCTACACCGTGTGTGATTAGAGCTGTCACTACACGGTGTGTGATTAGAGCTCTAACTACACGGTGTGTGATTAGAGATGTCACTACACCGTGTGTGATTAGAGCTGTCACTACATGGTGTGTGATTAGAGCTGTCACTACACTGTGTGTGATTAGAGCTGTCACTGCACCATGTGTGCTTAGAGCTGTGACTACACCTTGTGTGATTAGATCTTTCAGTACACGGTGTGTGATTAGAGCTGTCACTCAATGGTGTGTGATTAGAGCTGTCACTACACAGTGTGAGATTAAAGTTCTCACTACACCGTGTGTGATTAGAGCTGTCAGTACACGGTGTGAGTTTAGAGCTGTGACTACATGGTGTGTGATTACAGCTGTCACTACACCGTGTGATATTAGAGTTGTCGTTACACAGTGTGTGATTAGAGCTGTCACTACACGGTGTGTGATTAGAGCTGTCACTACACGGTGTGAGATTAGAGCTGTCCGTACACCATGTGAGATTAGGGCTGTGTCTACACCGTGTGTGAATAGAGCTGCGTCCACACCGTGTGTGATTAGAGCTGTCAGTACAGGGTGTGTGATTAGAGTTGTCATTACACCGTGTGTGACCAGAGCTGTGTCTACACCGTGTGTGATTAGTGCTGTCAGTACAGGGTGTGTGATTAGAGCTGTCATTACACCGTGTGTGACCAGAGCTGTGTCTACACCGTGTGTGATTAGTGCTGTCACTACACAGTGTGTGATTAGAGCTGTCAGTACATGGTGTGTGATTAGAGCTGTCACTACACCGCGCGTGATTAGAGCTGTCACGACACGGTGTATGATTAGAGCTGTCACTACACACTGTGAGAATAGAGCTGTCAATACACGTTGTATGGTTCGAGCCGTCACTACATGGTGTGAGATTAGGGTTTTCACTATACCGTGTGTGATTACAGCTGTCACTACACGGTGTGTGATTGGAGCTGTCACTACACAGTGCGAGATTAGTGCTGTCACTACATGGTGTGTGATAAGAGCTGTCACTACATGGTTTGAGGTTAGAGCTGTCTCTACTCCATGTGTGATTTGAGCTGTCTCTACACCGCGTGTGATTAGAGCTGTCACTACACGGTGTGTGATAAGAGCTGTCACTACACGGTGTGTGATTAGAGCTGTCACTACATGTTTTGTGATTAGAGCTGTCACTACACGGTGTGAGATTAGAGCTTTGACTACACGGTGTGAGATTAGAGCTTCACTACACGGTGTGTAATTAGAGCTGTCACTACATGGTGTGTAATTAGAGCTGTCACTACACCGTGTGTGATTAGAGTAGTCTCTACTCCATGTGAGTTTAGAGCTGTCACTACATGGTTTTTGATTAGAGCTGTCACTACAAGGTGTGAGATTAGTGCTGTCACTACAAGGTGTGAGATTAGTGCTGTCTCTACACCGTGTGTGATTAGAGCAGTGATTACACAGTGTGTGATTAGAGCTGTCACTACATGGTGTGTGTTTAGAGCTATCTCTACACAGTGTGTGATTAGCGCTGTCACTACACGGTCTGTGATTAGAGTTGTCACTACACCGTGTGTGATTAGAGCTGTCTCTACACGGTGTCTGATTAGAGCTGTCTCTACTCCGTGTGAGATTAGAGCTGTCTCTACACGGTGTGAGTTTAGAGCGGTCACTACATGGTGTGAGATTACAGCTGTCACTACACCGTGTGTGATTAGAGCTGTCTCTACACTGTGTGTGATTAGAGCTGTCATTACACGGTGTGTGATTAGAGCTGTCACTACACCGTGTGATATTAGTGCTGTCGCTACATGGTGTGTGATTGGACCTGTGACTACATGGTGTGTGATTAGAGCTGTCACGACACAGTGTTTGATTAGAGCTGTCACTACACCATGTGTGATTAGATCTGTCAGTACACGGTGTGTGATTAGAGCTGTCACTCAATGGTGTGTGATTAGAGCTGTCACTACACGGTGTGAGATTTTTTCTGTCACTACACGGTGTGAGATTAGTGCTGTCCCTACACCGTGTGTGATTAGAGCTGTGATTACACAGTGTGAGATTGGAGCTGTCTGTACTTAGAGTGTGATTAGAGCTGTCACTACATGGTGTGTGTTTTGAGCTATCTCTATACAGTGTGTGATTAGCGCTGTGACTACACGGTGTGTGCTTAGAGCTGTCTCTACACCGTGTGAGATTAGAGCTGTCACATCACCGTGTGAGATTAGAGCTGTCACTACATGGTTTGAGATTAGAGCTGTCACTGCACTGTGTGTGATTAGAGCTGTGACTACATGGTATGTGATTAGAGCTATCACATCACCGTGTGAGATTAGAGCTGTCACTACACCGTGTGTGATTAGAGCTGTCACTACACCGTGTGTGATTAGAGCTGTCACTACACCGTGTGAGATTAGAGCTGTCACTACCTGGTGTGTGATTAGAGCTGTCACTACACCGTGTGTGATTAGAGCTGTCAGTACACACTGTGTGATTAGAGCTTTCATGACACTGTGTGTGATTAGAGCTTGCTCTACACCATGTGAGATTAGCGCTGTCACTACACGGTGTGAGATTATCGCTGTAACTACACGGTGTGAGATTAGAACTTTGACTGCTCCGTGTGAGATTAGAGCTGTCTCTACACCATTTGAGAGTAGAGCTGTCTCTACACCGTGTGTGATTGGAGCTGTCAGTACATTGTGTGTGATAAGAGCTGTCACTACACGATTTGTGATTAGAGCTGTCACTACACCGTTTGTGATTAGAGCTGTCACTACATGGTGTGTGATTAGAGCTGTCAGTACACCATTTGTGATTAGAGCTGTCACTACATGGTGTGTGATTAGAGCTGTCACTACACCGTGCGTGATTAGAGCTGTCACTACACTGTGTGTGATTAGACCTGTGACTACATGGTGTGTGATTAGAGCTGTCCTGACACGGTGTTTGATTAGAGCTGTCACTACACGGTGTGTGATTAGAGGTGTCAGTACAGCATGTGAGATTAGAGCTGTCAGTACACCATGTGAGATTACAGCTGTGTCTACACCATGTGTGATTAGAGCTGCATCTACACCGTGTGTGATTAGAGCTGTCACTACACGGTATGTGATTAGAGCTGTCACTACACGGTGTGTGATTTGTGCTGTCACCACACCGTGTGTGATTAGAGCTGTCATTACACCGTGTGTGATCAGAGCTGTGTCTACACCGTGTGTGATTAGAGCTGTCACTACACGGTGTGTGATTAGAGCTGTCTCTACACTGTGTGAGATTAGAGCTGTCTCCACACAGTGTGAGATTAGAGCTGTCACTACACGGTGTGCGATTAGAGTTGTCACTACATGGTGTGAGATTAGAGCTGTCACTACACCGTGTGTGATTAGCGCTGTCACTACACGGTGTGTGCTTTGAGCTGTCTCTACACCGTGTGAGATTAGAGCTGTCACATCACCATGTGAGATTAGAGCTGTCACTACATGGTTTGAGATTAGAGTTGTCACTACACCGTGTGTGATTAGAGCTGTCACTACACCGTGTGTGATTAGAGCTGTCAGTACACACTGTGTGATTAGAGCTTTCATGACACTGTGTGTGATTAGAGCTTGCTCTACACCATGTGAGATTAGAGCTGTCACTACACGGTGTGAGATTATCGCTGTAACTACACGGTGTGAGATTAGAACTTTGACTGCTCCGTGTGAGATTAGAGCTGTCTCTACACCATTTGAGAGTAGAGCTGTCTCTACACCGTGTGTGATTAGACCTTTCACTACACGGTGTGTGATTAGAGCTGTCACTACATGGTGTGTGATTAGAGCTGTCACTACACCGTGTGTGATTAGAGTTGGCTCTACTCCATGTGAGTTTAGAGCTGTCACTACATGGTTTCTGATTAGAGCTGTCACTACAAGGTGTGAGATTAGTGCTGTCTCTAAACCGTGTGTGATTACAGCCGTGATTACACAGTGTGTGATTAGAGCTGTCACTACACGGTGTGTGTTTAGAGCTATCTCTACACAGTGTGTGATTAGCGATGTCACTACACGGTGTGTGATTAGAGTTGGCACTACACGGTGTGAGATTTGAGTTCTCACTACACCGTGTGTGATTAGAGCTGTCTCTACACAGTGTGTGATTAGAGCTGTCTCTACACCGTGTGTGATTAGAGCTGTCTCAACACGGTGCGTGATCAGAGCTGTCTCTACTCCGTGTGAGATTAGAGCTGTCACTACACCGTGTGAGGTTAGAGCTGTCACTACATGATGTGAGATTACAGCTGTCACTACACCGTGTGATATTAGAACTGTCGCTACACTGTGTGATTGGACCTGTGACTACATGGTGTGTGATTAGAGCTGTCACGACACAGTGTTTGATTAGAGCTGTCACGACACAGTGTTTGATTAGAGCTGTCACTACACCGTTTGTGATTAGAGCTGTCACTACATGGTGTGTGATTAGAGCTGTCACTACTCCGTGTGTGATTATAGCTGTCACTGCATGATGTGTGATTAGAACTGTCACTACATGGTGTGTGATTAGACCTGTCACTACACCGAGTGTGAGTCGAGCTGTCACTACACCGTTTGTGATTAGAGCTGTCACTGCACGGTATGTGATTATAGCTGTCACTGCATGATGTGTGATTAGAGCTGTCAGTACACGGTGTGTGATTAGAGCTGTCACTACACCGTGCGTGATTAGAGCTGTCAGTACATGGTGTGTGATTAGAGCTGTCACTACACCGTGTGTGATTAGAGCTGTCACTACACCGTGTGTGATTAGACCTGTGACTACATGGTGTGTGATTAGAGCTGTCATGACACGGTGTGTGATTAGAGCTGTCACTACACAGTGTGTGATTACAGCTGTCACAACACTGTGTGTTATTACAGCTGTCACTAAACTCTGTGTGATTAGACCTGTGACTACATGGTGTGTGATTACAGCTGTTACTACACTGTGTGTGATTAGAGCTCTCACTACACGGTGTGTGATTAGAGCTGTCACTACACAGTGTGAGATTAGAGCTGTCACTGCACCATGTGTGCTTAGAGCTGTCAGTACACGGTGTGTGATTAGAGCTGTCGCTCAATGGTGTGTAATTAAAGCTGTCACTACACAGTGTGAGATTAGAGTTCTCACTACATCGTGTGTGATTAGAGCTGTCGCTACACGGTGTGAGTTTAGAGCTGTGACTACATGGTGTGTAATTAGAGCTGTCACTACACCGTGTGTGATTAGAGCTGTCACTACACCGTGTGTGATTAGACCTGTGACTACATGGTGTGTGATTAGAGCTGTCATGACACGGTGTGTGATTAGAGCTGTCACTACACAGTGTGTGATTACAGCTGTCACAACACTGTGTGTTATTACAGCTGTCACTAAACTCTGTGTGATTAGACCTGTGACTACATGGTGTGTGATTACAGCTGTTACTACACTGTGTGTGATTAGAGCTCTCACTACACGGTGTGTGATTAGAGCTGTCACTACACAGTGTGAGATTAGAGCTGTCACTGCACCATGTGTGCTTAGAGCTGTCAGTACACGGTGTGTGATTAGAGCTGTCGCTCAATGGTGTGTAATTAAAGCTGTCACTACACAGTGTGAGATTAGAGTTCTCACTACATCGTGTGTGATTAGAGCTGTCGCTACACGGTGTGAGTTTAGAGCTGTCACTACACAGTATGAGAATAGAGTTCTCACTACACCGTGTATGATTAGAGCTGTCAGTACACGGTGTGAGTTTAGAGCTGTGACTACATGGTGTGTGATTAGAGCTGTCATGACACGGTGTGTGATTAGAGCTGTCACTACAGAGTGTGTGATTACAGCTGTCACTAAACTCTGTGTGATTAGACCTGTGACTACATGGTGTGTGATTACAGCTGTTACTACACTGTGTGTGATTAGAGCTCTCACTACACGGTGTGTGATTAGAGCTGTCACTACACAGTGTGAGATTAGAGCTGTCACTGCACCATGTGTGCTTAGAGCTGTCAGTACACGGTGTGTGATTAGAGCTGTCGCTCAATGGTGTGTAATTAAAGCTGTCACTACACAGTGTGAGATTAGAGTTCTCACTACATCGTGTGTGATTGGAGCTGTCGCTACACGGTGTGAGTTTAGAGCTGTGACTACATGGTGTGTAATTAGAGCTGTCACTACACCGTGTGATATTAGAGCTGTCGTTACACGGTGTTGGATTAGAGCTATGACTACATGGCGTCTGATTAGAGCTGTCTCTACACGGTGTGAGATTAGAGCTGTCTCTACACAGTGTGAGATTAGAGCTGTCACTACATCATGTGCGATTAGAGTTGTCACTACACCGTGTGTGATTAGAGCTGTCAATACACTGTGTGTGATTAGAGCTGTTATTGCACCATGTGTGCTTAGAGCTGACACTATACCGTGTGTGATTAGATCTGTCAGTACACGGTGTATGATTAGAGCTGTCACTCAATGGTGTGTGATTAGAGCTGTCACTACACAGTGTGTGGTTAGATCTGTCAGTACACGATGTGTGATTAGAGCTGTCACTCAATGGTGTGTGATTAGAGCTGTCACTACACAGTATGAGAATAGAGTTCTCACTACACCGTGTATGATTAGAGCTGTCAGTACACGGTGTGAGTTTAGAGCTGTGACTACATGGTGTGTGATTAGAGCTGTCACTGCACCGTGTGATGTTAGAGCTGTCTCTACACAGTGTGAGATTAGAGCTGTCACTACACCATGTTCAATCAGACTTGTCACTGCATGGTGTGAGATTAGAACTGTCACTACACCGTGTGTGATTAAAGCTGTCACTACACCATGTGTGATTAGAGCTGTCACTACATGGTGTGTGATTAGAGCTGTCACTACACGGTGTGAGATTAGAGCTGTCCGTACACCATGTGAGATTAGGGCTGTGTCTACACCGTGTGTGATTACAGCTGTCACTACACGGTGTGTGATTGGAGCTGTCACTACACAGTGCGAGATTAGTGCTGTCACTACATGGTGTGTGATAAGAGCTGTCACTACATGGTTTGAGGTTAGAGCTGTCTCTACTCCATGTGTGATTTGAGCTGTCTCTACACCGCGTGTGATTAGAGCTGTCACTACACGGTGTGTGATAAGAGCTGTCACTACACGGTGTGTGATTAGAGCTGTCACTACACCGTGCGTGATTAGAGCTGTCAGTACATGGTGTGTGATTAGAGCTGTCACTACACCGTGTGTGATTAGAGCTGTCACTACACCGTGTGTGATTAGACCTGTGACTACATGGTGTGTGATTAGAGCTGTCATGACACGGTGTGTGATTAGAGCTGTCACTACACAGTGTGTGATTACAGCTGTCACAACACTGTGTGTTATTACAGCTGTCACTAAACTCTGTGTGATTAGACCTGTGACTACATGGTGTGTGATTACAGCTGTTACTACACTGTGTGTGATTAGAGCTCTCACTACACGGTGTGTGATTAGAGCTGTCACTACACAGTGTGAGATTAGAGCTGTCACTGCACCATGTGTGCTTAGAGCTGTCAGTACACGGTGTGTGATTAGAGCTGTCGCTCAATGGTGTGTAATTAAAGCTGTCACTACACAGTGTGAGATTAGAGTTCTCACTACATCGTGTGTGATTAGAGCTGTCGCTACACGGTGTGAGTTTAGAGTTGTGACTACATGGTGTGTAATTAGAGCTGTCACTACACCGTGTGATATTAGAGCTGTCGTTACACGGTGTTGGATTAGAGCTATGACTACATGGCGTCTGATTAGAGCTGTCTCTACACGGTGTGAGATTAGAGCTGTCTCTACACAGTGTGAGATTAGAGCTGTCACTACATCATGTGCGATTAGAGTTGTCACTACACCGTGTGTGATTAGAGCTGTCAATACACTGTGTGTGATTAGAGCTGTTATTGCACCATGTGTGCTTAGAGCTGTCACTATACCGTGTGTGATTAGATCTGTCAGTACACGGTGTATGATTAGAGCTGTCACTCAATGGTGTGTGATTAGAGCTGTCACTACACAGTATGTGATTAGATCTGTCAGTACACGATGTGTGATTAGAGCTGTCACTCAATGGTGTGTGATTAGAGCTGTCACTACACAGTATGAGAATAGAGTTCTCACTACACCGTGTATGATTAGAGCTGTCAGTACACGGTGTGAGTTTAGAGCTGTGACTACATGGTGTGTGATTAGAGCTGTCATGACACGGTGTGTGATTAGAGCTGTCACTACAGAGTGTGTGATTACAGCTGTCACTAAACTCTGTGTGATTAGACCTGTGACTACATGGTGTGTGATTACAGCTGTTACTACACTGTGTGTGATTAGAGCTCTCACTACACGGTGTGTGATTAGAGCTGTCACTACACAGTGTGAGATTAGAGCTGTCACTGCACCATGTGTGCTTAGAGCTGTCAGTACACGGTGTGTGATTAGAGCTGTCGCTCAATGGTGTGTAATTAAAGCTGTCACTACACAGTGTGAGATTAGAGTTCTCACTACATCGTGTGTGATTGGAGCTGTCGCTACACGGTGTGAGTTTAGAGCTGTGACTACATGGTGTGTAATTAGAGCTGTCACTACACCGTGTGATATTAGAGCTGTCGTTACACGGTGTTGGATTAGAGCTATGACTACATGGCGTCTGATTAGAGCTGTCTCTACACGGTGTGAGATTAGAGCTGTCTCTACACAGTGTGAGATTAGAGCTGTCACTACATCATGTGCGATTAGAGTTGTCACTACACCGTGTGTGATTAGAGCTGTCAATACACTGTGTGTGATTAGAGCTGTTATTGCACCATGTGTGCTTAGAGCTGACACTATACCGTGTGTGATTAGATCTGTCAGTACACGGTGTATGATTAGAGCTGTCACTCAATGGTGTGTGATTAGAGCTGTCACTACACAGTGTGTGGTTAGATCTGTCAGTACACGATGTGTGATTAGAGCTGTCACTCAATGGTGTGTGATTAGAGCTGTCACTACACAGTATGAGAATAGAGTTCTCACTACACCGTGTATGATTAGAGCTGTCAGTACACGGTGTGAGTTTAGAGCTGTGACTACATGGTGTGTGATTAGAGCTGTCACTGCACCGTGTGATGTTAGAGCTGTCTCTACACAGTGTGAGATTAGAGCTGTCACTACACCATGTTCAATCAGAGTTGTCACTGCATGGTGTGAGATTAGAACTGTCACTACACCGTGTGTGATTAAAGCTGTCACTACACCATGTGTGATTAGAGCTGTCACTACATGGTGTGTGATTAGAGCTGTCACTACACGGTGTGAGATTAGAGCTGTCCGTACACCATGTGAGATTAGGGCTGTGTCTACACCGTGTGTGATTACAGCTGTCACTACACGGTGTGTGATTGGAGCTGTCACTACACAGTGCGAGATTAGTGCTGTCACTACATGGTGTGTGATAAGAGCTGTCACTACATGGTTTGAGGTTAGAGCTGTCTCTACTCCATGTGTGATTTGAGCTGTCTCTACACCGCGTGTGATTAGAGCTGTCACTACACGGTGTGTGATAAGAGCTGTCACTACACGGTGTGTGATTAGAGCTGTCACTACATGTTTTGTGATTAGAGCTGTCACTACACGGTGTGAGATTAGAGCTTTGACTACACGGTGTGAGATTAGAGCTTCACTACACGGTGTGTAATTAGAGCTGTCACTACATGGTGTGTAATTAGAGCTGTCACTACACCGTGTGTGATTAGAGTAGTCTCTACTCCATGTGAGTTTAGAGCTGTCACTACATGGTTTTTGATTAGAGCTGTCACTACAAGGTGTGAGATTAGTGCTGTCACTACAAGGTGTGAGATTAGTGCTGTCTCTACACCGTGTGTGATTAGAGCAGTGATTACACAGTGTGTGATTAGAGCTGTCACTACATGGTGTGTGTTTAGAGCTATCTCTACACAGTGTGTGATTAGCGCTGTCACTACACGGTCTGTGATTAGAGTTGTCACTACACCGTGTGTGATTAGAGCTGTCTCTACACGGTGTCTGATTAGAGCTGTCTCTACTCCGTGTGAGATTAGAGCTGTCTCTACACGGTGTGAGTTTAGAGCGGTCACTACATGGTGTGAGATTACAGCTGTCACTACACCGTGTGTGATTAGAGCTGTCTCTACACTGTGTGTGATTAGAGCTGTCATTACACGGTGTGTGATTAGAGCTGTCACTACACCGTGTGATATTAGTGCTGTCGCTACATGGTGTGTGATTGGACCTGTGACTACATGGTGTGTGATTAGAGCTGTCACGACACAGTGTTTGATTAGAGCTGTCACTACACCGTGTGTGATTAGATCTGTCAGTACACGGTGTGTGATTAGAGTTGTCACTCAATGGTGTGTAATTAGAGCTGTCACTACACGGTGTGAGATTTTTTCTGTCACTACACGGTGTGAGATTAGTGCTGTCCCTACACCGTGTGTGATTAGAGCTGTGATTACACAGTGTGAGATTAGAGCTGTCTGTACTTAGAGTGTGATTAGAGCTGTCACTACATGGTGTGTGTTTAGAGCTATCTCTACACAGTGTGTGATTAGCGCTGTGACTACACGGTGTGTGCTTAGAGCTGTCTCTACACCGTGTGAGATTAGAGCTGTCACATCACCGTGTGAGATTAGAGCTGTCACTACATGGTTTGAGATTAGAGCTGTCACTGCACTGTGTGTGATTAGAGCTGTGACTACATGGTGTGTGATTAGAGCTATCACATCACCGTGTGAGATTAGAGCTGTCACTACACCGTGTGTGATTAGAGCTGTCACTACACCGTGTGTGATTAGAGCTGTCACTACACCGTGTGAGATTAGAGCTGTCACTACCTGGTGTGTGATTAGAGCTGTCACTACACTGTGTGTGATTAGAGCTGTCAGTACACACTGTGTGATTAGAGCTTTCATGACACGGTGCGTGATTAGAGCTTGCTCTACACCATGTGAGATTAGAGCTGTCACTACACAGTGCGAGATTAGTGCTGTCACTACATGGTGTGTGATAAGAGCTGTCACTACATGGTTTGAGGTTAGAGCTGTCTCTACTCCATGTGTGATTTGAGCTGTCTCTACACCGCGTGTGATTAGAGCTGTCACTACACGGTGTGTGATAAGAGCTGTCACTACACGGTGTGTGATTAGAGCTGTCACTACATGTTTTGTGATTAGAGCTGTCACTACACGGTGTGAGATTAGAGCTTTGACTACACGGTGTGAGATTAGAGCTTCACTACACGGTGTGTAATTAGAGCTGTCACTACATGGTGTGTAATTAGAGCTGTCACTACACCGTGTGTGATTAGAGTAGTCTCTACTCCATGTGAGTTTAGAGCTGTCACTACATGGTTTTTGATTAGAGCTGTCACTACAAGGTGTGAGATTAGTGCTGTCACTACAAGGTGTGAGATTAGTGCTGTCTCTACACCGTGTGTGATTAGAGCAGTGATTACACAGTGTGTGATTAGAGCTGTCACTACATGGTGTGTGTTTAGAGCTATCTCTACACAGTGTGTGATTAGCGCTGTCACTACACGGTCTGTGATTAGAGTTGTCACTACACCGTGTGTGATTAGAGCTGTCTCTACACGGTGTCTGATTAGAGCTGTCTCTACTCCGTGTGAGATTAGAGCTGTCTCTACACGGTGTGAGTTTAGAGCGGTCACTACATGGTGTGAGATTACAGCTGTCACTACACCGTGTGTGATTAGAGCTGTCTCTACACTGTGTGTGATTAGAGCTGTCATTACACGGTGTGTGATTAGAGCTGTCACTACACCGTGTGATATTAGTGCTGTCGCTACATGGTGTGTGATTGGACCTGTGACTACATGGTGTGTGATTAGAGCTGTCACGACACAGTGTTTGATTAGAGCTGTCACTACACCGTGTCTGATTAGATCTGTCAGTACACGGTGTGTGATTAGAGCTGTCACTCAATGGTGTGTAATTAGAGCTGTCACTACACGGTGTGAGATTTTTTCTGTCACTACACGGTGTGAGATTAGTGCTGTCCCTACACCGTGTGTGATTAGAGCTGTGATTACACAGTGTGAGATTAGAGCTGTCTGTACTTAGAGTGTGATTAGAGCTGTCACTACATGGTGTGTGTTTAGAGCTATCTCTACACAGTGTGTGATTAGCGCTGTGACTACACGGTGTGTGCTTAGAGCTGTCTCTACACCGTGTGAGATTAGAGCTGTCACATCACCGTGTGAGATTAGAGCTGTCACTACATGGTTTGAGATTAGAGCTGTCACTGCACTGTGTGTGATTAGAGCTGTGACTACATGGTATGTGATTAGAGCTATCACATCACCGTGTGAGATTAGAGCTGTCACTACACCGTGTGTGATTAGAGCTGTCACTACACCGTGTGTGATTAGAGCTGTCACTACACCGTGTGAGATTAGAGCTGTCACTACCTGGTGTGTGATTAGAGCTGTCACTACACCGTGTGTGATTAGAGCTGTCAGTACACACTGTGTGATTAGAGCTTTCATGACACTGTGTGTGATTAGAGCTTGCTCTACACCATGTGAGATTAGCGCTGTCACTACACGGTGTGAGATTATCGCTGTAACTACACGGTGTGAGATTAGAACTTTGACTGCTCCGTGTGAGATTAGAGCTGTCTCTACACCATTTGAGAGTAGAGCTGTCTCTACACCGTGTGTGATTGGAGCTGTCAGTACATTGTGTGTGATAAGAGCTGTCACTACACGATTTGTGATTAGAGCTGTCACTACACCGTTTGTGATTAGAGCTGTCACTACATGGTGTGTGATTAGAGCTGTCAGTACACCATTTGTGATTAGAGCTGTCACTACATGGTGTGTGATTAGAGCTGTCACTACACCGTGCGTGATTAGAGCTGTCACTACACTGTGTGTGATTAGACCTGTGACTACATGGTGTGTGATTAGAGCTGTCCTGACACGGTGTTTGATTAGAGCTGTCACTACACGGTGTGTGATTAGAGGTGTCAGTACAGCATGTGAGATTAGAGCTGTCAGTACACCATGTGAGATTACAGCTGTGTCTACACCATGTGTGATTAGAGCTGCATCTACACCGTGTGTGATTAGAGCTGTCACTACACGGTATGTGATTAGAGCTGTCACTACACGGTGTGTGATTTGTGCTGTCACCACACCGTGTGTGATTAGAGCTGTCATTACACCGTGTGTGATCAGAGCTGTGTCTACACCGTGTGTGATTAGAGCTGTCACTACACGGTGTGTGATTAGAGCTGTCTCTACACTGTGTGAGATTAGAGCTGTCTCCACACAGTGTGAGATTAGAGCTGTCACTACACGGTGTGCGATTAGAGTTGTCACTACATGGTGTGAGATTAGAGCTGTCACTACACCGTGTGTGATTAGCGCTGTCACTACACGGTGTGTGCTTTGAGCTGTCTCTACACCGTGTGAGATTAGAGCTGTCACATCACCGTGTGAGATTAGAGCTGTCACTACATGGTTTGAGATTAGAGTTGTCACTACACCGTGTGTGATTAGAGCTGTCACTACACCGTGTGTGATTAGAGCTGTCAGTACACACTGTGTGATTAGAGCTTTCATGACACTGTGTGTGATTAGAGCTTGCTCTACACCATGTGAGATTAGAGCTGTCACTACACGGTGTGAGATTATCGCTGTAACTACACGGTGTGAGATTAGAACTTTGACTGCTCCGTGTGAGATTAGAGCTGTCTCTACACCATTTGAGAGTAGAGCTGTCTCTACACCGTGTGTGATTAGACCTTTCACTACACGGTGTGTGATTAGAGCTGTCACTACATGGTGTGTGATTAGAGCTGTCACTACACCGTGTGTGATTAGAGTTGGCTCTACTCCATGTGAGTTTAGAGCTGTCACTACATGGTTTCTGATTAGAGCTGTCACTACAAGGTGTGAGATTAGTGCTGTCTCTAAACCGTGTGTGATTACAGCCGTGATTACACAGTGTGTGATTAGAGCTGTCACTACACGGTGTGTGTTTAGAGCTATCTCTACACAGTGTGTGATTAGCGATGTCACTACACGGTGTGTGATTAGAGTTGGCACTACACGGTGTGAGATTTGAGTTCTCACTACACCGTGTGTGATTAGAGCTGTCTCTACACAGTGTGTGATTAGAGCTGTCTCTACACCGTGTGTGATTAGAGCTGTCTCAACACGGTGCGTGATCAGAGCTGTCTCTACTCCGTGTGAGATTAGAGCTGTCACTACACCGTGTGAGGTTAGAGCTGTCACTACATGATGTGAGATTACAGCTGTCACTACACCGTGTGATATTAGAACTGTCGCTACACTGTGTGATTGGACCTGTGACTACATGGTGTGTGATTAGAGCTGTCACGACACAGTGTTTGATTAGAGCTGTCACGACACAGTGTTTGATTAGAGCTGTCACTACACCGTTTGTGATTAGAGCTGTCACTACATGGTGTGTGATTAGAGCTGTCACTACTCCGTGTGTGATTATAGCTGTCACTGCATGATGTGTGATTAGAACTGTCACTACATGGTGTGTGATTAGACCTGTCACTACACCGAGTGTGAGTCGAGCTGTCACTACACCGTTTGTGATTAGAGCTGTCACTGCACGGTATGTGATTATAGCTGTCACTGCATGATGTGTGATTAGAGCTGTCAGTACACGGTGTGTGATTAGAGCTGTCACTACACCGTGCGTGATTAGAGCTGTCAGTACATGGTGTGTGATTAGAGCTGTCACTACACCGTGTGTGATTAGAGCTGTCACTACACCGTGTGTGATTAGACCTGTGACTACATGGTGTGTGATTAGAGCTGTCACTACACAGTGTGTGATTACAGCTGTCACAACACTGTGTGTTATTACAGCTGTCACTAAACTCTGTGTGATTAGACCTGTGACTACATGGTGTGTGATTACAGCTGTTACTACACTGTGTGTGATTAGAGCTCTCACTACACGGTGTGTGATTAGAGCTGTCACTACACAGTGTGAGATTAGAGCTGTCACTGCACCATGTGTGCTTAGAGCTGTCAGTACACGGTGTGTGATTAGAGCTGTCGCTCAATGGTGTGTAATTAAAGCTGTCACTACACAGTGTGAGATTAGAGTTCTCACTACATCGTGTGTGATTAGAGCTGTCGCTACACGGTGTGAGTTTAGAGCTGTGACTACATGGTGTGTAATTAGAGCTGTCACTACACCGTGTGATATTAGAGCTGTCGTTACACGGTGTTGGATTAGAGCTATGACTACATGGCGTCTGATTAGAGCTGTCTCTACACGGTGTGAGATTAGAGCTGTCTCTACACAGTGTGAGATTAGAGCTGTCACTACATCATGTGCGATTAGAGTTGTCACTACACCGTGTGTGATTAGAGCTGTCAATACACTGTGTGTGATTAGAGCTGTTATTGCACCATGTGTGCTTAGAGCTGTCACTATACCGTGTGTGATTAGATCTGTCAGTACACGGTGTATGATTAGAGCTGTCACTCAATGGTGTGTGATTAGAGCTGTCACTACACAGTATGTGATTAGATCTGTCAGTACACGATGTGTGATTAGAGCTGTCACTCAATGGTGTGTGATTAGAGCTGTCACTACACAGTATGAGAATAGAGTTCTCACTACACCGTGTATGATTAGAGCTGTCAGTACACGGTGTGAGTTTAGAGCTGTGACTACATGGTGTGTGATTAGAGCTGTCTCTACACGGTGTGAGATTAGAGCTGTCTCTACACAGTGTGAGAATAGAGCTGTCACTACATCATGTGCGATTAGAGTTGTCACTACACCGTGTGTGATTAGAGCTGTCAATACACTGTGTGTGATTAGAGCTGTTATTGCACCATGTGTGCTTAGAGCTGTCACTATACCGTGTGTGATTAGATCTGTCAGTACACGGTGTATGATTAGAGCTGTCACTCAATGGTGTGTGATTAGAGCTGTCACTACACAGTATGTGATTAGATCTGTCAGTACACGATGTGTGATTAGAGCTGTCACTCAATGGTGTGTGATTAGAGCTGTCACTACACAGTATGAGAATAGAGTTCTCACTACACCGTGTATGATTAGAGCTGTCAGTACACGGTGTGAGTTTAGAGCTGTGACTACATGGTGTGTGATTAGAGCTGTCATGACACGGTGTGTGATTAGAGCTGTCACTACACAGTGTGTGATTACAGCTGTCACTAAACTCTGTGTGATTAGACCTGTGACTACATGGTGTGTGATTACAGCTGTTACTACACTGTGTGTGATTAGAGCTCTCACTACACGGTGTGTGATTAGAGCTGTCACTACACAGTGTGAGATTAGAGCTGTCACTGCACCATGTGTGCTTAGAGCTGTCAGTACACGGTGTGTGATTAGAGCTGTCGCTCAATGGTGTGTAATTAAAGCTGTCACTACACAGTGTGAGATTAGAGTTCTCACTACATCGTGTGTGATTGGAGCTGTCGCTACACGGTGTGAGTTTAGAGCTGTGACTACATGGTGTGTAATTAGAGCTGTCACTACACCGTGTGATATTAGAGCTGTCGTTACACGGTGTTGGATTAGAGCTATGACTACATGGCGTCTGATTAGAGCTGTCTCTACACGGTGTGAGATTAGAGCTGTCTCTACACAGTGTGAGATTAGAGCTGTCACTACATCATGTGCGATTAGAGTTGTCACTACACCGTGTGTGATTAGAGCTGTCAATATACTGTGTGTGATTAGAGCTGTTATTGCACCATGTGTGCTTAGAGCTGTCACTATACCGTGTGTGATTAGATCTGTCAGTACACGGTGTATGATTAGAGCTGTCACTCAATGGTGTGTGATTAGAGCTGTCACTACACAGTGTGTGATTAGATCTGTCAGTACACGATGTGTGATTAGAGCTGTCACTCAATGGTGTGTGATTAGAGCTGTCACTACACAGTATGAGAATAGAGTTCTCACTACACCGTGTATGATTAGAGCTGTCAGTACACGGTGTGAGTTTAGAGCTGTGACTACATGGTGTGTGATTAGAGCTGTCACTGCACCGTGTGATGTTAGAGCTGTCTCTACACAGTGTGAGATTAGAGCTGTCACTACACCATGTTCAATCAGAGTTGTCACTGCATGGTGTGAGATTAGAACTGTCACTACACCGTGTGTGATTAAAGCTGTCACTACACCATGTGTGATTAGAGCTGTCACTACATGGTGTGTGATTAGAGCTGTCACTACACGGTGTGAGATTAGAGCTGTCCGTACACCATGTGAGATTAGGGCTGTGTCTACACCGTGTGTGATTACAGCTGTCACTACACGGTGTGTGATTGGAGCTGTCACTACACAGTGCGAGATTAGTGCTGTCACTACATGGTGTGTGATAAGAGCTGTCACTACATGGTTTGAGGTTAGAGCTGTCTCTACTCCATGTGTGATTTGAGCTGTCTCTACACCGCGTGTGATTAGAGCTGTCACTACACGGTGTGTGATAAGAGCTGTCACTACACGGTGTGTGATTAGAGCTGTCACTACGTGTTTTGTGATTAGAGCTGTCACTACACGGTGTGAGATTAGAGCTTTGACTACACGGTGTGAGATTAGAGCTTCACTACACGGTGTGTAATTAGAGCTGTCACTACATGGTGTGTAATTAGAGCTGTCACTACACCGTGTGTGATTAGAGTAGTCTCTACTCCATGTGAGTTTAGAGCTGTCACTACATGGTTTTTGATTAGAGCTGTCACTACAAGGTGTGAGATTAGTGCTGTCACTACAAGGCGTGAGATTAGTGCTGTCTCTACACCGTGTGTGATTAGAGCAGTGATTACACAGTGTGTGATTAGAGCTGTCACTACATGGTGTGTGTTTAGAGCTATCTCTACACAGTGTGTGATTAGCGCTGTCACTACACGGTCTGTGATTAGAGTTGTCACTACACCGTGTGTGATTAGAGCTGTCTCTACACGGTGTCTGATTAGAGCTGTCTCTACTCCGTGTGAGATTAGAGCTGTCTCTACACGGTGTGAGTTTAGAGCGGTCACTACATGGTGTGAGATTACAGCTGTCACTACACCGTGTGTGATTAGAGCTGTCTCTACACTGTGTGTGATTAGAGCTGTCACTGCACCATGTGTGCTTAGAGCTGTGACTACACCTTGTGTGATTAGATCTGTCAGTACACGGTGTGTGATTAGAGCTGTCACTCAATGGTGTGTGATTAGAGCTGTCACTACACAGTGTGAGATTAAAGTTCTCACTACACCGTGTGTGATTAGAGCTGTCAGTACACGGTGTGAGTTTAGAGCTGTGACTACATGGTGTGTGATTACAGCTGTCACTACACCGTGTGATATTAGAGCTGTCGTTACACAGTGTGTGATTAGAGCTGTCACTACACGGTGTGTGATTAGAGCTGTCACTACACGGTGTGAGATTAGAGCTGTCCGTACACCATGTGAGATTAGGGCTGTGTCTACACCGTGTGTGAATAGAGCTGCGTCCACACCGTGTGTGATTAGAGCTGTCAGTACAGGGTGTGTGATTAGAGCTGTCATTACACCGTGTGTGACCAGAGCTGTGTCTACACCGTGTGTGATTAGTGCTGTCCGTACAGGGTGTGTGATTAGAGCTGTCATTACACCGTGTGTGACCAGAGCTGTGTCTACACCGTGTGTGATTAGTGCTGTCACTACACAGTGTGTGATTAGAGCTGTCAGTACATGGTGTGTGATTAGAGCTGTCACTACACCGCGCGTGATTAGAGCTGTCACTACACGGTAGGTGATTAGACCTGTCACTACAAGCTATGTGATTAGAGCTGTCACGACACGGTGTATGATTAGAGCTGTCACTACACGCTGTGAGAATAGAGCTGTCAATACACGTTGTATGGTTCGAGCCGTCACTACATGGTGTGAGATTAGGGTTTTCACTATACCGTGTGTGATTACAGCTGTCACTACACGGTGTGTGATTGGAGCTGTCACTACACAGTGCGAGATTAGTGCTGTCACTACATGGTGTGTGATAAGAGCTGTCACTACATGGTTTGAGGTTAGAGCTGTCTCTACTCCATGTGTGATTTGAGCTGTCTCTACACCGCGTGTGATTAGAGCTGTCACTACACGGTGTGTGATAAGAGCTGTCACTACACGGTGTGTGATTAGAGCTGTCACTACATGTTTTGTGATTAGAGCTGTCACTACACGGTGTGAGATTAGAGCTTTGACTACACGGTGTGAGATTAGAGCTTCACTACACGGTGTGTAATTAGAGCTGTCACTACATGGTGTGTAATTAGAGCTGTCACTACACCGTGTGTGATTAGAGTAGTCTCTACTCCATGTGAGTTTAGAGCTGTCACTACATGGTTTTTGATTAGAGCTGTCACTACAAGGTGTGAGATTAGTGCTGTCACTACAAGGTGTGAGATTAGTGCTGTCTCTACACCGTGTGTGATTAGAGCAGTGATTACACAGTGTGTGATTAGAGCTGTCACTACATGGTGTGTGTTTAGAGCTATCTCTACACAGTGTGTGATTAGCGCTGTCACTACACGGTCTGTGATTAGAGTTGTCACTACACCGTGTGTGATTAGAGCTGTCTCTACACGGTGTCTGATTAGAGCTGTCTCTACTCCGTGTGAGATTAGAGCTGTCTCTACACGGTGTGAGTTTAGAGCGGTCACTACATGGTGTGAGATTACAGCTGTCACTACACCGTGTGTGATTAGAGCTGTCTCTACACTGTGTGTGATTAGAGCTGTCATTACACGGTGTGTGATTAGAGCTGTCACTACACCGTGTGATATTAGTGCTGTCGCTACATGGTGTGTGATTGGACCTGTGACTACATGGTGTGTGATTAGAGCTGTCACGACACAGTGTTTGATTAGAGCTGTCACTACACCGTGTGTGATTAGATCTGTCAGTACACGGTGTGTGATTAGAGCTGTCACTCAATGGTGTGTAATTAGAGCTGTCACTACACGGTGTGAGATTTTTTCTGTCACTACACGGTGTGAGATT
The DNA here is from genome assembly GCA_026770705.1 of Isurus oxyrinchus. NCBI lineage: Eukaryota > Metazoa > Chordata > Chondrichthyes > Lamniformes > Lamnidae > Isurus > Isurus oxyrinchus. Next base: position 45,076,344 of record JANJGN010000023.1, read on the forward strand.
AGTGCTGTCCCTACACCGTGTGTGATTAGAGCTGTGATTACACAGTGTGAGATTAGAGCTATCTGTACTTAGAGTGTGATTAGAGCTGTCACTACCTGGTGTGTGATTAGAGCTGTCACTACACTGTGTGTGATTAGAGCTGTCAGTACACACTGTGTGATTAGAGCTTTCATGACACGGTGCGTGATTAGAGCTTGCTCTACACCATGTGAGATTAGAGCTGTCACTACATGGTGTGAGATTAGAGCTTTGACTGCTCCGTGTGAGATTAGAGCTGTCTCTACACCATTTGAGAGTACACTGTGTGAGATTAGAGCTGTCAGTACATTGTGTGTGATAAGAGCTGTCACTACACGATTTCTGATTAGAGCTGTCATTACACCATGTGTGATTAGAGCTGTCACTGCACGGTGTGTGATTAGAGCTGTTACTGCACGGTGTGTGATTAGAGCTGTCACCACATGGTGTGTGATTTGAGCTGTCACTACATGGTGTGTGATTTGAGCTGTCACTACACCGAGTGTGATTAGAGCTGTCACTACATGGTGTGTGATTAGAGCTGTCACTACATGGTGTGTGATTAGAGCTGTCACTACACCGAATGTGATTAGAGCTGTCACTACATGGTGTGTGATTAGAGCTATCACTATATGGTGTGTGATTAGACCTGTGACTACACCGAGTGTGATTAGAGCTGTCACTGCACGGTATGTGATTAGAGCTGTCACTACATGGTGTGTGATTAGAGTTGTCAGTACACACTGTGTGATTAGAGCTTTCATCACACCGTGTGTGATTAGAGCTTGCTCTACATCGTGTAAGATTAGAGCAGTCACTACACAGTGTGAGATTATCGCTGTAACTACACGGCGTGAGATTAGACTGCTCCGTGTGAGATTAGTGCTGTCTCTACACCATTTGAGAGTAGAGCTGTCTCTACACCGTGTGAGATTAGAGCTGTCAGTACATTGTGTGTGATAAGAGCTGTCACTACATGATTTGTGATTAGAGCTGTCAGTACACAGTGTATGGTTCAAGCCATCACTACATGGTGGGAGATTAGGGTTTTCATTACACCGTGTGTGATTAGAGCTGTCACTACACGGTGTGAGATTAGAGCTGTCACTACACAGTGTGTGATTAGAGCTGTCATTACACAGTGCGAGATTAGAGCGGTCTGTACTTAGTGTGTGATTAGAGCTGTCACTCCACGGTGTGTGATTAGAGCTGTCTCTACACAGTGTGTGATTAGCCCTGTCACTACACGGTGTGTGATTAGAGCTGTCACTACACCGTGTGTAATTAGAGCTGTCACTACACGGTGTATGATTAGAGCTGTCACTATACGGTGTGAGATTAGAGCTGTCTCTAATCCCTGTGAGATTATAGCTGTCACTACAGGGTGTGAGATTAGATATGTCATTACACTGTGTGAGATTAGAGCAGTCTCTACACGGTGTGAGATTAGAGCTGTCACTGCACGGTGTGAGATTAGAGCTGTCACTGCACGGTGTGTGATTCGAGCTGTCACTACACCGTGTGTGATTAGAGCTGTCACTACACGGTGTGTGATTCGAGCTGTCACTACACCGTGTGTGATTAGAGCTGTCACTACACGGTGTGTGATTCGAGCTGTCACTACACCGTGTGTGATTAGAGCTGTCACTATACGGTGTTAGATTCAAGCTGTCTCTATACCCTGTGAGATTACATCTGTCACTACACGGTGTGTGATTAGAGATGTCATTACATGGTGTGTTGTTAGAGCTGTCTGTACACGTGTCTGATTAGAGCTGTCTGTACACAATGTGTGATTATAGCTGTCACTACATGGTATGTGATTCGAGCTGTCTGTACACCTTGTGCGATTAGAGCTACACGGTGTGTTATTAGAGCTGTCACTACACGGTGTGTTATAAGAGCTGTCATTACACGGTGTGTGATTAGAGCTGTCAGTACATGGTGTGAGATTAGAGCTGTCACTACACGGTGTGAGATTTGAGCTGTCCCTACATGGTGTGTGATTAGATCTGTCTCTACATGGTGTGTGATTAGTTCTGTCACTACATTGTGTGTGATTAGAGCTGTCACTACATGGTGTGTGATTAGAGCTGTCACTACACGGTGTATGATTAGAGCTGTCAGTACACAGTGTATGGTTCAAGCCATCACTACATGGTGGGAGATTATGGTTTTCACTACACAGTGTGTGATTCGAGCTGTCACTACATGGTGTGAGATTAGCGCTGTCACTACACAGTGTGTGTTTAGAGCTGTCATTACACAGTGCGAGATTAGACTTGTCTGTACTTTGTGTGTGATTAGAGCTGTCACTACACGGTGTGTGATTAGAGCTGTCTCTACACAGTTTGTGATTAGCGCTGTCGCTACACGGTGTATGATTAGAGCTGTCACTATACGGTGTGAGATTAGAGCTGTCTCTATTCCCTGTGAGATTATAGCTGTCACTACAGGGTGTGAGATTAGAGATGTCATTACACTGTGTGAGATTAGAGCAGTCTCTACACGGTGTGAGATTAGAGCTGTCACTGCACGGTGTGTGATTAGAGCTGTCTCTACACAGTGTGTGATTAGAGCTGTCACTACACGGTGTGAGATTTTTTCTGTCACTACACGGTGTGAGATTAGAGCTGTCAGTACACGGTGTATGGTTCGAGCCGTCACTACATGGTGTGAGATTAGGGTTTTCACTACACCGTGTATGATTACAGCTGTCACTACACGGTGTGAGATTAGTGCTGTCACTACACCGTGTGTGATTAGACCTTTCACTACACGGTGTGTGATTGGAGCTGTCACTACACAGTGCGAGATTAGTGCTGTCACTACATGGTGTGTGATAAGAGCTGTCACTACATGGTTTGAAGTTAGAGCTGTCTCGACTCCATGTGTGATTTGAGCTGTCTCTACACCGCGTGTGATTAGAGCTGTCACTACACGGTGTGTGATAAGAGCTGTCACTGCATGGTTTGTGATTAGAGCTGTCACTACACGGTGTGAGATTAGAGCTTTGACTACACGGTGTGAGATTAGAGCTATCACTACGCCATGCGTGATTAGAGCTGTCACTACACCATGTGTGATTAGAGCTGCCTCTACTCCATGTGAGATTAGAGCTGTCACTACATGGTTTTTGATTGGAGCTCTCACTCCACGGTGTGAGATTAGTGCTGTCTCTACACAGAGTGTGATTAGAACTGTGATTACGCAGTGTGAGATTAGAGCTGTCTGTACTTAGTGTGTGATTAGAGCTGTCACTACACTGTGTGTGTTTAGAGCTATCTCTACACAGTGTGTGATTAGAACTGTCACTACACGGTGTGTGATTAGAGCTGTCTCTACACAGTGTGTGATTAGAGCTGTCTCTACACCATGTGAGATTAGAGCTGTCTCTACACGGTGTGAGATTAGAGCTTTCATTACACCGTGTGTGATTAGAGATGTCACTACACCGTGTGTGATTAGAGCTGTCAGTATTCACTGTGTGATTAGAGCTTTCATGACACCGTGTGTGATTAGAGCTGTCACTACACAGTGTGAGATTAGAGCTATCACTACACGGTGTGAGATTATCGCTGTAACTACACGGTGTGAGATTAGAACTTTGACTGCTCCGTGTGAGATTAGAGCTGTCTCTACACCATTTGAGAGTAGAGCTGTCTCTACACCGTGTATGATTGGAGCTGTCAGTACATTGTGTGTGATTAGAGCTGTCACTATACGATTTGTGATTAGAGCTGTCATTACACCGTGCGTGATTAGATCTGTCACTACATGGTGTGTGATTAGAGCTATCACTACACCGTTTGTGTTTAGAGCTGTCACTACACCATGTGTGATTAGAGCTGTCACTACACCGTTTGTGATTAGAGCTGTCACTACACCATGTGTGATTAGAGCTGTCACTGCACGGTATGTGATTAGAGCTGTCACTCCACGGTATGTGATTAGAGCTGTCACTACACGATGTGTGATTAGAGCTGTCACACCACCATGTGTGATTAGAGCTGTCACTACACCATGTGTGATTAGAGCTGTCACTGCACGGTATGTGATTAGAGCTGTCACTACACCATGCGTGATTAGAGCTTTCACTACACCATGTGTGATTAGAGCTGTCACTACACCGTTTGTGATTAGAGCTGTCACTACACCATGCGTGATTAGAGCTGTCACTACACGATGTGTGATTAGAGCTTTCACTACATGGTGTGAGATTACAGCTTTCACTACGTCATGTGTGATTAGAGCTGTCACTACACCGTGTGTGATTAGAGCTATCACTACACGATGTGTGATTAGAGCTGTCACTACTGCATGTGAGATTCGAGCTGTCACTATATGGTTTGTGTTTAGAGCTGTCACTTCATGATGTGAGATTAGAGCTTTCACTACACCATTTGTGATTAGACCTGTCACTACACGGTGTGAGATTAGTGCTGTCTCTACACCGTGTGTGATTAGAGCTGTCATTACACGGTGTGAGATTAGTGCTGTCTCGACACCGTTTGTGATTAGTGCTGTCACTGCACGGAGTGTGATTAGAGCTGGCACTACATGGTGCGTGATTAGAGCTGTAAGTACATGCTGTGTGATTAGAGCTGTCACTACACCCTGTGTGATTAGAGCTGTAACTACACCGTGCGTGATTAGAGCTGTCACTACATGGTGTGTGATTAGAGCTGTCAGTACACGGTGTGAGATTAGAGCTGTCACTACACGGTGTGAGATTTGAGCTGTCACTACATGGTGTGTGATTAGATCTGTCTCTACATGGTGTGTGATTAGTTATGTCACTACATTGTGTGTGATTAGAGCTGTCACTACATGGTGTGTGATTAGAGCTGTCACTACACGGTGTATGATTCGAGCTGTCACTACACGGTGTGAGATTAGAGCTGTCTATATTCCGTGTGAGATTATAGCTATCACTACAGGGTGTGAGATTAGAGATGTCATTACACTGTGTGAGATTAGAGCGGTCTCTACACGGTTTGTGAGCTGTCTCTACACAGTGTGTGATTAGAGCTGTCAGTACATTGTGTGTGATTAGAGCTTTCACTACACGATTTGTGATTAGGGCTATCATTACACCGTGTGTGATTAGATCTTCACTACACCGTTTGTGATTAGAGCTGTCACTACACCATGTGTGATTAGAGCTGTCACTACATGAAGTGTGATTAGAGCTGTCACTACACCGTGCGTGATTAGAGCTGTCAGTACATGGTGTGTGATTAGAGCTGTCTCTACATGGTGTGAGATTAGAGCTGTCACTACACCATGCGTGATTAGAGCTGTCACTACATGGTGTGTGATTAGAGATGTCACTACACCCTACGTGATTAGAGCTGTCAGTACATGGTGTGTGATTAGAGCTGTCACTACGCCATGTGTGATTAGAGCTGTGACTACACGGTGTGAGATTTTTTCTGTCACTACACGGTGTGAGATTAGAGCTGTCAGTACACGGTGTGAGATTAGAGCTGTCAGTACACGTTGTATGGTTCGAGCCGTCACTACATGGTGTGAGATTAGGGTTTTCACTACACCGTGTGTGATTACAGCTGTCACTACACGGTGTGAGATTAGCGCTGTCACTATACAGTGCGAGATTAGTGCTGTCACTACACCATGCGTGATTAGAGCTGTCACTACATGGTGTGTGATTAGAGCTGTCACTACACGGTGTGTGATTAGAGCTGTCACTACACGGTGTGAGATTAGAGCTGTCACTACACGGTGTGTGATTAGAGCTGTCACTACATGGTGTGTGATTAGAGCTGCATCCACACGGTGTGTGATTAGAGCTGTCTCTACACAGTGTGTGAATAGAGCTGTCTCTACACGGTGTGTGATTAGAGCTGTCTCTACACCATGTGAGATTAGAGCTGTCACGACATGGTTTTTGACAGGAGCTGTCACTCCACGGTGTGAGATTAGTGCTGTCTCTGCACAGTGTGTGATTAGTGCTGTGATTACGCAGTGTGAGATTAGAGCTGTCTGTACTTAGTGTGTGATTAGAGCTGTCACTACGCTGTGTGTGTTTAGAGCTATCTCTACACAGTGTGTGATTAGAGCTGTCACTACACGGTGTGTGATTAGATCTGTCTCTACACAGTGTGTGATTAGAGCTGTCTCTACACCATGTGTGATTAAAGCTGTCAGTATTCACTGTGTGATTAGAGCTTTCATGACACCGTGTGTGATTAGAGCTGTCACTACACAGTGTGAGATTAGAGCTATCACTACACGGTGTGAGATTATCGCTGGACCTACACGGTGTGAGATTAGAACTTTGACTGCTCCGTGTGAGATTAGAGCTGTCTCTACACCATTTGAGAGTAGAGCTGTCTCTACAGCGTGTGTGATTGGAGCTGTCAGTACATTGTGTGTGATAAGAGCTGTCACTACATGGTGTGTGATTAGAGCTGTCATTACACCGTGCGTGGTTAGATCTGTCACTACATGGTGTGTGATTAGAGCTGTCACTGCACGGTATGTGATTAGACCTGTCACTACATGGTGTGTGATTAGAGCTGTCACTACACCGTTTGTGATTAGAGCTGTCACTGCACGGTATGTGATTAGAGCTGTCACTACACCATGCGTGATTAGAGCTTTCACTACACGATGTGTGATTAGAGCTTTCACTACATGGTGTGAGATTACAGCTTTCATTACGTCATGTGTGATTAGAGCTGTCACTACACCGTGTGTGATTAGAGCTATCACTACACGATGTGTGATTAGAGCTGTCACTACACCGTGTGAGATTAGAGCTTTCACTACGCCATGTGTGATTAGAGCTGTCACTATTGCATGTAAGATTCGAGCTTTCACTACATGGTTTGTGTTTAGAGCTGTCACTTCATGATGTGAGATTAGAGCTTTCACTGCACCGTTTGTGATTAGACCTGTCACTACACGGTGTGAGATTAGTGCTGTCTCTACACCGTGTGTGATTAGAGCTGTCATTACACGGTGTGAGATTAGTGCTGTCTCTACACCGTTTGTGATTAGTGCTGTCACTGCACGGAGTGTGATTAGAGCTGTCACTACATGGTGCGTGATTAGAGCTGTAAGTACATGGTGTGTGATTAGAGCTGTCACTACACCCTGTGTGATTAGAGCTGTAAATACACCGTGCGTGATTAGAGCTGTCAATTCATGGTGTGTGATTAGAGCTGTCAGTACACGGTGTGAGATTAGAGCTGTCACTACACGGTGTGAGATTTGAGCCGTCACTACATGGTGTGTGATTAGATCTGTCTGTACATAGTGTGTGATTAGTTATGTCACTACATTGTGTGTGATTAGAGCTGTCACTACATGGTGTGAGATTAGAGCTGTCTCTATTCCCTGTGAGATTATAGCTGTCACTACACGGTGTGAGATTAGAGATGTCATTACACTGTGTGAGATTAGAGCGGTCTCTACACGGTCTGTGATTAGAGCTGTCTCTACACAGTGTGTGATTAGAGCTGTCAGGACATTGTGTGTGATTAGAGCTTTCACTACACGATTTGTGATTAGAGCTATCATTACACCGTGCGTGATTAGATCTATCATTACATGGTTTGTGATTAGAGCCATCACTACACCGTTTGTGATTAGAGCTGTCACTACACCATGTGTGATTAGAGCTGTCACTACATGGTGTGTAATTAGAGCTGTCACTACACCGTGTGAGATTAGAGCTGTCACTACATGGTGTGTAATTAGAGCTGTCACTACACCGTGTGAGATTAGAGCTGTCACTACATGGTGTGTGATTAGAGCTGTCACTACACCATGTGTGATTAGAGCTGTCACTACACCGTGCGTGATTAGAGCTGTCACTACATGGTGTGTGATTAGAGCTGTCACTACATGGTGTGTGATTAGAGCTGTCACTACACCATGTGTGATTAGAGCTGTCACTACACCGTGCGTGATTAGAGCTGTCACTACATGGTGTGTGAATAGAGCTGTCACTACATGGTTTGTGATTAGAGCTGTCACTACACCGTTTGTGATTAGAGCTGTCACTGCACAGTGTGTGATTAGAGCTATCACTACACCGTTTGTGATTAGAGCTGTCACTGCACGGTATGTGATTAGAGCTGTCACTACATGGTGTGTGATTAGAGCTGTCACTACACGGTATGTGATTAGAGCTGTCACTACACCATGCGTGATTAGAGCTTTCACTACACGATGTGTGATTAGAGCTTTCACTACATGGTGTGAGATTACAGCTTTCACTACGTCATGTGTGATTAGAGCTGTCACTACACCGTGTGTGATTAGAGCTATCACTACACGATGTGTGATTAGAGCTGTCACTACACCGTGTGAGATTAGAGCTGTCACTACTGCATGTGAGATTCGAGCTGTCACTACATGATTTGTGTTTAGAGCTGTCACTTCATGATGTGAGATTAGAGCTTTCACTACACCGTTTGTGATTAGACCTGTCACTACACGGTGTAAGATTAGTGCTGTCTCTACACCGTGTGGGATTAGAGCTGTCACTGCACGGAGTGTGATTAGTGCTGTCACTACATGGTACGTGATTAGAGCTGTAAGTACATGGTGTGTGATTAGAGCTGTCACTACACCCTGTGTGATTAGAGCTGTAACTACACCGTGCGTGATTAGAGCTGTCACTACATGGTGTGTGATTAGAGCTGTCACTACACCATGTGTGGTTAGAGCTGTCACTACATGGTGTGTGATTAGAGCTGTCACTACACCGTGTGAGATTAGAGCTGTCACTACAGGGTGTGTGATTAGAGCTGTCACTACATGGTGTGTAATTAGAGCTGTCACTACACCGTGTGAGATTAGTGCTGTCACTACATGGTGTGTAATTAGAGCTGTCACTACACCGTGTGAGATTAGAGCTGTCACTACACCATGTGTGATTAGAGCTGTCACTACACCGTACGTGATTAGAGCTGTCACTACATGGTGTGTGATTAGAGCTGTCACTACATGGTGTGTGATTAGAGCTGTCACTACACCATGTGTGATTAGAGCTGTCACTACACCGTGCGTGATTAGAGCTGTCACTACATGGTGTGTGAATAGAGCTGTCACTACATGGTTTGTGATTAGAGCTGTCACTACACCGTTTGTGATTAGAGCTGTCACTGCACAGTGTGTGATTAGAGCTATCACTACACCGTTTGTGATTAGAGCTGTCACTGCACGGTATGTGATTAGAGCTGTCACTACATGGTGTGTGATTAGAGCTGTCACTACACCGTTTGTGATTAGAGCTGTCACTACACGGTATGTGATTAGAGCTGTCACTACACCATGCGTGATTAGAGCTTTCACTACACGATGTGTGATTAGAGCTTTCACTACATGGTGTGAGATTACAGCTTTCACTACGTCATGTGTGATTAGAGCTGTCACTACACCATGTGTGATTAGAGCTATCACTACACGATGTGTGATTAGAGCTGTCATTACACTGTGCGTGATTAGAGCTATCACTACATGGTGTGTGATTAGAGCTGTCACTACATGGTGTGTGATTAGAGCTATCACTACACCGTTTGTGATTAGAGCTGTCACTACACGGTGTGTGATTACAGCTATCACTACACCATGTGTGATTAGAGCTGTCACCACACCGTTTGTGATTAGAGCTGTCACTGCACCATGCGTGATTAGAGCTTTCACTACACGATGTGTGATTAGAGCTTTCACTACATGGTGTGAGATTACAGCTTTCATTACGTCATGTGTGATTAGAGCTGTCACTACACCGTGTGTGATTAGAGCTATCACTACACGATGTGTGATTAGAGCTGTCACTACACCGTGTGAGATTAGAGCTGTCACTACTGCATGTGAGATTCGAGCTGTCACTACATGATTTGTGTTTAGAGCTGTCACTTCATGATGTGAGATTAGAGCTTTCACTACACCGTTTGTGATTAGACCTGTCACTACACGGTGTAAGATTAGTGCTGTCTCTACACCGTGTGGGATTAGAGCTGTTATTACACGATGTGAGATTAGAGCTGTCTCTACACCGTTTGTGATTAGTGCTGTCACTGCACGGAGTGTGATTAGAGCTGTCACTACATGGTACGTGATTAGAGCTGTAAGTACATGGTGTGTGATTAGAGCTGTCACTACACCCTGTGTGATTAGAGCTGTAACTACACCGTGCGTGATTAGAGCTGTCACTACATGGTATGTGATTAGAGCTGTCAGTACACGGTGTGAGATTAGAGCTGTCACTACACGGTGTGAGATTTGAGCTGTCACTACATGGTGTGTGATTAGATCTGTCTCTACATGGTGTATGATTAGTTATGTCACTACATTGTGTGTGATTAGAGCTGTCACTACACGGTGTGTGATTAGAGCTGTCACTACACGGTGTGAGATTAGAGCTGTCTCTATTCCCTGTGAGATTATAACTGTCACTACAGGGTGTGAGATTAGAGATGTCATTACACTGTGTGAGATTAGAGCGGTCTCTACATGGTCTGTGATTAGAGCTGTCTCTACACAGTGTGTGATTAGAGCTTTCACTATACGACTTGTGTTTAGAGCTATCATTACACCGTGCGTGATTAGATCTGTCACTACATGGTTTGTGATTAGAGCTGTCACTACACCGTTTGTGATTAGAGCTGTCACTACATGGTGTGTGATTAGAGCTGTCACTACACCGTGTGTGATTAGAGCTGTCACTACACCGTGTGTGATTAGAGCTGTCACTACACCGTTTGTGCTTAGAGCTGTCAGTACATGGTGTGTGATTAGAGCTGTCACTACATGGTGTGTGATTAGAGCTGTCACTACACCGTGTGTGATTAGAGCTGTCAGTACATGGTGTGTGATTAGAGCTGTCACTACACCGTGTGTGATTAGAGCTGTCACTACACCATGCGTGATTAGAGCTGTCACTACACGGTGTATGATTCGAGCTGTCACTACACGGTGTGAGATTAGAGCTGTCTCTATTCCCTGTGAGATTATAGCTGTCACTACAGGGTGTGAGATTAGAGATGTCATTACACTGTGTGAGATTAGAGCGGTCTCTACACGGTCTGTGATTAGAGCTGTCTCTACACAGTGTGTGATTAGAGCTGTCAGTACATTGTGTGTGATTAGAGCTTTCACTACACGATTTGTGATTAGAGCTATCATTACACCGTGCGTGATTAGATCTGTTACTACATGGTTTGTGATTAGAGCTATCACTACACCGTTTGTGATTAGAGCTGTCACTACACCATGTGTGATTAGAGCTGTCACTACACCGTGTGTGATTAGAGCTGTCACTACACCGTTTGTGCTTAGAGCTGTCAGTACATGGTGTGTGATTAGAGCTGTCACTACATGGTGTGTGATTAGAGCTGTCACTACACCGTGTGTGATTAGAGCTGTCAGTACATGGTGTGTGATTAGAGCTGTCACTACACCGTGTGTGATTAGAGCTGTCACTACACCATGCGTGATTAGAGCTGTCACTACACGGTGTATGATTCGAGCTGTCACTACACGGTGTGAGATTAGAGCTGTCTCTATTCCCTGTGAGATTATAGCTGTCACTACAGGGTGTGAGATTAGAGATGTCATTACACTGTGTGAGATTAGAGCGGTCTCTACACAGTCTGTGATTAGAGCTGTCTCTACACAGTGTGTGATTAGAGCTGTCAGTACATTGTGTGTGATTAGAGCTTTCACTACACGATTTGTGATTAGAGCTATCATTACACCGTGCGGGATTAGATCTGTCACTACATGGTTTGTGATTAGAGCTATCACTACACCGTTTGTGATTAGAGCTGTCACTACACCGTGCGTGATTAGAGCTGTCACTACATGGTGTGTGATTAGAGCTGTCACTACATGGTGTGTGATTAGAGCTGTCACTACACCATGTGTGATTAGAGCTGTCACTACACCGTGCGTGATTAGAGCTGTCACTACATGGTGTGTGAATAGAGCTGTCACTACATGGTTTGTGATTAGAGCTGTCACTACACCGTTTGTGATTAGAGCTGTCACTGCACAGTGTGTGATTAGAGCTATCACTACACCGTTTGTGATTAGAGCTGTCACTGCACGGTATGTGATTAGAGCTGTCACTACATGGTGTGTGATTAGAGCTGTCACTACACGGTATGTGATTAGAGCTGTCACTACACCATGCGTGATTAGAGCTTTCACTACACGATGTGTGATTAGAGCTTTCACTACATGGTGTGAGATTACAGCTTTCACTACGTCATGTGTGATTAGAGCTGTCACTACACCGTGTGTGATTAGAGCTATCACTACACGATGTGTGATTAGAGCTGTCACTACACCGTGTGAGATTAGAGCTGTCACTACTGCATGTGAGATTCGAGCTGTCACTACATGATTTGTGTTTAGAGCTGTCACTTCATGATGTGAGATTAGAGCTTTCACTACACCGTTTGTGATTAGACCTGTCACTACACGGTGTAAGATTAGTGCTGTCTCTACACCGTGTGGGATTAGAGCTGTCACTGCACGGAGTGTGATTAGTGCTGTCACTACATGGTACGTGATTAGAGCTGTAAGTACATGGTGTGTGATTAGAGCTGTCACTACACCCTGTGTGATTAGAGCTGTAACTACACCGTGCGTGATTAGAGCTGTCACTACATGGTGTGTGATTAGAGCTGTCACTACACCATGTGTGGTTAGAGCTGTCACTACATGGTGTGTGATTAGAGCTGTCACTACACCGTGTGAGATTAGAGCTGTCACTACAGGGTGTGTGATTAGAGCTGTCACTACATGGTGTGTAATTAGAGCTGTCACTACACCGTGTGAGATTAGTGCTGTCACTACATGGTGTGTAATTAGAGCTGTCACTACACCGTGTGAGATTAGAGCTGTCACTACACCATGTGTGATTAGAGCTGTCACTACACCGTACGTGATTAGAGCTGTCACTACACGGTGTATGATTCGAGCTGTCACTACACGGTGTGAGATTAGAGCTGTCTCTATTCCCTGTGAGATTATAGCTGTCACTACAGGGTGTGAGATTAGAGATGTCATTACACTGTGTGAGATTAGAGCGGTCTCTACACGGTCTGTGATTAGAGCTGTCTCTACACAGTGTGTGATTAGAGCTGTCAGTACATTGTGTGTGATTAGAGCTTTCACTACACGATTTGTGATTAGAGCTATCATTACACCGTGCGTGATTAGATCTGTTACTACATGGTTTGTGATTAGAGCTATCACTACACCGTTTGTGATTAGAGCTGTCACTACACCATGTGTGATTAGAGCTGTCACTACACCGTGTGTGATTAGAGCTGTCACTACACCGTTTGTGCTTAGAGCTGTCAGTACATGGTGTGTGATTAGAGCTGTCACTACATGGTGTGTGATTAGAGCTGTCACTACACCGTGTGTGATTAGAGCTGTCAGTACATGGTGTGTGATTAGAGCTGTCACTACACCGTGTGTGATTAGAGCTGTCACTACACCATGCGTGATTAGAGCTGTCACTACACGGTGTATGATTCGAGCTGTCACTACACGGTGTGAGATTAGAGCTGTCTCTATTCCCTGTGAGATTATAGCTGTCACTACAGGGTGTGAGATTAGAGATGTCATTACACTGTGTGAGATTAGAGCGGTCTCTACACAGTCTGTGATTAGAGCTGTCTCTACACAGTGTGTGATTAGAGCTGTCAGTACATTGTGTGTGATTAGAGCTTTCACTAACGATTTGTGATTAGAGCTATCATTACACCGTGCGGGATTAGATCTGTCACTACATGGTTTGTGATTAGAGCTATCACTACACCGTTTGTGATTAGAGCTGTCACTACACCGTGCGTGATTAGAGCTGTCACTACATGGTGTGTGATTAGAGCTGTCACTACATGGTGTGTGATTAGAGCTGTCACTACACCATGTGTGATTAGAGCTGTCACTACACCGTGCGTGATTAGAGCTGTCACTACATGGTGTGTGAATAGAGCTGTCACTACATGGTTTGTGATTAGAGCTGTCACTACACCGTTTGTGATTAGAGCTGTCACTGCACAGTGTGTGATTAGAGCTATCACTACACCGTTTGTGATTAGAGCTGTCACTGCACGGTATGTGATTAGAGCTGTCACTACATGGTGTGTGATTAGAGCTGTCACTACACGGTATGTGATTAGAGCTGTCACTACACCATGCGTGATTAGAGCTTTCACTACACGATGTGTGATTAGAGCTTTCACTACATGGTGTGAGATTACAGCTTTCACTACGTCATGTGTGATTAGAGCTGTCACTACACCGTGTGTGATTAGAGCTATCACTACACGATGTGTGATTAGAGCTGTCACTACACCGTGTGAGATTAGAGCTGTCACTACTGCATGTGAGATTCGAGCTGTCACTACATGATTTGTGTTTAGAGCTGTCACTTCATGATGTGAGATTAGAGCTTTCACTACACCGTTTGTGATTAGACCTGTCACTACACGGTGTAAGATTAGTGCTGTCTCTACACCGTGTGGGATTAGAGCTGTCACTGCACGGAGTGTGATTAGTGCTGTCACTACATGGTACGTGATTAGAGCTGTAAGTACATGGTGTGTGATTAGAGCTGTCACTACACCCTGTGTGATTAGAGCTGTAACTACACCGTGCGTGATTAGAGCTGTCACTACATGGTGTGTGATTAGAGCTGTCACTACACCATGTGTGGTTAGAGCTGTCACTACATGGTGTGTGATTAGAGCTGTCACTACACCGTGTGAGATTAGAGCTGTCACTACAGGGTGTGTGATTAGAGCTGTCACTACATGGTGTGTAATTAGAGCTGTCACTACACCGTGTGAGATTAGTGCTGTCACTACATGGTGTGTAATTAGAGCTGTCACTACACCGTGTGAGATTAGAGCTGTCACTACACCATGTGTGATTAGAGCTGTCACTACACCGTACGTGATTAGAGCTGTCACTACATGGTGTGTGATTAGAGGTGTCACTACATGGTGTGTGATTAGAGCTGTCACTACACCATGTGTGATTAGAGCTGTCACTACACCGTGCGTGATTAGAGCTGTCACTACATGGTGTGTGAATAGAGCTGTCACTACATGGTTTGTGATTAGAGCTGTCACTACACCGTTTGTGATTAGAGCTGTCACTGCACAGTGTGTGATTAGAGCTATCACTACACCGTTTGTGATTAGAGCTGTCACTGCACGGTATGTGATTAGAGCTGTCACTACATGGTGTGTGATTAGAGCTGTCACTACACCGTTTGTGATTAGAGCTGTCACTACACGGTATGTGATTAGAGCTGTCACTACACCATGCGTGATTAGAGCTTGCACTACACGATGTGTGATTAGAGCTTTCACTACATGGTGTGAGATTACAGCTTTCACTACGTCATGTGTGATTAGAGCTGTCACTACACCATGTGTGATTAGAGCTATCACTACACGATGTGTGATTAGAGCTGTCATTACACTGTGCGTGATTAGAGCTATCACTACATGGTGTGTGATTAGAGCTGTCACTACATGGTGTGTGATTAGAGCTATCACTACACCGTTTGTGATTAGAGCTGTCACTACACGGTGTGTGATTACAGCTATCACTACACCATGTGTGATTAGAGCTGTCACCACACCGTTTGTGATTAGAGCTGTCACTGCACCATGCGTGATTAGAGCTTTCACTACACGATGTGTGATTAGAGCTTTCACTACATGGTGTGAGATTACAGCTTTCATTACGTCATGTGTGATTAGAGCTGTCACTACACCGTGTGTGATTAGAGCTATCACTACACGATGTGTGATTAGAGCTGTCACTACACCGTGTGAGATTAGAGCTGTCACTACTGCATGTGAGATTCGAGCTGTCACTACATGATTTGTGTTTAGAGCTGTCACTTCATGATGTGAGATTAGAGCTTTCACTACACCGTTTGTGATTAGACCTGTCACTACACGGTGTAAGATTAGTGCTGTCTCTACACCGTGTGGAATTAGAGCTGTTATTACACGATGTGAGATTAGAGCTGTCTCTACACCGTTTGTGATTAGTGCTGTCACTGCACGGAGTGTGATTAGAGCTGTCACTACATGGTACGTGATTAGAGCTGTAAGTACATGGTGTGTGATTAGAGCTGTCACTACACCCTGTGTGATTAGAGCTGTAACTACACCGTGCGTGATTAGAGCTGTCACTACATGGTATGTGATTAGAGCTGTCAGTACACGGTGTGAGATTAGAGCTGTCACTACACGGTGTGAGATTTGAGCTGTCACTACATGGTGTGTGATTAGATCTGTCTCTACATGGTGTATGATTAGTTATGTCACTACATTGTGTGTGATTAGAGCTGTCACTACACGGTGTGTGATTAGAGCTGTCACTACACGGTGTGAGATTAGAGCTGTCTCTATTCCCTGTGAGATTATAACTGTCACTACAGGGTGTGAGATTAGAGATGTCATTACACTGTGTGAGATTAGAGCGGTCTCTACATGGTCTGTGATTAGAGCTGTCTCTACACAGTGTGTGATTAGAGCTTTCACTATACGACTTGTGTTTAGAGCTATCATTACACCGTGCGTGATTAGATCTGTCACTACATGGTTTGTGATTAGAGCTGTCACTACACCGTTTGTGATTAGAGCTGTCACTACATGGTGTGTGATTAGAGCTGTCACTACACCGTGTGTGATTAGAGCTGTCACTACACCGTGTGTGATTAGAGCTGTCACTACACCGTTTGTGCTTAGAGCTGTCAGTACATGGTGTGTGATTAGAGCTGTCACTACATGGTGTGTGATTAGAGCTGTCACTACACCG
This sequence comes from Isurus oxyrinchus, assembly GCA_026770705.1. Lineage (NCBI taxonomy): Eukaryota > Metazoa > Chordata > Chondrichthyes > Lamniformes > Lamnidae > Isurus > Isurus oxyrinchus. The sequence continues at coordinate 45,093,204 of JANJGN010000023.1, forward strand.
TGTGTGATTAGAGCTGTCAGTACATGGTGTGTGATTAGAGCTGTCACTACACCGTGTGTGATTAGAGCTGTCACTACACCATGCGTGATTAGAGCTGTCACTACACGGTGTATGATTCGAGCTGTCACTACACGGTGTGAGATTAGAGCTGTCTCTATTCCCTGTGAGATTATAGCTGTCACTACAGGGTGTGAGATTAGAGATGTCATTACACTGTGTGAGATTAGAGCGGTCTCTACACGGTCTGTGATTAGAGCTGTCTCTACACAGTGTGTGATTAGAGCTGTCAGTACATTGTGTGTGATTAGAGCTTTCACTACACGATTTGTGATTAGAGCTATCATTACACCGTGCGTGATTAGATCTGTTACTACATGGTTTGTGATTAGAGCTATCACTACACCGTTTGTGATTAGAGCTGTCACTACACCATGTGTGATTAGAGCTGTCACTACACCGTGTGTGATTAGAGCTGTCACTACACCGTTTGTGCTTAGAGCTGTCAGTACATGGTGTGTGATTAGAGCTGTCACTACATGGTGTGTGATTAGAGCTGTCACTACACCGTGTGTGATTAGAGCTGTCAGTACATGGTGTGTGATTAGAGCTGTCACTACACCGTGTGTGATTAGAGCTGTCACTACACCATGCGTGATTAGAGCTGTCACTACACGGTGTATGATTCGAGCTGTCACTACACGGTGTGAGATTAGAGCTGTCTCTATTCCCTGTGAGATTATAGCTGTCACTACAGGGTGTGAGATTAGAGATGTCATTACACTGTGTGAGATTAGAGCGGTCTCTACACAGTCTGTGATTAGAGCTGTCTCTACACAGTGTGTGATTAGAGCTGTCAGTACATTGTGTGTGATTAGAGCTTTCACTACACGATTTGTGATTAGAGCTATCATTACACCGTGCGGGATTAGATCTGTCACTACATGGTTTGTGATTAGAGCTATCACTACACCGTTTGTGATTAGAGCTGTCACTACACCGTGCGTGATTAGAGCTGTCACTACATGGTGTGTGATTAGAGCTGTCACTACATGGTGTGTGATTAGAGCTGTCACTACACCATGTGTGATTAGAGCTGTCACTACACCGTGCGTGATTAGAGCTGTCACTACATGGTGTGTGAATAGAGCTGTCACTACATGGTTTGTGATTAGAGCTGTCACTACACCGTTTGTGATTAGAGCTGTCACTGCACAGTGTGTGATTAGAGCTATCACTACACCGTTTGTGATTAGAGCTGTCACTGCACGGTATGTGATTAGAGCTGTCACTACATGGTGTGTGATTAGAGCTGTCACTACACGGTATGTGATTAGAGCTGTCACTACACCATGCGTGATTAGAGCTTTCACTACACGATGTGTGATTAGAGCTTTCACTACATGGTGTGAGATTACAGCTTTCACTACGTCATGTGTGATTAGAGCTGTCACTACACCGTGTGTGATTAGAGCTATCACTACACGATGTGTGATTAGAGCTGTCACTACACCGTGTGAGATTAGAGCTGTCACTACTGCATGTGAGATTCGAGCTGTCACTACATGATTTGTGTTTAGAGCTGTCACTTCATGATGTGAGATTAGAGCTTTCACTACACCGTTTGTGATTAGACCTGTCACTACACGGTGTAAGATTAGTGCTGTCTCTACACCGTGTGGGATTAGAGCTGTCACTGCACGGAGTGTGATTAGTGCTGTCACTACATGGTACGTGATTAGAGCTGTAAGTACATGGTGTGTGATTAGAGCTGTCACTACACCCTGTGTGATTAGAGCTGTAACTACACCGTGCGTGATTAGAGCTGTCACTACATGGTGTGTGATTAGAGCTGTCACTACACCATGTGTGGTTAGAGCTGTCACTACATGGTGTGTGATTAGAGCTGTCACTACACCGTGTGAGATTAGAGCTGTCACTACAGGGTGTGTGATTAGAGCTGTCACTACATGGTGTGTAATTAGAGCTGTCACTACACCGTGTGAGATTAGTGCTGTCACTACATGGTGTGTAATTAGAGCTGTCACTACACCGTGTGAGATTAGAGCTGTCACTACACCATGTGTGATTAGAGCTGTCACTACACCGTACGTGATTAGAGCTGTCACTACATGGTGTGTGATTAGAGCTGTCACTACATGGTGTGTGATTAGAGCTGTCACTACACCATGTGTGATTAGAGCTGTCACTACACCGTGCGTGATTAGAGCTGTCACTACATGGTGTGTGAATAGAGCTGTCACTACATGGTTTGTGATTAGAGCTGTCACTACACCGTTTGTGATTAGAGCTGTCACTGCACAGTGTGTGATTAGAGCTATCACTACACCGTTTGTGATTAGAGCTGTCACTGCACGGTATGTGATTAGAGCTGTCACTACATGGTGTGTGATTAGAGCTGTCACTACACCGTTTGTGATTAGAGCTGTCACTACACGGTATGTGATTAGAGCTGTCACTACACCATGCGTGATTAGAGCTTTCACTACACGATGTGTGATTAGAGCTTTCACTACATGGTGTGAGATTACAGCTTTCACTACGTCATGTGTGATTAGAGCTGTCACTACACCATGTGTGATTAGAGCTATCACTACACGATGTGTGATTAGAGCTGTCATTACACTGTGCGTGATTAGAGCTATCACTACATGGTGTGTGATTAGAGCTGTCACTACATGGTGTGTGATTAGAGCTATCACTACACCGTTTGTGATTAGAGCTGTCACTACACGGTGTGTGATTACAGCTATCACTACACCATGTGTGATTAGAGCTGTCACCACACCGTTTGTGATTAGAGCTGTCACTGCACCATGCGTGATTAGAGCTTTCACTACACGATGTGTGATTAGAGCTTTCACTACATGGTGTGAGATTACAGCTTTCATTACGTCATGTGTGATTAGAGCTGTCACTACACCGTGTGTGATTAGAGCTATCACTACACGATGTGTGATTAGAGCTGTCACTACACCGTGTGAGATTAGAGCTGTCACTACTGCATGTGAGATTCGAGCTGTCACTACATGATTTGTGTTTAGAGCTGTCACTTCATGATGTGAGATTAGAGCTTTCACTACACCGTTTGTGATTAGACCTGTCACTACACGGTGTAAGATTAGTGCTGTCTCTACACCGTGTGGGATTAGAGCTGTTATTACACGATGTGAGATTAGAGCTGTCTCTACACCGTTTGTGATTAGTGCTGTCACTGCACGGAGTGTGATTAGAGCTGTCACTACATGGTACGTGATTAGAGCTGTAAGTACATGGTGTGTGATTAGAGCTGTCACTACACCCTGTGTGATTAGAGCTGTAACTACACCGTGCGTGATTAGAGCTGTCACTACATGGTATGTGATTAGAGCTGTCAGTACACGGTGTGAGATTAGAGCTGTCACTACACGGTGTGAGATTTGAGCTGTCACTACATGGTGTGTGATTAGATCTGTCTCTACATGGTGTATGATTAGTTATGTCACTACATTGTGTGTGATTAGAGCTGTCACTACACAGTGTGTGATTAGAGCTGTCACTACACGGTGTGAGATTAGAGCTGTCTCTATTCCCTGTGAGATTATAACTGTCACTACAGGGTGTGAGATTAGAGATGTCATTACACTGTGTGAGATTAGAGCGGTCTCTACATGGTCTGTGATTAGAGCTGTCTCTACACAGTGTGTGATTAGAGCTTTCACTATACGACTTGTGTTTAGAGCTATCATTACACCGTGCGTGATTAGATCTGTCACTACATGGTTTGTGATTAGAGCTGTCACTACACCGTTTGTGATTAGAGCTGTCACTACATGGTGTGTGATTAGAGCTGTCACTACACCGTGTGTGATTAGAGCTGTCACTACACCGTGTGTGATTAGAGCTGTCACTACACCGTTTGTGCTTAGAGCTGTCAGTACATGGTGTGTGATTAGAGCTGTCACTACATGGTGTGTGATTAGAGCTGTCACTACACCGTGTGTGATTAGAGCTGTCAGTACATGGTGTGTGATTAGAGCTGTCACTACACCGTGTGTGATTAGAGCTGTCACTACACCATGCGTGATTAGAGCTGTCACTACACGGTGTATGATTCGAGCTGTCACTACACGGTGTGAGATTAGAGCTGTCTCTATTCCCTGTGAGATTATAGCTGTCACTACAGGGTGTGAGATTAGAGATGTCATTACACTGTGTGAGATTAGAGCGGTCTCTACACGGTCTGTGATTAGAGCTGTCTCTACACAGTGTGTGATTAGAGCTGTCAGTACATTGTGTGTGATTAGAGCTTTCACTACACGATTTGTGATTAGAGCTATCATTACACCGTGCGTGATTAGATCTGTTACTACATGGTTTGTGATTAGAGCTATCACTACACCGTTTGTGATTAGAGCTGTCACTACACCATGTGTGATTAGAGCTGTCACTACACCGTGTGTGATTAGAGCTGTCACTACACCGTTTGTGCTTAGAGCTGTCAGTACATGGTGTGTGATTAGAGCTGTCACTACATGGTGTGTGATTAGAGCTGTCACTACACCGTGTGTGATTAGAGCTGTCAGTACATGGTGTGTGATTAGAGCTGTCACTACACCGTGTGTGATTAGAGCTGTCACTACACCATGCGTGATTAGAGCTGTCACTACACGGTGTATGATTCGAGCTGTCACTACACGGTGTGAGATTAGAGCTGTCTCTATTCCCTGTGAGATTATAGCTGTCACTACAGGGTGTGAGATTAGAGATGTCATTACACTGTGTGAGATTAGAGCGGTCTCTACACAGTCTGTGATTAGAGCTGTCTCTACACAGTGTGTGATTAGAGCTGTCAGTACATTGTGTGTGATTAGAGCTTTCACTACACGATTTGTGATTAGAGCTATCATTACACCGTGCGGGATTAGATCTGTCACTACATGGTTTGTGATTAGAGCTATCACTACACCGTTTGTGATTAGAGCTGTCACTACACCATGTGTGATTAGAGCTGTCACTACATGGTGTGTGATTAGAGCTGTCACTACATGGTGTGTGATTAGAGCTGTCACTACACCGTGCGTGATTAGAGCTATCAGTACATGGTGTGTGATTAGAGCTGTCACTACATGGTGTGTGATTAGAGCTGTCACTACATGGTGTGTGATTAGAGCTGTCACTACATGGTGTGTGATTAGAGCTGTCACTACACCGTGCGTGATTAGAGCTGTCAGTACATGGTGTGTGATTAGAGCTGTCACTACACCGTGTGTGATTAGAGCTGTCACTACACCATGCGTGATTAGAGCTGTCACTACATGGTGTGTGATTAGAGCTGTCACTACACCGTGCGTGATTAGAGCTATCAGCACATGGTGTGTGATTAGAGCTGTCACTACACCGTGTGTGATTAGAGCTGTCACTACACCATGCGTGATTAGAGCGGTCACTACATGGTGTGTGATTAGAGCTGTCTCTACACAGTGTGTGATTAGAGCTGTCACTACATGGTGTGTGATTAGAGCTGTCTCTGCACAGTGTGTGAATAGAGCTGTCTCTACACGGTGTGTGATTAGAGCTGCCTCTACTCCATGTGAGATTAGAGCTGTAACTACATGGTTTTTGACTGGAGCTGTCACTCCACGGTGTGAGATTAGTGCTGTCTCTGCACAGTGTGTGATTAGTGCTGTGATTACACAGTGTGAGATTAGAGCTGTCTGTACTTAGTGTGTGATTAGAGCTGTCACTACACTGTGTGTGTTTAGAGCTATCTCTACACAGTGTGTGATTAGAGCTGTCACTACACGGTGTGTGATTAGAGCTGTCTCTACACAGTGTGTGATTAGAGCTGTCTCTACACCATGTGAGATTAGAGCTGTGTCTACACGGTGTGAGATTAGAGCTTTCACTACACCGTGTGTGATTAGAGCTGTCACTACACCGTGTGTGATTCGAGCTGTCAGTATTCACTGTGTGATTAGAGCTTTCATGACACCGTGTGTGATTAGAGCTGTCACTACACAGTGTGAGATTAGAGCTATCACTACACTGTGTGAGATTATCGCTGTAACTACACGGTGTGAGATTAGAACTTTGACTGCTCCGTGTGAGATTAGAGCTGTCTCTACACCATTTGAGAGTAGAGCTGTCTCTACACCGTGCGTGATTAGATCTGTCACTACATGGTGTGTGATAAGAGCTATCACTACACCGTTTGTGATTATAGCTGTCACTACACCATGTGTGATTAGAGCTGTCACCACACCGTTTGTGATTAATCTGTCACTACACGGTATGTGATTAGAGCTGTCACTACACCATGCGTGATTAGAGCTGTCACTACACGATGTGTGATTAGAGCTTTCACTACATGGTGTGAGATTACAGCTTACATTACGTCATGTGTGATTAGAGCTGTCACTACACCGTGTGTGATTAGAGCTATCACTACACGATGTGTGATTAGAGCTGTCACTACACCGTGTGAGATTAGAGCTTTCACTACGCCATGTGTGATTAGAGCTGTCACTACTGCATGTGAGATTCGAGCTGTCACTACATGGTTTGTGTTTAGAGCTGTCACTTCATGAGGTGAGATTAGAGCTTTCACTGCACCGTTTGTGATTAGAGCTGTCACTACACAGTGTAAGATTAGTGCTGTCTCTACACCGTTTGTGATTAGTGCTGTCACTGCACGGAGTGTGATTAGAGCTGGCACTACATGGTACGTGATTAGAGCTGTAAGTACATGGTGTGTGATTAGAGCTGTCACTACATGGTGTGTGATTAGAGCTGTCAGTACACGGTGTGAGATTTGAGCTTTCACTACATGGTGTGTGATTAGATCTGTCTCTACATGGTGTGTGATTAGTTATGTCACTACATTGTGTATGATTAGAGCTGTCACTACACGGTGTGAGATTAGAGATGTCATTACACTGTGTGAGATTAGAGCGGTCTCTACACGGTCTGTGATTAGAGCTGTATCTACACAGTGTGTGATTAGAGCTGTCTCTACACAGTGTGTGATTAGAGCTGTCTCTACACAGTGTGTGATTAGAGCTGTCAGTACATTGTGTGTGATTAGAGCTTTCACTACACGATTTGTGATTAGAGCTATCATTACACCGTGCGTGATTAGATCTGTTACTACATGGTGTGTGATTAGAGCTGTCACTACACCGTTTGTGATTAGAGCTGTCACTACATGGTGTGTGATTAGAGCTGTCACTACATGAAGTTTGATTAGAGCTGTCACTACATGGTGTGTGATTAGAGCTGTCACTACACCGTGCGTGATTAGAGCTGTAAGTACATGGTGTGTGATTAGAGCTGTCACTACACCCTGTGTGATTAGAGCTGTAACTACACCGTGCATGATTAGAGCTGTCACTACACCATGTGTGATTAGAGCTGTCACTACATGGTGTGTGATTAGAGCTGTCACTACACCGTGTGTGATTAGAGCTGTCAGTACATGGTGTGTGATTAGAGCTGTCACTACACCGTGTGTGATTAGAGCTGTCACTACACCATGCGTGATTAGAGCTGTCACTACACGGTGTATGATTCGAGCTGTCACTACACGGTGTGAGATTAGAGCTGTCTCTATTCCCTGTGAGATTATAGCTGTCACTACAGGGTGTGAGATTAGAGATGTCATTACACTGTGTGAGATTAGAGCGGTCTCTACACGGTCTGTGATTAGAGCTGTCTCTACACAGTGTGTGATTAGAGCTGTCAGTACATTGTGTGTGATTAGAGCTTTCACTACACGATTTGTGATTAGAGCTATCATTACACCGTGCGTGATTAGATCTGTTACTACATGGTTTGTGATTAGAGCTATCACTACACCGTTTGTGATTAGAGCTGTCACTACACCATGTGTGATTAGAGCTGTCACTACATGGTGTGTGATAAGAGCTGTCACTACATGGTGTGTGATTAGAGCTGTCACTACACCGTGCGTGATTAGAGCTATCAGTACATGGTGTGTGATTAGAGCTGTCACTACATGGTGTGTGATTAGAGCTGTCACTACATGGTGTGTGATTAGAGCTGTCACTACATGGTGTGTGATTAGAGCTGTCACTACACCGTGCGTGATTAGAGCTGTCAGTACATGGTGTGTGATTAGAGCTGTCACTACACCGTGTGTGATTAGAGCTGTCACTACACCATGCGTGATTAGAGCTGTCACTACATGGTGTGTGATTAGAGCTGTCACTACACCGTGCGTGATTAGAGCTATCAGCACATGGTGTGTGATTAGAGCTGTCACTACACCGTGTGTGATTAGAGCTGTCACTACACCATGCGTGATTAGAGCTGTCACTACATGGTGTGTGATTAGAGCTGTCTCTACACAGTGTGTGATTAGAGCTGTCACTACATGGTGTGTGATTAGAGCTGTCTCTGCACAGTGTGTGAATAGAGCTGTCTCTACACGGTGTGTGATTAGAGCTGCCTCTACTCCATGTGAGATTAGAGCTGTAACTACATGGTTTTTGACTGGAGCTGTCACTCCACGGTGTGAGATTAGTGCTGTCTCTGCACAGTGTGTGATTAGTGCTGTGATTACACAGTGTGAGATTAGAGCTGTCTGTACTTAGTGTGTGATTAGAGCTGTCACTACACTGTGTGTGTTTAGAGCTATCTCTACACAGTGTGTGATTAGAGCTGTCACTACACGGTGTGTGATTAGAGCTGTCTCTACACAGTGTGTGATTAGAGCTGTCTCTACACCATGTGAGATTAGAGCTGTGTCTACACGGTGTGAGATTAGAGCTTTCACTACACCGTGTGTGATTAGAGCTGTCACTACACCGTGTGTGATTCGAGCTGTCAGTATTCACTGTGTGATTAGAGCTTTCATGACACCGTGTGTGATTAGAGCTGTCACTACACAGTGTGAGATTAGAGCTATCACTACACTGTGTGAGATTATCGCTGTAACTACACGGTGTGAGATTAGAACTTTGACTGCTCCGTGTGAGATTAGAGCTGTCTCTACACCATTTGAGAGTAGAGCTGTCTCTACACCGTGCGTGATTAGATCTGTCACTACATGGTGTGTGATAAGAGCTATCACTACACCGTTTGTGATTATAGCTGTCACTACACCTTGTGTGATTAGAGCTGTCACCACACCGTTTGTGATTAATCTGTCACTACACGGTATGTGATTAGAGCTGTCACTACACCATGCGTGATTAGAGCTGTCACTACACGATGTGTGATTAGAGCTTTCACTACATGGTGTGAGATTACAGCTTACATTACGTCATGTGTGATTAGAGCTGTCACTACACCGTGTGTGATTAGAGCTATCACTACACGATGTGTGATTAGAGCTGTCACTACACCGTGTGAGATTAGAGCTTTCACTACGCCATGTGTGATTAGAGCTGTCACTACTGCATGTGAGATTCGAGCTGTCACTACATGGTTTGTGTTTAGAGCTGTCACTTCATGAGGTGAGATTAGAGCTTTCACTGCACCGTTTGTGATTAGACCTGTCACTACACAGTGTAAGATTAGTGCTGTCTCTACACCGTTTGTGATTAGTGCTGTCACTGCACGGAGTGTGATTAGAGCTGGCACTACATGGTACGTGATTAGAGCTGTAAGTACATGGTGTGTGATTAGAGCTGTCACTACATGGTGTGTGATTAGAGCTGTCAGTACACGGTGTGAGATTAGAGCTGTCACTACACGGTGTGAGATTTGAGCTTTCACTACATGGTGTGTGATTAGATCTGTCTCTACATGGTGTGTGATTAGTTATGTCACTACATTGTGTATGATTAGAGCTGTCACTACACGGTGTGAGATTAGAGATGTCATTACACTGTGTGAGATTAGAGCGGTCTCTACACGGTCTGTGATTAGAGCTGTATCTACACAGTGTGTGATTAGAGCTGTCTCTACACAGTGTGTGATTAGAGCTGTCTCTACACAGTGTGTGATTAGAGCTGTCAGTACATTGTGTGTGATTAGAGCTTTCACTACACGATTTGTGATTAGAGCTATCATTACACCGTGCGTGATTAGATCTGTTACTACATGGTGTGTGATTAGAGCTGTCACTACACCGTTTGTGATTAGAGCTGTCACTACATGGTGTGTGATTAGAGCTGTCACTACATGAAGTTTGATTAGAGCTGTCACTACATGGTGTGTGATTAGAGCTGTCACTACACCGTGCGTGATTAGAGCTGTAAGTACATGGTGTGTGATTAGAGCTGTCACTACACCCTGTGTGATTAGAGCTGTAACTACACCGTGTGTGATTAGAGCTGTCACTACACCATGTGTGATTAGAGCTGTCACTACATGGTGTGTGATTAGAGCTGTCACTACACCGTGTGTGATTAGAGCTGTCAGTACATGGTGTGTGATTAGAGCTGTCACTACACCGTGTGTGATTAGAGCTGTCACTACACCATGCGTGATTAGAGCTGTCACTACACGGTGTATGATTCGAGCTGTCACTACACGGTGTGAGATTAGAGCTGTCTCTATTCCCTGTGAGATTATAGCTGTCACTACAGGGTGTGAGATTAGAGATGTCATTACACTGTGTGAGATTAGAGCGGTCTCTACACGGTCTGTGATTAGAGCTGTCTCTACACAGTGTGTGATTAGAGCTGTCAGTACATTGTGTGTGATTAGAGCTTTCACTACACGATTTGTGATTAGAGCTATCATTACACCGTGCGTGATTAGATCTGTTACTACATGGTTTGTGATTAGAGCTATCACTACACCGTTTGTGATTAGAGCTGTCACTACACCATGTGTGATTAGAGCTGTCACTACATGGTGTGTGATTAGAGCTGTCACTACATGGTGTGTGATTAGAGCTGTCACTACACCGTGCGTGATTAGAGCTATCAGTACATGGTGTGTGATTAGAGCTGTCACTACATGGTGTGTGATTAGAGCTGTCACTACATGGTGTGTGATTAGAGCTGTCACTACATGGTGTGTGATTAGAGCTGTCACTACACCGTGCGTGATTAGAGCTGTTAGTACATGGTGTGTGATTAGAGCTGTCACTACACCGTGTGTGATTAGAGCTGTCACTACACCATGCGTGATTAGAGCTGTCACTACATGGTGTGTGATTAGAGCTGTCACTACACCGTGCGTGATTAGAGCTATCAGCACATGGTGTGTGATTAGAGCTGTCACTACACCGTGTGTGATTAGAGCTGTCACTACACCATGCGTGATTAGAGCTGTCACTACATGGTGTGTGATTAGAGCTGTCTCTACACAGTGTGTGATTAGAGCTGTCACTACATGGTGTGTGATTAGAGCTGTCTCTGCACAGTGTGTGAATAGAGCTGTCTCTACACGGTGTGTGATTAGAGCTGCCTCTACTCCATGTGAGATTAGAGCTGTAACTACATGGTTTTTGACTGGAGCTGTCACTCCACGGTGTGAGATTAGTGCTGTCTCTGCACAGTGTGTGATTAGTGCTGTGATTACACAGTGTGAGATTAGAGCTGTCTGTACTTAGTGTGTGATTAGAGCTGTCACTACACTGTGTGTGTTTAGAGCTATCTCTACACAGTGTGTGATTAGAGCTGTCACTACACGGTGTGTGATTAGAGCTGTCTCTACACAGTGTGTGATTAGAGCTGTCTCTACACCATGTGAGATTAGAGCTGTGTCTACACGGTGTGAGATTAGAGCTTTCACTACACCGTGTGTGATTAGAGCTGTCACTACACCGTGTGTGATTCGAGCTGTCAGTATTCACTGTGTGATTAGAGCTTTCATGACACCGTGTGTGATTAGAGCTGTCACTACACAGTGTGAGATTAGAGCTATCACTACACTGTGTGAGATTATCGCTGTAACTACACGGTGTGAGATTAGAACTTTGACTGCTCCGTGTGAGATTAGAGCTGTCTCTACACCATTTGAGAGGAGAGCTGTCTCTACACCGTGCGTGATTAGATCTGTCACTACATGGTGTGTGATAAGAGCTATCACTACACCGTTTGTGATTATAGCTGTCACTACACCATGTGTGATTAGAGCTGTCACCACACCGTTTGTGATTAATCTGTCACTACACGGTATGTGATTAGAGCTGTCACTACACCATGCGTGATTAGAGCTGTCACTACACGATGTGTGATTAGAGCTTTCACTACATGGTGTGAGATTACAGCTTACATTACGTCATGTGTGATTAGAGCTGTCACTACACCGTGTGTGATTAGAGCTATCACTACACGATGTGTGATTAGAGCTGTCACTACACCGTGTGAGATTAGAGCTTTCACTACGCCATGTGTGATTAGAGCTGTCACTACTGCATGTGAGATTCGAGCTGTCACTACATGGTTTGTGTTTAGAGCTGTCACTTCATGAGGTGAGATTAGAGCTTTCACTGCACCGTTTGTGATTAGACCTGTCACTACACAGTGTAAGATTAGTGCTGTCTCTACACCGTTTGTGATTAGTGCTGTCACTGCACGGAGTGTGATTAGAGCTGGCACTACATGGTACGTGATTAGAGCTGTAAGTACATGGTGTGTGATTAGAGCTGTCACTACATGGTGTGTGATTAGAGCTGTCAGTACACGGTGTGAGATTAGAGCTGTCACTACACGGTGTGAGATTTGAGCTTTCACTATATGGTGTGTGATTAGATCTGTCTCTACATGGTGTGTGATTAGTTATGTCACTACATTGTGTATGATTAGAGCTGTCACTACACGGTGTGAGATTAGAGATGTCATTACACTGTGTGAGATTAGAGCGGTCTCTACACGGTCTGTGATTAGAGCTGTATCTACACAGTGTGTGATTAGAGCTGTCTCTACACAGTGTGTGATTAGAGCTGTCTCTACACAGTGTGTGATTAGAGCTGTCAGTACATTGTGTGTGATTAGAGCTTTCACTACACGATTTGTGATTAGAGCTATCATTACACCGTGCGTGATTAGATCTGTTACTACATGGTGTGTGATTAGAGCTGTCACTACACCGTTTGTGATTAGAGCTGTCACTACATGGTGTGTGATTAGAGCTGTCACTACATGAAGTTTGATTAGAGCTGTCACTACATGGTGTGTGATTAGAGCTGTCACTACACCGTGCGTGATTAGAGCTGTAAGTACATGGTGTGTGATTAGAGCTGTCACTACACCCTGTGTGATTAGAGCTGTAACTACACCGTGCATGATTAGAGCTGTCACTACACCATGTGTGATTAGAGCTGTCACTACATGGTGTGTGATTAGAGCTGTCACTACACCGTGCATGATTAGAGCTGTCAGTACATGGTGTGTGATTAGAGCTGTCACTACACTGTTTGTGATTAGAGCTGTCACTACACCATGCGTGATTAGAGCTGTCACTACATGGTGTGTGATTAGAGCTGTCTCTACACAGTGTGAGATTAGAGCTGTCACTACACCATGCGTGATTAGAGCTGTCACTACACGGTGTGAGATTTTTTCTGTCACTACACGGTGTGAGATTAGAGCTGTCAGTACACGGTGTATGGTTCGAGCCGTCACTACATGGTGTGAGATTAGGGTTTTCACTACACCGTGTGTGATTACAGCTGTCACTACACGGTGTGAGATTAGTGCTGTCACTACACAGTGCGAGATTTAGTGCTGTCACTACACCATGCGTGATTAGAGCTGTCACTACATGGTGTGTGATTAGAGCTGTCACTACACGGTGTGAGATTAGAGCTGTCTCTATTCCCTTTGAGATTATAGCTGTCACTACAGGGTGTGAGATTAGAGATGTCATTACACTGTGTGTGATTAGAGCGGTCTCTACACGGTCTGTGATTAGAGCTGTCTCGACACAGTGTGTGATTAGAGCTGTCACTACACAGTGTGTGATTAGAGCTGTCTCTACACAGTGTGTGATTAGAGCTGTCAGTACATTGTGTGTGATTAGAGCTTTCACTACACGATTTGTGATTAGAGCTATCATTACACCGTGCGTGATTAGATCTGTCACTACATGGTTTGTGATTAGAGCTATCACTACACCGTTTGTGATTAGAGCTGTCACTACACCATGCATGATTAGAGCTGTCACTACATGGTGTGTGATTAGAGCTGTCACTACACCGTGCGTGATTAGAGCTGTCAGTACATGGTGTGTGATTAGAGCTGTCACTACACCGTGTGTGATTACAGCTGTCTCGACACAGTGTGTGAATAGAGCTGTCTCTACACGGTGTGTGATTAGAGCTGCCTCTACTCCTTGTGAGATTAGAGCTGTCACTACATGGTTTTTGACTGGAGCTGTCACTCCACGGTGTGAGATTAGTGCTGTCTCTGCACAGTGTGTGATTAGTGCTGTGATTACGCAGTGTGAGATTAGAGCTGTCTGTACTTAGTGTGTGATTAGAGCTGTCACTACACTGTGTGTATTTAGAGCTATCTCTACACAGTGTGTGATTAGAGCTGTCACTACACGGTGTGTGATTAGAGCTGTCTCTACACAGAGTGTGATTAGAGCTGTCTCTGCACCATGTGAGATTAGAGCTGTCTCTACACGGTGTGAGATTAGAGCTTTCACTACACCGTGTGTGATTAGAGCTGTCACTACACCGTGTGTGATTAGAGCTGTCAGTATTCACTGTGTGATTAGAGCTTTCATGACACCGTGTGTGATTAGAGCTGTCACTACACAGTGTGAGATTAGAGCTATCACTACACGGTGTGAGATTATCGCTGTAACTACACGGTGTGAGATTAGAACTTTGACTGCTCCGTGTGAGATTAGAGCTGTCTCTACACCATTTGAGAGTAGAGCTGTCTCTAATCCGTGCGTGATTAGATCTGTCACTACATGGTGTGTGATAAGAGCTGTCACTACACCGTTTGTGATTATAGCTGTCACTACACCATGTGTGATTAGAGCTGTCACCACACCGTTTGTGATTAGAGCTGTCACTACACCATGTGTGATTAGAGCTGTCACCACACCGTTTGTGATTAGAGCTGTCACTACACGGTATGTGATTAGAGCTGTCACTACACCATGCGTGATTAGAGCTGTCACTACACGATGTGTGATTAGAGCTTTCACTACATGGTGTGAGATTACAGCTTACATTACGTCATGTGTGATTAGAGCTGTCACTACACCGTGTGTGATTAGAGCTATCACTACACGATGTGTGATTAGAGCTGTCACTACACCGTGTGAGATTAGAGCTTTCACTACGCCATGTGTGATTAGAGCTGTCACTACTGCATGTGAGATTCGAGCTGTCACTACATGGTTTGTGTTTAGAGCTGTCACTTCATGATGTGAGATTAGAGCTTTCACTACACCGTTTGTGATTAGACCTGTCACTACACGGTGTAAGATTAGTGCTGTCTTTACACCGTGTGGGATTAGAGCTGTCATTACACGGTGTGAGATTAGTGCTGTCTCTACACCGTTTGTGATTAGTGCTGTCACTGCACGGAGTGTGATTAGAGCTGGCACTACATGGTACGTGATTAGAGCTGTAAGTACATGGTGTGTGATTAGAGCTGTCACTACACCCTGTGTGATTAGAGCTGTAACTACACCATGCGTGATTAGAGCTGTCACTACATGGTGTGTGATTAGAGCTGTCAGTACACGGTGTGAGATTAGAGCTGTCACTACACGGTGTGAGATTTGAGCTGTCACTAAATGGTGTGTGATTAGATCTGTCTCTACATGGTGTGTGATTAGTTATGTCAATACATTGTGTGTGATTAGAGCTGTCACTACATGGTGTGTGATTAGAGCTGTCACTACACGGTGTATGATTAGAGCTGTCACTACACGGTGTGAGATTAGAGCTGTCTCTATTCCCTGTGAGATTATAGCTGTCACTACAGGGTGTGAGATTAGAGATGTCATTACACTGTGTGAGATTAGATCGGTCTCTACACGGTCTGTGATTAGAGCTGTCTCTACACAGTGTGTGATTAGAGCTGTCTCTACACAATGTGTGATTAGAGCTGTCAGTACATTGTGTGTGATTAGAGCTTTCACTACACGATTTGTGATTAGAGCTATCATTACACCGTGCGTGATTAGATCTGTTACTACATGGTGTGTGATTAGAGCTGTCACTACACCGTGCGTCATTAGAGCTGTCAGTACATGGTGTGTGATTAGAGCTGTCACTACACCGTGTGTGATTAGAGCTGTCACTACACCATGCGTGAATCGAGCTGTCACTACATGGTGTGTGATTAGAGCTGTCACTACATGGTGTGTGATTAGAGCTGTCACTACACCGTGTGTGATTAGAGCTATCACTACACGATGTGTGATTAGAGCTGTCACTACACCGTGTGAGATTAGAGCTTTCACTACGCCATGTGTGATTAGAGCTGTCACTACTGCATGTGAGATTCGAGCTGTCACTACATGGTTTGTGTTTAGAGCTGTCACTTCATGATGTGAGATTAGAGCTTTCACTACACCGTTTGTGATTAGACCTATCACTACACGGTGTAAGATTAGTGCTGTCTCTACACCGTGTGTGATTAGAGCTGTCATTACACGGTGTGAGATTAGTGCTGTCTCTACACCGTTTGTGATTAGTGCTGTCACTGCACGGAGTGTGATTAGAGCTGGCACTACATGGTACGTGATTAGAGCTGTAAGTACATGGTGTGTGATTAGAGCTGTCACTACACCCTGTGTGATTAGAGCTGTAACTACACAGTGCGTGATTAGAGCTGTCACTACATGGTGTGTGATTAGAGCTGTCAGTACACGGTGTGAGATTAGAGCTGTCACTACACGGTGTGAGATTTGAGCTTTCACTACATGGTGTGTGATTAGATCTGTCTCTACATGGTGTGTGATTAGTTATGTCACTACATTGTGTATGATTAGAGCTGTCACTACACGGTGTGAGATTAGAGATGTCATTACACTGTGTGAGATTAGAGCGGTCTCTACACGGTCTGTGATTAGAGCTGTATCTACACAGTGTGTGATTAGAGCTGTCTCTACACAGTGTGTGATTAGAGCTGTCTCTACACAGTGTGTGATTAGAGCTGTCAGTACATTGTGTGTGATTAGAGCTTTCACTACACGATTTGTGATTAGAGCTATCATTACACCGTGCGTGATTAGATCTGTTACTACATGGTGTGTGATTAGAGCTGTCACTACACCGTTTGTGATTAGAGCTGTCACTACATGGTGTGTGATTAGAGCTGTCACTACATGAAGTTTGATTAGAGCTGTCACTACATGGTGTGTGATTAGAGCTGTCACTACACCGTGCGTGATTAGAGCTGTAAGTACATGGTGTGTGATTAGAGCTGTCACTACACCCTGTGTGATTAGAGCTGTAACTACACCGTGTGTGATTAGAGCTGTCACTACACCATGTGTGATTAGAGCTGTCACTACATGGTGTGTGATTAGAGCTGTCACTACACCGTGTGTGATTAGAGCTGTCAGTACATTGTGTGTGATTAGAGCTGTCACTACACCGTGTGTGATTAGAGCTGTCACTACACCATGCGTGATTAGAGCTGTCACTACACGGTGTATGATTCGAGCTGTCACTACACGGTGTGAGATTAGAGCTGTCTCTATTCCCTGTGAGATTATAGCTGTCACTACAGGGTGTGAGATTAGAGATGTCATTACACTGTGTGAGATTAGAGCGGTCTCTACACGGTCTGTGATTAGAGCTGTCTCTACACAGTGTGTGATTAGAGCTGTCAGTACATTGTGTGTGATTAGAGCTTTCACTACACGATTTGTGATTAGAGCTATCATTACACCGTGCGTGATTAGATCTGTTACTACATGGTTTGTGATTAGAGCTATCACTACACCGTTTGTGATTAGAGCTGTCACTACACCATGTGTGATTAGAGCTGTCACTACATGGTGTGTGATTAGAGCTGTCACTACATGGTGTGTGATTAGAGCTGTCACTACACCGTGCGTGATTAGAGCTATCAGTACATGGTGTGTGATTAGAGCTGTCACTACATGGTGTGTGATTAGAGCTGTCACTACATGGTGTGTGATTAGAGCTGTCACTACATGGTGTGTGATTAGAGCTGTCACTACACCGTGCGTGATTAGAGCTGTCAGTACATGGTGTGTGATTAGAGCTGTCACTACACCGTGTGTGATTAGAGCTGTCACTACACCATGCGTGATTAGAGCTGTCACTACATGGTGTGTGATTAGAGCTGTCACTACACCGTGCGTGATTAGAGCTATCAGCACATGGTGTGTGATTAGAGCTGTCACTACACCGTGTGTGATTAGAGCTGTCACTACACCATGCGTGATTAGAGCTGTCACTACATGGTGTGTGATTAGAGCTGTCTCTACACAGTGTGTGATTAGAGCTGTCACTACATGGTGTGTGATTAGAGCTGTCTCTGCACAGTGTGTGAATAGAGCTGTCTCTACACGGTGTGTGATTAGAGCTGCCTCTACTCCATGTGAGATTAGAGCTGTAACTACATGGTTTTTGACTGGAGCTGTCACTCCACGGTGTGAGATTAGTGCTGTCTCTGCACAGTGTGTGATTAGTGCTGTGATTACACAGTGTGAGATTAGAGCTGTCTGTACTTAGTGTGTGATTAGAGCTGTCACTACACTGTGTGTGTTTAGAGCTATCTCTACACAGTGTGTGATTAGAGCTGTCACTACACGGTGTGTGATTAGAGCTGTCTCTACACAGTGTGTGATTAGAGCTGTCTCTACACCATGTGAGATTAGAGCTGTGTCTACACGGTGTGAGATTAGAGCTTTCACTACACCGTGTGTGATTAGAGCTGTCACTACACCGTGTGTGATTCGAGCTGTCAGTATTCACTGTGTGATTAGAGCTTTCATGACACCGTGTGTGATTAGAGCTGTCACTACACAGTGTGAGATTAGAGCTATCACTACACTGTGTGAGATTATCGCTGTAACTACACGGTGTGAGATTAGAACTTTGACTGCTCCGTGTGAGATTAGAGCTGTCTCTACACCATTTGAGAGTAGAGCTGTCTCTACACCGTGCGTGATTAGATCTGTCACTACATGGTGTGTGATAAGAGCTATCACTACACCGTTTGTGATTATAGCTGTCACTACACCATGTGTGATTAGAGCTGTCACCACACCGTTTGTGATTAATCTGTCACTACACGGTATGTGATTAGAGCTGTCACTACACCATGCGTGATTAGAGCTGTCACTACACGATGTGTTTAGAGCTTTCACTACATGGTGTGAGATTACAGCTTACATTACGTCATGTGTGATTAGAGCTGTCACTACACCGTGTGTGATTAGAGCTATCACTACACGATGTGTGATTAGAGCTGTCACTACACCGTGTGAGATTAGAGCTTTCACTACGCCATGTGTGATTAGAGCTGTCACTACTGCATGTGAGATTCGAGCTGTCACTACATGGTTTGTGTTTAGAGCTGTCACTTCATGAGGTGAGATTAGAGCTTTCACTGCACCGTTTGTGATTAGACCTGTCACTACACAGTGTAAGATTAGTGCTGTCTCTACACCGTTTGTGATTAGTGCTGTCACTGCACGGAGTGTGATTAGAGCTGGCACTACATGGTACGTGATTAGAGCTGTAAGTACATGGTGTGTGATTAGAGCTGTCACTACATGGTGTGTGATTAGAGCTGTCAGTACACGGTGTGAGATTAGAGCTGTCACTACACGGTGTGAGATTTGAGCTTTCACTACATGGTGTGTGATTAGATCTGTCTCTACATGGTGTGTGATTAGTTATGTCACTACATTGTGTATGATTAGAGCTGTCACTACACGGTGTGAGATTAGAGATGTCATTACACTGTGTGAGATTAGAGCGGTCTCTACACGGTCTGTGATTAGAGCTGTATCTACACAGTGTGTGATTAGAGCTGTCTCTACACAGTGTGTGATTAGAGCTGTCTCTACACAGTGTGTGATTAGAGCTGTCAGTACATTGTGTGTGATTAGAGCTTTCACTACACGATTTGTGATTAGAGCTATCATTACACCGTGCGTGATTAGATCTGTTACTACATGGTGTGTGATTAGAGCTGTCACTACACCGTTTGTGATTAGAGCTGTCACTACATGGTGTGTGATTAGAGCTGTCACTACATGAAGTTTGATTAGAGCTGTCACTACATGGTGTGTGATTAGAGCTGTCACTACACCGTGCGTGATT
The DNA here is from genome assembly GCA_026770705.1 of Isurus oxyrinchus. Taxonomy (NCBI): domain Eukaryota; kingdom Metazoa; phylum Chordata; class Chondrichthyes; order Lamniformes; family Lamnidae; genus Isurus; species Isurus oxyrinchus. The sequence goes on from JANJGN010000023.1 coordinate 45,113,404, forward strand.
AGAGCTGTAAGTACATGGTGTGTGATTAGAGCTGTCACTACACCCTGTGTGATTAGAGCTGTAACTACACCGTGCATGATTAGAGCTGTCACTACACCATGTGTGATTAGAGCTGTCACTACATGGTGTGTGATTAGAGCTGTCACTACACCGTGCATGATTAGAGCTGTCAGTACATGGTGTGTGATTAGAGCTGTCACTACACTGTGTGTGATTAGAGCTGTCACTACACCATGCGTGATTAGAGCTGTCACTACATGGTGTGTGATTAGAGCTGTCTCTACACAGTGTGAGATTAGAGCTGTCACTACACCATGCGTGATTAGAGCTGTCACTACACGGTGTGAGATTTTTTCTGTCACTACACGGTGTGAGATTAGAGCTGTCAGTACACGGTGTATGGTTCGAGCCGTCACTACATGGTGTGAGATTAGGGTTTTCACTACACCGTGTGTGATTACAGCTGTCACTACACGGTGTGAGATTAGTGCTGTCACTACACAGTGCGAGATTTAGTGCTGTCACTACACCATGCGTGATTAGAGCTGTCACTACATGGTGTGTGATTAGAGCTGTCACTACACGGTGTGAGATTAGAGCTGTCTCTATTCCCTTTGAGATTATAGCTGTCACTACAGGGTGTGATATTAGAGATGTCATTACACTGTGTGTGATTAGAGCGGCCTCTACACGGTCTGTGATTAGAGCTGTCTCGACACAGTGTGTGATTAGAGCTGTCACTACACAGTGTGTGATTAGAGCTGTCTCTACACAGTGTGTGATTAGAGCTGTCAGTACATTGTGTGTGATTAGAGCTTTCACTACACGATTTGTGATTAGAGCTATCATTACACCGTGCGTGATTAGATCTGTCACTACATGGTTTGTGATTAGAGCTATCACTACACCGTTTGTGATTAGAGCTGTCACTACACCATGCGTGATTAGAGCTGTCACTACATGGTGTGTGATTAGAGCTGTCACTACACCGTGCGTGATTAGAGCTGTCAGTACATGGTGTGTGATTAGAGCTGTCACTACACCGTGTGTGATTACAGCTGTCTCGACACAGTGTGTGAATAGAGCTGTCTCTACACGGTGTGTGATTAGAGCTGCCTCTACTCCTTGTGAGATTAGAGCTGTCACGACATGGTTTTTGACTGGAGCTGTCACTCCACGGTGTGAGATTAGTGCTGTCTCTGCACAGTGTGTGATTAGTGCTGTGATTACGCAGTGTGAGATTAGAGCTGTCTGTACTTAGTGTGTGATTAGAGCTGTCACTACACTGTGTGTATTTAGAGCTATCTCTACACAGTGTGTGATTAGAGCTGTCACTACACGGTGTGTGATTAGAGCTGTCTCTACACAGAGTGTGATTAGAGCTGTCTCTGCACCATGTGAGATTAGAGCTGTCTCTACACGGTGTGAGATTAGAGCTTTCACTACACCGTGTGTGATTAGAGCTGTCACTACACCGTGTGTGATTAGAGCTGTCAGTATTCACTGTGTGATTAGAGCTTTCATGACACCGTGTGTGATTAGAGCTGTCACTACACAGTGTGAGATTAGAGCTATCACTACACGGTGTGAGATTATCGCTGTAACTACACGGTGTGAGATTAGAACTTTGACTGCTCCGTGTGAGATTAGAGCTGTCTCTACACCATTTGAGAGTAGAGCTGTCTCTAATCCGTGCGTGATTAGATCTGTCACTACATGGTGTGTGATAAGAGCTGTCACTACACCGTTTGTGATTATAGCTGTCACTACACCATGTGTGATTAGAGCTGTCACCACACCGTTTGTGATTAGAGCTGTCACTACACCATGTGTGATTAGAGCTGTCACCACACCGTTTGTGATTAGAGCTGTCACTACACGGTATGTGATTAGAGCTGTCACTACACCATGCGTGATTAGAGCTGTCACTACACGATGTGTGATTAGAGCTTTCACTACATGGTGTGAGATTACAGCTTACATTACGTCATGTGTGATTAGAGCTGTCACTACACCGTGTGTGATTAGAGCTATCACTACACGATGTGTGATTAGAGCTGTCACTACACCGTGTGAGATTAGAGCTTTCACTACGCCATGTGTGATTAGAGCTGTCACTACTGCATGTGAGATTCGAGCTGTCACTACATGGTTTGTGTTTAGAGCTGTCACTTCATGATGTGAGATTAGAGCTTTCACTACACCGTTTGTGATTAGACCTGTCACTACACGGTGTAAGATTAGTGCTGTCTTTACACCGTGTGGGATTAGAGCTGTCATTACACGGTGTGAGATTAGTGCTGTCTCTACACCGTTTGTGATTAGTGCTGTCACTGCACGGAGTGTGATTAGAGCTGGCACTACATGGTACGTGATTAGAGCTGTAAGTACATGGTGTGTGATTAGAGCTGTCACTACACCCTGTGTGATTAGAGCTGTAACTACACCATGCGTGATTAGAGCTGTCACTACATGGTGTGTGATTAGAGCTGTCAGTACACGGTGTGAGATTAGAGCTGTCACTACACGGTGTGAGATTTGAGCTGTCACTAAATGGTGTGTGATTAGATCTGTCTCTACATGGTGTGTGATTAGTTATGTCAATACATTGTGTGTGATTAGAGCTGTCACTACATGGTGTGTGATTAGAGCTGTCACTACACGGTGTATGATTAGAGCTGTCACTACACGGTGTGAGATTAGAGCTGTCTCTATTCCCCGTGAGATTATAGCTGTCACTACAGGGTGTGAGTTTAGAGATGTCATTACACTGTGTGAGATTAGATCGGTCTCTACACGGTCTGTGATTAGAGCTGTCTCTACACAGTGTGTGATTAGAGCTGTCTCTACACAATGTGTGATTAGAGCTGTCAGTACATTGTGTGTGATTAGAGCTTTCACTACACGATTTGTGATTAGAGCTATCATTACACCGTGCGTGATTAGATCTGTTACTACATGGTGTGTGATTAGAGCTGTCACTACACCGTGCGTCATTAGAGCTGTCAGCACATGGTGTGTGATTAGAGCTGTCACTACACCGTGTGTGATTAGAGCTGTCACTACACCATGCGTGAATCGAGCTGTCACTACATGGTGTGTGATTAGAGCTGTCACTACATGGTGTGTGATTAGAGCTGTCACTACACCGTGTGTGATTAGAGCTATCACTACACGATGTGTGATTAGAGCTGTCACTACACCGTGTGAGATTAGAGCTTTCACTACGCCATGTGTGATTAGAGCTGTCACTACTGCATGTGAGATTCGAGCTGTCACTACATGGTTTGTGTTTAGAGCTGTCACTTCATGATGTGAGATTAGAGCTTTCACTACACCGTTTGTGATTAGACCTATCACTACACGGTGTAAGATTAGTGCTGTCTCTACACCGTGTGTGATTAGAGCTGTCATTACACGGTGTGAGATTAGTGCTGTCTCTACACCGTTTGTGATTAGTGCTGTCACTGCACGGAGTGTGATTAGAGCTGGCACTACATGGTACGTGATTAGAGCTGTAAGTACATGGTGTGTGATTAGAGCTGTCACTACACCCTGTGTGATTAGAGCTGTAACTACACAGTGCGTGATTAGAGCTGTCACTACATGGTGTGTGATTAGAGCTGTCAGTACACAGTGTGAGATTAGAGCTGTCACTACACGGTGTGAGATTTGAGCTGTCACTACATGGTGTGTGATTAGATCTGTCTCTACATGGTGTGTGATTAGTTATGTCACTACATTGTGTGTGATTAGAGCTGTCACTACATGGTGTGTGATTAGAGCTGTCACTACACGGTGTATGATTAGAGCTGTCACTACACGGTGTGAGATTAGAGCTGTCTCTATTCCCTGTGAGATTATAGCTGTCACTACAGGGTGTGAGATTAGAGATGTCATTACACTGTGTGAGATTAGAGCGGTCTCTACAAGGTCTGTGATTAGAGCTGTCTCTACACAGTGTGTGATTAGAGCTGTCTCTACACAATGTGTGATTAGAGCTGTCAGTACATTGTGTGTGATTAGAGCTTTCACTACACGATTTGTGATTAGAGCTATCATTACACCGTGCGTGATTAGATCTGTTACTACATGGTGTGTGATTAGAGCTGTCACTACACCGTGCGTCATTAGAGCTGTCAGTACATGGTGTGTGATTAGAGCTGTCACTACACCGTGTGTGATTAGAGCTGTCACTACACCATGCGTGAATCGAGCTGTCTCTACATGGTGTGTGATTAGAGCTGTCACTACATGGTGTGTGATTAGAGCTGTCACTACACCGTGTGTGATTAGAGCTGTCACTACACCATGCGTGATTAGAGCTGTCACTACATGAAGTGTGATTAGAGCTGTCACTACACCGTGCGTGATTAGAGCTGTCAGTACATGGTGTGTGATTAGAGCTGTCACTACACCGTGTGTGATTAGAGCTGTCACTACACCATGCGTGATTAGAGCTGTCACTACATGGTGTGTGATTAGAGCTGTCACTACACCATGTGTGATTAGAGCTGTCACTACATGGTGTGTGATTAGAGCTGTCACTACACCGTGCATGATTAGAGCTGTCAGTACATGGTGTGTGATTAGAGCTGTCACTACACCGTGTGTGATTAGAGCTGTCACTACACCATGCGTGATTAGAGCTGTCACTACACGGTGTGAGATTTTTTCTGTCACTACACGGTGTGAGATTAGAGCTGTCAGTACACGGTGTATGGTTCGAGCCGTCACTACATTGTGTGAGATTAGGGTTTTCACTACACCGTGTGTGATTACAGCTGTCACTACACGGTGTGAGATTAGTGCTGTCACTACACAGTGCGAGATTAGTGCTGTCACTACACCATGCATGATTAGAGCTGTCACTACATGGTGTGTGATTAGAGCTGTCACTACATGGTGTGTGATTAGAGCTGTCACTACACCATGTGTGATTAGATCTGTCACTACATGGTGTGTGATTAGATCTGTCACTACACCGTGTGTGATTAAAGCTGTCACTGCTCCATGCGTGATTAGAGCTGTCAGTACATGGTGTGTGATTAGAGCTGTCACTACACCGTGTGTGATTAGAGCTGTCACTACACCATGCGTGATTAGAGCTGTCACTACATGGTGTGTGATTAGAGCTGTCTCTACACAGTGTGAGATTAGAGCTGTCACTACACGGTGTGTGATTAGAGCTGTCACTACACCATGCGTGATTAGAGCTGTCACTACACGGTGTGAGATTTTTTTCTGTCACTACACGGTGTGAGATTAGAGCTGTCAGTACACGGTGTATGGTTCGAGCCGTCACTACATGGTGTGAGATTAGGGTTTTCACTACACCGTGTGTGATTACAGCTGTCACTACACGGTGTGAGATTAGGGCTGTCTCTACACCGTGTGTGATTAGAGCTGTCATTACACGGTGTGAGATTAGTGCTGTCTCTACACCGTTTGTGATTAGTGCTGTCACTGCACGGAGTGTGATTAGAGCTGTCACTACATGGTGCGTGATTAGAGCAGAAAGTACATGGTGTGTGATTAGAGCTGTCACTACACCCTGTGTGATTAGAGCTGTAACTACACCGTGCGTGATTAGAGCTGTCACTACATGGTGTGTGATTAGAGCTGTCAGTACACGGTGTGAGATTAGAGCTGTCACTACACGGTGTATGATTAGAGCTGTCACTACACGGTGTGAGATTAGAGCTGTCTCTATTCCCTGTGAGATTATAGCTGTCACTACAGGGTGTGAGATTAGAGATGTCATTACACTGTGTGAGATTAGAGCGGTCTCTACACAGTCTGTGATTAGAGCTGTCTCTACACAGTGTGTGATTAGAGCTGTCAGTACATTGTGTGTGATTAGAGCTTTCACTACACGATTTGTGATTAGAGCTATCATTACACCGTGCGGGATTAGATCTGTCACTACATGGTTTGTGATTAGAGCTATCACTACACCGTTTGTGATTAGAGCTGTCACTACACCATGTGTGATTAGAGCTGTCACTACATGGTGTATGATTAGAGCTGTCACTACACCATTTGTGCTTAGAGCTGTCACTACATGAAGTGTGATTAGAGCTGTCACTACATGGTGTGTGATTAGAGCTGTCAGTACATGGTGTGTGATTAGTGCTGTCACTACACCGTGCGTGATTAGAGCTTTCAGTACATGGTGTGTGATTAGAGCTGTCACTACACCGTGTATGATTAGAGCTGTCACTACACCATGCGTGATTAGAGCTGTCACTAAATGGTGTGTGATTAGAGCTGTCTCTACACAGTGTGTGATTAGAGCTGTCACTACACGGTGTGAGATTTTTTCTGTCACTACACGGTGTGAGATTAGAGCTGTCAGTACACGGTGTGAGATTAGATTTGTCAGTACACGGTGTGAGATTTGAGCTGTCAGTACACGCTGTGAGAATAGAGCTGTCAGTACACGGTGTATGGTTCGAGCCGTCACTACATGGTGTGAGATTAGGGTTTTCACTACACCGTGTGTGATTACAGCTGTCACTACACGGTGTGAGATTAGACCATTCACTACACGGTGTGTGATTAGAGCTGTCACTACACCGTGTGTGATTAGAGCTGTCACTACACGGTGTGTGATTAGAGCTGTCACTACACGGTGTGTGATTAGAGCTGTCTCTACACAGTGTGTGAATAGAGCTGCCTCTACACGGTGTGTGATTAGAGCTGCCTCTACTCCATGTGTGATTAGAGCTTTCATGACACCGTGTGTGATTAGAGCTGTCACTACACAGTGTGAGATTAGTGCTGTCTCTGCACAGTGTGTGATTAGTGCTGTGATTACACTGTGTGGGATTATAGCTGTCTGTACTTAGTGTGTGATTAGAGCTGTCACTACACCGTGTGTGATTAGAGCTGTCACTACACTGTGTGTGTTTAGAGCTGTCACTACACGGTGTGTGATTAGATCTGTCTCTACACAGTGTGTGATTAGAGCTCTCTCTACACCGTGTGTGATTAGAGCTGTCAGTATTCACTGTGTGATTAGAGCTTTCATGACACCGTGTGTGATTAGAGCTGTCACTACACAGTGTGAGATTATCGCTGTAACTACACTGTGTGACATTAGAACTTTGACTGCTCCGTGTGAGATTAGAGCTGTCTCTACATCATTTGAGAGTAGAGCTGTCTCTACACCGTGTGTGATTGGAGCTGTCAGTATATTGTGTGTGATAAGAGCTGTCACTACATGGTGTGTGATTAGAGCTATCACTACACCGTTTGTGATTAGAGATGTCACTACACGGTGTGTGATTAGAGCTATCACTACACCGTTTGTGATTAGAGCTGTCACTACACCATGTGTGATTAGAGCTGTCACCACACCGTTTGTGATTAGAGCTGTCACTACATGGTGTGTGATTAGAGCTGTCACTACACCGTTTGTGATTAGAGCTGTCACTGCACGGTACGTGATTAGAGCTGTCACTACACCATGCGTGATTAGAGCTTTCACTACACGATGTGTGATTAGAGCTTTCACTACATGGTGTGAGATTACAGCTTTCATTACGTCATGTGTGATTAGAGCTGTCACTACACCGTGTGTGATTAGAGCTATCACTACACGATGTGTGATTAGAGCTGTCACTACACCGTGTGAGATTAGAGCTTTCACTACGCCATGTGTGATTAGAGCTGTCACTACTGCATGTGAGATTCGAGCTGTCACTACATGGTTTGTGTTTAGAGCTGTCACTTCATGATGTGAGATTAGAGCTTTCACTACACCGTTTGTGATTGGACCTGTCACTACACGGTGTGAATTAGTGCTGTCTCTACACCGTGTGTGATTAGAGCTGTCATTACACGGTGTGAGATTAGTGCTGTCTCTACACCGTTTGTGATTAGTGCTGTCACTGCACGGAGTGTGATTAGAGCTGTCACTACATGGTGCGTGATTAGAGCAGAAAGTACATGGTGTGTGATTAGAGCTGTCACTACACCCTGTGTGATTAGAGCTGTAACTACACCGTGCGTGATTAGAGCTGTCACTACATGGTGTGTGATTAGAGCTGTCAGTACACGGTGTGAGATTAGAGCTGTCACTACACGGTGTGAGATTTGAGCTGTCACTACATGGTGTGTGATTAGATCTGTCTCTACATGGTGTGTGATTAGTTATGTCACTACATTGTGTGTGATTAGAGCTGTCACTACATGGTGTGTGATTAGAGCTGTCACTACACGGTGTATGATTAGAGCTGTCACTACATGGTGTGAGATTAGAGCTGTCTCTATTCCCTGTGAGATTATAGCTGTCACTACAGGGTGTGAGATTAGAGATGTCATTACACCGGGCGTGATTAGATCTGTCACTACATGGTTTGTGATTAGAGCTATCACTACACCGTTTGTGATTAGAGCTGTCACTACACGGTGTGTGATTAGAGCTATCACTACACCGTTTGTGATTAGAGCTGTCACTACACGGTGTGTGATTAGAGCTGTCACTACACGGTGTGTGATTACAGCTGCCTCTACTCCATGTGAGATTAGAGCTGTCACTACATGGTTTTTGACTGGAGCTGTCACTCCACGGTGTGAGATTAGTGCTGTCTCTGCACAGTGTGTGATTAGTGCTGTGATTACGCAGTGTGAGATTAGAGCTGTCATTACTTAGTGTGTGATTAGAGCTGTCACTACATTGTATGTGTTTAGAGCTATCTCTACACAGTGTGTGATTAGAGCTGTCTCTACACCATGTGAGATTAGAGCTGTGTACATGGTGTGAGATTAGAGCTTTCACTACACCGTGTGTGATTAGAGCTGTCTACACGGTGTGAGATTAGAGCTGTCACTACACCGTGTGTGATTAGAGCTGTCAGTATTCACTGTGTGATTAGAGCTTTCATGACACCGTGTGTGATTAGAGCTGTCACTACACAGTGTGAGATTAGAGCTATCACTACACGGTGTGAGATTATCGCTGTAACTACACGGTGTGAGATTAGAACTTTGACAGCTCCGTGTGAGATTAGAGCTGTCTCTACACCATTTGAGAGTAGACCTGTCTCTACACCGTGTGTGATTAGAGCTGTCAATACATTGTGTGTGATAAGAGCTATCACTACACGATTTGTGATTAGAGCTGTCATTACACCGTGCGTGATTAGATCTGTCACTACATGGTGTGTGATTAGAGCTGTCACTACATGGTGTGTGATTAGAGCTGTCAGTACACGGTGTGAGATTAGAGCTGTCACTACACGGTGTGAGATTTGAGCTGTAACTACACAGTGCGTGATTAGAGCTGTCACTACATGGTGTGTGATTAGAGCTGTCAGTACACGGTGTGAGATTAGAGCTGTCACTACACGGTGTGAGATTTGAGCTGTCACTACATGGTGTGTGATTAGATCTGTCTCTACATGGTGTGTGATTAGTTATGTCACTACATTGTGTGTGATTAGAGCTGTCACTACATGGTGTGTGATTAGAGCTGTCACTACACGGTGTATGATTAGAGCTGTCACTACACGGTGTGAGATTAGAGCTGTCTCTATTCCCTGTGAGATTATAGCTGTCACTACAGGGTGTGAGATTAGAGATGTCATTACACTGTGTGAGATTAGAGCGGTCTCTACAAGGTCTGTGATTAGAGCTGTCTCTACACAGTGTGTGATTAGAGCTGTCTCTACACAATGTGTGATTAGAGCTGTCAGTACATTGTGTGTGATTAGAGCTTTCACTACACGATTTGTGATTAGAGCTATCATTACACCGTGCGTGATTAGATCTGTTACTACATGGTGTGTGATTAGAGCTGTCACTACACCGTGCGTCATTAGAGCTGTCAGTACATGGTGTGTGATTAGAGCTGTCACTACACCGTGTGTGATTAGAGCTGTCACTACACCATGCGTGAATCGAGCTGTCTCTACATGGTGTGTGATTAGAGCTGTCACTACATGGTGTGTGATTAGAGCTGTCACTACACCGTGTGTGATTAGAGCTGTCACTACACCATGCGTGATTAGAGCTGTCACTACATGAAGTGTGATTAGAGCTGTCACTACACCGTGCGTGATTAGAGCTGTCAGTACATGGTGTGTGATTAGAGCTGTCACTACACCGTGTGTGATTAGAGCTGTCACTACACCATGCGTGATTAGAGCTGTCACTACATGGTGTGTGATTAGAGCTGTCACTACACCATGTGCGATTAGAGCTGTCACTACATGGTGTGTGATTAGAGCTGTCACTACACCGTGCATGATTAGAGCTGTCAGTACATGGTGTGTGATTAGAGCTGTCACTACACCGTGTGTGATTAGAGCTGTCACTACACCATGCGTGATTAGAGCTGTCACTACACGGTGTGAGATTTTTTCTGTCACTACACGGTGTGAGATTAGAGCTGTCAGTACACGGTGTATGGTTCGAGCCGTCACTACATTGTGTGAGATTAGGGTTTTCACTACACCGTGTGTGATTACAGCTGTCACTACACGGTGTGAGATTAGTGCTGTCACTACACAGTGCGAGATTAGTGCTGTCACTACACCATGCATGATTAGAGCTGTCACTACATGGTGTGTGATTAGAGCTGTCACTACATGGTGTGTGATTAGAGCTGTCACTACACCATGTGTGATTAGATCTGTCACTACATGGTGTGTGATTAGATCTGTCACTACACCGTGTGTGATTAAAGCTGTCACTGCTCCATGCGTGATTAGAGCTGTCAGTACATGGTGTGTGATTAGAGCTGTCACTACACCGTGTGTGATTAGAGCTGTCACTACACCATGCGTGATTAGAGCTGTCACTACATGGTGTGTGATTAGAGCTGTCTCTACACAGTGTGAGATTAGAGCTGTCACTACACGGTGTGTGATTAGAGCTGTCACTACACCATGCGTGATTAGAGCTGTCACTACACGGTGTGAGATTTTTTTCTGTCACTACACGGTGTGAGATTAGAGCTGTCAGTACACGGTGTATGGTTCGAGCCGTCACTACATGGTGTGAGATTAGGGTTTTCACTACACCGTGTGTGATTACAGCTGTCACTACACGGTGTGAGATTAGGGCTGTCTCTACACCGTGTGTGATTAGAGCTGTCATTACACGGTGTGAGATTAGTGCTGTCTCTACACCGTTTGTGATTAGTGCTGTCACTGCACGGAGTGTGATTAGAGCTGTCACTACATGGTGCGTGATTAGAGCAGAAAGTACATGGTGTGTGATTAGAGCTGTCACTACACCCTGTGTGATTAGAGCTGTAACTACACCGTGCGTGATTAGAGCTGTCACTACATGGTGTGTGATTAGAGCTGTCAGTACACGGTGTGAGATTAGAGCTGTCACTACACGGTGTATGATTAGAGCTGTCACTACACGGTGTGAGATTAGAGCTGTCTCTATTCCCTGTGAGATTATAGCTGTCACTACAGGGTGTGAGATTAGAGATGTCATTACACTGTGTGAGATTAGAGCGGTCTCTACACAGTCTGTGATTAGAGCTGTCTCTACACAGTGTGTGATTAGAGCTGTCAGTACATTGTGTGTGATTAGAGCTTTCACTACACGATTTGTGATTAGAGCTATCATTACACCGTGCGGGATTAGATCTGTCACTACATGGTTTGTGATTAGAGCTATCACTACACCGTTTGTGATTAGAGCTGTCACTACACCATGTGTGATTAGAGCTGTCACTACATGGTGTATGATTAGAGCTGTCACTACACCATTTGTGCTTAGAGCTGTCACTACATGAAGTGTGATTAGAGCTGTCACTACATGGTGTGTGATTAGAGCTGTCAGTACATGGTGTGTGATTAGTGCTGTCACTACACCGTGCGTGATTAGAGCTTTCAGTACATGGTGTGTGATTAGAGCTGTCACTACACCGTGTATGATTAGAGCTGTCACTACACCATGCGTGATTAGAGCTGTCACTAAATGGTGTGTGATTAGAGCTGTCTCTACACAGTGTGTGATTAGAGCTGTCACTACACGGTGTGAGATTTTTTCTGTCACTACACGGTGTGAGATTAGAGCTGTCAGTACACGGTGTGAGATTAGATTTGTCAGTACACGGTGTGAGATTTGAGCTGTCAGTACACGCTGTGAGAATAGAGCTGTCAGTACACGGTGTATGGTTCGAGCCGTCACTACATGGTGTGAGATTAGGGTTTTCACTACACCGTGTGTGATTACAGCTGTCACTACACGGTGTGAGATTAGACCATTCACTACACGGTGTGTGATTAGAGCTGTCACTACACCGTGTGTGATTAGAGCTGTCACTACACGGTGTGTGATTAGAGCTGTCACTACACGGTGTGTGATTAGAGCTGTCTCTACACAGTGTGTGAATAGAGCTGCCTCTACACGGTGTGTGATTAGAGCTGCCTCTACTCCATGTGTGATTAGAGCTTTCATGACACCGTGTGTGATTAGAGCTGTCACTACACAGTGTGAGATTAGTGCTGTCTCTGCACAGTGTGTGATTAGTGCTGTGATTACACTGTGTGGGATTATAGCTGTCTGTACTTAGTGTGTGATTAGAGCTGTCACTACACCGTGTGTGATTAGAGCTGTCACTACACTGTGTGTGTTTAGAGCTGTCACTACACGGTGTGTGATTAGATCTGTCTCTACACAGTGTGTGATTAGAGCTCTCTCTACACCGTGTGTGATTAGAGCTGTCAGTATTCACTGTGTGATTAGAGCTTTCATGACACCGTGTGTGATTAGAGCTGTCACTACACAGTGTGAGATTATCGCTGTAACTACACTGTGTGACATTAGAACTTTGACTGCTCCGTGTGAGATTAGAGCTGTCTCTACATCATTTGAGAGTAGAGCTGTCTCTACACCGTGTGTGATTGGAGCTGTCAGTACATTGTGTGTGATAAGAGCTGTCACTACATGGTGTGTGATTAGAGCTATCACTACACCGTTTGTGATTAGAGATGTCACTACACGGTGTGTGATTAGAGCTATCACTACACCGTTTGTGATTAGAGCTGTCACTACACCATGTGTGATTAGAGCTGTCACCACACCGTTTGTGATTAGAGCTGTCACTACATGGTGTGTGATTAGAGCTGTCACTACACCGTTTGTGATTAGAGCTGTCACTGCACGGTACGTGATTAGAGCTGTCACTACACCATGCGTGATTAGAGCTTTCACTACACGATGTGTGATTAGAGCTTTCACTACATGGTGTGAGATTACAGCTTTCATTACGTCATGTGTGATTAGAGCTGTCACTACACCGTGTGTGATTAGAGCTATCACTACACGATGTGTGATTAGAGCTGTCACTACACCGTGTGAGATTAGAGCTTTCACTACGCCATGTGTGATTAGAGCTGTCACTACTGCATGTGAGATTCGAGCTGTCACTACATGGTTTGTGTTTAGAGCTGTCACTTCATGATGTGAGATTAGAGCTTTCACTACACCGTTTGTGATTGGACCTGTCACTACACGGTGTGAATTAGTGCTGTCTCTACACCGTGTGTGATTAGAGCTGTCATTACACGGTGTGAGATTAGTGCTGTCTCTACACCGTTTGTGATTAGTGCTGTCACTGCACGGAGTGTGATTAGAGCTGTCACTACATGGTGCGTGATTAGAGCAGAAAGTACATGGTGTGTGATTAGAGCTGTCACTACACCCTGTGTGATTAGAGCTGTAACTACACCGTGCGTGATTAGAGCTGTCACTACATGGTGTGTGATTAGAGCTGTCAGTACACGGTGTGAGATTAGAGCTGTCACTACACGGTGTGAGATTTGAGCTGTCACTACATGGTGTGTGATTAGATCTGTCTCTACATGGTGTGTGATTAGTTATGTCACTACATTGTGTGTGATTAGAGCTGTCACTACATGGTGTGTGATTAGAGCTGTCACTACACGGTGTATGATTAGAGCTGTCACTACATGGTGTGAGATTAGAGCTGTCTCTATTCCCTGTGAGATTATAGCTGTCACTACAGGGTGTGAGATTAGAGATGTCATTACACCGGGCGTGATTAGATCTGTCACTACATGGTTTGTGATTAGAGCTATCACTACACCGTTTGTGATTAGAGCTGTCACTACACGGTGTGTGATTAGAGCTATCACTACACCGTTTGTGATTAGAGCTGTCACTACACGGTGTGTGATTAGAGCTGTCACTACACGGTGTGTGATTACAGCTGCCTCTACTCCATGTGAGATTAGAGCTGTCACTACATGGTTTTTGACTGGAGCTGTCACTCCACGGTGTGAGATTAGTGCTGTCTCTGCACAGTGTGTGATTAGTGCTGTGATTACGCAGTGTGAGATTAGAGCTGTCATTACTTAGTGTGTGATTAGAGCTGTCACTACATTGTATGTGTTTAGAGCTATCTCTACACAGTGTGTGATTAGAGCTGTCTCTACACCATGTGAGATTAGAGCTGTGTACATGGTGTGAGATTAGAGCTTTCACTACACCGTGTGTGATTAGAGCTGTCTACACGGTGTGAGATTAGAGCTGTCACTACACCGTGTGTGATTAGAGCTGTCAGTATTCACTGTGTGATTAGAGCTTTCATGACACCGTGTGTGATTAGAGCTGTCACTACACAGTGTGAGATTAGAGCTATCACTACACGGTGTGAGATTATCGCTGTAACTACACGGTGTGAGATTAGAACTTTGACAGCTCCGTGTGAGATTAGAGCTGTCTCTACACCATTTGAGAGTAGACCTGTCTCTACACCGTGTGTGATTAGAGCTGTCAATACATTGTGTGTGATAAGAGCTATCACTACACGATTTGTGATTAGAGCTGTCATTACACCGTGCGTGATTAGATCTGTCACTACATGGTGTGTGATTAGAGCTATCACTACACCGTTTGTGATTAGAGCTGTCACTGCACAGTGTGTGATTAGAGCTATCACTACACGGTATGTGATTAGAGCTGTCACTACATGGTGTGTGATTAGAGCTGTCACTACACCGTTTGTGATTAGAGATGCCACTGCACGGTATGTGATTAGAGCTGTCACTACATGGTGTGTGATTAGAGCTGTCACTACACCGTTTGTGATTAGAGATGTCACTGCACGGTATGTGATTAGAGGTGTCACTACACCATGCATGATTAGAGCTTTCACTACACGATGTGTGATTAGAGCTTTCACTACATGGTGTGAGATTACAGCTTTCACTACGTCATGTGTGATTAGAGCTGTCACTACACGATGTGTGATTAGAGCTGTAATTACACCGTGCGTGATTAGATCTGTCACTACACGGTGTGTGATTAGAGCTATCACTACACCGTGCGTGATTAGAGCTGTCACTACACCATGTGTGTGATTAGATCTATCACTACACTGTTTGTGATAATAGCTGTCACTGCACGGTATGTGATTATAGCTGTCACTACACCGTGTGAGATTAGAGCTTTCACTACGCCATGTGTGATTAGAGCTGTCACTACACGGTGTAAGATTAGTGCTGTCTCTACACCGTGTGTGATTAGAGCTGTCATTACACGGTGTGAGATTAGTGCTGTCTCTACACCGTTTGTGATTAGACCTGTCACTACACGGTGTAAGATTAGTGCTGTCTCTACACCGTGTGTGATTAGAGCTGTCATTACACGGTGTGAGATTAGTGCTGTCTCTACACCGTTTGTGATTAGTGCTGTCACTGCACGGAGAGTGATTAGAGCTGTCACTACATGGTGCGTGATTAGAGCTGTCACTACACCGTGTGAGATTAGAGCTTTCACTACGCCATGTGTGATTAGAGCTGTCACTACTGCATGTGAGATTCGAGCTGTCACTACATGGTTTGTGTTTAGAGCTATCACTTCGTGATGTGAGATTAGTGCTTTCACTACACCGTTTGTGATTAGACCTGTCACTACACGGTGTAAGATTAGTGCTGTCTCTACACCGTGTGTGATTAGAGCTGTCATTACACGGTGTGAGATTAGTGCTGTCTCTACACCGTTTGTGATTAGTGCTGTCACTGCACGGAGTGTGATTAGAGCTGTCACTACATGGTGCGTGATTAGAGTTGTAAGTACATGGTGTGTGATTAGAGCTGTCACTACACCCTGTGTGATTAGAGCTGTATCTACACCGTGCGTGATTAGAGCTGTCACTACATGGTGTGTGATTAGTGCTGTCAGTACACGGTGTGAGATTAGAGCTGTCACTACACGGTGTGAGATTTGAGCTGTCACTATATGGTGTGTGATTAGATCTGTCTCTACATGGTGTGTGATTAGTTATGTCACTACATTGTGTGTGATTAGAGCTGTCACTACATGGTGTGTGATTAGAGCTGTCACTACACGGTGTATGATTAGAGCTGTCACTACACGGTGTGAGATTAGAGCTGTCTCTATTCCCTGTGAGATTATAGCTGTCACTACAGGGTGTGAGATTAGAGATGTCATTACACTGTCCGAGATTAGAGCGGTCTCTACACGGTCTGTGATTAGAGCTGTCTCTACACAGTGTGTGATTAGAGCTGTCAGTACATTGTGTGTGATTAGAGCTTTCACTATACGATTTGTGATTAGAGCTGTCATTACACCGTGCATGATTAGATCTGTCACTACATGGTGTGTGATTAGAGCTATCACTACACCGTTTGTGATTAGAGCTGTCACTACACCATGTGTGATTAGAGCTGTCACTACATGGTGTGTGATTAGAGCTGTCACTACACTGTTTGTGATTAGAGCTGTCACTACATGAAGTGTGATTAGAGCTGTCACTACATGGTGTGTGATTAGAGCTGTCACTACACCATGCGTGATTAGAGCTGTCAGTACATGGTGTGTGATTAGAGCTGTCACTACACCATGTGTGATTAGAGCTGTCACTACACCATGCGTGATTAGAGCTGTCACTACACGGTGTGAGATTTTTTCTGTCACTACACGGTGTGAGATTAGAGCTGTCAGTACACGGTGTATGGTTCGAGCCGTCACTACATGGTGTGAGATTAGGGTTTTCACTACACCGTGTGTGATTACAGCTGTCACTACACGGTGTGAGATTAGTGCTGTCACTACACAGTGCGAGATTAGTGCTGTCACTACATGGTGTGTGATAAGAGCTGTCACTACATGGTTTGAGGTTAGAGCTGTCTCTACTCCATGTGTGATTTGAGCTGTCTCTACACCGCGTGTGATTAGAGCTGTCATTACATGGTTTGTGATTAGAGCTGTCACTACACGGTGTGAGATTAGAGCTTTCACTACACGGTGTGAGATTAGAGCTTTCACTACGCCATGTGTGATTAGAGCTGTCTCTACTGCATGTGAGATTCGAGCTGTCACTACATGGTTTGTGTTTAGAGCTGTCACTTCATGATGTGAGATTAGAGCTTTCACTACACCGTTTGTGATTAGACCTGTCGCTACACGGTGTGAGATTAGTGCTGTCTCTACACCGTGTGTGATTAGAGCTGTCGTTACACGGTGTGAGGTTAGTGCTGTCAATACACTGTGTGTGATTAGAGCTGTCTCTACACCGTCTGTGATTTGTACTGTCACTGCACGGTGTGTGATTAGAGCTGTCACTACATGGTGCGTGATTAGAGCTGTAAGTACATGGTGTGTGATTGGAGCTGTCACTGCACCCTGTGTGATTAGAGCTGTAACTACACCGTGCGTGATTAGAGCTGTCACTACATGGTGTGTGATTAGAGCTGTCAGTACACGGTGTGAGATTAGAGCTGTCACTACATGGTGTGAGATTTGAGCTGTCACTACATGGTGTGTGATTAGATCTGTCTCTACGTGGTGTGTGATTAGTTCTGTCACTACATTGTGTGTGATTAGAGCTGTCACTACATGGTGTGTGATTTGATCTGTCACTACATGGCGTGTGATTAGAGCTGTCACTACACGGTGTGAGATTTGAGCTATCACTACATGGTGTGTGATTAGATCTGTCTCTATATGGTGTGTGATTAGTTCTGTCACTACATTGTGTGTGATTAGAGCTGTCACTACATGGTGTGTGATTAGAGCTGTCACTACACCATGCGTGATTAGATCTGTCACTACATGGTGTGTGATTAGAGCTGTCACTACACCATGCGTGATTAGTTCTGTCACTACATTGTGTGTGATTAAGCTGTCACTACATGGTGTGTGATTAGAGCTGTCACTACACCATGTGTGATTAGATCTGTCACTACATGGTATGTGATTAGAGCTATCACTACACGGTGTGAGATTAGAGCTGTCACTACACGGTGTGTGATTAGAGCTGTCACTACACGGTGTGTGATTAGAGCTGCCTCTACTCCATGTGAGATTAGAGCTGTCACTACATGGTTTTTGACTGGAGCTGTCACTCCACGGTGTGAGATTAGTGCTGTCTCTGCACAGTGTGTGATTAGTGCTGTGATTATGCAGTGTGAGATTAGAGCTGTCTGTACTTAGTGTGTGATTAGAGCTGTCACTACACTGTGTGTCTTTAGAGCTATCTCTACACAGTGTGTGATTAGAGCTGTCTCTACACAGTGTGTGATTAGAGCTGTCTCTACACCATGTGAGATTAGAGCTGTCTACACGGTGTGAGTTTAGAGCTTTCACTACACCGTGTGTGATTAGAGCTGTCACTACATGGTGTGTGATTAGAGCTGTCACTACATGGTGTGTGATTAGAGCTGTCACTACACCATGCGTGATTAGAGCTGTCACTACATGGTGTGTGATTAGAGCTGTCACTACACCATGCGAGATTAGAGCTGTCACTACATGGTGTGTGATTAGTTCTGTCACTACATGGTGTGTTATTAGAGCTGTCACTACATGGTGTGTGATTAGAGCTGTCACTACATGGTGTGTGATTAGAGCTATCACTACATGGTGTGTGATTAGAGCTGTCACTACACGGTGTGTGATTAGAGCTGTCAGTACACGGTGTGTGATTAGACCTGTCACTACACGTTGTGAGATTAGAGCTGTCACTACATGGTGTGTGATTAGAGCTGTCACTACACCATGCGTGATTAGAGCTGTCACTACATGGTGTGTGATTAGAGCTGTCACTACATGGTGTGTGATTAGAGCTGTCACTACACCATGCGTGATTAGAGCTGTCACTACATGGTTTGTGATTAGAGCTGTCACTTCACGGTGTGTGATTAGAGCTTTCACTACACGGTGTGAGATTAGAGCTGTCACTACACGGTGTGAGATTAGAGCTGTCACTACACGGTGTGAGATTAGAGCTTTCACTACACGGTGTGAGATTAGAGCTTTCACTACATGGTGTGAGATTAGAGCTTTCACTACACCATGTGTGATTAGAGCTGTCACTACATGGTGTGAGATTAGAGCTGTCTCTACTGCATGTGAGATTAGAGCTGTCACTACATGGTTTGTGTTTACAGCTGTCACTACATGATGTGAGCTTAGAGCTTTCACTACACCGTTTGTGATTAGACCTGTCACTACACGGTGTGAGATTAGTGCTGTCTCTAGACCGTGTTTGATTAGAGCTGTCATTACACGGTGTGAGATTAGTGCTGTCTCTACACCGTCTGTGATTAGTGCTGTCACTGCACGGTGTGTGATTAGAGCTGTCACTACATGGTGCGTGATTAGAGCTGTAAGTACATGGTGTGTGATTAGACCTGTCACTACACGGTGTGAGATTTGAGCTGTCACTACATGGTGTGTGATTAGAGCTGTCACTACATGGTGTGAGATTTGAGCTTTCTCTACATGGTGTGTGATTAGAGCTGTCTCTACACCGTGAGTGATTAGAGCTGTCACTTCACCATGTGTGATTAGAGCTGTCACTATACGCTGTTAGATTCGAGCTGTCTCTATACCCTGTGAGATTACTGTAGTCACTACACGGTGTGTGATTAGATATGTCATTACATGGTGTGTTATTAGTGCTGTCTGTACACGTGTCTGATTAGAGCTGTCTATACACAATGTGTGATTATAGCTGTCACTACACGGTGTGTGATTCGAGCTGTCTGTATACCTTGTGCGATTAGAGCTGTCACTACACGGTGTGTTATTAGAGCTGTCACTACACAGTGTGTTATTAGAGCTGTCACTACACCGTGTATGCTTAGAGCTGTCACTACATTGTGTGCTATAGAGCTGTCACTACACGGTGTGTTATTATAGCTGTCACTACACGGTGTGTTATTATAGCTGTCACTACACGGTGTGTGATTAGAGCTGTCACTACACCGTGTGGGATGAATGTTCTCTGACTCCATGCTTTGATGGATGAATATGTGCTGATTGTTGGGTCAGGTTAGTTGTTCCATCAGATTGTACAGTACTGCTATTCCACAATCTCTCATCTAGTAAATTATTTTGTGGCAGTAATAAAGCCGTGAGCTGTTGGAGCAGATTCCGGCCATTCGACCCATCGAGTCTGCTCCACCATTCAATGAGATCATGAGATCTGTTAATCCTCAACTTCACTCTCCTGTCTCTTCCTCCTCACCCTTAGTAATTAACAGCCGTCTTGAATATAAATAATGATCCAGCCCCTATAGCCCTCTGTGGTAAATAATTCCACAGATTCACTACCCTCTGAGACAAAAAATTCCTCCTCACCTCTGTTTTAAATGGGTGACCCCTCACTCTGAGATTATGCCCTCTGGCGATAGACTCTCCCATAAGGGGAAACAACCTCTCAGCATCTACCATGTTGAAGCCCGCTAAGAATCTTTTGTGTTTCCATAAGGCTGCCTCTCATTCTTCTAAACTCCAATGAGTACAGACCCCACTTACTCATCCTCCCCTCATAAGAAAATCCCTCCATACCCAGGATCAACCTAGTGAACCTTCTCTGGACTGCCTTCAATGCCAGTATATCTTTCCTTAGATAAGGGGACCAAAACTGTTCACAGTATTCTAGGTGTGGTCTAGCTAGTGCATTGTATAGTTTTAGCAAGATTCCCTATTTTTTATAGCTATGCCACCTTATCTTGTTGGGTGTGGATTTTATTACATGCCTGCAGTTTAACTAACATGAAATTGACCTGAGCAATGTGAGAAGACCATATTTAGTGGTTACACATCCCTGTGATGGAGGTACAGAGACTGGAGTGAACAAGCTTCTGATACCCTTTGTGGAAAAAATGGAAATCTCTCTCTCTGTCTCTCTGCCTTTGTCTCCTTGCCTGTTCATAATTACACATTTCTGCATCTCTTGATAGTGTTGCTTTTGAACTCATTTTCTACACCAATCTTTCAATAATGCTTGTACCTGTTTGTTCAGAATGTTCCTCTTTCTGTTGCACTCCAATTTCTGCCCACCATATTTCACTGTTTCAGAGGCTGAATGGAATGTGGCTAATGATGAGAAAGGCTCAACTTTAACATTATTGGGCCAGATTTCATCATCAAAACAATTGTGAGGTTAATGGAGTTCACTGTTATTGATGCATAAATGTGATAGGTGCACAATTAAATGTGGATATCCAGAAATTGTCTGTGTTGCGCTGTTCAAATGTTAGATTAGCGAACTATCTATCAGCCTCAACATTGACATGCATATAATGCCTTAAAATTGAATGGGAGATATAAACTAAACTCGCTGCAAATCTTTAGAGTCTGTAATTAAAAGCATGAGAACTTCTTTAATGACATGGTAATTGTTAATTACTGCTAATCAATCTCTCTGGTATTGAAAATTAATGGTTACAAATGTGGAGCCTCATTCCTTTCAGGCTTTGAATTTTTCAGAGAGGGAGCCCAAAAATGTAAAATTTTAAATTTAAATATGCCTTTGTCTCTTTCTTTTGTCTCTCTTTTAATCCAATCTTTCTTTTCCTCAATTTATTTTTCTTCCTGTACCCAGTTTGACATTTAAATCACCCACTCAAATTCAGACTCCATCTCAGTTCTTCTGCTGGTTATTTTCCAACCTGTAAATCTGATTGGGTAAGGGGCTATTCTCTTGGTTGCCGTGTTTTCCTCCATGTGCTATTATCAGCTCATGCTTTCAACAACTTTCTGGGCAAAATGATTTTGAGCTGAAGTGTTCAGGGGTAAGTCTAACTAATGGCAGAGGGCGTTAGGTGCCCAGCTATAGGAAAATCTGGATTGTTCATCCTTGATAATGTCCCTTAATGCTCCTCCCTTTTCTTACACATGGTGCTGGCCAGACTCTAAAATGTTTTGAAACCCACTTGCTGACATTTATAATGGATCCTCCACCTCAGCTCACATTTTGGTGCCTTTGCAAAGAGTGTCTGTCAATCACAATCTCAAACTGCAGCTGCATAGCACACACTTAATTAAAGCAATTTTCATTTAAAATGCAACAGGATTTTAGATGTACTTTTGAAAGGACTACTAAAAGCATCAATCAAAAGGGGAAGAAATGGCATTAAGTGCCTTTATCAAATGCACAATTAACACACTTCTGTCAAGTTGCTCTCTCAGCTGTTTAATGATGCACTAATTTTGGTTGATCATAACCCATTCATTGTAAGCATCGGAACCAACTTATTGAGTAGACTGCGTTTTTCTAAAATTTGTTCAAAATGCATCTGCTGCTTCTGCCCTTCACTTTAGCAACTGGGCTAAACTTCCTCTAAGATTTGCCCTTGTCTCAGCCCTGAGTTCACATCTTTCTTCAGTTGTTCTCCCATTTCCCCTCATGCCCTCACCGAGTTCAGCTTGTCTATTGAGTCCCACCTCCTGCTCCCTTGGCCATATTCCCACCGGACTACAAACTTCCCTTCCTGACTCCCAACTTTGGTGACATTTTTAACGATTGCCTTTCCTCAGTACAATTTCCTTTTCATAAAATCTGTTACTATCACCTGAAAAATCCCTGTCCTTGCAAACTGCTGCTCCTTCTCCGGCTCCCCTTTTTATCTCCAAGGTCCCTGAATGTGTTATCATTCCCCAAATTCCTGCTCACCTTTCCTGCAACTCCATGTTCGTACTTCTGGATTTCCCAAGGGTCTATCCTTGGCTCCCCCTGATTCCTCATCTATGTGCTGTCCCTTGGTGCCATCATCCGAAACTATGTCAGGCTGTACATCAATAACTCACAGCTCCACCTCAGGATCTACTCTCGCAATCCCTCCGCTGCCTCTGATTTGTCACGTTGCTTATCCGACATCCAGTATTGAATGAGCAGAAATTTTCTCCATTGAAAAATTATGAAGAGCAAAGGCTTTGGGCGGAATCATCTTAGATTTGCACTAAGTGCGGTAGCGGGTGGAAAAAAGAATGTTTTACCTGTCAGCCGCAATGGCGGCTTCTCACGCTGTGTCATCCCAATCCCGCCTCATTAATTTTGCATTCCCGGGAAACACAACGGGCTCCAATTCGCCTGCCTTGCCATCACCTCGCCGCTTCATCACACCGGGCGCCATATTTAAAGTGCAGCCGCGTGCGCACACCTCTCAGCGCTTCCAGCCCAGGACTTCTGCAAGGAAGACATGGCCCCTGAAAGGCAAGAAGACTGCAGCCCCCAGGTTTAGTCATGTGTTGCTCGATCATCTTTTGGATGCCCTGGATGCTCGCCGTGATGTCCTCTACCCCTGCTCTGGCCGTAGGACGGGCAGCAACATTACCACTGCGGCCTGGTAGGTGATGGCAGCGGTGGTCAGTGCCAATGCTGAACAGAAGAGGTTGGCCATCTAATACAGAAAGAGGATGAATGATCTCATCTGTGCCACCAGGGTAAGGCAATCATCTCAACTCACACACACTCACAAGCCCATCACACATTCACTGACATCTCACTCACTGCCAGCTCAAGGGACATCACCACCCACTCTCTCACACACACTCTCACATCTCCATCTGGCCTCATCTCCTCTGGAGACTGCCTCCTCAGCCCTCACTATCTTCAGGCACTTACACTGAACAACTTGTGCCCCCACACACACCCTGGCATACATCCCCCTTCCCCAGTACAGCCTTCGTTCTGCAGCCTCTACCCTTACCTGAGGCCACTTCTCCACCTTCTCCAAGCAAGCCCTAACGCAAGCAGGCATTGAAAAGCCACCTCTGTCGTACGTCTGGTCTGGTAGGTAGAGACCTGCCTGTGAGTTCCCCTAAAAGTGATGTGGTGCTGACTGTGAAGCCTGGCGCTGATGACTGCGCGTGCTGTTCGAAGCAAGATAGACAAACAAACCTTGAAGGACTGAGCAAAGTGCAGCTCACCAGGTGCACGTCACTTCTGTACAGTAGTGAAACATGTTGGTGTACTATCACGCCGACGTACTCGGACGATCCAGTGTGGGGGGATGATTCCGACGGGCTGGGTTTATGATGATACACAGATGTATTACAATGAAGTTCCCGATGTGCAGCAGTAAGAAATGTGGCCCATCATTGATGGGCAGAGTGGACAATTGCAAACTGGTTTCATAACATCGTGAAACTGATTTTTAGCCTTCTCGCCATATTGTCCACTCGTGCTGCCAAACACACCCGATGCCAGTGGGCACGGAAAATTCCACCCATTGTCTTTGGTCTGTGCCAAATGATCTGTTCCCTAGTCAGTAACTCCGTCCCTCTGCCTGGATGGAGGCCAAAACAAACCATTCATAGTCCTGGTGTCCCCTGAGCTGAGCTTTCACAGAATTTTCACAGTGTAGAAGGAGGCCATTTAGCCCATCGTGTCTGTACTGGCTCTCTGAGCATTTTAACTTAATGCCAATCTCCTGCCTTTTCCCTACAACCCTGCACATTGTTTCTATTTAAATAATCATCCAATGCCCTCCTGAATGCCTCAGTTGAATCTGCCTCCACCAGACTCCCAGGCAGTGCATTCCAAACTCTAACTACTCGCTGTGTGAAAAAGTTCTTTCTCACCTCGCATTTGCTTCTTTTGCAAAACTCTTAAAACTGTGCCTCTGGTTCTCGATCCGTTTACGAGCAGGAACAGTTTCTCCCTATCTACTCTGTCCAGACCCTTCATGATTTTGAAAACTTCTATCAAGTCTCCCCTTACCCTTCTCCTCTCCAAGGAAAATAGTCCAACTTCTCCAACGTTTCCTTATAACTGAAGTGTCTCATCCCTGGAACCATTCTTGTAAACCTCTTCTACATTTTCTCTGATACATTCACATCCTCCCTGTAGTATGGCTGCCAGAACTGTACACAATACTCCAGCTGAGGTCTAACCAGTGTCTTATATAAGTTCATCATAACCTCCCTGCTCTTATACTCTATGTCCCTATTAATGAAGCCTAGAAAAGTGTATGCTTTAGAAACAGCTCTTTGTACCTGTCCTGCCACCTTTAATGAATTATGTACTGATACACCGAGATCTCTCTGCTCCTGTACACCCTTTAGAATAATATCCTTTATTTTATACTGTCTCTCCATGTTCTTTGTACCGAAGTGTATCACCTCATACTTCTCCACATTAAACTTCATCTGCCAATGTGTCAATGTCCTTTTGAAGTTCTACACTGTCTTCCTCGCTGTTTACAATTCTCCCAAGTTTTGTGTCATCCACAAACTTTGAAATTGTCACCTGCTCACCAAGATCTAGATCATTTATATATAACAGGAAAAGCAAGGGTCCCAATACCGACACCTGGGGAACTCCAGTACAAACCCTCTTCCAGCCTGAAAATTACCTACTAACCATTGCTCTCTGTTTCCTATCCCTCAGCCAATTTTGTATCCACGTTGCTGGTGTCCCTTTTATTCCATGACCAATACATTTCCTCTGTTGTGTGGCACTATATCGAACGCCTTTTGGAAGTCCATAAACACCACTTCAACAGCCTTGCCCTCGTCAACTATCTCTCTTACCTCTTCAAAAAACTCCAGCAAGTTGGTTAGATGACTTTCCTTTAACAAATCCATTCTGACTCTTCCTAATCAATCCACACTTTTGCATGTGACTATTAATTCTATCCCAAATAATTATTTCTAGAAGATTCCCCACCACCAAATTTAATCTGACTGGTCTGTAATTGTAGGGTAGATCTTTATAAGCTTTTTTGAATAAGGGTGTAATGTTTGCAATTCTCCAGTCCTCCAGCACCTTTCCTGAATGCAGGGAACATTGAAAGATTATTGCCAGTGCCTCTGCAATTTCCACTCTCACTTCCTTCAATATTCTTGGATGCCCCTCATCTGGTGCTGGTGCCTTATCAACTTTAAGTACCGACAGGTTATCCAGTACTCCTCCTTATCAATTTTGAACCCTTCTAGTGACTGGTTTTCCTCCTCTGTCACCATGGCCTGGGCAGCATTTGCTTTGTAGGTAAAGACAGATGCAAAGTATTCATTTAATACCTCAGCTATGACTCTTGCCTCTAAGACTAGGACATTTCCCCTGTTGGGGGGGTTGTGTGGAGGTGGGCGAGGGTGGGCGTGAACCCACTCGGTGCTCCCGATCGGGTCCACGCCGCCATTTTCATGCCGTAATTGGCCCGCCCATTGTGACTCGTGCCCGGGAGTGCTGAGCGCTCCCTGAGTGGTTCCCTGCGCTCTTTCGTGCAAGAGCGCAGAGATCTCCCTGAGGCGCGGAGGTGCCTCAGGGAGATTTGTTTCAGTTACAGAAATTTGAATAAAGGTGGGAAAAAAACTTAAGGACATGTCCCCTCATGTGAAACTGCCACATGAGCTGGGACATGTCCATTATTTATTTCAAAAATTTTTATTTAAGTAATAAACCCTTCATGAAACCTCATCCCGCCCGTGGATGAGGTTTCATGAAAAATGCAAAGGCTGCCTGGGTTCTTCGCCTGACCCCCCACCGCCGACATTAGGATTGGACAGGCAGTTCAGTTAATTACTTTAATTACTTTTTAACAGGTCTTAATAGGCCTTTGGCAGTTCGGCAGGCACGCAGCTGAGTCGGGAAAATGCTGCCCGATGTGTAAACCGGCCTTTTGGTCCTTAGTCAGCCCTATTCCTCCTTTAATCACCAGTTCACTATTGATGATCTTATAGAATACTTTGGGATTTCCTTTTATGTTAGCTGCCAGTCTTTTCTCATAATCCCTCTTTGTTTCTCGTATTTGCTTTTTCACATCCTCTCTGAACCTTCTGTGTTCAGCTTGGTTCTCAATTGTATTTGTTACCTGACACCTGTCGTAAACACACTTTTTCCTCTTTAACTTAATTTCTACCTCTTTGCCATCCAGGGAGCTCTGGATTTGTTTGACCTATCCTTCCCTTTTGAGGGAACATACCTTTACTGTGGCCAAACCAACTCCTCTTTGAAGGTAGCCCATTGTTCAGCTACTGTTTTTCCCACCAACCTTTGGCCCAGCTCCGTTCTGCCCCACTGAAGTCCGCTTTCAACCAGTTGGTTATTCTTACCCTGGATTGACCAATATCATTTTCCGCCATCATCCTAAACTTTATGATACAATGATCACTGTCCCCTAAATGTTCCTTCACTGTCAATTGATCTACTTGGCCCACTTCATCCCAAAGAATCAGGTCTAGCAGTGCCTCCTTTCTTGTTGGACTGGACACATACTGCTTTAGTAAATGCTCTTGAACACAATCTAGGAACGCTTGTCCCTCTCTGCCCCTTACACTACCACTATCCCAGTCTATATACGGGTAAATAAAGCCCCCCATTATAGCTACTCTATGGTGTTTACACCTCTGCAATTTCCTTGTAGATTTGTGCCTCTGTATCCTTCCCACTAGCAGGTGGGCTATATATTACACCGAGCAATGTCACTTCATCCTTCTTATTCCTTAGTTCTAGCTAAATCGATTCTGCCCTTGAATCCTCTGACACATCCTTTTTCTCCAGTACTGCAATACTCTCCTTAACCAAAAACACCATCCCTCCTCCTTTTTTCCCTTTCCTACCTTTTCCAAGCACCTTGTAAACAGAAATATTTAACACCCAAATCTGCCCTTCCTTAAGCCAGGTCTCCATTATCACCACAACATGATAATCCCACAAGGCAGTAAGTAATTCCCCAATTTTATTAACTACACTCTGTGCATTCACATACATGCAGTGCAACACTGATTTAGATGTCATTACTTGCTCCCTTACTCACATTCCATCTATTAGATTACTATTCTCTATCTTAGTGCTATCTCCCAGCATTCTGTGCACCCTGGTATTGCTTTCTAATATTCTCTCCTGGTTCCCACACCCCTACAGTGTTATTTTAAACCCTACCCAACAGCACTAGCAAAACGACATGAAAGGAACTAAGTCCTGGCTCTGTTCAGATGCAACCTGTCCGGCTTGTACAGGTGCCATCTGCCCCAGAGCCAGTCCCAATGTCCCAGGAATCTAAAGCCTTCCCTCCTGCACCATCTTTCCAGCCACGCTTTCATCTGCCTTATCTTCCTATTTCTGTACTCGCTTGCAGTGGCACTGGCAGTATATCCAGAGATTACTGCTTTAGAGGTCCTGCTTATTAATTTTCTACCTAGCTCCCTAAATTCTGATTGCAGGACCACATCCCCCTTCCTATCTATGTCGTCAGTACCAATGTGGACCACGACCTCTGGCTGTTCACCTTCCCCCACAAGAATGTCCTGCAGCCGTTCTGAGACATCCTTGACCCGAGCACCAGGGAGGCAGCAAACTATCCTGGAGTTATGCTGACGGCTGCAGAAATGCTTGCCTGCTTCCCTAACTAAAGAATCCCTGATCAGTACTGCCCTTCTTCTTTCTCCCCTCCTGTATAGCTGGGCCACCCATGGTGCCACGGTCTTGGCTTTTTCTGCACTCCTCCAAGGGTGCAGCATGGTGCAGATGCACTGCATGTTCCTTAGGCAGCACCTTCAAAACCACGACCACTGCCATCTAGAAGGACAAGGGCAGCAGACATATGGGAACACCACCGCCTGAAAGTTCCCCTCCAAACCACTCACCATCCTGACTTGGAAATATATCGCTGTTCCTTTACTGTCACTGGGTCAAAATTCTGGAACTCCCTCCCTAACAGCACTGTGGGTGTACCTACACCACATGGACTGCTGCGGTTCAAGAAGACAGTTCACCACCACCTTTTCAAGGGCAACTAGGGATGGGCAATAAATGTTGGCCCAGACAGTGAAGCCCACATCCCATGTATGAATAAAGAAAAAGGATCCATCGTTCTCACAGATATCCAGAATGGAAAACCGGTTAGTGAGCAGGACCTCTGGGGACTCCTGCACTACTTGTCTATTTCTCGTGGACTGCCTGGTGGTCACCCATTCCCTATCTGCCTGCTTGCCCCTAACCTGCGGTGTGACCACCTCTTTGAATGTGCTATCCACATGGTTCTCTGCCTCACGGATGCACCTCAGCGACTCCAGTCACTGCTGAAACTCTGAAACACGGAGCTCAAGTTTGTGCAGCCGGTGCCACCTCCTACACATGGGCTCGTCTGGGTCACGAGAAGTGTCTAGGTCTCCCCACGTGCCACAGGATGGGCATTCCACTTGGCTGAGTTGCCTTAAACTTTTAAATCACTTTATTTACTTTAATTTTAGTTACTTTTACTTACTCTAACCTTACTCTTGTACTATTAACTTTAAACTGGAAATTAGTAGAAAGTAGAAATTCTTCGCCCTTACTCACAATTCAGCTCCTTTTCCTGTGCCTATACATTCTTACTTCCCTTTGCTAGTTTAGAAATTTACATTTTTCAAAATTACTGGGGTTGAAACACAGTCCCTAACAGCAGCTGCTCAAGAACCAACCAACTCAGGACTTTCCTGTGATGTCATTCACACTTTTTTTCAAATCCACTGAGCAGCTCAGGACGCAGGCAGGTCCAGCTCCCCTTGCCTCTGGAAGGTAAGTGAAAGGCCCTGAGCCTTGGCATCTCTTTACTCATAGCTCCGAGCGTACTCCTACACAGGTCTGACTCCTCTCATCCCCATAAGGTAAGTGAAAGGCCCTGAGCCTTGGCATCTCATTACTCATAGCCCCGAGCGTACTCCTACACAGGTCTGACTCCTCTCATCCCCATAAGGTAAGTGAAAGGCCCTGAGCCTTGGCATCTCATTACTCATAGCCCCGAGCGTACTCCTACACAGGTCTGACTCCTCTCATCCCCAGAAGGTAAGTGAAAGGCCCTGAGCCTTGGCATCTCTTTACTCACAGCCCCGAGTCACGCAGATCCGACTCCTCGTAACCCTGGAAGGTAAGAGAAAGGCCCCGAGCCTCAGCCTTTCTTTATTTACAGCCCGGAACCTGCTCCCATGCAGGTCCGACTCCTCTTGTCCCCATATCGCCCCATCACCAGCACCACCTACTGCTACATCATAACATCGCTGGTCTCTGCCCCTGCCTCTGAGAATTTTAAAATTCTCATGATTATTCCCAAATCCCTTTATAGCCTCTTTGTTCCCTAGCCCTCCCTTCACTACTAGCACAAGCTCCTGGGATCTCTCCATTCCACTAATTCTGCCCACTTGCAGTGCCCCTGATTTTCATAGTCAGACCATTGGCGTCTGTGCCTATAGTTGCTGAGGCCCCAAACTCTGGAATATCCTCCATAAACCATTCATTGTCCTTATACCCAGTTGTTGAAAGAATTAAACCAGAGCCAGTCTTTACTTTGAATAGATGTATTCACAGAGTGAAACATTACAGGTATATCTCTCCTGACTCCACTCTATTCTTGTCACAGTTAGTGTCTTTTTATAAGTGCTCAAGTAACTGTCCAATCAATGCCCTCCACCTGTATTTACTTAACTTCAAATGATACAATAAAAAACATATCCATCTCTCTTTTCTCCATCATGATACTCCTTAAAACATACCTCTTTGGCCAAAGATTTAGTGGAAAGGGGCTGTCCCTGATCCTAACCACTGCTCCACAGCCACTTAACATGGACAGCAGCGTTAACTGGTTGGACTGGGACTTCCACCCTTATCTTGGGAGGAAGTTCTTAAGAGAGCTACCAGTCAATTGAATGGCCCAGCAACTCTATAGTCCCAGCAGTGCCACCAGAAGAATGGGCCATTGCTGGGAACTACAGGTTGTGCCACCATGTCAAGGAGCACGGGCTGACAGGTCAGCCTGGGATCTCACTGGGCCCAGGCTGACTGGTCCCGGTATAGGGTGGGGAAGTCTAGATTTGAGAGGCGAGGAGGTGAGGTTTAAAGCGTTGACCTTTAGGAGATGCCTCCAATGGACCCAGGGAGCCCGCAAAGGATGTTCCTACCCCAACCCTGCCTGACACAAAGCTGTGCAGCTAAAGCTGCTGGGCTTCATGACTGGTATTGGCCTTCCCACACAACGGGTAGAAGGTGGGATGAGGCCTTTAAGTGACTATTAATTGTTTGTAAATTGACAATTAATCTCCATTTAATTGTGCTGGGGGCAGACGTGCGAGGATAGGTGATGAGCATGGCGCCCCCTGGATTTTACATGCCCTCTGCCTTCAAACCCGCTGGCAGAGGACATATAAACTAGCCCAATATCTTTGATGTGACCTGATGTCAAATTTTGTTTGATAAGACTCCTGTGAAGCAGCTTGGGATATTTTACAACATTAAAGATGCTGCTGAAATACAGGTTGTTTTAAAACATTATTGGGTCCCTGGGACATGAAAAGAAATCTAGAACTGTATTCTTTTGCCATTTAAAAAAAAAAGACTTTCAGCTGAAGCGAAAAAAGATGGCTGCTACAAATCACATGATGACAGGGTTGACTCTTTGGGAGCTACCCCAGAAGTTGCAGGAAGAAAGGAATTCTTTCCTCAGCTTTTGGGATCTCACACCTCATTGTGCAAAACCTTTGTAATCACAAAAGACCAGGAGACTCGCACATCAGGACTTGTCATGCTACAGAGCTGCTAACAGACTCATATTATACCCGGTACTGTCCAGGCCCATTTCAAAGGGGAACCATGGGGACCACATTTGCATCTGATAAACTCACCTTGCTAGCAGAGTCAGTGGGTCTGTCTAGACAATGGCTTCCCAACACCCAACCCTCAATATTCTTTCAATAGTTAATGACTGGGACATCAACAGTCCTGAGATCAAATACTCAGATACTGGATAAACATCCCTTCTGAAGTCATTGCGGAGAAAGAAGGTCACATGACTCGAGTGACCATTTTGAAATCTCTATATGCCTTTGAGAAATGAGAAATCGTCAGACTGCTGTTTAACTCAACTAGACAAGACTCCAGCAACCTGGCTGAAGAAGCAATCAGTCACCACCTCTCACCTCCATGAAGCCTGTGTGATTTTAAAACTCTCTGATCAATACCTCCCAAGTGGTCTAAGCACTGAAAGCCCATCGTGCAGCAGCATTGTTCATTTCAAGGATTTACGTATTATTAACACCAACCAGAAACTCATCAGAACTGAACCCAGTCACAAAGGAAACACCCTCTGGACAAAGACTTCTCGGACTCTGGAAATCACGTGAACTAATATTCATTTCCGTGGTTCTTGTACTGTAAAACTCCTTTTTGCTCTCCCTCTGAATTTGTGTGTGTGTGTGTGTGTGTCTGTGTGTGTGTTTGGACTGGGAAGTCATAGACACTTCTTCCCCAAGGTCTTTTTTGAATATGAAATAAACTAACATTCTGAATTAATCAAAACATGAGATTGTTATGGATCATTGGTAAATTGGATCTCCCATATTGCGGGATTGAGAAAACATGCCACCACAAAATTTATAACTAATTCAAAACACCTTCTGTTTACAGACTGGTGGTAAGAGAAATTAGGTAGCATTTGCCTGTCTCTCTCCTATCTGTAACAGAAATTAGGAACTCAGGTCTGGGAAAAGCCCATTCGAACCAAAAGTCAATTGAATGAGAAATTATGAGCAGAAAAAAAATTGACCAGAATCCAAATCTAGACATGAGCCAAATCTGATAACAAAAGGAACCAATTAGGAGCCAAAAGGGAAAAATTCAATAGCTGGAAAGATGCCTTCTGGTTGCAGACAGATGGTGAGACAAAATAGGTACTGTTTACCTCTCTCTCTTTCTCTCTCCTGGCCAAACAATATCTAACTGCTAAACCCCAATCCCCTCACTCCCAGGACTGACACTGAACACCAACCCCCTCACTCCCAGGACTGACACTGAACCCCAATCCCCTCACTCCCAGGACTGACACTGAACCCCAACCCCCTCACCCCCAAGACTGGCACTGAACACCAACCCCCTCACTCCCAGGACTGACACTGAACCCCAATCCCCTCACTCCCAGGACTGACACTGAATCCCAACCCCCTCACCCCCAAGACTGGCACTGAACACCAACCCCCTCACCCCCAAGACTGGCACTGAACACCAACCCCCTCACCCCCAAGACTGGCACTGAACACCAACCCCCTCACCCCCAAGACTGGCACTGAACACCAACCCCCTCACTCCCAGGACTGACACTGAACCCCAATCCCCTCACTCCCAGGACTGACACTGAACCCCAATCCCCTCACCCCCATGACTGACTCAACCCCAATCCTCTCAATCCCAGGACTGACACTGCACCCTAATCCCCTCACCCCCAGGACTGACACTGAACACCAACCCCCTCACTCCCAGGACTGACACTGAACCCCAATCTCCTCACCCCCATGACTGACTCAACCCCAATCCCCTCACCCCCATGACTGACTCAACCCCAATCCCCTCACCCCCATGATTGACTCAACCCCAATCCTCTCAATCCCAGGACTGACACTGCACCCTAATCCCCTCACCCCCAGGACTGACACTGAACACCAACACCCTCACCCCCAAGACTGGCACTGAACACCAACCCCCACACTCCCAGGACTGATACTGAACCCCAATCCCCTCACCTCCAGGATTGAAACTGAGTTCCACACCCCTCAGCCCCAGGATTGCTGAGAAACAGCGAATTACTTCATTTGGGCTTCCAAGGCAACACACTGAGCATTCTCTTCTTTCATTTCTTGCCCAACAGAGTACCAATACACTCATCACTTTCCTTAAGCAACATTAACTAACTTCATTATCTCCTGCAGTATGGATAACAGCGGATCCACCATTCTGTCCTGTGCCCTATGTGCAGCTCCCTCACACTAAATTCTACCATACATAACCCAACCTCATTATGTACACTTGGCTGTGAACCTAGGCACCTATTAGAATAACAGAACACCTGCTCCCCATTGTTTGATTAACAGCTTAGACTCTCTGATCTCTGTGGTCAATTTCACAATGTTTGTTGAGATAGCGCAAGTGGTTTCAAGAGTTTGTGGTTTGTAGTTTTTGAAACTTCAAAGGGTTTTGATAATTGACACTTTTATTAGCTTACTGCCCAGATTTGTTTTATAGGAGAAAGTGATCAATGGATTACATTTTTTCAAATTTTTTTTTTTTTTTATACCACTTTACACAGTGGTTCTAGAAAGTTTATTGTGGGCCAATGGTCCTGGAGGTGCCAGAGCCTGGCATAGGGCTCCCTGTGTGGGGACATAGGGGGTGGGTGGAAGGGCAGAGCTTGGCGTAGAGGGCAAAAGGGAACATAGGGGTGGGTGGGTGGGGGGTGTGTAACTTGGCATTGGGGGCATGAGGGATCTTTTTGAACTTACCTTTTGAAAGGTGCACATTAGGGCTCATGACTCCTCTGAGGGACCATGAACCACCACTCTTTAGAAACCTGGCCAGACTGCATGAGAATTGAGGATGAATAGGAGATACCTATCTCCGTAATGGAGCCAGCCAAGGCAAGAGTGCCGGAAGCGGGCTTTTGACAGGAAGCAGACCATACCTATTAAAGGCACTCCTGAAAACTGCACAGCCCAGAATGGGGTCAGGAATCTCAAAATTGGGACTGGCCATCATTTTTAAAGGTCTCCCAAGTCAACCCAGCTTAAATCCAGGCCATAGTGTGTTTCCTGTATTTCCTGTTTTCTTCTCACTGTGCAGATGGTTTAAGGGAGCTCCTTATTCAAGTGACACAAATCCTTTTCATCATTTATTGTCGACCTTTGCCACTTCCTTTGTACTCCCATTGTTTGTTTTCTTACCCAAAACCATGTCTTTGCATTTCTCTATAATGAAAGACATTCTCTCAAGGTTTATGGCTAATGCTGTGAAGCTATAGTCCAATAAACCGGGTCTGGGGATGTATAAACAGGGAGATTCACCATAAAATGAAACCTATTATTTTATCTTTGTATAAAGCCTTGATTAGGCTTCAGTTATAATAATCGTCCCAGTTTTGGAAAGGGTATGGAGGAGGACACAGATTAATTCCCACTTCCAAACATCTTAGTTACCTAGGGTTAAGGAGCTGGGTCACAACACTTCAGAGAATCATGATTTGATGCAGATTTATTAATTAATGAAGGAATTAGATTATGTTTATGTGGATGAATCCTTTCAATTGAATATTACAAAGAAGACTACAGGTTGTGCTTACAAGTTACATGGTTCCTTTCCCAAAGAATAGTGGACTTCTGCTGCAGGCTGCGGGCCCATGTGGTGAACACTGATTTGCTGGATTCCTTCAAATAAAAGATTTTTCTGATTGTGTTGGGTATCGCCTTGTACAAGAGGTAAATATCCTGTTGTGTAAAGCAGACCAATGTGGTCTTGATGATACAAGGGAGTAAGAGAGACATTTTCTACTTTATTTTCCCTAATTGGCTTCGGCTTTTAAAATCTGTTTCTTCCCCCAACTCTCCCAGGAGATTACATGCCTCTGGGTGGGTGGGGAATGTACAGACTGTGATGCATGTGGTATCACAACTCATGGGTGGTCTCGATGGGCCAATCGGTCTTTTCCTGTCCATCATCTTTGGGTGTGTATGTCCATCTTCCGTTATTTGGCCCAATCTTCAACCCATCCAGAACCTGCTGGAGTTATAGGGTCACAGAGTCATTACAGCACAGAAGGAGACCATTTGGCCCATCGAGTCCATGCCAGCTCTCTGTAGAGCATTCCAATCAGACCTGCTCCGCTGATCTATCCCTGTAGCTCTGCAGGTTTGTTTCCCTCAAGTGCCCACCAAATATCCTTCTGAAATACTTGAGTTGTTCCACTTGTTCTCTACCAGTTAAATGGCTCCTGTTTTGTTATTATCAGCAAATTTGGGGATTGTTACTGTTCCTCCAAATGAATTACTATACACTAAGAACAACCACATCCCTGTTGTACTTCACTATTCGCCTCTTTGCATGCAAGAAATGCTCGTTTAGTAAATAACATTCCATGTTCTGACTTTATCAACTATTTCTCTATCTCAAAGCATTTTCCCCATTCTGTATCTTTCTAACACGTAATTTTGCCGTGCTGTATTTTATCAAAGGCTATGCTGAAGTCTCAGGACCTCAGATTGCAAGGCTGTGTGGCAGAGGTTTAACGTGAAGGCTTTGGTCTTTCCAATGTTTAGTTGGGGTAAAGTGCAGCTCATCCAAGACTGGACAAAGCAATCAAAGTACAAATAAGTAGTTTTGGTGATTCAGGGCGGACCTCAGATGCTGCTAATCTTGTGGTCGGGGGTCAGTCTTCTGCCATTAGTTGATTGACAGGAAAGTAGCTTCTGCAATTTGATTGGTCAAAGTCACCCTTCAACTCAGAGCTCAGACTTACTTTAGTGAATGTTTAATATAAACTTAATAAAACAATGCAATTAGATTTCCTGAAAGGAAAGGACCTGTTATATTCTATGGTCTCTTAGACTTCAGGGGCTGAAGAGTGCCAAAACTCAATCATAAAAATCTTCAGTTTTACTCTAATATTATTGTAAATTCACTCACAATCTGCCTATATTACATACTGATCCCATTAATTCTCTATTACACATTATTGCAAAGGGCAAACTGCTTGTTGCAATGTGAACAATGTTAGAGAAGACAATTATTCTGAGTACTTTATATGCTAATGCCTCAAAGAGGAAGATCCCCTTTGATTAAACACTTAACCATCTATCCTAATATTTGCTTATGTGGCTTGTGGCTTTATGTGTTTGATAACGCTCCTGTGAAATACCTGGGATGTTTTGCTGCACTCAAGTTGCTATATTAATGCAACTTGCTGCTGTTTGTTGTTGCTGTTGAGCTGCTCACTTTGCCACTATTGAGGGGCTCCTTAAACTGCTGGCTACCAATGAAAGGCTCAAAAAGATGCTTAGATATTATCTTTAAATCTGCTGTGGTCAGTTACCCTTGCACTTGACTGTTTAATCACTGTGATATTTTGCATGGCAAATTGTTGTAAGTGTGATCTGAGTGTTCAGCAGCCAGAATTTTCTGCCCCCATTGGCGTCGGGCATGAGCGGACAATATGGCCAAAAATAGGCATCTCACCGTCGTGAAACCTGTTTGTGATCGTCCATCCTGCCTGCAAATGGTGAGGCCGCCTTTCCCACTGTCCAACGTCGGGAACGTAATTTCAATGCATTTGCATCTCATCATCTTACCTGCTCACCGGAATCAACCCCCCACCCCCCACTCTCCACCCTCACCGCCCCCCATGCTGGATCATCCGGGCATGTCAGTGTGAATTCACGCCGACGTGTTTCACAACAACATTTGAAAGGCGTGCAGCTGACGAGCTGCACTTTGAGGGGAGCTGAGAGGTCAGTGCGCACTGATGTTGCACAGCACTCGCATGGGTCACCTTTCGACTTCAAGGAAGAGGGGCTGCATATTCTGGCGAGGGCACAGGCAGGTTGCTTTTTCCCGGCTGGCTGACAGTGCGATGCTGGGATCGGGACTGCATTGTGCTAGGGATGAGGGCGCTGGTGCAAGGCAGCATGGTATGATGGTAGTGCACAAGCGCATGTGGCAGTTGGGGAGGGGGTTGGAGTTGGAGGGAGGGAAGCAGCCACGCATGAGGCATGAAGCGAGCATTCCTCTGCAGCTGAGACAGTTCAGACGCAGTCACATTGACATGTGTGGAGTTGGGTCTCTAGTTTATCTGCCACTCAAGCAACACAGAGGCATGAAATTGCCACCAAATGCTCCTGAACTCTGCACTCTTCAGGTACAGACTGCAAATTAATGAGCAATTTAGGTTTGGACCAGTCTCCCCCATGGTTCAAGCTAACAGTGCAGCCTTGCAGTGCGGGTTAGGAGAATGCCTGTTCCTGAGCTGAGAGCACAGCATGCAGTCTAATGGGCAAAGCTGCTGCCAACCTTTCAGGTTGTGTGAGGCGGAGGTGGGTGGGGTTTTGGGCAGCCATGCAGCTCACTAAACTCTGACCATCCAAGTGATGGCTAGCACTCTGCGGCATGTATTAAGGGGCCTTCAGACTTAACCATGTACACTCATGCTAACTCACACGTCTCTGTTTCATCCTACAGGAGGAGTACATCAGGAGCATGGAGCCTGCTGAACTAGCTGTAGGCCTCATGAGGGGACAACTGAGAACAGAGTGATGGAGGCGCCTGGCTGGGCAAAGGGGGGAGCATCACCCTGAATGGGTGTCTGGGGCTTCTGCGCACGCCACTGAAGAGTCACCGTGAGCCATCACTGACTGGCGCTTAGCTAGACCCAGGGTCTGTAGATGGCATTTGTCATTCCTGCAGATGACCAAGAAGCAGTGTTACTGAAGATTGCACATTTCCAGGGAACTGGTCGGTCACATATGTCACCTGCTGCAGGATTTGCACCACAGGGACATGGAGGGCATCCATTGCCAGTGGCCATGAAAGTGACCATGTGACCATGTCTTCTTACAAGTGACCTCTGTGGGATCTCATAAGCTTCCACACACAACTGTATCCAGGAGGTCACGGGTGCCACATTTGCAAAGGTACACAATTTTGTGCATTTTGCCCAGGATCAGGCATGCCAGGAAGCAAGAACACAGGAATTTGCGCAGATCTCAGGTTTTCCACAGGCTCAGGATGCAATTGACTGCACCCACGCGGAGCTTAGATCTCCGTGGCAACGAACAGTCAACCAAGTCACCCGCAAGGGCTTCCACTCGCTCAATGTTCAACTGCTCTGCGATCACAGCAAACACATCCTACAGGTCTGCAAGTGGATTCCTGGAAGTGTCCACGACTTCTGCATTCTCATTACGTCTTTCTGGGTCCACAGAGGCTGCAGGGTTGGCTGCTTGGGAGCAAGGGCTACCTGCAGAGGATGTGGCTGATGTCACCCGTGTGGCAGACTAAGACTGCAGCAGAGAGAACGTACAGTGAGGCTCATGCTGAAACTTTCACTTTGGTGAAGCAAACCATTGGGATATTGGAGATGAGGTTCGGGTGCCCGGACCGGTCTGGTGGGACCCTGCAATACAATCCACAGAAGGTGTCACGCGTCGGTGTTACCTGCTGCATCCTTCACAACCTGGCACTGCAATATGGAGAGGAGCTGGCTGAGGAGGAGATGGACGATCTGGAGGTCTCCTCCGATGAGGAGGATGTCAATGGGGATGAGGGTGAGGGGATCCTCGAAGGCGGCGGTGACAGCGATGAGGCTATCATGTTGTCCGACAAGGTAGGCGCGCTCAGGAGGTCCTCATAGCTGCTAGATTTGTTGAGGATGGTGACGACATGCAGTGAGGAGACACCACAGATCCTCACATTACATCTGTAAACACTGACTCCTGCCTGGCTTAGGGCAGCGCACATACCCTCTGTGATAAGGCTCCTGTTATGGAGCTGCAGTGGGAGCCCATACTCCCTCCATTCCAGGAGGATGATGACGATGTGCAGTGGGGACACTCCATAGACCCTCACACAGGTTACGTGAATGTCTGACTCCCGTCTGGCTGATGGCAGATCGCTTGTGCTCTGTGAACGGGGTCATATCATGGAGATGCAGCAGAGAAACTTTAACTTCTCCTGATCCTATGGCATCCTTCATGAGCTGAACCCTTCAGGACCACAGTCACTGGACACAGATGCTGATGAGATGAGGGGCCAGCTGCACCTCAGGGCTGCTGAAAACACAGAGAGAGAATGACGGAACTCTGTGCCGCTGGCCCGGGACATTCTGGCACCAATGATAAACCCTATCGAGGTGCAGGCATGACTGATGTGTCCAGTGACAGTGAAGGTGCATCATCAATGTGCTGGGAATGTTGCACAAAGCACAGGGAAGAGGCTCTGAACTGAGACACCTGCCTCTGTCTTGATCAGGAGCCAAGCTTTCACTTCAGACTGACACGAACACTGTTCATCATAACAAGGGGCCATAGAGAAGGTGACATTGTTGGGAGTTTATTTACAATTGACATTAGGTACAACTGATTAACACTCATGCCCACACAGTGAAACTACATTTTTTTAACCTTCCTAACCCTGTCGCTATGCCTTGGTGATCACCCAACATCCATAATGGAGGTGAAGGCAGCCTGTTGACTGCTCCAACTGTCTGTGATGACCATGACTGGCATCTTCGAGAGGGCCGAGACCTGGAGGGCCCCGGCCTGCTTTTGGGTCCTGCTGTATGGCAGTGGCACCCCCCCTCAACCCGTGAAGCAGGGGTCACAGGAAGAGGGGAATCAGATGGGCCGGTCACTCCCAGAGTCACCTGGGTGGATGGCCCCGGGGTGTGCACCTGCTGATCCTCCTCTCTATGGGTGCTGAAGGGGAAACTGCAGTGAGATCGAGTTGCCCCACACTCCTCCTGAATTGACACTTTTGGAGGCCAACTATGGCATCAGCGATGGAGTTCAGCCCACGCAGCAACACAGGACCAATGTCCTGGACCAAGGTATCCATGTGGCTGCCATCCTACCAGTATTGACCTCGGTGCATTGGCATGCCAGCGCTATCACCTCAGACTGAAGGTGAAGGGCTCCTACATCGTGCTTTGCAATCTGAGGAGTGCAGCGGACATCCCCTCCTGATGTTCCTGAGTTTGCCTTTGCAGCTACAGCAACTGAGGTATGACCAAGTCCAGAGGCTCCTCAGATATAAAAACAAAAACTGCGGATGCTGGAAATCCAAAACAAAAACAGAATTACCTGGAAAAACTCAGCAGGTCTGGCAGCATCGGCGGAGAAGAAAAGAGTTGATGTTTCGAGTCCTCATGACCCTTCAACAGAACTGAGTAATGTTAGGAGAGGGGTGAAATATAAGCTGGTTTAAGGTGGGGGAGGTGGGGGGAGAGAAGTTGGGGGGTGGTGTGTGGTTGTAGGGACAAGCAAGCAGTGATAGGAGCAGACAGTCAAAATATATCACCGACAAAAGAACAAAGAGGTGTTGAAGGTGGAGATATTATCTAAATGAATGTGCTAATTAAGAATGGATGGCAGGACACACAAGGTACAGCTCTAGTGGGGACTAACAGGGCATAAAAGGTATAGATTTAGTCTTTCCACCCCACCCCCACTAGAGCTGTACCTTGTGTGTCCTGCCATCCATTCTTAATTAGCACATTCGTTGAGATAATATCACCACCTTCAACACCTCTTTGTTCTTTTGTCGGTGACATATTTTGATTATCTGCTCCTATCACTGCTTGCTTGTCCCTACAACCACACCCCCCCACCCACTTCTCTCCCCCCACCCCCCCACCTTAAACCAGCTTATATTTCACCCCTCTCCTAATATTACTCAGTTCTGTTGAAGGGTCATGAGGCCTCAAACGTCAACTCTTTTCTTCTCCGCCGATGCTGCCAGACCTGCTGAGTTTTTCCAGGTAATTCTGTTTTTGTTCCAGATGCTCCTCATCTGACTTTGACTCAGCAGATTTCTGGCCTCCAGCAGTCCTCTGGGTTCTGGAACCTGGGAATTCCCTGTCTCTGCCTGCTATGGATCAGACAGTGCAATGTGCTCACCAGATTGTGACCCCGAGGCCACTCTGGAGCTATGTCCCACTGAGGTGTGTGTCTCTGCGCTGGTGGTCGGTGTGGGTGAGTGCTGTGATGGGTCTTCAATGAGGATGTCGTCAGATTCTTCTTCTGAGGTGTCAGGATGGC
Organism: Isurus oxyrinchus; assembly: GCA_026770705.1. NCBI lineage: Eukaryota > Metazoa > Chordata > Chondrichthyes > Lamniformes > Lamnidae > Isurus > Isurus oxyrinchus. The sequence goes on from JANJGN010000023.1 coordinate 45,155,194, forward strand.
TTGAGTCGAGGGCCTGGGTCATGGACCCCCTCGGCTGTATACCAGATGTGCTTGCAAAAGCAAGGAGAGATAATTAATGCATGGCAGGGGACTGCAGAACAGAGGAACTCACTCACAGCATGGTTGTCTGATGGATGTTGCAGTGCTGGATCCTCAACGGTTGAGTATCACTGACCTCACCATCAGCACAGGGATGGTTCAGATTGTCACCAGCCAGCTGGATGACTCTATTTTCAAAGCCTGTGAGGACCTTGATGTCAGGTATTCCTCCACCAGTCTGCGACCTCTCCCTTTTGTTGTGTGTCAGCTTGTCCTGCGTGAATACAGATGGAGAGAGTGTGAGCAGGACACCTGCCAGGCCAGATAATAAGGATCTGTGGGTGGTGAGTGGTGCCTTGGACAGGATGAGGACACAATCTGCAGGGCAGATGAAGGTGTGTGTGGGAGAGTTAATGGTGATGTCCGTTGAACTGGCAGTGAGTGGATGAGTGGATGTGTGATGGGTTTGTGAGTGTGTGAGTTGAGTGATGAGAAGAGTGGAATGGAGGAGATCATTCCTCCTCTTTCAGCCCTGGGTGACTGTCCTCTTCTGCAGGGCGTTGGTGCTGACCACCACTGCCACCGCCTCCCATGCCGGATTGTGACCTTGCTTGCTGGTCTTCGCCCTGAGCGGGGTGTGACGATTTTGAGGTGGGCCTCCACTGAGTCCAGTAGGTGCTCGAGGGAGGTGTCACTAAATTTGGAGGCAGCATGTTTCCTCCCTTTGGCAGCCATGAGTTCCCAGAAGCTTCCTATCCCTCGAAGAGTGCTAGCTCTGTGAAGGGACAGTCTTTAAATAGGGCTCTGGTTTACTGAAGGCCTGAGGTGACAGCAGGGTGGGGGTATCAGAGGCTGCACCACCTACGACCCGACGTGTTTCCTGGGATTGCATTATTAATGAGGTAGGCTGCCTGGGAAGGAGACAATATGGAAAGCCACCATTGCGTCCTTTTTCCCACCTGCTACCGCATTTAGTGCAAATCTGGGTGATTCCAGCCTCTGTATCTCCATAACCAATCAGGTTATAGGATTATGAAATTAAATTTGCAAGGCCTGAACAAACAAATGTAAATTTAAGTGAGTGAGTTCTATATCCAATCAGGTACAGACAGAGAAATAAAGAGATGGAAAGAAAGATTGGATTAAGAGAGAAAGAAAAAAGGCACAGAAAGAAGTTTGTTTTAAAGATCTGAAGAAATGAGACTCCATACTTGTTTAGTTACTTTTCAGTGCCAGAGAAATTGATTGACAGAAATTAAGACTCATCATGCCATTAAAAAAGAGTAATTTGACTTAAATGGACAAGCCCTAACTTTCTGTTAGGATTTAATTCATATCTGCTGTACAAGTACGGGAATTTCACACTGTATAATGCCTGCCAGCGGTGAGGCAGTCAGCGAGATGCCATTTTTGCAAAGTTAATGAATGGCAAGATGCTGCATCTTAGACAGCAACTTTCGAATCTCTGGATTTAACTGCGCATCTGCCCTCCCCTGCAGCGTCTGTGCAATTTTCACATACATAACAAAAGCCTCGTTCACCCACAGTTATCTTGATAGCACAATTTGGCCAATATGATCAACAATTGTTTGGAGGAACTAGGCGTGGTAACTTTGTGGACAAGCTGACGCACAGGACAGTGGATGATTGGATCACCAAGCCAAGTTTCAGACAAAGGTATTTTTACTTGTTAATTATATGGAAATGAAGTTTGTCTATTGGGAGGAAGAAATGCATTGGCTGAAAATGGAAAATAATTTGCAATTTTAATTGTGTTGCTGAAGGGATTTTTTTGCTACTGTGAAATGGAACTCATGGAATGTGGAGGTCTGAAGTACCCTATGTCCAAGTGATATTTGCTACCTTAGGGATGTTGCCCTGTTCTTAGGTTCTGTGAAGAAATTTATTTTCTGATGCAGAAAGCAGGCCATTCATTAAAACGCTTTTGCTCGATATTGAAGTGCTAGACTGTTAATCCTTGGAAGCCCAGCAGTACGTTTTATCATTGCAGCCTAGTCATATGACCGTGGTTGAAATAATATAGTTAACTGCATTCTATGGACCCATACTCCTCCTGGGGAGCTGTATTTCAGGGAATGTGTGTCAGAGGCAGGGGCAAGAATGGACCTCGATACTCTCTGTAAACTCCTGGCTGGACGCACAGAATCATATAATCATACCTAATAGGACTTCAAATTTACTGCTTTAAAATTATAGGTAAGGAAACATTGTTGACGGTGTTATCGGGTTAACACCTCAAATAGAGAGCGACATTATACAGAAACATTCATGTGGTATCAGCCTTGGTCCAGTGGTACTAATCTTGCCTCTAGAATGAGAAGGTTGTAGGTTCAAGACTCATGACAGGGACTTGAATCAAGGTTGGTACTTCCATAAGGTGCAGAGAGGTGTGGTTTTTGTGATGTTGTTTGGAAGAAAAGGGGAGCTTGTCCTGGTCAATATTGACTCATCGATCAACACTTTTGAAGAGTCATACGGACTCGAAACGTTAACTGTGTTCCTCTCCGCAGATGCTGCCAGACCTGCTGAGTTTTTCCAGGTATTTTTATTTTTATTTTTACTTTGTAACAGTAATTGCGCTTTGATGGCTGTAAGTACTTTGAGACAAACTGAGGCCATAAAGACACTGTATAAATGCAAATTCTTTATTTATTTAAATTAATAAATACCCAAGAAAGATAAAGGTAAGTGAAATGAGAGGTCCCAAGAATGGGAGTGTGGAATTGATCAAGTTAGATGGTTATGAGAAAAAGAAGCAAACTATATACAGCCAAGAGGGAAAATATTGGGAGGAGGAAAATATTAAATCAGCCTCAAGAATTAATCAGAACTGAAATAAAGAACTTGAGAGAAGGATGTAGCGAAGGATGCTAACCGCCAAAGATAAAATCTTCCAGCATAACAAGGTAGTCAGGACTAGACTTGAAAGGCCAAAAGTTGTGGTGGATTGAAGACAATGTGAAAACATTGCTAGCTGTTAGTTGTGGCTCAGCTGATAGCACTCGTTCTGCTAGCGTTAGAAGGCTGCGGGTTCATGTCCCATTCCTGAAACTTGGATATAAGGCTGGAATTTTCTGGCCCTGTTGCAGTGGGCTCAGATGCAGTGAGCCATTCAAGCATTCATTGACTTTGGTGGGAGTGATTGAAAAATTCCAGTCAAAATCGATGTTGGTACTAGCAGTGCTCTAACCAATATTTTATCCCTCGACCAACATCCCAAAACCAGATTAGCTGATTGTTACGTTGCTGTTTGGAGAAGAAGATTGTGTGGTACTTTATCAAGCGTTGTTTGAAAATCCAGATAAACATCAACTACACTCCTCTCATCAACCTACTCTGTCATTACATCAAAGAACTAAATATGCTTGTAAAATGCTTGTGCCCCTTTTATGTTCCCTCCTGATCTTGTCTCATACATGCTCTTTACCTCTCTTCAGTTCTCCTCTGCACTTTTTGCTTTCAATTTGGTTCTTTGTTGAATTATGAACATGACACTGATCATAAGCCTTAATTTCTGTTCATTATAACCATTGTATCTTTAGATTTGGATGCCCTTCCTCTCATCCCCCTGTGGTGATTCAATAGCATCTTTGAACAATATTGCTACTTCCATCTGGTTTTAACATTTACTACTTGTCCTGAATAATTTTTGGATTAGAATAAGCCCCATTCCTCCCTTGTTTAAGCTGTTATTGTCAATTTATCAAAATTGCATATGGGTACTTGTGCCTGCAGCTCACCGACCTTATTTACCACACCCCATGCGTTTGCGCACATGCTCTCCAAGCCCATCTTAGACTGCCTCGCATCTTCCCCTGTCTGATCCCTCCTCTTTCTGAACAACTCTTTGTTCTAACGCTGTTCTCTTCCAGTCCTCTGCCCACCTTGTATCTCCTCTCTAGTGCTTTATCCCGGTTTTCTCCTGCCTGCAGAATTAATTTAAACTCTCTCCCAGTTGTTAACATTACCGTGAGGATTTTGGTCCCAGCCTTGTTGTGATGTAATCTGTCCATCTAATATTGTTCCCGATTGCCCCAGCACTAGTCCCAATGCCCCAGGTATCCGAAGCTCACCCTCTTGCACTGTTTCTTAAGTCATATATTAGCCTGTCTTTATCTTAGTGGTCCTATACTCATTAGCATGTGACACTGGAAGTAATCCTGAGATGAGTACTATTATGAACGTGTGCTCTTTAACCTCTCCTTAGCTCATGAAACTCTGCCTGAAGGACCCCAACCTACCTATGTCGTTGGCCCCGACGTGGACCATGACTTCTGGTTGTTTCCCTTCCCCCTGCAAAATGTTCTTCACCCTCTCAGTGACTTTCTTTACCCTGACATCAGGAGACAATATATTGGGGGGAGTTTTCTGGAGGTGACGGGGGTCTCAGCTGCCTGCTGGAGAGCGAGCGAGAGACCTGCACTCCCTCCTCCAGGGAAAGCCAGCCATATTACGAGCCAATTAGGCAGTTGAGAGGTATTTGGCAGGCCTTTCATGGGATCAGGACCTGGGATTGGGAAGCCCTGCCCGCCAAGAGCTGCTGGCCAATCAGAGACTGGCAGATCTTTTGCTCAGCAGCACCACCAGGGAGGTGGTGGCTGGTGCAGGTAGTACACTCACTGGAGGTCCAGGATCATGAGGCAACTCAAGACAGAGGCAACTGATGGCAGGAGGGATTTCACGGGGTGGGGGTCACAGGTTTGGCATGTAGGGGGTCGGCAGTAAGGACAGGGGCTGGGTGGGTCTTAGCCGATCCACCCCTTCCTCATGCTGGTCCCTCAACCAGGCATCATGATGCTCAGCGGGCTTCCCTGCCAAGGATTTAAGCTGGGTGGAAGTGGGGTCTTCATCCAACACCATCACACCTGATTCAATGTCTTTCTATCCTCCATCCCGCCATAGGGGAGAGCATAACATTCTGCCTATTACGTGGGACACACATTGGCTATTGAATCCCTTATGACCACTGCATTTCTACACTTTGTTGTGCCCACCTGCACGCCCACCCAACCCCCCACCCCCATGCAGTCACTTTCCTCTTGGTGCCATGGATGCGCTCTAGAAAACCGGTTTGTGAGTATCACACTGAAGGAGGACTCTCGCGCTGCTTCCCTCTTCCTAACCTGCCAGTCCAGCACTCACTTACAATCATCCTGCACTTTCTATGGTCATGGGCTTACCACCAACTGGAACATGCACTCCAGGAAGTTCTCAGCTTCCCAGATGGCTGGCAGTGATTCCAGCGGCTTCTCAAGCTCAGGAATTCTGAGCTCAAACTGGAGCAGCAGAAGGTGCTCCCTGCATAACTAATTAACCAGAATACACAAAACATCCTGAGCTCCCACATGGAATGCTGTCCCATCATTTTATAAAAAAAATGCCAGTCTACTTCTGTTACAAAGTTCTGTTGCTTATGGTATATGTTTTAGTTTAACATCCCCCTTATTCGTATTTATTATTTACATGTACCAAGTTTTATTTAATACAATTCTGATTCCTCTAATGTTGCTACCCTCTAAATCATTTTAATTTTAGTTGGATCCCCTTAGATCTAATTAATTACTATGATTATTTATTTATGAATATATTTTTTTATTTACAGTTGCTTCTTGGTTTAAATTACCTAACACCTCCTTCCTCCACCTGCATCTAATTCCCACTCTCACTAAATTCCCATTTTAAAACCCTCACTGTGTTTGCAATTCATTCCGTTCCAGCGGATTCACCCAACTCTCTCTTCACCAAGCTCAGTGGTGAAGGTCTTGTCCAGTGGAACCTGGTGTGATATAGTCCTTTCGAATTTTTGGAAAGGATTTGAAAATGTTCCACATGAAAGACTTCTTATTAAGTTAAAATTTGTTGAGAATCCAGGATAGAACGTCAGATTGGAAAAAATGATAAAACATAAGAGAAGCAATATAACAATTGGGGAGTTATTGTTTAAAGTTCTCAAGCATTCTTGAACTCTTGTTGGTCCCAATCTACATTGATGTCTTGGATACCAAACCCATTTGTGAGTTTGCAGATGGCACAAAGACAGGTCAAATCTTTCAGACATAGGCTAATGTTCCTGATTTGCAGAAATATTTGAATTCGTTATCTAACTGAACAGACAAAAGAGAAACTAAATTATTTCTGGCATGTGTAAAATATTACAAATGAGGTGAAAAATGTGCAACACACAAAATGTTATCAATGGAGTATAAATATGAGAGGCGACTTTCAGAATGAACTTCCTGCCAGATATATTTGTAAAAAAAAACATTCAAATGAATTTTTCTGAATCTATGTTAACCCATTTAAAATAATCATATTAACAATGACATCAGAACACTGCATAGATGAATTTCATATGATCATGTTAATGTATCCATATGGATAGTGCAAAGAATCATTTTGATTCATTAGAAATGATCCAGGGAAATCAATTAATTCATTACTTTTGGTGTCTGGATAATATGGCAATGTGATTTTATATAAAAATGCATATACATAATCCAATGCATGTCACATTTGTACCCCAATCAAGTCTCCTCTTATTCTTCCACATCTAGCCTAATCAGAGTTCATTAGCATATCTCACCTCTTCCTAACTGCATCAACACTACCCAGTTCAATTACCCTCTATGATAAAGTGCTCCACATTCTCATTACTCTCTAGGTAAAGACGTTTCTTCTTAATTTCCTATTGGATTTCTGGGTGACTATGGGCAGATTTTCCTGTCGGCAAGCGGGGCCGGGGCCAACTCGCTGATGCGTCAAATGACGCAGGGATACGTCGGGCGTGTGTCCCGATGTCACCCCGCGTCATTTAGATTTTCAGTTCGGCGGGCGTGCAGCCAATTCGGAAGGCTGCCCTCTCCTGCACAACCCCCCACCCCCACCCCCCCCACCCCTCTGCCCCCCAATGGGGGAAAAATGTTGCCCTATTTTATACTGATGACCACTATTTTTGCTCCTACCCACAAGTGGAAACACTCTGGCCTAGATTTTCACTCCCGAGTGGAGTTTGCAGACGCAGGAGAATTCCCGGCTCTGAGAACCTGACCTTTACAAATGGCCACTCGCCATTTGTTCCAAGGTGTTGGGGGTGTGGTGGTGTGGCTGCAGGCTGGAATGGAAGTCGGGCCTGCCCCCCACAGTGTGTAGGCTGCTGGGTGAGGAGGTGGGCTGGACAGAAGGTCTTTAAGTTATTTTTTAAAATCTCAAAATAAAAAATAGCCCTCCAACCCTCACCCTTTATGCTCCCTCGCCCCCATGCCTCATCCATGCCAACCTATGCCACCTCATGCCCGTTCATCTCCCCCCCCCCTCGCCATGGCTCCTCATACTCCCTATGCCCCCCGCATTCCCATGGCACTTGATAGCTGCAATGCCAACTTAGTGCCAAATCATCAAATCCATGCCTCCCACCCACCACCGTTTACCCTTACCCCCTCCATGGCAACTCACCAATATTCTTTGACAGTTCCTTGACAATCTCGAAAGTTCCAATGAGTTTAGGCACTTTTTATGCATGATCATGTTTACCTTTAATAATCCCAATGGCTGCCTTACCTCTCCCAAATGTGCCTTGGGACCATATCCAAAGTGGTACCTTACCTTTCTAAAGGAGACTCCTGGCTATCCAATTTAATCCACTGAGTTCAGGCCTCCTCTTACCTGGTCTAATCTGCACACTTTGGGTTTCACACTCCTGGCCTACCAAAATCCTGTCCAACTCCAGTCCCACCATATAGAGCCAGTACAGACATGACGGACAGAATGGTGTCCTTCTGTGCTGTAGCCATTCTATGATTCTATACTGGATGAACTTACATGGGTATTTGCTTATTTGTCTGACGATGGAAGAGTGACAGAAAGCAGATGGTGTTTATATGGAGCTATTCGCAAAGAGAACTGGCCCCCAACCCCCCACCAACTGTGGAAAATTATTCCCCCCACACAAAATACAGAAAAAGCCCCAAGGACATCCCCATAAACTAGTCGGTCTGATGCCCCAATCACTTCAGCAAGAATTCTGGGCACACCAGCTCTGAAACTTCACAGAATGGTATCTGCCCAGCTGAGGCTTCACCTAAACAATGCATCCAAAAAAACACATGGATGACCCCTCTCTTGCCTTTTGCCTTTTGTGGTTGAAGAATAATAAATAACATGCCAACAATGTCCATATTGTAATCTTGCCTCAAGTGCTGCCAATCTCCAAGTCCTGTTCTGACACATGACATATCTTAGGGCTGTTGGTCTCCACCTCCACAATCTTGGCACAACTGACTCCACCCTTCCCCATTAAAATTCCTTAGCCTCCTCCTTCACAGAACACACCCAGCTTTCTCCTAGCCTCAGCGTTGGGCTTTGGTGCTATCTCAGACTGAACCCCTGGAACCAGACATGCACACACGCACATACATACGCGCACACACATGCACGCACGCGCACACATGCAACGTTCGTTGGGCTAATGCTCCCACTGCTCTGCTTTCTGTGCATGGATGTGGGACATTGGGAAGCAAAGATGCCAACTGCCATTGATGTTGACCCTCTCCAGAATCACGGGGACAGAGTGATTTAAATAGTTAGGATGGCTGGCCAACACCTGTACAGGTGAAACAACCTGACTGCTAGCCTGAAAATCAAAAACACTTTCATCCTGGCTGCAGAACAATATACTATATACTATAGTAACTTTGATCCTTTCCTAGTAAAATGATGTATCATCCATGAGTGATGCCATGAGAGAATCACTGAGATGATGTATATACTGGAATAAAAAAGATGATCCAAAGCAGGACACAGTAATATGATCCCTATAATATTCCAGTTAATCCTATACAGTATTCCAGCTGGCCCTGGACAATATTCCAGTTAATCACATTACAATGCTCCAACTGATCCCACATGGTTCTCCAACTGATCCTATACAATGTTCTGTTGGACATCTTGGAGAGATGTACACTGAATATGTTGGGGAATTTAGGGTTAATTGTCAAACTTCTTTTTTCTTTGGAGCAACAAGTTTTTTTCGAGATAAACAGGGTGTCTTTGAAGTGTTGGGTAAGAGGAACGCCTTTAGCTTGTCTTCTGATATGAGAAGTGCTTAAGCCAGAAAACAAGTGACAATTATGAAATTAACCATGAGTGATTAAAGTGTAACTTTAGGGTAATAAACACAGATCTATGAACAATAGTTCGGAAAGAGGATGATTGATAAAGCTTGTCTTTCAAAGAGGTTCGGAATAGTTAGGTCAGGAAGTCGTGTTTGAGGGAATAGCTTTGGAGTGAACAACTACCACGACATGATTAGACTGCCTTCAAAGAATTTAGGAATAACTAGGTCATGAGCTTTTATCCATGACACCTACCTTTGATGTAGGCAAAATATAATGTGTGAAGGAATATGTTTTTCACCAGTTCAGTGAAGAACTGGAATAGAACATGAAGCCAAAAAATACTTCTGATTCTGGATTGAGTTTCATCCCAGAAAATAATAAAGTCTGTTCCAACATATACTACGGATAAAAATGATCCATTACAAAACTTCCCCGTTAAGTCTAAACTTCTATCACTTTAAGAGTTGCAATGCAATAATGTGTTGCTAACAACAGGTTTGTTGTGATTGCATTACAATTACTGTTGGGACTTTCTGGTAGAACAGCCTGTTCTTCAGCATGAATTGTCCCAGTTGTATGCACAATTGGCCGTGAGTTTTTTGTAAATTCCCCAGTTCACAGATGTATTACAGCACTGATCACTGCTACCTTGATGTGTCTATCATGGATTATCCAGAGATAGACTGAGCTGCAATAATACAACTTGACTATAATACAGAAAGACTGTATTAGGGAAGGTTATAGAGCTTCAACCAAATTAACAACCTGTTCAATATTTATAATGTCATCCAATCTCTTGGTTGGAACACTTAACACATTACAGTCAACTGATTAATATTTGTTTGTCTTTCCATTTGCCTGTCTTCCTTTCCCGGTCAACCATTCTGTCTGTTTACCCTTAAATCCATCTGTCTATCTGCCTCACTATCTTGCTAATTATCCCATCTGCTCTCCCCTGCCAATCACAGACAAAATCACAGCTGACAGGACATTGCAGTGCTGAGATCATCTTTTTAACTCACAGGTGTCAGAGGTGCCAACAGTGCAATATTTTGGGGTGCATGTTTAGACGTCTGCCCTCTCTCAGGTGGATGTAAAAAAAAAATCCGTGGCACCAATTTGAAAAAGAGCCTCTGGTCTCCAATATCTATCCTCAACCGACATCACCAACACAGATTTCCTGGTCATGATCATGTTGCTGTTTGTGGGATCTTGCTGTGCACAATTTGGCTGCTGTGTTTCCTACATTACAACAGCAAATACACTTTGAAGTACTTCATTGGTTAGTTTGTGCCAGGCCATGTATAAATGCACCTCTTCTGTTTTGTTTTCCCGTCTAAATCCCTCCACCTCTCTCTTCCCCATTCGAGACCCTCCTTCAAACCTTCCCTCTGACCAATCTGTAGGCATGAAGTGTGGCATCAGCCATGGTCTCTCAATGACCACCGAGTGGGTACTAGCAGGGAATAGTAGAGCAGATTATTAAAAGGGAAGGTTACCAGGACTTCCTACGGGTGAGAACTGGCACTGCCAAGGTTTGAGTTCGGATGAAGGATCATCGACCTTGTTTCCCTTCACATGCGCTGCCAGACCTGCTGAAACTCTCCAACAGCCTCAGTTTTTATGTTGGCAAAATCAGGACCTGGCTGAGAGACTTAACAACCTGTACTTTCTGTCCTGGCCAAGTTCAGGTTGCTTAAAATCCCCAAATTAGCTAATAGCTCAGTAGCTAAACAAAAAGACTGGATCGCTTTACACAATGGCTATTGTAGTGAGAGGGAAAAAAAAATGTTCTGTTCTGAACACAGCCCGAAATGGAAACTCACACAAAGGTTGGAGAAATCTATTCCACGTTGTACAATGCAACGAGGGGCAGCAATGCTGATATTTCAGACGTCCTGATTACTTTTCCCCCCTCCTGTTGCCTCTCCTGGGGCACGAGTGTACAGCACAATACTCACAGACACGGTGCAGAGATAGGTCAGCTGTACGAGCCTAGGCGGACGCATCCTGCTCGGGATGTCGGTTCCAGCAGAGGAGCTGGGCTGGGTGATGCCGGGCGAGCAGAGGAGCGATGCTGTCCTCAGGGCGGCGGAGCCTCTGCCCGGAGACCCTCCAGATGTAGGGACGTGTGACGGGCACTGGGAGCCACAGCAGCAGAGTGAACAGTTTCGACCCAGACTGACTCATGAGTTTTAACAGAATCTAGGAACCCTTAGACCCGGTCCCCAGCAGCTGGAATTCAGGAATTAGGAGACCTGGAAATCAGCATTTGAGTCACTTCCAGTCCCAATTTTATCCGAGGTTTAAGACAGAATTAAACTGTCTACCCACCCGCACTCCAGTTTGGATCAATGAGGAAGGGGATGGTACAGCAGTGATGGAATATATAGTGAATGGATGCTTTCCTCTAATTACAAATTCAGCATGAATTCTCGCTTTCGGAGCTCAGTCTCCGCCGATATACACAGTAAATTCCTGTCTGCGCCAATTGGGTAGCGCAGGGATAAAGGCATTGATACTGACAGAGAAAAAAAGCATTGTCGGGGTGAAATTAAGCCTCCTCTTCCAGGGGTTTGGAGGGGCCAAGAGTGGGCCCCTGTCCTCAGCAACTATTCTGGGACTCAGTCCCTTGTCCAGTAAGGTGTATACAGGACCTAAAATCATTTTAAGTTAAAGGAAACAAAGACTGGTTGGAGCAGAAGGTAAAATCGGTAAAATCTGGAAATAGCTGGTACAGCTCCGAGCTGAACTGGTCTTGTGTACCTTAAAATGGAACTCCAGTTCAAGTCATTTCCAAGTTTCACTGGTTCTCCCTTCCTTTTAGGTGGAGGGGGGGGGGGGAAGAATTTTCTCTAAAATAGTCTATTCTCTTCCCATTTAGTTTTTAGAGATGATCTGTCCCATCATAATTTAAATGTTGCTTGTACTTCAAATGTCCAACCTTTCATTTCTGAGTTTTAGAAGGTTGTGGGTTCAGGTCCCACACCTCAGATCACACCAGAGAAATGAGCACACAATCACATAATCAGAATCACACAGTGCAGAAGAGGCCCTTCGGCCCATCGAGTCTGCACCGACAAGTGAGAAGTACCTGACCTACCTACCTAATTCCATTTACCAGCTCTTGTCCCAAAGCCTTGAATGTTATGACATGCCAAGTGCTCAGCCAGGTACTTTTTAAAGGATCTGAGGGAACCCGCCTCCACCTCCCAGGCAGTGCATTCCAGACTGTCACCACCCTCTGGGTAAAAAAGTTTTTCCTCACATTCCCCCTAAATCTCCAGACCCTCACCTTGAACTTATGACTCCTTGTGATTGACCTTTCAAGTAAGGAGAACAGCTGCTCCCTATCCACCCTGTCCATGCCCCTCATAATCTTGTACACCTCGATCAGGTCGCCCCTCAGTCTTCTCTGCTCCAATGAAAACAACCCAAGTCTATCCAACCTCTCTTCATAATTTAAACGTTTCATCCCAGGGAACATTCTGGTGAATCTCCTCTGCACCCCTTCCAGTGCAATCACATCCTCCCTATAATGTGGTGACCAGAGCTGCACACAGTACTCCAGCTCTCACCAAGGTCCCATACAACTCCAATATGACCTCCCTGCTTTTGTAATCTATGCCTCGATTGATAAAGGCAAGTGTCCCATATGCCTTTTTCACCACCCCACGAAAATGCCCCTCCTGCTTCAGAGATCTATGGACACACACGCCAAGGTCCCTTTGTTCCTCAGAACTTCCTAGTGCCATGCTGTTCATTGAATACTTCCTTGTCAAATTACTCCTTCAAAAGTGTATCACCTCACACTTTTCAGGGTTAAATTCCATCTGCTACTTATCTTGCCATTTGACCATCCCATCTATATCTTCTTGTAGCCCAAGACACTCAACCTCACTGTTAACCACCCGGCCAATCTTTGTGTCATCTGCAAACTTATTAATCCTACCCCACACATAGTCATCTATGTCATTTATGTAAATGACGAATAATAGGAGACAGAGCATAGATCTCTGTGGTACACCACTGGACATTGGCTTCTCGTCACTAAAGCATCCTTCTGTCATCACCCTCTGTCTCCTACAACTAAGCTAATTTTGAACCCACTTTATCAAATTACCCTGTATCCTATGTGCATTTGCCTTCTTTATAAGTCTCCCATGTGGGACCTGTCTCAGCTGACAGGTCAGTGCTGCACTGCCTGAGGTGACACCATTTGGATGAGATGTCAGGTGGATGTTAAAGATCCCACAGTGCTGTTTCAAAGAACAGAAAACGAGTTCACTCTGGTGTCCTGGCTAATATTTATTCCTCAACCAGCATCGAAAACAAATTATCTGGTCGTTGTCACATTACTGTTTGTGGGAGCTTGCTGTGCACAAATTGGCTGCATGTTTCCTAAACTGCTATGTAATTGGCTCTGCTTCTTTGGCTGTAAAGCGCTGTGGAACATTTTGAGGTGGGGAAAGGTGTTATAAAAATGCAAAGCTTTCTTTCTTTCAGCCATCACCCACTTCGGACAGCTGCTGTTGATTGTAGGGAGTGACTAAACTCCATGTCTGACATCAGCTCAGTGCTTTCTTCTGGTCTCAGACTGGCTGGGCTGAGGAGCTCAAGGATCTTGAGAGAAGGGGTTAGAGGCAGTTTCCTGATTATTCATCCTGGAGTCTTGGTCACTGGGAGCACATGTCAAGCAAATTGGGCATGTGTTTTTCACCTTGGTGAGTAGGCCCTGATCTAACAGTGCAGCACTCCCTCTCTGAACCTATGTCAACCTGGGTCAGAATATAATGCTCGTCAGGCCGGCACGCAGCCAACATGACTGAGCTTAAAATGACGCGCGATGGCGTTGGGGAAGCATCCCGATGTCATCACGCACTGGCGCGATATTTTGATTGGCGGGTGCGGGCCGGAGTTGGCAGTGTGCTCGTCGACAATTAAAAGGCCTATTAAGGCCATTAAAAAGGTAATTGAATGAAATTTTTCGCTGCCTATCCAACCTTACGGTTGGCAGGCAAGCGTAGAGGCCAAGTGACCTTTGCACTTTTTAGGAAACCTCATCCACAGGCGGGATGAGGTTTCCACAGCTATTAAAAGTTAAATAAAAATTAAAACATTTCATTAATAACTTGTCACATGAGGACACATGTTTTATAACATTTTAGAAATCTTTATTTTTAATATTTTTAACTCTTCATCTCCCTGATGCAGCTCTGTGCCTCAGAGAGCTTTTCCAGTGTGCACACGCGCACACAAGCACAAAGTTGCTCTCCCGCTCTCCTCCCCCCCTCCACTCAGGCAGTGCTGAGCACTGTCGTGTGTGTTTCATGCTGAATGGGCCTTAATTGGTCTGCCAGTGTGAAATGGTGGTCCGGCCCCCATTGTGGGTGGTGGGCAGTGGTCGGCTTCCCGACCCCTCCCGCCCACCCCTGCTGAGCCTGCCCGATGAGGGAAAATTCCTCCCCCCTGGACTTTGTGCTTAAATCTCTGGAGTGGGGCTTTTGGTGTAATGGGTTAGCAGAATAGACATGCTTGTGTGTGATGTAGATGATGATGTGTCACTGACATCAGCAGGCATGTGTAGTCTCTTGGCAGAGGATGAAACATTTTGTATTTAGGAGAGACATACCTACTCTGTAACCTGTTTGTATATAGTGTTAATAAACCAGTTTGAAGGAGGTAGGAGAATAAGGCTACAGCGTGTCTAGGAAAGATCAGCCATGCATACCAACAGCCAGGAACCACACCAAGAGTACACAGAGCAAGGTGGCAACACAGAGTATGGTGGCTTGGTGCCATCGACAGAACCGCAGTAAGAGAGAAGGAAAACTTGGTGGCAGCTCGTCCTTACAACCCTACTGAAGGAGGAGGCAAACTCGAGAGAGATAACTCTATGGCAGCTTTTTCCAGTTGGCGAGCGGGGGGCCAACGTGTAAACTGACGTGGGGTGATGTCGGGCATGTGTCCTGGCGTCACCCCGCATCATTTAGATTTTGACAGCTGAACTGTCAGCTGTCACTTTAAGGCCTTTAAAAAAAGTAACTTACCTAATTAACGGACCTGCCCGTCCAACTCCATCCTCGGGCAGGATGAGGTTTCCTGAGGGTTTTGGAATGTGTATAAAATTTAAAAATAAAAGGAATTGGCATGTCCCTGCTTATGTGACAGCGTCACATGAGCGGGGACATGTCAGGAGTATATTTTTTTGCCTTTAATAACGTTTTCGCACTTGAGCTGATCTCCCTGAGGTGGCACTTTGCCTCAGAGAGATCTGTGCACTCCTTCGTGCGCATGCGTGAAAGGGCGCACTTCTGGCTGAGGGAATACCCCACTCCCCGCTCGCACAGGGAATGCATAGCGCTTCCAAATGGACGTCACGCTGGGCGGGCCTTAATTAGCCCGCCCACGCAAAATGGCGATGCGCCCTCAACTGGGGGTGCCAAACAGGAACCTGCCTGTGTCCGCTCTCGCTCCCGCACAACCCCACTGACAGGGGGTGGGGGGGGGATACTGCCCTATATCTGAACCCGGTTAGCAGTCACTGCCCTTAAACTGCCCGTTTGAGTGTCTCGAGGGCCAGCAGAAAGGTCAAAAGTGCGAGTTATGGATGAAGCACTTCAATATGGAGCAGCACCGGGTCTCCACGATAAGGAGCAGAAGCACCAAGTCAGTTTGTTTCTTTATGTTGTGGGTTGGGTAGCAGACGACGGTATCCTGAGGCTGGGGATGGGAGAGTCCACTGCGGACTTTGACACCATTCTCAAAGCCTTCAATGTGTATTCAGCAAAGGAGGACCAAGGGATTGATTAAGAAGAGGAAAATAGAGTACGAGAGTAAGTTTGCAGGGAACATAAAAACTGACTGTAAAAGGTATGTGAAGTGAAAAAGATTGGTGAAGAGAAATGTAGGTCCCTTACAGTCAGAAACAGGGGAATTTATAATGGGGAACAAAGAAATGGCTGACCAACTAAATACACACTTTGGTTCTGTCTTCACAAAGGAGGACACTAATAACACACCAGCAATGTTGGGGAGCACAGGGTTAGTGAGTGGGAGGAACTGAAAGAAATCAGTATTAGTAGGGGAAATGGTGTTGGAGAAATTGATGGGATTGAAGGCAGATAAATCCCCAGGGCCTGATCATCTACATTCCCAGATTACTTAACTGGTCCTAGAAATAGTGGCTGCATTGGTGGTCATCCTCCGAGATTCTATAGACTCTGGAACAGTTCCTACAGATTGGAGGGTAGCTAATGTAACCCTACTATTTAAAAAGGGAGGCAGAGAGAAAACAGGGAATTATAGATCAGTCAGCCTGATGTCGGTAGTGGAGAAAATTCTAGAATCCATTATAAAAGATTTAATAGCTGACCACGTGAAAAAAAGTGGCAGAATTGGACAGAGTCAGCATGGATTTATGAAAGGGAAATCATGCTTGTCAAATCTACTGGAATTTTTTGAGGATGTAAGTAGTAGAGTTGATGAGAAGCCAGTGGTTGTGGTTTATTTGGACATTCAAAAGGCTTTTGACAAAGTCCCACATAAGAGATTAGAGTGTAAAATTAGAGTACATGGGATTGGGAGTAGTGTGCTGAGATGGATAGAAAACTGGTTGGCAGACAGAAAACAAAGAGTAGGAATAAACGGATCTTTTTCCGAATGGCAGGCAGTGACTAGTGGGGTACTGCAGGGGTCGGTGCTGGGACCCCAGCTATTCACAATATATATTAATGATTTAGATGTGGGAATTAAATGTAATATCTCCAAATTTGCCGATGACACAAAGCTGGGTGGGAGGGTGAGCTGTGAGGAGGATGCAGAGATGCTTCAGGGTGATTTGGACAAGCTGAGTGAGTGGGCAAATGCATGGCAGATGCAGTATAATGTGGATAAATGTGAGGTTATCCATTCTGGTAGCAAAAACAGGAAGGCAGATTATTATCTGAATGGCTATAAATTGAGAGAGGGGAATGTGCAACGAGACCTGGGTGTGCTTGTACACCAGTCGCTGAAGGTAAGCATGCAGGTGCAGCAGGCGGTAAAGAAGGCAAATGGTATGTTGGCCTTCATAGCCAGAGGATTGAGTACAGGAACAGGGACATCTTGCGCAATTGTACAGGGCCTTGGTGAGACCACACCTGGAATATTGTGTGCAGTTTTGGTCTCCTTATCTGAAGAAAGATGTACTTGCTATAGAGGGAATGCAGCGAAGGTTTACCCGACTGATTCCTGGGATGGCAGGACTGACATATGAGAAGAGATTGAGTTGATTAGGATTAAATTCGCTGCAGTTCAGAAGAATGAAGGGAGATCTCATAGAAACCTATAAAATTCTAACAGGACTAGACAGGGTAGATGCAGGAAGGATGTTCCCGATGGTGGAGGATCCAGAACCAGGGGTCACAGTCTGAGGATATGGGGTAGACCATTTAGGACTGAAATGAGGAGAAATTTCTTCACCCAGAGAGTGGTGAGCCTATGGAATCCGTTACCACAGAAAGTTGTTGAGACCAAAACCTTGTAAGCTTTCAAGAAGGAGTTAGATATAGCTCTTGCGGCGAAAGGGATCAAAGGGTATGGGGCCAAGCTCAGGGAGATAAACTGAGCTATAATTCATCGTGACTCTGAGGCTGTAGATGGCTCCATTAACTGGGTATGTCCATGGGCAACAGCCCCACCCACAGAAAAGCCCATTAAAATGGGCAAAAGGGAAGAAATCTCACAATAGCCATTTGAAGATTCTTATACTGTGGTGCAAAGAAACAACACAGATGCCAAGACTGCCCGGCAGGAGGCAGGGAATGCTTTCAGTGTGGGAAGACTGGACATTTCAAGCGTTTCTACAAATCCAACAACTTTAAGGGAGAGAGAAGACAAGAGAATATTCCTGAAACACACTCCATCCGAGAAATTGTAAATCGAGACAAAGACAAAATGACAGAGTCCCTCAGGGCAGTAAATGCTCTGAATCAACATTAGTGGTCAGTTACAGCATAAGTTAAAGGCTTTGACACCAATTTTAAAATTGACACTGGAGCTGACGTTAACATACTAGCAGGTGGTTCAGACTGGCTTCAGCCAATAACTTTCATCCATTAGATATTAAATTGCAAGGCCAAGGTGGCATTGACCTTCTAAGTAAAAGCAGGATAATTGCTCCCCTTTGTCATAAGGGGCAGCAGGATCATTAATCCTCTCTATGTTGTTCACAATCAATGCACAGCCTTATTGAGTGGAGAAGTTGGTGTACTATTGGGAATTCTGGAATAAATATATCATGACCAGCATCTTTCATCTTTATGGAACAATCTTCATGGCTTTGTGTAGAACCAGTGAATTTTAAACTACAGCAACTGAGGAATTGTATTCAATCAGCAGTGATTTCCTTTCCATCACAGAGAGACTATCCACTAGATCCCCCATGGATATTGGGTTTGTGGATCTCTCAGTTCTTTATGAAACTAGGCCAGAGGTGGCAGATAGGCCTCACCTGGAGTACTGTGCCCAGTTCTGAGGAAGGATGTGAAGGCTTTGGAGAGAGAACAGAGGATGTTCATAAGAATGATTCCAAGGATGAAGAACTGTAGCTATGAGGATAGATTTGAGAGGTTGGGACTGTTTTCCTTGGAGAAAAGAAGGCTGAGAGGAGACTTGGTAGACGTATTCAAGATCCTGAGGGGTATAGACAGGGTTAATAGTGAGAAACTGTTCCCACTCAAGGGAGCATCAAGGACTAGAGGGCACAGATTCAGAATAATTGTCAAAAGGAATAAAAATGATGCAAGGAAAATATTTTTCACCCAGAGGTGATTGAAGTCTGGAACAAACTTCCTGAGAGGCAGGTTCAATCGAGGTATTCAAAATGGAATTGGATTGCTATTTGAAAAGAGAGAACGTGCAAGGTTACAGGGATAAGGCACGGGAGTGCAACTAGGTAGAATACTCTTTCAGAGAGCCAGTGTAGACTCGATGGGCAGAATGGACTCCTTCTGCACTGTAAAGATTCTGTGATTCTGTGAAATACAGAAGGTACTGTGGCAGACAGTGGCCATCTGCAAGAAGACCTTTTAGACCTGTGTTGGCTCTTTCCTGAAGAAGGTAATGAGGAAGAGGCTGTGATAGTACTGAGTGATTTGTTGCAGGATGAGGACGTAGAGGTCGGTCCGTCATAGCAATCGACAGAAGTCTCTGTTGTCTTTTTTGAGGAGTCAGCTGTGTTTCTTGTGGCTGAGCAGCATTAAGATCTTTATCCCACTGAACCTTCCAATGCAATGCCTAACCTATTGCTGGTTAACCATGAAGAATCTTCCAGGGAGAGCAACGTTCCTGATTTCAGGTTTGAGTCCATAGAAGATCCCACTGCCAAAGAGTTGGGAGCACCTATTTCCAGGGGTGAAAGTCAGTTGATGCCCATAATTCAGCCCCAGATGAAAATCTTCTTCCCACTAGAGCTGTTCTTCAGCACAGAAGCCGAGGTAGAATCTTCAAAGCTTCTCAAGCTTCAGAATCCTGTACAGGACACTCGTCTACAAGCAGCTCCTCTACAGGAAATGTGTCTTCGTATTGTCTTAGAGATTCACCCCATTAGAGAAAATAGTGCTCTCTTAACTTCTTATCCTTAAAAATTCTTCCCATTGCCCATGGTGGAGCAGCCTCACACAAAGATAAGTGTGGCAATGTTATCACTGCCTACACAAAGTGAACTCCCTTTCCAAAATGTCATTGGGAAATCATCTCTTCTTTGTTTCCTGAAATGTTTACAGGAATTTTGTCATTTTTCTTCTCATCATTCAGCTTCATTGGGATCTCAGATCTTCAATACCTTTCCTGTCTTCAATACAGTGAATGATACAGCTGTGAAAGTCTTCAATGGAGTTGAAGATCATTCATCTTCTCAGATCTTTCCCCAATGTGCTTTGAGGAGCAGAATATTCCTCAAAGTGTCTTAATTTCTCCTCTTCTAGCCCAAGAGAGTCCAAAGGTTGATGTCCTTCAGTTTTCTCCCTTGCATCAGCCTTTCATTACAAAGACTCCACAGTCCTTACAGTTTAGCAGTCCTGAAGTCTACAGTCTGATTACTAGCAAGACTGGAAAGTTGCTGTTCCATTTTGTTGATGATGATCTTCTCCAAAGAAACGATCAATGTCCGCATCTCTCCAAGACATCTTACCAAAGAGCTGAGAACATTGTGGGAGACTGAATCCCTCATAACAGTGATTTTGAGATTGGAGGAGTAAGAGTAGGAGTTGGGTAGAATCTGTAGTAGTAAAAGGGACTAACAGAAATGTAACATAAATAGTTTAAATAGTGTTTAATATTGTTATTAAGAAGGTGATAGAATACTTGGGGGAGGTGTGGTGTAATGGTTTAATAAAATAGATATGTTAATGAGTGATGTAGATAATGATATGTTACTGACATCAGCAGTCACGTGCTGGACTCTCTCTCTCTCTTGAGAGGATGGAATATACTGTACTGGGGAGCAACGTACCTACACTGTAACGTGTCTTATATATAGTGTTAGTAAACCAGCTTAAAGCAAGTACCAGACTAAGACTGCAGTCTATCTAGGGAGATTGGTCACACATACCAACAGACAGGGTCAAAGCCAAAAGTAGACAGAGTAAGGTGGCAACACAGAGCAGGACTCAGAGCTCATGACCTCTTAGGACAGAGTAAGAACTGAGCCTTTGCTGGTGTCACATCTCAAGCTGCAAGAACAACATCATTTAATCTGCCATGTTGGCCAACTTCTTAACATATACTATCTGACCTTCAACCGCCAGGTCAGGTGACCCAATATATAAGTGTACCTTATAGAATCTTATCCGAGTATGATATAGTATCTCATACACAGGCCCAAACATATAATCAGCTGTCATCATGACTGGTACTGGACACAGAGGTGAGTGTACAAAGAGAAATTAGGGAAAGAGTTGCACACTAGCTATCCCTCAATACCGTGGCTCTGAGCTCTCCAGTTGTGGGGGGAGTGATTTGTGTGTTGGGAGCTACAAGGGTATGAAGACACAGCTGGCTAGAGGGAACTGGGAATTATGTTAAAGGGTAGAATATTTGAGATGCAGTGGCAGACATTTCAGGAGACATTGCATAACACTCAGCAAAGATATGTTCCAGTGGGAAGGATGCATTGCCTGAGCCTAATTGAGGGAGTTAAAGTATCACATTGAAAGAAAAAGCATACCATTCTGTGAAGATTAGTGGTAGGTCAGACAAAAAAATGACGAAAAAATAATGATGGAGAAATTGGAGCATGAGATAAAGGTAGCCAGAAATATAAAAACAGATAGAATTTCTACAGGTATTTATAAAGTGAGTGTTGATCCTCTAGAGCTTATGTCTGAGGAATTAATAATAGGAACTGAGGAACTTGGTGAACCTGGTGAAGCTACAACGCAGGACTACTTGTATGCCAAGCAGCATAAGCAGCAAACAATAGACAAAGCTAAATGATTCCACAACCAACAGATCAATTCTAAGCTCTGCAGTCCTGCTACATCTAGTTGTGAATGGTGGTGGACAATTAAACAACTCACTGGAGGAGGAGGCTCCACAACTATCCCCATTCTCAATGATGGAGGAGCCCGGCACATCAGTGCAAAAGATAAAGCTGAAGCATTGGCAACAATCTTCAGCCAGACGTGTTGAGTGGATGATCCTTCTTGGCCTCCTTTGGAGGTCCCCAGCATCACAGCTGCCAGTCTTCAGCCAATTCAATTCACTCAAGAAATGGCTAAAGGCACTGGATGCTGCAATGGCTATGGGCCCTGACAATATTCTGGCAATAGTACTGAAGACTTGCACTCCAGAACTTGGTGCACCAACCTTCCAGCACAGCTACAACACTGGCATCTACCTGGCTATGTGGAAAATTGCCCAGGTGTGTCCTGTACACAGAAAGCAGGACATATCCAACCAGGCCAATTTCCTCCCCATCAGTCTACTCATGATCATCAGTAAAGTGATGGAAGGAGTCATCAACAGTGCTTTCAAGAGGCACTTGCTGAGCAATAACCTGCTCACTGAAGCTCAGTTTGGGTTCCGCCAGGGTCATGCAGCTCCTGACCTCATTACTTGGTTCAAACATGGACAAAAGAGGTGAGGTGAAAGTGACTGGCCTTGATATGAATTCAGCATTTGACTGAATGTGTTAGCAAGGAGCCCTAGCAAAACTGGAGTCAATGGGAATCAGGGGGAAAATTCTCCGCTGGCTGGAGTCATACCTAGCACAAAGGAAGATGGTTGTGGTTGAAGGAAGTCAATCATCTCAGGTCTAGGATATCACTGCAGGAGTTCCTCAGGATAGTGTCCTAGGCCTAACCATCTTCATCTGATTCAAAATTGACCTTCCTTTCATCATAATCTCAGAAGCAGGGATGTTCGCTGATGATTGCGCAATGATTAGCACCATTCGCAGCTCCTCAGATACTGAAGCAGTCCATGTCCAAATGCAACAAGACCTGGACAATATCCAGGCTTGGGCTGACAAGTGGCAAGTCACATTCATACCACACAAGTGCCAGGTAATGACCATCTCCAACAAGAGGGAATCCAACCATTACCCCTTGACATTGAATGGCATTACCATCGCTGAATCCCCTACTATCAACAGCCTGGAGGTTATGATTGATCAGAAACTGAACATGACGAGCCATATAAATAATGTGGTTTCAAGAGAGGTCAGACGCTAGGAAGTCTGCAGCGAGTAAATCGTACCTTGACTCCCCAAAGCCTGTCCATCATCTGCAAGGCACAGGCCAGGAGTCTGATGGAATACCCGCCATTTGCCTGGATGAGTGCAGCTCCAACAACACTTAAGAGGCTTGACACCATCCAGGACAAAGTGGTCCGCTTGATTGGCACCCCATCCACAAACATTCACTCCCTCCACCACTGAAGCACAGTGGCAGCAGGCACATGGGAACACCACCATCTGAAAGTTCCTCTGCAAACCACTCCCCATTCTGACTTGGAAATATATCACTGTTCCTTCACTGTTGCTGGGTCAAAACCCTGTAACATTCTCCCTAAAAGCACTGTGGATGTACCTGCACCGCATAGACTTCAGCAGTTCACGAAGGCAGCTCAGCACCACCTTCTCAAGGGCAACTAGGGATGGACAATAAGTGCTGGCCCAGCCAGCGAAGCCCGTATTTTATGAATGGATTTTAAAAAAGGGGGTAGAAGTGTTGAACAAATATTTTATATTTGTCTTCGCTGTGAAAAACACAAAAAGCATCCTAGAAATACTTGTAAATCAAGAAATAAAAGGGAGGAGGGACTTAAAACAATTAAAATCACCAGGGGAAGGGTACTGAGAAAACTATTAGCACTAAAGACTAAAAAGTGCCCAGGATCTGATGGACTTAATCCTAGGGTCTTAAAAGAAGTGGCTGCTAGATAGTAGATTTTTATAGATTATAATTTTCCAAAATTTCCCAGGTTCTGGAAAGGCTCCATCAGATTGGAAAATAGCAAATGTAAGTCCTCTATTCAAGAAAGCGGGGAGACAGAAGGCAGGAAACCAAAGGTCAGTTAGCCTAACATCTGTCATAGGCTAAATACTTGAATCTATTATTAAGGAAGTTATAGCAGGGCATTTGGAAAATTTCAATGCAATCATGTTGAGACACAATGGATTTGTGAAAGGGACATCATGTTTGACTAATTTATTAGAGTTCTTTGAGGAAGTAACAAGCAAGATGGATAAAGGGGAATCTGTAGATGGGGTGTACTTGGATTTCCAAAAAGCGATTAGATAAGGTGCGACATACAAAATAAGAGCTCATGGAGTGGGGAGTAACATCTTACTGGGCTGGTTAGCTAACAGGAAGCAGAGGGCAGAGATAAAAAGGTCATTTTTCAGGCTGGCAAATGGAAAACTAGTGGAGTGCCACATGTATCAGTGCTGGGACCTCAAATATTTACAATCTATATCAACGACTTGGATGAAGGGACCGAATGTACGTTGCTAAATTTGCTGATGCCAAGGGTAAGTAGGAGAATAAGGGTGGAATCGTCCCAGATTTTCACAAGGTGTATAGCGAGTGGGAAAAAAATCACGCTGTATTATCCCATTCCTGTCTCCATGCAGCCACAGGAAACACGCCGTCTCACTGGCTGGAAGCCTGCAAGTTTTCCGTCAAGTTGTTACCTCTCCGCTTTCTCACACTGGGTGACTAAACTGCGGCTGTGCACAAACTTCACAATGCTTGCAGCTCAGGGCAGCTGCAATGAAGGCATGGCCCCAAAAGCCAAGAAGAGTGCAGCCCCCCGATTCACTGGCACATCCCTGAGATGCCTTCTGGATGCCTTGGAGACCTGCTGCAATGTCCCATACCCCCGCTTTAGCAGCAGGAGGTCCATCGGTCTCACCGCTCCGGCTTGAGAGGCAGTGGCAGAGGTGGTCAGTGCCAATGTTGCACACAAGAGGTCGGCCATCCAGTGCAAAAAATGGATGAATGATCTCATCCGTGCCACTGGGATAAGGCAACCATCTTATCACTCTAAACTCACACACTCATAAGCCTAGCACACACTCACTGGCATCTCACTCACTGCCAGCTCAAGGAACTTCACCACTAACTCTCTCACACACATACCCTCACATCTCCATCTAGCCTGATCTCTTCTGGAGACTGCCTCCCCAGTGCTCACCGTCTTGAGGCCACTTGCAAAGATCAACATATGCCCTGGGATACCCCTCTTCATCAGTACAGCCCTCGCCCTGCAGCCTCTTCCTTTGCCTGAGGCCGCTTCTCCCCCTTCACCAAGCAAGCTCTAGCCCTTGCAGCCAAAGAAAAGCCACCCTTGCCTTCTAAGAAGTCGTGAATGGTGCTGACATGCCCGGATGATCCAGCGTGGGGGTATGATTCCTGCAAGTTGGGCTTACAATGAGATGCTAAAATATTGAAATAAGGTTCCCGATGTGCAGCCGCAGGAAATGTGGCCCATCATTGATGGGTGGAATGGATGATCACTAACGGCGGTGTGAAACCAATTTTTGGCCTTCTCTCCATATTGTCCCTCCTCCCTGCCCACCATGTTGCCTGGCACCAACCAGGCTGGATAATTCTGGCCTAAGTTGTGAAGAGGGCAAAAGGAGCTTTCAAAGGGAGATAGATCTGTTAAGTGAGTGGACAAAACTTTGGCAGACGGAGTATAACATAGGAAAATGAGAATTTTTCCACTTTGGCAGGAAGAACAGTAAAGCAATAAGCTATTAAAATGGAGAGAGACTGCAGAACTCTGTAGTACAGGGCGATCTGGTACATGAATCAGGAGAAATTAGTGTGCAGATGCAGCAAGTGATTCAGAAGGCTAATGGAATAGTGTTCTTTATTGCAAGGGGAATGGAATATAAAAGTAAGGAAGTTTTGCCACAGCTGTAAAGACCTTTGGTGAGACCACACCTGGAGTACTGTGTACGGCTTTGGTCTCCTTATTTAAGAAAGGTTATAACTGCATTAGAAGCAGTTTAGATAAGGTTCACTCAACTGATTCCTGTGATGAAAGGGTTATCTAAAGAGGAAAGGGTGGACAGGTTGGGCCTGTGTCCATTTAAAAAAGAAATGAGGAGCATTGTATTCTCTCAGAGCTTGTTAGTATGTGGTATTCTCTTACCCAGAGTGCAGTGAAGGAAGTGTCATTGAGTATTTTTAAGGCTGAGTTACATAGATTTTTGATTGACAAGGGAGTTAAAGGGTATTGGGTGTAGAAAGGAGAGTAGAGTTGAGACCACAGTTAGATCAGTCATGACTTTATCGAACGGTGCAGCAGTCTCAAGGGGCCGAATGGTTGAACCTGGTTCTAATTCATTTGTATGTGCTTTATACTGTCACTGGTGGACCTGATTCTCTCCGCACACAGCTGATTGCACTAATGGGCATATTTGCACATATTACTGTCTGTTCTGTTTTAATCCTGAATTCTCATCAGCCACCCAATTAGTGCCAGTGAACAATGTGGTTTTGTCAATTGGTATCAAATAATAGGTGTACCAGCTCTCAGGATGTGCACTTGTATTTCTAGTGAGGTTGTTGGGAACACTGAAAGAAAGCAAGACGGTCAACCCGATCCCTTAGGGTTACCACTTGTGCATTAGATTAAGGTTATCCTCTTGTTGATCAAAAAGATAATGTCACAAGGCTATGCCCCTTTGTTTTTGAAAAAATGATTTAACCTTTCAACTGACTGGAAATTTTGCAATTTGAAATGAGACAGTACAAACTACTTAAAAATGCAAGGATGGGGAGTGTGAAGAGAGAGATATTTCCTTTCATTCAGAGATTCATTGAAACTTGTCACTGTCTAAGGAAGACACACTAAAATGCAAAGTGCTGGATATTGAAACAATGGCTACCATAGACAGACCCACCCAAAACTCTTTGGAGATACACCATGGGTGTATAACAGGGCAGGCTGCAGCCATTGCACAGAGTTTGCAAGAACATTTTCAGTGGAGGAAACAGGCTGGATGTTGGGCTCTCTCCCTCTATATCTTTTGGAACAAGTGCATTACTCAGTTTAGAAATCAATTTTACTAGCAATCAACCAGTGAACCAAGATCTCATAATAATTGCAACATCTTCTACATCTGACCACATCTATGGAACCAGCTAATCCAAATCAGCCATAATGTTTAAAAATCTACATTTCAAGGACAGTCGAAGGACACTTCACAGTATATTTTTAAATTTTTAAAATTGGACTTTAACTTCCCTTATACCTGCATGTGTGTCTGATGTTGCATTTTTATTATTTTTTTTGGGTTTACTAGTTAATAAATTTGCTCTTTCTTTAATTCAAAAAAACCTTGTTTGTTTGGCTGATTAGTGCTCACAGCTTAAATAGTTAAGTACATTCAGATTTGAGCTTGGCCTAAATAGCCAAGTGGTCATGGCACTGGGTTTGTAACCCCAAGATCAAGAGTTCAAATCTCACAATGGCAAACTATGAAACAATGTAACTTCATCTGAAACAGATGGAAACAGGTTTGTGCTCGAAAGAGTATCAAGAGTTCAAATCTCACAATGGCAAAACCATGAGACAATGTAACTTCATCTGAAACAGATGGAAATGGGTTTGTACTCGAAAGAGTTACATTCTGATTTGGGAAAGGCATATCCTGGTTAGAAAGAAACTTAAACCTTTGTTGTGAGCAACCGAGGAGGCTGAATAGAGGAGACTGGATACAGGACCACCCACATGTGATGCAGTTCACTCCTTCTCACCTGGTCTTAATGGATAATAGTGTTCTCTCTAGCTGATTGAACCTTGCACCTTAGGAAATCCAGCAATTGAGTAAAAAAAATTCATTACCCTCTCCCACTGACTGAAAGGAGATGAACTGGACATCTTGCAGCAGTGCTGCATCTCGCGTTTGTTTTTGGGAGCATTACAGGAATGATTTTGGACTATGGATTTGGAGGTTTACAGGAGACGCTGGGGACTGGGAGCATGAAAGGAGAGACTGTTAACATTAGAGAGACAGGGGGTTGGACTAGAGAAGCGCCTGTCAATAGTGGTACCCCAAACCCAGGAATGCAGCCATCTGAGTTTCCACGGCAGCTGTGAGATCTGTCAGGGTCGATGCAGTAGCATAAACTCTGCTGTTCGTGGAGCTGATCACTTGGTCCTCGTTGGAGAGAATGGTTCCATTTTCCAAGTGAAACCTTGACACAAAATGTAACTGGACACCTCCATGCTCTGGAACTTGTGCACAAATTCACTCAGCACACCCAGTGTTTCCTGGTTTCTGTCCATCCTGCTTCTGCAATAGGCTGGGCTCTGAATGTCAATGTCTGAGTCCTTTGCAGCAGAGCTAGTATGTGACCTTGTCTTTGAATAAGCTGGCACAAGTGGAATCCTGTCTGTTTGCACCAACTCCTGCTACCTTATGGTCAATGATTCACCAAGAACATAAGAAATAGGAGCAAGAGGCCAGTTGGCCCATTGAGCCTGCTTCACCATTCAATAAGATCGGGACTGATCTGATTTTTATTGTCAGATGTTGTGTATAGTTCGGTAGGTATCAAGAAGCATTTCTGTGTTTTGTATAGTTTAACAATAAGTGTTTATTAATTACTTGTAACCATATACATATATACAGTATAAGGTCTAAGCTAGGAGCTATCTCCATGCTTGCCACTACACACAACTCTGTCCAGTATAAGATTGCGCTCTAGGTTCAGGTCATGTGTTCCTTTAAATCACATTGTGTGTGGTGCTGTATCCAGTCCCACATTAACCCTTTCTATGCCAGATCCTTATACTACACCTCCTCCCAAGTCTTTATTCATCATTTTTACAATGTCTTCCTGTTTACCCAACATATTTATATTACTTCTCCTACCCTTCTCCCCCTACCTCCTCGAGTCTCTGTGTTTACAGGATCAGGTAATCTGGAGGCTTCATAATTCTTTGAGATCTTGTCCTTACAACAGTTGGAGGAGTGGTAGACTCTGTTCTACTGGGCAAAGCTTGATGATTAGGAGGTTGCTTTGGATGTGGTCATTCTGGCATTTGGTCAGTTGATCTTAATTCTCCCTTTTGTTCTTTGGAGTTGAAACGCTCCTTCTCAACTCCGCATCTGGTGTTATCGATGGTCATTGGTTTATCCAGTTCTTTATGAGGAGAACGAATTCACAGCTTATCTATAGTGCTCATTCTGTTTTTCTTTCTAAGTGTGGTTCACCGTGATGCACATTGGAATGGAAGATGTCTCTTCCAATTGTGGGAGTGTGACTTATCAACAGGCAGTTTAATTTTCTGTGCAAAAACTTTCTCATTGGTTTGCTTCCTTGCCTAACTGAGGAGTGCTGTGGTCAATTGATGGCTGCTTCTCTGTTCCAGCAAAATCTGGCTAACGGTTGTACTGGTCGGAGGTGCAGCTTCTGTGTGGTGGTGTCTCGTGGTATCTTACAAACAGATGTTGGAGCCAGAGGTTGAGGCTCTTCTTGCTGCTGGTTCATCTCTTGGCAGTCTTCCACTTGAAGCATTGTGGTAACCATCTGATTGGTTGGTTGGTCTGACCAATGAGGATCTTTTGGCACCTGAATTCAAAATGGACGAAGCAGCTCTGCAAAAAGTGAAAATAATTCAGAGTTGAAGCCCCAGTCGAGAGTATCTTTTCTGTTGGAAACTTGAAGTTGTGTAATTGATGACTGAGGTTGCTTTAATGTTTTCTGCCATTTTAAGAAGGTTCAGGGCAACATGGGCAGCTCTGCTTAGATGACGTACATAACCTTAAAGATTTGTTTGCTGCCATACTTTAATGGTCCCAGAATCATGCCTACAACCGGAAGCTGAATTCCTCCGGGCCCATACAGTGGTGTAGCCAGAGGTGTCTCAGTCATGGTTCCTTGTCCATTGGCTCCCATGTCCAATTTACAACTTGGGAGTTGATCATTAACCAGGTGGCCCCGAAAGCAAAGAAGATGGCAGCCCCCAAAGTTAGTGAAGCCTCTCTGGGCGCCTGCTGGATGTAACAGAAAGATGCTGCGATGTCCTCTACCCCCACTCTGGCCGCAGGAGGTCAACCAGAGTCACCAATCTGGCTGGGGGGCACGGTGGCAGCGTTGGTCAGCGCCACTGGACCATAGAGGAGGTCAGCCATCCAGTGCAGGAAGAGGATGAACGGTCTCATCCGCTCTGCCAGGGTAAGTCAACCACCTCATCACTCTCACCTCCCACACTCACAAACCCATCACACATTCACAGGGATCTCACACCTCAAGGGACAACACCACTAACTCACACACACACCCTCACATCTCCATCAGGCTCATATCCTATGGAGCTCTCGTCCTCATCCCATCCGTGGCTCATGCAGTGCCATGTGTCCAGCTCACACAATCTTCATCTGTTTTCATGCAGGAGAAGCTGGCTCACAACAGCAGGGAGAGGTCCCAGACCTGGAGTGGAGTGGCCCACATTAGGCCCCTCACTCACTTTGAGCAGGTGCCATCACACTGACTAGTGAGGGCATTGACCGTGCCTGCGTCAACGATGAGGTCAGCGATGAACACCCACGTGAGGATCTTGCACCCCATCATCTCTCTCTCAACACAGCTGTGAGTGCTCTCTCTCCTGTTTTTGACTCTGCTGCCAGGCACTAATTATCTCTCTCTATATATATATATATATATATATATAAAAGCAAAAAAACTGGATGCTGGAAATCCAAAACAAAAACAAAAACAGAATTACCTGGAAAAACTCAGCAGGTCTGGCAGCATCGGCGGAGAAGAAAAGAGTTGACGTTTCGAGTCCTCATGACCCTTCGACAAGGGTCATGAGGACTCGAAATGCCAACTCTTTTCTTCTCCGCCGATGCTGCCACTAATTATCTCTACTTTGGTTCACAGGGAGCTCTGCCAAGAGACCGACACCCTCAACCAGTCATTCCCTCAGCTCCATCCAGGTCCTCACCTCCAGCCAAGAGGACACCTCCTCCATTGAAGAACAGGAAATAAGCAGCCTGGAAGACCCGTCACAGCGCTTACCCCACCCTCCACCAGCGCAGAGACACAAACTTTGGTGGGACCCGGATCTAGAGCAGGGTTGTCTTCACAATCTGGTGATCACCGCACACGTGTGTCTGCAGCAGGATGAGGCAGGTTCAGCCAAGCTACCCGGCACTCGGAGGACTGCTGGGGAAGAGGCATCCGTGAGGTTGGAGTCCGATGACAAGCCTCTGGATTTGGTCTTCCAACTCATCCTGGAGAGTCAGCAGAAGGCAGGGGAACATCATGCAGGGCTGTTGGAAGCCCTGAACAGAGTGGTATGTGAGTCGGAGGAGTACATTCACCTGCTCTCTCTTGAAGTGGTGCCCACATGTGCACATATCGAGGTCTCCATGGGAAGGATAGCGGACGCCATGGAGACCCAGAATGCAGAGGCCTGCACTCCATCGCGGTAGCCATGGGAGTTCCTGCAGTGGTAACATGAGAGGGAAATGGGGCACTTTGATGTCCTTCCAGGTGCTCCTTTCCCTCATGGAGTCAAGTAGGTGTTGGTGGGCACCTGAAAGGAGGAGGAGTGGCAGCTGGACACCCCTGGGTCATCCACTCAGAGGTTGTCTGCTCCCTCCGAGCCCCCTTTGCCTATGACCCCCTCAACCTCTTCCTCCATAACTGCAGAGGGAGCATCTGGCCCACAGGAGGACAGCCAAAAAAAGGCCAACCGGTGCACAGGCTGTCTCCAGCCCTGCTGTGGATGTCAGGGCAGCACCTAGAAGAATTGGCAGGCCTAAAAAAGTTAAGAAATTCTGATCACAAGTGGTTGCACAGGTGAACACATTTTGTCACTTTATAATCTGAAAATGTATTCACTTTCACTAAATAATGTGTAATCTTGACTTTCAGCTTCATTTACAGGCTTTGCAAGTCCTTCCACTGCATCTCACCACGCACCCCACTACCCACCACTAACATCTCATCTGCACACAGCTGAACCATGAGTGACTCTGGTGGGAGAAGTGTGTGTGTGTGGCAGGACGTTTCAGAGCCTCGTGCACGCGGAGCCTTCATCCATCACACTCATCTCAATGTCCTGAGTGTTTTCAATGCTACCTGCTGGGTTCTCTTTCAGTTGTCCATCTAAGCCGACCTGCATCTCCGCCCACTCACTGACTATACTCCCAGCAGCACCTGTGCCCATCCAACACGAGACTCCGCTCACTTTTCGATTTTGACAACCATGGTAGTCTTTAAGTTTCCGATCAGCTCCCCTGCCCTTTCCCCTCCCCAAGTCACCCATGTCCTTTCCCCTGACATCACCTTCCACTTCCCTACCATCACCTACCAGCCTGAACCCTTGCCTCTCCAGGATGTCCAGGTGAACGTGCACGCTCCCTACCTTCCTGAGAATCCCACCCCTATCCACATTGATCTCCCCAGCCTCCACCTTCCCACGCCCAGGGTCCGTGTCTGCCTCTGAGTCCCCAACAAACACCCTCATGTCCCTTCTAGCACTACCATCACATCCTCACAGTCCCACTCTTCCAGCCCACTATGTCCCTCTCATACTCACCATTCCCTCCCACCACACCCACCCTCAGTTTACTCCCCAGGACACCATCGACTCCAGAGACCCCTCCCTTGCACATTCACCTGGACATCCCCCACCCCTTACCCCCTCCCTCATCCTTACCCCCTCCTCCATCCTTACTCCCTCCTCCACCCATACTCCCTCCTCCCCCTGGTCTCCTTTCCCCATCCAAACTCCTTAACCCCTCCAAACTCCTTTCCCCCTCTGGAGTCCTTCCCCCATCCGAACTAACTCTTTTCCTTACACCTTCCTTCCCCCTTACGCATACCTGCCACTTTCCACATTCTCCCGTTACAGACTCCTCCCCCCATACTCCCTCCTCACCACTCCCAACCTCACCCCCCCGACACCTTTGCCTCCCCACACAACCACACTGCCCCCAACCCCCCCCACCCCCGGTACACCTTTCTCTCCCATTCAAAGCTGGACCTTCCTCTCCCCCCTCGCCAATCATCCGTAGCCCATGGCCACGACCGTGATGTTCTGAAGCAGACCCAAAGCATCAATGGAGACCTCTCACCTTCCGTGAGCTGCTTTGCAGGTGGACCTATTTCCATTAGAAACCACCCACCTTGCAATGGACGTGTTCCTCCAGGGTCTGGTACCTGTGGGGCTCAAGGATCCTCCGCTCCTTGGATGTCCGTGATCTGAGCAAGGCCCTAACGGTAAGTCCAGATGTCTGCACATCTCACTTATCCATATTGTTCTGGGCCAGCATGAATTCACCCTGGTGTTAACGGTAAATCTGGCGTGGGGGGACGATTCTGGTTGGGCCTTACTTTGTATCCCATTAGTGGGATGCAGAGCGTGTTCACGCCATCCTCCAGTGGGATTGACATTCTGCCATGGCGGACGCCTTCGGATGATCCTATTGTGCTTTCACACCGGTGTGAAACCAATATTTGGCCTTTTCAACATGTTGTCCCCCTGCCCACCATGATGCCTGATGCCAACAGGACTGGAAAATTCTAGCCAAGGTTTCCCGTGCTTGTGGTTTTCAGTGGGCTCCCACAGTAGTGGCAGTCACAATTTCTATATTGTAAATTTCCAGTAGCGATTCCCTGGATTGACCATTTTTGAGTCTTCCCCCCGTAATATTTAAATATATTCGGGTCATGAACCCATTGATTCCTGGCTTTTGCTGGGCCTTTTAACTGATGATTATTTGTTATTTCATTTAATTTTTTTTGTTTGGAGCGAGCTCAGCTGCCATGTGGTCAGGCATCAGCTTGGGTCTCGGCCTGTTTGCGGTGCATTTTAAAATGACAATTCCGACTGCTGCTGTCCTAAAAGCTTTTTAAAGACTTGTTCTGGATAAGGACTTAAGTATTTTTAAGCTCACCCCTTCCCAGGTCTTCTGACCCTACACTCTGAATATTGAAGCAGGACTCCAATGGGATTCAGTGGAGTCTTCCTCTGTAGTGTGGAGTTTAATTTCTGCCTTCTGTTTCCCATCCTGCTTTGGAGCTTTTCTCTGGCGATCTCCTTCGCTCCTGGTGCTTTTCGTCAGGTCAGAATGCTGCTTCTTCAATCTTTCAGCTTTTAACTACCTTCCCCAGCTTCTGTGAGGTTCTGGGTTGTTCTGATAGCTGCTACTATATTGTCAGAAGTTGCGTCTAGTTTGATAGGTCTCATGAAGAGGCTCTGAGCCTCGTACAGTTTAACAGTAAGTGTTTAGTAACTGCTTGTAACTATATACAAGTGTTGAAAGGCACGTTTGTAAATACCAGGTAAATAAAGCCGATGAGCTGAGTATACAGATAGACACATGGCAGCATGATATCATCACTATAACTGCTTAAGGAGGGGCAGAAATGGCAGCTCAACATCCCTGGATATGGAGTTTTCAGGCAGGATAGGAATGGGCAAAAAAAGGGGGGGGTGTAACATTATTGGTTAAAGAATCAATTACAGCTGTGAGGAGGGATAATATACCAAATGAAGCATCAAATGAGGCCATATGGGTTGAGCTCCGAGATCAGAAGGGGCAGTCATACTGCTAGGAGTGCGCTATAGGCCTAAAATAGAAGAGCGAATATGGAGACAGATTTCTGAGTGCAAAAACAATAGGGCGGTAATCGTTGGGGACTTTAACTACACTAATATCAATTGGGATATGAACAGTGCAAAGGGCACAGAGGGTGAAAAATTATTGAACTGCATTCTAGAGAACTTTTTTAACCAGCACATAACAAGCCCAATGAGAGGGGGCAGAATTCTAGATATAGTCTCAGGAAATGAAGCTGGGCCGGTGGATGAAGTAGCAGTGGGGGACCATTTCGGAGACAGTGACCATAATATAGTTAGATTTAGCATTTGTTATGGAAAAGAACAAAGATAGAACAGGAGTGAAATTCTAAATTGGGGGAAGACTAATTCTACGGAGCTCAGAGGGTGAGCTGGTGAGAGTGGACTGGATACAACTGTTAGAAGGGAAAACAGTGTCAAATCAGCGGGAGGCATTCAAAGGCAAAATTCTACAGGCTCAGTGCCCATTTGCCACTTCACCACCCATTCAATCAAACCATTGATATAACTCTGCAGTGGATAGCTATCCTCTTCACTCGCAACTATATGGACTACATGTCCCCACAAAGAAAAAGGGTGGCATGGCCAAATCTAGTGCCCTCTGATTATCCCAGAAGCAAACAGGCCAAGAAAGCAGAAAAAGAAAGCTTACGACTGTCACAAAAGACTTAATACTGTAGAAAGCCAAGAGGAGTATAGAAAACACAGAGGTGAAGTAAAAATGGAAATAAGGAAAGCAAAGAGAGGATACAAAAAAAATATTGGCAGGTAAAATCAAAGAAAATCCTAAGATGTTTTACCAGTATGTTAAGAGCAAGAGAATAACTAAGGAAAAGTTAGGGCCTATCAGAGATGTAAATGGTAACTTGTGTGTTGGTGCAGAAGATGTGGGCAGGGTTCTCAATGAATACTTAATCTCAATTTTCACTAAGGAGAGGGATGATGCAGACATTCTGGTTAAAGAGGAGGAGTGTAAAATAGTAGATACAGTAAGCACAGTGAAAGAGGAAGTAATAGAGGGATTGGCATCCTTGAATGTGGTTTAATCACCAGTTCCAGATGAATTGTATCCCAGGCTGTTGAAGGGAGCCAAGGAGGAAATAACAGATGCTCTGAGGATCATTTCCCAATCCTCACTAGTCACAGATGAGGTACCAGAGGATTGGAGGTCTGCAAACATTGTACCATTATTTAAAAAGGGTGCAAGGGACAGACCAGGTAATTATAGGCCGGTCAGTCTGAATTTGGCGGTGGACAAATTATTGGAAACAATTCTGAGACACAGGATAAACTGTCACTTAGAAAGGCACAGATTGATCAGGGATAGTCAGCATGGTTTTGCTAGGGGAAAATCCTGCCTTTCTAACTTAATAGAGGTTTTTGAGGAAGTAACAAGTGGGATTGATGAGGGCACTGCAGCAGATGTTGTCTACATGGATTTCAGTAAGGCTTTTGACCAGGTGCCACATGGCAGACTGGTGAGGAAAGTGAGAGCTCAAGGGATACAGGGGAATATGGCAAGTTGGATCCAAAATTGGCTCAGTGACAGGAAACAAAGGGTAATGGTCAATGGATCTTTTTGCAGATGGAAAACCATTTCCAGCGTTGTTGCACAGGGCTCAGTGTTGGGGCCCTTGCTGTTTGTTGTATATATTAATGATTTAGACTTCAATATGGGACACATGATTGGGAAATTTGCAGATGACACAAAAAGTAGCCATATAGTTGATAGTGAAGAGGATAGCTATCCACTGCAGTGTTATATCAATGGTTTGATTGAATGGATGGCGAAGTGGCAAATGGAATTCAATCCAGAAAAGTGTGAGGTATTGCAATTGGGCAGGGCAAACTAAACAAGAGAATACTCAATAAATGGGAAGTCATTGAGGAGGGTAGAGGAAGTGAAAGACCTTGGAGTGCATGTCTACAGGTCCCCGAAGGTGGCAGGACTGGTGGATAAGGTGGTAAAGAAAGTATGTGGATGCTTTTCTTTATTGGGCGAGGTATTGAAAACAAAAGCAGGGATGTAATGATGGAACTGTATAAAACACTGGTTAGACCGCAGCTGGAATTTTGTGTACAGTTCTGGTCACCACATTACAGGAAGGACATGACTGCTGTGGAGAGAGTGCAGAGGAGATTTACAAGAACATTGCCAGGTCTTGAGAATTGCAGCTGTGATGCGAGATTGAATAGGTTAGGGTTGTTTTCCTTTGAGCAGAGGAGGATGAGGGGTGACCCTAGTTGAGGTGTACAATATTATGAAGGGCCTAGATAGGGTAGACAGTAGAGACTTGTTTCCCGTAGCTGAGGGGTCAATTACAAGGGGGCATAGCTTTAAGGTGATTGGTAGATGAATTAGACGGGACATGAAGAACAGCATTTTCACGCAGAGGGTGGTGCACGCCTGGAATTCACTGCCTGAATTGGTGGTTGAGGCTGAAACTCTCAACTCATTTAAAAGGTACCTGGATCTGCACCTTGGACCTACATACTGGAACGATCCATCCCAAGCCAATTGACATTGCCCCGAATTATACTCTGATTCTGGTGTTGCAAGTCAGCCTGCCTGACTTTCTATTTGGCCTTCTCTGAGGTAATATCCTCTTTGGATTGCAATAAATCAGACAGCGATTCTGTGAGCACTTCAACTACGATGTGATCTAGAATCAGTTTGTGTTTTAAGGCTCCGTAATTGCAGGCACTAGCCAACCGATATAAATAATTCACAAGTGAATCAATTTTGGCTCTCCTGGTTGAATTTTGCTCTTTCTGCAACCAAATTCTTCTAAGGGCTGAAATACTTATCAAAGGCTCCCATAACCCCGTCGCGTGATGCTGAGGTTTCCTCAGTACCCAGCTGCGCTAGGACATCATCAGCTATGGCACCCTTAGCATATAAAAAGTGTACAGACCTGGTTTTTATAAGTTTTCCATTGTAAAACTGAAGCTCTTTGGTACCTTTTGAACTGTCTCTTCCAGAGCTCCCATCATTGTCCTTGCTGCAGACTCTCAATGTGTTGGAAAGGGTAATGGCTGTTCAGTAGCTATTGACATCATGCATGTCTCATTGTTCTCTGACCATTGTGCTTTTCAGTTTTGATCTTTGTTGCTGCAAAGTCAAACGGTTCACCAGTCATCACTCATGAGTTGCTGATCTGTGGACCATTTGCTAAATTGTGGCCTCTGGTGCTGCCCATGTTTCGTGTGGTATTTGAGCTTTGGTGACGCTTTACTGTTACCATGTCTTCATGTCTTACTATATCTTGATGATACTTTTCTTCTCCTATGACAGACTCGAGATAGTTGGAATAGTTTAACTTAAAACAATTAATTAAGAACTATTTACAAAGACATTAGGGTAAGCACATGTTATTCAGGGCACTGGTTATTTTGCACCTAGCCCTGTTGGAGCCTTTTGGTCATCCAACTCTTGGGTCAAGATATTGAGGTTGGTGAGTGGTGGGGGGCGGGTGGGGGGGGGGGGTGGGTGGGGCACGCTCGCCGACACATAAAATGATGCGGGATGGTGTCGGGTGGAACTCCTGACGTCACCCCGCGCCATTTCAATTTTCAGGTCAGCGGGGACACAGCCAAATCAGCTGGCGTCCGCTGACCTGTCAACGGCCTATTGAGGCCATTGAAAAACTAGTTCAACTAGTTAATGGACCTGCCCGGCTTCAGAAAAAACATCAAACCTCATCCACGGGCGGGGTGAGGTTTCATGAAGGGTTTATTCATTTATTAAAATTTTTTGAAAAATTTAATGGACATGACCCAGCTCATGTGACAGTTTCACATGAGGGGGCATATCCTTAAATCTTTTTTTTCCCTTTATTAAATTTTTCAGAACTTAAACTAATGGGAGATTTCTGTGCTCTTCCGCGCAGGGAACTCCCCCCTGCCCACACTGGGAGCACACAGCGCTTCTGGGTGTGTGTCACTCTGGGCAGGCCTTAATTGGCCCTGCCCACATAAAATGGCGGCACGCACCTGATCAGGGGCGCCGATCAGGTCTGCGCTTGATCCCGCCCCCCCTCCCCGCACAACCCCCCTCGACAGGGGGAAAATTCAGCCCTATATCTACAGGTTCCCCTTTATCCACCCTGCTTATTACGTCCTCAAAGAACTCTAATAAATTTGTCAAAGACAATTTCCCTTTCATAATACCATGTTGACTCTACCCGATGATATTATGGGCAGAATTTTGCCCTCGGATGGCGTGTGGCCCCCACCGGCTTGGCGGCAGGCGGACAGCCGACCCCCTCTACTGAAACGGGGCCGGCCGCCATTTTGAGTGGGCAGACCAATTAAGGCCCCGCCCAGCGGCCTGCCCGACAGGAAGTGCCATGCGCTTCCTGTGTGGGTGGGGGAGGGATTCCCCATCTGCCAAAGTGGGCACTGCTCCTTGAGGCAAAGTCCTGTCTCAGGGAGATTCGTGACAGGTGAGTAAAGTCTAAAAATAGATAAATATTAGAATTATTAACATGTCCCCCTCATGTGACAATGTCACACGAGATGAGACATGTTAATAATAAACACTTAAAATTTATTACATTTTTAAAAAAACGGACATGAAACTTCATCCCGCCAGTGGATGAAATTTCCTGAATAATCTGGAGCCCAATAGGGCTCCTGGCCTGCCCGCCAGCCTTGAGCTTGGACGGACAGGTCTTTAATTACTTTAATGAGCCAGTCAATGGCCTCAATTGGCAGCTGATTTCACTGTCCGCCCGCCTTCCTAAAAATTTAAAGGGACCGGGGTGACGTCGGGGGTTCCTCCCAACATCATCCCGCGTCATTTCCCCTTGGCGAGCAGGCCCCGCCCCCAAATCGCCAAGGGGAAAATCCTGGCCCATGATTTTCTAAATGTCCTGCTACAATTTCTTTAATAAAGGATTCTAGCATTTTCTCAATGACAGACATTAGGCTAACTGGCCTATAGTTTCCTGCTTTCCATCTCCATCCTTTCTTGAACAGGGGTGTTAAATTTGTGGTTCCCCAATCCACGGGGGACGTTTTCAGAATCTAGGGAGTTTTGGAAGATTAAAAACCATTTCTCTGCAGCCACCTCTTTTAAGACAGGAGGATGTAAGCCATCAGGCCCAGGCACTTATCAGCCTTAAGTGCCATTAGTTTTCCCCTTATGTTTTCTCTAGTGATAGTTACTGCTTTAAGTTCCTCCCTCCCTTTTGCCTCTTGATTTTGTACTATGCTTGGGATGCTTTTTGTGTCTTTTACTGTGAAGCCAAATACAAAATACTTGTTTAAAGCTTCAGCTATTTCCTTGTTTCCCATTATGAATTCCCCAGTCTCTTCCTTCAAGGGACCAATGCTCACTTTGGCTATTCTTCCCTTTTTATATACTTGTATATAAAGAAGCTTTTATTGTCTGTTTTTATATTCCTTGCTAGTTTTCTCTTGTATGCCCAATTTATACCTCTTTATGATTTTTTAAGTTATCCTTTGCTGGTTTCTAAAACTCTGCCAATCTTCTGGCCTAACCTTTACAGCACTGTCCTGTCCTTTCTTTCAATTTGACGCTATCCTTAACATTCTTAGTTAGCCATGAGTGAGCAGGCACACTCACGACCCGCTCAAGAGTAAAATGGCGCGCGATGATGTTGGGTGAGCGCCCTGATGTCATTGCGCACTCGCACAATGTTTCGGTCAGTGGGTGCCACGCGGGAATCGGCGACGCGCCCGCTGGCAATGAAAAGGCCTATTAAAGCCATTAACAATGTAATCTGCGGCCTTTGCATTTTTTGTGCAACCTTATCCGTGGGTGGGATGAGGTTTCGATCCGTCATTTAAAAAAAAAAGTCACCCTAATTTCTAGCATGTCCCTGCTCATGTGACAGAGCCACACGAGGGGACGTTTTTTTAACATTTCAAAAAATCTTGATTTTTAGTTTTCAAAACTCTTCATCTCCCCTGAGGCAGCTCTGTGCCTCAGGGAGCTTTTCCAGTGGGCACCCGCGCGCGGGCGTGAACTTGCGCTCTTGCCCTCCCTGCCCACACACAGGAAGCGCTGAGCGCTGCCACGCACATTTCACGCTGTGCGGGCCTTTAATTGGTCTGCCAGCTTGAAATCACGGTCTTGCCCCGATCGTGGGCGGTGGTCAGCTACCTGACCTCTGACCGCGCACCCCCCACCCCACACACATCGAGCCCGTCTGACAAAGGAATAATCCTGGCCTAAAGTCACTGCCAACACTTAAGTTCCTGAATTTTGTCATATTGTTTGTTTCCATTTCACGCTGTGTGGGATGAAAACGTACAAAAAAACAAGTTGTTAGTTCAGGAAGCCCAGCCGCCCTGTTTTCCTGCCTATGATTCAGACACTCAACCTGCTGTGATATATGAAATTTACTCAAAATTCATTACTCATTTTGCTAAGCTATTTACTTGGCAGTGATAGTGGGTATTAAATTATTTTTTTAACACGTCGCTGAGAATGCAGATCAAAGTATGTTTTTTGTGTCTGGATTTTATTATTTGCTCACTGGGAGGCCAGGTTGCCATTTTCTGAGGTGAAAATTTGCTCAGGTTACACACAAAAGGAAAAGAGTTTGCATTAGATTTCCTGCTTGCCTTGACATCTCATTATACAGTTAGGTTGAACTGTGAAAACATCACTTGGATAAAATAAACCACTTCAACGTGACTCTATCAGTTACAGAAATGAATTGTGGCTATTGTTAGCCATATTGTGGGACCACTGTTGCCCTTTTCCTGCCATGCCATCCCCACAACACCCCCCCTCCGCCTCAACACTTTGCCAAGTCTCACTTGTTCTTGAACTAATCACAGGTGGGTATTTGCTGAATGCCAAAATCGTTTTTCTCCGTCTTGTTAAATTTTTAATGAAATGCATTTGTTTCACTCACAGAAGGTTAACACCCCGGCGTTGCCAACTTTGCGAACGGGCAGACAATTAGCACAAGAGGATGAGCGCTCGACTGAAACTCAGACTCGACAGGGAGTGGAGGGATATAGATTAGTGCAGGAATGAGATTTCGTGGCAACTGAAGGTGCCGAACAGGGGACCTGGATGGTGCCGCTGAGTGGATTCTATGATCTGATTTTACATGACTCCAGTTGAAATGTGATTTGTTTAATTATAAAATGAAGATGTTTGGTGCAAACAGGAAGCTCGGTGGAACCAGGCAATTAAAACCTTTCTTATTGAAAACTTCTTGCAATAAATTTATTTCACTCCATGTGACAACCCTCACAGGAAATAAAAGCAAAAGGCAAACGTACAAACAACCACGCAAATGAATGAGTCACCTGCCAATAACGTTAGCAAATAGAATAACCATTAAGAGGAACAAATGAAAGAAAAAAGAACCCAGTGAATGGGAAAAGCCGACAAAAAAGTAAATTGAAATGCAAATAGGTTTAAACAGAAACAGATTGAGAACCAAACAGCTCGTTTAAAAAAAAGCTATCATCTGAGTAGAGTAATGGAACGTGAAAATGAGAAAGCAAACAAGAATTAGACAGAGAGCAGCTAATGGATGAGACACCCATCCCTGCACCTAACCAGCTGTGGCTCAGATGGCAATGTTCTTTGTCTCTTAACTCAGAGTTTTGTAAGTTCAGTTCCCATTCAGAGACTGGAGGACAATATACTGGACCCCAGTACAGGACAACAGTGATTATACTTCTGTGGTAACTGGGGGTATAGCCCATTCTGCTTCCATCAGGGGTCATGTGATGTTCTGTGGGGGCTCTGACCAGTGAGGCCTTTGGGTGGGCAATCTAGGGGGCGGGGCTTCCTGACAAGGGTCCTGGCCGAGCGTGTAGCAGCTGAAAAGCTCTCTGTAACAAAGTTTAGCTGTTTTTTGTTGAAACATTTCTGCATCGTGTCATCACAACTTCCTTGGCTGTAAGTGATTTGCTGAGGCTGTGAAGGGCACTACGCAATAGATGGCTACTTTTAAGCTGTCAGTCAAGAACATAAATGAAGGAAGAAAGAAGCACTAAAGCCTTAATTTTCCTTGTTAGGAGTATCCGATTATCGAGTGGTATCAAAGTGAGGATGAGTTGGATGAGGAAATTTGATAGACCTCCAATTCTACCAGACAGATATATGCCATGCTCATGTAAAATAATTCAGAGTGGAAGGAGGCCATTGTGTCCATGTCGGCTGTCTGCAAGAGCAACTTAGCTAGTCCCAATCTCCAGCCCTTGCTATGTAGCCCTACAATTTTTTTTCTCTTCAGGTGTTTACCCAATTCCCTTTTTGAAAGCCACAATTGAATCTGCCTCCACCACACTCACTGGCAGTGCGTTCAGTTCCTAAGCACTTGCTGGATAAAAAAGCTTTCCTCATATCCGCCCTAGTTCTTTTGCCATTCACCTTAAGTTGGTGCCTTCGAGTTCTCAATCCTTCTGCGAATGGAACAATTTCTCTCCACGTTTACTAGATCCTTGATAATTTCAAACACCTCTGCTCTCAAACCTTCTCTTCTCTAAGGAAAACAATGCCAGCTCTTCCAATCTTTCCATGAAAATGAAGTCCCTCATCAATAGAATAATTCTCGTAAATCTTTCCTGCAACCTCTCTAAATCTTTTACATCTTTCCAAATCTGTAATGTGCCTAGAATTGGGCACAGTGCTCCAGTTGAGTCCCAATTTCTTTTCAGGGTTCATGATAATTTTCTTGCTTTATTAATACAACCAAGATCTCATTTGTCTTTTTAACGACTTTCTCAACCTGCCCTGCCACCGTCATTGAACTGTGTATATACACCGCCAGCTCTCAATGTTCCTGCACTCTCTTCACAATTGCACCCTTTAGTTCATATTGGCTCTCCTCATTTTTCCAACCAAAATGCATCACTTTGCACTTTTATTCCTTTAATTTAATTTGCACGTGCTCATCCATTCCACCTACGTCCCAAGTCCCCTTGAAGTTTATCAACAACCTTCTCACAGTTCACAAGATGTTTGCCATCTGGAAGCTGTGAAATTGTGGTCAGGACACCCAAGTCTAGACCATTAATATTGATCAAGAAAACAGTGGTCCTGATGCTGGCCATTGGGGAACCCTATTGTATACCGTATATCGACCTCCAATCCAAAAAACTACTACTACTCTCTCTCTTTCCTGTCACTCAGCCACCAACTTTGTATCCATGCTCTCACTTCCCCTTTCATTCCATGGGCTTCAACTTTGCTGGCAAGCCTGCTATATGAC
The DNA here is from genome assembly GCA_026770705.1 of Isurus oxyrinchus. Taxonomy (NCBI): domain Eukaryota; kingdom Metazoa; phylum Chordata; class Chondrichthyes; order Lamniformes; family Lamnidae; genus Isurus; species Isurus oxyrinchus. Next base: position 45,198,680 of record JANJGN010000023.1, read on the forward strand.
ACTTCATTAAATGCTTTTTGAAGTCCATATCATTACCTTCATCAACCCTCTCTATTACCTTATTAAAAAACCTAATCACATTAGTTAAATATGATTTGCTATTAACAAATATATGATAGCTTTACTTCTTATTTATTATTTTGTGGGATGCGGGTGACGCTGGTTAGGTCAGTATTTATTGCCCATCCCTAATTGCACTTGAGAAGGTGGTGGTGAGGCATGTTCTTGAACCGGTGCAGCCCTTTTGGTGTAGCTACACTCACAGTGCTGTTCAGATATGCTCCAGGATTTTGACCCAGTGAGAGTGAAGAAATGGAGACATATTTCCAAGTCAGGATGGTGTGTGGCTTGGAGGGGAACTTGCAGGTGGTGTTGTTCCCATGTATCTGCTGCCCTTGTTGTTCTGGTGGTAAAGGTCATGGGTTTGGAAGGTGCTGGAAAGAATCATAGAATGTTTCTGCCCTGTAAATCTATGCCCCCTAGTTACTGACCTATCCAGGCCCCTCACAATTTTGTACATCTCAATCAAACTTCCCCTCAGCCTCCTCTGTTCCAAGGAGAACAACCCCAGCCTATCCAATTTTTCCTCATAGCTGCCATTTTCCAGTCCTGGCAACATCCTTGTCAATCTCCCCTGTATCCTCTCCAGTGCAATTAGATCCTTTCCATAATGAGGTGACCAGAACTGCACTCAATGCTCAACTTATGTCCTAGCTAATGTTTTATATATTCCAGCATTAGCTCCCTGCTCTTATATTCTATGCCTTGGCTAATAAAGGAAAGGATTCCATATGCCTTCTTACACCTATTGACCTGTCCTGCTACCTTCAGGGATCTGTGAACATTCACTCCAAGGTCTCTCACTTCCTCTAAACCTCTCAGTATCTTCCCAAGGCAAAGTATTCCTTTGTCTTGTTTGACCTCCCCAAATGTATCACCTCACATTTCTCTAGGTTGAATTGCATTTGTCACTTTTCTGCCCACCTGACCAGTTCACTGATATCTTCCTGCAGTCAAAAGCAAACTTCCTCACTATTGACCATGGAGCTAATTTTTGTGTCATCTTCAAACTTCTTGATCATTCACCCTACGTTTCAATCAACATCATTAATATATACCACAACCACTGAGGCCTGAGGAATCCCACTGGAAACAGCCTTCCAGTTGCAAAAACACTCATCGACCATTACACTTTGTTTCCTGCCACTGAGCCAATTTTGTATCCAGCTCGCTACATTCCCCTTGACCCCATGGGCTCTTTTTTTTTTAACCAGTTTGCCCTGTGGGACCTTGTTGAAATCCTTGCTAAAATCCATGTAGACCGCATCAACTGCACTACCCTCAACAATCCTCTTTATTCCGTCCTCAAAAAAATCAGTCAAGTTAGTCAGATATGATCTTTCCTTAACAAATCCATGCTGACTGTCCTTGATTAACCCATGCCTCTCGAAGTGACAGTTTATCCTGTCTCTCAGAACTGATTCCAGTAATTTGATCACTACCGAGGTTAGGCTGACGGCCTGTAATTATTTGGTCTATCCCCCACTCCCAATGTTAGCAGTCATCCAATCCTCCGGTACCACACCCGTATCCAATAAGGATTAGAAAATGATGGTCAGACCTTCAGCAATTTCCTCCCTGGTTTCACTTAACAGCCTGGGGTACATTCATTCAGCCCTGGTGAATTATCCAACTGCAATGATGCTGACCCCTTAATACTTCTCTCTCTGTGCTTATCACATCCAATACTTCACACTCTTCCTCCTTAACTACAATGTCTGCATTGTTCCCCAGCTTTGTGAAGAGAGGGAAAGAATTCATCAAGAACTATACCACATCTTCAGCCTACTCTTTCATTAGTTATTCTCTTGCTCTTGATGATTGATAAAACATCTTTGGGCTCTCCTTGAGTTTATTTGCCAACATTCTTTCATGTCCTCTCTTTGCTTTTGTAATTGCACTTTTGATTCCATCCCTTGTTATGACAACAACAGGTATTAAAGGGTGTGTTGTTTCAAATCCAAGAGGGAAACATTAAACAACTGTCATAACCTATTTTTCAATTGGTATGTTTTGAGCTGCAACTCTAAAATTCAGGAATAAGACCACCAGTTCTCAAGAGATTTTTTATATCAAACTAAATGAAACATTTATCAATTTACAACAAATTAAACACATACACGTGGCTACAAATTACTGCTACCATAACTTTTTAACAAATTCCCAAATTAATTTCCACGAAGGCAGCAATAACCAATAGACATAAACAGACACCAGTCAAAGCATTTTTCACCTTATGAATTCAAAATGAGGTTCCTTTCAAATTGTTCCTTCGCAGTTGTAGGCTTACAGGCTTAGATCTTGTATGCCTCTGACCTGAACATACAGACTTCTTTCTGTTATACCCAGCATTCCCCTTTGAATGTAAATTCTCATTGTATCACTAGGCCCTTTGTTTACCTTTCATAGTGCCAATTTTATTAGTAATAGAAACATTGTTTGGTATCTCCTAGCTAGGTGCAAGATTTCATTCCCACTCTTGAATGCTCTATTTAACAAAATGCAAATGTACCCTCTACCTCTATTTACATTTCAAAACTACTATACATCAAAGTAGCCAGGCTAGCTGGCTTTAATCCAATTAACATACACACAGACTCACAGACACAGACACAAACTGCACCACTATTTTAAAAATAAAATTCCATTAACATTATATACGTTAATATCTCTTCATATATAGTCACTGCACTTCAATGTCCAGGTTTTTCAAAAAGAAGTCCAATTTTCCTTTAAGGTTCAAACTCTTGATAACACATCTGCAGATAGATTTTCTTTTCCAGCAATATGTATAATATGTACATTAAGTGGTTGTAATAATAAACGCCACCTAAAAAGCCTTGCACTTTTGTCTCGAAATTTTGTCCAGAAACTTTAAAGGATTATGGTCGGTATAAACAATTGTTTCTGATGAATTGTTTGCAACATAAATTTCAAAATGCTGTAATGCTACACCAAACCCAAGGTCTCTTTTTTGATCGTTGAATATCTTCTCTGTTGTACATTCAGCTTCTGTGAAAAATACCCCATCAGTTTTTCAATTCCAATGTCACCTTTTTTTAACAGTACAACCTCAATGCCTATTTCACTTGCATCAATGGCCAACTTGAATTGTTTGGCGCAATTGGGTGCTGCCAAAACTGGTGTCGTAGGTAATACAGTTTTCAAACTATTGAATGATGTCTGACACTCCAGAGTCCATTGAAGCTTCTTGGTCTTTTTTAATAGTTCAGTCAGTGGAGCAGCCACTTGGCTAAAATTTGGTTCAAATTTCCAGTAAAATCCACTCATGCCCAGAAATCTCAAAACTTCTCGTTTTGTTGTAGGCCCTAGGAAATCGACAATAGCCTTGACTTTCACATCTCTCGAAGCCACCTTACCATGTCCAATGGTTTGGCCTAGATACGTAACTTGCACTTTTGCAAATTCACTTTTAGCCAAGTTCATCACCAAATTAGCTTCTTGCAGTCAAGTAAATAATTCTCCCAGATGCTGTAACTGTTCCTCCCACATCTGACTGAAAACAATTAGATTATCAATATAAACAGCACAATTGCTTAGACCTGTAATTATTTTATCAATCTTTGAAATGTCGCAGGTACATTCTTCATACCAAATGGCATGACTTTAAACTGATATAGTCCACTTGGTGTTACAAAAGCTGGTATCTCCTTTGGTCTCTCCAACAATGGTACCTGCCAATATCCTTTTAGCAAGTCAATCTTTATGATAAATTTCGATTGTCCCACTTTATCAATACAATTATCCAAATGTGGTATAGGATATGAATCCTCTTTTGTCACTGCATTCACCTTTCAGTAGTACACACACAGGGCAGAATTTCCCATCTGTCGGGCAGGCGGGCCTGACCCAGTTGCAGGCCGCACTGCCTTTTTATGTGGGTGGGCCGATTAAGGCCCGCCCAGCGTGACGTCCACCGGGAAGCACTATGCGCTCCCTGTGCCGGCAGGGAAGGGGGTGAGTGGGGGGGGGGGGAATCCCTAAAATCGAGAGTGCGCTCTTTGGCTAAGTGCAGCCTCAGGGAGATCACCTGGAATTTTAATAATAGTAAAAATAGAAAAAAAAATCCCTTACATGTCCCCTCATGTGACAATGTCACATGAGTTGAGACATGTTCATAATTTACAGAACAACTTCATTACAATTTTTTAAAACCCTGCACGAAACCTCTTCCCGCCGCTGGATGAGGTTTCACGTTTTTTCTATTGCCTGGGCTACTGACCGACCCGCCAACCTTAAGGTTGGACGGGCAGGTCCTTTAGTTGGTTAATTGATCCTGTCAATGGCCTCAAGTGACCATTGACAGGGTCGGTGAGCCCGCAGCTGATTTTGCTGCACCCCCGCCTTCCTTAAAATTTAAATGGGGCGGGGTGATGTCAGGAGTTCAGCCCGACGTCATCCCACATCATTTTAAGAGTCAGTGAGCGGACCCCCTGCTTGCTGACGGTAAAATTCTGCCCACAGTCCTTGTGTTCGATCTGGTACAATAGGCAAACTTCAGTTACTGCAACTAGACTCAATGACGTCATTTTGAAGCATGAAATCAATTTCTTTTTGTACTTGAGATAACTTTGCCAGATTTTATCTATAAGGATGTCGTCTTACTGAACATGAAACATCATGAATAGCTAAATCTGTCTTCCCCAACTTATTTCCAGGAATAGGTTTGTGTAACTGCAATACCTTTTCCAAATCACTTTGACACTTGCTTGGAAGGTAACTCAATATCACATTTAAATTTTCAAGCACCCCCTCATTATCCAGTTTGATTAGAGGAAAATCAATTTCAGAGTCCTGCACTTTTAAATCTTTCTCATCACCCAGCATCACTAATACTTCCTTTTATTCCTCTTCCCTATAGAAGTACTTGTTAAGCATATTTACGTGACACACGCTCTGTTTATTTCTTCTATCTGGAGTATTTATTAAATTATTTATTTCACTCAATTTCTTTTCAATCCTGTAATGCCCACTAAACCTTGCATTTACTGAATCACCTAGTACTGGTAACAAAACTAATACTTTCTCTCCAGAAACAAAACTGTGCATTTTAGCTTTCTTATCTGCCTTCACTTTCATCAATTGCTTTGATGTCTTTAAATGTTCCCTAGCCAACTCACATTCTCTGTTCAATCTTTCCTTGAAATTTGATACGTAATCCAGATGAATAGTTGCTGGATTTTGACCCACCAATTTCTCAAGAATAAATGTCAGTGGTCCCCTTACCTCATGACCATAAACTAGCTCAAAATGGCTAAAACCAGTCAATGCTTTAGGAGCATCTCTAATAGCAAATAACAAAAATGGAATTCCTGTATCCTAACCCTGTGGATAATCCTGACAGTACACTCTCATCATAGTTTTTAAAGATTGATGCCATCTTTCCAAAGCTCCTTGTGACTCCAAATGATAAGCTGTTGACTTAAGCTGTTTTATCCCCAAACTGTGACATGAAATTTGATACCTGATCTGATTGTATTTCTTTAGGTAATCCATATCTTGTAAAAAATTCAATTAACTCCTCCACAATCCTATTAGTTGTAGTATTTCTTAAAGACCTCGTTTCAGGAAACTGGTAAATACATCCATTATTGCCGGTAAATACTGATTTCCACTTTTAGTCTTAGGGAAGGGTCCTATACAATCAATCATGACCCTGGTAAAAGATTCTTCAATGCTGGTACTGGGATTAAAAGTGCTGGCTTAATCACTGCTTGTAGTTTTCTTGTTACTTGACATGTATGACAGAATCTACAGAATTTGACTACATCCCTATGCAATCCTGGCCAAGAAAAACCTCTGTAACTTTTCCTGTGTTTTCCTAATTCCTAAATGTCCCCCCACTGTCCCCATTGGAATTTCATGAACAATCCTCAGAATCTCATTTCTATACCCAACTGGGATAACAATCTGATGCACCTCCCTCCAGCTTTCATTTGCTGAGACATAATCTGACTCCATTTTCTCATAAAAATATCCCCCTTAAGGTGATAACATACTGGAATACATTTTGCTTCTGTTTCTGAGTAAACTTTCTGATATAACTGCTTTAATTGAAAATCATTTTTATGTAAGTCCACTAACCTGCTTGAGTTAAACACTTCAGCTGAATTGTCCTGTTTTCTCTCCTCCCGAACAATGCTATCAAACAGACTGCTAGTTAATTGGATTTCAACACCTTTGAACTGCCTGCTCTTCTTGTTTATCTTGTTCTTCCCTAAGAGTCTTTGTTCTCATTACAACACAATCAGGAAACAATCCAGGATGCTCCTTCTGTAACAGCTCTGTTGAAAACACTTCTACAGGTTGCTCAACTACCATAGGCATCACCCACATTTGCAATCCAGATATATCATTACCCAGAATAAGTTGAACCCCTGCAATGGGCAATTTTTCCACCGCTCCAACTATATCTTCACCTGTCCTCCATTTGCTCTTTAAATTTACCTTCCACAATGGAATAGATTTAGCATCTCCATGAACCCCACTTATTATTACCTGTTCCTGCAATACTCCCTTTGAACAACCAATATCACTATCCCACAACATTAATGATTGACTAGCCCTGGTGTCTCTTAAAATTTTAACATCTTTACCTACTCCACCCTGTATACATGGAAAGACTTTCCCTTCACACAAAAAATCTTTAAACATTTCTGCAACCTGCTCCTCAGAATTCTCTTGGATAAATTATGAACACATCCTTACGTCTTTACCTATCACTGATTCTCCCTGTTTCATCTATACATAAACCATTGATTTCCCTTGTGCTTGAACCTCAGAACCCACAGTACGTTTACCTCCAGAACTTTCCTGTGCCCCAATAATTCCAACAGATTTTTCCTGCAATTTCTAACACACTGACCTTGTGTGCACTACCTTATTACAATGAAAATGCCTCAATTTTCGAATGTCATTTCTAACTTCAGCATCTTCCTTTTTATTCTGTGAAAAAAAACTTCCTGGGAACTTCCAGCTAATCCTTCTCTCCCCTGACTGCCTGCCTTCCTTTCACCTTCCCACTTTTTATCCTTTTCCAATTTGAAAGGGTGACAAAAAGAAGATTTAGCTTGATGAACTAACTCATAAACATCAGCTATCTCTGCTGCTTGTCTTACAGAATCAACCCTCTGTTCCTCCACATGAGTTCTCACTACCAAAGGCATTAAATCTTTAAATTCTTCCAAAAGAATTACTTCCCTATGAGCTGCATATGTTGACTCTTTTTAACATTTATATCCACCAGTCAAAATTACTTTGCTTTACTCTTTCAAACTCGATGTAGTTTCCACTCAAAGTAGCCTTTTTCACCACATCATAATTCACCAACTTCTCTTCTGATAGTGAAGCATATACCTCATGTGCTCTACCCAGCAACTTAGACTGTAATAATAACATTCAATTTTCCCGTGGCCATTTCATCTGTTTAGCTAGCTTCTCAAATGAAATAAAAAATGCTTCAATATCTTTTCCCTTAAACTTTGGAAGAGCTTGTATAAAATCTAAACATCTCCTCATTGGGTTCTACTCCGGAGATAAGTCTTTCCTCACCTACTGGCGTCTCTTTTTTAACTGCCAACATTTTCAGTTGGAATTCTCTCTCTCTCTCTCTCTCTTTCTTTCCTCCCTCTCTATCTTCACAATTTCTAATTCCCTTTCTTTCTCTCTCCTGCCTTTCTACCTCTTCCCCATTCTCTTTCATTTGCTTCAAATTCAAGTTTTTTTCAGTTCTTTTGCTGGTTCAAATTCAAGCATCTTCATTTGTAACTGAAGTCTCACTACCTCCAACTGTGACTCACTAGTGTCAAGTATCACTTCCAACTGTAGATTACACAGAGGTTTGGAAAGGGTGTGTTATTTAAAATCCCAGGGGGAAACTTTAAACAACTGTCATAATCTATTTTTCAATTGGTACTTTTGAGTTACAGCTCTAAATTCGGGAATAAGACCACCAGTTCTCCAAAGGTTTATATAGCAAACTAAATGAAACATTTATTAATTTAAAATAAATTAAACAGATACAAATGGCTACAAATTACTACTACCATAACTTATAACAAATTCCCAAATTAATTTCCACTACGGCAACAATAACCAATAGACATAAACAGACACTAGGCAAAGCATTTTTCACCTTATGAATTCAAAATGAGGTTCCTTTCATTTTTTTCCTTCGCAGACACAGTTGTAGGTTTACAGGCTTAGATTTTACATGCCTCTGACCTGCACACACAAACTCCTTTCTGTTATACCCAGCCTTCCCCTTTGAATGTAAATTCTCATTGTATCACCAGGCTCTTTGAATGCCTTTCATAGTACCAATTTTATTAGTAATATAAACTTTGCTTGGTATCTCCTAGCTGGGTGCAAGATTTCATTCCCACTCTTGAATGCTCTATTCAACAAAATGCAAATATATCTTTACCTTACTGTTTACACCTCAAAACTACCATATCAAAGCACCCAGGCTAGCTGGCTTTAATCCAATTAACACACACACAGACTCACAGACACAGACACAAACTAAACCACTATTTTTAAAAAAATTCCATTAACATTATATTAATATATCTTCATGACATTCATCCACTTTATTTACTCCCTTCTGCTTTCTGTAGTATTGAGTTCTCGGTGTCTGTTATAAGCTTTCCTTTTCTATCTTATTTTACCCTCTAAGCTCCTTGACATCTGGGGGGCTCTAGATTTGGCCATCCCACCTTTTGCATTGTGGGAACTTGTTTACTTTGAACCTCTTGAATCTCCTGTTTGAATGCCTCCCACTGCTCTGACACTGATTTACCTTCAAATTGCTGTTTCCAGTCCACTTTTACTAAATTACTTCTCAGCTTTGTAAAATTGTCCTTACCTCAATTTAAAATTTTAACTCCTGTTTTACCTTTGTTCTTTTCCATAATTATGTTTTGCATCAATACCACCAAAATGCTCTCCCACTGCCACCCCTTCCCCCAGCCCAGCTTCATTACCTAAAATTAAGTCCAGAGCTGTGCCCTCTCTTCTTGGACTTGTTACATACTGGCCAGAAAAGTTCTCCTGAATGCACCTTTTAAGAATTCTGTTCCCTCTATTCATTTCATACTTAAACTATCCCTGTTAATATTGGGGTAATTACATTCTCCTGCTATTTCTTCTCTATTGTTTTAGTACTTCTCAGTGATTTGCCTACGTTTTTGACCTTCTATCTCCCCCTGATGGTTAAGACCCTTAAGATTCCCTCACTCACCAAACTCCCAATGTCAAACTCCATTGAAGGAAGCTTGGTGAGTTGCAGCAGTGCATCGACAGCGGGATTTTACCGTCCTGCTGAAGTCTATATAGTTTAGAATGGCTTGCCGCATTTTACGGCTTTGTTGCCGCCGCGAGAAGGCCATAAAATTCTGGCCTGTGTGTTTGTGGTGGAAGGCGTGAATGTTCAAGGTGGTGCATGGGGTGCTAATCAACTAGGCTGCTTTGTCCTGGACGGTGCCAAGCTTCTTGACCTATTGTTGGAGCTACACCCATCCAGCCAAATGGAGGGTATCCCATCACATTCCAACTTGTGCCTTGTAGATGGTGGACAGGCTTTGGGGAGTCAGTAAGTAAGTTGCTGTCTGCAGAATTTCCAGCCTCTGACCTGCTCTTGTAGCCACAGTGTTAGTATGGTTGGTTCAGTTCGGTTTCTGGTCAGTGGTAATCTCCAGGATCTTGGTAGTGGGGGATTCAGCGGTGGTAATGCCACTGAATGTCAAAGGAGATGGTTAGATTCTCTCTTGTTGGACATGGTCATTGCCTGGCACTTGTGTGGCGTGAATGTTACTTGCTACTTATCAGCTGAAGCCTGAATATCATTCATGGATATGGACATGGATTGCTTCAGTATCTGGGGAGTGGTGAATTGTGCTGAACATTGTACAAACATCAGCGAACATCCCCACTTCTGACTTTATGATGGAAGGAAGGTCATTCATGAAGCAGCTGAAAATAGTTGGGCCTAGGATACTACCCTTAGAAACTCCTGCAGTGATGTCCTGGAGCTGAGATGATTGACCTCCAACAACCAAAATCATCTTTGTTTGTGCTAGGTATTTCCCCATACAGTAGCTCCTGAAATTATGCAGCCTTAAGCAGGAGATTCCACACAAATTTGCAGTGACCTCAGTGGCTTTAATGTTTCCTGGCCCTCAGGCTTCTCACAGCCTCCCTCACTTTCCCTCCCTCCCTTGCAGCCTCTTTCTCTGTCCCTCGCAATGCCTCTGTATCTCCCTTACAGCCTCTCTCTCCCTCTATCTCCCTCACAGCCTCTCTCTCTCTCTCTATCTCCTTTGCAACCTCTCATTTCCCTTTATCCTCCCTCCTTGTAATCCTCAAAGAACTTGAATAAATTTGTCAAACTCAATTCCCTTTTCAGAATTTTCTGCCTATCAGGCGAGCGGTGTGAGAGCAGGTGCGGATGGGCACAGACCTGATCACTGACCACGATTGGGTCTGCGCTGCCATTTTACGCAGGCAGGTTAACTAAGGCCCGCCCAACGTGAATCGCAGCTCCCCAGGACAGCAGGAGTGGGCGGGCGGTGGTGGGACTGCAATGACCACCGGGTCCAATGTCGACCCGGACAGCCTGTTTTAAAAAATTGCTACAGCCTTTCAGAGGCTGTGAATCATGGCTAGTGGAAGGTGAACAGGTCAGGCAGGAGGGTAGTGCAGGGGGGCACTGTGCCCCTTGTTTTTCTGATGATTGCCTTGCTGCCCTCCTCGAGGAGACGGCAGCATGGTGGGAGGTCCTGGTACCCCAGGACGGGAGGAGGAGGCCCCCCCACATGACGAAATGTGTCTGGGATGAGGTGGCGGAGGTGGTGAGATCTCGCGACGTGGTGCAGTGTACCTGGGTTCAGTGCCGCAAGCCTTTAACGACCTGTTGCTGTCAGGAAGAGTGGGTACCATGTTGGCATTGGTCACTTAACCCAGTGGGTAGGCTTCCCCCACCCCCCCCACCCCCCCCCCACCCCCTCCCCTCCACCCCCAACTCTGAGTGTAGTTACTGCATCGAATCATTGACAGCATGTGTCCTTCACTGGGTGGCCAGCAGATATTGCCCATGCTGAGGTCACCCTGAGAGGGTGGTGAAGAGATGGGTTCTGCCCCCGCAGCATGTGTTACACTGAGACCCACATGACTGTTTTGGGGGGCAACCTGGAGGAGCTACACCTGGGCACAGAGCTGGAACTCCAGGACATGTCAAAGTCAGGGTGATGAGATGCTGGGAGGGGAGATTCAAGGTGGCATTGGCACCGATCGATCTGCTGCCCTCTGAACTCCACGTGCTTGTGCCTCTTTGCTATGGAAGGTTAGGCCGTGTGGTGCCAAATGTAACGTAGGCAGCATGTGGCCAAGGGTGAGGTGGTGGTGGGGGGGGGTGGTGGGGGGGGGGGGTCGACAGGCCTAGCATCTTTGTGTGAGTGTTCGGCAGCAGCAGGGTGAGGAGGCACTGGAGCCCTCAATGTCCCACTCTGGTTGGGGTGGGCCATCTGCGAAGACAGTCCAGGTACAAGTTGCACCAATCAATGCTCTTCTCTCCTTTTCAGGAGAAGAATGCTCATAATGCTGCTGAATGGGTGAGGACTGGCAGATGGCCCGGCCCAGTTGGTGATTCTCAGCCGCTTCGAGCAGGAGGCCCTAGGTTTGGAGAGGCACCATGTGCCCAGGTCCCAGGTGTCGGTGAGGCTGGGGTTCCACAGGCAGGTGTGTTTGCCCAGCAGTGAGGTCAGCATTGTTCTCCCAATGGCCATGACCCTGCTGAAGGTTCAGTGATTGAAGTTTGCAACATGGCTTGACCATTGCTTATGAAAGGATGAGCGCATAATGATCCGGAGGACAGAGATGCACATTGACATTGTCTCCACATTAACTGATCCAATATCCTTGATCTTCCTTTCAGCATCAACAGAGCAGGGCCGGGAGGAGGAGCAGCAGAGGCCCCCTCTCACACCTGAGGGCCCTGAGGTCTCACCAGCGTCACACCATCTCTGCCAGGCAGGCACCAGCGCAGATACTAGCACCTCGGTGGGAATTAGAACATCAGCTAGTGTCCTGGGGCATAGCAGTGAGGGCACTTCACAGTCGCTGGAGGAGCTGGCAGAGACAGAGAGTGCCCATGGTGCCAGCAGTTGGAGGACTGCAGAGGACCAGGCACATGCTCAGTCGGTGCCTGATGATCTGCCTCTGGAGTCGTCTGTACTGCAGCAACTGCAGGAAATGCAGCCGGGTGTGTGGGAGCATTGGGAGGAGATACATGAGGATATGCTTGGCTTGGTCTCCGCGATGGAGGAGTCTATGCGGACTCTCGCCGATGCAATGAACCTCATGGGCCGAGCGCCATGTGTCCTGCCTGGAGAGTGGTGACTCTTGGGGAGAGGTTCCTCAGGGAGACCAATCAGGGTTTCCTGGGGATGCGCTCGGACCAGCAAGCCCTCACATCGGCATTGACCTCAGCTGGTCAGTGCCAATATGGGAGATGGTCTGGGCACCAATTTTCCCAGCTCAGTGCCCCTCCATCCACAGTGAGCAGACTGTCCAAAGCGGCCTCACGTCGGCGCAGCAGCTGCCTGGCATCTCTGTGGGCTCCTCTCAGGGCCTTGTAGATGAGGGCGGCAGATCTTCTGCCCCTCTGCCAGTGACCGTGGCATCCAGTGAGGCTGCGACGACTGGGGAGATGCCAGCCATGGAACTGGCCACTCCCTCCCAGGCGGGGCCAGCACAGGCTCCTCGGGCCAGAGGACTCCCGCCAAGGTCATCGAGGCCAACAGGACAACAGAGTCAGCAGGCGGTCTCACAAACCACTCCGAGCAATGGAGCGGTACCTAGACGTAGCACCCAAAAATGTAAACATAAAGCACCTTAGGCACACCACGGATTTATCACTGCTGCTTTTATGTTGGCCCAAGATGAGGCCTTTATGAGCTGGAGCGATTTTTAACACCTTTGTCATTTTGCTTTCTTAAGTTCCTTTGGTTGTAATATTAAATTCAGACATGTCACTGTGGCTGAGGCTACCTCTATTCTTCTGCAGGTGGATGGTTACCCATGATGTTATGAGTGATTTGTGAGACATTCAGCTTTATTAACAAGGCCCTTAGTTAATGTTCCTATCTAGGCAGATTGTGTACTCATGTATCGAGTATGGAACCTGTAGCCCAGGCTTGTCCTGGAGGTCCATCTGTGGTGTGCTAGCTGAAGGTTCATTCGTTTAAAGCATCTCCCCCCTCAGCATTTCCCTGTGCGTGCTTATCCTCGGACTCACTGCTGGACTCATCGTGTGCAGCCACAGCCACTGCGTCGATGTCTTCATCGTCCACTGCGTCCCCCCTTTCCAGTGCAAGATTGTGCAGAGTGCAGCATGCAACCACTATCAGTGACACACGATTTGGGGGGTACTGGAGTGCACCGCCTGAGTGGTCCAGGCATCCGAAGCGCATCTTGAGAAGACCGATGGCTCTCTCCACCACAGTCCTTGTGGTGCCGTGGCTCCTATTGTACCGCTGCTCAGCTTCTGTTCTTGGATGGTGGAGAGGCATCATGAGCCACCTTCTGAGAGAATAGCCCTTGTCACCCAGCAGCCATCCATCCAGCAGGGCTGGAGCACTGAAGAGCCCCGGCACCTGGGAGTGTCTGAGGATGTAGGTGTTGTGGTACCTGCCTGGGTACCTTGCACAGACTTGTAGAATCTGCATCCTGTGATCACACACACTATCTGCATGTTCATGGAGTGGAAGCCCTTCCTGTTGACGAAGGCACCGGGCTCACCTGCTGGCGCCTTGATGGCCACATGTGTACAGTCTATAGCACCCTGGACACGGGGGAAGCCAGCAATGGCTGCGAAGCCTCTGGCTCACTGTGTCTGACTTGCCTGGTCGCAGTGGAAGTGAATGAAGGTCAAAGCCCATCTGAACAGAGCGTCTGTAATCTGATTAACACAAGTGTGGGCAGTTGATTGGGAGACACCATAAAGATCACCCACTGACCCTTGGAATGAGCCAGAGGCATAGAAGTTGAGGGCAACTGTGACCTTCAGAGCCACTGGCATGGGATGTTCACCCACACAGTTCGCAGATATCTCAGGCCCAATCACCTGACAGAAATAGTTGACTGTCTCCCTTGAGAGATGGAGCCTCCTTCGACACTGCAGCTCAGACATTTTGAGGTAGCTGCTTCGCTGCCTGTCTACCCTGGCAGCAGGATAGTGGCATCTTCTGTGGCCCCTTCTGCCTTGGACTACCTCTTGGTCCTGCACCCCTTGTGCATGTGCCTGACCTCCCAAAGGTGGCTCCCCCAGAGGCTGAATGTGCACTTCTGGCTTCCTACCCCTTCCAGCCCTCCCTTCCTGCCTCCAGTGGAGAGTTCAGCTCCCATTCCCAGGCTAAGGGAAGGCTTCCTGAAATCTGCAGTCCCAAAAATGATTCTTCACTGCAGACTGCTGACCTGAAGGTTGTGAGTCCAGTCCAAGCAGCTGGTATACGTTTTGAAGTATTGCAGGTCAGAGGCAAGTACTAGTAGCTTTGAAAAATCAATATATGACAGAGCACACTCGCGACCTCTTATTGCACCCATGGATGAGATTTATACAAATGAGTTCTACTCGCCTGCCCATTGTGCCTGTGTGCCAACCCAAAGATCACATGGGTACCCAAAAATCACTGTTGATTAGCGCCTCAAGTGCCTTAAGTGACCCATTAATTAATAGCAGGTACGCAACCAACGAAATATCGCGGTGGCACGTAGTGATGTTGGGACGCTCGCCCAATGTCACTGTGCGTCTTTTACCTGGTATTCATTGCTGGCACTGAAACCAGATGGAACATAAAGACTACGTGTGGACTATCAAAAGGTGAATGCGGTGACAAAAGAGGATTCATATCCTATACCACATTTGGATAATTGTATTGATAAAGTGGGACAATTGAAATTTATCATAAAGATTGACTCGCTAAAAGGATATTGGCAGGTACCGTTGTCGGAGAGAGCAAAGGAGATATCTGCTTTTGCAATGCCAAGTGGACTATATCAGTTTAAAGTCATGCCATTTGGTATGAAGAATGTACCTGCGACATTTCAAAGATTGATAAAATAATTACAGGTCTAAGCAATTGTGCTGTTTATATTGATGATCTAATTGTTTTCAGTCAGATGTGGGAGGAACAGTTACAGCATCTGGGAAAATTATTTACTCAACTACAAGAAGCTAATTTGCTGATGAACTTGGCTAAAAGTGAATTTGCAAAAGTGCAAGTTACGTATCTAGGCCAAACCATTGGACATGGTAAGGTGGCTTTGTGAGATGTGAAAGTCAAGGCTATTGTCGATTTCCTAGGGCCTACAACAAAAGGAGAAGTTTTGAGATTTCTGGGCATGAGTGGATTTTACTGGAAATTTGTACCAAATTTTAGCCAAGTGGCTGCTCCACTGACTGAACTATTAAAAAAGACCAAGAAGCTTCAATGGACACTGGAGTGTCAGACATCATTCAATAGTTTGAAAACTGTGACATCAGTTTTGACAGCACCCAACTGCGACAAACAATTCAAGTTGGCTGTTGACGCAAGCGATAGGCATTGGGGCTGTACTGTTACAAGATGACGACACTGGAATTGAAAAACTGATGGGGTATTTTTCACAGAAGCTGAATGTACAACAGAGAAGATATTCAACAATTGATAAAGAGACCTTGGGTTTGGTTGAAATTTATGTTGCAAACAATTCATCAGAAATAATTGTTTATACAGACCATAATCCTTTGAAATTTTTGGACAAATTTTGTGACAAAAGTGCAAGGCTTTTCAGATGGAGCCTATTGTTACAACCATTTAATCTACATATTATTTGCTGGAAGAGAAAATCAATTCGCAGATGTGTTATCAAGAATTTGAAGCTGAAAAGAAATTGGAACATTTAAAAAAAACCTGGACACTGAACTGGAGTGTTTTCTGTTGATACCAAGGACTTGTGTATATATATTATGGGCAACATTTTCCCCCCGTTGGTGGGGGGGAGGGGGGATGTGTGGGGATGTGTGTGGGTGGGCAGGTTCCCGATCAGCCCCTCCAGTTGGGGGTGCACCACCATTTTATGTGGGCGGGCCAATTAAGGCGCGCTCAGCGTGATGTCCGCCAGGAAGCGCTATGCGTTCCATGTGGGCAGGAGAGGATTCCCTGAGCTGGGAATGTGCACTTTTGCACATGGCAAAAGAGCGCATAGATTTCCCAGAGGCAAAGTGCTGCCTCAGGGAGATTGGCTCCAGTTTGAAAGGTTGAATAGAGATCGGGAAAAAAAGTACTGACATGTGCCCTCATGTGCCACCGTGACATGAGCTGGGACATGTCAATTTCTTTTATTTAGGCATTTCATACAAATTTTAATACCCTCATGAAACCTCATCCTGCCCGTGGATGAGGGTTGATGTTTTTTCTGAAGCCAGCCAGGGCTGTCGGCCTGCCCACCAGCCTTAAGGTTGGACGGGCAGGTCCATTGATTACCTCACTTACTATATTAACGGCCTTAGGTGGCCGTTGACTGGTCGGTGGGTGCCACAGCCGACTCAGCTCTGTGCCTGCTGACCTGAAAATGTAAATGACGCGGGGTGACATCGGCCCGCATCATTTTACGTGTCGGTAAGCAGGCCCCGCCCCCACCGCTCACCAACCGGGAGATGCAGCCCAATATTTCTTTGCTCTGTGGTCACTGAGCTGTAAATCTTTCTTTTCTCTTTCCCTCTCTTACTGTGTGAATGCAAAGTAAGCAACATTTTCATCCTTCTCCCATGGTTTTGAGTGTGTGCAGCTCACCTTGCCTCGAGTTTGCCATGGGGCTATTAACAGAAAATTGGATCACACCAAAACTGAGGGGTTGGGAAATATGCTTATAAAGGGGGAGGCAAATCAAAAACACCGTTCTGTTTACGGATGGATGGTGAGAAGAGAAATTAGTGCTGTTTAAATTAACCCCCCACTCCTCTGGTAAAAGTTAAAAGGTTGACAGTGTGTGAATAGTTATTTAATAGTGAACATAGTATGATCAAGTCCAATATTGTGTTTAAAAGGGAGAACGTGGAACAGGGCCTAAGATTCTAGATTTAGGTGCAGTTGAATTCAAAGGAAGAGCTGTCCATGGTAAACTGGGCAAGTCTGTTAATGGATAAAACGAGTGATCTGTATGAGGTGTTCAGAACGCATTAATCAAATACAGGACCAGTTTACATCTCTACAGAGGAAGACCTCTACCTTCCGAAAAAAAACAGCCATGGAGAATTAAAGAGGTAAGAGGCAATAAAAAACTGAAAGGAAAAGCTATAAAAATACAAAAGCTGGCACAGATCCTGGCGAATGGAAAAGATACAAGAGGAGCAAGGGGTGACAAAAAGAGAGTATGAAAATAAACTTACAGGGGATATCAAAACCAACACAGACTGGGTGACCGCTTTGCGGAACACCTTCGGTCTGTCCCACATGTCCGTCCTTGGCCTGCTGCAATGTTCCAGTGAAGATCAACGCAAACTGGAGGAACAGCACCTCATCTTCCGATTAGGCACTTTACAGCCTTCCGGACTGAATATTGAGATCAACAACTTCAGATCATGAACTCTCTCCTCCATCCTCACCCCTTTTTTTTATCCCCCCTTTTCAATATTCATTTTCATTTTTAAATTTATTATTTACTTATTTTACTTTTATTTATTTTCATTTTTATTCATTATTTTATCCCCACCTTTTATCCTATTTTCAATCATTTTTTCCCACCACTGTCCCCTCCCCTCCCCCCCACCCCCAACCCCCACAAGGGCCATTTGTCACTGGTTTATGTTGTTCTTTCCAGAGTGCTAATCCTTGTCCTGCTATTATTATATTCTGCTTTCTGACCTTAATGCCACCATCAGCACCTCCTTTAGCCAGTACCACCACCATTAACACCCCTTTGACATTTTGTCCATGACATCTTTATCAATCTCTCCTTTGCCTCCACTATCGCTGGCCTTCTATCCAGCTTCATCTGCTCCACCCCCATTAAACAGTATAAATTTCATCACATTTTTACTTCTCTTTAGCTCTGAAGAAGAGCCATACGGACTCGAAATGTTAACTCTGTTTTTCTTTCCACAGATGCTGTCAGACCTGCTGAGTTTTTCTAGCATTTTTTGTTTTTGTTAGAGACATTTTCATAATCATATTAGGAAAAAGAGGGTGGTCAGGAGCAACGTAAGTCCCTTTAAAACTAATAAAGGTGATATTGTCAATTAAAATACTGTAAGGAAAAGGTGATTGAATAATCACTTTGCATTAGTATTTACAATCATGGAAGAGGTCAGAATGTGGGAAATGCCAAGGAAACTAATATTGAATCATGGATGGGGACTCAATAAAATTAACGAAAGGGAAGTAACAGTAATGAAGAAAAGAACAAGACTAAAGAGTGACAACCCCCAGGAGCTGATAGTTTCTGTTGTACTTTGCCTTTAAGGGATTGCAGCATGACATCATAAGGAGGAAGTGTGTCATGTGATCCAGTTTTAGTTTCAGTTTTGCTTAGAGCAGAGCACACATAGGCTGCTCTGCTGATGATGTCTTTGAGCTTTAAATCCATGTATATCTGATCCCATATGCCCAGGCTCAATAAATGAACCCACAATATGTTTATCCAATCTCTTATGAGTGAAAACAAAGAAAACTGCGGATGCTGGAAATCTAAAACAAAAACAGAATTACCTGGAAAAACTCAGTAGGTCTGGCAGCATCGGCGGAGAAGAAAATAGTTGACGTTTCGAGTCCTCATGACCCTTCGACAGAACTTGATTTCGAGTCCAGGAAAGAGTTGAAATATAAGCTGGTTTAAGGTGTGTGGGGGGGTGGGGGGGGGGGGGGGGGAAAGGAGAGAGAGAGAGAGACAGAGGTGCTTGTGTAGACAAACAAGCAGTGATAGAAGCAGATCATCAAAAGATGTCAGTAACAATGGTGCAAAAGAACACATAGGTGTTAAAGTTAAAGTTGGTGATATTATCTAAACGAATGTGCTAATTAAGAATGGATGGTAGGGCACTCAAGGTACAGCTCTAGTGGGGGGTGGGGGGAGCATAAAGGATTTTAAAATATTTAAAAATAATGGAAATAGGTGGGAAAAGATGTTACTGACATCTTTTGATGATCTGCTTCTATCACTGCTTGTTTGTCTACACAAGCACCTCTGTCTCTCTCTCTCTCTCCTTTCCCCCCCCCCCCCCCCCACCCCCCCCACACACCTTAAACCAGCTTATATTTCAACTCTTTCCTGGACTCGAAATCAAGTTCTGTCGAAGGGTCATGAGGACTCGAAACGTCAACTATTTTCTTCTCCGCCGATGCTGCCAGACCTACTGAGTTTTTCCAGGTAATTCTGTTTTTCTCTTATGAGTGAATCGTGCCTTTATATCATCATAAAAACACAACCTGGGGTTTGCAGTGGTTCCTTCTAAACGACATTGTACTCAGCCTGGCAGCAAGATTAAATACAGGTATGACATGGAGAAAAGTCTTAGATCGCGCGACACGCCATGAGATAACCCCTGACATTTTGATCAGACTGCAACAAAGTCCGTGTTGGAGGATGTTGAAAAGGCAGCACGCTGACTGAAGAGCTCAGAGGACACAGTCCCAGAGCGCTCAAATAAGTGGACGAGTCCCTTGTGGTGAGTGGGACAGCACATCGAGAGGACCAGCACCAGGTTAGCTCAGATGAGAAGGGCAAGTGACCCGGGTATGGGCCGGATAGATAGCATGCGAGGGAGGGAGGGTCAAACAAAAAAAACCCAAAAAAAATCGTCATAAAATTGAGTCGGAAAAGGTTGCGATTATAACGGATGGAAAAGCGCTTGAAAGCAGCTACAGTGGCACTCATCCCAGGTATTATAGGAGAAGGAAGAGCAAAGTAATATTGTCACATGTCCACCAACTTCCCCAGTTTGAATTGGGATGCAGCTGGCCTACTCTCCGCATTCAAAATGTTTAAACAGTGTACAGAGCTATAGGTTCTTGATTCAGGTGCGCCTGAACCAGACTAGCAAGGCATAAAAATTTGCCTAGCGATTGGGAATGAAGGTTTACACCGGCTGAACACATCAGGATTAACAGCAGAAGAACCAAAGGACCCCCAAAAGATATGGACTACATTGGAAGATCGGTTCAGAATCAGGGTAAACGTCCACATTCAATGACTAGAATTCATGTCATTTCAGCAACAGCCTACAGAATTCATAGACCACTTCATCAGCAGGTGCAGAGAAAAGGGTATGTACTGTGATTTTTCAAAGCTAGCAGACAGAATTGTTGAGTTGGTGATCGCATCCACTCCCATTGAAACGTTCCAGAAAGATTTGCTAGACAAGTCCAGAAACCTAAACCTTTTAAGAGCTATTCAAGGATGGTTGTAAGTTCAAAGTGATCCTTGCATGTGAACGAAGTTTACAGGTCTTAAGTGCAGCCCCAATTGTTGACACACTCACTAGAACACCCAGACTGAGCAATCATGTGGAAGGCGTGGCCTTCTGCCTGCAGCAAGGAAATGCCCAGCTTTTTACCAATTCTGCAAGGATTGGAAGCAGC
Source organism: Isurus oxyrinchus (assembly GCA_026770705.1). Taxonomy (NCBI): domain Eukaryota; kingdom Metazoa; phylum Chordata; class Chondrichthyes; order Lamniformes; family Lamnidae; genus Isurus; species Isurus oxyrinchus. The sequence continues at coordinate 45,219,376 of JANJGN010000023.1, forward strand.
AGTGCACAAGAGCTAAGGCTGACGCAGCTACAAAGGGCGGTGCATAGATCCAAACAGACTGTGCACAATGGGTACCTACCAGCAGTAAGAATAACCATCCGGTCTCCCATCAGAAACATAGACATGAGATGATTAACAACCCAAAAAATGACAATGATGTACATGAGGAGATGAAGAGCGGTGAACACATGTTTCACACCATCAGTCTCATGGGAATCATAAATACCATCTCACTATTTGAAGCGTTTGCCAAGATTCAAATTATCTGCCCTAAGAAAGTTGGTAACTATTTGTTACTGGCCAAGATTGACATAAGGGCCAGTGTCAACATACTAGCCCTGCAAATTCTAAAACACACAAATCCACAGACATCCAAAGCCACGGTGAAACCTATTGCTGTAAAATGTTCATTGTAGAATGGTTCACTAATTCCACAGGAACTGATAGTCTTGGAGTGCAAGTACAATCAGTACTCCTGGATGTCAGAGATGTTCCACATCATGGAGACTAAAGGCCTGGTGATTACAGGTCTACTGCATGCCCTGTACTTGCAGTAGTGACTAGTGGTAGTCCATGGAATTAGTCAGATATCACAAAGCAGGTCAGCCTCAGGAGCTACTCCTATTACTCTAGTTCACAACCTAACACCAAAATATCCAGACTGTTTTGACAAAATTGGCAGTTTAAAGGAGCTGCAACATTACACTTGCAGGAGAATGTGAGTCCGTCCATTGATCTGGTACATTTTGCACAATGCAAATGCCAGCAGCTGCAAGAAATGGTGGAAGATTCCACATTACAGAAACTGTGGAAAACCACAATTGAAGGGTGGCTTAATTCGATTCAGCATGTCTACAAACATTTGAGACCATTTTGGCCTCATCGGGATGGGCTAGGCATCTCCTGGGGAGACATTTTTAAAGGCAGGCAGGTCAGCATACTGGAATTTTTGTGACCTGATATTCTTCAACAACTTCATCACTCACACATGGGCCTAGCTGAATGAATAATTCACAAGTCAAAATCCCTAATTTTCAAATGTAGACAGACCAAGCAAGACCTACACATTGCAATGTTACATCTGAGAGTGATACCTTTAAGTGCAACTATTCCATCACTGGCAGAGCTCATGTTTGGCAGACCAGTGAGTACCAAAGTACCTACTCTTGATAATTCTACTCTCTCAGAAATTAGAGAGCAACTTTTAAAAACACAAGAGAAGATGACCAACTAGCATGATAAAAAGGCAGGTACAGAATTGCCAGGTTTACATTTGGGACAATAAGTTCACATCCAGGATTCCACAGAATGTACGTGGCAATCAGCTGAGGTGACAAGGATTTGTTCAGAACCAACGCCCTATGAAGTCACTACACACAAAGGCACAATGGTGAGGTGTAACCAAGGACAAATCAGATCCATTCCAGCTCCTCAACCATTGTGTAGTTTTTTTTTATTCATTCATGGGATGTGGGCTTCGCTGGCAGGGCCAGCATTTATTGCCCATTCCTAGTTGCCCTTCAGAAAGTGGTGGTGAGCTGCCTTCTTGAACCACTGTAGTCCAAGTGGTGTAGGTACACCCACAGTGCTGTTAGGAAGGGAGTTCCAGGATTTTGACACAGCGACAATGAAGGAACGGCCGATATATTTCCAAGTCAGGATGGTGAGTGGTTTAGAGGGGATCTTCCAGGTGGTGGTGTTCCCATGTATCTGCTGCCCTTGTCCTTCTAGATGGTAGTGGTTGTGGGTTTGAAAGGGGCTGTCGAAGGAACCTTGGTGAATTCCTGCAGTGCATCTTGTAGATGGTACACACTGCTGCTACTGTGCGTCGGTGGTGGAGGGAGTGAATGTTTGTGGATGTGGTGCCAATCATGCGGGCTGCTTTGTCCTGGACGGTGTCAAGCTTCTTGAGTGCTGTGGGAGCTGCACTCATCCAGGCAAGTTGGGAGTATTCCATCACACTCCTGATTTGTGCCATGTAGATGGTGGACAGGCTTTAGGGAGTCAGGAGGTAAGTTGCTCGTTGCACGATTCTTAGCCTCTGACAACAGTCCTATTGCTTTGATCCTCATGCAAACAGGAACGACATTCAAGAGTGACAATCCCACAGGTCACTGTGAGCAATTAAAGAAACCTCCAGATGAGGTTACCATTACAAGATCTGGGCATACCAACAGATTATCTCTACACTTCAGAGACTCATGGGTTAATCAGTTCTATTTGCTTATGTAATGGTAACTAAACATGAGCATGTATTATAAATTGTTATACTTCTTTGGAAGGGGGATGTATTGTTAAAAAGAAAGGGGGTTGCTGTGATTTGCCTTTAAGGGATAGCAGCATGATGTCATAAAGAAGTGTATCATCCGATCTAGTTTTAGTTTCACTTGTTTAGAGGAGAGCACATACATACACACAGCTCTGCTGAGGATGCCTTCAAGCTTTCTGTCCATGTATATCTGTTCTCAGGTGCCTAGTCTTAATAAATAAACCCACAATGTGTTTGCCCAATGCCTTGTGAGTGATTGGTGCCTTTATATCATTATAAAAACATGAGTTTTTACAAGAAGGTTTGTAAGGGAAGTAGGTGAGAATATTGCAGCTCTCCTGACTATAATCCTCCAAAGATCTCTTGATCTGGGAAACTTTTCTTTAGATTGGAAAATTGCACATGTCACTCCTCCACTTAAGAAAGGTGAAAGTAGAAAACCAATAAATTTTAGTGAGCCTGAAATCTGTCATTGGGAAATTACGCGAGCCTTTAATTAACAGTAGAGTGACCTGATCAGAAAGAGCCAGCATGGATTTGTAAAAAGTAGATCTGTCTGACAAACATGGGACAGAATTTTGCACCCCGTGGGAGGCCATGTGCCCCACCCGGTACGACGTAAATATTTTCTCACGAAAATAGCGTGTGAAGGTGTCGGGCGAGCGACCCGACATCATCCCATAAGTGAGCAATCTTCACGTTGGCGGACGCACCTCGATGTCGGAGCTGTGCCCGCCATCAATTAAAAGGCCACTTAAGGCTATTAAAAACCCATGTGATTATGCGCTCATCGCACGGGCAAAACAGGCAGGCAGGCAACCCACATTTTGCAAAACCTCATCCAAGGGCAGGATAAAAAGGGTCAGCAACATTGCCAGTGTGAGCAGTGAGGAGTTTAGGAGATAGTTTGCTGCTGGTTGTTTATTTGAACTTATCAGCTTCATCTCTGTTCTGAGCTTCATTCTTAGCATTTCCAGGCTTCATTTCAGGGCTCATTGGTGTCTCCAAGGCCCCCCGAGGATTCAGACCGTGTGGACCCTTCCAGGTATCAGACGGTCTTCTGTTACCCTGGTAATGGGGATTGTGGTTTCTGCTGCTGGCACTTCCTCTAAGGAGGAAGAGAGGGGCAGAAGGGAAAGGAGGCCAGGTGTCCCAATGCAGCTTCCAAGGGAGCGACCTGTGGGAGGAGAGGTACTGGCTCAAGGGGCGCAGGGTCAGCAGGCAGTCTAAGGCGGAAGAGGTCGCAGAAGATGTAGACGTCCTACCCTGCTGCCAGGGTTTACAGGCAGCAATGCAGCTACCTCAATATGTCTGAGGTGCAGGGCCGAAGGAGGCTCCGCCTCTCTAGGGAGACTGTAACCTCCATTTGTCAAATGATTGGGCCTGAGATCAGCTCCGAAGGTGTGGGTGGACACCCCATGCCAGTGGCTCTGAAGGTCACAGTAGCCCTCAACTTCTATGCCTCCAGCTCTTTCCAGGGGTCACTGGGGGATCTGTGTGGAGTGTCCCAATCAGCTGTCCACAGTTGCATCAGGCTGGTGACAGAAAATCTGTTCAGGCGGGTCATGACATTTATTCATTTCCGTATGTACGAGACCAGCCAGGCTGAGAGAGCCAGTGGGTCAGCTGGGTGCCTATGTCAACAGGAAGGGCTTCTACTCCATGAACGTGCAGATAGTGTGTGATCACAGGATGCAGATTCTGCAAGAGTGTGCAAGGTACCCAGGCAGCTCCCATGACACTTACATCCTGAGACACTCCCAGGTGCCGGGCTGTTTTGTCTTCCAGCCCGACTGGATGGATGGCTGTTGGGTGACAAGGGCTATCCATTGAAAAGATGGCTTATGACACCTCTCCTCTATCCAAGAACAGAGGCAGAACAGCAATATAATAGGAGCTACGCCTCCACAAGAGCAGTGATAGAGAAGACCATAGGTTTTCTCAAGATGCACTTCCGATGCCTGGACCATTCAGGGGGAGCACTACAATGCCCCCCAGAGCAGGTGTCACAGATCGTGGTTGCATGCTGCACTCTCCACAATCTGGCACTGGCAAGGGGGGGACCCACTGTAGGAAGAGGATCTTGACACAGCTCCAAAGGCCACAGAGGATGAATCCAGCAGTGAGTCAGAGGAAGAGCATGGTGAGGAGAACACTGAGGGTGTGGGGACAGACCTCTGTATCCCTCAGGGAGGCAGGGACACCAGGGATGCCTTGATCCAATGTTTCACCAGCTAGGCTGCCAAAGATCTGCTTCTACCTCAGGCCAGGGATGCCGTCTCCATTCCAGATGCCTGAAATGACCCTTTCATTTGAACCCAAAGTCCACTTGGTGCCTGTGTAATAAACTTTAGAGCGTCTCACATCCAGCATTACACACTGGCGTACCCTGCACCAAAAATAATAAAAAGGTGAAGCATACTCAGGCCATTATGACAAAAAGAAAATTTATGTCATTTTCACAATCCAAACAAATTAACATAACATTCTCTGGTCTTCATTCCCAGACCAGGAAACATAAACAAAACATTACAGAACAGAAGATCATCCGTGACCAGTTGCTCTTGTACTCATGGTGCCCCCCCGCACCCCTCACCATCCCTTGCTGCCAGCGGCATTGGATGCAGCCTGCTGACTCTGGTGTTTTGTTGGCCTTGATGTCCTTGGTGGTTGTCCTCTGACCAGTGGAGCCTGTGCTGGCCCCGCCTGGGAGGGAGCGGCCAGTGCCACAGCTGGCATCGCCCCAGTTATCGCAACCTCATCAGAAGCCACAGTTAAAGGCAGAGGGGTGGAGAAGCTGCTGCCGTCATCCAGAGCACTCTGAGAAGAGCCCACAGAGATGGCAAGCAGCTCGTGCACCAACGTGAGGTCATTCTGGACCTCCCTGCTCGCCATTAATGGACAGGCACCTAGCTGGTATACTGGGTGCCTCATCCATCTCCTACACTGGCACTGACCACCTGAAGTCATTGCCTATGTGAGAGCTACACGTTCGTGCGCAGCCCCAGGAACCCCTGATTCTGTCCCTGGAGCTGCATCTCCATGAAAGTCACCACTCTGTCAGTGGAGGAGCCTATGCGCTTGGCCATGAAGGTCGATGCAGTGCTTATGCTCTGCATGGACTCCTCCACTACAGAGACCACTGCATGCATATCCTTGTGGATCTCTGCCAGATCCTACCGCATATCCTGCTGGACATCCAGCATCTGCCATCTAATGGACGACTCCAGAAGCTTATCAACTGCCTTCGACTCAGCATTGTCCTGGTCTCCAGCAGTCCTCCGATTGCTGGGCACTCTGGGTACTCTCTGGCTCCATATGCTCCTCAAGTGAGTGTGAAGTGCCCTCACCACTGTGCTCCGACGTTCCAGCCGAAGATCTGATGCCCATCAAGGTGCTGGTATCTGCACTGGTTCCGAGAGTGGGTGTGATGCAGGTGCAGCTGAGGCCCAATGGTCCTATGGTGTCAGGGGTGGCTCTTTGGGTCCTGTGAGCGAGTGCCTGCTGGAGAATCTAAGGGACAACAAGGACATGTCATTAGTTTACGTCATCACACTGTCACTGTGCATGCCAGGTACCCTGGTGAGACAATGGAGATCTGCATCATGGTGCCATCATCTTTCAATGATCAACGGGTACCCCAGGTTTGAGTCTCCCATTAATGATGAGACTACTCAAGAATATTTGCACTATCTGAAACTCTCACCTCTCTGCACTGCACTCTTACTTTTGTGTGACACTGCTGCCTCTCTGCGACTGGCTGACCATGTGCGTGGTGACTCTCTTGCTCCAAGGCGTCCTGCTCAAATCTTGTAATGATTAGGAGGTTTGGGGTTCTCCGCCTGTCTGCGACATCTGAATGCTGTTATGGCTCATCTTGTCCTGAAAGGACAGAGGAGCATTGATTAGTCCACTCTCTACCTGCAATGCCATTGGCCAACCCCAGCTGAGGAACACCTCGCAGGGCACATCCGAGTTGTGGCTCTCAAGCTGCAGGGCATTCAGTCCAAGCAGCCAGGGCTCGCTCCCTTGGCCAGCTCCGGTGTTATTGACAGTTGGGCACTCAGACAGCTCCATGGGGGGATGGCCACACCTCCACACTGATCCATGCCAACACGGTACTTACCCTTGCTGAGTGCAGCAGGTTGTTAAACCTTTTGCGGCTCTGCACCCATGTGCGCCGCACAACCTCGTGGCTGCTGACCTGGGCTGCCACCTCCTCCCAAGCTCTTTTTGTCAGGTGAGGTGACCTCCTCCTTCCATCTCTGGGGATGAGGGTGGCCCTCCTTGCAGCCATCTCCTCCAGGAGGACCATGAGGCACTCGTCCAAAAACTGGGGGGCCACGTGCCCACCCAACCTGTCTTCCCATCTGGCGTGTCCAGCCGCATTTGAGGCTATAGCTTCGGCATTCAGCACATGGAAGATATGTTCTTCCCTGGCAGCCTTCAAGGAGCTGCCTGTGCCATTTTTCAAGCACTCCATTGGGTTGCCATTGGACCTGGCGCCCAACAGGCCCCCGCCATAACCTAGCTATTCCCAACCATTGGGAAGTTGCGTTTCACGCTGGGTGGGCCTTAATCGGCCAGCCAGTGTGAAATCATGGCCAGGGGCTGATCACAGGCAGGGGCCTGTTTCCTGGCCGGTTGCCGGCTCACCAATCACCAATCGTGCAAGCCCGCCAAGGGTAAAATTCAGGCCATGACTGGGTTTTTAGAGTGAAGTATTGGACCGGGGAATGTCTATGGATGTTATTCATATGGACTTCCAGAAGGCATTTGATAAAGTTCCTCATAAGAGACTGTTGGCTAAAGTTGAAGCTCATGGAATTGAAGGCAAATTATTGACTTGTTTAGGAAATCGGCTTAATGGCAGCAGACAGAGAGTGGGGACAATGGACAGGTACTCTAATTAGCAGGATATGACTAGAGGCATCTCACAAGGATCTGTGTTACGGAGCCTCAAATAATCACCATATTTATTACTGATCTAGGTGATCAGATAGAAAGCCACATATCCAAGTTTCCTTGATGACACAAAGATAGCTGGCATTGTAAGCTGTATAGATGGAAGTACAAGATTACAAAAGGATATTGATAGATTAAGTGAATGAGCAAAACTGTAGCAAATGGATTTCAACGTAGGCATATGTGAGGTTATTCATTTTGGATGCAAACATGATAAAATAGAACAGTTTCTAAATAGTGAAAAGTAGAAACAATGGAGGTCCAAAGAAACTTAGAGGCCTAAGTAACTAGAGCATTAAAAGGTCATGAACAAATGCAGAAAGTAATCAGATTTGCTAATGGGATGCTGGACTTTATATATCTAGAGGAACAGAATACAAGGGGTAGAAGTCATGCTTCAGCTGAATGAAATCCACACCTGGAGTTACTGTGAGCAGCTCTGGGCATCACGCCTTAGGAAGGATATATTGGCCATGGAGGGAGTACAGCAGAGATTTACCAGAATGATAATGGATTCAAGAAGTTAAATTATCAGAACAGGTTACACAAACAAGGGTTGTATTCCCTGGAATTTGGAAGGAGAAGGGTGTTTATCAATGTTTTCCCAGAGAACGGATAGGATAGATAGAGAGAAACTATTTCTGCTCTTTGGGACGACCTTTGCCTTGGGTACATAATCTAAATATTCAAGCCAGACCTTTCAAGAGTGAAATTAGGAAACATGTCTACAAGCAAAAGGTGGTAGGAATTTAGAATTCTCTTCCACAAGTAGCAATTGATGCTAGATCGATTGTTAATCTTAAAACTGAGATTGATAGATCCATAATAACTAAAGGTGTTAAGGGGCATGGGTGGGTTTATGGATTAAGGTCACAGATCAGCCATGATCTCATTGAATGCTAAAGCAGGCTCGTGAGATTAGATGGTATACTCCCATTCCTATATACAAAGAGTGACATGCAGTCAAAATGTGTGTGTGTCAAATTGTGTATATATAAATTGTGCATGTATAAAAATGTATAAATGTGTTTATGCATAGAATTATGTATGTGAATAACAATTATTTTTTATTCATTCACGGGATGTGGGCTTTGCTGGCTGGGCCAACAGTTATTGCCCATCCCTAGTTGCCCTTGAGAAGTTGGTGGTGAGCTGCCTTCTTGAACCGTTGCAGTCCCTGTGGTGTAGGTACATCCACAGTGCTTTTAGGAAGGGAGTTCCAGGATTTTGACCCAGCGACAGTGAAGGAACAGTGATATGTTTCCAAGTCAGGATGGTGAGTGACTTGGAGGGGGAATTTCCAGGTGGTGGTGTTCTCACCTATATGCTGCACTTGTCATTCTAGATGGTAGTGGTTGTGGGTTTGAAAGGTGCTGTCAAAGGAGCCTTGGTGAATTACAGCTGTGCATCTTGTAGTAGATGATACATACTGCTGCTACTGTGCATCAGTGGTGGAGGGAGTGAATGTTCGTGGATGCGATGCCAATCAAGCAGGCTGCTTTGTCCTGGACAGTGTCAAGCTGTTGTGGGAACTGCACTTATCCAGGCAAGTGAACAGTATTCCATCATTCTCCTGACTTGTGCCTTGCAGGTGGTGGACATGATGCATGAATTATGGATTTGATGTTGTGCTGGTAGGAAGTGGTCTGAATATAGAGTTAATAATTTGCATAAGATTTCTGAGCTGATGGTTATGAACCTCAAAACATTGAGATTAAAGGATAAAATTTATGATGAGGTTTTTTGTTTGTAATAAGGCTGCATTCTTCTAGTTCAGGGACCTTGAGGGGGGAAAATTTACCAGGATAATCACATTTCAAATACAAGTAATGGGATCGTGAAATAGATCAATTTTAGTAATAAGTTAAACCAGCTTTACTGAATTAATTTATTGTTCAGTAGACTCTGCAATAAATTCAGTCTGCAAGTTAAAATTAACTGTGGCTATAGTGTTTATCGCAATAGATATCTATTCTGCTCTTATTGCCTTGAAAGTCGCATTCAAGATAGACTAACCTCAATTGACTGAAAATGAATTTTTTGGATTAATAATCAGCCAACTGTTAAAAGTGTTCCAAAACTGATGAGTTTGCATTCCAAAGAGGAATGGAGCTATTAGTCCTAGAATTGCCAATTCTAGTTGTAGGTCTTCCTGGACAGCTGATCACATGATGGAAATACTTTAGGACATTTTCAGCAGATGGTAGCATTGTGGTACTGTTACTGGACAAGGAATCCAAACACCTGGAGTAATGTTTAGGAGGCATGAGTTTAATTCTCACCACAGCAGCTAAGAAATTTGAATTCAATTAATTAATAAATCTGAAATAAATTACTAGTCTCATTAATAGTGATTATGGAACTACTGGATTGTGGTAAAAATCCTCCTGATTCACTAAAGACCTCCAAGGGAAGAAACCTGTCACCCTCACCTGGTCCAGCCTATGCATGGCTTCAGATCTACAGCAATGTGGTTGATTCTTAACTGCCCTCTGAAATGTCCCACCAAGCCACTCAGTTATATCAAACTGCCACAGAAAAAGCACCGTGGATGTACCTACACCACACGGACTGCAGCAGCTCAAGAAGGTGGCTCACCACCATCTTCTCAAAGATATTTAGAGATGGACAATAAATACTGGTCCTGACTGCAACACTCACATCCCAAGAATGAATAAGGAAGGCATTTACTTCTACATCCACTGGCTTCCTCCTTTAGACCTCTGTGTCTTCTCTGACAGTCCTTTTGTTTAATGGAACTGGAAGAAAGTTGTGTTCTTGTATGTGGCCAGCCTCATTTCCATTTCCATCTATGCTTGTCTGATCACCCTTTTGACAAGCTTCTGAAGTTTATGTTTATCACTATCAACCATTTTCAAAGCTCCTTCCTCTTCCTTTAATTACAATCAGCTATCACGCTGATTCAGTTTGGGCCTTTGAGTCTAACCGTGCTAAGGTAAAAAATTAGTCGAGCTTTATGTCCTGATGTAAATCTTTGAAAGTGTGCCACGTGTCCTGTACTGAGGTGTTAACAAGTTATTCCCCATCACTTTATTTCACCTTTTTGCTCATCTCCTACTATTTGGCATTTTGAAGTATTTCCACCTGAGTCTCACCCCCCTTACTAATCTCACCATCATTGCTTTAACAATAAAAAATTCACCACTCACTTCTCAAGGTACCTCCAAACCTATGCTTCAACTCTTGTACATTTTCTCTTTCAATAAGGAGCAGGAAGACGCCATCCAGCCCCTGTTCTGCCACTCAATTAGCTTGTGGCTGATCTGTAATTTAACTCTATTTAACCCACTTTGGCTCCTTAAGCAAAACCACTCTTACCAATCAAAAACCTATCAATTTCAGATTTGAAATTTTGACTTAACCCCACAACCTCAACAGCATTTTTAAGGAGAAAGGGTTCCAGGTTTCTAATGCAATTTGTGTGAATAAGTGCTTCCTGGCATCACCCTTGAACAGTCTAATTTTCATTTTTAGGTTATGCCCCCTCGATCTGGATTCCAAAGGAAATAGCTTCCCTAACAAATTCTTTAATCAACTTAAAAACCTCAGAAGATTACCACTTTTAAGCTCAATGAACTACGATAGTTTATAAAACCTGTGCTTATAATTTAATCGGCTAAGCCCAATATCATTCTGATGAGTCTGCACTGCATCGTTTAGCATGGTCTTATTTAATTATTGGTCTTTTTTAAACTTACCTGTTGCTAGAATTCTGCTGAACATACAAACGTACAAATTGGGAGCAGGAGTAGGCCACTTGGCCCCACGAGTCTGCTCCTCCATTCAACATGGTCATGGCTGATCGGATTGTAACACAGAAGGAAAAATCAGTAAAAACTGGGAAATAAAAGTTCTGGGCTGATCTGGCCTTGTACACCTTAAAATGGAACACCAGTAAAACTGGGAAATAAGAGTATTCATCAGACAAAAACAGTCTGAACTGTTTTCTTTTCCCTTCTGGGAACCTCCCACCTACCCCTAATAACCTTTCACCCCCTTGTTTATCAATAATCTATCTACCTCTGCCTTAAAAATATTTGAAGGCTTTGTTTCCACTACTGTTTGCGGAAAGAAGTTCCAAAGACTCACTACCCTCCTCATCTCTGCTTAAATTGGAGACACCTTATTTTTAATCTCCACACCCACCTTCTGTTGCCCTTGTTTTATTTTCTTATATTATCAATAATTACATTCGATGGGTGCGTATGACCCTTGGTTAAATTAAGGATTTAAAATGCGAAAGAACACATTTTCATTTTCACTGATCTGATCATCACTTATTTTGGTTTCTCTCTCCTTGGGTTGCTACAATGAGAAGATGCAAATGACAGTGATGAATAGAAGCAATGGTCAAGGAAAGCAGTTTTTGAGCAGGTCGCTGCTGTGGTCTCACTCAGTGCTGAAAGACGGGAGAGTAGTGTCGTAAAGTGTTCAGCCTACGAGTGTTCAAAGGTGAAAATTAAAACTAAAACTTTCATAAACCTTCCTGTAAAAAAAACTGACTTCACCACAGGTCATCAGAATGAAACATCTGTGTGAACTGCCACTCTGAAAGGAACAACCAGGAAAACTCAGAAAGGAAGGGGGCCTGAACTGGTCTTGCACCTTAAAATGGAACTCCAGTGCCAGCATTACTGATTTTCACAGTAATTTGAAAATTTTGAACTTTTTCTTTCTTGCCGAGGTGATCAATCTTCCATCCTGGAAAACCTCGGGCATCCAGGACAGTTGGCAAACCGAAGACTCCTCCCCCGCTCAAGCAAAATGGAGGGGAAGAGGGTGAGCCGCAATTGGAAAAAGTGTTCATGATTCTACATATGCCCCTCACCCTCACTTTCTTCCTAAGTTTAGTTTGCTGTAGCTAATTCCTGATCAATGAACGAGCAAGATTCTTTCTCAATACTGAGCAGTTTTCAACATGCTACAATTAGGCTGCTAACCGACTCTAGCTCATACTGGAAGCTATTACCAGAGCTGTCTAAACATTGACAATGTTATTTCAAGAACCCAAAGCAAGATTCACAAATACATGCTATTGGTTTTTGCTGTTTAGTTCGAAGAATTCCATTGAGAGTTCATCATCTATATTTGAACTGGATGATGCTCTCCTTTCAAGAGATGCCTTTCAATTCTGTTTCACTGCTCTGACTATTGGATAGTGCTTGACTATTTCAGAAGGTTTGTCTTGTGAGAATTCCTAGAAATATAAGCATGAACGTGTGTAAATATTTTTTGTCAGTACCTGCACGTCATTATAGCACTTGGGGGAGCAGCCATCATTTTAGTGAAGACAGGGATTATGGTGGTGATATGAGGAGCTTGTATTCTAGACATTCTATGGAGAAAGATTGGATCTACTTCTTCCACTGATGCTGTGCGCTATTATTGCACTTGATGTAAAGTGAATAGTATTGAAAACAGCTCTCTGGGGCCTGAGTTATAAGCCTCAGAATGGCACACTGGATGGTCCTGTGGACATCTGTAAGGACACAATGAAGCGTATTGAAGTGTTATGTGGTTTTCATTTTCACCTAGGAACATGAGGGATAGGAGGAGACCATTCAGCCCATTGAGCTTGTACCTCAACTTCATATACTTACCTTTGATTCACATCTGTGAAATAACAAACCTCTCCACAGGACTACCAGCAACCACAGCCTTTCGAGAGAGAGGGTTTCAGATATCTGCTGTCCTTTACTTGAGAAAGCACTTCTTGATTCTGCTGTTGAGTGACTTTACCCTAATTTCATTTTCCTTCATGTTCCTGGCAGAGGAAATAGTTTCTCACTTATACTGAGAATGCCAGCGAGGGAGGTGTTTCTCTTTGTTTAATGGTCAGGTTTCAGGAGCTGAGGTAGGCCTGGGATCTGGTCCATTTGAAACTTTCTCTTATGGGCTGCTGGTTGCTGAGGTCCAGCTTGTCCTTCTGTTGCATCGGGACGGAGCAAGTCTTCAAGCACTTCCCACTCTTGTCTCCTGTTTTTCCTGCTTCTTCTTGCCTGGCTCCTCCTCTTTCCTGCTGTCATGGAAGCTTTAGGTTGGGAATTTTCCTGGATCTGCTACCACTTCACCGTGGTAGCTCTGTTTCTTCAAGGTAGAGGGTTAAGATGTCCTTCTGTGTCCAGGCCCTTCCTTGGGTATGTGCTTTGACTGGTTTTTGATCATTTGTTACATATGCCTAACATCATAGCTCATATGTTTTAGAGGTATAGCTTTTTAGTTTTAGAAATTGAATTTCAAATGGAGATCAGTGGGAAAACAAAACCCTGGTAAACATCCAGAGACTGGCAAACCACACAGACATAAGGTAGCTCCAATTCAAAGGGTAAATTGTGTTTACTGGATAAAGTCAGAGTAAAAGAGTGAGAGTCAGAAAAGAGCAGGTGAGCTTACTCAGCTAAAGTACTGGAGACATGACAGTGTTTCAATAAAATATATAAATTATTCATGTGGTTTCCTGGAATTAAAGAAAGCTTTTGAATTAAAAGGTAGTTTGCATTTCTACTTGGGAATAGGCTGTGTGTGCCATGTTCCCGTGGAGATGTTTTGATGTCTGTTAATTGAATTAGTGCATAGCCACAGGAAGGAAGACTGGTTTATGTTTGGAAAGGCAGCTAAGGGAGTGTGTCAGCTTTGGGTCTTATGTAACCTGTAGCTCCTTGGAATTGGAGAGATAAAGCCAGACCCACACCAGAAGTAGAGTAAATGCTAGATTTATTGTCCGTGGTGCAGCCTGCGATTGGGAGCTGATATTCAATATAAGAAAAAGTTGGTAAGGGGAAAACAACTGGAAGGAGTGTTTATCTGGAAGATGAAGGAAGAACTTTACAGTAATCCCTCCAGTGAAAGGCAGCTGACCTTGGTGCAGGCTAAATTCAGCAAGTAATCAGCTTGGTTGCAATTTGAAACTAGAGCAGTGGGCTATTGGAAACCAAGGGCCTTTTCTGAAGTTTTAAGCCACTGCACAGGAGTTGCAGGAAGACCCGTGCTTGCGCTCTGGGATCCAGAGTCATGAGGCCTTAAGGAACTTTGGAGGGTTGCTTAGACAAAGGCGAATGGAAGGACCCCCATGAAATCTTGTACCTTGGAGAATAACTGGAACACTGAATAGAAATCAGAGTGAATTCCAGAGACAGGTGATTTATACCTTTGGTTTGGTCCCAGAGAAGTGACTGAACCTTCAAGAGTTCAAAAGATAAGGGGGGGGTTGGGAGGGGTGGTGGTGTGGGGGAAAGTAAAACGTAGAACTGAGTTTATAGCATAGGTCTTTATAAGCCACAGTGTTCAGTTCATGGTGTTTGCTTCGTTTAATTTCTCTTTATATATACAATAAAGTTTGTTTTAGTTTAAAAATGTGATACCATGTGACATAGTCTTGTTGGTTAATAGCTGGGTGTTCGGATTTCTTCTTTAAACGTTAATGGTCCCTAACAGGATTGTAACAGCATTCTTTTCTTACATATAGCCCTGTGATATCATTGATAATGTTCCTCATTCCTTACTCTACCATTTCTCTTTGAAGCATGTACCATATTCTACACATTCTTCTGCAAGTGTTTAGTTATTGGCACTGTGCTAACCTCCTGGATGCTCCCTCATGACTTCTGTTTTATGACAGATTTCAACATCTGTGGGTGGGGTATTTCTTTGTCCCCTTGCAACACCCACAATAATTTGAAGGAGCTCATTGGTTAGGCAGGTCCGACTATTCCTCATTTCCTTCATCAGTGCTGCAATCTACCGACTCCACAGTTGGCATGAGCATTATTTATTTCACTTATTTTCTTAATGAGGGAATATTGGGAGACTTAATATCATTATTGCAAATTTCCAGATTTGAGGTTTCCTGTTCAATTGTTCATTGGATTATATAGCGTAGAATGGACAGCACAGAAACGGACTATTTAGCCTGTTACAATCCCAACTGATGTTAACACTGGACAAGTCAGATCCCAAGGTGAAACCTGGCTTGGTAGATCCCAACTTTTATTTTTTTTAGAAACATTGGAGGTAAGTTACTGAACATATTCACAGGAGAAAAACAGAATTACCTGGAAAAACTCAGCAGGTCTGGCAGCATCGGCGGGGAAGAAAAGAGTTGACGTTTCGAGTCCTCATGACCCTTCGACAGAACTTGATTTCGAGTCCAAGAAAGAGTTGAAATATAAGCTGGTTTAAGGTGTGTGTGTGGGGGGCGGAGAGATAGAGAGAGAGAGAGGTGGTTGTATGGACAAACAAGCAGTGATAGAAGCAGATCATCAAAAGATGTCAGCGACAATGGTACAATAGAACACATAGGTGTTAAAGTTAAAGTTGGTGATATTATCTAAACGAATGTGCTAATTAATAATGGATGGTAGGGCACTCAAGGTATAGCTCTAGTGGGGGTGGAGGGGGCATAAAAGATTTTAAAATATTTAAAAATAATGGAAATAGGTGGGAAAAGAAAAATCTATATAATTTATTGGGAAAACAAAAATTATAAATTATATAGATTTTTCTTTTCCCACCTATTTCCATTATTTTTAAATATTTTAAAATATTTTATGCTCCCCCCACCCCCACTAGAGCTGTACCTTGAGTGCCCTACCATCCATTCTTAATTAGCACATTCGTTTAGATAATATCACCAACTTTAACTTTAACACCTATGTGTTCTATTGTACCATTGTCGATGACATCTTTTGATGATCTGCTTCTATCACTGCTTGTTTGTCTACACAAGCACCTCTCTCTCTCTATCTCTCCGCCCCCCCACACACACACCTTAAACCAGCTTATATTTCAACTCTTTTTTGGACTCGAAATCAAGTTCTGTCGAAGGGTTATGAGGACTCGAAACGTCAACTCTTTTCTTCTCCGCCGATGCTGCCAGACCTGCTGAGTTTTTCCAGGTAATTCTGTTTTTGTTTTGGATTTCCAGCATCCGCAGTTTTTTTTGTTTTTATATTCACAGGAGATGCTGATGAACTTTAACACAAAGAATAAAACATTAATTAAGCAAGAAAAATGAACCATATGACACCAGACAAAAAGATTAGAAAGATCTCAATACGAACACAAGATCATGATTCAAATATTCGCTATTCCCTCACCCCAGCTATATCTTTACAGGCACATGGGGGAGAATTTTCGGCTTGGCAAGTGGGGGCAGGGCCCGCTTCAGGGCCCACTTGCCGAGGCGTAAAATAAGCGGAGTGATGTCGGGCGTGCGTCCCAATGCCACCGTGTATCATTTGGATTTTCGTTTCAGTGGGTGTGCAGCCGACTCGGCTGTGCGCCTGCCAAACTGTCAAAGGCCTGGTAAGGCCATTAATGAACTAATTAAGCCTGTTGAGAAAGCTGCCTGTCCAACCTTAAGGTTGTCAGGCAGGCGAAGAGCCCAGGCGGCCTTCGCATTTTTCATGGAACCTCATCCACAGGCGGGATGAGGTTTCACGAAGGGTTTTATAAATTAAATAAATGTTTTCGTTAAAGTTCATTGACATGTCCCAGCTCATGTGACACTGTCGCATGAGAGGACATGCCTTAAATTTGTTTTTTCTCCATTGAAATTTTTAAAACTTAAAACTCATCTCCATGAGGCACCCAGACGCGTGTGAAAAAATACACTCCTGACTCAGGTAAACCCGCCCAGCCAGTACAGGGAGTGCACAGCGCTTCCAGTCGCGCATCACGCTGGGTGGGCTTTAATTGGCCCGCCCATGTAAAATGGCGGCGCAGATCCAATTGGGGGCACCTGTGCCTGCCCCCACACAACCCTCCCCCCAACGGGGGGAAAATTCTCTCCATACAAATTTGGAAAGATGAAACAGTAACCCAACTATCTTATCCTCTAATTCTAATATTCAGGGTAAGTAGGTGGTGCATGTGAATTAACAGAGTGATCTGTGGTCAGACACACCACACTCCAAACTAAATGACAAATGACACCCAAGCAGATTCCATGAATTTCTCAACAACCCACACAGACACTGTCACACTGTCAGCCAACTGGGTCTCACTGAATCTCTATCTATCTCACCCGGGTTTCCAATCCTCGTTTAAAGAAATTGCCTTGGAATTCTCTCCAAAAGTCGCTCCCACTTGGACAGATACAACAGGGATCAACCTCCAGGGTTTCAATCTCGCCTTCCATGATTCCTTCCCCACCGCATCTCCGGGTACATTCCAGCTACACTTTCCAAGCACAATTTCAGATCTTCAGCCAAGCCAAGCTGAGCACCACTGCTCCAAAGGATACCTTTGTCGCAACAGCCCACAGTCCAGAGTCACTGACCTCCAGCTGCCCTTGCAGATCTTCCGGACTCCTCTCAAGCCTACTTTGCTTCAAGTCTGCTCCCCGCAGCTGTTGCTTTAACTCAAAGCCCATTTCTCTATTCCTTTCTCTCAATTTTACTTAACAGGATCTGTCCTTGATTTCTGTCCTGGTCGCCGTAACTGGGACTGTCTTCTGAGGCGCTTTCTGATCCCTGCCCTTTTTCCCTGCCTGGGACTTTCTCCTGGAAATCCTTTCTGTCCCACTCTTTGGTTTGGGACCTTCTCCCTGTCTCCTGCTCCTGGGACACTTTCCTCCGAGTGGATCCCCCGTTCCAGGTCAATCGACCAACTTTTCGCGTCATCTCACCTTTTTTCTTCTTTTCTTCTGCACAGGGTCAGCTCCTGGGCCAGAAGAAGGAAAAAAAATCCACTAACTGTGCATGTGCAGCCATTTCCCGAATGGTGCGTGTGCAGAAGACCTGAAGATGATACAAAAACCCCAAAGTCTGCATGTGCAGCCACTTCCTAAGCTCTGAATGCCAATTTAAAAATAATTATCACATTTTTGTCACAAGCCCAACTGGTCTGTGTCGTTTTTTCATTCATTCATGGGATGTGAGCTTCGCTGGCTGGGCCAGTATTTATTGCCCATCCCTAGTTGCCCTTGAGAAGGTGGTGGTGAGCTGCCTTCTTGAGCCGCTGCAGTTCATGTGGTGTAGGTACACCCACAGTGCTGTTAGGGAGGGAGTTCCAGGATTTTGTCCCAGCGACAGTGAAGGAACGGAGATATATTTCCAAGTTAGGATGGTGAGTGACTCGGAGGGGAACTTACAGATGGTGGTTTTCCCATCTATCTTCTGCTCTTGTCCTTCTAGGTGGTAGTGGTCATGGGTTTGGAAGGTGCTGTCGAAGGAGCCTTGGTGAATTCCTGCAGTGCATCTTGTAGATGGTACACGCTGCTGTTATTGTGTGTCGGTGGTGGAGGGAGTGAATGTTTGTGGATGGGGTACCAATCAAGCGGGCTGCTTTGTTCTGGGCAGTGTCAAGCTTCTTGAATGTTGTGGGAGCTGCACTCATCCAGGCAAGGGCCATGTAGATGGTGGACAGGTTTTGGGGAGCCAGGAGGTGAGTTAGTCGCCTCAGGATTCCTAGTCTCTGACCTGCTGTTATAGCCACAGTATTTATATGGCTAGTTCAGTTCAGTTTCTGGTCAGTGATAACCCCCAGGATGTTGATAGTGGGGGATTCAGTGAGGGTAATGCTACTGAACATCAAGGGGCGATGGTTAGATTTTCTCTTGTTAGAGATGGTCATGACCTGGCACTTGTGTGGTGCGAATGGTACTTGCCACTTGTCAGCCCAAGCCTGGATATTGTCCAGGTTTTGTTGCATTTTGACATGGACTGCTTCAGTATCTGAGGCGTCACGCATGATGCTGAACATTGTACAATCTTCAGCGAACATCCCCACTTCTGACCTTATGATGGAAGGAAGGTCATTGATGAAGCAGCTGAAGATGGTTGGGCCGAGGGCACTTACCCTAGGAATTCCTGCAGTGATGCCCTGGAGCTAAGATGACTGACCTCCAACAACCACAACCATCTTCTTTGTGCTAGGTATGACTCCAACCAGTGGATAGTTTACTCCCTGATTCCCATTGACTCCAGTTTTGTGAGGGCTGTTTGGTGCCACACTGGGTCAAGTGTGGCCTTGATGTCCAGGGCGGGCAGTCACTCTCACCTCACCTTTTATGCTCCACATGAGCCTCCTCCCACTCTATCTCAGCAATCATCATAACCTTCTGTTCCTTTGTTCCTCATGCAGCTGTCTAGTTTGCCTTTAAATGTATCAATGCTATTCAAGTCAACTACTTAATGTGGTAGTGAGTTCCACATTCCAACCATTCTCTGAGTGAAGAAGTTCCTGTTGAGTATTGTATGTTGCTGTCTCATGAAGAGGTCTAGAGGCTTGAATGTCTGTTTATTATAAAACATAACTACAAAGAAATATACAGGATTCAAGCCCAGTCATGACCCATCTGCATGCAGACTTCTACCAAACAACTACTGTACTATTAAACTACTACCAATCATGTGACTCCCTTTACTTCATCAATGGTACTGTTTCCTCATATTAACCTTTCAGTCCTGAAAATCCTAACACTGCAGTTTCTCCTGAATCCCCTATTGGACTTATTAGTTCCTTTCTTAAAATTATTGCCCCTAGATTTGGTCTCCCCACAATTGGAAACATCTTCTTTACCTCTATCCTATCAAACCAAAAGCAGTGATAGGTAACCACTCAACCTTCTCTTTCCTAGAGAAATGAGTCCAACTTGTTTAATATTTCCTGGTATCATCCTTGTAATTCTTCTTTGCACCTTCTCCAACATATGAACCTCCTTCTTTTATAATATGGGCACCAGTTGTTTATTTGTTGTAGTAAACCCAGGCTCTGAGATTGCAGTAAGCTGGGTCACAGGGTCATGGTGAGAGCAGTGAAATCGGTATAATTTGCTCTAAATACCAAAGTCCCCAGCAACGCACTTACTTTAGCACAGACAAAAGCCCAAACAGCATTTATACCAACTGTTAATCTCAGCATTGGTCGTGCCCATTACATGGAATTTGTGATGCCAGATGAAGGGTTAAATCCAATAGCAAAGTCAAAATAAAATGACCACTGTGACACGTTGCGCTTATTCCCACAGGCATGTTTCCTTCACAGCGCCCTCTGCACTCTGAAGTTAAAGGATATTATCAGGAATTAGGTTAAAATAATTCAAAGCCCTTAATGGAGTGTGTGAATGGAGTAGAGGGTCATTGCAAAATTGTGCAGAGCACTCTGCACTCAACATCTGTCACATCTCTCTCTTTTAAAACTTCAAAAGAACTACTGACCTTAATTAAAGGAGAATTATTTCAACAGAAATTGAAGAATGCCATCAGCTGAGCATTAGAAAAGACCTTTGAAAATATTTCAATGACATTTCGAATATAAAGAGTTTAGATGTGTATTGTTTATCTGCGGGATTATCTCGGAGAGTGTGAATTGATCATATTTAATGACAAGAATGAAGACAGATGTTGGTTTCCTCCAGTGTAATTTTGTAACTGAAAGTTCATTTTAAACTTAGCCTTCCTATGAGAAACTGATGGAATCAGGGTGGGAGCCTGTTTTACACCACCTCTCCGCCCCACCCCCATGCCCACCATTGCAGTACAATGGAGTTGGCGTGTGGGATGGGCATCCAACCCCAACTCATTCCTAGCTGGTGAGTTTGGTTAAAATAAAATCAGGTCTAAAGGACCTGAGAATTCATTCCAGTCATTTCATTTATTGTTTGCTATCGCTGAAAAGAGAGAGATTTGCTGAAGCTTTTTGGCTTGAACTCATCAGGACAAACACAATACCAAATTTCACATGATCACAACAATTTATACTACAAAAGAATAGGGTGCTGAATGGTTGACAAGTTGGATCTGATTGACTGAGACTTTGCCATGGAGAAAGCAATGGGGAACTATGGGTTCTCTACATCTATCTACCATAAGCCTACCTACACCGGTCACTATTGTTATGGCACAGCCGATGGTGAATGCTGAGTTGTTCCAATCTCAACTGCCACAATTTATTTTGCAAATTGAATAAATTTTGCGATCCGTGCCCTGAATTCAGTACTGATAAGACCACCAAGTGTTATAGGTTTTTACAAAACTAGATTAAACATTTATTAATAGAAGAAATTATTTTGAATGCATACATAGATCTACAAATTGCTACTATGATAATTTCTAAATTCCCTAATCAGTCTAACTCCCAGTTACACTTTTGTTAAGTCAACAGTGAGACTCATAAGTTTTAAAAAAACCCAGGCAAAAAAAGATGATATCCTGAACAAGTCAACTTCCAAGTGAATTTTCTTAATTTCTGTCCTTTGAATTCAGCAGCTCAAGGCATAGAAGTTGAAGGCTTTTTGACACACTTGTAAGATCTTAAAAATGCCTTCCCCGACACACAGCCCTTGCTTCTTCTTTATACATATCTTTCTCTTTCAATGTAAATACCCATTGGCCAGGATTTTGCCCCTTGTTGGGCGGGCTTGGCTGGGCTGAGCAGGAGTGAGTCTGGCCCCGACTGCGATTTCATGCTGGCGGGACACTTAAGGCCTGCCCAGCCTGAAACGCATGCTGTAGCACTCAGTGCTGCCTCTGCAGGGGGTGGAGGAGGGCGAGCACGCAAGTTCATGCATGTGCGCAGGTGTGCGCAGGAAAAGCTCCCTTGAGGCACAGAGATTTTGAAAAATAAAAATGAAAGATTTAAAAAATGTTAACAACATGTCCCCTCATGTGACTGTCACATGAGTAGGGACACATTAGAAATTAGTTTGAAAATTTTTTTGTAATGATGGATCGAAACCTCATCTCGCCCGTGGAAGAGGTTTGGCAAAAAATCCAAAGGCCACTTGGCCTTTTCGCCTGCCTGTCATAAGATTGGACGGGCAGTGAAAAATGTCATTGAATTAGATCTTTAATGGCCTTAATAGGCCTGTTAATTGTCAGTGTGCACGCTGCCGACTCCTGTATGCGCCTGCCAACCAAAATATCACGCGTCATTTTACGCTCGCTCAGGTTGGGTGCGCGCCCGCCGGCAAGTGAAATGTTCTGGCCATTGTTTCACTATGTCTTTGGACTTTATCTCCCTGATACTAAAACCCTCGCATAGCACTCAGTTTTACCAGTCATCTTTAGGAAAAATAAACACACCGTTTCTAAACTTCATCTGACTAGGTGATACATTTCACCCCTCCTTTGTAAACAACCTAGTCTGGTTTGTTTCAAAATACAAATGTTCCCTTTATACCTGGTGTTTCTCAACTTCCCCATGTTTACCTAATTAACATTTCAAACCTAACCTCTCTTCCTAGATCAAAGCATCCAGACTAGCTGCCTCTAATTCAATTAAATCTCACACACACGTGCACACACACACACACATACATACACATATTTAGGCACATAGACACATCCCACTATTACTCTAATTAATATTAAGCTCCAATAACATTATGAGAATTATTTTATCTTCTTGACACTATCCATGTTGGGATTCATATAGCTCCATGCACTATAAGATTAACCTCATCAGCAATCTTGTAACTAAGCCGCTAGCCATTTGCTCACTTTGTAAGCTCGAAGCAGAAATAGAGCACATCAGAGCTATCCTGTGGGTTAAAGGCTACCTTGATCAGATCATTGTTCACTGTGTATTGTGCAAACTCACAAATGGGCGAAAAGTCACCACTTTCGGACCTGAAACGTGCCTGCTCTACCTCCAATCGCCCTGGAAAGGAAAAGTATTTTAAAAATTTGAATAGGTCAAGCAAGCCGTTTCAGACTGCTACTGTGCAGTGGCTACACAAATGGTATTTTCCACTAACACTGTACTGCAGTCAGTCCAAAAAGATGTTCTGCCTACCACACAATTGAACAAAGTCTGGTATAAATTTCAGTGCTGGCACGATGCCAAGTATGGAGGCCATTTGTCACAACGATTGGCTGAAGGAATCAGACAGCATGTTCATCCTGTTGTTTGTAATAGGCATAGTATAGCCCATACTCAACGAACCCAACGTTGCAAAACCCAGAACAAAACATCTACTATTAGATGCGATTGATTCTGCAATTGGGCAGCAATTGCTGAACCATCCTGAGTATGCTAAGTGCTACACTAACAACCACTTTAAGATAACCTCATAATGTGGCTTATTATGCTTGCTAGAAGCAACATACATTCATATGCAGGGACACATTCTCTACAAACAGAAGTAATATGATCAAGCTTTGGACCTTTTTTGAATTGTGTGGGAACTTGGGGAGCCCAAAGTTCTCTGCTCTTTTCACCACGGCAATGCCTTAGCCAACTGGAGTTGACTTGCCAACCGATCAGCACCCTTTTGTCCTGTAGTATAAATTGTTGTGATCATTTGAAATTTGGCATTCTTGCATTTGTTCTGATGAGTGCAAGATGAAAAGTTTCGGCAACATGTCTCTCTTTTCAGCAATATTCAAATTTTTTCCTACCAAGTGGCTGTTTGTTTTGCTATCTTTATGGGATTAATTTCATTGGTGTTCCTGGGGTGAAGTCTCGCTGAATTGGATGGCAGGTTGGATAACTGGGTGGGGCTCTCAGCCTCCTGTTTTTCTGCTCATTACAAGTAACTAAAAGTTTGAGACTGTCACAATTCAGATGTGTTTTTCCCCGCGCCTGATTCTCTCTGATCCACCCTCCCACTAACTGAGACACCAACTGGGAGTGTTAAGTCATTAACCTCAGCAGTACTCAAGTTCTGTACTACCATATGATTATCTAAAAGTTAAACCACCTCTCAAGGTTGATTGCGAATCTTTACCAAGAGCAGGCTGCCCTGACTAAAGAGATAAACACAGAAAATGCAGGAAATATTCAACAGACCAGGGAGCCTCTGTGCAGAGAGAACAGAGTTAATGTTTAAGGTTGATGACCTTTCATTGGAACTGGGAAAAGTTCAACATTTCAGCAAGTGAAGGTTAAGGGTGGAAAAAGAACACAAGAAGGAACCCGTGATAGAGTGGAAGACAGGAGAGGTTAGAGAAATGAGTTGGTGGTGCGAGGCTAAAGACTGTGGTTAAGGGAGATGTAAAGAAACTAAAGGTATCTCCAGAGGAGGTGTGAATGGCAAAATGGCAGTGAAACCAAAAAAAAAAACAAGAGAAAAATGTGACTTGAATTGAAATGAGCAAAGAAAAAGGAAACACAATAATGGGGGTGGGGACAGGGGAGGTGGAGCAGGTGGCATTGGTCATTATCTGAAAATGTTCAACTCAATGTTGAGTCTGGTAAACTAACGTGCCTAATCATCAGGCCCTGGATGTCATCGCACCGGGCTGCAGTTTTATGAGTGGCATACAGAAAGCTGCATGGGGATACCCAGTCATGATTTGAAAATGAGAAACTGACAGGCAATTCAAGAAGTCAATTGGAACCAATTTAACAGGACTCTAAGATATTTTCATTAGGTGCCCGGGGGACAAGGACTCACAGTCTTGGCAGCTTTTAAAAGGTGGCCATGGGCTGGCAGCTACTAGTGTTGTTGCACTTGACAGTCATGCAGGGGAGATTTCTCACTTTCGTTTGCCCAAACGAATAGAAGGGTCATGAGGACTCGAAACGTCAACTCTTTTCTTCTCCTCCGATGCTGCCAGACCTGCTGAGTTTTTCCAGGTAATTCTGTTTTTGAATAGGCGAGCCATTGATTTGAGGTTGAGGCTCACTGAGGAGTTTTTTCTCCTGGCAGGCGGTTCACTGGAGAGGAGCCTGATGCGGTGGGGGGGGTGGGGGTGGGGGTGGTGGGGGTGGTGATGTCGGGGGGCAGTGGGGAGGTTTGTTGGGCTAGGGAGTTTTGCAGCACCTGTTGCAAATGTGCCCCTGTTATAGCAGCAGTGCCAAGGTGACCTGTGTGTTGTTTATTCCAGAAAGGGTTCCTCCGGCTGGAGGAGGATCTGAGAAGGAGGGAGGCAGGGAGAAGCGGGTAAATTGAAAAGCAGCAACCTCAAGGCTACCTGCAGGGACAGCCGCATAATGGGGAAACAGCAGAGGGAACCGGCCACAGAGATCGGAACAGAGACAAGCGTACCCAGTGGCAGTGTGCACAGACAATGGATGAGCTATTTTTGGATGTAGTGGTTTATACAAATGAGTGGCCAATTTCAGAAGGCATTTAAGAGTCAACTACATTGCTGTGGGTCTGGAGTCACATGTAGACCAGACCAGGTAAGGACAGCAGATTTCCTTCCCTAAAGGGTATTAGTGAACCCGATGGGTTTTTACAACAATCGACAATGGTTTCATGGTCAGCATTAGACTTTTAATTCCAGATTTTTATTGAATTCAATTTCCACCATCCGTTGTGGCGGGATTCGAACCCAGGTCCCCAGAGCATTACCCTGGGACTCTGGAATACCACAATACCACTACGCAGTGGTGAGACAGTGTCATCAAAGACAGCGCTGGTCCTGAGATCTGTGCAGCATGATGGCAGAGGAATTGAGCTCTGATGTTGGTGGGCATCCAATGCCAGTTGCTCTCAAGTTCACTGTGGCCCTGAATTTCTCTGCCTCAGGTTCATTCCAGGGTTCCACTGGAGAAATGTGCGGCATCTCCCAATCAACCGCACATCACTGCATCAAGATAGTGACAGATGAGTTCTTCAGAAGGACCAATGAGTACATTGGGTTTACAACTAACTGATGTGGGCAGTCAGGTTGAGAGAGCCAGAGGTTTCATTGCCATGGCTGGATTCCCCCAGCGGCAAAGTGTCATAGAGTGCACACATGTGACCATCAGGGCTACCAAGGAGCAGCCAGTGGCCTTTATTAACCCAAAGAGATTTCATTCCCTCAATGTGTAACCTGGTGTGACATCACCAATGGATTCTGCAGGTGTGTGCCTGTCACCCTGGGAGCAGCTACCACACTTACATTCTCTGGTACTCCCAGGTGCCACATCTTTTCACCACCCAACCCTGGCAAATCTGGTATTTTAAGGCACAGTGTTTTCACACATATTGACAATTAGCTCTAAAACACTAGGTAGTTAAGCTGCAATTGAATGAGTATTGAAAACAAAAATAAAAATACCTGGAAAAACTCAGCAGGTCTGGCAGCATCTGGCAGCAGAGAGGAACACGGTTAATGTTTTGAGTCCATATGACTCTTCAACAGAACTAAGTAAAAATAGAAAAGAGGTGAAATATAAGCTGGTTTAAGTGGGGTTGGGGGGGGGGGGTGGGGGTGGGGTGGGTAGGAGGGGGGCAGGTGGTAGAGCTGGATAGAGGGCCAGTGATAGGTAGAGGTAACCAAAAATGTCACAGACAAAAGGACAAAGAGATGTTGAAGGTGGTGATATTATCTAAGGAATGTGCTAATTAAGGGTAGAAAGCAGGACAAGCAAGGTACAGATAGCCCTAGTGGGGGTGGGGTGGGGTGAAGGGAAGGGATCGAAGTAGGCTAAAAGGTAGAGATAAAACAATGGATGGAAATACATTTAAAAATAATGGAAAAAGGTGGGAAAAGAAAAATCTATATAAATATTGGAAAAAAAAGGGGGGCATCGGAAAGGGGCTGGTGATGGAGGAGAGAATTCATGATCTAAAATTGTTGAACTCAATATTTAGTCCGGAAGACTGTAAAGTGCCTAGTCGGAAGATGAGGTGCTGTTCCTCCAGTTTGCGTTGAGCTTCACTGGAACAATGCAGCAGGCCAAGAATGGACATGTGGGCATGAGAGCGGGGTGGTGTGTTGAAATGGTAAGTGACAGGGAGGTCTGGGTAATGCTAATGGATAGACCGAAGGTGTTGAATGAGTATTGATTTTGTTTCGCATAAATAGTAAAAATAATTAATTAGCATGTGTCAATCATTGAAAAGCACTTCACACCCATTTTGTTGGAAAGTCTTTGATCCCATTATAACTCTGAAAAGTCAGATAAAACAAAGAGACACAGGAGTTTGTTGTGATGTGATGTGCATTCACATTTAAGGGAACAAACAAACTGCTGACAATCACTACTACCTTTCTAGATATGCTGTATTAATCCCATTTTTTTCATTCATTTTTAGGATGGGGGCTTCACTGGCTGAGCCAGCATTTATTGCCCATCCCTAGTTGCCCTTGAGAAGGTGGTGGTAAACTGCCTTCTTGAACCGCTGCAGTCCATGAGGTGTGGGTACACCCACTGGTGCTGTTAGGAAGGGAGTTCCAGGATTTTGACCCAGCGACAGTGAAGGAACTGTGATATATTTCCAAGTCAGGATGGTGAGTGACTTGGAGGGAAATTTCCAGGTGGTGGTGTTCCCGTCTATCTGCTGCTCTTGTCCTTCTAGATGGGTAATGGTCAGGGGTTTGGAAGGTGCTGTCAAAGGAGCCATAGTGAATTCCTGCAGTGCATCTTGTAGATGGTACATATACTGCTGCTACTGTGCGTCAGTGGTGGAGGGAGTGAATGTTTGTGGATGTGGTGCCAATCATGTGGGCTGCTTTGTCCTGGATGGTGTCAAGCTTCTTGAGTGTTGTGGGAGATGCACTCGTCCAGGCAAGTGGAGAGTATTCCATCACACTCCTGACTTGTGTCTTGTAGATGGTGGACAGGCTTTGGGGAGCCAGGAAGTGAGTTACTCATCGCATGATTCCTGGCCTCTGACCTGCTCTTGTAGCCACACTGTTTATATGGCTAGTCCAGTTCAGTTTCTGGTCAATGGCAATCACCAGGATGTTGATAGTGGGCGATTCAGTGTTGGTAATGCCATTGAACATCAAGGGGTGATGGCTGGATTCTCTCTTGTTGGAGATGGTCATTGCCTGACACTTGTGTGGTGCAAATGTTACTTGCCTCTTGTCAGCCTGGATATTGTCCAGGTCTTGCTGCATTTGGGCATGGACTGCTTCAGTACCTGAGGAGTCACGAATGATACTGAATGTTGTGCAATCATCAATGAACATCCCCACTTCTGACCTAATGCTGGAAGGAAGGTCATTGATGAAGCAGCTGAAGATGGTTGGACCAAGGACACTACCCTGAGGAACTCCTGCAGTGATGCAACCCATTGTGTTGGAAATCACTTCATATCCATTGTGTTGGAAAGTCTTTGATCCCATTATAGCTCTAAAAAGTGAGAGGTACAACAAAGAGACACAGGATTTTGTTATGATGTAATGTACATGCACCTTTAAGGGAGCAAACGTAAACTGCTGTCAAACACTACTACATAGCCAGATATGCTGTATTAGTCCCATTTGTTTTATTCATTCACAGGACGTGGGCTTCGCTGGCTGGGCCAGCATTCATTGCCCATCCCTAGTTGCCATTGAGAAGGTGGTAGTGAGCTGCCTTCTTGAACCACTTGTAGTCTGTCTGTAAGTAGCCAGAATAGAGATTAGGTATACAATAACTTATCTCCGAGTTAACTCTATCTGTATATAGTCTAATCTTCAAATAAATAACCTACATTATCGTTCCGCCAATCTTGCGTATGACTGGTACATTTATGTCAAAGAGATACAGAATGTTACATGGTAGCAGGGTGGCAGCATGATTTTCAAGATTTGAATGAAAAGTAACTAAGCCTCAACGCTTCACATCCAGCAAGAGCAAACAGCTGGTGTGAAAATGAAGCAACTATCAAAACTCATCATGTGTAAGTGATTCTACAGCTCTGTAGGAAACCTATGCACACTGTCCATTGTGGGATTGCACCTCGTTCCTGGCAGCAGGCATTGCTCCTGGTAAGATTGGTCAAATTTGGGAGAGCTTAAATATTAAAAGTCTACTTGCTATGAATTTTAAGCAGGAAAGAAATGAAACAGCAGACTCTTGATAGTCTCTCTTTAAGCAGAACTCCACAGACAGGAAAATTCATTACTGCTTACTGTCCCTACAGGACATCTGGGGAAGCTAGATATTGCAGATTGGGCTGGGAAAAGGAATCTATCCAGCAACAGCACCTAAAAGCTAGAAGAAGCATGTAAAACATATTTTCTATTGTTTCCTTTCATTTTTGAAGGCCTGCAGTCATTTTCCTGCTGAAATAACTCTTTGTGGGCAGGGCTTAAATAAACCCAGGAAAAACCAGAAAGGACTCAACAGTACCACCATTGCAGTCAAGTGGTAACCTATGACCAGCTAAGGCAGTGGCCACTAATAGTACTGCAACTCTGAGCTAAATTAACTCCGGAGGTGCTGAACAAAACCTCAATAGTTGTCAAAAGCTCTAGGTGGCATTAAATATCCTGCAAAAAGCTAAAAGATGACCACAAAATTTCCAACACTCAGTTGGAAGGCAACAAACCTCCCCTCTGATTTTACTTTGTTCGGACAATGCATCAAGCTATGTTTCCTGGGCCTCAATATTTCTGAAACATATAAACAAGACATAAAAATAAAAATTGGTATAGGCAAAGAAGGCTTCCACATACTGAACTTGTCAAGTCTGTACAGCAACTGTCTTAAAAATCCAGATAAAATATAGTCAACACTTCAAGGACAGTTACGAGTGAAGCTCAACTTCCAAAAACACCATCTGGAATTCATGCCTGTTAGGCAACAACCAATCCATAAGTAGATGCAGACACTAGGGATGCAATTGCGACTTTATGATGTCAGAGCTGGCCAACAGAATAATTGAGCTCATGATAGCATCTACCCCAATAGAAACATTCCAAAAAGACCTCTTGGACCAACCTAAAGGTTACACAATGGAAGAACTACTAGAAAGCAGATGCAAGTAGGAAGCCATACTAATGGGCAGACAGAGTCCACAGGCCATGTGTAATTCATCCACAATTTCCCTGGCAATAAATACAGGTAAATTTAATGAGAAATGCACTCAAAAAATACCCAGTCTTTAAGGCAGTATGCGAGGCATGTGGCATCAGAGGATACTGGAAACACCGAAGCAGAAAGCAAAGGCTGGAACAAGTGGCTTGACATCAGGAGGAGCATGACCAGAGGTCTAACAGGTACATCATTTCAATCAACTTGAACATGTACTAAACAGCATTAAGACAAAATCCACAAACTGTCTAGTCAAGATCCATGGTCAGATGTTGAGGATGACCAGGCCATCATTACACAAAGTGAGCAGACATTCAGTATGGTGAACATCAAATAATGTATTGGAGCAGTGTACCAACAGAAGCCTTTGCGACCGTCCTGACTATATGGCCACAGATGAAGGGTCAGCACAACTTAAATGTAAATCTGGATACTGGTGCAAGTGCAAACCTCCTTCCACTTTGCACACATAAGTGGCAAGTGATGATTCAACCAACCACTGCCAAATTATTTGCGTACAAAAGCTCAAAGATTTCTTCCCTGCGATCTATTATACTGAAGTGCTGTTACGAAAACTCATCCTGGTCACCCCAGATGTTTTATATTGTGGACACCACAGGTCCAGTGATCGCAGACCCTATGGCATGCTAGAACCTGTCCTCAGTCAAAATCAGTGGCATTGTCAAGATTATGACCAGGACCAGAGACCACAAGGAGCACCTGCAGAAACCCTCAGCTTATACTGGGAGAAGATCACCTAACTCTGCAACGCAGATCATTAGTTAACAGGCCACTCTACACTGTTTGAAGCAAATACTTATGCCCATTCCAAACGTGCAAACTTTATACTGCGGACTGTGGAATTGCTATTTGACAGACAAGTGCAGACAAACTTCCCTAGTCATTACTCACTAATACTCCTGGGCATACATGATGCATTACTCAATAAACAGGGGAAAGTGAAAGACGGCCATTACCAGCACACTGGTAACAAATTACCTAACTTGAACCTCAGACAGAATGTTCGGGTACAACACCTAACTGATGACACATGGAATCCAGCAGAAGTCATCAGCGTATGCCCAGAACCAAGATCGTATCAAATACGGACATCAAATAGCATGAAAGTAGGATGAAAAAGATCCAATTCTGAACAATGCCATGGCCAGAAACACTGAGCAGCTACATTGCAAACAGAACATGGTCTAAGATGCACCACAAACAAAGCACCCCCTAATCAGCATTCTGAAAACATGCAGCAGCCTCCAGCAAAGATTACTATAATTATTCTGGATGGATAAGCGAACCACTGATACATCTCAGAGACTTGTAACTTGATTGCTCTGTATTAAAGTGTATTCAGACATAATAGTATTTTTTCCTGTCACATAAATAGTTTGATTCTTTAAAAGTAAACCTTTGGCTAGAAAAAAGGGGGATGTTGTGATATGATGTGTGTGTACCTTGAAGAGAGCACACCTTAAACTGCTGTCAATCATTACTACCTCAACAGGATATCATGTATTAGCCCTATGGCTTGTAGTCAGCTTCAGTAGAGATTAGATGTACAATACCTAATCTCGCAGTTTACTCTATATGTAGGTAGTCTGAACTTCAAATAAAGAACCTATATTATTGTTTCACCAATCCTTGCGCATAATTGGTCATTTTACATTGAAGAGAAGCAGAACATTACAGAATTCAGGGAAGTTTCCAAAATAGAATAATATGAATATTCAGACAGCAAATACTCTGAGAAGTTTGCAATAGGGGCAATTTAGATAGAAGTGATCTTGATTAATTCAAGTGAAATGGCCTACTAAGGTGGGGAAGCATGCTGATATCTTTATTTTGTATTAGTTGATCAAGATAAGTTATTCTGATTAACTAATTAATCTGATTAATTGTGCTTCTCTTTGTTCACTTGACTATGGAATAAAGATGGTTAACACAATAAAAGCAATTTACTGTGGATGCTGGAAATTTGAAATGAAAACAGGAAATGCTGGAAGAACCCTGCAGGTCTGGCAGCATCTATGAAGAGAGAAACAGGGTTCATGTTTCCAGTCCAATATGACTCTTCTTCGGAGCTTCATTCCCAAGACGCTTATCAGTTTGTAATGGCCTTGTTGAACTACATTTTTGTGTTTCCTGTCCCTAACCACCTCCTCTTCACCATGGATGTCCAATCCCTCTACACATCCATTCACCCCAGGATGGACTGAGGGCTCTATGCTTCTTCCTTGAACAGAGGTCCGAACTATCCCCATCCACCAACATTCTTTTCCGTCTGGCTGAACTTGTTCTCTCACTGAACAATTTCTCCTTAAACTTGTCTCACTTGCTCCAAATAAAAGCTGTGGCTATGGGAATCCACATGGGCCCCAGTTATGCCTTCTTCTTTATGAGGTATGTGGAACATTCCTTGTTCCAGTCTTACTCAGGCCCGTCCCACAACTCTTTCTCCGGTACATCGATGATTACTTCGGTGCTGCTTCATGCTCTCATCTGGACCTGGAAAAAATTTTTATCAATTTTGCTTCCAATTTCCACCCTTCCATTACCTTCACATTGTCCATCTCCGGCACTTCCCTTTCCTCCCCTGACTGCTCTGGTGATTGACTGTCCACCAATATTCATTACAAGCCTACCGACTCCCACAGCTACCTCGACTACAGTTCCTCACACCCTGCTTCCTGTAAGGATTCCATCCCATTTTCTCAGTTCATTTACCTCCATCGTATCTCTTCCAAAGATGCCACTTTCCAAAACGACGTTTTGACATGTCTTCCTTCTTCCTTAACCGAGGTTTACCACCTAATGTGGTTGACAGGACCCTCAACGGTGTCCGGCCCATCTCCCATGCCTCTGCCCTCACATCTTCCTGTCCCTCCCAGAACCATGATAGGGTCCCCCTTGGCCTCACTTATCACTCCACCAGCCTCTGCATTCAAAGGATCATCATCTGCCATTTCCGCCAACTCCAGCATGATGCCACCACCAAACACATCTTCCCCTCAACCCCTGTCGGCATTCCGTGGGGACTGTTCCCTCCGAGACAGCCTGGCCCATCCCTCCATCACCCACAACACCTCATCCCCCTCCCACAGCACCTTCCTATGCAACCGCAGAATGTGCAATACCTGCCCCTTTACCTCCTCCCTCCTCAGCGTGCAAGGGCCCATACACTCCTTTTAGGTAAAGCAGTGCTTCACTTGCACCTCCTTCAATTTGGTCTATGCCATTCACTGCTCCCAATGCGGTCTCCTCTTCATCGGAGAGACCAAATACAAACTGGGTGGTCGCTTTACAGAACACCTTTGGTCTGTCCACAAGCATAACCCAGACCTCCCTGTCGCTTGCCATTTCAACACTCCACCCTGCTCTCATGCCCACATGTCTGTCCTTGCCCTGCTGCATTGTTCCAGTGAAGCTCAACGCAAACTGGAGGAACAGCACCTCATCTTCCGATTAGGCACTTTACAGACTTCCGGACTGAATATTGAGTTCAACAACTTTAGATCGTGAACTCTCTCCTCCATCCTCACCCCTTTTTTATCCCCTTTTTTCAATATTCATTTTAATTTTTTTATTTTTATTTTTTATCCACATTTTTTTTTCATTCATTATTTTATCCCCACCTTTTATCCTATTTTCGATCTTTTTTCCCAGCACCGTCCCCTCCCCCCATCTCACCCCAAGGCCCATCTGTCACTTGTTCATGTTGTTCTTTCCAGAGTGTTTACCCTTGTTCTGCTATTATCACATTCTGCTTTCTGACCATAATGCCGCCATCAGCACCTCCTTTAGCCAGTACCAGTACCATTAACACCCCCCTGTCCTTTTGTTCATGACATCTTTGTCAATCTATCCTTTGCCCCCTATCGCTGGCCTTCTATCCAGCTTCACCTGCTCCACCCCCATTAAACAGTATAAATTTCATCACATTTTACTTCTCTGGAGAAGAGTCTTATGGGCTCGAAATGTTAACTCTGTCTTTCTCTCCACAGATTCTGTTAGACTAGCTGGGCAGGATCTTTAGGTCGGTGAGCAGGGGTGGGGCCCGCTTGCCGATGTGTAAAATCACATGGGACGACATCGGGCAGAACTCCCGACGTCACCCCGAGTTATCTCCATTATCAGGTTGGCAGGGGCGCAGCCGAATCAGCTGTCAACGGCCTATTGAGGCCATTTAAAAAGTCATTAACATAATTAATGGACCTGCCTGTCCAACCTTAAGGTTGGCGGGCTTCAGAAAAAGCATCAAACCTCATCCACGGGCGGCATGAGGTTTCATGAGGGTTTTTAAAAATTTAATAAATGTTTGAGTTAAAGTGATGGATTAGTCCCAGTTCATGTGACAGTGTCACATGAGGCGACATGTCAGGGAAATTTTTTCAACACTTACCTTCAAAGCTTTAACTCTGAGCCGACCTCCCTGAGGCTGCACTTAGCCTCAGGGAGATCAGTGCACTCTTTCATGCGCATGCTGGACTTCACGCTGGGTGGGCCAATTAAGGCCCGCCCACTTAAAATGGTGGCGCTCCCCCGATTGGGGGCACTGATTGGAGGTGCGCCTGAATGCACCCGCTCCTGCACTTCCCCCCCAAGGGGGGAAAGTTCTTCCCACTGAGTTTTTTCAGCCTTTCCTGCTTTTGTTTCATATTTCCAGCACCTGCTGTATTTGTTCTTGTAAAAACTCCTATGCAAAAATAACTCCAGGTATAATTTTCAGTGACTTCAGATAGAATTCTCTAAGTCTGTCGGCTTTATTTAAGGGGTAGCAATGGAAGAGTCTGGATCTTCTCTGGTGCTCGCCAGATCAGCCCACTGTCCTGCATTCCCTGATGCTCCTCCCCTCTTTTCCAACACACACACAACGCATAGAGGATGAAACAATATATTTTAGGGAAATTTCTCAAACAAAAGGACAGTCTTGAAAGAGTCCCCAAGTGAAGCTTGAAACCTCAAAAATCAAAAGAAGAGACTGATAAAATCAAGAGCAGGTAATTAGAAGTCTTTAAACAACAACGCAATGAAATATAGTGACTGGGCCTTTCCTGACAGCTGGTAAGTCTCGGGTGGGCAGCTGGACCATGGTGACAATCTTCCCCGCGATGACCTCTTATTTGGCTGAGAGAGGTAGCTGCTACTGAGGTGGCAAAGAGAACAAGAGGGCGCAGGGGAGTTAGGAATTTTTATTCTCTGTTGAGGGAAGGCAGGTAGGCCCCAGCAATTGGAGGGGTCACCTCTCCAGTGTTGGACTCAGGCCGTGGGTTAGTCTTTGCTGCTAGGGTCCTATTGATGGGACATGAGCCTCCAAATGTGATGCACCCCTCCTCCCCATACCAGGAAGCCTTTGGGAAGCCACTCCCATGCCATCCCTACCCCCAATGCCAAGCAGGGTCAATCCCAGAAAATTGCCCTTAATTGGACTTTAATTGCCTCCTGCCTTTAGTTGGCTGATGGCCAAACTGCTGCCATTCCCACTGCTGGTAAAATGGCTGATGTCAGGACTGCTACAGGGGGGTCTCCATTTTATCCCAGCATTTTAGCGACTCTAGCCCCTTGCCACCCCACCTCCCAAGGGCTAGTAAAAACTCACCTAATGTTTCACCTTCAGAATTCCAGTCTTCCTC
Organism: Isurus oxyrinchus; assembly: GCA_026770705.1. Taxonomy (NCBI): domain Eukaryota; kingdom Metazoa; phylum Chordata; class Chondrichthyes; order Lamniformes; family Lamnidae; genus Isurus; species Isurus oxyrinchus. The sequence goes on from JANJGN010000023.1 coordinate 45,254,899, forward strand.
AGCTGCTCTCTAAGATGCCCCTGTTTAATCATAATATAAGTTAGATGGATGTTTGTTCGTGTGGAAATGAGGGAAACAGGTGACATCACCCTGGACTAAGCACAACAGCTATAGATATCTTCATGGCTTCTGTCACATCACTTACCCTCCTAAGCGTAACACAAGGATGTAAAAGTAGTGACCAGAACAGGACATTCACATAATTTGCATACATATGACTGGAGCATTCTCAGAGGCAAACCACACAAAAACTGAGGTAAAAGCAAAACACCGCAGATGCTGGACATCTGAAACAAAAATAGAAAATGCTGGAAATACTTAGCAGTTTCTGAGGAGAGAAGGAGAGTTAATATTTCAGGTCATGGACCCTTTGGTAGAATTTAGAGAAGTAGACATTTTTAAGTCAGGCAGGGTGGTGGAATGGGAGGTGCAATGACCGATGGGGAAGACAGAGAAGATTAAATAACAAAAAGGGATGAAAGTGAAAGACAGAGAAAGATGGTAATGTATCAGATAAAACAACAAAAAAAAAAAAATGGGCCTAGAGGAGGTTTAATGGGAATAGTAGAATCGCCAGCACAGCTGCTGGCCAAAAAAAGGGCAGAAATGATGATCTGAAAGTGTTGAACTCAGTGTTGAGTCTGGGAAGCTGTAAGTGTCCAGTCAAAAGATGAGTTGCTGTTCCTCAAGCTTATGTTGAGTCTGATTGGACCAATGCAGGAGGCCCAGAATTAATTAAGCAGCAAAGCTGTCATTATCACAGCACACATTGCACACTCACGCACACTGACCTCCACCCATGTCTGCTCATGAACACACACAAATACACACACATAAAGTTCTATGTTTTTATGTATGCATGGACACGGTTGTACACACTGTTACACCCACACACCTCTGTGGCACAGTCTTGTATGTACATGCACACACGTGCACACACACGGGCGCACACGGACACACACACACTCCTATGCATATCGGTAAAAGACTTCTACCTTTTCTCCCCTACCGACCACCAGTCCAATCTTCCATTCTCCCTTTGATGCAATTTGGTTTCTCACTTAAGGGTGTGTAGGACAGATGTGGTCTAAATTCCACTAACTTTATTTTCATAATTTAATATCCTGAGGCTGGCAAGTTGAAGTGAAAGGCAATCCAAAAACTCTAACCATTTCCTCTCCATATTCTGGTCATTATGAAATGGCCACTCTTTTGATAGGCTGTATAAAAGCAAGGATAACACTGAGTATTGCTGAAAAAACAGTCATGCTGTTGAAGCTTTTCATCTTGCACCCACCAGGGCAAATGGAAGAATTTCAAAGAGAACACCAGCTTATACTGCATGAGAAAAGGGTGCTGATTGGTTGGTGAGTGGATTTGGATTGGTTGAAGATTGCCATGGAGAATGCATCAGAGGACAGTTCCCTCCTCCCACCCCCCCGCCCACCCCACAAGCTTCTGTTTAAATTGAAAAAATTCAAAGTCTGCATGGCAACACCCCAACCAATCAGAATCCACTTGCCAACCAATCAGCAACCTTTACTCATGCAGTATAAATTGGTGCTCTCTTTGAAATTTGGCATTCATACATATGTCCTGATGAGTGCAAGATGAAAAGCTTTGGCAGCATGTCTCTTTTTTTAGCAATGTTCAAGTTCCATACTAGCAAATGACTATTTGGATAGCAATGAGGTTCATTTCTAGAAGAATAGAATTGAAAAGCAGAGAAGTTATATTTAACTTGTATCGAATCTTGGTTAGACCAGATTTAGAGAGCAATGAATAGCTCTTGTCTCATTTTGAAAAGGGTATAGAGACACTTGAGAAGGCACAAAGATTTACTAGAATGATACCAGCATTGAGACATATATCTGGGAGTAGGTTTAGGCTGAATGGCCCCTCAAGCTTGCTCTGCCATTCAATAAGATCTTGGCTGATCTACCTCAACTCCACTTTCCTGCTGTATCCCCAAATCCCTAGACAGTGAAACCAAAAAAGATTTGCTTTGATTTTAATGAGTTATCAAATTCAGAAACATCTCAAAGTACAACAAGCAATGAGTGCTGCACTGTTGCAGGTGCTAAGTTTCAGACAAGAAGCTAAACGAACGCCTTATCTGTCCTCCTGGACATACCTAAAACATTCCATGGCACAGTTTACAGAAGAGTAGGGAGTTCTCCTGGCATCCTGGCCAATATCTATCTTTTAACCAGTAGCTAAAAAATGATGGTTTGGCTATTAATTACATTGCTGTTTGTGGGATCTTGTTGTGATCAAGTTGTTTCACGGGGTTACTTTGATAGTTATTGTGGAAGTAAACATGGCGGCCATTTTCCACAGAGCAAATAAATTGTGATTCTGAAATAAAAACAGAAAATGCTGCAAAAACTTGGCAGGCCTGGTAGCATCTGTGCAGAGAGAATCAGAGTTAACGTTCGAGTTCAAATAGCTCCTCTATCAAGAAGAGTCTGAAGAAGACTCATTGGCACTCAATGTTAACTCTGTTTCTCCCTCCAAAAAAAGATGCTGCCAGACCTGCTGAGTTTTTCTAGCATTTTCTGTTTTTATTTCATATTTCTAGCATTCACAGCATTTTACTTTTAAATTGTGATTCTGTTGTTTTGTTGGTAATGCTGATTGAGGGTGAGATGATATGCTGTCTCTCCATGTTATTTGTGTCAAAGTGTAAGATAAAGGGCACTATTCTAAAGGGTGTGCAGCAGCAGGGAGGCTTGGGTGTATAAGTACATAAGTGATTAAAGGTGGCAGGACAGGTACAGAGTGCTGATTCTAAAGCGTACAATATTCTAGGCTTCATTAATAGGGGCATAGAGTACAAGAGCAGGGAAGTTATGATGAACTTATATAAGACACTGGTTAGACCTCAGCTGGAGTAGTGTGTACAGTTCAGACAGAGACAAGTTAGAGTGGGTGAGAGGAGCAGAGAAATTGAGACGACTAATGTTATGCCGAGAGTTCTCAATGAAAAGATCAAGAGAAGGTAAGAATCCAGAGGGAGGGGTCTTTTCATTGAGAACTGTCGGCGCGACATTAGTTGTCTCAATTTCTCTGCTCCTCTCACCCACTCTAACCTGTCTCTCTCTGAACTTGCTGCACTCCGTTCTCTCAGGTCCAACCCTGACTTTGACATCAAACCTGCTGACAAGGGTAGTGCTGTTGTTGTCTGGCGCACTGACCTCTACCTCGCAGAGGCTGAGTGTCAACTCGCAGACACTTCCTCCTACCTCCCCCTGGATCATGACCCCACCACTGAACATCAAGCCATTGTTTCCAGGACTGTTACTGACCTCATCTTCTCTGGAGATCTTCCTTCCACAGCTTCCAACCTGATAGTCTCCCAACCTCGGACGGCCTGCTTCTACCTCCTATCCAAAATCCACAAACAGGACTGTCCCGGTCGTGTCAGCCTGTTCCTGCCCCACAGAACTCATTTCTAGCTTGACTCCATTCTCTCTCCCCTTGTCTAGTCCCTTACCACTTACATCCGTGATTCATCTGACACCCTACATCATATCAACTATTTCCAGTTCCCTGGCCCCAACCGCCTCCTCTTCACCATGGATGCCCAGTCCCTCTACACTTCCAGCCCCACCGGGATGGTCTGATGGCTCTCCACTTCTTCCTCGAACAGAGGCCCGAACAATCCCCATCAACCACTACTCTCCTCCGTCTGGCTGAACTTGTTCTCACACTGAACAATTTCTCCTTCAACTCCTCTCACTTCCTCCAAATAAAAGGTGTGGCTATAGGTACGCGAATGGGCCCCAGCTATGCCTGTCTCTTGTTTGGGTATGTGGAACATTTCTTGTTCCAGCCCTACTCCAGCCCCCTCCCACAACTCTTTCTCCAGTACATCGATGATTGCTTCGGTGCTGCTTCATGCTCTTGTCTGGACTTGGAAAAATTTATTAATTTTGCTTCCAAGCTCCACCACTCTATCATTTTCACATGGTCCATCTCTGACACTTCCCTTCCCTTCCTTGACCTCTCTGTCTCAATTTCTGGTGATAGACTGTCCACCAATATTCATTACAAGCCTACCGACTCCCACAGCTACCTCGACTACAGCTCCTCACACCCCGCTTCCTGTAAGGACTCCATCCCATTCTCTCAGTTCCGTTGCCTCCATCGCATCTGTTCTGATGATGCCACTTTCAAAAACAGTTCCTCTGACATGTCTTCATTCTTCCTTAACCGAGGTTTACTACCTAATGTGGTTGACAGGACCCTCTTCCGTGTCTGGTCCATCTCCTGCGCACCTGCCCTCACGCCTTCCTTTCCCTCCCAGAAACATGATAGGGTCCCGCTTGTCCTCACATCACCCCACCAGCCTCCGCATTCAAAGGATCATCCTCCACCATTTCCGCCAAATCCAGCATGATGCCACCACCAAACACATCTTCCCCTCAGCTCCCCTGGTGGCATTCTGCAGAGATCGTTCCTTCCGGGACAACCTGGTCCACTCCTCCATCACCCCCTACACCTTAAACACCTCCCACGACACCTTCCCATGCAACTGCAGAAGGTGCACCACCTGCCCCTTTACTTCCCCTCTCCTCACTGTCCAAGGGCCCAAACACTCCTTTCAAGTGAAGCAGCATTTCACTTGCACTTCCCTCAAATTAGTCTACTGCATTCGTTGCTCCCAATGCGGTTTCCTCTACATTGGAGAGACCAAACGCAGCTTGGGTGACCGCTTTGCAGAACATCTTCGGTCTGTCCGCAAACATGACCCAGACCTCCCTGTCGCTTGCCATTCAACACTCCACCTTGCTCTCTTGCCCACATGTCTGTCCTTGGCCTGCTGCATTGTTTCAGTGAAGCTCAACACAAACTGGAGGAACAGCACCTCATCTTCCGACTAGGCACTTTACAGCCTTCTGGACTGAATATTGAGTTCAACAACTTCAGACCATGAACTCTCTCCTCCATCCCCACCCCCTTTCCAATTCCCCCCTTTTTTTCCCAATAATTTATATAGATTTTTCTTTTCCCACCTATTTCCATTATTTTTAAATGTATTTCCATCCATTGTTTTATCTCTATCTTTTAGCCTTTTTTGATTCCTTCACCCACCCCACCCCCACTAGGGCTATCTGTACCTTGCTTGTCCTGCTTTCTACCCTTAATTATCACATTCCTTAGATAATATCACCACCTTCAACACCTCTTTGTCCTTTTGTCTCTGACATCTTTTGGTTATCTCCACCTATCACTGGCCCTCTATCCAGCTCTACCCTCACCCCACCCCCCCCCCCCCCCCCCCCAAACCAGCTTATATTTCACCTCTTATCTATTTTTACTTAGTTCTGTTGAAGAGTCATGCGGATTCGAAATGTTAACTGTGTTCCTCTCCACAGATGCTGCCAGACCTGCTGAGTTTTTCCAGGTAGTTTTATTTTTGTTTTGGATTTCCAGCATCTGCAGTTTTTTGCTTTATAACAGGTCTTTAATACCAGGCAGGGTCTTTGTTTAACATCTCGATCAAAAGGCAGCATTTCTGATGGTATCAATGTCCTGAAGGTTAACATAGGAAACTAAATTGGATCAGCTATATAAATACTCTGGCCACAAGAGCAGGTCGGAGGTTGGGAATTCTGTGGTGATTAACTCACCCCCTAACTCTCCAAAGCCTGTTCACCAAAGTGTGATGGAATACTCTCTACTTGCCTGGATTAGTGCAGCTCCAATGACACTCAAGGGGCTTGACACCATCCAGAACAAAGCAGCCCATTTGATTAGCACCCCATCCACCACTTTAAACATTCACTCCCTTCACTACTGACGAACAATAGCAGTAACGTGTACCACCCACAAGATGCTCTGCAGCAACACACCAAGGCTCCTTCGACAAACTCATATCCTCTACCACCTAGAAGGACAAGGGCAGTAGGCGCATGGGAACACCACAACCTGCAAGTTCCCCTCCAACTCACTCAGCATCCTGACTTGGAAATATATTGCCGTTCCTTCACTGTCACTGGGTCAAAATCCTGGTACTCCTTCCCTAACAGCACTGTGGGGTGTACCTACGCCATATGGACTGCAGCGGTTCAAGAAGGCAGCTCACCACCACCTTCTCAAGGGCAACTAGGGATGGGGGCAATAAATGCTGGCCCAGCCAGCGAAGCCCACATCCCGTGAAAGAATAGATTACAAAAACTCCACTTGACAGCAGACTGGAATGGCAGCAGAGGTTCTTGGAGGGGGTTCTTGAACCTACGACCTTCGGCCTCAGAGCCGAAAATGCTCCCAGCCAAGGATGTGAAAAGAACTAAAGTAAATTTTGCTTTCTCATTAAAAAGAATTGTAACTGCATTTGTTCAGCTTGTTAAACTCTCTGGTGGAGCTTTGCAGCATTTCTATTAAAAATGTAGTAATTACTTGAGGAACTGCAAGGTACAAGGAGGAAGGCTTGGAAACAGGTTATTACAAGCCTTGCCAGGAATTTTCCCATGTCCTTGGATGAACATCGTATTCCTGCACCATATACCAGCGCAAGAACCCCCAGGGCACAAAGAGTCCACCTTGATTTATTTAGATAAATTATTATGGAGGGAGTTTAGTAGCTACTCTGTTATTCTGGTAATTGTTTGCTATGTTGTGTTTAATTTTCAGCTGGGAAATTGCCCTTGATGTTGGCTTGTTTTATTCAGAGTCAGCATGAAGTAATCCTGCATCCTAATTATTGAGACTTCACTCAGCTTGTCAGACAAGAAATTACTGAGGGGCAGAAGAGAATTGATTTAACCCCAACTCCCCCTACCGACCACCTGACCCAACCCATCCTAAACCTCCCACGCTAACACCCCAACTCCCCAAACGTTCACCCGATCTCCCCCAAACCCCCATCCATCCCACTCACATATTATTCAGGAGTCCACCTCAAGATGGGATTTTTATGGCCTTGAGAATATTTATCTGTAGTGTTAGTACATGGAACTGGAATACAACAATCTTTATAAAGACAGGCAATGGCAAGCCCTGAGCTGTTGTCAGGACAAATTACTGACCACTTGACCCCTCACTGACCGTCCAACCCCCCCAACTGACTACCTGAACCCCTGTAACTGACCACACAACCCGCCCCATCCTAAACCCCCCACCCTAATGCCTCAACTCCCCCTACCGACCACCTGACCTACCCCATCCTAAACCCCCCCCACCCTAACACCCCAACTCCCCCTACCGACCACCTGACCTACTCCATCCTAAACACCCCACCCTAACATCCCAACTCCCTCTACCGACCACCTGACCCACCCCATCCTAAACCCCCCCACCCTAACACCCCAACTCCCCCTACCGACCACCTGACCCATCCCATCCTAAACCCCTCCCCACCCTAACACCCCAACTCCCCCGACCGACCGCCTGACCCGCCCCATCCTAAACCCCCCCATCCTAACACCCCAACTCCCCCGACCGACCACCTGACCCACCTCATCCTAAACCCCCCACCCTAACACCTCAACTCCCTCGACCGACTACCTGACCCACCCCATCATAAACCCCCACCCTAACACCCCAACTCCCCCTACCGACCACCTGACCCAACCCATCCTAAACCTCCCACGCTAACACCCCAACTCCCCAAACGAACACCCGATCTCCCCCAAACCCCCATCCATCCCACTCACATACCATACACACTCACCTTCCCACTGGTTTCTCGGAGTGGCTGGGACCTTTACATTGGCCTGCTTTACAGCAGCTAGTGCCATAAAAGAGGAGGCATGTCAGCCCTTGTCCTTTCCTACTCGAGGAATTACTTTATTAATTGAAAATGATTCAGAGGACAGAGTTTCATTGGTCAAACGCCCTGTTTAGTTTATCAATGAACAGATCAATGACCAGGGGCCTTGCTCTTTGATGTTCTGATCGCCTTCAGAGTGATTTAAAGCATGAGGGAGGGAAAGCTGTTTTGCACCTGTTTTCCTGTGTGCACCGTATAGAATGCATGCTGCACGTGCCAGAACGGTGTATCCTAAGGAGCACGTGAAACTGGACTTCAGAACTATTCATAATAAACAGGCAAATGACCTGTCCATTCCCTGCAAGCAGGTTGGCCATTTTGCACGGCTGAATATTGAGCCACAGCGAGTGTTTAAGAATCTCGTGTGGATCAGGTTCATTGTAACCCAGTTTACATAAATATCCCACCCTTGTTTACTTATGTCAGGGTCCCAGTGCCTGTTTTAGATGGCAAAATCCAGACACCTGATAAAGAGGCTCAAACCAATCCTTCAGGCATCCTTGGAGGGGAGAAGATTGGCCCTTGTTACACCTATGTTAAGGCCGTGAGGTCCAGTTTCTCCCCTACTGCTTCTGAGTTTGTAGCTCTGCTAAGTTTCAGGTGATTGAGAATGGTAATACAGGAACATTAGAGATTAATTTTCCAATTCTTTCTGCGATGGAGGCCAATAGATCATAAATATTAAAAATTCAATGTTATAAAATGAAACTGCCCCTCAAATCTTCATTAGACTATGTTCCATGTACTAAATGTGTTGAAATGAGTGAAGATGTCTGTTCATTTCAGGCTGCCTACTGTATAACTGGCACTGCCCTTACAGATGGAAGCGATATTCAATCACTATGCAATGTGGAGACAGAGTAAGGCACAAGAAATCATGTCAAGTTTTATACCAGTTCCCATTTGTTCCAAAGGCATATCTCAAAACTGTCCACCGATTTACATTCACCAAGGTCGAGCTTACACAAGAAAGTATGGGTTGGGGTTAGGTGCACCAGCACCTTACTGATTCCTCAGTGCCGTGTCTTGCACAGGGCACAATACGGGCCAGAACTTCCAGGGACTGACATTCATGCTTGCCATTCTGCTCCTTTTCACTTGCGCTGGGATGGAGCCGCACCTCTCTCACCCGATCTTCCCACACAAGCCGTTGAGAAACGTGCAGTTCAGCGAGTCCCCAGGGCTGTCAGTGCAGGGAAGCATCGTTGGGCGAAAGGACGACACGTCCCCTTTTTTACGGCACCAGCTGCTGTAACACAGGTCAGTTTAAAGGTCCCAGCCACTCTGAGAAGCCAGGGGTAGGATGGATGAAGAGGGGGAGGGTGTTGCGGGAGGATAGGGGGGGGGGGGCGGGTGTCGGGTTGTCAGTTGGGGGTGTAGGGGGAGTTAGGTTTGGGGTGTTTAGGATTGGGGAGGGGGTTCGGGTGGCCAGTTGAGGGGCTGGGTGGGGGGGTCAGGTGGTCAGTTGGGGAGTTCAAGTGGTCAGTTAGAAAGTCTGATGGTCAGTGGGGGGTGCCCACTTAGGTGGTAAGTTGAGGGGCTATGATGGGAGCAGGGTTACGAAGGGGCTGGTTGTGTTGTCAGTTGGGGATGGGGGTTAGTGGGGGGTGGTTGGGGGGGTGACAAGTAGTCATGGGGTCAGGAGGGTAGTCGGGGGGTAGGGAGGGTTGTCAGGGATAGTCAGGGGTTGGGAGGGTAGTCAGTTGGGTGGGGATGATCAGGGTGTTGGGGCGTAGTGGGAGAATGGGAGGGTAATCAGGGGTTGGGAGGTAGTCAGGAGATCCAGTGGGGGCTTTGGGGTGGAGGGTGTGGTCAGTAGTAATAGTTCTCCAGGAGTTAAGCGGTTTTAATTCTTCTAACTTTTCTGGGTAACTATTCTGCTAAGGGAGTCAGAACCATCTGAAGTCTCTGCTTGAAATCAGAGTATCGGATAGTTCCCGGTGCAGGCAATTGCCGATTGGAAATTTGAACTTGCCGTGCAATTCCTCTACAGTCCTTGCCTGGTGGACTTCCACGGGGCACCCTCAGCGCATCTTCTGGATGTGACCCCACCAGAGGTCAGAATTAATGGGCCTACAAAATGAAATCACAGCACAACAGGATTCGGCTGAATGTAAAGAAGAAATAACTTATATACATGTATCACCTTTCATGACCACAGGATGTCCCGGAGCATTTCATAGCCAATTAAGTGTTTCGGAAGTGCCGTCTCTGTAATGCAAGGAGCAGCAGGCAACTTGTGTCCAGCAAGCTCCAAAAAAAAGATATGTGACCATCACCAGGTATGACCAGGGAGAATTCACTTGCTTTTCCTCGTATTGTCAAGGAATCTTTACATCCTCCTCCACCACACATCCAACTAGTAGTCTCACAGCAACGTCTGTCAATCCAAAGATTGCATTATGGGCTAAGTGGTACAGTCTTAAACTTCTGCAGCCTAACCCTTTCATTCAAAGCTCCGAAACTCAAATGATCTCTTTTTTTTTCTCTCTTGGAAAAATACCTACTGTGTTGTATTTAATTTGCCTAATCTGGATAATTCTTTGGCAAAAATTACCTTTGAATTAACAGCTGTGTACTGAATCCAATTTACTGATTAATGAGTAAGTTACAGTAGCAATGATGTAAATTAAATAATATGGAACAATGAAAGGATTTGACAAATTATGAAGTAGATTTTACAGAGTTGGATTATTTTTTTCAGATTTTGGCCTTTGGGTAATAAGCACTTCAGAAAAAAAAAACTTTTTTCAGCTATTTCCTTTGTTACTTGGAATTGGACCATTTCTGTTGTTAGCATTTGGGGAATTGAATGCAGGCTTGGGCTGGGACATTCAGGAAGATCAAACTTCTGATGGGCAATTACCTTGCACCAGGAACCATCCAATACTCCGATTTAAATCAGAGACTTCAGATGGTTCTGACTCTCTTAGCAGAACAGTTAGAAGACTTAAAATCACATCTAACTCCTGAGGAACTATAGCACTGAACTTCTCCCCCACCCCACACTGGACCTCCTGACTACCCTCCTAACGCCCCCAAATATCTTCCCCACCCCATCCGACTACCCTCCCGACCCCTTGACAAACCCCCATCACACCCCTGACTACTGTACATGACCTCTGAAGCAAGTTGCCCTCATCCAAAATCAATCTGAATCCAATAGGGAGCTGGAGGAGTTCCTGGATCATTACGTATAGAAGGTTGGTGGGCACCAGTGGAATGTATCTCCCAGTCACTACAGACTCCTCGACCTTGTCTGATCATTATTGGGCCGAGGGGTTGGAGAAGAGTTTCCCAGAGCATTTTTTTAAAGATAAATTGTCCTGAGGTTCCTTTCTCTATTTTTGCCTCCCTGGAGTGTGTGGTGCTGGGGGTGAGGTTGACGAAGATGATAGTATGTAGAAATTTCATAGCGACTGGATGAGACAGGCTCGGTGGGCTGTCTGATCATTTCCTTCATCCCTGTGCCTCACAATGGTCTGAATTTTTCCCTCATCGGGAGCGTGCGATCGGTGGGGCCTGGAAGTGATCGGGAAACGTGCCCCTGACCTGGATTTCACGCTGGCTGGTTGGCCAATTGATGGGCAGCATGAAACACATGCTGAAAAGCTCAGCGCTGCTGGGGTGGTGGCAGAAAGAGGTCAGGCGACCACATCACCGTGGGTGCTGGTGAGCGCTTCCACTGAGCCCCCCGATGGCAGACAGCTGCCTCAGGGAGCAGCAGACCCCCAAATAATAAAATAAAGCACAAAAATGCTGCAACAAATGTCCATGCAGCACAATCAAGCCCTGAAAGCATACCTCATAAAAATGCTGTACCCAGATATTTCTTTTTTTAAGTTTCCTAATGAGGCTCTTATCCCGCCTTTGGATGAGGTTTCATCAAAAATGTAAAGCCCGCCTGGCCGATTGACCCATCCGCCAACGGTTAGGTTAGACGGGCCATGAAAAAAATCGCTGACAATTGCGCCATTGGGCTTAATTGCTGGCTTAATTGTTGGCTGGCGCTCTCCCGACTGCTGCGCTTGCTCGCCGAGCGAACTATTGCGCGAGTGCGTGATGCCATCGGGACGCTCGCCCAATGTCATCTCGCGGGATTTTATGCCCGTTCGGATTGGGCGCGTGCCTGCCCGTGGAACGTCTGATTCTGCCGCTCGCGTCTGAATGGAGATCCATCATTGCGTGTCAGCGCAGCTGAACATCGACTTGCATTTCATTTGTCATTCCTTTGAAAATAAGGCACTCAATCCAACCAGATGAAAGGAGTTTTTATTTCAGATTCTCAGCGTCCACCGTATTTTGTTTTTAATATACTATGATTATTATTATGAAAGGAACAAAAGTGCAGATTATCAGATATTTGTGAAACACAGTAGGGATGATTAGATTTGGGTAATAGTGCCACAGTGAAATCCACAGAGAAGGAAATTGATTGGTTATTCAACTCTTAGCACCAATTTCATCTGCATTATTTATAAGGCTAATTTATGGAATGCTATTGAGAAGGGAAGCTTGTGTTGATAAGAAAGAAATCCCTAAATGCTTTCACGCAGATCAATGTAATCGATACAAAGGTGCTGGTGAGCGCTTCCACTGAGCCCCCCGACGGCAGACGGCTGCCTCAGGGAGCTGCAAACATCCAAATAATAAAATAAAGCACAAAAATGCTGCAAAAGATGTCCATGCAGCACAATCAAGCCCTGAAAGCATACCTCATAAAAATGCTGTACCCAGATACAAAGGAGCAATGAAGGCACGCTGGTTACAGAATTCAGCTCCATTGCCTCAGGGAGTTGGTTACATTGGCAGGGAGTGGTACTGGGCATGGGAAGGAATTATGTGCTTTTGAAAGGCTTCTTCTGAATACAACATTTTGCAAAGGAGGAGTTGGGGGTTGGTGTGGGTTATTTCACCTTGGGCTGCAGCATCAGAGAGACAGGGAGCAAAGGCAGCAAGGGAGACAAGCTACTCAAGTGTTCAAAAAAAATGTAATTACCGAATGAGCAAAATTTAATGAGGAAGCAAAAATCAGGTGCATGCAGGGATTCATTCATAAATGACCTATACAGACTAGCAGAAAATTGCAACTATGGGATCCTCAGAGATGAATTAATGTGCAATTACACAGTACTTGGGGTCTTAGATGAAACTCTATCAGATATTTTGCAAATGAGGGAGGATTTAACTCTCACAAAGGCAGTAGATATGGTGCAACAGGCAGAGCTTAGGATACAAAACAGAACGGTTGTTCATGGGGAAAGTAATGTCCCTTGGAAAAGGATGAGTGAAGGCAGAAAAGAGAAAGCGCATTGAAGTAAAAGCCCACAAAATCAGGAAAAAGCACGTCAATCTGAAATGCTCTCGATGTGGTGGGAAAACGCTGCACAAGCTGGAAGAATGCCCAGCAGGGGGAGCAGGGTGCCGCAACTGTGGAAAGTTGGAGCATTTTAAAATTGTCTGCCAATCTAAATTACCAGTAGCTCACAGGAAGAAAGTGGAAATAACAAAGTCAAGTCAAATCCCAGAAGTGGAAGAGCCACAGGAAAAACAAATAACCTTCTTAGAAGTTAACAGAACAGAAAATAATTATCGGAGCATTAAATTTAATATTGATGCTCACCCCACAGAATTCACACTTGACACCGGGGCAGGTGTTTCAGTATTATGTGATTAAATAAAGTGACAAAAATATCATATTACAGCCTTCCTCCATTTAGTTGCAAGGTCCAGGAGGGACGACACTGAAACTATAGGCCAAAACCTGGAAAATTAAGATCTAAGGATAAAGAAATTATTGAACCCCTGTTATTGTTGTTATTTCACATCTGTAGTTGCCCTTGAGAAGGTGGTGGTGAGCCACCTTCTGGGACTGCTGCAGTCCATATGGTGTAGTACACCTATCATGCTGTTAGGGTGGGAGTTCCATGATTTTGATCCAATGACAGTGAATATTTGGCAATATATTTCCAAGGCAGGTTGGTGAGTGGCTTGGAGGGGAACTTGCAGGTGGGGGTGTTTCCATGTATCTGCTCTCCTTGTCCTTCTAGTTGGTAGAGGTCATGGGTTTGGAAGGTGCTGTCGAAGGAGCCTTGGTGAGTTGCTGCTGATGTTGTTGATGCAAAGGTAAATCATCCTTGTTTAAGCATTGCCACTGGGATACAGGACAAATAATCTGTTGTAGTCTGCTGTTTTCGTGGAACATACTCTGTCTTTGCATCCTCAGTCTGAATTGTTGTAATCATGGAGGAATTTTACTAACTCCTTAAAATTTAAGAGTGTCGCTAAGGCTTGTGGCCTGTCTTTATCTTGAAGTGGAGGCAAAGAAAATAATCTGCAAACATTTCACAAGCCCATGTAGCAGCTGATACTGCTTTCTCTATCACTGCATATCTCGGCTCAGTCTCTGTCAGTGAATGGGCTAGATAGTAAACTAGTCTACGCTTTCCATCCCTCTGTATCTGAAAGAGTACAGCTCTCGGTCCTGTCGAAGATGCATCTGCAGCTATGATAGTGGGTAGTTCTGGGTCATAGTGAGCTAAAATATCAGGTGATATCAGCATCTTTGATTTTCTCAAAAGGCCTCTGTTGTACTTCCTCCCAGGACCAGGTATTGTCTTGTCATAACAGCTGGTGTAGTGGCTCATTGACATCAGCTAGATCAGGCAGGAACTTTCTGATTTGGTTTGCCATACCCATGGTTCTCTAGAGCTCAGTCACATTGCAAAAAGCTGGAAAGTCCTCGGTTGCTCTAGTTTGCTGTGGGTGAATTCTGACACCAGATGCATCCACACTATACCCAAGGAATTTGACAGTCAGCTGCGAGAATTTGCATTTGTTGTTGAGTGAAAGTCCTGCTTCCTGCAGCTGTCGCAGCACAGCTCATACTCGAGTGTAGAATTACCTGGAAAAACTCAGCAGGTCTGGCAGCATCGGCGGAGAAGATGCTGCCAGACCTGCTGAGTTTTTCCAGGTAATTCTGTTTTTGTTTTGGTTTTGGATTTCCAGCATCCGCAGTTCTTTTGTTTTTATCATACTCGAGTGTTCTGTCCAAGTGGATCCATCCAGCTCTTCCCGGATGCTTGACATTGTCCTCTGGAAGATTTCTGGCACTGATGTGATGCCGGAGGGTAGTCTGTTGAAATAAAATCTCCCAAATGGTGTAATAAAGGCTGTGAGCAACATGGATTCTTAATCAAGGGGTAGTTGCCAAAAAACACTACTTGCACCTTGCTTCATGAAGACTGAACTCTTTCCCAATTTTGTGAAGATCTCGTCCACATAGGGTGAACTTCACGTTCAGCTGCTTTGTCCAGCTGGGTAAGATCTACACAAGCTCTGATTGATCCATTGGGTTTTGGTAATGGGACCATCTTGTTCATTCGGCCACAGGTGAAATAACCCCCTGTGTCATCAGAGTTACTTTCCTTCTTTGCTTTTGGCAAGAGTGGGTGAGGAACTTTTCTGGGTGCAAAAGACACACTGACTTTGTTTCAGGATGTAGTGTGATGTGGTATTCTGTCTTCAGCTTTCCTAGTTCTGTGAACAGCTATGGAAATTCAACTCTGAAGTTTTTAGGCTATCTCCTCAGCTTTCCATTTCCTCTGCTCTGCAAATCAGATGTAAGTCAGAACAGGTTTTCCTGTTTAAGAATGGACAGCTCTGGTTCAGTATTACATATCAGGTTTCAGTGATTTTTCTCTCTCTATATTGAAGGGTTGCATTCAGCCCTATGACCTTGAATTCTATACCTCCTGGCCAGTGCAGCTTTTTGCATGATGGCTGCAAGAGAACTTTGCTCCAACCATGGTTCAGCAACAGAAAGAACCAAAACAGCTACACCAGTGTCTAACTTAAAGTGCATCTTGTTTCTCTCTACTAGGATATCAGCATTTCAGTAGTTTCTGCTTGGTTCTTGGATCTCTCCATATTTCAATATCATTGATTGATATCTTCTACTTCATGGACCTTGGCCCCTTTTGAAGGCTTTTCTTTGTGCTTATTCTGTTCAGGCTTCTTGCTGTGGGGCACAGCCTGGAGATGACTTTTCTGTAAAAATGGCATTTGGCATCTTTGGCAGGACCATTTTCACAGCTATGTTTTTTCCCACCTCACCAATTACATTTAGCTGGGACAATTGAGGGGTGCTTTTCCTGCCTGTCTTGCTTTTTTATGGTCACTTCACTGCTTTTAAACTGAATATCTTCCAGGCATTTTTGGGATATGGTTCCTCGAATCACTGATCGATTTTGCTTCCTGACCTCAGCTCATCTGCTCAAGTGAAGTGCCTTTGTTAGGCTTAAATCATCTCTTGATTACAAGGGGTCCGACAATGCTTCAACAAAGACTCTGATAACAATTCTGTCCCTGATCAATTAATTTTTTTAAGCAGCCATATTCACAGTTCATTGCAAGTATATATAGATCATTTATAAATGCAGCCACACATTCCCCTTGTCATTGGGTACACTTATTAAAATTACTCACTTGATAATGGTATTCTTCCTCAGATTGAAGTAGGCATCAAGTGCCTTTATTATTTCATTGTACATAACTTCTTCTTCATCGATCTCTTGCCTGACAAGTCTATCATCAGCTCAGTCACCCATTGCATAAAATAGTGTACTGACCTGTTCACTGCTCAGTTTTGCAGTGAAGCCTGATGCTGTGCAATATCTGGAAAATCTTCAGTGCTGATTTAGCCATGCTTCTGCTTGATTGGGGCCTACAACCTGGTCAAAGCTTTCCAGTAATGGCAGAGAATTTTCCATTCTTGTTCTCTCACTTGCTGTTCTAGATAGTATTCTTATCCCCATTGTGCTAACAGAGAATATTTACAGAGTCTGCTGAGGAAAGGAAAACACTAACCTTATTGAGAAACATCCTGCAGTGGCTTCACCTTGCCATGAGGTCTACAAGAGAGAGCAAGATCATGAGATGTTGTATCACTTCCTGTGATAATGTATACTGTGTCACATTAGCAAATCACACAGTTAGAATTAATCCCTTATACTACAGCTTCCCCAAGTCTCTGATTCTCCCCTTTATACTACAAAGGAGATCGAGTTTTATAGTTCAGGGAGTGGAGGTTAAAGTTCAGAGGTAGACTTTAAAGTTCATAGGGTGGAGTTTTGCGGTTCAGTGGTTGGAGTTTACGGTTCAGGGGTGGAGTTTAAAGTTCAGCAGGTGAAGTTTAAAGCTCGGGGGGTGGAATTTTGTAGTTAAGGGGCTGGAATTTTATCCACACCACTTGAGTGATAATCTGCCTGAGTAAATGGCGTGCCCTTTATGGAACCCACCTGCTCTGTCAAATTACTACTCAAGGCACCGAAGACAAAACTCGACTGGACTGACTCCTTCTAAATCCACAGAATTTTGAGACTTAAACATTTTTGTGGCCAGTTCTTGAGCATTCTTCTGCGTCTCTTTAAATGACCCCTCAAAATAAAATGTCTAAAATAAATTTTTGCCTTGGGATCCTGTGACTAGTATTGGTACCTTGATTTGTGTGTGAACAGCGGCAAACACCTATCTCAGGCCAATGGCCTGGATGCCTAAGTGGTGGCTACTTCCAATATGCCAATTGGTGCACTGGAAGGGCAGGTTGGGCATGAGAGGTTGCAATCCAAAATTTGTCTTGCTATTGTTCACTTTGCAATCCAAAATCAGTAAAACAAAGTTGAATTTCTTGAAGGAGTGCATTAGGCCTGGCAAATTCACCCACAGTCAAACGCTAAGGGTACACACAAGGATGGTTAAAACAGAGACATGTGTGGCTGCAAGTCCCCATCACCATGTAGTGCTGACAATCATTGCTGTGGTCACAACTGAGGCTGTATCCAGAGATGGGGCTGAAAGCATAAAGGATGATGGTATATTCCTACCTAATCCACCTTCTACATCCCAGAATGTCTTTGAATGTCCAAGCTGCAGATGGTATAAACACGGACCTTTTGCTTTTGACCCTCTCCCTCACTGCACCCCCTTGTGCCTTCATTCTTTCAGTTACCTAAGAACAACCAACTAGTCAAGACCTAATGAGCCTGAGGTCTTCAAGGAACAAGAGAGTGATGAAGAGAAACACCATCAATCGATCTGACACTCTGAGCCACCAGCTCAGGGATACTGGCACTGCGCAGATATTGGAGGGTAGCATAGAGGCAGAATCTGCATGTGGTTAGTTACCAGGTTTAAGGGGTTTGCAGCTGGGAGATAGGATAGCTGTGTGACAGCTCCCTGAAGGCATGAGTTCTGCTGCAGAGGACTCAGATGAGGACATTGATGGAGCAGCATACAGAAAAACTCTAATGG
The DNA here is from genome assembly GCA_026770705.1 of Isurus oxyrinchus. Taxonomy (NCBI): domain Eukaryota; kingdom Metazoa; phylum Chordata; class Chondrichthyes; order Lamniformes; family Lamnidae; genus Isurus; species Isurus oxyrinchus. The sequence continues at coordinate 45,272,987 of JANJGN010000023.1, forward strand.
GCACGCATACAGAATTGCTTGGTACATGGGCCAACCTGCCAGAAAGCCTGCTGTCACTGTTATAGAACAGGATTTGCACAGAACTTGGAGCCCGCCCTTTCAAGAATGGAAGTGGTGACCAACTCCATGAGAACATTTGTGAACACAAACATGTTGCAGGATCCAATGGCAGATGGCACAGCTTCCATTGCAGCACCAGCAGGAACTTCCCAACATCTCAGAGCTGCAGTGAAAGCTCAGACTGTGGTTAGGAGGTCTGTGCTTGCTGTCACACAGGCTCAGACTGCTGCTATTGTGGCTGTGGATCTCAGTGCTCAAAGGGACATGCAGGTTCACACAAAGCAGTCTAGCAATCTGTGCTCCAGCAGATTACGAGGATTGCTGAGGTGCAGCACTGGGTAAGTGGCAGTATCATTGTAGAGCATGATCCTACTGCTCGGGCACCATCTGTGCACTGACCATTGTCATTTTGTCAGTGGCCTTGCTGTTGTCTGTCAGCCAGCCAGCCCAAACTGCTGCTTCCCAATTCGAGGGCCTTCTAGACCTGGAGTTGCTTGAAGGTGATTTACAAAGCCAGGACAAGTCTACCCTAGTGATCTTCAGTCTTCTACCAGCCATGCTGCAACCACTGAGGTAGCTTTGCATACCAGCACAGACTGGGCAAAGACACCTGTAAGACAGGCACTAAGAGAAGACAGGCTGTGAAGAAGAGTCATACGGACTCGAAATGTTAACTCTGTTTCTCTCTCCACAGATGCTGCTGGACCTGCTGAGTTTTTCTAGCATTTTCTGTTCTCATTTCTGAAAGTGAATAGCCTTTGATGCCCAAACCTCTGGTTTGATATGGTGGCTTAAATACTGAGGGAGCAGAGGCCTGGCACAAAGGGAAAGTATTATGACTGCCAGGGTAGGGGACATTCACCAACATGATGTGTGGAGCATGGTTGCAGACCAACTGCACATTCAGGGAGTGATAACCTTTACCATTGTGGTGTATCTCCGCATTTAGATGACACGCCATCCAAGCCACGTGTGTGCAGTTGATGGCACCCTGCACATGCCACCTGTTACATACATCACCTACCCCAACTTAGGAGAATCTTGACAGGAAGAGGCTAAGGGCCACGGTCACTTTCAGAGTCACTGGCAGTGCCATTCTTATCCTGCCCTGAGGCTGCAGGTCCCGGTGCACACACTGGAGATAACTGAGATGAAGGTAGGTTAAGTGCTCCAGTAAGACCATGGTGAATAAACTCCTCCCGAAAGCCCTTCTCTCCTTCCTCCTCCTCCTTCCGAACAGCTTTTCCTCTTTGTTGCTTCTGCTCCGTTTGCCTCTTATGCTGCATCTTAAGGTAAATTGCAACCATAGCCCCCAGGACTGGGACCAAGTGGCCTGACCAGACCCCTGGCAGTCACAGCCAAGGTTTTCTCCACATAGAGCGGCACTCCTTATGTTACTAAACAATAACAAACTCTTCAAAAAGCCCAGTACTTCCACAACTGAAGAACAGCCAGGACAGAATAATCAGAAACCAAACTGCAAAGTTGTTGAAAAATAACCAGGGGGGGGCGGTGAGGAGAAGTTGGTTTATGCAGGGAGTTGTTCTGACATGAAATGCACTAACTGAAAGGGTGCTGGAAGCAGAATCAATAGTAAGTATCAAAAGGAAATTGGATAGGTGCTTAAGCATGAAAATCTGCGGACTATAGGGGAAGAACAGACAAGTGAGACTAATTGAATAACTCTACCAAAGATGGGCCAAATGTGCTATACAATTATATGAATCTATGATTTCCCAATTTGTTTCAAATGATTTTCCTTGTGATTATTCCTTTGTAAATAATGCTGACAATCAGTCCCACTCAAAGGAACAATGTCATTTTATGCTAATGAGAAGTTCAAAACACATTCTTAGTGACTCGAGTGCCTAAACTTCAATAATCATGTATAAATTTATTTACCATGTGATTATTTTCACTAACTGAATTGGAAGAAGATGGCTTGGGCATCTTACTCATCCCCAGTAAACAATTTCCTGTGGTTGGGGTTAAGCTGACAGTTAGAAATCAAAGCACGTCCACCAACTGATGATTCTGGATCAGAATGGAACTGACATTTTCAGTAGCCAGTCTTGTGACTTCCTTTTGATTCCTGGCCAATCAAACAAAAAAATGCCAAAGAAATTGCTGCAATCAGATACAGTATACTGGAAATACACAACAGGTGTATCAGTCTTTAAAAAGGATCGCTGTTTTTGGGGTCAATGCATAGGAACCCTAGGTTTCAGTGTCCCAACAAATAGAAGTCAAGGGACCAGGTGAATCCACAACACTCTTGCTTAACTTTTTTTTAAATTCATTCATGGGATGTGGGCGTCGCTGGCTAGGCCAGCATTTATTGACCATCCCCAATTGACCTTGTTCAGAGGGCATTTAAGAGTCAACCACATTGCTGTGGGACTAGAGTCACACATAGGCCAGACCAGGCAGGGATGACAGATTTCCTTCCCTGAGGACGTTAGTGAACCAAATGGGTTTTTACGACAATTGACAATGTTTTCATGGTCATCATCAGATTTTAAACTCCAGATTAATGCCATTTAGGGAAAGAAATCTGCCGTACTTACCTGTTCAGGTCCACATGTAACTCCAGACACACAGCAATGTGGTTGACTCTTACATGCCCTGTGAAAAGGCCTAGCAAGCCACTCAGTTGTAACAAACCGCTACAAAGTCACAAAAAAGGAATGAAACCGGACGGACTGCCTGGCAACGACCTAGGCACCGGAAACGAGAACAGCAATCTCAATCCTGTCAACCCTGCAAAGTCCTTCTTAGTAACATCTTCTTAGTAACATAGATTTCGAACAGATCTAGCAACTCAAGACTAGGCAACCATGAGACACTGTGGGCCATCAGCAGCAGCAGAATTGTACTTGAACAAAATTTGTAACCTCATGGCCCAGCATATCCCCCACTCTACCATTACCACCAAGCCAGGGGATTAGCCTTGGGTCAATGAAGAGTGTGCAGGAGGGCATTCCAGGAACAGCACTATGCATACCTTAAAATGAGGTGACAACCTGGTGAAGCTATAACATAGGTATACTTGCGTGCCAAATAGCATAAGCGGCAAGTAATAGACAGGGCTAAGCGATCCCACGACCAACGGATCAGATCTAAGCTCTCCTACTCTCCATCATTACTAAAGTGAAGGAAGGGGGTCATCAAAAGTGTTATCAAGCGGCACTTGCTTCGCAATAACCAGCTCGCAGATGCTCAGTCTGGGTTCCACTAGGGCCAAACAGCTCCGGACCTCATTACAGCCTTGGTTCAAACATGGACAAAAGAGCTGAACTCCAGATGCGAGTTGAGAATGACTGCCCTTGACATCAAGGCAACATTTGACAGAGTGTCGCAACAAGGAGCCCTAGCAAAACTGGAGTCAATGGGAATCGGGGGAAAAATGTGCATTGGTTGGAGTCATACCTAGCACAAAGCAAGATAGATGTGGTTGTTGGAGGCCAATCATCTCAGCTCCAGGATATCACTGCAGGAGTTCCTCAGGGTAGTGTCCTAGGCCCAACCATCTTCAGCTGTTTCATCAATGACCTTCCTTCCATCATAAGGAGTGGGGATATTCGCTGATGATTGCACAATGTTCAGCACCATTTGCGACTCCTCAGATACTGAAGCAGTCCATGTCCAAATGCAAAAGACCTGGACAATATCCAGGTTTGGGCTGACAAGTGGCAAGTAACATTCATGCCACACAAGTGTCAGGCAATGACCATCTCCAACAAGACAGAATCCAACCATCGCCCCTTGATGTTTAATGGCATTACCATCACTGAATCCACTATCAACATCCTGGGGGTTACCATTGACCAGAAACTGAACTGGACTAGCCATATAAATACTATGGATACAAGAGCAGGTCAGAGGCTAGGAATTGTGCGATGAATAACCCACCTCCTGACTCCCCAAAACCTGTCCACCTACAAGGCACAAGTCAGGAGTGTGATGGAATACTCCCCACTTGCCTAGATGAGTGCAGCTCCAACAACACTCAAGAAGCTTGACACTGTCCAGGATAAAGCAGCCTGCTTGATTGGCACCACATCCACAAACATTCACTCCTGCCACCACAAGAGCAGCGGTGTACCATCTACAAGATGCACTGCAGGAATTCACCAAGGCTCCTTCGACAGCATCTTCCAAACCCATGGCCACTACCATCAAGAAGGACAAGGGCAGCAGATAGATGGGAACACCACCACCTGGAAGTTCCCCTTCAAGTCACTCACCATCCTGACTTGGAAATATATTGTGGTTCCTTCACTGTCGCTGTGTCAAAATCCTGGAATTCCCTTCCTAATAGCACGGTGGGTGTCCCTATACCACATGGACTGCAGTGGTTCAAGAAGGCAGCTCACCACCACCTTCTCAAGGGCAGCTATGGATGGGCAATAAATGCTGGCCCTGCCAATGAAACCCAGATCCCATGAATGAATTTTTAAAAAAAATTGTTAGATTCAAATTTCACCATCTGAATGGTGGGATTTGAACCCAGGTCCCCAGATATCCTCACTGGAATACCAGCCTACTGACAATACCACTATGCCATCACCTCACCATCATAGGTCTTGCAGTGAACAGTATTGAAGCATGGTTTACCAAACTGCTTTACATTTAACCAGCTCAGATCAAATCCAATGTTATCTTCTGAACCACACATTAATTAATTGAGTGAATTAATTAATCCCCCCTTGCCCAAACGATCACAGAAGGTCTCAGTCAACAGGTCAAAGACTGGCATCTCTTTATTGATTACAAAATCACATCTTAAAGTTAAATATTGAATCCACGAGCAATTAATAGATATAAATAAACCTAGTCATTGTATCTACAGACTTGAATCATTAACCATCAGAGTTAATTAACAGAAGTTGCAGGGAGTCTAACAAAGGCAAAGAAAGGCTGAAGTAAAAACAGAAAATGCTTGAAATACTCAGCAGTTCTGGCAGCATCTGTGGAGAGAGAAACAAGGGTAAAAGAAAGACATCCATCACATTATTACTCTTAACTCTGAAGAAGAGTCGTACAGACTTGAAACATTAGCTCTGTTTCTCTCTCCACAGAAACTGTTAGACCTGCTGAGTTTTTCCAGCATTTTCTGTTTATATTTCAGATTTCCAGCATCCAAAGTATTTTGCTTTTATATTATAAAAGACTCTATTATTACTGTTACAAGAGGCTTCTTCTAACAAAGTTAAAGAGCACTACTGGTGAGTTGAAGGGGGGTGGTGGGTAGAACCCTCTATTTTCATATCTTAATTTCATACAATTAAACAATTTGAAGGAGGCATCTAATGTCTACTGTCAATCACCCCCTAGTGGCCCCCATGATACATTTGTCAAAAGGGAAGGGGTCTGATTGGTGTTAAACCTTCTTTCCTAAGCATCTTGGAGTCCTGAGCATATCTTTGAGTTGGTGAAGTGCAGATCCTCAGGAGTTTTGACACTTCAGGGGTAAATTTAATCCTTAGGAATTGGTGAGCTGGAGAGGAATGAAAAGTTATTTCAAAAAATTTCAAAGCTAACCTCAACCACCACTGATTCCCAATTTCTGGTTTCTATGGAGGCGAGATAGTGATTGGATATTGAAGCCTGTCTGGAGGCTCCACGGTCATATGTTCGTATAAATGCTGCGGGAACAAGAATTCACATTACCTGGGCTCTCTGTGGGCTCAACACATGATGAGTTTAAAGAGTTTGAGCATGTGATGTATGGTGTAAGTGGGCTGAAGACATGGATCCTGTCTCAGATAAGGAGGACGGTGGAATGTGGAAAAGTCACTCAGGCATGTCTGCAATGGTCTGGGTTATTCATGTGGTCACTTGTGTTTATGGGAATAAAACAACGGAAAGAGTTTAAGAGGGCAATATAGTTAAGGTAACAGGCTGACAAGAAGAGATTGAGAAAGGGCAAGTACATTTTGTTGGCTCCATGCTTGTTGTTCTTCTGATGTCATTTATATGTATCTTTTCTTGACTGTGATTTACTGGTGGTATGCACTGAGTGTAGCGATCAAAGGTCAAATTAGTATAAGGAGTGTGAATGAGATTCTACATGCTGTACTCATACTGGATTTGAGAATTATGATATACCTGGGCCCTCATAGTGGAATCGTGAATTATGATGCCTCATTAAGAACCTGTGTGCACTAACTGTTGACTTATAAGAATGATGTTTCAATGAAGACCTTACCCTGCATTGTTATAACTGCCTTAGTGAGTACTCCAGTGTATAAAGTAATGAGATGAATTAGAATTAGCGCTAGAGAAACATGATATTTTCCAAATTTCATTATTTTCGGTGTTGGTTTGAGGAACAATGTGCTATATAATTGCAAGTTTTGTTCAAGAATTGAGCACTCAGTTCACACAAGTTCCATCTCTTTGGCAATATTGACTGGCTCCATATTTGACACCACTATCATTTATCTAAAATCCATAATATGCAACAATCTCCATGGTAATTCATCAAGTGTTAGTGATGAATGAGAAAGGGCAGGGGAAGTTTCTCAAAGACTGAATCAATGCTTCTCACGCTTGTATCAGCAGGGGTAATTGCATTTTTAAAATAATTTCCTTGGCAACACTTAGTGTATTTAAATTGGCTGCCACTTTCTCAATTATCTTTCACAAACAGAGAGACAAGCATCCTTAACAAGCCAACCGATTGTTTGCTGCTTTTCTAACAAGTTATAATTACATTAAAAAATCTAGCACCGGTAGACCATCTGCTGAGATATGAACATTAGGTTAGTTCCACCTTAGCAGAGCAGGACATTCTTCATGTTTCACATATTAAGTTCCCTCATATCAAACTGAGCAGGCCGTGGCTTTTGCTGCAATCATTTTTGCATTTCTGCTTTTATCTTCTTCAAAGAAAAGAAAGCAGCATTTTTAAAATGGGATGTTTGCTCCTCAGACTGAAGCTGGCAATGAACAGAATATTTTCCTACTTTAAATCCAACTGGTGTCAGTATTAAATGGGTCTTGGCTCAGTTGCAACCAATCCTGAGGGGATATCTGACAGAAAATGTTTATTCGTGTTGTGTCGTACTAACTTCATTGAACCATAGAATGGTGACAGCACAGCAGGCAAACATTTGGCTAGTCATGTCAATGATGGCTCTCAATCTGCAAGGGCAGCTCAGATAGTCCTACTTGCTCCCCTTTTCCCTGCATCCCTACAAATTTTCTCACCAGATAATTATCCAATTCCCTTTTTGAAAGCCACAATTAAATCTGCCTCTACCACAATCTCAGGCAGTGCATTCCAGAGCCTAGCAACTCACTGTGTAAAAAATGTTGCCTTTGATTCTTTTGATTCTAGTGAGCTATGAAGATTTTTACAAAGTTTGCACGTACATGAGAAACAAGTGGTATCATGACTGGGATGGTGAGGGCGAGAGGGGAGGGTGGCTTTTTGACAGCTTTCAGAAACCTATTCCAATAAAACGTTCCAATATGGGGACCAGGCTGTTGCTGTGAAAGACCTGATAATCTTAACCCGATCATTCACAGACCCACACTGATGTGAGTCCATGATGCCAACACCTTAAATCTCAGCTTGTTTACACATAGATATTCTGCTGAGAAAGGGAGGAAGGGAGAAGCATAAACTTGTTGCTTTGTGTACTTATCTACTGTATAAATACACTGTGGCTGTGTTTGGGGAATAGACAATGGCAATAAGGCACCAGCAAAGGCTAATGAAGCTAGTTATATAACTGGCTTTTAAAGATACTGGCTAGTTTTCTGAAGAAGCGACAAGGTCAGCCAATGGAGGAGTAAATTATTTGGGTCAAATAGTCTTTTTCTACTCCTAAAAATATCTTATGCTTCTGTCATAATATTGCTGGAAATACACCCACTGCTACATTCATACAAACTTCTTGTTATTATTGCACTTAGTGTAGACATTATCGTGACTGTGTGCCCCATCATGAACATCCTGGGGGTTATCATTGAGCAAAGCTCAATGGGACTAGCCATATACATACTGTGGCTACAAGAGCAGGTCAGGGGCTAGGAGTTCTGTGGTGAGTGATTCACCTCCTGACTCCCCAAAGCCAGTCCATCATCTACAAAACAGAAATTGTGAAGATGGAATACACCCAACAGGCCTGGGTGAATGCAGATGCATCAACTCTCAAGAAGCTCAATACCATTCATGACAAAGAAGTTAGCTTAATTGATGCCCTACCTGCCACCTTAAACATTCAATCCCTCCGCCACCAGTGCACTGTGTGTCCAGTGGGTCATCTATAGGATGCACCAAAGCAACCCATCAACATTTCTTTGATAGCACCTTTCAAATCCACATCCTCCACCATCTAGAGGGGTAGCAGATGCATGGGAACACCATCACCTAGAATTGACGCACATTCCAACTTGAACATACATTATTATTTCATCGCTGACTCATAATCCTGGAACTCCCTCCCTAACTGCACTGTGGGTGTACCTACACCACAGAGACTGCAGCGGTTCAAGAAGGCAGCTTACCACCATCTTCTCAAGGGCAATTAGGGATAGGCAATAATTGCTGGCCTAACCAGCAATGCCCATATTCTGAAAGAACGAATTATACATATTTCAGGATGTGCAGCTTGTGTTGAATTCAGGAATGATATTCTGGTTGGAGATTATTCATGCTGGGTTAAGTTGGTAAGTGCTTTCAGTTAATGATAATATTGAGCTTGATAGACAGAGCACTGCAAGACAACTAGCAGAGATACTTTGCGATACCAGCTAGGAGGCTTCACAATGCATTATTGCACTGCATATAAGCCAATTATATTTGGATCAATTTGTACGACTGCCTCCCTTCCCCTAACCAAAGCTATCAAAGCACCTACAAGGTTGAAAATGCTAACTATTTGCTTTTTGTTAGATTACTTTCACATATGCCTAGTTGTTGCTACATTTTGCTGTTAGTTTTCTCAGCCACACTTTTAAGCTACAGTCGAAGTTTGGTGTTAACCAGCTTTCCAGTTGGTCATCACATGCTGAAAGCAGAACATGAAGTGACTCTTGTATCTACCCTCCTGCTGGAAACCAGATCTAGATTTTGAACAGATCTAGTAACTCAAGACAAGGCATCCATGAGGCGCTATGGGCCATCAGCAGCAGCAGAATTGTACTCGAACACAATCTCATGGCCCGGCATATTCCCTCCTTTACCATTACCCCCAAACCAGGGGATCAACCCCGGTTCAATGAAGAGTGCAGGAGCAGCACTAGGCATACCTAAAGATGAGGTGAAGCCACAGCATAGGACTATTTGTGTGCCAAACAGCATAAGCAGCAAGTGATAGGTGAAATTAAGTGATTCCACAACCAACAGATCAGATCTAAGCTCTGCAGTCCTGCCACATCTAGTCGTGAATGGTGATGAACAATTAAACAACTCACTGGAAGAGGTGGCAGCACTAATATTCCCATCCTCAGTGATGAAGGAGCCCAGCACAATGAAAGCATAAAGTTGAAGTATTTCCAACAATTTACAGCCAGAAGTGCTGAGTGGATGATCCATCTCGGCCTCCTCCAGAGGACCCCAGCATCACAGATGCCAATCTTCAGCCAATTTGATTCACTCCACATGATACCAAGAAACGACCGAAGGCATTGGATATTGCAAAGGCTATGGGCCCTGACAATATTCCGGCAATAGTACTGAATACTTGTGCTCCAGAACTTGCTGCGCCCCTAGCCAAGCTACCCGGCAATGTAGAAAATTGTGCAGGTGTATCCTGTACACAAAAAGCAGCATAAATCCAACCTGGCCAATTACCACCCTATCAGTCTACTTGTGACCATCAGTGAAGTAATGGAAGGGGTCATCAACAGTGCTATCAAGCGACACTTGCTTAGCAATAACCTGTTCACTGATGCCCAGTTTGGGTCCCGCCAGGGCCACTCAGCTCCTGGCCACATTACAGCCTTTGTTCAAACATGGATGAAAGAGCTGAACTTCAGAGGTGAGGTGAGGGTGACTGCCCTTGACATCAAGGCAGCATTTGACTGAGTATGGTACCAAAGAACCCTAGCAAAACTGGAGTCAAAGGAAATCGGGGGCAAACTCTCCGCTGATTGGAGTCATGCTGAACACGAAGCAAGATAGTTGTGTCTGTTGGAGGTCAATCGTATCAGGTACAAGACATCACTGCATGGTAGTGTCCCAGGCCCAAACATCTTCAGCTGCTTCATCAATGACTTCCTTCCATCATAAAGTCAGAAATGGGGATGGTCGCTGATGATTACACAATGTTGAGCACCATACGTGACTCCTCAGATACTGAAGCTGTCCATGTCCAAATGCAGCGAAACCTGGACAATATCCAGGCTTGGGCTGATAAGTGGCAAGTAACATTCATGCCACATAAAAGCAATACCATCTCCAACAAGAGAGAATCTAACCATTGCCTCTTGACATTCAATGGCATTACCATCACTGAATCCCCCACTATCAACATCTGGGGTTACCATTGACCAGAAGCTGAACTGGACTAGCCACAATAATACTGTGGCTACAAGAGCAGGTTAGAGCCTTGGAATTCTGCGACGAGAAGCTCACCTCCTGACTCCCCAAAGCCTGTCCACCAAGTACAAGGCACAAGACAGGAATGTGATGGAATACTCTCCACTTACCTGGATGACTGCAGCTCCAACACTCAAGAAGCTCAACATCAACCAGGCCAAAGCAACCTGCTTGATTGGCACCCCATCCACAAACATTCAATCCTTCCACCACCAGTGGCCGCAGTGTGTACCATCTACAAGATGATAATGCAGGAACTTACTAAGGCTGCTTAGACAGCACCTTCCAAACCCACGACTGCTAACATTTAGAAGGACAAGGGCAGCAGACATATGGGAACACCAACACCTGGAATTTCCCCTCCAAACCGCTCACCATCCTGACTTCAAAATATGTTGCCGTTCCTTCACTGTTGCTGAGTCAAAATCCTGGAACTCCTTCCCTAATAGCACTGCGGGCATACCTACACCAAAGGGGCTGCAGTGGTTCAAGAAGCCAGCTTACGACAACCTTCTCAAGGGCAATTAGGGATGGGCAATAAATGCTGCCCTGGCCAGTGATGCCCATGTCCCATGAATGAATAAAAAAAGGAACCACTATCTAACTCAATGTTGAGAGCATGGAAGCCTTTGAGGCTGTTGCACAGTGATTGATGTCTATTTGTCTGGTTTGTAACAATTTTGTTTATCCACTAGACTGGATTCCAGGATAAATTTAGTGTTGTTAATGGTAACTGGGTGAGTGTGGTGAATGAATAGAGTTGAAAGGAAAAGATCAAAATTCCACGACAATGACATGGTTAAGTGAAACTGGAAGGGAATTGATTGGAAATGGGAGAAAATGGAGATAAAGGTTTGAATTGTTCAGAAAATGGCCAGGAACTGAATCAATTAAGTTTGTTTAAGGAACTCCAGGATGAGGTGTTATGTGTAATTAATGATGAGGTGTTATGGAGTTTTTCACTTGTGACTTCTACCACCAAGAATATCAAGAGCAGCAATATGGGAATGCTAACATCTGCAGGTTCTCCTTCATGTCACACACAACAACTTGCATTTATATAGCACCTTTATCATAGTGAAATGTCCCAAGACACTTTACAGGAGTGTTATCAGACAAAAATTGATATTGAACCATGGGATGGGTGACCAAAAGCTTGGTCTGAGGTAGATTTTAAGAAATGTCTTAAAGAAAAATGAGGAAAGACAAAGGAGTTTTGGGAAGGAATTCCAGAGCTAGATGGTTGAAAGTACAGTCACTGATGCTGGGCTGAAGCACGAGGAGGATGTACAAAGAGGTCAGAGTTGGAAGAATTGAGAGATCTAGGTGGGCTGTATGGCTGGAGGAGATTACAGTGATAGAGAGGGTCTAGGCCATGGAAGAATAGCAACATGAGGTTGAAGATTTTAAACTTGAGGTGTTATCCAAATGGAAGCTTGTGTAAGTCAGCATGGACAGGAGTGATGATGATCTGGGCTTGGTGCAAATTAGGACATGGACAGCAAAGTCCTGCATGAGTTCAAGTTTACAGAGGGTGGAGGATGAGAGGATGGTCTAGAGAGCATTAGAATAATCAAGTCTGGAGGCAAAAAAAACCCAAATGATGGTTTCAGCAGCCGATGAACTAAGGAGGGGACAGAGATGAGCAATGTTACAGAGGTAGAAATAGTAGGTTTTTTTTGATGGTAAAGGCTAATGGCTCAGTTCAAGTTAAATAGATTGCTGAAATTACACAGTGTGATTCAGCCTTAAACAGTGACAAGGGAATGGGATGGGAATGGACTCAGTAGCAGGGACTAAAGACAATGGCTTCAGTTGCCCCACTGTTTAATTGGAGGGAATTTCAGCTCATCTAGGCTTGAATGTTGGACAAGCAGTGCAACAAATCAGAGGCAGTGGAGGGGATGAGAGAGGTGGTTGTGAGTTAGAGCTGGATATTGGTAGCATGTGGAACTCCCCATCTTGTTTTCAGAAGATGTTGATGAGTGGCAGCATGTGCATGAGAAATAGGAGGGAGTCAAGGATAGGTCCTTGGAGAAATCTAGAAGAGGCTGTGCAGGGGCGAATGGACAACCCATTGCAGGGATGTGACTATGATTGGAATTTTTCAGCCCTGTTGGCGTCTGGCGTGTTTGGCGGTGTGAGCGGACAATGTGGTGAGAAGGTCAAAAATCAGTTTTGACGCTGTTGTGAAACCAATTTGCGATTGTCCACTCTGCCCATCGGTGGCGGGCCGCATTTCCCACCGTCCAACATCAGGAACTTAATTTTAATGCATTTGCACCTCATCATTGTGCCTGGAAACATCACCCCCCATCCCACTCAAATTTCCCTCCCATGTCGGCGTGACTTCAGAATGTTGTGATTTATGACTGCCTTCGTGGCGAGCTGAACTTCGGTGGGAACTCGGAGGTGAATGTTCACAATGTTGTGCAGCACACACAAGGATCGCCCTCAGGACATCAAGGAAGAGGCGCTGGGCATTCGGGGGAGGCTCAGGCAAGTCACTTTTTCCCGACTGACTTTCAGTGCGGTGCTGGGACAAAGGCTCCAGTGTGGGTGGGGTCTGGGAGGGGTGGGGTGGGGGGGCGGCAAGGTAGCACAGACTGATGGAAGTACACAAGCAGATGCTGGTGTTTTGGGGGGTGTGGGGGTTAGAGAGGTGAGGGGAGGGTGAGGGAAGCGACTGCGCACTTGGAAGATCTTGTCAAAAGTGAGCATTCTTCCTCAGCTGAGACCGTTCAGCAGCAGCTCCATCAACATGCTTGGAGTTGGAGCCTCTGAAGCTTTACTGCCCACTCAAGCAATGCAAATGCATGAAAGTGCCACCAAATGCTCCAGAACTATTCACCCCTCGAGCAGACTGCAAATTGATGTTTTAAGGGGCTGCAGAGCAATTGGCCGGCTGGGCACATTGTACAATCTCCTCGCTAAATCTGGCCATGGTGCAGTCACTGGTGGAGGTGCTCACAGCCCCTTGCAATGTCATCATTCAGGTTTAGACCAGTCTCCCCCATGGTTCACGCTAACAGTACAGCCTTGCAGTGTGGGTTAGGAGAATGCCTGTGCCTGAGCTGAGAGCACAGCATGCAGTCCAGTGGGCAAAGCTGCTGCCAATTGGTCAGGTGGAGTGGGGCAGAGGTGGGTGGGGATTTGGACAGCCAATGAGTGCACTAAACACTGGCCATCCAAGTGGTGGCCAACACTCTTGCATGTGTGAAAGGGCCTTCAGACTTAAACAAGAGAGGTCTTTAGGACACATATGCTAATCCTTGGGTCTCTTTGATCCTGCAGGAGGAGAACATCAGGATCATGGAGCTGGTGATTTAGCGGGATGCCTCATGGCTTACAGAGACCAGGGAAGAAGAAGAGACCGGTGGAGCCGCCTGGCTCAGCAAAGGGAGGAGCACCAACCTCAAGATGAAGGGTGGCAGGGCCTTCTGAGCATGCAGCTGAAGATCCACAGCGAGTTGTCACTTGTAGGTGCCCAGCTAGACTGGTGCTTGTCATTCCCGCAGATGACTGAGAACCTGTGTTGCCAATGACTGCACCTGTCCAGGGAACTGGCCAGTCACATATGCCACCTGCTGCAGGATTTGGTTTCAAGGGAGGGCATCCACTGCCAGTGGCTGTGTAAGTGATCGCGGCACTCAATTTTTATGCCAGTGGCTCCATCCTGGGCTCCAAAGGTGACCTGTGTGGGATCTCACAAGACTCAATACACAAGTGTATCCAGGGGGTCACAGATGCCATCTTTGCGAATGCTCAGAATTTTGTGCATTTCACCCAGAATCAGGAAAGCCAGGAAGCAAGAACGTTGGGATATGTGGTTATCTCTGGTTTTCCACAGATGCAGAGTGCCATCGACTGCACTCACCTGGTGCATAGATCTCCATGGCAACAAGCGGTCCAGTAGGTCAAACACAAGGCCTTCCACTTGCTGAATGTTCAGCTGGTCTGCAATCACCATAAATGCATCCTACAGGTCTGCACAAGATTTGCAGGGACCATCCATGGCTCCTACATCCTCGGCAGATCCGTGACACTTTCCAGGGTCCAGAGAGGCAGCAAGGTTGGTTCCTCGGGGACAAGGGCTACGCACAGAGGATGTGGCTGATGACACCCATGTGATGGCCTCAGACTGCAGCAGAGAGAAGGTACAACGAGGCTCATGCCACAATCCGGATTTTGATGGAGCAAACAATGGACATCTTGAAAATGAGGTTCCAGTGCTTTGACAGGCCCAGTGGAGCCCTGCAGTACAGTCCCCAGATTGTGTCGTGCATCATTGTAGCTTGCCGAGCGCTCCACAACCTGGTGCTGCAATAGGGGGAGGATCTGGCTGCAAAAGAGATAGAGGGACTGCACATCTCCTCCGTTGAGGAGGACATCGAAGGGGATGAGGATGATGAGGTCTTCAAAGGTGAGGTTGCCAGCAACGAGGCCATCGCATTGGCCAGATGAAGCTGGCACACCCACGAGGACCTCACAGCCGCATGATTTGTGAAGGATGATGAAGAGGTGCAGTGAAGACAGTTCTGACATCCTCACCTTGCATCTGTGAACATTTGACTCCTGTGTGGCTGATGACAGCGCACATACCCCCAGTGCTCAGGATCGTGTCAAGGAGACGCAGCAGAGGCCGTAATAGTTGCTAGATTCCAGGAGGATGATGATGACATACAGTGAGGACACTCCATAGATCCTCACACAGCCTCTGTGAATGTCTGACTCCTGTCTGACTGAGGGCAGCTCGCTTGCGCTCTGTGATCAGGTTCATATCAGGGAGACGCAGTTGTGAAACTTTAAATATGCCTGATCCTCTGTCAGCCTTCAGCACCTGAGCCCTTCAGGAGCACAGCATCACTGGTCACAGATGCTGAAGAGATGGGGGCCAGCCCCACCTCAAAGTTGCTGAGAGCACACAGAGAGAATGAGGGAACTCTGTGACACCTGCCCACGACATTCTGGCAGCAATGACCAGCACCATCGAAGTGCAGACATCACTAAAGTGTCCAGTGAGTGTGAAGCCAGACCATCACTTTCATCTGAACGTTACACACTGCACAGGGAAGAGGCCCTGGACTGAGACACCTGCCTTCATCTTGTGCAGGAACTAAGGTTTCACATCTGAGTGACATGAACACGGCTCATCAGAACAAGGAGCCAAAGACAAAGAGACATTCTTGAGAGTTTATTTACAATAGTGAACATTATGTACAAGTGATTAGTACACATGCCCAGGCTGTGCAACTACCACATCATCTTCAAGCTTGGCCTAAATAGCCAAATGGTTATGGTACTGGGTTTGTAACCCCAAGATCAAGAGTTCAAATCTCACAATGGCAAAACAATGTAACTTCATCTGAAACAGATGGAAATGGGTTTGTGCTCGAAAGAGTTACATCTTCTTAACCTCCCTAAGCCTGCCGCTACATCTTGGTTCTCCCTGACATGCACAGCAGAGGTGGAGGCAGCCTGCTGACTGCTATGCCCTGTCTGTGATGACCTTGGTGGGTGTCCTCTGGAGGGCCCTGACCTGCTTTGAATATCTTGCTGTGGGCCAGATGCATCCTCCTCAGCTTGTAGAGCTGGAGTTGATGGGGTCACAGGGAAAGGGGATTTGGATCAGCTGGACATTTCCGGAGTTACCTGGATGGATGGCCCTGGGGTGCTGAGTGCTGGTCCTCCTCCCTATGGATGCTCGAGGGTCTCTGGCTGACTCCTTGAGGAGAAGGGGAAGCTGGAGATAGTTTGAGCTGCTTTGCACCCCTCTTGGGTTGACAGTGTTGGACGCCAACTATGGTGTCAGCGATGGAGTTCAGCCCACACAGCAGTGCAGGACTGATGTCCTGGACCAAGGTATCCATGGCTGCTGCCATTCTACCAATGTTAATCTTGGTGCCTTGGCATGCCGGCGCTATTACCTCAGACTGAAGGTGGACAAACTCCTCCATTGTCCATTACTATCTGAGGAGTGCAATAGACATCCCTTCCTGACATTCCTGTGATTGTCTTTATAGCTCCAACAACTGATTGAGGACAGAGTCCAGAGGCTCATCATCTGACACAGACTCAGCAGATCCCTTGCCTCCAGCAGTCCTCCGAGTGCCGGCGACCATGGATGTCCCAGCCTTTGCCTGCAGTGGAACAGATTGTGTGCTGTGTTCACCAGGTTGTGATCCCGAGGCTACTGTAAATCTAGGTCCCACCGAGGTGTGTGTCGCTGCGCTGGTGGAGGGTATGGGTGAGCTCCATGACAGGGCTTCAATGATGCTGCCCTCAGGGTCCTCATCCGAGGTGCTCTCGGTGCTGGAGCCAGGGTCAAGGCTGCCTGAGGGTGATGTGGCTGGTGTACCTAGGAGAGAAAGTGCAGATTATTACTGCTTGGCAGCCACGTTACACACAGAGCAGTGGACTCAGAGCAGCGATAACAGAGCAGGATTCTCACGTGGATGCTTGCCGCCGACGTCACCATCACCGCAGGAATGGTCCACATCCTCTACGGCCAGCTCCAACACGTGACTCTCGAACAGAGTGAGCACCTTGATGTCCGGCACTCCAGCCCCTGGTCTGTGATCTCTCCCGTTGATTGTGCACGAATTTGTCCTGCATAAAGACAGATGGAGAGAGTGTGAGCAAGGCACATGCCAGGCCAAATGAGAAGGATGCCAGGCGTGCGTGTGTGCTGAGTGGAGTCATGGATAGGATGAGGATGCAGTCTCCAGAGGAAATGAGGTCAAATAGGGATGTGAGGGTGAGTGTGAGAGAGTGAGTGGTGATGTCCCTTGAACTGGCAGCGAGTTATGGGCTTGTGAGTGGGCAAGTTGAGAGTGATCAGATGGTTGCCTTACCCTGGCAGCATGGATGAGATCATTCATCCTTTTTCTGTACTTTTTGTGGCCAACCTCTTGTGTGCAGCATTGGCACTGACCACCTCTGCCATCGCCTCCCAAGCTGGAGTGGTGAGACTGAGGGCCCCCTTCAGCCAGAGTGGGGGTGGAGGACATCGCGGTGGGCCACCACAGCATCTAAAAGATGTTCCAGGAATGCGTCACTGAATTGAGGGGTTGCACTCTTCTTGCATTTTTGAGCCATGTCTTCACCGGAGCGACCCTGCGCTGTAAGCACTGAGAACTGTGCACGTGGCTGCAATTTAAAATGGTGTCCAGAGTGAGGAGGCAGCGAGGTAACAGCCTCGTGGACAAATTGGAGGCTGGTCATCAGTGAGACAACGTGTTTCCCATGACTGCATAAGTTATGAGGCAGGAAGGAGAGTGATACGGCGAGAAAATCCACTATTGCGGCCGGCGGGTAAAATGTCGTTTTTCACACCCTCTATTGGACTTTGTCCAATCCTGGGACAATTCCGTCCTATGACTCAATAGTTAACATCTGAATGTCCCTGGGTGGAACATGTATCAGGGCTCAATATTCAGGAACTTGCTCCATAATACACTGTGGGAGCATCTTCAGCACATGGTCTTCAGTGATTCAATCAGAAAACCCACCGCCATCGTCTCAGGGCAACTAGGCATGGGCAGTAGATACCAGCCTTGCCAGCGATGGCCAAATACCAAGATAGAAAACAAGGGAGAGTACACTTGAATCCATTTTGCATAAAGACAGGCAAAAGCTAGGAATATTAATAAAGAAACTTAAAGACCAATTCAAGTATAAAAATGTAGTGTTTGAAAGGCACATAAACTTACCACCTATTGCTTTTTGTGGTGTCTTGCTGTGTGCAAATAGACTGCTACGTTTGTCGACCTGATAATAATGGCTACACTTCAAATTTATTTGATCCAGCTGCCCAGGAGTGTGTGATCCATGTGCTTATGTGTCCTAATGGGTTAAGAGGCCATGATGGTGAGCAACATGGTGACTAACACCAAACTCTGATGTGGAGATGTGTCTACCGGAGAGGATTCTGGTAGCACAGAGGGAGAATGTACACAAAGAACTCAACAGGCTGGAGAGGCTGGAGTCAGGCGCAAGGAATTCACAAGTCACAAGTTCGTGGTTAGCAAAAAGGTCACAGTGGTGAAGCTGCCACATAAGGTGTGGATAGCTCTTGGTCCTGAAGGTCTAAACAGCCTCCTGAACAGGATCCCTTGGTGAAGAAGACTGATGGAATTATATCCAGCATTTGAAAGGCCAGATCTGGCAGTACACTGGAGGGAAATTGTGAGGTCTAAAAAAGACATTCAATGCCCCTTTTGGTGAATAGCGATATACATAGGCATAACTGCATGCTGGTGACCATGCCAGAGTAAAATTGAGGCCAAGCCTCCCACACTAACCACACTTGGTTTTTAATGAATTCATTACCATGTAGTAGTTCAGCATTGGGCCTTCATTCACACATCAACAAAACTCAAAGTAAACATCAGTTACTAGGGCCAATTAGCTCAAATGGATTAGAGTGGGGTGCTTAATGGCATTGACAGTGCAGGTTCAGACCTAGTATGGGCTGAGGTAGTTCTTGGTGCCTGTCTCCGGTACTTGCTCCATTAGGATATCATGGCAGCATGGAAAGACTGCTAGAAATAGACACGTGTGGAGAGCCACAATTAGCAACCTTTAAACAACTGCAGACTTTACATGAAGAGAGGGATAGAGAGAAACTCTTGATTATCTCAGGGCTCTTGGAGGGCCCTAAACCCAAAAGTGGTTGCATCAAGTTCCACTCCAGAGACTAGAGCCGAACGTTTAGGCCAATACTTTACTGCAGTACTGAGGGAGTGTTGCACTATAGTGTGTGGTATACCTTTAAGTGGAGTATCTAAAATTGCTGTACATCACCAGACAGGATGTGTTGTATATACTCTTCATCAGGAAGAAAAAAGGAGCAGTCCTAAAGACCAGATGTGTTAACTAGCCTCCCAGATATTGGTGTATATAATTCCATCTCTTCAAAAAAAGAATCCATCTAATGGAATTACCAATCCTCTTCATGTGGTTGGTGTGTTGTGTAGGTAGAAAACACATCATGATGTCAGCTGGTGGTGTTTGAAGATTTGAATTGAAGATTTTGTAAAATCCCTCCAAGTGCAACACAATTCCAGCTTGTGGAAGCTTGAAGACTCAGAAAGTACATCTGCAGTACTGACAGCAGCATGGAAATGCCTGTGTGAGTGTTTCTCCAACAGTGTAGGTATCCAGTACACAGCTCATCCACATAGTTGGGACATCACATCTTGCTGAAACAGCCAGGCATCATGTCCCAGTTAAACAACTGCAAATCTGGGGAACATACATCTGAGCCAAACTGCTCTTGTGTGGACAACTGTGACAGAACTGACCCCATAAGGTATAGCACTAGATAAGGTTCAATTATCAAGGGCAACTGCTTCTCCTGTGGACCACCAGATCAGGAGTGCCAGGGTGAGGTGGCCCAAATGTTCACAACATGTCCAGGGAACAGGGTTCACCCAGTGGCAGCCTCCAGCAGCTTGAAAAAGTCTAAAAAGACCTTCATCGGCATCCAATAATTTCCTTAGGCATCGGACATGTTTGTGGTGAAACATAGCTTCGTGAGCTGGGCCTAACAAATGCGTGGGACAGCAGCAACAGCGTCATCGATCTTAAGTCTAACACACCATGCAAGCCATCAAAGTTCAAAAAGCCATAGGAAATGGACATATCCACAGACTGAACATATCAGGACTGTTGAAAGACAATGAGACAACCTCAAGACCCAGGCAAAATATGGCTTATATTGGAAGGCCAGTTAAAAGTTAAACTTAAATTCCAAAAATTATGGGCAGGATTTTCCGGCCCTGTCCATCTCTGGGATTGCCTGGACCCGCTGAAAGTCAATGGGCTTTTGGCAGGGCCGCCAACTCTCTTGTCACCCACCACAACGCAGCCGGAAAATCCCGGCCTATGTCTCTGAGAGAACAACCCATGGAGAGGGTAGATCAGTTTGTGAGCCACTGCAGACAAAATCCGCGAGATTCCTACTTTTCAGGGGCAGAATTGGCTCCTAGAATCATCGAGTTTGTGATAGCTTCTCCCCTATTGAAGCATACCAAAAGGATTTTTTTGGACCAGCCCAAAGGTTACAGTTTGGAGGTGTCGCTGAAAAGCGGATACAAGTATGAAGCAATCCTACTGGCTAGACAGAGTTTATGGGCTCTGTGTACTACATCCACCATTGGCATGGAAATCAATTCAAACTAACCTACTAACCCAACCAGGTGGTGTGGGCTCATATACGCACACATCTACAACACATACAAGGCATGTGGCACCAGAGAACACTACTGGAAGCACCAATGCAGGAAGCCAAAGCCAGAACAGATAGTTTGACACCATGCCAAGACACAGTCAGATACAAGACAGTTACAGCATCCCAGCAAGTATAGCGAGTGTATCAAATAACACAAACAGCAAATCTACAATGTGACCAGTCAGATTGGATGATGAGAATAACCAGAGCATTAACAGACACAGTGAACAGGCATTCCATACAGTCAACATCACAAATGTATTGGCACCATTGTACCATCTGAAGTCCTTTGTCACTACGCACATTATTTGCCCACAGAAGCCAAGAATATGTTTGCTGTGGACAAAAGTCAAAATGGAAGCAAATGTTCACATTCTTCTACTTCACATACTGAAAAGCATGTAGCTGCAGAAGTGGAAAGTGATGGCTCAACCAACCATGCCAAGCTCTTAGCCGACAATGACTCGGAGATTCCGTCTCTGACATTCATCGTACTTGAATGTCGCTACAACAACTCACCCAGGTTATCCCAAATATTCTGTATTGTGGACACCACAGGTCCAGCGATTGTAGGCCTACCAGCAGGCAAAGACCTGATCTTTGTTACCATTCATAGCTTCAACAAGACAATGGTGAAGACAACAGACCACAAGAACAACCCTATCACTTCATTAACTGACCTAATATCATTATAACTGAATAGGTTTGACAGGATTGGAAGTTTCGAAGGTGATGAATATTGCATATATGTGCAGATGCTATTCCTTCCAGTGACCCTTCACGTAAGTGGAGCATCCATATCTAGAGTAAGCTGAAAGTAGAACTGGATAAGATGGAAAGAGATGGCAAGTTTTGCACAGAGGGCCTCGTCTTTTTGAGAACTTCTGTAAAAGAAGTACTCTTTATCTGGCAGGAGGATCATGATCACACATTTGGTGAGCTCAACAAGTCATTGACTAAAGAACCATTAACACTTCAATTCTACGACCCAGCAGAGGAAACTACACTACAGGCTGATGTGACACACAAAAGCCTTGGAACATGCATCCTACAAAAAGGGAAGCCCATTGCTTTCACTCCCAAGAGTTTATCAACAGCCCAAGCCAACTATTGGAATATTGAATGGGAAAGATTAGCTTTCGTTTTTGGAATCCAGCGTTTACACACATAGCTATTTGGGAAAAGGTTTGTGATGGAAACCGACCACAAACCACTCGAGATGATCTGGCGCAAACCGTTAACTAGTGCACCAATCAGATTACAGTATTTACTCTTCAAAGTACAAGACTATGCCGATGACATACGCTACACGCTGGGTAGTTCCGTGCTGATATCTGACACTTTAAGTCATTTACCAAACCTGTGTAAAACTGCAATTATTTCCCTAGATCTGTAAGTAGCTCTCATCGATCCCAAAATACAGGACATCATACTTATTAACCTCATGAGTTTCAGGCAGTATAGATGCCAGCAACTGCAACAAAAAATGTCTAATGATCCCATATTGCATCAATTATGGAAGAGTGGCCAAAATCCTTCTGGGATGTTCCAGAGGCTCTAAGACCAGCTTGGTCGAATAGGTAAGAGCTCAGGCGACTGGCTAGAGAAACAGCATTCTGCCCAGGGCTGAGACAAGTCATTGAAAAGCTGTGAGGGATTGCAAATGTTACAGATGGGCGAGACAGACAAACTATATTTCTTTCATCTCACTACCTGTCAGTAGGCAGAAAACGTTTTGAATTATTTTTAAAGTATGCTGTAGCATGTTTTCCCAAATCCAATTTATTAATAACTCGCAACAAACTCACATTCTGATTAACTCAGAAGGTTAGTTTAATCACATTCAAAATCTGGAGGAGGAGGGTTTGCATTCCACTGCACACACGCAGAGTAAGGGAGAATAGAAAAAAGTGCGTTTTTATAACTATCGATAGTAACAGTACAAGAACAGAAATTCATATTCACGTTATTGTGAGAGTCCAGACTCAGAATCCGAGGAAAAATTCTTTCCTGTAGGTGCTCAAGTTCAGCTGTCTGAAGCTGGAGTTGTAGAATTTCCTTTACAGTTGGTGCTGATACCACAAGATGAAGTTGATACACAGAGGCCAGAATTTCCATGTGGGGTAGACAAGAAAGTGAGAAGGCCGAACATTGGTTTTATGCCGTCATGAAACCAATTTGTGATCGTCCACTCCACCCATCAATGGTGGGCCACGTTTCCCACCACTGCACGTTGGGATCCTGATTTCAATACTTTAGCATCTCATTTTAAGTCCTGTCCACTGGAATCATTTCCCCCCACGCCGGATCATCCGGGCACGTTGGCGTGTTTACACACCAGTGGGTTTCACAATTGTACACAAGCCATGTGCAACTGGTGAGCTGCACTCTGCTCAGGACTTCGAGGTTTACTTATCTATCTTACTTCGGGCAGCACTTTCAGTCATCAGTGCCAGGCTTCACAAGACAGCCAGTGAATGTGTGATTGCCCTGTGAGTGTGAGCGTTTAGAGTGATAAGATGGTTGCCTTACCCTGGGATGAGATCATTCATCCATTTTCTGCACTGGATGGCTGACCTCTTGTGTGCAGCATTGGCACTGACCACATCTGCCACTGCCTCCCAGGCTGGAGGGAGAAGTGAAGCTGATGGGTCTCCTGCAGCCCAAACAAGGTTAGAGGACATTGTGGTGATACTTCATGGCGTCCAAAGGGTGTGTCACTAAATTGGGGGGCTGCACTCTTCTTGGCTTTTGGGGCCATGTCTTCACTGGAACAGTCCTGGGCTGTAAACATTGAGAAGTGCATGCGGCTGCACTTTAAATATGGCGCCCTGCGTGAAATGATGTGGCGGGCAAACTGGAGGCTGCCCACCAGCAAGACGATGTGTTTCCTGTGGCTGCATAATTAATGAGGCAGGAATGGGACAATATGGCGTGAAAATCCGCCATTATGGTTGGCAGGTAAAACAACTTTTTTCCCACCTACTGCCTCACTTTGTACATTTCTGGGATGATTCCGCCCAGGGGCTGGTTCAGTTCTGCAGAGAAAGGCTTCAAGGAGCTAACTGTTGTTCAGCCTGGAGTTCTGCTTCTTGTTGGTTCACCGGTTGGATGTTAAATAGCAGACTGAAGATTTCTCAATTCTCAAAGGAATACAGAGATTTCAAAATGGTCACTCGCGTCACGTGAACTTATTTCTCCACAATGATTTCATTAAGGATGTTTATTTGCTGTCTGAAACTGGCTTTTGGTTTCAGGACTGATAATGTCCCAGCCACTAGCTTTTGAAAGAGTTACCATCCATATTTGAGGGTCTTGTGTCGGGAAGCTATTGTCTAGACAGGTCCTCTCACTCCGCTAGTGAGGTAAGCTTATCAAGATGAAATTGATGTCCATTGTCCCCTGAATGGTCCCCTTTTGAAGTGGACCTGGACACTCACAAGTGCAAGTTGAGTCTGTTAACAGCTCTGCAGGCATAATGAGTTTTGAACTGTCGTCCCCTGGTTTTGTGATGATAATGTCCTTATAATTGGGTGTGAGATTCCACAATGATGAGAAGAGGATTATATTATTCTTGTACCTCCTGTTGGTAGTTTCCAGAACAAAGGGCCAATCCCGTGGTCATATGGCTCGTAGCAGCCACCTTTTTTGCTTCAGCCAAAAGTCCATTTTAAATACAGCAAAAATGAATAAAGTTTTGATACATACAGTTTTGGATTTCTTTTCATGTCATTTTGACCTAACAAAATTGGAAGCAATTCTGAGGGACAGAATTAATCTACACTTGGATGGGCAGGGATTAATCAAAGACAGTCAGCATGGATTTGTTTAGGGGATGTCATGTCTGACCAATTTAATTGAATTTTTTGAAGAGGTGACCAGATGTGTAGATGAGGGCAATGCATTTGATGTAGTCCACTTTGACTTCAGAAAGGCATTTGATAAGGTCCCGCATGAGAGACTGATAATGAAGGTAAGAGCCAATGGGATCCAAGGCAATTTGCAAATTCGATCCAGAATTGGCTGAGTGGCAGGAAGCAGAGGGTGATGTTCGAAGAGTGTTTTTGTAACTGGATGCCTATGTCCTGTGGGGTTCCAGAGGGATCAGTGTTAGGTCCCTTGCTGTTTGTGGTATATATAAACGATTTAGACTTGAATGTAGGAGGGTTGATCAGTAAGTTTGTGGATGACACGAAAATTGGTGGGGTGGTAAATAGTGAGGAGGCCTTAGATTACAGGAGGATATAGATGGGCTGTTCAGATGGGCTGATCAGTGGCAAATGGAATTTAATCCACATAAGTGTGAAGTGATGCACTTGGGCAGGACAAACAAGGCACGGGGATACACGATGAACAGTAGAACCCTAGGAAGTACTGAGGATCTGAGGGATCTTGATGTGCATGTCCACCGGTCCCTTAAGGTAGTGGTGCAGGTAGATAAGGTGGTTAAGAAGGCATATAGGATACTTGCCTTTATTAGCTGAGGCATAGAATATAAGAGCAGGGAGGTTATGCTGGAACTGTATAAAACACTGGCTAGGCCACGGCTAGAGTATTGCGTGCAGTTCTGGAATCTGCATTATAAGAAGGATGTGATTGCACTAGAGAGAGTGCAGAGGAGATTTACCAGGATGTTGCCTGGGCTGGAGAGTTTTTCTGTGCTGTAGGCCCCTATGACTCTATGACACAAGGCAGCCAAGCCTATCTTCCCAGTCACCACAAAGAACCATCAGTACCTCATAAGGCAATTGCAGATCCATGGACCAGAATTACAATCAATCCCTTCAGCATCTGTGGAGATGATTTCTTGGTCATGACTAACTATTTCTCATAATTTCCCATTATCCATCAGTCACACGATACATCCAAAGCAGCTGCCGCAGGTACATTGGGTTCAATCTTTAGCCTATTTGCTGTCCTGTAAGAATTGTTTCTTTCAATGAACCCTCAATATATTGGAAACCCCTTCAAGATAATGTGTGAAAAGCAGGGATTTGCCCATACTACCTCATCACCACACTATCCTGGGTCCAATGGCATGGCGGAGCATGTGGTTTATACCGTAAAGTCCTTAATTATAAAATGTCAGCAAGCTAAACAAGGTTTACAGGTTGCAGTTCTACACTTTAGAGTGAGACTGTACATTGCAACCATTCCTTCACCAACAGGATTATAGTTCAGCACAAAAGGGCAAACAACCCTTAGCAATCTTTATTCATCGATACTTCCAGGAGTATGAGGTGCATTATTTGAAAAACAGGATCATCCAGTCCCGCCTAATGTGAGAGTGACTGCCCTTGACATCAGGGCAGCGTTTGACCTTGTGTGGCATCAAAGAGACTATCAATCTACACTACATGGCCAATTTCTGTGTCATTTGCAAATTTCCCTATCATGTCTCCCACTTTTAAATCCAAAGCATTAATATATACAACAAACAGCAAGGCACCAAGCACTGAGCCTTGTGGAATAATACTGGAAACTGCTTGATATTCACAAAGACATCGATCAACTATTACCTTTTGTTTCCTGTCGCTGAGCCAATTTTGGATCCAACCTGCCACCTTCCTCTGTATCCCATGGGCTTCTACTTTTCTGACCAGTCTGCCACGTGGGACTTGTCAAATGTTTCACTAAGATCCATGTAGACACCATACACTGCACTACCCTCATCAATCCTCCTTGTTACTTCCTCAAAAGATTTGATTAAGTTAGTCGGGCACAACCTTCTCGTACAAAACCATTCTGAGTATCCCTGATTAATCAGTTCCTTTCTAATTGACAGTTTATCCTGTCTTTCAGAATTGATTCCAATAATTTGCCCACCACTGAAGTCAGGCTAACCAGCTTATAATTATTTGGCCTATCCCTCGTGCTCTTTTAAATAATGGTACAATGTTTGCAGACTTCCAATCCTCTGGTACTTCGCTTGCATTTAATGAAGATTGGAAAATGATCCTCAGAACATCCACTATTTCCTCTCTGGCTTCCTTTAACAAACTAGGATATAATCCATCTGACACTGATGATTTATCCACCTACAAGGATGTTAGTACCTCAAGTATTTCCTCTCTCATTATGCTTATTGTATCTAATATTTCGCAATCCTCCTCTTTAACTAGAATAGCAGCTTCATCCCTCTCCTTTGTGAAGACAGAGACAAAGTACTCATTAAGAACTCTGCCCATATCTTCTGCATCTATACATAAGTTATCTTTTACATCCTTGATAGGCCCTATCCTTCCCTTGGTTATTCTCTTGTTCTTAATGTACTTATAAAACATATTTGGGTTTTCTTTGATTTTACCTGCCAACATTTTTTCATATCCTTTCTTTGCTTTCCTAATTTCCTTGTTTACTTCAGCCCTGTACTTTCTATACTGCTCTAGGCTTTCTACAGTAGTAAGTTTATTGTGACTATCATAAGCTTTCTTTCTCTGCTTTATCTTACCCTGTGCATTTTTGGATAACCAAGGGGCTCTAGATTTGGCAGTGCCACCAGTTTTCTTTGTCTAGATGTCTCGACACTGTGCCCATAGAATCTGAAAAAGCAAAACCAGCTTGTGAACAGTTTTCCAGCGACATTATCTAAGGAATGTGCTTAGATAATATCATCACCATCAACACCCCTTTGTCCTTTTGTCTATGACATCTTTGGCGGTCTCTTCTTTGTCTCTACCTATCACTGGCCCCTTATCCAGTTCTACCTGTCCCACCCCCCTCTACCAGCTTATATTTCACCTCATTTCTCTATTTCCTTAGTTCTGATGAAGAGTCATACGGACTTGAAACGTCAACTCTATTCCTCTCTGCAGATGCTGTCAGACCTGCTGAGTTTCTCCAGGTATTTTTGATTTTGTTTCAGATTTCCAGCATCCGCAGTATTTTGCTTTTATCTTACTGTAAACGGTCCACCAGGGTCAAGAGGCTTCCAGCTTCTTTAAAGCGGTTTAATTACCTTTTCTTGTAAAATGCTGCCTTTTCCAGGAAGAGCAGCAACCAGAGCCCTTGCATCAACCTTTAAGGGACAGGTCTTTTAAAAACACAATTTTCTCCAGGATGTTCTTAGTCCTTGAAGATTTTTGTGATTAAAGCATTTATGACAGCCTCTGGATCAATCGTCCAATACTACCACTATGCCAACATCTTCCCATTTCCACACCCACATGTGAATGACAGCCAACTCCTTCTTAATTTCTGGAACCCTCGAGCCCTCCAAGAACCCCGACAGATAATCAAGGAGTTTTGATGTCATGTGACAGATGGCTCAACGCTCAGCCACTATAAGATAATGAGGAACACAACAAATAGGAGCAGGGGTAGGCAATTCAGCCCTTCGAGTTTGCTCCACAATTTAATGAGATCATGGTTGACCTTCTACTTCAATACCATTTTCCTGTACCATCCACGTATCCCTTGGGGGAGAATTTTCTCCCCATCACGTGGGCTGGGCGGGAGTGAGTGCAGGCAGGCGTGCAACCGATCGCTGCCCATGATTGGCTGCACGCCGCCATTTTAAGTGGGCAGGCCGATTAAGGCCCGCCCAGTATGACGTGCACTTGGAAGCTCTGAGTGCTCCCTCTGCAGGTGGGGGGAGGAGGGAGAGTCAGGGCCTGCACTCTTGCATGTATGCACGCGCAAATGTGCAGAAATCTCCCCGAGGCAACTGCGTGCCTCAGGGAGTTTAATCTCATTTTTCAAAATTTAAATAAATAAAAAAATTCAGACATGTCCTCTCATGTGACAGTGTCACATGAGCTGGGACATGTCAATGAATTTTAATTAAAAATTTATTACATTTATAAATACTTCATGAAACCTCATCCTGCCCGTGGATGAGGTTTCGTGATAAATGCAAAAGCCTCCTGGGCTTTCGCCTTCCCGACAACCTTAAGGTTGGACGGGCAGCTTGGTTGATTGTTTTAATTCATTTTTAAATGGCCTTAATAGGCCTTTGGCAGTTTGGCGGGCACGCAGCCAACTCTGGTGCGCGCCCACTGAACCGAAAATGGGAATGATGCGTGGTGATGTCGGGACACATGCAGACGAATTTTGTATGTTAGAATGAGATCCGCTCTTATTCTTCTAGATTCCAGAGCAGAAAGGCCCAGTCTGGTGAATCTTTGTTGCACTTAGAAGCCACTAAGACTGAGTTTAGTTGTACTTGTTGGAAGGGTGGGAGCAATGTTACTCCAGTAAGATCACCACTATGCAATTATAATTGTATTATTGTTATTCGGATTCAATGACTGGAGCTTACAGATACTTGGGCAAGAAGTTGAACTTGCATTTTTGGCTGTACCAGCAGATCCTGGCAGTCTCTGAAACGCATGGAGCAGTCAGTAATGTCGGCAGAAGCTGCAGCAGCAGATACATCGATGGGCAGAATTCTCTGATTGTTTCCAGACTTCCTACTGCACAAGAATGGTTCAGGAAACATTTTTTTGATAGAGGAATTATGAGTGTGTCAAGGAGATATAAAATGTCTCCAACTCCAGCATGATGCCACCACCAAACACATCTTCCCTTCACCACCCCCCCCCCCCCCCCAGCAGCATTCCATAGGGATTGTTCTCTCTGGGACACCCTGGTCCACTCCTCCATCACTCCCTACACCTCAACCCCCTCCCATGGCACCTTCCCATGCAACCGCAGAAGATGCAACACCTGCCCCTTCACTTCCCCTCTCCTCACCGTCCAAGGGCCCAAACACTCCTTTCAAGTGAAGCAGCATTTCACTTGCATTTCCCTCAACTTAGTCTACTGCATTCGTTGTTCCCAATGCGGTTTCCTCTACATTGGAGAGACCAAATGCAGACTGGGTGACTGCTTTGCAGAACATCTTCGGTCTGTCCGCAAGCATTACTCAGACCACTCTGTCACTTGCCATTTCAACATTCCACATGCCCACATATCCATCCTTGGCCTGCTGCATTGTTCCAGTGAAGCTCAAAGCAAATTGGAGAAACAGCATCTCATCTTCCGATTAGGCACTTTACAGCCTTCCGGACTGAATATTGAGTTCAACACCTTTAGATCATGAACTCTCTCCTCCATCCCCACCCCCTTTCCGATTTTCCCCTTCCTTTTTGTTTTTTCCAATAATTTATATAGATTTTTCTTTTCCCACCTATTTCTATTATTTTTAAATGTATTTCCATCCATTGTTTTATCTCTACCTTTTAGCCTTTTTCGATTCCTTCAGCCCACCCCGTCCCCCACTAGGGCTATCTGTACCTTGCTTATCCTGCTTTCTACGCTTAATTAGCACATTCCTTAGATAATATCACCACCTTCAACACCTCTTTGTCCTTTTGTCTGTGACATCGTTTGGTTATCTCCACCTATTGCTGGCCCTCTACCCAGCTCTTCTTGTCCCAACACCACCCCCTCCCACTCCCCCCCGCCCCCCCCCCCCCACTTAAACCAGCTTATATTTCACCCCTTTTCTATTTTTACTTAGTTCTGTTGAAGAGTCGTGCGGACTCGAAACGTTAACTGTGTTCCTCTCCGCAGATGCTGCCAGACCTGCTGAGGTTTTCCAGGTATTTTTGGTTTGTTTTTGTTTGGGTGAATTATCACACCTAGCCAAAAGAAGCTAAACAATGTGTTTATTTTTTCCAAAACTTACTAACAAAATTGGTGCGATGAAAGGGTTAAAAGAGGTTAAAAAATACCTGGTGACACAATGAGAATTTGCATTCAAAGAGGAAAATATGTATAAAGGAAGAGAAGGCTGTTGGTAAAAGTAGAGGGATTCTATGAGCTAAAGGCTCCGTGCCCCTCCCCCATCCGCTCCTGTCCAGCCCGCCCACCATAGCAAAAATCCAGGCCATGAGGTTGGTAGGCAGAATAAGGAAGTCAAGCATCTTAACGTGGTGTAGGAATGGGTGCATTTGCGCATATAAGCTACACAATTCACTAAAAGTAGTAACATTGGCAAATAAGATCATTAAAAAAAAAGACAACCTAGCAATGGGTTTAATTTATTGAGGGATAGAACTATGTTATGTTAAACATGTATACTGTAGAACCTTGGTTAGACCATGTTTAGAGAACTGTGGACTGTTCTGATCTCTAAAAGATATAGGGGCACTGAGGAGGAGCAGCACAGATTTACCATCATGTTATCAGATCTGAGAGATGACACATATCAGGAAGGGTTTCAAAGGCTATGGTCTTTTCTATAGAAAAGAGGTGAGTGAGGGGTAATCTGATAGAGGGATTTAAGATTAGGGAAGGTTTTAGTAGGAAGATGTAGTAAAGTTGCTTCTGCTTGTGAATGAGACCAAAACCAGGGGTCATAAATATAAGATGGGTCACCATAAACCCAACAGAGAATTCAGGAGAAACTTCTTTAGCAAAGAGTGGTTAGAATGTGGAATCACCACCACAAGGAGCAGCTGAGGCATCTAGCATAGATGCATTTCAAAGAAAGTCAGATGAGGGATAAAATAACAGAGATATGTTGATGCAGTTGGATGAAGAGGGATGTGAGGAGCTTGTGTGGTACATAAACATTAGCATGAACTAGTGTTGTTGGGCGGCCAAGTTGTGCTATTAATGAAAGAGTTGAACTGCAGATACTTTTTGGGTGGAAACTTTAAGTTTGTTTAGAATACACACTGCAGCAACCATACGTGTGCTTTCAACTCCAAGGGCTGAATTTTCTGTTCGTTGGACAGGCGGGGCTGACCCAATCGCAGGCGGGTGCAGAGCCGATCGCTACCGGCAATCCGGGTTGCGCCGCCATTTTGCGCGGTCGGGCCGATTAAGGGCCGCCCAGTGCATTTCACGCTCCCGTGGAGAGCAGGATTTTTAAAATTGTGGCGGGCGTGTACAGACTGCCGGTTGCAAAGAGGAATCAGCAGTCTGTATAAAGAAAGGCCCCGCAGCCTCCTTTAGGCCAGCGACCGGTGCAGTGGGTCTGCACAGTGGGCTCTGGAGGAGGGCAGGCCAGAGGAGGAGGGCAGACTACAGGGTAGGCCAGCCAATGTGCACCTTGCTTCTCTGATGCTTGCCTTGCTACCCTTCTCGAAGAGTTGGAAGAATGTCAGGAGGTACTGTTTCCCCAGGATGGGAGGAGGAGGGCCCCCCACATTATGAAGCGGGCCTGGCAGGAGGTGGTCAGCTCCCAAGATGCTGTCCAGCGCACAGGGACCCAGGGCCGCAAATGCTTCAATGATTTGTTGTGCTCTGGAAGAGAGTACCATGTCGGCATTGGCCATTTTACCCAATAGGTAGCCTTAGTCTTTGAGGCCCCCCACCCAATGTCAGTGTCGTTACTGCATTGGGCATTTGGCGCACGCTGGGTGGGCAAGTGGGTACTGACCATGCTGACATCAGCCTTAGTGGTTGAGGAGAAGATGGGTTCTCCCCGCAGCATATGTTGGTGTTTGTGGCATTTGAATAGTCTGGGAGTAACCTGCAGGAGAGGCAGCTAGACACATACTCAGAACTCCAACACATGTCTTATTGATGGTGATGAGATGGTGGAAAGGGAGCCTCAAGGTGTTTAGGCCAAGAGCCATCTGCTGGCCTCAGTGCCGCACCTAGTTGCGCCTCCTTGCCATGGGCGCTAAGGCCCATGTGTTATTGAAACTGATGGAAGCCGAATGTGTCCAAGGTGTCCGTTGGGGGAGGGGGTTGGGAGCAGCCGTACTATCTTCTGGGGACTGATCACCAGTAGTGTGGACAGGAGCTGCTGGAGGCCTCAGATGGGCCACTGTGGTTGGGGTGCAGTGTGCGCATGCAGAGTACTTGAGTGATGAGCCCCAATAAATGGTGTTCTCTCTTCTGCAGGCGAATACTGAGCACAACAACCAGGAGTGTTTGCGCACTGGTGGTGACTAGGCCATGCTGCACACACTGACCCACTTCGAAGAACAGGCCATGGAGCTGGGGAGGAGGCAGGCGGCCAGGTCAGCAGGTGTCGGTGAGGCTGGGGTCCAGCGGCCAGGTATTTGAGATCCTCAGTCTCATCCACTCTGTCTCCGCACCATCCAAGGCACTGATGGTTGCTGCAATTGTTAATGCAGCAACACTGCTCATTCACAGACTGATACAGTCAGACGTATGGGTCATACACAAATGTCCCTCTGCCCCTTGAGGATGCACCTTCCAAAGTTGCCTTATCCCATTCCTGACCAATCTCCTGTGCTCCACTGCAAATGTGGCAAGTGTTTGTAATGTTTCCTCATAACTCCAGACTCTCCAGGACAGCATGCATCCTGGTCAGGAACCTGTGCATTCTCCCCACTCCAATCCCATCCCTCCCATGAAGTGCAGGTCACAACTGAACGCAGAAGTGTAGCTGTGGCCTCGACAGTGTTTTCTGCACTTGTAACATGACCTCCCTTTTCCTACATTCTATTCCTCAGCTAATAAAGGCAAGTCTGGCTTTTACCTTGTTAAACGCCTTATATTTCTATTCTGCTACCTTAACGGGTCTGCCCAGCAAGATCCCTGTAATCGTCCTTACTTTCCACTGTCCTACCATTTCTCCTGTATTCCGGTACCTTGTTTGTCTTGCCAAATAATTAACCTCACAATTAACAACAGAACATTCCATGTGGCATTCCTTGGGCCATCTAACCAGCCTGTCTGTGTCCACCTGTAATGTTTGGGTCTCCTCTTGACTATTTACCATCCCACCAATGTTCATCTCCTTAGGTTCTTGAAGGTTGAGCACATTGAGCCTGAGGGTGGGGATAGGGATGGATTGTGTTACTGACTGAACATTAACTGATGCACTGTCCTTGTTGTGATTTTCAGCATCACCACCGCACGGCTGCCCCATGTCCAGAGCACCCCCCCCTCCACACCTGAGGGCCATCAATTGGTACGAGATTCACATCATTTCAGCCAGCTAGGCACCAGCACAGCGACTACCACATTGGTGGGGAATATAACACCAGCTAGTATCCCATGGCACAGTGGAGAGGGTACTTCACAATTGGTGGAAGAGATGGCACGGACAGAGAGTGCCAATAGTGCCAGCAGCCTGAGGACTGCAGGGGACCAGGCATATGCTGAGTCTGGCTGTGATGTGCCTCTGGAGACGTCTGCCATGCAGCAACTGCAGGTAAAGCAGCCCTGCACACAGGAGCATCTGGCAGGGTTGCATGAGGGTGTGTTTCAGTTGGTCTCTGTGGTGGAGGAATCCAGGCAGAGTGTCAGTGATGGCAGGAACCTCAGGACAGAGCTTCCGGCTTCCTCCATTGAGAGATTGGCAACTCTCATGGAGAGGCTTCCAGCAGAATAATCAGCTTCTGCTGAGGTTATGCTCAGACATGCAAGCTCTCTCAATGCTACTGGCCACAGGTGGTCATTCACAATGTGGGAGATTTTCTGGGCACCAAGTGCCCCAGCTCGGTGCCCATCCATCTGCGGTGAGCAGCGAGGTCCAATGTGACCTCATGTTGGCGCAGCAGCTGCCTGTTGTCGCTGTGAGATCCTCCCAGGGCGCTCTGGACGAGGGCAGCAGCTCCTCCACCCCTCTGCCAGTGACCATTGCATCCATTGAGACTGCGACAACTGGGCAGATGCCAGTTCTGGAACTGGCCGCTCCCTCCCAGGCGGGGCCAGCACAGGCTCCACGGGCCAGAGGACGCTCGCCAAGGTCATCGAGGCCAACAGGACAGCAGAGTCAGCAGGCTGGCTCACAAACCACTCTGAACAGTGGGGCGGTACCAAGACGTAGCACCCGCAAACGTAAGCATAAGGCACATTAGCCGCTCCACGGGTTTGTCACTGGTGATTTTCTGTTGCCCCGAGATTAGGGAATTTATTTTTGTGAACATCAGAGCAACGTTTCGTCATGTTTTCGGTGGCAATAAAGTCCACATTTGCGCCCAGGTCTGAGGGTGTTTCCTTTGTGCTGCATTTGTCTGTTTCACAGACATATCATGAGTGTTTGAGTGGACATTGATGTTTCTGTACTAAGCCTTTAGTTGCAGCTGATGAGGTGGAAGATGTAGCACCTAAGTGCCACGTGTGGAAGTTGAGGCAATGCTGGTCCTGCTGATCCACGTGTGTGGAGCTAGCTGTAGATTGTTTGGATTAAGGTGTCCCTGCCTCCTTGGTGTAGTAGCGGGTCAGCGTGCTGCCCCTCATCATCGCCCTGTGCTTCCTCATCCTCTGAGACACTGCTGGATTCATCATGTGCAGCCTCATCCACTGCGTCAAGGTCTTCATCGTCAACTGCATCCCCCCTTTCCAGCGCAAGATTGTGCACGGTGCAGCATGCTACCACTATTAGAGAGACGTGATCGGGGGGTACTGGAGCGCGCTCCCTGAGTGGTCCAGGCATCCGAAGCGCATCTTAAGAAGACTGATGGCTCTCTCCACCACAGTCCTTGTGGTGCCGTGGCTCCTGTTGTACCGCTGCTCAGCTTCTGTTCTTGGATGGCGGAGAAGCATCATGAGCCACCTTCTGAGGGGATAGCCCTTGTCACCCAGCAGCCATCCATCCAGCCGGGCTGGAGCACTGAAGAGCCCCGGCACCTGGGAGTGTCTGAGGATGTAGGTGTCATGGGAGCTGCCTGGGTACCTTGCACAGACTTGTAGAATCTGCATCCTGTGATCACACACTATCTGCACATTCATGGAGTGGAAGCCCTTCCTGTTGAAGGCACCGGGCTCACCTGCTGGCGCCTTGATGGCCACATGTGTACAGTCTTTAGCACCCTGGACACGGGGGAAGCCAGCAATGACCACGAAGCCTCTGGCTCACTGTGTCTGACTTGCCTGGTCACAGCAGAAGTGGATGAAGGTCAATGCCCGTCTGAACAAAGCGTCTGTAACCTGCTTGACACAAGTGTGGACAGCTGATTGGGAGACACAGCATCCACCGAGACCTGGAAGGAGCTAGAGGCATAGAAGTTGAGGGCAACTGTGAGCTTTAGAGCTACTGGCATGGGGTGTCCACCCACAGTTAGGAGAGATCTCAGGGCCAATCATCTGACAGATATAGTTGACTATTTCCCTTGACTGTTGGAGCCTCCTTCGGCACTGCACCTCAGATACATTGAGGTAGCTGCTTCGCCGCCTGTAAACTCTGGCAGCAGGATAGTGGCATCTTCTGTGGCCCCTTCCACCTTAGACAACCTCTTGGCCCTGCGCCCCTTGTGCCTGCACCTGGCCTCCCAAAGGTGGCTCCCCTGGAGGCTGATTGTTCACAACTGGCCTCCTCCTTATTCTAGCCCTCTCTTCCTCCTCAGAGTAGCTGTCTCCAGTGGAGATGTCAGAACCCATATCCCCAGGCTAAATGGAGGCCTCTGGAAAGCTGCAGGCCCGATAAAGGTTCCTGTCTGCAGACTGCTGAGCTGAAGCTTCAACGTACAGAGAAAGCTGCTGGAAATCGATCTGAACAGCTCCCGATCACACAGGCAAGTTTAAAACACTTTCTGCAGTAAATACTTCACATAAAACCTTAACAACCCCTCTGAGCCCACATATCCTGCCCGTGGATGAGTTTTGTTAAAAAGTCACTAACCCGCCTGCCTGTTGTGCCTGTGCGCTGAGCTGAAGATTGCACGGTCACATCAAAATCTGCGACGATTGCTGAGTTAAGGGTCTTAACAAGCCCTGTAATTAATGGTGGGTGCACATCGCACTTCATCACACGCCCGCCCAGCTAAATATCGCGATGGCGTGCGGTGATGTCGGGACGCTTGCCTGATGTCAGCACTGATGTGCGGGAACCGGCCGCCCCCGCATGTCACCCTGGAAATTCTACCCACTGTCTATCTTTACACTGACTGCTCAGGGAGCCCGTGCTAATCTCCTATTGGTTACTGCAGATCATGTGATCCTCCTTAACAAGTATTATTCTTAAAGGTACATTGCACACTAAATAAAACCATAATTACTGCAGCTAGTTAGACTGAATGGCTTCTTTCTGTGTTGTGAATACTATGTAAACACTGTGACCCAGACCTTTTGTCCTCCAGATCGTCAGAGACTGGATGTACAACCCAAGATGAACATCAGGACCCCACAGAAGCCCTGACATCCTGACTTTCAAGGGAATTATCCAAGAAGTTTGACCTTCCGATGGGCATTGTCCTTGCTCCCTGGGACCCTCCAAAAATGTCTCCGATTCTGAGTTAAAGTTGGAAATGTCAGGCAGTTCTGACTTACTTACCTAGACAGTTACCCAGGAAATTTTAGACAGAAAATGCCAGTCTAACTCCTACAGAACTGAGCCCCAATCTCTCACACTGATTCCCCAACTCCCTTATTGACTCCTTGACTACCCCTTGAACCCCAACTACTGCACCAACCCCCAGATTACCCCCCAATCTGCCCCCTGATCTTGCCCGACCCAACAACACCTCCTGACCGGACCCGACCCCCCTGACCGCCTCACTGCCCCCTGAAACCCCCCCAGACCAACGCCCCAACCCGACCTGACTACTACCTCTCCCAATCAGACTAACTCCTGTCCACCTAACTACCCCTCCTGACTCGACTCAACTAACCCCCGACCAGACCTCACTAACCCCTGACATGACTACCCCTCCTGACCTGACCCAACAACCCCTCGGACCCACCTACCCACCTCACCCGCTTACCTCACCCACCCTATCCACCCTAACACTGTACCCATTCACTCATTCACTCATTCACCCATTCACTGACATTCAGACTGGACATTTAAGATTAGCAGATGGCAGCAAGTGCCGTTAAAAAGGGAACGTGCCCAGTCTTCCCCCGACACTACAGTATTGCAATGAAGTTCTCCGATGGACAGCATGCTCCACATTTCTGGAGAAACTGGGCCGAGATGACTCAGCCAGAGATGCGGAGCTGCGTCAGGGTGCAGTAAAGGGAAGTTGGAGGGGCGATCCGATGGTGATTGCTGCTTTGCAGAAGATCCAGGCCTGCATGTCTCTATTATTTCTTTTGCTGGAGCAATTTAAAGTTGCCAATATCCTGCACTCTCTCTATAGATGTGTACTTTTCTAAACTTCAAATATTTATCTGCCTTTCCCTTGACAGATGCATAAACAATTCCCTGTGACAAAACATTATGTCCTCCAATAATCCTCTGTAAAGATACTTCATCTAACCACACTCCTCATTCTCTTAAATGACAATTTTAAATTAATGACTCCTTGTCCTAAACTCTCATGCCAGTGAAAATGATGTTTCTTTATTAACGTTATCAAAACCCTTCACAATTTTAAAAAGCTCTATAATATTCCCTTTTAGATTTTTCTATTTCACTTGAAGTAGTCTCGGGGATCTGGAATGTTTCATGCTCATAAATATTCTCTTTGGATTTAATATCCTTTCTATAATAGACCAAACAAAATTGTGCACGGTATTGTAGCAGCAGCCTAACTGATGTATTGTGTAAATTTCTCATCAATTGTTTACTCTTGTCTTTCAGTTCCCAATGTGTATGTTGGAGTGCAGCTCCCACAACACTCGAGAAGCTCAACACCATCCAGAACAAGGCAGCCCACTTGATTGGCACTCCTTCCACCACAATAAACATTCACTCACTCCACCACTGATGCCCAGTGTCAGCAGTGTGTACCATGTACAAGATGCACTGTACCAACTCACCAAGGCTCCTCTGAAAGCACCTTCCAAATGCACAAACTCTACCACCTGGAACAATAAGGGCAGCAGACACATGGGAACACCAGCACCTGGAAGTTCCCCTCCAAGTCACTCTGACCCTGACTTGGAAAAATATCACTGTTCCCTCACCGTCGCTGGGTCAAAATCCTGGAACTCCCTCCCTAACAGCACTGTGGGTGTACCTACACCACATGGACTGCAGCGGTTCAAGAAGGCAGCTCACCACCACCTTCTCAAGGGCAACTAGGGATGGGCAATAAATGCTGGCCCAGCCAGCGAAGCCCACATCCCATGAACTAAAATTAAAAAAACCCCAAAACACATCGTTTTTATTTTGATCTTACGGGTGGAACTTTCTCATCGAGGCAGGTTCTGTGGCAAGCGGGAGGGGAGAATCAAGCGGCAGGCAAAAGGTTGGAAATCCGTCGGCGTAAAGAGAGCTTGCAATTCTCCTGACGATGTGTTTATGCCAGATCACTTATCCCGCCAACTAGTGGTGTGGATTCCATTTGCACTCATTAACATCTCATGAAAGCTCATTAAAACAGCTGCTCGCCGGAATCTTATCAGGCCTTCCAATCTCGCGTCACGCCAGCAGGAAATTACATCGGCCTCAAACCCGTTTGAAAAGGGCTGGCGTGCGCAAGTTGGGCCTCAGTTCACTGGTAGCTTCGAGGTGAGTGGATCATACATAGCCTACCTGCCATAGCGCTGCGCCGGTCTGGTTGCGATGAACGCCACACTGCTGGGGCTGTAGGGCTGGTCTGCACCTGCTCTTTGCCTAAGTTGTCCCGAAGGACATCACTGTGCTGTGGTACTCGCACAGGCTCCACTTTCAGAAACAAGCACTTCAACCGGGGGTGGGCTGTGAGGCGAGAGTGTGGAAAGGCAGTGAGGGGGAAGGGCGAACACGAGGGGGGCCTTTCTGGGACCTCATGTTGCCGTAGAGGTGAGCAGAAGTCTGCTTAGAAAGAAAGGAGGAAGACCTCCTTGTGATGAAAGTCACTGGAAGCCAATGGCTTCATTAGCGCTGTTAAAGGGCGACTCAGAACTCAGTGGCTTCGCTTCACAGCCACTGCATCTCAAGATTAACACATTAGAATGTAGAATTTGGGAATTCAGGCAATAGTGAACAGACACAGCTGCATCATATATGACATTCTATCAATGAAGGCCTGTCACAAGTTCACCAGATGTGACACTCCTAATGGGCCAAAGGGCATCCACTCATTGACCATGAGCAACTGATTGGTCATTAAAATGCCACATCAGAGATTGGAGCACAGAGCTAGGTTGGGTCACTCATCTCACTGAAATTTTAGCATCCCACGCAGGGCTCAAGGTTTTATATATGTGATGCCATCTTAGTCACCTCGATGTGTGCACTAGTGTCTCAGGGACAAGGCAGCATCAGCCACCATGCAGGTAGGGCAGGAAAAACCATGGACCTTTACAATCTCCAAACGTGTCATCCCCTGAACTTTGCTTTCTTGCCCCTTGAATCATTAATGTCTTTAATGTTTTGGTTCAGAGAGATGGAAAAAGCAGATATGGATCCAGGGTTCAATTCTGCCTTTGTCAGGGTCCTAATGCAATGGAGGAGGCGAAGGAGGGAGAGGTGACTCCGCACACAGCTCCAGCATGAGACCACACCTAAGAGTCATGGCCAAGCGGAGCCAGGCCATGAACAGGAGGGTTAGGAGGAGAGACCCAGACAATGGGCATGACTCACCAGACCTAGGGTTTATCGTAGAAGAGTCTCCTATTTACAAATGAATGAGAGGCAATGCTGTGCATACCTGCACTTGTCCTGAGCTCTGGTAGGTCACACATGCCACATGCTTTGTGAAGACCTGACTCCACATGGAGTTGGAGGGTATCCCCTGCCAATGGCTTTGAAGATAAATGCTGCACTCAATTTCCTGGCCTCTGGTTCTTTCCAAGGATCAACAGGCAACCTGTGCAGCATCTCTAAGTCCGCAACACATCGATGCATAAAGGAGGTCACAGATGCCCTTTACAGGAAGGCCCATCATTATGTCAGGTTTGATCTGGAGGAAGATAGCCAGGCTGTGAGTTTCACCGGATTCACCGCCATCTCAGGCTCCCCAAGAGTGCAGAGTGTAATAGGCTGCACCCATGTGGCTATATGGGCTCCATGGCAACAGCCCCTAATGTTTATAAACTGCAAGGGCTATCATTCCATCAATGTACAACTGGTGTGTGATCACTGGAAACACATACTGCATGTTTGTGCCTGGTACCCAGGGAGCTGCCATGACTCCTACATCCTGAGTCACTTCCAGGTGCTTGAGATTTTTGAGGGGCCATTACATCTGCAGGGATGACTCCTCAGGGATAAGGGCTACCTACTGAAACACTGGCTGATGACACCAGTGCATCGCCCTCAGAGTTGTTCTGAGGAGAGATACAACGCTGCTCACAGCTCCACATGTCCCTTATAGAACAGACCATAGGGCTTCTGAAGATATGCTTCAGATGCTTGGACTGCTCAGGATGTTCACTCTAATACACTCCTACATCATCGCAGTGTGTTGCACCCTTCACAATCTGGCAAAGCAAAGGGGTGACCCCGCCCCCCTGCCAGAGGATGATCTGAAGGGGTAATGAGAGCTCATTGAAGGAACCTCATGAGGCTTTGAGGGTCAGTATGAGCACGATCACACCATGGAGGAAGGAAGACATGGGAAACATGCCTGTGATACGTTAATCGCTGACAAGTTCCAGGAACAGTGAAGTTAAGTGAGAGATGATGAGCCTCTGGAAGCAGCCGCCGACTCAATCTGGAGATGTAATGACAGGCAGCAGAACACCAGGCAGAGATTCAACAGTCACTCAAAGACTAGAGCGAGCGATGGAGGAGTCCGTCCGGTGTTCTGTATGATGTTTAGGCTCCGACATGCGAGCACCTCGAAGTTACCATGAGAAAGCTGGCGATCACCATGAAGACCGTGGTCCAGCAGGTCTTGCCGGATTTACACTCGGCCCTGCACTCCATGGCCACACACCCTGGTTGGCACCATCAGGATGTTGGCGACATGGGGACGAGGCACCTTGACCTCGCTCCAGGTGCACCATCTCCTGCAGGAGTCAGGGAGGGATCCTCGGGCACCCACAGGGAGGATGAGCGTCAGCCAGACACGTCAGGGGCCTCCTCTCAGGATGCTCTAAAAGTGTGCAACCTCTCAGTCCCCTTTGCCTCTGACCCCACCCACACCAGCTTCTCAGGCCACCAAGGGCGCTTCTGCCCTGAGCAGGTGACCCTTATCAGGCCGGGGCCCCCTCAGGCCACGGGCCACTAGAGGACATGAGGAGATAGCAGTCAGCAGCTGCCTCCACCTCTGCTGTGGATACCGGGGCTGCACCCAGGCCTAGCGGTAGAGTTAGGAAAGTTAAGAAAGATTGATGTCACTTTTGTGTCACGGGTGTGCTGGACTTGTTAGTAAATTGCATTTTTCTGAATACATTTGATATTTATGTGAATGTTCTTGGCAACTGAAGGCATTATGATTTTGTACTTTGGAATCCTCTTATTTCGAGGTCTGGTCTTCCTCCCACTCAGTGATGGTGTCCCACTGTGGGAGTCACATTCCTGTGATGTCAACCTCAGTTGAACTAGTATTTGCACCCCTTGTGAGATGACAGGTAGATGTGTTTAAATCTTTATTTGAAATGTGTGATGTAAGTGTTTCTAACCCTTCTTCCTCAAGGAGCACCATTGAGTGAGGATATCAGTATTGATAGTCCAGCCGCATTTATGTCACCTCAGTGGTTGTGGCAGAAGATAAGAGATGCCCGGGAGGAGGAGATCCCTCGGCATGTCCACATCTCTGTCACAGCCGTGTTTGTGTCATTAGATGGTAGCAAAGGCTTCAAGTCTCCACTAGTTCCTAAGTGGACTCTCAGTTCACAGAGTAACCTCACTCACAGGGCACCATGGACCAAAGCAAAGATCATGGCCTGGTGATTCATGAGGCTAGAATGTGCAACAGCGAATGCGGGACTCATTCTCGCTGTGAGTGGGTGGACATCTCCCGAGATGAAAGAAAATGGTATTGAGGGCTGGAAGAGCGTTGAGTTGATGGCCGCTTCCAGAGGCTCATCCTCTGACTCGGATCGAGCGAGTGGATGGTCTCCAGCTGCCTTCTGAGTGCCGGAGACCTGGGCCGTCCCTGCCCCGGACTGCTGCGGGGGCGTGTCAGTGAGGTGTTCCCCAGAAAGTGAGCCCAAGCCTAATCTACAGCTGTGTCCCACCGACGTG
Source organism: Isurus oxyrinchus (assembly GCA_026770705.1). Taxonomy (NCBI): domain Eukaryota; kingdom Metazoa; phylum Chordata; class Chondrichthyes; order Lamniformes; family Lamnidae; genus Isurus; species Isurus oxyrinchus. Next base: position 45,315,713 of record JANJGN010000023.1, read on the forward strand.
TGTGTCTCTGAGCTGGTGGAGGGTGTGTGTGTGAGCGCTGTGATGGTTCTTCCAGGGTTTCCTCTTTGGATGAAGTCTGGGAGCTCACTGGTGCTGGACTGGCTTGGGGGCCTCAATGTGCTGGTGCCTAGAAAATAAAAAATAGAATTTTAGCTTGTGAGCATGAGTTAGATAAGACTGCGCGTGACTCACTGTGAATGTCACGATTTGATGAAGTGATGGAGCTGTGATCCATACTAGGTTGGTGAGAGAGGCTGATCTCCCCTTCCCCACAGGAGTGATCCCTGTCCTCCCCAGCCAGCTCGGCTGCAGCCTCCTCAAACTCAGTGAGGGTGATGATACCAGCCGTCCCTCCCCTGGTCTGTGATCTCTCAAGCCTGTTGTGCGCCAGTTTGACCTGTATGAAGACAAAAGAAAGACAAGTGATGAGAAGGGAGGGAGCAGAGGTTGGGTGAGATGCCTGTCCCCTGTGTGTGGTGAGCCCTCCCCAGAAGGGCCAGAGGATGGAGTTTGAGCAACATGATCGATGGGATGGTGGTGATTTGAAAGTCTCAGTGAGACAACAAGTGTTGATATGTGTTCCCTGCCAATGGTTGCGTGAGACCCCTGGAGAGAGCAGCCCTTAGAGTGCACGATGCCGTAATGAGAGTTTGATGTTGGAGGGAGCTGAAGGATGACTTACCCTGGCGGAGCAGATGAGATCATTCACCCTTTTCCTCCACTGGATGGCATTTCAGCTACAGTTGCCAGCTGCGCTGACCTGCTCTGCGACATGCCTCCCAGGCCAGAGAGCTGAGGCAGCTGTCCTTCCTGCAGCCATCCCTAGGATAGAACACTTGCCTATGTGCCTGCACCCCTCCGATCAAGGCCTGGAGGGCCTGGTGGGTGAAGCGGGGCACTGCCTGCTTCTTGAGGCTCTCAGCCTTCTCCTTCTGGCTGCAAGACATCTCTGGTCAGCTGGAGAGAGGGAGAATATGTGTTGGACAGGCCTTTAAATATGGCGCCCAGAGCTTTGGACCCACCAGCTGATGGCGAGTGAATGAATCGGCTCCTGACCCACCAGGTGGTTTGGACTGATACGCGCCTTTACGCATAGTTAATGCCCCTCCAAATGCGGAATCGGGATTGAGTTCCTGCTATTCCAGCCAACAGGGTGGGCACTGCTGAAACTGCCCACCACCACACTTAGTCTCATGATTGGAAAATCCATTTTTATACATATCTATATTTACCCTCTGTTCATTCATATTATTCAACACATTTCCTTCGAGTGTGTATACAGTATAAGAGCAGAAACTATATAAAACATTAGTTAGGCCGCAACTTGACTCCTGTGTGTTGTTTTGGACACCTCACTACAGAAATGATGTAACTACATTAGAGGGGGTACAGAGGAGATTTACAAGGATGTTGCCAGGACGGGAAAGTTGCAGCTATGAGGAAAGATTGGATAAGCTGGGGTTGTTCTCCTTGGAACAGAGGAGGTTGAGGGGAGATTTGATTGAGATGTACAAAATAGTAATGGGCCTGGATAGAGTGGATGTGAAGGACCTATTTACCTTAGCAGAGAGGTCAGTGACCAGGGGGCAGAGATTTAAAGTGATTGGTAGAAAGATTAGAGGTGAGAATGAGGAAAGGTTTTTTTCACCCAGTGGGTTGTGGGGATCTGGAACTTGCTGTCTGAAAGGGGAGTAGAGGCAGAAACCCTCAAATCATTTAAAAGGTATCTGGATGTGCACCTCAAGTGCTGTAACTTGCAGGGCTACGGGCCAAATACTGGAAAGTGGGATTAGTCTAGTGGCTCACTTTTTGGCTGGCACAGACACAATGGGTCAAATGGCCTCTTTCTGTGCCGTAAACTTGCTATGGTTCCATGATTCCCATTCCTGCTCCTAGCCTCCAGATTTATTCCCTCACATTTTCAGCTATAGTCAACAGCATCTACCACTTGTCTGCCCATTCTGCTAATGTGTGTGTTTTCCTTTAGCCTCTTGCAATGCTGCTTTGCTCTTTACCTAGCCTTATATTTTAGTATCATCAAAACATTATGATATTCCCTGCAGCCAAATCAACATCAGTTATATATATTTTTACCAAAGGTAGACTTAGCACTGACCCATAGAGTGCACCAAGCCTTTCCCAATCTATGCAAGACCTGGGCTGGAATTTTCTGCCCCCTTTGGCATCGGGTGTGTGATAGGAGTGAGAGGACAATATGGCGAGAAGGCCAAAAATTTTACATCATCATGGAATCAATTTGCGATCAGCCGCTCCACCAATCAATAGCGGGCCACCTTTCCCATCATCCAACATCGGGAACCTAATTTCAATGCATTTGCATTTCATCACCTTGCCTGCTCGCCGGATTCATCCTCCATGTGTCAAATTTACCGCCAACATCAGCGGGAAAACACGTTAACCCAGAACACATCTGGACAAGTGTGATGTGTAGGAGTCGGGACTTCCAAAGGGGCCTTGCTCACATCATGACCATCCGCAGAACAGAAGATGCTGGAGCTCGACAGCAACCGGGCTCTGGAGGAACATGTGTATCGCCTGCAATGATGGAATTTCATGGACATGGCTCTGCCATGAAGCAGCTCACGGAAGGTGGGAGATCTCCATTGATGTCTCCAGTCTGTTTCGGGACATCACGGTCTTGGTTATGGGCTACTACCGATGATCGGTGAGCAGTGAGAGGAAGGTCCAGCTGTGAGTGGGAGAGGAGGGTGTAATGGGGGGGGGGGGGGGGGGGGGGGGCCGGGGGTTTGACTTTGGGAGGGGGGGAATAAAGGTGTCGGCGGGGAGTGAGGTTGGGAGGGGGGAACGGAGATGTTGGGGGAGAGTTTGGGGGAGGGGGTAGGGGGGAGGAGGGTGTAACAGAGAATATGTGGCAACTGGGAAGGTAGTTTTAAGGTGGGGAGGTAAGTGTAAGGGAAGGAGTTCGAAGGGGGGAAGTCGTTTGGAGGGATGAAGGACTTCGGAGGGGTAAGTCCAGGGGGCAGAACGAGCAAGGGCGGAGGAGGGAGTAAGGATGGAGGCGGGAGTAAGTGTAGATGAGGGAATAGTGGGGGGATGTCTAGGTAAATGTGCAAGGGAGGGGTCTGTGGAGTCAATGACTGCCTCCTGGGGAGAAAACTGAGTGGGGGTGTGGTGGGAGGGAATGGTGAGCGTGAGACGGAGCAGAGGCAGCCAGAAGGGTGGGAAGCTGAGTGGTAGCGGTAGAAGGGACGGCGAGGTGGTTGGTTGGGACTCTGATGCAGACACAGATCCTTGGGGTGGGAAGGTGGGTGTCGGGGAAGTCAAAGTGGATGGGGGTGGGATCCTCGAGAAGGTAGGGAATGTGCACGTTCACCTGGACACCCTGGAAAGACGAGGGTTCAGATTGGTAGGCGATGGTGGAGAGGTGGATGGTGACGCCAGGGAAGTTGACAGTGCTGGGGGAAAAGGACATGGGTGACTGGGAAAGGGGAAAGGACGGGAGAGTTGATCGGAAACTTAAAGACTACCATGGTTGTCAAAATCGAAAGTGAGTGGAGCTTCAAGTTGGACGGGCACAGGTGCTGCTGGGAGTGTGATCAGTGAGTGGGCGGAGATGCAGGTCGGCTCAGATGGACAACTGAAAGAGACCCCAGCAGGCAGCATTGAAAATGCTGGGGACCATTGAGGTGAGTGTGATGGACGAAGGCTCTGTGTGTGTAGGAGAGAGCTTGTACAAGGCTCCAAAAGGCCCTGTCACACACGCACATCTCTCTCCAGAGTCACTCATGACCCAGCTGTGTGCAGCTGAACTGCTAGTTGGGTGGGGGATTTGTTGGGGGGGGGTGGGGGGGGTGGGATGGTGGAGGGAGATGTCATGGAAGGATTTGTAAAGCCTGTAAACATTACAAATTATTCAGTGAAAATGAATATATTTTCAGATTATAAAGTGACAAAATGTGTTCACCTGTGCAACCACTTGTGATCAGAATTTAACTTTTCCAGGCCTGACACTTCTTCTAGGTGCTGCCCTGACATCTGCATCAGGGGTGGAGACAGCCTGTGCAATGGTTGGGCCTTTGGCCTCTGATGAACTTGTAGCCACAGTATTTATATGTCTAGTTCAGTTCAGTTTCTGATCAATGGTAACCCCCAGGATGTTGATAGTGGGGGATTCAGCAATGGTAATGCCATTGAATGTCAAGGAGAGATGGTTGGATTCTTTCTTGTTGGAGATGGTTATTGTCTGGCACTGGTGTGGTGCCAATGCTACTTGCTACTTATAGCCCAAGCCTGAATATTGCCCAGGTCTTAATGCATATGGGCACAGATTGCCTCAGTATCTGTAGAGCTGTGAATGGCACTGAACATTGTGCAATCAGCAAACATCCCATTTTCAACAACCACAACCATTTTCCTTTGTACTAGGTGCAAGAGGAGGACCCTGGGACAGGCAGTCAGCAGCACCTAGAGGAAAGTGTGAGAGGAGGACCCTGGGACAGGCAGTCAGCAGCACCTAGAGGAGAGTGCGAGAGGAGGACCCTGGGACAGGCAGTCAGCAGCACCTAGAGGAGAGTGCGAGAAGAGGACCCTGGGACAGGCAGTCAGCAGCACCTAGAGGAGAGTGCGAGAGGAGGACCCTGGGACAGGCAGTCAGCAGCACCTAGAGGAGAGTGCGAGAGGAGGACCCCAAGCCAGGCAGTCAGCAGCACTTAGCACCTAACATCACAGAAGAAACACAATTCATTGGTTGGTGAGAAACAGCTGTTAGCGAGTGTCATCAAGTAGTTGAGAATTAGAAAAGCACATTCTTTTTAAAGAAGGGGCTACTTAAATGTAAATAAGAAACACAAGCAATAGGGAAATAATGTTAAATCAAGATCGGGTAAAATAAGGTTGCATAAGTAAACAAAAGTAAAAAAAATTAATGCAATGGAAGTGAATTGAAGCCACGACAGGACAGCTCGGTTGTGTGGAATGTAATATATGGGAAGTCCTGGGCACTATCAGTGTCCTAGATGACCACATGTGCGCCAGCTGCAGAACCTTGAGCTCTGGGTTTCAGAGATCGAGTGGCAGCTGCAGTCACTGTGGTGCATTCGTGAGGCTGAGAGCTAGCACGTTCACAGAGGTGGTCACACCACAGTTTAAGGGCCTGGAGACAGACAGGGAATGGGTGACCACCAGGCAATTCAAGAAAATTAGGCAGGTAGTGCAGGGGTCCCACTCATTGATCAGTTTTCTGCTTTGGATACTGGTGAGGGCGTTGATTCCTCAGAGGAGTGCAGTCAGAGCCATGTTTGTGGCACTGTTGTACTGGAGGGGAGGAAGAAGATGGGAAGTGCAGTAATAATAGGGGATTTGTTAGTTAGGGAAACAGGCATGCGTTTCTGTGGCTGTAGACATCACTTCAGGATGGTATTTTGCCTCCGTGGTGCCAGGGTCAAGGATGTCACAGAGAGACTGCATGTCATTCTTCTGGGGGAGGGTGATCAGCCAGAGGTCGTGGTCAATGTTGGCACCAATGACTTAGGTAGGAAAAGGGGATGAGGTCCTGAAAGCAGACTTAAGGAGCTAGGAGGGAGATTGAAAAGCAGGATCTCTAAAGCAGTAATCTCAGGATTATTCCCAGTCCCAAGTGCAAGCGAGTATAGCATTAGGAGAATTGAGTGAATAAACACATGGCTGGAAAGCTGGTGTAAGAGGGAGGGCATCAGAATTCTGAGGCATTGGGACTGGTTCTAGGGAAGGTGAGACCTGTACAAACTGGATAGTCTATACCCGAACAGGACTGGATGAATGCCCTCACAGAGTTATTTGCTAGTGCTGTTGTAGGGGTTTAAACTAGATTGGCAGGGGGATGGGAACCTGAAGGCAAATGCAGAGCAGGAACGGGAGATGGAGACTTAGTGAGTGACTCTGAAAGACAGAAGCAGCACAGGTTAAGAAGTGAACAGCACAGGAACTTGGCAATGTGAAACATGGAACCATAGAAACTAGGAGCAGGAGTAGGCCTTAAAAGGTGTATAGGTAAATGCACGGAGCACAGTAAATAAACCTGATGAGCTGAGGGCACTGATAGACACATGGCAGCATGAAATTATCATTATAACAGAAACTTGGCTTAAGGAGGAGCAAAAATGGCAGCTCAACATCCCTGAACTCTATATCGAGTTTTCAGGCAGGATAGGGAGGTGAATAAAAAAGTTGGGTGTGTAGCATTATTGAACATAAGAAATAGGAACAGGAGTAGACCATTCGGCCCCTCGAGCCTGCTCTGCCATTCAATAAGATCATGGCTGATCTTCTTGTGTTTCAATTTCCACATTCCCATCTACCCCCGATAACCTTTGATTCCTTTGCCTAAAGAATCTATCTACATCTGCCTTAAAAATATTCAGTGACCCCGCCTCCACCACCTTCTGAGGCAGAGAGTTCCAAAGTCACACAACCCTCAGAGAAATATTTTTCTCCTCTCTGTCCTAAAAGGGCGACCCCTAATTTTAAAACAGTGCCCCCTAGTTCTGGACTCATCCATAAGAGGAAACATCCTCTTCTCAACATACTTTCCTACCTATCTTTGTGTCATCTGCAAATTTAGCTACTATATCTTCAGTCCCCTCATCAAAGTCATTGATGTAAATCACAAAAAGTTCAGGCCCCAGCACAGACGCCTGTGGGACTCCACTCGTCACATCCTGCCAATCCAGAAAAAGACCCATTTATGCATACTCTCTGCTTTCTGCCAGCCAGTCAATCTCCTATCCATGCTAATATGTTACCCACTACACCATGAGCTTTTCTTTTCTGTAATAATCTTTGATGTGTCACCTTATTAAATGCCTTCTGGAAATCCAAGTAAGTATGTCTATAGACTCCCGTTTATCCACTGCCCATGTTACTCCTTCAAAACACTCCAATAAATTGCTTAAACATGATTTCCCTTTCACAAAACCATGCTGACTCTTGCCAATTGCCTTGAGCTCTTTTAAGTGCCCAGCTATAACCTCCTTAATGATCAGTTCTAACAATATTCCCACGACAGATGTCAAGCTAACTGGCCTATAGTTTCCTGTTTTCTGCCTCCCGCCTTTCTTGAACAGAGTGTTTATATTTGCTATTTTAGTCTGATGAAACCTTTCCCGAATCTAGCAAATTTTGGAAAATTAACATCAGCGCATCGACTACCTCATTCGCCACCTCTTTTAAGACCCCAGGATGTAATCCATTGGGACCCGTAGCCTGCAGTTCCATCAATTCGCTCAGTGCTGTTTCCCTGGTGATTTCAATTTCACAAAGTTCCTTTCTCCTATTCACTTCCTGATTTGTAGCTATTACTGGAAAGTTTTTCGTATCCTCTGTAGTGAACACAGAAGCAAAATATTGGTTAAAGAACCAATTACAGATGTGAGAAGGGATAATATACTAAATGAAGCGTTAAATGAGGCCATATGGTTTGAGCTCAGAAATATAAAAGGGGCAGCCACACTGCTAGGAGTGTACTATAAACCTCCAAATAGTGGAAGGGAGTTAGAAGAGCAAATATGTGAACAGATCTCTGAGTGAAAAAGCAATAGGGCAGTTGTTGTTGGGGGCTTCAACTACCCTAATATCAGTTGGAATACCAACAGTGAGAAGTGCACAGGGGACGCAAAATTCTTGAACTGCATTCAGGAGAACTTTTGTAACCAGCACTTAACAATCCCAATGAGAGGGGACACAATTTAGTCTTAGGAAATAAAGCTGGGCAAGTGAATCAAGTAGCAGTGAGGGACCATTTTGGAGACAGTGACCATAGTACAGTTAGATTTAGCATCATCATGGACAAGGACATAGATACAACAGGAGTAAAAGTTCTAAAAACAGAAAATACTGGAAAACACTCAGCAAGTCTGGCAGCATCTGTGGAGAGAGAAACAGATTTAATATTTCGAGTCTGCGCGACATTTCTTCCCACTTTTTGGACATCTATAGTACACTCCTGGCAGTGTGGCTGCCCCCTTTTTTATTTCTGAGCTCAACCCATATGGCCTCATTTGATGCTTCATTTAGTATACCATCCCTCCTTACAGCTGTAATTGATTCTTTAACCACTAATGCTATGCCCCCACCTTTTTTATCCCCCTCCCTAATCTGCCTGAAAACTCGATATCCAGGGATATTGAGCTACCGTTTTTGCCCCTCCTTAGGCCAAGTTTCCTTTCTAGCGATTACATGCTGCCATGTGTCAATCTGTGCCCTCAGCTCATCGGCTTTATCTACTATGCACTTTAAAGTTACATCAGTACCTTTTAACACTGCCAAATTCCTGTGCTGTACACTATTTAACCTGTGACGCTTCTTCTCTTTCAGAGTCACTCACTAATTCTCCATCTCCCATTCCCTGCCCTCAGGTTCTCATTCCCCTGCCGATCTCGTTTAAGCTGCAACCCCCCTCCCAATAGCACTAGCAAATCTCCCTCCGAGGATATTCAGCCCAGCCCTGTTCAGGTATAGGCCGCCTGACTTGTACAGGCCCCACCTTCCCCCTTCTTCTCCAGAGTCATATGGACTTGAAATGTTAACTTTGTTTCTCTCTCCACAGATATTGCCAAACGTGCAGAGTTTTTCCAGCAATTTCTGTTTTTATTTCAGATTTCCAGCATCTGCAGTATTTTGCTTTTATTTTATTATAGAAAACGTTCTAAATTGGGGGAAGACACATTCCACGAAGCTCAGAGGGTGAGCTGGCGAGAGTGGACTGGATACAACTGTTAGAAGGGAAAACAGTGTCAAATCAGTGGGATGTATTCAAAGGCAAAATTCTACAGGCTCAGTGCAGACATGTCCCCACAAAGAAGAAGGGTGGCACTGCCAAATCTAGAGCCCCCTGATTATCCCAGAAGCATACAGGCCAAGATAAAGCAGAAAAAGAAAGCTTATGACAGTCATTAAAGACTTAATAATGTGGAAAGCCTAGAGGAGTGTAGAAATTACGGGGGGTGAAGTAAAAATGGAAATAAGGAAATCAAAGAGAGGATACAAAAAAAATATTGGCAGGTAAAATCAAAGAAAATCCTAAGATGTTTTACCAGTACGTTAAGAGCAAGAGAATAACTAAGGAAAAGTTAGGGCCTATCAGAGATGTAAGTGGTAACTTGTGTGTTGTTGCAGAAGATGTGGGCAGGGTTCTCAATGAATACTTAATCTCTGTCTTCATTAAGGAGAGGGATGATGCAGACATTCAGGTTAAAGAGGAGGAGTGTAAAATAGTAGATACAGTAAGCACAGTGAAAGAGGAAGTAATGGAGGGACTGGCATCCTTGAATGTGGTTTAATCACCAGGTCCAGATGAATTGTATCCCAGGCTGTTGAAGGGAGCCAGGGAGGAAATAACGGATGCTCTGAGGATCATTTTCCAATCCTCAGTAGATACAGGCATGGTCCCAGAGGACTGAAGGTCTGCAAACGTTGTACCATTTTTTAAAAAGGGTACAAGGGATAGGCCTGGCAATTATAGGCTGGTCAGTCTGAATTTGGTGGTGGGCAAATTATTGGAATCAATTCTGAGACACAGGATAAACTGTCACTTAGAAAGGCACAGATTGATCAGGGATAGTCAGCATGGTTTTGTTAGGGGAAGATTGTGTCTTACTAACTTAGAATTTTTTGAGGAAGAAACAAGGAGGATTGATGAGGGTAGTGCAGTGGATGTTGTCTACATGGATTTCAGTAAGGCTTTTGACAAGGTGCCACATGACAGACTGATCAGGAGAGTGAGAGCTCAAGGGATACAGGGAAAGGTGGCAGGTTGGATCCAAAATTGGCTCAGTGACAGGAAACAAAGGGTAATGGTTGATGGATGTTTTTGTGAATGGAAAAGGGTTTCCAGTGTTGTTCCACAGGGCTCAGTGTTGGGGCCCTTGCTGTTTGTTGTATATATTAATGATTTAGACTTAAATATGGGAGACGTGATTGGGAAATTTGCAGATGACACAAAAATTGGCCATATAGTTGATAGTGAAGAGGATAGCTATCGACTGCAGAATTATATCAATGATTTGATTGAATGGGTGGAGACGTGGCAAATGGAATTCAGTCTGGAAAAGTGTGAGGTAATACATTTGGGGAGGGCAAACTAAGCAAGAGAATACTCAATAAACAGGAAGTCATTGAGAGGGGTTGCGGAAGTGAGGGATCCTGGAGTGCATGTCCAGAGGTTCTTGAAGGTGGCAGGTCAGGTAGACAACGTGGTCAAGGGAGCATATGGAATATTTTCCATTATTGGACAAGGCATTGAATACAAAAAGCGGGGATGTAATGTTGGAACTGTATAAAACGCTGGTTAGGCCACATTAGAATTTTGTGCACAGTTCTGGTCACCGCATTACAGGAAGGACATGATTTCTGTGGGGAGAGTACAGAGGAGATTTACAAGAACATTGTCAGGTCTTAAAAATTGCAGCTATGAGCAAAGATTGGATAGGCTAGGGTGTTTTCCTTAGAACAGAGGAGGCTAAGGGGGTGACCTAATTGACGTGTACAATATTATGAGGGGCCTAGATAGGGTAGACAGGAAAGACTGGTTTCCCCTAGCTCTGCGGTCAATTACCAGTGGGCATAGATTTAAGGTGATTGATAGCAGGTTAAAGGGGACATGAGGAAAAACCTTTTCACCCAGAGAGTGGTGGGCGCCTGAAATTCACTGCCTAAGTTAGTGGTTGAACACTTAACTCATTTAAAAAGGTACCTGGATCTGCACCTAAAGTGCTGTAACCTGCAAGGCTATGGACCAGGTGCTGGAAAGTCAGGTTAAAATGAACGGCTAATTTCTTAACTCTCTTTTTGGCCAGCACAGACACGATGGGCTGAATGGCCTCTTTCTGTACCGTAACTTTTCTATGGGGAGAACTGACGTGCACCCGGAAGCTGTGAGCACTCCCTGTGCGGGTGGGAGGAGGAGGGAGAGTCGTGTATGTATGCGAAAGAGCGCAGAAATCTCCCCGAGGCATGGATCTGCCTTCGGGAGATTACTCTGATTATAATGTAAAGAATAAAAAAAAATACTCAGACATGTCCCCTCATGTGACAGTGTCACGTGAGCTGGGACATGTCAATGAATTTTAATAAAAAAATTTATTAAACTTATAAACCCTTCATGAAACCTCATCCCACCCGTGAAAAATGCAAAGGCGGCCTGGGCTCTTTGCCTGCCCCGACAACATTAATGTTGGACGGGCAGCCCTGGTAATGAGTTCAATTGGTATTTAAGTGGCTTTAACCGGCCTTTTGACAGATCGGCCGGCATGCAGCCGACTCCAGTGAGCACCTACCGAACCGAAGATTGGAATGACACGCAGCAACGTTGGGACGCACGCCCGACATCACCGCGCGTCTTCTACGTAGCGGCGAGCAGGGCCCGCCTCCCACATGCCAGCCAGAAGATTCAGGCCTATGGTTCTAATCTGATGGGGCGAGATGAAGAGGGGTGGGTGGAGGCTTGGGTGGGACATAAACACTGGCATGGGCTTGCGGGACGAATAACTTATTTCTGTGCTCTAAATACTTTGTAATACTTTAGAACTTTGATTTGGAAGTATGGACAGATGCCTGTTTTCAGTGGGAGCACTGGTTGCCAAATGCCAGTTCACCTGAAAATTGGGACAAGCAGCAAATTGGTGATTCCACCAGTTGTGTAATTTGGATCCTGCTGCTGCCATGTTTTTCAAGCACAGCTGGAGTGATTGCAACGTAAACTCACCATCAAAGCAATCAAGGTTGGTTTCCCCTCTAGTCGCAGACCATTACCACTAGTTATACACAGAGAGAGGAAACAGTTAAAGGAATGGACTTTGCAAGGACACTTCTCATCATTTCATCACTCACATACCTTCATGTGTACCATAGTAATAAGACTTACAGGTTGTAAGGAACATATCTTTTTATTTTCTGTTGGACAGTGGATTAGAATTATAATGGCTGCAGGTTGAAAGTCTTGTCCACTGGAACAGGATAAGAGATATATACAATGCTGCAGTCCTGGAAATGAGTGTGCCATGAAAGACAGGATGGTGCCGGTAAAGAGTCCTGGCCAAGAGGGAGCTGCCTGGCCACCACTTTTTAATTGGCTGCTGACCAGGCGACCAGGTTTTGAGTGAAAGCAGTGCAGCAAAATAGCTCCTAGCCTGAAAGGAACAAGACTTCTTTCTCCTGTGAATGGAAGATTCCAGAATTCCACAATAATAGGTAGCTGGCTTCTTCTTCTCATATCTCTATAAACTGTTCTCTCTTTCTCTGAAAATCCCTGTCAAGAGGGAAAGGGGAAAATCACTGCTAGGGTCATTGAAAGTACTCAACCAGTGAACTAAAGACTGCAAGTGCTGGAAAACCACCTTGTGTCATCACCAAAAACTGAAAGGAATTTGGAAGACATCGATCAAATCAACCCATTGAATCCTGATCTCTGGAATTGGTGCTCCTGAACTGTTTTATCCCACCCTTAAAATCCATGTTTTTGTGTGACTTTTGTGTCGTGTGTGTGTGTGTTTATGTGTGTGTGTGTGTGTGTGTGTGTTTGTGTTAGTGTGTGTGTGCGTGTGTGTGTGTTTGTGTGTGTGTGCGTGTGTGTGTGTTTGTGTGTGTGTTTGTGTTTGTGTGTCTGTGCGTGCGTGTGTGTGTGTGTTTGTGTCTGTGTGTGTGTGTGTTTATGTTTGTGTGTGTGTGTGTTTATGTCTGTGTGTGTGTTTTTGTGTGTGTGTCGTGTGTGTGTGTTTGTGTTTGTTTGTGTGTCGTGTGTGTGTTTGTGTTTGTGTGTGTGTCGTGTGTGTGTGTGTCGTGTGTGTGTGTGTTTGTGTTTGTGTGTGTGTCGTGTGTGTGTGTGTATGTGTATGTGTTTGTGTGTGTGTCATTTGTGTGTGTGTGTGTTTGTGTGTGTGTGTGTGTGTTTGTGTGTGTGTGCGTGTGTGTGTGTGTGTTTGTGTTTGTGTGTGTGTGTATGTGTTTGTGTGTGTGTCGTGTGTGTGTGTGTGTTTGTGTTTGTGTTTGTGTGTGTGTTGTGTGTGTGTGTGTGTGTGTGTGTGTGTTTGTGTTTGTGTGTGTTGTGTGTGTGTTTGTGTTTGTGTGTGTGTTGTGTGTGTGTGTTGTGTGTGTGTGTGTTTGTGTGTGTGTTGTGTGTGTGTGTGTGTGTTTGTGTTTGTGTGTGTTGTGTGTGTGTGTGTGTGTGTGTGTTTGTGTTTGTGTTTGTGTGTGTGTTGTGTGTGTGTGTTTGTGTGTGTGTGTTTGTGTTTGTGTGTGTGTTGTGTGTGTGTGTGTGTTTGTGTTTGTGTTTGTGTGTGTGTTGTGTGTGTGTGTGTGTGTGTTTGTGTTTGTATTGTGTGTGTGTGTGTATGTGTTTGTGTGTGTGTCGTGTGTGTGTGTGTGTGTGTGTGTGTGTTTGTATTGTGTGTGTGTTTGTATGTGGGGATTTAAGAAGGGGTAGAGTTTAGGTTCTAGTGTTGGAAGTTAGCAGTTCATATTTCTTTCCTTTGCCATTGGTTAAAGACAATTTGTTCAATAAACAGTTATTTTACTTATTAAGTTTACAAACCTGGTGCTCATATTCTGTTAACCTAAATTAAACAGTGAGGTAGGATTGGAGCAATCTGGTGGTTTGATCAAACATTGGCTGCAGCTGGGGGAACAGTGAGGTTTGACATTACAGTGCACTGTCCTCAGTGAGTCATGACAAGATGCAGACTTCCTTTAAATATCTCTCCTTTAGAACCAGCAAACACCTTTGTGACAGGCATTGTGAGCTCCTAGAGGTTCAAAGTTTTCATGAAGAAGTTTCCAGAGGCTCCCTGTTGTTTGGTTTTAACTCACTTAAAACCCAAGGCAACATGAGAGGTAAAGAGGTGAGTCGAACAAGATGTGCAAGTGGTCTCACTTACATTGGCCACCCTTGTGAGGTCATCAAACCTCTTCATGCATTGTGTGAGGCAAATTGTAGGGGGGTGGAAGTTACACAGACTGATCTGCCCCTCCTCCCATTAATTTGGGCCATCCTTCTATAATGTTCTTGAGGAAACCTGCCCATCTGGATCTTACTGTTGCCAGATGGATTTCTATTAAAGCGTGAGTAAATCCGAGATCTCCTCCCCTCTTTGCTTCCCATCACCTACACCCTATAACAATGCTGATTCTTCCTCATTTATCACACTCTTCAGTTGCTTCTGCCACTGTACTCAATCATTTCAAGCAGATTCTACACAATGAAGTGATCTTTCAATAAAGAGCTGTGGTTTGGAAAAAGGAGGTACATTACGGAGCTGACAAAAAGAGTTTGTGTGGACCACATACCACAAAGCTTTTGGAAATAAGCTTAAAGATGGATCCAGATGGAGTCAACATCTCAGAGCAATGACACATCCCCAGGATCAGCACAGTAACTTAGACGGCATGAAATTAAAATGGGAAAAGCTTTGGGTTGGGTGGATATGGAAATCAGGGAATTGGGTCGGGTCATGTAAACTGCAAAACCTTCACTTTCAGGACTGAAGACGTGGATTCAATTTAACCAGATAAACGGTTGGAGATTGGTGCTCTGCCACACTGGTGAGAAAGGTTTGTCATCTAACTCAAATATGTAAGGGAATGGATTCTACAGGAAATAAACATAGAGTTACTCAAAATAGACAGTTGCCCCAAGAAATAAACGCTGGGCTCTCTGACCAATATTCATCAACTTAGCAGTCACGGAATCTATAGCTCCGTCTTTCAGGGTAAAGGGAGTCAATGACTGTATTCCTAACTCCTTCCTATTAATGGGAGTGCCCAACATCTGACCTCAGCTGGAATATGGCATCCAAATGAAGAAATTGGGGGTAACTTCTACAACACACAACTCCCATCACAGAGCATCCCACAAGTGGAAATGGGATCAGGGATTGGAGATTCTGCAGCTTACCTCCCCAGTTTGTCTCCCTGTGGAATACGCTGATCCCTCATCCGTGTTCCCAGATGGACCTACAGTTCACCAAATCATCGTCTCACGTGTGTTCAACCATAAGGTTTGGCCCTCAGTACCATCATCAGCTACACACCTGAACAAACCTCTGTGATTCAATGTGACTATCTGATCAGTTAGTGAGGCAGCTGGGGCTGGGCACATCGAAACCTGGCATTGGACCTGGAACTGGGTCAGGGAGATGGAGCCTCTGAGTGACAACCTCTGTATCCAGCATTCTGGTAAATGTTTTTAAGGATTGTTACAGACTGTTACATTGACGATCTACATGTTTGGCTTAAATATAATCAGTGAGAAGATAAGGAAAGTGTGTGTACCGAGTGAAGCAATGATCCAAGCTCTTCAAAGGTGCACCACTCCGTAAAGAACACACATAAACAGACACAGAGACACACACACCTAAACACACCCATAAACACTCATACAATCGGGAGGTGGTGGCATCGTGGTATTATCATTGGACTAGTATTGCAGAGACCCAGGGCAATTCTCTGTGGACCTGGGTTCAAATCCCACCAGATGGTGAAATTTAAATCCAATAAAAATCTGGAATTAAAAGTCTGATGATGACCATAAAACCATTGTTGATTGTTGCAAAATATCCATCTGGTTCACTAATGTCCTTTAGGGAAGGAAATCTGCCATCCTTACCCGGTCTGGCCTACATGTAACTCCAAATCCACAGCAATGTGGCTGACTCTTAAAAATGCCCTCCAAACAAGGGCAATTATGGATGAGCAATAAATGCTGGCCTAACCAGTGATGCCAACGTCCCATGAAAGAGTTTTAAAGAATCACACACACAGGGCTGGATTGTGCAGAGCGAGTTCTACAGCTTGTCACCCCCACCCACCCACCCATCCCCACTCGGAAGGAAAGTCTTGCAGCAATAACACGCTAAGGTGGGTTAAACACGCTGAGGGGCTGACCTTTGCCCATCAGTGAACAGGAAGTCCAATGCTCGAGTCCCAGCAAGCGCCAAAGTTCAGTAGTGGGTGCTGCTGGGACTGCAAAGAGGTCCACAGGGGTCATCAATGACACCCAGACCAGGCAAGTCCCAGGCTTTTAGGTCAAGGAGGGAGGGAGAATAGGGGGGGGTGCCTATGTGTGTAAGTATGTGCGTATTTTGGAGAGAAGACAGGTTGGAACAAAGCGGGGGATGAAATCTTGGGGGCAGGGTGCCCCCCACCACCCCCCCCGCCGTGTGCATAAGGCACCCCCAATTAATGACCCCTCTCGCTTCCTTCCCATCTTTTCAAAGACGCCTTTGCACTCTGGCCTGCCTGCCACTGCCTAGTGTTTTGTGCCAGTGGAGGCTGATTGAGGCCTTTCACTGCCTCTTAATGGGGCAGTTAAGGGCCTCATCAGGCCGAAGGGCAGGCAGCATAGTGAACGCCTTACCCACCTACCCCTGCATTATGAGAAACAGGTCAGGGGGTGGGCATGAAGGAGGAAGTGGACTAGGCATCTGACGTATTTAATTTGCCCCCTCTGCTGAAAACACACTGGCAGAGGGCCGTTAAATCCAGCTCATACAGAGACTCAGAAAGAAACACAGACAAACAAACCCATGCACACATGTTTTTTTACTTATTCTTTCATGGGAAATGTGTGTCGCTGGCAGGGCCAGCATTTATTGCTCATCCCTAATTGCCCTTGAACTAAGTGGCAGTTAAGAGTCAACCGCATTGCTGTAGGTTTGAAGTCATATTGACTTGTAGGCCAGACCAGGTAAGGACAGCAGATTTTCTTCTCTGAAGAGCATTAATGAACCAGGTGGGTTTTTACAACGATCGATGATAATTTCATGGTCACCATTACTGACACTAGCTTTATATTTTATATTTATTAATTTAATTCAAACTCCGTCAGCTGCCATGGGGGACTTGAACCTTTATCTCCAGATCATTAGCCTGGGCCTTGGGATTACTAGTCTAGTCACATTACTACTGGACCACCGTCTCCCCATAATACACACGTACGTAGACAGACAAACACAAACCCTGGTGCACACAGTCACTACAAGGGTCAGGAAACTTTGCAGGCTGAGAATGGCAAATTGGAGATAAAAGGAACTGGGACTTGCCCAAAGTACAGCAGCCTGAACTGAGGCAGCTTTGAGGTAGATCTGAGGGGCCAACAGCCCCTGGGATTGGACCTGGGTAAGAGCTAGGACCTGTGGTTCAGACAGTAATGGGACTTGGCGGAGCAGAATGTGGGAAATGTGATTCATAGATCCAACACAGCAATGGATCTAGGGGCTTGATAATTTGGGTCTGCAGTTGGGATGATTTGGGCTGGAGTTGGGATGATTTGGGTTGGAGTTGGGATGATTTGGGCTAGAGTTGGGATGATTTGGGCTGGAGTTGGGATACTTAGATACCTGAGTTTTCAGACAGGCTCCACCAGCCGGTTTCTGCTAATTGGGTAATTTCAGTAAGGTTTTCTGAATATTTAACTTTCTTTGCAACACAAAAGCCAACCTCACAATGATTTATTACAGATTTCAGTGCAGCTTGTATATAACCCTGTATGGCGAAATAGATTTCAAGAACCATCTGCATCTTATATTCAACTTGTATCCTGGAAATGAAATTTAGGAAGGAAAACAAAAATAACTTTATTTCAAATTCATTTTTTGAATATTATCGTTCCGTGAAAATGAGACTTTGTGAAGGTTGAAAGAGCTTTTTGATGCCCTGAAGCTCAAACACTTCCTTCACATCTGGAAGGGGAGGAGAATCAGTCAGACACTGGCTTCAGCTGGCAGATGTTTGTGTTGTGAGGGGGGAAGTACCGGGGATCTGCTGATGGAGCTGTGAGTTACATCAGGTCCTGAGGATTGAAAAATTAACGTTTGGAAAAGGAACTTTTATTTGAAAAAAGAGAAATGTAAACTGCTTCTTATCACAGCTCTCAGAAACTCCCCAGAGTGCTTCACATACTAGGAATTACAGGGCAGTGATGATGTTATGTAGGCAAAGCAACCAATCATTTGACGCACAGCATGATTCCAATAAAAAGGAAGAAATGATTTTTGTATAGCACCTTTCGCAATCTCAGATCCCAAAGTGCTTCACAGCCAATCTGGAACTTCTGAATTGTAGCCACTCTGTGTGGCAGTTGAGGCAACCAACGTGTGCACAGCAAGATGTCACAAACAGCAATACGATAATGACCAGATCACCTGTTTTTTGGCGTTCATTGAAGGAGGAATGTGTCAAGATGCCGAGAAAACTCATAGCCAGGAATCTCCTTGGAGCTGCTCAAATTCCACCATAACTTTGCCCAAGTTTCCGAAATTCTTGACCAGTGTCACAGGATCAGAAAGTTCCACCAGAATCATGGGGTTGTCAGGGTGGGTGGATGGGGGGGTGGGGGGGGCGGGGGTGTGGGGGGGCATGGGCGTGGGATTGGTGAGAGCACGTGTTTGGTTTAGTATGTCAATGAAAGACAAAATGCTGATAATGCAGCACTCCTGCAGTACTACCTGAAGTATTGACCTGGTTTGTGTCCCTGGGGTGGGGTTTGAAGCCACAACCTCGTGATTCTTCTGTGTCTGTATCTATGAAGGGAGGCATTGGTTTCCTGTGCACTATGAGTGACTTTGCAGGATTTCATCCTTTATTCATTAGTTGAGAAGCTGCACCCAAGCACCTTCACCTCACTTGGAGGGTTTATGAGGACATAGTTGCTAAGTGCCATTGGTAGTTGGTTTTTGTGCAGTTTCTGTGTTTATCACTGTGACAGATGTTTCCCCTTTCTATTACCTCAACAATGGCCTTGATATCAACTCCCTCCACAGTGGGCAGGAGAGAGCCAAGGAGGGATTCACAAGTTAAATATGCAAAATATGTCCCCAGCACACTGTGTACTGCCTGTTTTATGGGGATAGAGAGTGGGGTGAGCGGGTGTCCTGTTCTGGAGAGGCGGAATGCTTGGTTTAACATATTGCAATTGGGAATTAAAACTGAATGTTGCTGAATAGCTTTCTAAACCATACACTCACTTCCATCTTTGATGCCCTTGCTCCTTCTCTCACCTTGGCTATGTCCCCTAGTATGACTCTCTTCTCTATTCCCTTAAATTCAGGGGACTCAGACTTGAATGGTAAGGCAGACAACTGTTTTAGCCATTTACTACCAGATCTGTCTGGATCACATAAAATACTATTGCGTTCCACTCTCATTGTTAAAATGACTCATGATTCCAGGATCAGCCCGGAGTGCAAAGATAACGCCTACTTCATTCCTCTACAGCAAATTATCTGTAAATCTTTTTCCCATATCACCTCCACCCTCATCTCCAACAAGTAGGAGGAGCTCATAGATTTCTCTGTTACTAAGAATGAGATGATCTGATCAGTCCGTTGGTGATAGTCTCAGCCTCGGCCTCAGTCTAATATTGGAATAGATTTATTCACAGAGTGCAACATCACAAGTATATTTGTCCTGAATTCACACAGCCCCTAGGTCGGTGCCTCTTTATATGTATTCAAGTAATCATCCGATCAATCCTCTTCACCTCAATCAATTAACATCAATTGATACTACTAACAGATTCCCTTCTTTCTCTTTAAATAAAACTTAACAGTTAATATTTACAAAGAATATTTAAAAACAAATCAAATATAATATAATATTTCCATATTCTTTACAAAGCATTACATCACAAGATGCTCCTCTTCTAGGACCCTGAGCAATTTCTTAGTGCAAGCATCCCTTTTGTGGAACAGTCAGATAATTGATGACTGGCATCAATGCATTAGACCTCGGAGATTTCCTTTCTCTCCATCAATTGTTTCAATCTAGGGTGCGCTTCAAAGAATGATTAGCTATGTAACATTCAATCGGCAAACTATCTTTAGTACACCCCTTGCATAGAACTTCCCCTGAAATATTTGATAAATAGAACCTCATATCCATTGCTTCAACAAGAGCCAGTATTTCTACAGCTGAAATACTTCTAATAACCTTTAATTTTCTTACCTTCCCAGACTAAATTACAACATTTCTCATTTTCATCAAAAATACAAAATCCATCAGAAAGATTAGCACTAAAAATGACTAAAATTCATGTCCTTGTGTCAACGAAGTTTAATTTTCTCTATGTTTACTTGTTTTTAAGTTTTATTGGCCCTTAAAATATCCTCGACTTTAAGGTGTGTTATCACAGTACTTACACGAATACGTTATTATTGTGTTCCAATACATCAAAATTAGCAACTGGTCTTGTCTGAGTGCATAACCAATTCAACTGAGTGATCAAGCTTTGCAATTGCTCTGTCTCTTCTTTAGATATAACCATCAACTTTCTGTGATGACTTAGCATGAATAACCAGGTTGGGAATAACCTCTCTAAATATGACTTGATTTAAAGTCATTCCAGTCCTACTTTGTTTAGTATCTAAACAATACATTTAAAAGCCACAGAAGCTTGACCTCCAATCTGAAATTCCTTGTTAATCCTCAAATTCTCAAATTCTGCAGTACCGCTCTATAAGAAATCATCAACATGCATCATGAGGTTGCCTGAAAGTTTCCTTTTTTGAAACCAAAAAAAAAATTGCAGGACCTGCTTTAAAATAAACACGGTGTATTTTTAGCAAGATAGATTTCACTGAAAAATATCACAGCCTTGAAGCATCATTCAGGCCATAGGCACATTTGTTTAGTTTCCAGTTTCCCTTCTCAACATTTGCCTCTCTGGGCAGTTTCAAAAATACTTCTCTCGGAAAGTCATCACCCTGCAGAAAAGTGGCCTTTACAATGATGAATCAACATTCCCATGAATATGTGGCCAAATGAGCTAAAAGGATTATCAGGATTGACTTTCCCCACTCTGGGAGGATCCACCCTAACATCTGTTTTACCCACTAAAATAAAAGCAAAATACTGCGGATGCTGGAAATCTGAAATAAAAACAGAAAGTGCTGGAAAGTCTCAGTAGGTCTGGCAGCATCCATGGAGAGAGAAACAGAGTTAATGTTTCGAATCCAATGTGACTCTTCTTTGGAACTCCAATTCCGGGTGAGTTTGGATGGAAGGTATAAGGGCAAAATGTGGTGGGTGATGGGGCATGGGTTGGCATGAGTTAGCAGTAAGTTGGCATAGGGCTATAAACGGCCATGAGGCTGGGTAGAAGGACATAGGTTGGCATGGAAGGTACGAGGGCCATATGGGGGTGGTTAGAGGGTCATAGGTTAGCTCCAATTAAAACCTATTCCGCACCCCCACTCCCACCCCCACCACCACCCTCCCCATTGCCCCCCTCCCACCTCGCTCCCCAGAGTGAAAATCAGAACATTCTGGGCATTTCCCCCCCACCCCTCCACCCCGCCTCCCCCAACGCAACTACCACCACCCCCTGCAACCAACCCCCCTCCACCACCCCCTCCCGCAACCACCCCCCCTCCACCACCCCCCTGCACCCTCCCCCGCAACCGCCCCCACTGCAACCACCCCACCCTGCAACCAGCCCCCCTCCACCACCCCCTCCCGCAACCAGCCCCCCTCCACCACCCCCTCCCGCAACCAACCCCCCGCAACCACCCCCCAACCCCCACCACCACCCCCACCCCCACCCCCGAGTCAGGTTTGCAGAGTTGGGAATTTCTCCAACAGCGCATCTGACTTGGATGCGAAAATTCAGGCCCAAGGGCAGAATGTTACAACAGTGGGATTTTATGTTCCCGCTGTTGTCAATGAGGTTTATAATGTCTCGCTGCATTTTATGGCTCCGTCCCTGCCGAACCGGGGCTGTAAAATTCTGCTCCAGGAGCCAATGTAGGTCACCGAGGATATGGTGTGTTGCCCTTTACGGAGTTAATGTCTACATGAAATGAAGCCAGTGCGAGGGCAGAGTTCGGGCCACACCAGTTGCATATTGGCACTAGTTGGCTTCAAAAGTGTCAGATTTGTCGTATTTTGCCACTTGCTTCTTCAACTGACATCCATCTCTGCTACACACACTGTTCATACTTCCCGAAAGTTCAGAATCTGCCCCTTACTGTCAAACTTCAGAGCACTAATTCCACACCCACCCACCCATAGTGACCTCTAACAGCTGACTTTATATCTTATGATCAATCATCTGCCATATTAATACAATAGTCACTCCTAGTTCTTCACCATCTTTATAGGAGCAACATTAGAACCGTAGAGAGTACCCAGTTTGGATTCACTAGAATAGTAACAGTAATAAGAGATTAGAGTTATGAAGAAATGTTTGATAAATCAAGTCTTTTTAACTGAAATAGAAGGTTAAGAAAGATGTCAGAGGTTTTCAAAATTACAAGTTTTCTGGAAGTATATAATGCAAGGCTGTTCTGTCGTTTGCTAAATCAGTAACTTGAGATAAAGACTCAGGATTATCATAAAAAAAGGATGAAGGAAAAATTGAAAAATACTTTCATACAGAGGATAATTAAGAGATGGAATGGTTTACCACAAGTGGCTGCTGAGGCATTTATAACATGGTTTAAAAGGGGAATGGATAAATCTTTGAAAAGGCATAATATAGAAGAATACAAGGGCATCATAAAAGGCATGGTGGGCCGAATGGCCTCCTTCCATGCTGTAATTTCTACAATTTAAGGATCAACCTACATTGGACATTGGGGCCAATCCTGGCTATGTCTGGAAATGGTGGTTAATGCCAACAGCCAATGTATTAAAACATCCCAAGGTGCTTCGCAGGAGCATTATGAAGCAGAGCTTGACGCTGAGCCACAGAAGGAGGTATTAGGCCAGATGACCAAAAGCTTGATCAAAAGGAGGAAAGTGAGGTGGAGAGGCAGAGAGGTGCAGAGAGAGAATTCCAGAGCTTGGGGCCCGGGCAACCGAGAACCCAGCCACCAATGGTGGAGTAATTAAAACTGGGGATGCACAAGAGACCAGAATTAGACAAACACAGATATTTCGGAGGATTGTGGGGTGGAGGAGATTATAGAGATAGCAAGGGGCAACGCCCTGGAGGGATTTGAAAGCAAGGGGGAGAATTTTAAAGTCAAGGCATTGCTTGACTGGGAACTAATGTAGGTCAGTGAACACAGTGACTGGGGAAAGGGACTTGCCATGAGTTAAACGCAGGCAGCAGAATTTTGGGTGATCTCAGGTTCATGTTGGGTAGAATGTGGGAGAGCAGCCAGGAATGCACTGGAAAAGTCAAGTGGGTAACAAAGGCATGGAAGAGGGCTTCAGCAGCAGATAAACTGAGACAGGGCTGAAGTTGGGTGATGTTATGCAGTTGGAAACAGGCAGTCTTAGTGATAGCACAAATATGAAGTTGGAAGCTCATCTCAGGATCAAATGTGACACCGAGGTGTGACAGGCTGTTTCTGCTTATCCTGTACTGCCCCAGCATGTGTCTGGAACTGCCTGAAAACAGGGGGGGCTGTAATCTCACCTTAATTCCTGCCCACAGTGAGCATTACACCAAGGGCAGATAGCAGCAAAAAGAGCTCCCTCCAGAACAAAAAGTGGCTGACTGGAAAAGGAAGAGTTAATTTGCAGTAACATTGAACCTAGATGTTGTAATAGAAGCGGGGAGACACAGTGTGTATCCAATTATCCCAACAATGTGCCAGCAGCCACATCACAAACTAGCTGTCGTCTCAAAGCCATGAGACAGAAGAGGCAGCAGCATTCGCAACTGAGTGTCAAACAGTCCGGAGTCACTGTGATGCTTGGGCTAGAATAAAAATAGCATCAGTGAGACTGAAGACTAGAGTTCATGGTGTGCTCCATGGCTTGCTGTTTTGATAGAATATTTCAGATGTTTCAATTGGTGATTCTCTACCTCCTCCTCATCAATGGTAAGGTTTGTTCTCTCCTTTATGAGATGTTTATTCAAACGGATGATGCGTATCGAACAGTTTGGCATGTTCCCTCACCAACTAACTCTCCCTCAGTTTCGATGTAATTATGAGAATTCAGGAACACTTTTTGGATATTGTACTGTTCAAATTACTGTCAGTCCTGGAGAGTGGGAACTATTTACATTTTATACTTGTGATGAGTGTTAAAAAAATGACTTGTGTTTTTATGACCTCAGGACATCCCAACAAAGCACTCTGCTACTAATTAAGCACTTCACATTTGTAATGTAGGAAACGAGGCAGTGGATTTTTGCACCTAGAAACAACGCTGTGATATTGATCAGATCAAATGCTGAATAGGGAACAAATATTGCCCAGGATAACAGCACCACTTTTGAGTAGTGATTTGGGATATTCCACTCCAATTTAAGAGGAAGATAGGACATGAGTTTGACTCATCTGAACATTATCAGAGGGTCAGTACTGAGGGAGTGCCACACTGTTGGAAAGTCAGTACTGTGGGAATGCTGCAATGTCAGAGGGTCAGTACTGAGGGAGCGCCACACTGTTGGAAAGTCAGAACTGTGGGAATGCTGCAATGTCAGAGGGTCAGTACTGAGGGAGCGCCACACTGTTGGAAAGTCAGTACTGTGGGAATGCTGCAATGTCAGAGGGTCAGTACTGAGGAAGTGCTGCACTGCCAGAGGGTCAGCATTGAGGGAACGCTGCACTGTCAGATTGTCAGGACTGAGGGAATGCTGCACTATCGACGGGTCAGTACTGAGGGAGTGTTGCACTTGGAGCGTCAGTATTGAGGGAACATCGCGCTATCAGATGGTCAGTCCTGAGGGAGTGCTGCAATATCAGAGGGTCAGTAGTGAGAGGGTGCTGCAATGTCGGAGGTTGGTTCTGAGGGAGCACCGCCATATTGGAGGGTCAGTATTGAGGGAGCACTGCAATGTCCGAGGTTCAGTACAGAGGGAGCGCTGCAATGTCGGAGAGTCAGTATTGTGAGAGCATTGTAATCGGAGGGTCCGCACTGATGTAGTGCTGTACTGTTGGAAGGTTCAACACTAATGTGGTGCTGCACCATTGGAGGATCAACATGGATGCAGCACTGCACTATTGGAGGGTCAGCACTGATGCAGTGCTGCACAATCGGAGGGTCAACAGTTCTGCATTGTTGGATGTGTAGTGGTGGAAATTTATTTTGGATGTTGGTGCAGAATGAGCGATATTGGTCAGCTGCCATTATACACAGTGCCTGCTATTTAGTCCATTGACTGCAGTGGATCTGAATACCTGGCATATATCGAGTTAACCCAGGATTGAATACAGTACTGCCCACACAGTGATGTAAGAGTACACATGACCAGCACTGAGGGGTCAATCTAATGTTGACAGAGCCATGTGCGCAAGCAAGCATGTAGACAGCCCATAGCTTGAGCCATTATAGTTATTGGAGTTAGCAAATATATACAGTTAATCTGCTTAAGACTATAAATACTTCACTGAGGTCCACGGAACAATATTCACTATCCTACATCATAGCGGCAGTGAATGGAAAAACCCACATCCTCACTAAAAATGCAGATAAAAACTAAAATCCTGTAAGACTAAAGAAAAATTGAAAGAAGCATTCTGACCAGAAGAAAGGCTCAAGAAGCAGATATGTAGAGGAAAGTTGTCAGGGAAAAGCACCAAAGAAAGGCTTGGAAGCTGAAGGCAGAAATGTCAAATTCGTCAGTGCATCAGAAGACTCCATTGAATCTCTTAGAAGTTCAATTTCAACTTCCAGAGTGCAGAGTCAGCAGGCCAAGCAGGGATGAACTAAATTCCAGGATACAGCAAGTTCTGAGAAATGCGTAAATAGTTAAATGGTTAGAAATTGCCATTAAAAGCTCTGTCAGAAAATGGAGATTCCTGGGTTGGTGCCTGAACATAAGCTCACTCCAAAAAGGAAAAAAAAAATAGTATGGAAGAATCATGGCTAACAAATCAGTTTTAGAACCAGCAAAGGCCAAGATTCCACACTTTCATAACTCTAAAGCATAGCACTGAAACAGAGAACCTAAAGCATTGTGCTGAAATGGAGAACATAAAACATAGCGCTGAAACACAGAACATAAAACATAGCACTGAAACACAGAACATAAAACATAGCACTGAAACACAGAACATAAAACATAGCACTGAAACACAGAACATAAAACATAGCACTGAAACACAGAACATAAAACATAGCACTGAAACACAGAACATAAAACATAGCACTGAAACACAGAACATAAAACATAGCACTGAAACACAGAACATAAAACATAGCACTGAAACAGAGAACATAAAGCATAGCACTGAAACAGAGAACATAAAGCGTAGCGCTGAAACACAGAACATAAAGCATTGTGCTGAAACAGAGAACATAAAGCATAGCACTGAAACAGAGAACATAAAGCGTAGCGCTGAAACACAGAACATAAAGCATTGTGCTGAAACAGAGAATCTAAGGCATAGCGCTGAAATGGAGAAGTTTGTAGCTAATCGATTGAAGCAGCCATAACTTAAAGATTTTTCAAGGCTGTGCACGAGCTCCAGTGCAGCAGGAACCTACCCAGCCCAGAAAGTGTGGGTAAACCCTTTGGGCGGAATTGTCCCAGAATTGCATTAAGTGCAGTGGCAGGTGTGTAAAACAACGTTGTACCCTCCAGCTTCAATGGTGGGCTCTCGTGCCATATCGTCCCCTTCCCACCTCATTATTTACGCAGTCATGGGAGATACACTGTTTTGCTGGTGGGCTTCCTCCAATTTGCACACCATGTCGCTACCTCGCCATTTCCTCATGCTGGACACCATATTTGAACTGCAGCCTCATGCACAGCTCTCAACGCTTGCAGCCCAGGACTGCTGCACAGAAGATATGTCCTCGAAAGGCAAGAAGACTGCAGCCCGCTGTTTTGCTGATGCGTCTCTGGGATGCCTTTTGGGTGCTGTGGAGGGCCACATGATCTCTATTCTCGCTTTGGCCATAGGAGGCTCATCAGTATCACCACTCTGGCATGGGAAGTGGTGGCAGAGGTGATCAGTGCCAATGCTGCACAGTAGAGGCTCACCATTCAGTGCAGAAAGAGGATGAATGATCTCATCAATGCTGCCAGGGCAAAGCAAACCATCTCATCACTCTTAACTCACATACTCACAAGCCCATCACACATTCACTGGCATCTCACTCACTGCCAGCTCAGGGGGCATCACCACTCACATCTCCATCTGGCCTCATCTTCTCTGGAGACTGCCATCTCAGCCCTCACCATCTTGAGGCCACTCACACAGATTAACATGTGCCACGGCACACATCTGGGATATCCTCTCCTTCCCAAGTCCAGACCTCATCCTGCAGCCTCTTCCCTTGCCTGAGGCCACTTATCCCCCTTCCCCAAGCAAGACCTAGATCTGTAGCTGCTGAAAAGCCACCCCCGCCTTGTAAATGGTCTGGTAGGTGGAGACCTGCTTGTAAGCCCCCACTAAAAGTGATGTGGTGCTGCCTGTGAAGCCTGGCGCTGATGACTGCAAGTGCTGACCAAAGGAATGTAGGCAAACTAACCTCAAAGTCCCAAGTGAAGTGCAGCCCGCCAGGCGCACGTCGCTTATGTTCAGTTGTGAAACACGCTGGTGTGCTCGGATGATCCAGCTTGGGGGGATGATTCCAGCAGGCAGGCAATATGATGAGATGCAAATGCATTGAAATGTATTGAAGGGCGGAGGGAACTATCGCAAACTGGTTTCACCTTAGTGTAAAACTGATTTATGGTCTTCTCGCCATATCGTCCGCTCATGTTCACCATGATGCCCAATGCCAGTTGTAACGGAAAATTCCAGCCTGTGTCTTCAAATGAACACCAGCGCCACCTGGAATTTCAGCAACTTCTTAAAGCTGAACTTACACACTGAAATT
Organism: Isurus oxyrinchus; assembly: GCA_026770705.1. Taxonomy (NCBI): domain Eukaryota; kingdom Metazoa; phylum Chordata; class Chondrichthyes; order Lamniformes; family Lamnidae; genus Isurus; species Isurus oxyrinchus. The sequence continues at coordinate 45,343,445 of JANJGN010000023.1, forward strand.
TTTTTAACCGTGGATCAGAAATCCACTCTTCCAGATCAATTTGGACATATCCAAGGCCCAGGTCAATCACATAGTTGGGGGCTTTGGAGAAAAATATTTCTTAGATACATGATTGCTTCAGGTCTGGATAAAAAGATAGAAGCTGAACAAGATAACACACTGCTTTAGTCAGTAGGTCCAATAGCGGACAACATTATTGCTAGACAAGGAATCAATGAATCATCTGCCTAAATTTGAAGAAATACTAAAATCATTCAATGTTAATCTCAACCTAAGAAGTGACAAAATCCTCAAAGATTTAATAAGTGTGTCCAGCAGCCAGGAGAACCTGTCAACTCATTCATTAATGATCTGTACAGGATGGCTGAAGGCTGCGATTATGGAGACCTAAAATCTGAATAGTTGTAGGAGTAGTGGACAATGCACTCTCAGACATGCTGCAAGCCAAGTAAGATCCAACCCTCGCGAAAGATATCCAGATTGTTAGGCTGTCTGAGCCCCGTGTGCAGCACAGGTCATTTTAAGAAGAGAAGGTAAACCGTGGTACAAGGGAAACCCCATAGTCCAGTTATTTAAACAGCACAGAAACAGGGACAACTCCAGGCCAAGGGAAGCAATACCCTAACTGACCAGTAGAGCAACAATGCCTGCACCGTGGAGCAAGGAGCCCCCTGCAGGCAGGATCAATGTCCTGCAATTTCAGTCAATGCTTTCAATTTAACAGCATTGGCCACTTTGGCAAACTGTGCAAGGCCAAAACATCTAAATGCACAGAAAACCCAAAGATGATTTAAGAGGTCGAGACTGCACACCAAGAGGACACACAGCCGGGCTTCTTGTGTGAGGACAAAGATCCTGGATTTTTGTATTGGATTACGGACATTTTGGTTAATGGCCATATCACAAACTTTAAATTGGACATGGGAGCCAGTGTTACCATCCTGTTGGGCAGAAAACCATGGCTAGTAACCCAATGGCTGATGCCACCTGCAACACTCCCATATGGCGCAGGAGGCACCCTGCAGTGACACTGAGGTATAAGGATAAAGGAATCAGAGAGAGACCCTGTTCATGGTCCATAGCCAGGACTGTTCACTACTAAGCTGCAAAGCCTGTGTCGAACTGAAGCTTCTACAAAAAAGTAACAAAATCAACCAACAAGGGCCTGGCTCCAAGAATAAATGTGAGTTCCTGAACCTCTTTACAAGATTGGGGTAACTGATAAAGTGCATGTAAGATCCCACTGAGGGAGGATGCTAAACCCGAGTGCTTTTCCACACCTCGATAGATTCTCCACCCACTCACGAAACAGGTCCAACAGCAGCTTTGACGAGATGCCACCTCCCTGGTCACAGGACCAGCCGCACAGTGTTCCTGGATGGTCCCTGTCCCAAAACTGAACAGGTCCATCCGAATTTGTGTCACCTTGACAGAGCTCAATGAAGCCGTAGTCAGAGAAGTAAACCCCATGTCCTCAGTGATGCAAGCCTGACTAAACCCTTGAAGAGCACCGTGTTTTCAAAGCTGGATGCCAACAGCGGCTTTTGGCAACTTCCCCTTGATGAAGAGCCCTGGATGCTGACCACATTCATCAACCCCTTCGGCAGATTCTTGCCTTAACCGCCTGCCATCTGGAATCACTTCGGCACAAAATATATTTCAATGTCCGGTGGCAGCCATCAGGCAGGGCCTCCGGGGGTTCATTTGCCACATGGACAATGTATTGGTTGATGTTACAGTGGTGGGAGAGAATGACAAGGGTCTCTCAGCCATCGTAGAACGCCTGCAGGGAGCAGGGCTGATGCTGAATGAGAAACATGAGTTTTCCAAAAGCATCAATGTAGTTCCTGGGCCAAAACACCAGCAGTAAGGGCATCACAGCAGACCCACAGATAATTAAAGCGGGTTCCCAACCCCATCCATGATTCCAGAACTCCAACAATTCTTGGGGATGGTGAACCAGCTGGCAAAAATTTTTACCAAATTTGGCACAGGGCACAGGACTTTTGAAGCACCTGCTTAAGAAAGACCAAGGATGGTTCTGGGACTCACATCAAAGCGATGCTGCAGTCCACTGACGTTTTTGACTTTTGATCCATGGTCGTTAAATTTTAAATGTGTGTACAGCTTTAAATGCTGTAAGGAAATCCAAAATGGATTTGATGGTAACTAATGCAGTCATGGTATTCGCAATTGCGGTATTTTAAATTTTCAGCAGTGACTCCTCAGATTAAGCTTTCTGAGTCTTCCCCGCAGCATCTTAGTGTTTTCATGTTGTGAAAGCATCGATTCCTTTATTTGTTTACGATCAGATAAACTCAGCTGTGTTCAGGCGCTGAGTAGGGGCTCGGCCTGTTGCCGATGCATTTTAAAACGACAATTCTGACTGCTGCTGACTTAAAAGCTTTTTTAAACTTATTCTGGACAAGAATTTAAGTTTTTGATTTTTTAGTTCACCCCTTCCAGGTCTTCTGACTCTACACTCTGGATATTGAAGCTGGAGTCCTATTGGATTCAATGGAGTCTTCTTCTGTAGTGTGGAGTTTTATTTCTGCCTTCTGTTTCCAATCCTGCTTTGGAACTCTTCTCTGGCGATCTCCTTCGCTGCTGGTACTTTTCATCAGCTCAGAATGCTGCTTCTTCAATCTTCCAGTGATAGGATCTCCTCTCCAGCTTCTATGAAGTTCTGGGTTGTTCCGATAGTGTAACCATGTTGTAAGATTTTGTGTGTAGTTCAGTAGCTTTCATGAAAAGGTTATGAGTCTTGTATAGTTTAACAGTGTTTATCTATATACATATGTACAGTATAAGGTCTAAGCTAGGAGCTGTCTCCATGCTTGTTTCTACACCCGTCCCTGCCCAATAAAAAATTGCCCTCCAGACTTGGTCATGTGCTCCTTCATGTGGGTGGCAATGTACTCAGTCCCATATTAACCATTTCTATGCCAGGCCCTTATACTACACCTCTCCTGACCTGAAAGCGAGCAAACATTGCAAATGGTTTCCTCTCTTCAGACACAACTCTCCCTCCCTTTAAATACTGATGTCATTGTCCCCTCCTCAAAAAAAAGCGTAATCAGCTACACCAACCTCCTCCAACACCCCTCAGCACCATCAGCTACACCAACCTCCTCCAACACCCCTCAGCACCATCAGACACACCAACCTCCTCCAACACCCCTCAGCACCATCAGACACACCATCCTCCTCTAACACCCCGCAGCACCATCAGACACACCAACCTCCTCCAACACCCCTCAGCACCATCAGCTACACCAACCTCCTCTAACACCCCTCAGCACCATCAGCTACACCAACCTCCTCCAACACCCCTCAGCACCGTCAGGCACACCATCCTCCTCTAGCACCCCTCAGCCCCATCAGACACATCATCCTCCTCCAACACCCCTCAGCACCATCAGCTACACCATCCTCCTCTAACACCCCTCAGTATCATCAGACACACCATCCTCCTCCAACACCCCTCAGCACCATCAGACACACCAACCTCCTCTAACACCCCTCAGCATCATCAGACACACCATCCTCCTCTAACACCCCTCAGCACCATCAGACACACCAACCTCCTCCAACACCCCTCAGCACCATCAGACACACCATCTTCTCCTCATGGCCCAGTTCCTGTGACTGGCTTTGAATGGTTCCATTTTTACTGATCACATTTCAGCCAGAACATCTCCAGCTCACTGATGCTCAGTTTGGGTTCTGCCAGTATCACTCAGCTACTGACCTCATTACAGACTTGGTTCAAACATGGACAAAAGACCTGAACTTCCAAGTGAGGTGAGAGTGACTGCCCGTCACATCAAGGCTGCATTTGACTGAGTGTGGCATCAAGGAGCTCTAGTAAAACTGGAGTAAATGGGAATCAGGGGGAAAACTCTCCACTGGTTGGAGTCATACCTAGCACAAAGAAAGATGGTTGTGGTTGTTGGGGGTCAGTCATTTCAGCTCCAGGTCATCACTGTAGGAGTTCCTCAGGGTAGTGTCCTCAGCCCAACCATCTTCAGCTGCTTTGTCAATGACCTTCCTTCCATCGTAAGGTCAGAAGTGGGGATGTTCACTGATGACTGCACGATCTTCAGCACCATTCTTGACTCCTCAGATACTGAAGCAGAACATGTCCAAATACAGCAAGACTTGGACAATATCCAGGCTTGGGCTGACATGTGGCAAGTAACATTCACGCCACACAAGTGCCAGGCATCTCCAAAAAGAGAGAATCCAACCATCGCCCCTTGATGTTCAATAGCATTACCATCGCTGAATCCCCCACCATCAACATCCTGGGGGTTATCATTGACCAGAAACTGAGCTTGACTAACCATATAAATATTGTGGCTGCAAGAGCAGGTTAGAGCCTCTGAATCCTGCAATGAGTAACTTACGTCCTGACTCCCCAAAGCCTGTCCACCATCTACAAGGCATAAGTCAGGAGTGTGATGGAATACTCTCCACTTGTCTGGATGAGTGCAGCTCCCACAACACTCAAGAAGCTCGACACTGTCCAGGACAAAGCAGCCCGCTTGACTGACATCCACAAACATTCAATCCCTCCCCTACTGATGCACAGTAGCAGCAGTGTGTACCATTTACAAGATGCACTGCAGGAATTCACCAAGGCTCCTTGGACAGCACCTTTCAAACCCACAACCACTACCATCTAGAAGGACAAGGGCAGCAGACACATGGGAACACCACCGCCTGGAGGTTCCACTCCAAGCCACTCACCATCCTGATTTGGAAATATATCGGCCGTTCCTTCACTGTCACTGGCTCAAAATCCTGGAACTCCCTCCCTAACAGCACTGTGGGTGTACCTACACCACATGGACTGCAGCGGTTCAAGGTGGCAGCTCACCACCACCTTCTCAAGGGCAACTAGGGATGAGCAATAAATGCTGGCCCAGCCAGCGAAGCCCACATCCCATGAATGAATAAAAAATAATAATTTCGCTTCACAAACCCTGCAACATCAGACCAGATTTTTCGAAAGTTATTAATATTTAAAACCACCCACTCACTAAACTTGTAGCAGCTCACTCTGCTTGCAATCTGCACTCTGGAGGGCAAATAATCTTAAAATTGGAGCTTTGATGTAGGGGGTGATGTCAGGGATCAGCTTTTCCACACAAAAGGTGGTGGAATCAGGAAGTCTCTCCCCCAAAAAGCTATTGAGGCTGGGGGTCGAATGTAGATTTCGCAACTGAGATTAGTAGATTTTGGTCAGGCCAGGATGTCCAGGGTTACTGTCCAGGGATACAGACCAGGATGTCCAGGGTTACTGAGCCATTCAGGGAAATACAGACCAGGATGTCCAGGGTTACTGAGCCATTCAGGGAAATACAGACCCAGATGTCCAGGGTTACTGAGCCATTCAGGGAAATACAGACCCGGATGTCCAGGGTTACTGAGCCATTCAGGGAAATACAGACCAGGATGTCCAGGGTTACTGTCCAGGGATACAGACCAGGATGTCCAGGGTTACTGAGCCATTCAGGGAAATACAGACCAGAATGTCCAGGGTTACTGTCCAGGGATACAGACCAGGATGTCCAGGGTTACTGAGCCATTCAGGGAAATACAGACCAGGATGTCCAGTGTTACTGAGCCATTCAGGGAAATACAGACCCGGATGTCCAGGGTTACTGAGCCATTCAGGGAAATACAGACCAGGATGTCCAGGGTTACTGTCCAGGGATACAGACCAGGATGTCCAGGGTTACTGAGCCATTCAGGGAAATACAGACCAGGATGTCCAGGGTTACTGAGCCATTCAGGGAAATACAGACCAGGATGTCCAGGGTTACTGAGCCATTCAGGGAAATACAGACCAGGATGTCCAGGGTTACTGAGCCATTCAGGGAAATACAGACCCGGATGTCCAGGGTTACTGAGCCATTCAGGGAAATACAGACCAGGATGTCCAGGGTTACTGTCCAGGGATACAGACCAGGATGTCCAGGGTTACTGAGCCATTCAGGGAAATACAGACCAGGATGTCCAGGGTTACTGTCCAGGGATACAGACCAGGATGTCCAGGGTTACTGAGCCATTCAGAGAAATACAGACCAGCCATGAACTAAATGAATGGCAGGACAGCCATTAGGTGGGTAAGTGGCCTATTCCTGCTCGTATAAGATTCACTCTTCCTAGTATCTCCTTTGGGTTGGTGTCCATTTTCCCCTTTCAGCCTCTGTCTTGGGATGCTTTTCCATATTAAAGGTGCTATATAAATGCAAATTGATGCTGTGAATTATCATGGAAGGCCATTGAAGCAAATAGTGTAATTGGGATTAGAAAACAAGTAAATATGTTTCTGGAGAAAGAAGGGATTGTGGAATATCATAAGGTTCCTGTCAATGTGTTGTGGCTTTAACTCACAGTCCAGAGCCCCCTGAGCTCTGACTCACATCATTGTTGCTGAACTGCACAATGATTTTGATAGAGGAGTGGGATTGATCTAATGCCAGCTAATATTGTGTTCATAAACTATGCAAGACAGGATGTGTTTCCATAGTCCTGGATGTTATGGCTGCTGGTTGTGACGGTTCCCACATACAGGTTACTAAGGTAAATCCAGTGTATGAACATGTCTCTGGACAATCACAACTTGATGGATATTACTGTTGGTCCTGCACTGCTCTCCAAAATCATTCTATGTGATAGCAGGGGCAGGACCACATTCCTCATGCAGCCTTAAACTTAGGGAGGTTTAGTGAACACCATGACTTCTATACAGTATTAAACCCATCTTTACTAACCTTCCATATGTAGGAGGAATCTTGATATTTTGTAGTTGTGATGTGCCAGGGACAAAGTTCTGTGGAAACATACACATTCAATTAAATAGATCCAAGCACACACACACACATACCCCCAGACATATATACACACAGTCCTTCTCACACTGGTGTGTACATACATAGTGTACAGATATACACAGATGCACACAGGCGAACAGGCAGCCCAGATATACACAAGACAAACAGACAAGTCACAGACCGATAGACCACACGTACACGTACTCATAGAGCAGACACGCAGACAAAAAGACAGACCAGACACACACACACACAAACATACAAACACATTATTGATTCATCTAATGACCAAAGAGAGAACTAGAAGGACCATGATCAGAAGCTCTCTTGTCACTTTGTGTTTGCTGCTGATTTTCTGAGTGAGTCTTCGGCCCCACTGTCTCCACTCAACTCTGAAACTCCGCCAAACCAACAATCATCCGAACAGCAACTTGTTCCGTGAACCTCAGCACTTTGGAAAACAGCTTTTCCAGTTGTGTTATTAGCTTCTGTTTCCAAATGGCCTCCTGTTTCCTGTCCTGCTGATTAATGCCACTGGATGCAAGCTGGGTGAGTCAGTGGAGATAAGCCACAGACTGATCCAGTGTGGCAGAGAGAGCTTATCACAGACAGCTTCATAATGATGAGAATCGATGAGCTCACTATTTATCTCAACTAAATCTTCTTGTGGGGGAATAACTATGAGAATTTGGTGTTGTGAGGGGTGCAATAAGTAAACATTTTAGTATCGGTAGTCACTTTATACTTGAGATAGAGGACACAGTTGTACCATTCTTGTTAGTGTAACACCTTTGACAATAGCTGTCATACCTTTGCCTATAGTCCCGAGTGAAAGTGAAGCCCTGGTGTTAATAGGGTGGAATCCAAGGGAGCGAGGTTCCAGCTTATGCTTTGGATACCCATCCCTCACAGAAATAGAATCCTCTCCAAATCCAGGAGCCTCAGGGCCACTCTTTTCAGAGGAGGAAAAGTTTCCAAACTTAAGAAATTCTTGTCATATTATGACATGGTTTTCATATTGACACAAGTGGTCTGAAGGCTCGAGACAAGAGTCAGCACACAGGTACACCTGCAAGTAGAAACTGCAGTCAAGCAAGTAGAGAATCTGGTTTTGATCCCCCATTACCACTTATTATGTTTAAGGAAGGGGTAAAACACAGATGTTCTGACCACTTCTATTTGATGTTGTAATATTAAACAGGTGATGGAGCCTCGGCTGTTCCACATGACAGGGACTCTTACAGCGAATTGCAGCAAACTCCAGAATATTCACCAGGTGCATCCTATGAGTCCCTTCGTTCTCAGCATATGCCTGACTCTGTCATAGTCAACCACCTCCACCTGGAAGAACCTCTTGTCTTTGATGAAAGTCCTCAGTTTGAAACCTTAAATATTCAGAAATCACAAACTGGAAACAGAGATGCCATCCTTGACCTGAGCAGCCTGACATCTCAAACTGTTCCACAAGATTCCATAGGAAATGGAGACAGAGAATATAATGAGGTCAGGCTCTCTGAAACATGCAAATCAAACGGCTGCGCTCTCAATGCTACTCTCGATTCCATATTTCCAAGGAATTTGAACCTATCCCCCCTGAATAAAAGAGACTCACATTCAAGTCCTAGACTGCCCACTCAGACAAACACTTCTCCTGTTCTCACTTTCAATGAGGTGATCGAGGGGAGTGGCGATATGCATGGACTAGTGCCTGATCCTGATGACACTAACCTTGAGTCTCAAAGTGGAATCAGGGTGGAATTTGAAGGTGTTACTGAAAGATCCAATGGCTTGGTAACCTCCCCCTCTGAAGAAAGCCAACCGGAATATAGTTTGACGACATTGTACACATCCATTGCTCAGTCAGGCCAGGGTTCTACCCCAACAAAATCCAATATTGATTTGCAAGGGCCCATGGCTCCAACAGATGGGGAACTGGTAAATAGCAGGAAGGAGAATGGCATCAAGATCGTTCTGGAGAGGACATTAAATGCAGATCAAAACATATCAAAGAACCATTGGTCAATCGAACCAGAGCAGGTCACTGAACCAAATACAGACCAGGTCTCAAATGACTCTTGGAGTGTCTGTAATCCAGGATATATCCATGAAAACAACTCCTGTTGGTCTGTGTGTGAAGTGATTCCTGATTACTGCTTCAATGGGGGTGAATGTGGAGTCATAGAAAACATTGGTGTGTTTTGCAGGTAGGGAGAATGTGGTCTTTTGTCTTTTGAATGCTGAACTTTGTTTAAAGATAAAATTAGCTTTAAATTTCCAATTGTCCTGCATCTATAGACCCTGTACTGACATCAGTAACATGGTTGGAGCTCATCGAGGGGTGGGGGGGGTCGGGGGGTGGGGAGTTGTCCCCTCCCCCATCCCCATCCTCTCCCTCCCTCCCCACTCCACCGACAGAAGTCTGGAACGTGGGAATGGCAAAAAAAAACAGTAATATTATATTTATTGTTTTTCCTAATCCTGTCTAATTTAATCCAACCCAGTCTCATCCAATCCTTCTAATCTAATCCAATCTAGTCCCATCCAATGAGTTTAATCCAATCCAGTCACATCCCAATTCAATGGAAATCAATCAAGTCTAATTCAGTCATGTCCAAACCAATCAATCTATTTCAATCTAATGAAATTATTAAACCACAACACTGTTTTGCTACTTTTAGATGCCAGACACTCATGGCTCCTTCTAACTCTTTCTCTTTGTGACTAGGTGCAGTGAGAAGGATCACACTTGGTACAAGGGACATCGCTGCCAATCAGTTCTCACTGAGATTCAACTCACGTGCATATTGATCGGGGCATCCTTACTCATCGTTCTCCTATTCCTCACACTGATGGTCACATTTGCAATTAAACTACGGTCTCTAAAAAATGAGCAACAAACATTTGACTCCAGAAGGTTGGTGACTAATTTCACTGTTCCTTATCTTCAAATTAATTGTCAAAGAATGTCAACTATTAGAAACCCGTCAGGGCAATTGAAGTAGCAATGCTAGTAGAGTTGACCTCCGATAATGCTGGTTGGAAACCTGGGCACATGCTGAAGTCAGGCGAGGCCTCAGAAATAACCCCTAATAGACAATGAATGGGTGACTAGATGTTAGCTGGAAAACCAGAAGAGGTCCCAATAGGTGCACTGGGATCTTTCTTACCCAAAGGCTGAGGGAGTCTCAATTTAACATCTTCCATGGCAGACATGTTGAATAATTATTTTTCATCAGTCTTGACAGAAGAGGAATTGGGAGAGCAGCCCACAGACTAGTTGAGCAACAGCTTGACAGTCATACTCATGGAATCATACCCTACAGCCAATGGCCCAGACACCACCATCAAGATCCCTGGGTATACCCTGTCGCACAGACAGGACAGACCCACCAGATGTGGTGGCATAGTGGGAGTGAGTTGCCCTGGGAGTCCTCAACATTGACTCCAGGCCATATGAGGCCTCATGGCATCTGGTCCAACTGGGCAAGGAAACCTCCTGCTGATTACCAGCTACCGCCTCTCTCAGCTGATGAATCAGTCCTCCTCCATGGTGAACACCACTTGGAGGAAGCACTGCAAAGTGGCTAGGGCACAGAATGTATATTGGGTGCTGGACTTCAATGCCCACCATCAAAAGAGCTTGGTAGCACCACTGCTGACTGGGCAGGCCAAGTACTAAAGGACATAGCTGCTAGACTGAGTCTGCGGCAGGTGGTGAGGGAACCAACAAGAAGAAAAGACATACTTGACCTCATCCTCACCAACCTGCCTGCCGCAGATGCATCTGTCTATGAGAGTATTGGTAGGAGTGACCACCGCACAGTCTTGTTGAGAGGAAGTCCCATTTTCACACTGAGGATTCCCTCTATCATGTGTAGCACTACCACCATGCTAAATGGGATAGATTCAGAACAGATCTAGTAACTCAAGACTGGGCATCCATGAGGTGCTGTGGGGCATCAGCAGCAGCAGAATTGTATTCAACCATAACCTGTAACCTCATGACCCTGAATATCCCCCACTCTATTACCACCAAGCCAAGGGATCAACCCTGGTTCAGTGAAGAGTGCAGGAGGGCATGCCAGGAGCAGCACCAGGCATACCTTAAAATGAGGTGTCAACGTAGTGAAGCTACAACATGTGACTATTTGCATGCAAAACAGCAGAAGCAGTATGCAATGGAGCTAAGCGATCCCATAACCAATGGATCAGATCTAAGATCTGCAGTCCTGCCGCATCCAGTCATGAATGGTGTGGACAGTGAAACAACTAGAGGAGGAGGCTCCACAAATACCCCCATCCTCAATGATGGAGTCCCAGCACATGAGTGCAGAAGATGAGGCTGAAGTATTTGCAGCCATCTCCAGCCAGAAGTGCCGAGTGGATGATCCACCTTGACCTCCCCGAGATCCCAGCATTACCGATGCCAGTCTTCAGCCAATTTGATTCACTCCACATGGTAACAAGAAATGGCTGAAGGGACTGGATACTGCAAAGATAATGGGCCCTGACAACATCCTGGCAATAGTACTGAAGATTTGTGCTCCAGGATTAGCTGCGCCTACCTGTCCTGGTGCAGCTACAATTCTGGAATTAACCTAGCAAACTGGTAATTTGCCAAGCTATTTACTGTATACCGGAAGTAGGAGAAATCTAGTCTGGCCAATTACTGTTCCATCAGTCTAATCACGATCATCAGCAATGTAATGGAAGGTGTCATTGTCAAGTGGCACATACTCAGCAATAACCTGCTCACTGACGCCCAGTTTGTGTTCCTCCAGGGCCACTCAGCTCCTGACCTCATTACAGCCTTGGTCCAAACATGGACAAAAGAACTGAACTCCAGAGATGAGGTGAGAGTGACTGCCCTTGACCTCAGGGTAGCATTTGACTGGGTGAGGCAACAAGGAGCCCTAGCAAAACTGGAGTAAATGGGAATTAGGGGGAAAACTCTCCACTGGTTGGAGTCATACCTAGCACAAAGGAAGATGATTGCGGTTATTGGAAGTCAATCATCTGAGTCCTGGGATATCACTGCAGGAGTTCCTCAGGGTAGTGTCCTCGGCCCAACCATCTTCAGCTGCTTCATCAATGACCTTCCTTCCATCATAAGGTCAGAAGTGGGGATGTTCGCTGATGATTGGACAATGTTCAGCACCATTCATAAGTCGTCAGATTCTGAAGCATCCATGCGCATATGCAGCAAAACCTGGACAACATTCAGGGTTGGGAAAGGAAACATTGGTGCCACACAAATGCCAGGCAACAAAAGAGAATCTAATCATTTGCCCTTGACATACAATGAAGAGTGAAAGTGGTGGACCCTGGAATGTCTATGGATGACATTTATATTAACTTCCAGAAAGCATTTGATAAAGTCCCTTCGTTAATTAAGGTTAAAGCTCGTGAAAGACACATATGCAAGTTTGTCAATAACAAGAAAGCATAATGCATTTTAGATGGAAGCATAAAATTACAAAGGGGCATTGATAGATTAAGTGAAAGGGCAAAACTGTGGCAAAAGGATTTCAATGTAGGCATATACGAGGTCAGTTCATATGATTGCACAATGTCTAAACGCTAGATCAATTGTTTATTTTAATTCTGAGATTTATAGACATTTGTGTTTTTAAAATTATTCTCTCATGAGACATGAGCATCGCTAGCTAGGCCAGTATTTGTTATCCATCCCTAAATGTCCTTGAGAAGGTGGTGGTGAGTTGCCTCCTTGAACTACTGCAGCCCATGTGGTGCTGGTACACCCACAGGGCTGTCATCCAAAGGTATTAAGAAATTTGGGACAATATTAGGTCACAGGTCGGCCATAATCTCATTGAATGCCAGAACAGCCTCCTCATGTTCCCATGTCGCCCAGAATACAGCATCCCCAGCAATGCAGCACTGCTCTCTGCACTGAGGTAACAGCCTGGATTACAGGCTCAAGTTCAAAGTTGTGTTTCACCCACAGCCTTTGGACTCGGATGAAAGAGTGCTAGCGATTGAACCAAGCTGGCACATGAATAGCTTAATGGGTGAATGCATCATCAATTGATTACTAAACCATACAAACCAGAATTGCACAAGTCTGGCTTTCCGAAATTAAAACAAAATGCTGGATAAACTCAGAAAGTCTGGCGGCATCTATGGAGAGAGAAACAGAGTTAACGTTTCGACTCTGCAGGACTTTTCTTCAGACCCTTCTGGTTCTCAGTTTGTGCTGAGTTTGTTCATCTCAGCTATGGCAGTAGTTGGGTCTAACAACTTGTTTCAGTGTTCCTGGTGTAGGGAGGAGTGAAATTCTCGACTCCAATGGGTAGAGCCAGTGACAGATTTGTGCTGGGCTGAGAGCCCAGAAGGAGAAAACAGCTCAGGGACCAGTACTCTTTATTTCCCAGTTTTACTGGTGTTCCATTTTAAGGTATACAAGACCAGTTCGAACGAGTATTCTCATTTCCCAGTTTTTACTGTTTTTCCCTTCTGGGAGACCTCCTGATGCTCACCATTCAGATTCCGGTTCGTCTCAGGAGAGATAGCAAAAATTCTGGGGACATGTGCTGATTCCTCTTAGCAACTATCAGCAATTTTAGAAGATGAAGGGAAAAATAAACCCCTTTGTGATGCTTCATGTAAACAGGTTTAATTTGTCCTTCTCTTTTTTCTGAAATGATACCTTTGTGTCCAGATGTTAGCGATGTGATCTGTCAGCATCATGTTTGGGCCTTGGGGGCAGAGAGTGTAAGCGCTGGATGGAGCAAAACAATATTCCAGATGGTCCACAATGAGTTGAGAAATGTCCTTACAATACATTAATCCCGGCTGGTTTCAGCTTTCTTTTAATGTATCTCTGGGTTTGGCAAAACTCCTTTTGCCTGGTTGACCTGATTGTCCGGGCAGAAGGTGTGTGCTGTAGTTGAATACAATCAGATGGACAAGGCGACTGGACCATTGGACGAGGTCGACCATCTAACATGTTCTTTTATTTATTTAGCAAGCTGTGGATTTCCCCGGAGCCACAAATCAACTCCTCTTTCTTGTCTGAAATAAGCCAGCAGGGAAGTTGTTCCCCATTGGCTAGCCATGCCCCCAACTCTCAATCCACACAGGTCAGTGAGAATCACCTGATTCAGGTAATCACTCCTTCAGACTATTTTCTCTGTCAATTCTTTTCTTTAAATTTTGTTTGCCTCAAGTTGTTGCCTTTTCCCTGTTTGTTTCACCTTTAACACTGCCTCCCAGATGGCAACTCTACGATTTTTTAATTTTTTCAGTGTGTTCAAATCCCTCCCTATCTCTGCAATCCTTCCCACATACCCAAACCCCCCCCCCCCCCCCAAGATATCTGCACTCCTCCTGTTCTGGCCTCTTGTGCTTTCCCGATTTGAATTGCTCCACCATTAGTGGATGTACCTTCAGCTGCCTTGGCCCTAATCTCTGGAATCCCTTCCCTAAACCTTGAATCTTTACCCCTCTTCAAGTGTATCTTTAAAATTTACCTTTTAGTCCAAGCTTTTGGTTGCCTGGACCATTATCTCTATGTGGCTTGGCCTCAAGTTTTAGTTGACAATCGGTCCTTAAAAATGCTATATGAACACAAGTTGTTGTTTAATTGTCAGCGCCTCTCCAGCAGATGATAATGTTTGGACTGTTGGTTTCTCTGGATCCTTAACATTGCTCAGAAACTAACATTGCTATAGGCTCACTGAATCTTCCTCCCTTGTTCCTCTCAATCCCTCAGTCCGCCTGCCCATTCTCCTCTTGCACCCATTAGACTGAAATCAAGACTCTGTGCCCCATCTCCCACTCTGTCTCCCTCTCTTTGTGGGCTATAGTCTCTCTCAGATGCCCTCTTATAATCCACACAATGTTCTTCATTATGGGTCTTGAACCTGTAACTTAACATGCGTGGAGGAAGCAATGAAAATATTTCCTTTTGCTTTTTCTAGGAATGTGACAATTCCATTGTGTGTGCATTTAATCAGTGGGGGATTGATCAGTGCTCATGAGGCTGGTAAAAAGCAATATCTACCAGCGATTATTGGCCACTTGACCATCTACACTGTAGCACTGCAGAGCAAAAGACTGAAGTAGCTGGTGTTATTCTCTCTGAAGCAGAGAAGGGTTAAAGGAAGAAACAACAGAGGTGCTCAAAATCATATGAGTTCTGATACAGTTGGGTAGAAATCTGTTTCCACTAGCAGAAGGGGCAGCACCAAAGGGCATGGATTTAGGATAATTGTCAAATGAGTCAGAGGGAAGGTGAGGACATGATTTTTACAAAGTGAGTTACTGTGATTTGGAATGCATTACCTGAAAGGAAAGTGGAAGCAAGGAAAATGTGCAGGTCAATGGTGAAAGAGCAGAGCTGTGGGACCAACTCGATTGTTCCTCCAAAGAGATGAACCCATATAACTCCCTCATTTACCAAGTTTCTGCATTGAAGCACTTAGTCTCTCTGCGCTTAGTTTCCATTTCCACGTTGCATCTGCTAAATCTAGTATTTATCCAACTCAGACTCCAGTGAGCTGAGTCAGCCTCTGCTGGCTAGGAAACCAGTTCAAACCAGTTACCCAAATAATCGATTGCAGCTGCCTCGATAGCAGTGAGCTTGTTTAATACTGATAAAGACAGAAAAAACCCCCTACAATTTAGTGTTACAATTAAATTAAATGCTGAATCCAAACTTGACTCGATTTTAGAAAGAGATCAGCCCTTATAAATCCCTCACTTACCAAATATCTGGATTTAAGCTCTCGATTTTGTTGCACTCAGTTTCCACTGCCACCTTTGTGCGTCTTGAAGGATCGAGGCCTGGTAGAAAATCCCGCGCACGATTGCCTCTCCAATAATTGATCAGCTCTGAGAAGTCCCATCAGTGGTTTGGGAGGTTTCAGAAGATTTTGCCCTAAATCTATTTATAATTCTATACAAATAGGGATTTGTAATGCTTATACCAGCCTCCAGCTAGATTAATTCACCATCAGCTCTGCACAAAATCTCATCCCATCCCAACGGACAGGGCCCTTCCCATTGAGATTTAATATGTAAAATCACAGTGCATCTAATCCACTCCCTTTTCCTCACTTGCATTGTGTGGAATTCTTCTGTTTGTCCTGCTGAAAGGATGTTTAATGTGTACATTATTGGGCAGGCAGTGGTGTGGTGGTATTGTCACTGGGGGCTGGTAATTCGGAGAACCAGGGTAATGCTCTGTGTGCCTGGATTCGAATCCTACTGCAACAGATGGTGGAATTTGAATTCAATAAAAAAATCTGGAATTAAAAGTCTAATAATGACCCTGAAACCATTGTCGATTGTTGTAAAAATCCATCTGGTTCACTAATGTCCTTTAGGGAATGAAATCTGCCATCCTTACCTGGTCTGGCCTACATGTGACTCCAGACCCACAGCAATATGGTTGACTCTTAAATACCCTCTGAACAAGGGCAATTAAGGATGGGCAATAAATGGTGGCTGAGCCAACAATGCCCATATCCAATGAATAAAAAACAAATAGATTTCTTGACTCTAAAGGCGTGGAGGGGTAAGGGAAAGAGCAGGAGTGCAGTATTGAGATGGAGGATCAGCAATGATCATATTGAATGACGGAGCAGGCTCGAAGGGCTGAATGGCCTACTCCTGCTCCTATTTTCTATGTTTTTATGTTTCTGTCAATGTTCCATAGTGATGGCATCCATCCTTCTTGGGAGACGATGGACTGCACCCGGGGTGTCTGTCACTTCTGTATTAAATTATATAATAATGCATAATGATAAGAAATAAGTTGCATTTAGATAGCACCTTTCACAATCATAGGATATTCCAAAGTGCTTCACAGCCAATTAAGTATTTTTGAAGTGGCGTCCCTGTTATCACATAGTTTGCACAGATGGGAATGGGATAATAACCAGATAACCTGTTTCTATGATGTTGGTTTTAGTTATGTTACTGGATAATAATTGAGAGAACATGAGTTTGAATCCCACCAATTGCAATCTGAGGATTTGAATTCAATCTTTAAAACCTGGAAATAAAAAGCTGATATCAGAAAAAGTGACTGTGAAGCTCTTGGATTGTTGTAAAATCAGAATTGGTTCACTAACATCTGTTCAGGAAGGAAATCTGCCGTCCTTACCTGGTATGTCTGTGAAGTGAATCCATAGCTAACTCTTAACTTCCATTTCAGAGCCCCAAAAAGCCCCTCGGTCTAACAGCAACTCACCAGCAGCAATAACTGCCATGATCATCCCAAAACTAATAAAACAAACAGTTCCGAGTGGGGATGTAGAACCGGAATGTTCCGAGTTCTCTTTACTGAATCAGTTGATCTCAGTCATTATGGTAACTAGGAACTCTCCTTGGCCTTAGCACCCTCAATTAGGAAAAAACATTATGGCAGTTTCCTGTCCAGCGACTCCAGCAGGAATGTGTGCCTCTGTGGACATCAGTTTGGCTGTAATGTCCTCTATGATGAATATCCTACCCACATACACTGACTTGACTTGTGTGAAGAATGTGATTCGAGTACTGACGGGCAGGTGATAGCTGTGTAACTGCACTCAAGCAACACTCAGGAAGGGAGAGGAATAAAATGTGGAGAGAGCAGATTTGTGCAGTTTTAGTTTCCTTACCTAAGAAAGGATATACTTGCCATAGAGGGAGTGCAGCAAAGGTTCACCAGACTGATTCCTGGGAAGGCAGGAATGTTGTATGAGGAGAGGTTGGGCCGACAAGGCCTGTATTCACTGGAGTTTAGAAGAATGAGAGGGGACCCCATTGAAACGTATAAAATTCTGACATGAATGGACAAACTGGAAGCAGGGATGATGTTTCCTCTGGCTTGGATGGGGGGTCTAGAACAAGGGGTCACAATCTCAGGATATGGGGTAGGCCATTTGGGACTGAGATGGGGAGAAACTTCTTCACTCAGAGAGTGGAATTCTTACCACAGAAGGCTGTAGAGGCCAAGACACTGAATATATTTAAGAAGGAAATAGAGTTCTTGACCCTAAAGGCGTGGCAGAGTATGAGGAGAGAGCAGGAGTGCGGCGTTGAGATGGAGGATCAGCCATGATCATATTGAATGACAGAGCAGGCTCGAAGGGCCGAATGGCCTACACCTGCTCCTATTTTCTATGTTTTTATGTTTCTGTCAATGTTCCATAGCGATGGCATCTGTCCTTCTTGGGAGACGATGGACTGCGCCTGGGGTGTCTGTCACTTCTGTATTAAACATTGAACGTTGTTGTGGCTGAAGAGGCTGATTTGTGAGTGGAGGTCCTTCCTGCAGCTGGCCCAGATGGATATTGTTGGTGTGGTGCTTTTTCCTTCCGGTGGGCTCTCTTTTCTGCCATCTGGTCATTTTTTATGTCCCCTGCTTTTTCCACGCCCTTCCTGACTGCTTGTCTCCAGGCGCTCCGGTCAGCAGCGAGGACTTCCCATGCACCAACTCTGATCCCGGTCTCGCTTGCAGACCTCCTTGTATCGCAAATGTGGGTGACCTGTTTGTCTCGTGCTGAGACCGAGCTCGCCATAGAGCGTGTCTGTGGGGATGCAGCCGTCATCCATTTGGCTCACGTGATCCAGCCAATGGAGTCGCCACGGACTCAAGAGAACAAACATGTTGGGGATCCCTGCACGCTGTCTTGCCAGGGGGTGCCCAGTATCTATCTGAGGCAGTGCAGGTGGAAGCTGTTCAGCTGCTTTTCTCGTGTTGCATAAGTTTTCCATGGTAAAGAACAGGAAAAGTGGTCAAGGAAACTAAAAGTAGCCAGTGTCTTGGGAATGACGGGGCCAATTCCGTGAGTAGCCATTGAGATTGTGGGATTGCTGCACCAATTCTGTTAGAATCATGGAATCATACAGCACAGAAGGAGGCCATTCAGCCCATCATATCTGCTCTTTAAACCCACTCCCTTGCTCTTTCCCTGTAGTCCTTTCCAACTGTTTGTCCAATCCTGTATTAAAGGTTAAAAGAGAGGAGATCTAATTGAGGTATATAAGATGCTAAAGGGGATAGACAAAGTAGACGTGGAGCGGATGTTTCCCCTTGTGGGACATTCTAGAACAAGAGGCCATAGTTTAGGCTAAGGGGTGGTAGATTTAAATCAGAGATGAGGAGGAATTACTTTTCTCAAAGGGTTGTGAATCTGTGGAATTCACTACCTCAGAGTGCAATGGATGCCGGGACGTGAATAAATTTAAGGAGGAGACGGACAGATTTTTAATTAGTAAAGGGTTGAAAGGTTATGAGGAGAGGGTGGGAAATTGGAGCTGAGCCCGAAATGTTATCAGCCATGATCGTAATGAATGGCAGGACAGGCTCAAGGGGCTGAATTGCCTTCTCCTGCTCCTAGTTTCTTATCTTCTGATGTTACTATTGAATCTGCTTCCCCCAAACTTCAGGCAGTGCATTCATAATAAGTTGCTGTGTAAAATACCATGTTTCCTCATCTCACCTCTGGTTCTTTTACCAATTATCTTAAATCCATGTTCTTTGTTGATCTACACTTCTGCCACTGGAAACAGTTGATCCTTATTTACTCTATCAAAACAATTATAACTGTGAATTTCTTTATTAAATTGCCCTCTAACCTTGTCCACTCCACGGAGAACAATTTCAGCGTCTTTAGTCTCTCCAGGTAACTAAGGTCCCTTATCCCATTCTAGTAAATCTGCTCCGCATCCCCCCTAAGGCTTTGAGATTCTTACTAAAGAGTGGTGCCCAGAATTGAGCAGAATACTCCAGTTGAATTGGACAGAATACTCCAGTTGAATTGGACAGAAAACTCCAGTTGAATTGGACAGAAAACTCCAGTTGAATTGGGCAGAATACTCCAGTTGAATTGGACAGAATACTCCAGTTGAATTGGACAGAATACTCCAGTTGAATTGGACAGAATACTCCAGTTGAATTGGACAGAAAACTCCAGTTGAATTGGACAGAACACTCCAGTTGAATTGGACAGAATACTCCAGTTAAATTGGACAGAATACTCCAGTTGAATTGGACAGAATACTCCAGTTAAATTGGACAGAATACTCCAGTTGAATTGGACAGAATACTCCAGTTGAATTGGACAGAATACTCCAGTTGAATTGGACAGAATACTCCAGTTGAATTGGGCAGAATACTCCAGTTGAATTGGACACAATACTCCAGTTGAAGTCGACAGAATACTTCAATTGAATTGGGGAAGAATACTCCAGTTGAATTGGAGACAGAATATTCCAAATGAACTGAACAGAATACTCCAGTTGAGGCTTCACCAGTGATTTTAAAAGGTTTAGTATAATGTCTTTGTTTTTGTATTTTTTTTCCTCTGTTTAGAGAGTCAAGGATTCCATGTGCTATTTTAACAGCATTCTGACCTTGCACTGCTACAATTAAAGGTTTCAGTAAACCCTCTGTCCCTGCACTCTCTTTAAACGCTGCTATTTAAGTTATCTCAACATTGACTGAATCTTCAGGGAAGTGAGAAAGTTGAACAAGAGAAAACAAATTAAACATGAAACACAAGCTTCACCAAGAGTGGCTCAACCCTCGTGTATCTGTTGAATCACCCAGTAGCACCATGAGCTCTAGGTTTGCTTGCTGTTATTTGAACCCAGGTACCAAAGGATTGAGCTGGCTTTCCATAGATTGCTGCCTGACCAATGTTGCTTTTCCTTAACCGGGGCCCCATCCAACAGAGGATCAGCGGGATTTAAACAATCCCGCATTTCCATTTTCAACAAGGGCAGAACTTATCCCCACTGTCACCATCCAAAATGTAGACCATCCCGTTCCTTGTCTCACTGGCATCTATGGGATGTAGCTGGTTCAGAATGGCTGTCTATTTGCCTAAATAACAATAGTCCATACATGTTACCATCAATTCAACACATGAACACATTTCATGTGTCAACGTGATAGGGTACTGTTCGAATGCAAGATTTTCTTTGTCAGGCTTTTGTGAGGTATTTTCCTTATTTTCAGGAAAGGGTTAAATGTCAGCACATTGAGCAGAAAGAGGCTTTGACAAGAAGCCAAGATGAAGATGTAGCACTGAGCATGCAAAACACTTGGGTTTCAATATGTAATGAAAAATCTGAGGTAACCTGACTCCGAAACCTCGCTGACTTCATCCTTACTCATCAGAAAATATATGAACAGCTCATTCTCGGCATTTGTTATTCTGGAACTGAAGGGTGTATGGTATCATACTCCCAGGCTTCAGAGGCTGCTAAACCATTGCTAGCCACTGGGTGGTGCACAAGGGTTAGGCTCGATCTCCAAGGAAGAAAAGATGTTGAGTGTCTGGTTTTTAGGCACAAGTTGGCCTACTAATGCTCCAAAATGGCGTTCGAGCACACTTGCACTGAGAGGTGCTCTGAACACCATCTGGATAAAGAATTTGCATGCGTGTGCACCTAATGACCACCGGCAATGTGTGGAGCTGGCAGATGATGTCGTTAATCAGTGAGCAAAGCTGATTTGATGTTATTTAAGAATGCTGCCCTCCAGCGTTAGTCCTGTCTTAACTTCCCACAGCTGAACACAATGTTAAACAGCATGAAGGACTCGCAGCGCTACACAAAGGGATCATCAATGACTTAATGTAAGACACTCCACTGTCAAACAATTTGGCACAAATATTTCTGGAAAAAGTTCATTTGTGTAAAAAATCAAAAGGAGATTAAAAGTAAGAATCAGATCCGACTGTCATACAGGTTTCCTAAATTTCTCAGATGTGTACACAGATCTCAAACAACTGTAAGTAAAAACCTCACATGTATAAACACCAACAACTGTCCCCAGACTATAGCCCCAAGTAGCTTTTTACAGCACTCCTTATACCCTTTATCAGGGCTGGACTGGGGTGTTATATTGACAGGACCTTTTCATCCGGTATAGGTTAATACAAAATATCCAATAATATTTTTAATTCTTCATCCAAACCAACAACAACAACAACAATAAGAACTTAAAAGTAAAATACTGTGGATGCTGGAAATCTGAAATAAAAAGTGAAGAAGGCCGGAAAAACTCAGCAAGTTGAGTCCGTGTGACTCTTCTTCCAACCTGCTGAATTTTTCCAGCATTTTCTGTGTTTCTTTTTTACAACAACAACTTATATTTATATAGCACCTTTATCATAATGAAATGTCCCAAGTGCTTCACTGGAGTATTATAAAGTGAAGTATGACACTGAGCCATATAAAGCAATATTAGGTCAGGTGATCAAAGATGGAGGTTTTAAGAAGTGTCTTAAACAAGGAAAGCAAGTTGGAGAGGCGGAGAGGTGTAGGGAGGGAATTCCAAAGCCTGGGGCCTAGGCAGCTGAAGGTGTGGCCACCAATGGCGGAGTAATAATGATTGGGAATGCACATGAGGCCAGTATTAGAGGAAAGCAGATATCTCAGAGGGTTGTGTGGCTGGAGGAGATTTGGAGGGAGGCGTGAGGCCTTTAATGGATTAGAAAATCGCGGGGTAAAAGCCATTCTAATACTACCCACCTTCCATGACCTTCTACAATCTTTGCACGTCTCCTGTCTTTCTGTCTTTGATCAATCAGACCTTTATACCCTCTTCCCTTATCTCGCCCTCTGCCATTCCTCATCATCAGTTCCACAACTCCCCTGAAAAACCCCTGCTTCAGCCTTCAAGCTAACTTTAAAGGTACTTCACTGTTTATGTTTACCTGTTATCAGTTGTTGTTTATGCTCAGAATGTTATATTAAGCCTGGTAAATGGGTGTTCACAATGCTAGCCAGCCCCATGGTCCTGATTTCTTATGGACACTAATTAAACTTGCACATTTCGGTGAGGGTTGGCTGCAGTTCCGCAGCTGGAGATGTGGTTTTGTTCTGTAACAGTCTAATGGTTTATTCCTGTCCAGTGTCTTCCTTATCTGTGAGACCCAGCTGGTAGCTTTCAGCAATTCATTTTACATTGTGACCCCTTCTGGCACATGAAATGTAGCTGATTCTGAAATTTGGCCAAGCTTCTGCAATCTGTACCACGGTAACCAGTATTCTTAAATTACAGGTTAGATACTGGATTATTTCCGCAGGCGGCTGGTGTTTTCAGAGCTTTCCTATGTTTACCTAGGGTTTCAATAGAAGATAGGGAGTGATCTGGGTGCTGCTGAAGGATGTTTTTATTGATTTAAAAAGCCTGCACTGAAACAAGTTGCTTCCAGGATTGGAGGAGCTTCCTCTTGGAATTGACCATGACTAAGAGAATGAACAGAAGAGGACAAGCTGCTAGAAGAGGAGGTGGAGGAGGAGGAGGTGGAGGAGGGGGAGGAGGAGGAAGCAGAGGGGGAAGGGGAAGGGGAAGAGGAAGAGGAAGGGGAGGGGGAAGGGGAAGGGGAGGGGGGAGGGGGAGGGAGAGAAGGGCTTTCAGTCGGAGACCATATCTGCCAAGGGTCATTACAGAGCAAGTCCCTTACTTGAGTTTCAGTGAAGACCACTGCCTGGGATATTTTCACTTCATAAAAGGGATTGCAACTGGAATCTGTCGATTGCTGCAGCTCGATGGCAGCACCTCCAAGCAGGGCAAGGACTGCATTCCCTGTGGTTGTCAAGGTGACCATGGCTATTAACTATTATGCCTCTGGCTGCAACTGGAGACAATAGCAACTTCTCAGAGTTTGCAGTGCACTAGCTGCTGCATAAGGAAGATCATTGAGGCTCCCTATACAAAGGGAGACATCATCATCTCATTCCCTCATACCAGAGAGAAGCAGGCATGAGCCAGCACAATAGTTTGTTGAAATTGTAGGCTTCCCCGTGGTACGCAGTGCCATTGACCCAGTACTCATTGCCTTTGTTACAATCCCCATAGAGACTAATACGTTTTTAAAAAAGTAATTTATAAGTGTTAGAAAAGATCCCCCACTTCACTTTAAAATGACTGAAAATCTCCCTCCATGATTATTTACTCTGTCCCTTCAGTGGACACTGAATTCAGAAGGAACCAGTCCAAAGTTATTCTCAGCCCCCGACAGCTTGCTTCCTTTCCCAGTTGGGTAACTTCTAATCCCAGAGCTGATAGTGAGAGCTACCCTGGAGATTCCTCTCTCTAGCCAAAGCTAGGTGAATCTTCCAGCCTTGTTTAATCCTCACAAATCTGGTTTCTTGAATCCAAACATGAGCTCCCACCCACATTTTCCAACAAAAAGGCTCTCTCAATCTCCACGGGAACGTCAATCACATGGGTCTTGTATACAGGTGGAAACGCTAATTAGCTATCCCCTAGACTCCATTCTACCTTGGAATTAAATACACAGTTTAAAGTATAACTGTTTACAATATTCTTAACACCTCCTGTGACTTGGAGACTAACAATCTATCCACCATCTTATTGAAGTCATTAAAGTTAGTTGCTCTAGCTATTTTCTACAGATGTGAATGTCCTGCACCTCCTTCCCAGTAAAACAACCTGTTCCGCTCCTTAAACCTTTAACAAGCCATCCGAGCTTGTTGTGAAGGAGGAGTCAGAGCAGATCACATGACGCCCTTCATTTCTCCATTCTTCTCTAAATGGAAGAGCAAGTCCCAAAATATCAATCTTATAATCTTCATATTTGTAACACCTTCTGTGTGCCTTATGTAAACTCTGCCAATGTAATCAACTGAAAGAGGTTCCATTCCCTCAATATGTAGCTGGCATGTGCCCAGAGCAGCACATCATGCAGGTGAATACCTGTTATCATGGTAGAAGTCACAATCTCTTCCTTTAGCGACATTCCTCTCTGCAAGTCAAAGGCTGGTTACTGGGCAGTGAGGGTTACCCACTCATGGCATGGTTCATGACTCAGGTCCATCCGGAACGCATGCACATCAGGCCTGTACTGAGGGCCAGGCTGCCACAAGGAACATTATAGAGCACCCAATCAGCACCCGAAACCAAGGCCTCCCCTGCCTGCAAGACTCTGCAGCAGCGCTGCTAAGCCAAGCAAGTATCAAGATTTCACAGAATCGCAGTTTGTGGTTGTTTGCTGCACAGCCTGGCCATTATGAGGGAACAGTCCTTGTTAACACCTCTCAGTTGATAAGCTATTGGAACACAGGGTGGTGGAGCAGGAGGAAGTGCAGCAGGAAGTGAAGGAACAAGAAGTCACAGGGAAGCCGTAACCGAGACAACCCCTTTCTACTGGGCTCAATTGGATGAAATAATTAACAAGCAACAGCAGTGATACCTCAGCAAGACTTCCCCATTCATCAGCAGTCCCCGACTCCTGACCTTTGCTCTGTCACTATCCATCACTTCCGCTTCTTCCTGACAACACATTAATAAAAACCAGCAAAAATTACACAGTCCAACCTAAATTTATAAATTCCATCACTACCTAATCCATTCAAAGATAAACAAATCCCCCTTATTCCCTTATTAGTGCCTACTCCACATGGCTTTGCCTCTCCTCGTGCTCTAAGAGGCTTTTCCTCTGTGGCTGCAGCCTGGGCAGTGAGAGGCTGCTGACCGTTATTCGGGCAGACTGTGGACAGCCCTGGAGGACGGCCTCAAGCAACTCTGGGCCTAGAAGGCCCGGCTTCAGACTGCACCATCTCAGCAGCCTGAGCTGGCTGACTCTCATAGCTACATTGGAACAGGCGTAGGCCATTCGGCCCTTCGAGCCTGCTCCTCCGTTCAACAAAATGATGACTGATCTGGTTGTGGCCTCAACTCCTCTTTCCCGTCTACCCCCCATAACTCTCGACTCCCTCACCTAACAAAAACCTGTCCAACTCAGTCTTGAATAAATTTAATGACCAGCCTCCACTACTTTCTGGGGAAGAGAATTCCACACACCAGCGACCCTTTAGGAGAAAAAAAAAATCTCATCATCTCTGTCTTAAAAGGGAGACCTCTTATTTTTAAATGATGTCCCCTAGTTCTAATCTCTTCACATTCTCCCGGTATCCAATCTATCAAGTCCCCTCAGGATCTTATATATTTCAATCAGATCACCTCTCATTCCAATGGGTGACCTGTTCAACCTTCTTCATAATACAACCCCTTTAACCCAAGAATGAGTCCAGTGAACCTTCTGAAGCATGGGTGCTGATGGTGGGGTGAGAGCAGGAATGCTGTCATCCTGAGAGAGGGTAGTACGTTCTCACTCTGTGGAATCGCTAACCCTCTCCTGGGGCACCACCTCACAAATCCTACTGATCTATTGGAGAACAGATCGATGGACTTCTACCTGCCCTAGAAGCTCCTTTAAGCACTGCTATCCAATACAGTGATAACAGCAGTCTGACCTTCCATTGCAGCACACAGAACTTCGCTGGAAGCTGCTTGGACTGCAAGGGAAGTTAGGAGATCAGATGCTGTGTCACGGTGGGCTCCACAGGAGTGTTTTTAAGTTGCTGAATCTACTTTAATTTTAATTTTAATTTTAAAATAGGAATGAGACATGATTTCACGAACCTTCTCTCTGGCTCAAGGGCAATTCATACTGGAGGGGGTGCAGAGGAGATTCACCAGGATGTTGCCTGGGATGAAACATTTAAGTTATGAAGACAGGTTGGATAGACTTGGGTTGTTTTCGTTGGAGCTGTACAAGATTGAGGGGCATGGACAGGGTGGATAGGGAGCAGCTGTTCCCCTTAGTTGAAGGGTTAGTCTCAAGGGGGCATAAGTTCAAGGTGAGGGGCAGGAGGTTTAGGGGGGATGTGAGGAAAATCTTTTTTACCCAGAGCGTGGTGACGGTCTGGAATGCGCTGCCTGGGAGGGTGGTAGAAGAGGGTTGCCTCACATCCTTTAAAAAGTACCTGGATGAGCACTTGGCCCATTCAAGGCTATGGGCCAAGTGCTGGTAAATGGGATTAGGTAGGTAGGTCAGGTGTTTCTCACATGTCAGTACAGACTCGATGGGCCAAAAGGCCTCTTCTGCACTGTGATTCTGTGAATACTGATGAAGACACAAACCACAAGTTTAAGGTGACCGTCCACTTCATGTTGGAAAGTGTGGGCTCTAAGCTTGGTGCAAATCCCCATGCCAAGTTGGACTTGGACTTCTTGATGATGAGGTACTTTCAGGTAGGCTTCCCAGCGCACCAGGCATGTGGGTATATGCACCCATTATTCTTCTTCTGTCGCCCGGTCTATCAAAATTGTCAGCTGACACCTCGGCAGCAGAACCATTAGGCTGGCGCCTGATCTCTCCTTCCCCTCCCCACCCTAACTGCTGCACACCTGTTCCCAGTGTCCCACCATGTGCCAATCCCTCCTCTAATCTACCCTCTAAAATACACGCAGCATCAGGACCTGAGCTGGTGGCTGCTAGTGTCAGATCGAGTGATGATGTCTCTTTACCTCCACTGTCATCTCCCTCTTTCTCCTCTGACCGAACAGGGTCCAGTTATTGAGAATCTGAAATCAAAAAGGGACAAGGGCCAGAATTTTATGATCCCCGCACCCACCCTCCCCCGCCCACCCAGCTGGTTCTAAGTAGGAGGGTGTGGGGAACATCAAATTGCATGGATGTGGATTCCTGCCCATCCTGACCTGGTAGTGATTTTACCCCGGGGTGGGCAGGTCTTCGGACAGCAAGTCCACCCTCACCCCAATTAAAGCTCTTCAGTCGCCACTTAACAGCCATTTAAGGGCCATTTCCCACCCAGCCTAAATGGCAGATGATAGATCAGAGGGGAAGGCCAGAAATGAAGGGGGTTTGATCTCGGGCGGGAAGAGGCGGGGGAGGGGCATCTCCATCAGTGTTGCCCCTTCCCATAATGGCAGCACCGTCTCCTCTGTGGGATGAAAACATGCAGGCATGGTCTCCCTGCTCCAGATAATTCCTGCTGTCTGCTGCTGTGAGCGATCTCCTCCTGCAAGAAAGAGGGACGTGTGTCAATGACTGTCCTGCAATGTGTTTGGGTGAGGCGGCTGTCATGGATCAATCACTGCCAGTGTGTGCAAACTGTGGGTTATCGGTGTGAGCTACAGTGTTAAGCGAGTGAGGGTGAGATGAAGCATGTTAATTATGAGACAAAAAGCAAAATACGGCGGATGCTGGAAATCTGAAACAAAAACAAAAATTGATGGAAAAACTCAGCAGATCTGACAGCGTCTGTGGAGAGAAGGACAGAGTTAATGTTTCGAGTCCGTATGACTCTTCATCAGAACTAAAGAGAAATAGAAAAGTGGTGAAATATAAGCTGTTTAAGGGGGGTGGGGGGTGGGACAGGTGGAGCTGGATAGAGGGTCAGTGATAGATGGAAGCAAAGGAGAGATGGCAAAAAATGTCATAAAAAAAGGTCAAAAGGGTGTTAATGGTGGTGATACTGGCTAAAAGAGGTGCTAATGGTGACATTAAGGGTAGAAAGCAGGATGAGCAAGAGACAGATAGCCCTAGTGGAGGTGGGGTGGAGAGGATCGAAAGAAGCTAAAAGGTGGGTATAAAACAATGAATGAAAATAAATTTTAAAAGAATAGGAATTGGTGGGAAAAGAAAAATATATTATGAAAAAAAATAATTTAAAAATTTTTAAGAAAAGAAAATAAAAGTAAAAATAAGAAAAATATATGTAATAACTTTTAGAAAAAGGGGATCAAAAAGGGGGTGGGGATGGAGGAGAGAGTTCATGGTCTGAAGTTGTTGAACTCAATATTCAGTCCGGAAGGCTGTAAAGTGCCTAGTCGGAAGATGAGGTGCTGTTCTTCCAGTTTGCGTTGAGCTTCACTGGAACAATGCAGCAGGCCAAGGAGGGACATGTGGGCATGAGAGCAGGGTGGAGAGTTGAAATGGCAAGCGACAGGGAGGTCTGGGTAATGCTTGCGGACAGACCGAAGGTGTTCTGTAAAGCGGTCACCCAGTCTGCGTTTGGTCTCGCCAATGTAGAGGAAACCACATTGGGAGCAGTAGGCTAAATTGAGGGAAGTGCAAGTGAAATGCTGCTTCACTTGAAGGGAGTGTTTGGGCCCTTGGACAGTGAGGAGGGGGAAAGTAAAAGGGCAGGTGTTGCACCTTCTGCGGTTGCATGGGAAGGTGCTGTGGGAGGGGGTTGAGATGGAGGAGTGGACCAGGGTGTCCCGGAGGGAACAATCCCTGTGGAATGCTGCCGGGAGGGTGAAGGGAAAACGTGTTTGGTGGTGGCATCATGCTGGAGTTGGTGGAAATGGCAAAGGATGACCCTTTGAATGTGGAGGCTGGTGGGGTGATAAGTGAGAACAAGGGGGACCCTATCATGTTTCTGGGAGGGAGAGAAATGTGTGAGGGTGGATGGGCTGGACATGGTTGAGGGCCCTGTCAACCACCGTGCGTGGAAAACCTTGGTTAAGGAAGAAGGAAGACATGTCAGAGGAACTGGTTTTGAAAATGGCATCATCAGAACAGATGCGACGGAGGCGAAGGAACTGAGAGAATGGAATGGAGTCCTTACAGGAAGCGGGGTGTGAGGAGCTGTAGTCGAGGTAGCTGTGGGAGTCGGTGTGAGCTGTATTCAAGGTAGCCATGGGAGTCGGTGGGCTTGTAATGAATATTGGTGGATAGTCTATCACCAGAAAAGAAATTGAGACAAAGAGGTCAAGGAAGGGAAGGGAAGTGTCATAGATGGACCATGTGAAAATGATGGAGGGGTGGAAATTGGAAGCAAAATTAATACATTTTTCCAGGTCCAGACGAGAGCATGAAGCAACACCGAAACAGTCATTGATGTACTTGAGAAAGAGTTTTAGGAGGGGACCTGAGTAGGACTGGAACAAGGAATGTTCCAGATACCCCATAAAGAGACAGGCATAACTGGGTTCCATGTGGATACCCATAGCCACACCTTTTATTTGGAGGAACTGAGACTAGTTTAAAGAGAAATTATTCAGTGAGAGAACAAGTTCAGCCAGACGGAGGAGAGTAGTGGTGGATGGGGATTGTTCAGGCCTCTGTTCGAGGAAGAAGCAGAGAGCCCTCAGACCATCCCGGTGGGGGATGGAGGTGTAGAGGGATTGGACGTCCATGGTGAGGAGGGTGTAGGGGCCAGGGAACTGGAAATTGTTGATATGATGTAGAGCATCAGACGAATCACGGATGTAGATGGGAAGAGACTGGACAAGGGGAGAGATAATGGAGTCAAGATAGCAAGAAATGAGTTCCATGAGGCAGGAACAGGCTGACGTGATTGGTCTGCCAGGACAGTGCTGTTTGTGAATTTGGGGGAGGAGGTAGAAGCCGGCTGTCCGAGGTTGGGGCCTATGAGGTTGGAAGCTGTGAAAGGAAGATCTCCAGAGGTTATGTGGTCAGTGACAGTCCTGGAAACAATGGCTTGATGTTCAGTGGTGGGGTCATGGTCCAGGGGCAGGTAAGAGGAAGTGTCTGCGAGCTTATTATTATTAATTATGAGGTTGAGTCCTGACTGATAGAGGTTGTTGGTAGTGGGTGACATGGATACAGTGAGTTGAGCAGTTGTTAAGGATAGTTGTGCAGTTGGTAGGATCTGCAATTTGAAGATGAACTCACTGGCTTAACAATTTCTCTAAGGTCAGTAAACTTCTCCTGAACTGTATCCATGTTCTTGGAGTATTACTCCTGGCATTGACCTGGGCAGCTATCTGTTCATATTGCCTCCTGGCCATTTGTGTAGTGAGATCCCTGCACCATCTTGCCCCCCACCACCCCCCCCCCCCCACCCCCCACCCCATCCCCCTCCCACTCTGCAATTATAGGACCTCTCAGGATCTCTCCGCATTGTTCCACCTCTCAATCAAGGTCTCGAGCTCATTATAAGAAAACCTTGGTGCATGCTCCCTGCCATGTTCCTCTGTTCTTCAACCTCCGACAAATTTAGCTCACAAATGATGCCCCCACCACCTATTCCAGGCACAATGCGCCTTCTCTTTGAGAAGTGCAGGCTGCCTTAAGGAGCTCTAGATACTTGCATTCCTGGGACTCCTGCTGGTGGGTGCAGCCAACAGAGAGCAAGGACAGCAGTGACCTCACACAGCTGTCCTTTAAAACAGCAAACATTTAGCACCCTATTTGCATCATCATGAAAGCCTATGAGTTAACTGTGCATTGTAATCCCTGTGTCTGTTTTCAAGCCTTTAATCCCCTTCCTAGTTTTGCTCTATCCCCTACTGTATAAAATCTAACCTGGTTTTATGGCTTTTAATTGAACCTGTTCCACTACTATTGAAACCCAGGGGCCAATTTTAACCTTATTCACCTGGTAGAAACTGGCTGAGTTAAAATTGTCCAGCAGCTTACCTACCTTTGAGACTCTGGGAACTGATCACTCCTAATTTTAACCTACTTGACCAAACGAACATCAAGGAGACCTGTCCAGAGCAAACAGGGTCCTTTTTCATGAGTGCATGTTGGGTCAAAATGATGTCATCAGGGTCTGACTGCAATTTTAGCATGACAGCCCTGAGCAGGAAATCACTGTGGTTTTCTCATCAGGTGTGGATAACAGAGAAGTGGCTCTGGACCAGAACAGGTCTAAATAGGTACTTAAAAAAAAACACTCCCCCTGGTCCTACAAGGAAAGCTTAGACTTCCTCTACTGTGGATTCACATCCTGTCCCATCCCACTCATTAGACATCCATGTGACAACCCCTGCAACCCATCCAGCCGACTACCTGGTGTCAACTCCTGGCTCAAGTCACATCCCTTCCTACTGGCTTCATTTCTATGTGGGCGGTAAATTGGATGGTGGGTTCTATATGCGGTAGGGATGTTAAAGTAACCTGGGCTTCATTTCTGGAGTAGCAGGTGAATTTATAGCTCGCACTGCTCCCCACCCACCCAGGGTTAAAATCGGGCCTCCCATTTCTCTTGATTCTGCGAACTGAAGCCTCTCACCCTTCATACCATCTGAGTGAATCCCTTCTATGCACTCTCCATGGCCCCTTGACATCCTTCCAACATAGGGTAGTCA
Organism: Isurus oxyrinchus; assembly: GCA_026770705.1. Lineage (NCBI taxonomy): Eukaryota > Metazoa > Chordata > Chondrichthyes > Lamniformes > Lamnidae > Isurus > Isurus oxyrinchus. The sequence continues at coordinate 45,375,155 of JANJGN010000023.1, forward strand.
AACTGAACACAATGATTTACATAGATTCAGAACTACCTCTTTGCTATTAAGCCCAGTGTAATGTAATATCATTTTAAATATCTGGGTCAAGACAGGATTCATTTAAGATGCAAAAACAGTCAAAAATGAAAGATCTTGCATTTCTATAACTTCGGGGACATCCCAAAGCACTTTACAACTAATTCTGTACTTTTGAAGGAAATGTGCAGAGCAAGATCCATCAAACAACATTAATGACTAGATAAACTGTTTTGGTGAGATGGGTTGAGGGATAAGTATTGGCCAGGGCATTGCGAGAGCTCTGTTGTTCTTCAGATAGAGCCTTGGGATCTTTTACATCACCTGAGAGGGTAGCTGAGCCTCGATTTAACATCCCATCCGACAGACGACATTTCCAACAGTGCAGCACTTCATCAGTACTGCACTGGAGTGCCTGACTAGATCCTTTGCTCCATTTCCTGCAGGGGCGTTTGAACATACATCCTTCAGACTCACCACCCACTGAGCCTCAGCCAACATGAAAAGCATGAATAAACTCTAGATAAGATGGATTTAAAATTCTGTTCACTCTTCTGGAGAAGCTAAATCCTCTTCTTTGCTTCTCAAAGTCTACTCTCATTAGATGCGTCTTGCCAACCCTTCCTCAGGGTTTGAAAGACAGTGTTATGTTGTGAGTGGAGAGTCCTGAGATATTGTAAGAGTGGGAGAATAGTTAGTGGGAAAGAAAGTGAAGAGTAGAAGTTCTCACGATCTTTTGATTTCAATTTTAAAAAAGGAGCCAGGTCACTTGGGAGCAAAATCAAGAATTAGTTTTTCATCCAAAGTGAACTTCTAACCTCTCTTCCCCAACAAAAGGCAGTGCAAGGTAGGGGTCCATTCAAATTTTCCAAATCTGAGATTGATGGATTTTTGTTGTATAAGATTATCATGGGATATTGAGCAAAGGGAGGTAAATGGTGTTGAGTACCAATCAGCCATGATACAATTGAATGGTGGAACATCAAGGGGCCTCATACTGTTCCTATGGTACAGGACACATATGACTAGTTCTGAGAAGGTTACATGGGGTGAGTTTGACTTACACTGAGGAGGTGGCTGAAGGTGAGTCTTTTTAGTGTTGTAATGGCACTGGATGAGTGTGAGCAGGCTTGAAGAGGTGGCAATGCTTCTTCAATTCATTGTCTGGGTAATGCTGCCTGTTAGGTTTACATAGTGGGAGGGTTCTGCAGTTCCCACTGCAATTGCAGCTTCATCACTTGAAGTTGTGACAGTGATGCAACTGATTCTGTTTGCTACTCTCACACAGGCTGATTACAATTTTTGCATTCTTTGGAGAACTGAGCGGACAGCAGTTTGATGCCCATCAGCAATGGACAGTGTGAGTGGACAGAAACAAACAGTCATCAAATAAAAGTAAGAACTGATCACAAACCACAGAGAGGAGGAATCTGATGAACTTTGGCCTCTGCATTCCTTTTCTGGAGAGCTTTTCATAGTCGAACTGCCTCCTGACCACATCCAAACCATCCATCTTCTGGCTTTTAAACATTCACTTAATGTCTGAATCCACAATTTGAGATAAAATTAGAGAACATTTAGAGTATGGGGAATTGGAGATAAGCAGCACGGATTTGTTCAAAGCAAGTTGTGCTTAAGAAATTTAATAGAGATTTCTGAAGAAGTGATTGATTGGGAATAAAGGGAATGTAGCAGATGTAGTCCATATGGGTTTCCAGAAGGCAATTGATAAGCAGCCCACAAGAGGCTTTTTAGTGAAGGTGTGCGTCAAAGCTGGGATAGGTAGTTTGTCAGCAGGTAGGAAAGGAGTTAGGGCAAATGGGTGTTGCTGTCCAGGGATTAGTGCTGGGCCTAGTTTTGTTCTCTTATGTACCAATGATTTGGACTAGGGAGCACTCTCTGCTGATGGTGGGTTGATAATGAGGAGACTGAAAGATATTAGGAGCAGAGACCAGGAACTGGTTGGTGGAAGACAGGTGGCAGATGGAGTTAAACAAGGAGAAGTGTGAAGGTTTGGGAGGAAAAAGGGGATTGGGCAATGCATTTAATGGAAATACATTGAAGGGTGACAATAAACAAAGGAACTGCAAGTGCAGCCTGGGAAAACCATTAAGAACTGATGGATGGCATTTTGAGCTTTATAAATAGGCCTAATTTATACAAGAGAAAATAAGTACTGATGAATTTTTACAAAACACTTGTTAGGTCACAGTGAGAGAAGTATATACATTTTTGATGCCCCATTGTAGAAAGTACATTAAATCTATAGGAACTGTGTAATATGGATTCACCAGTATAATGCCAGGGATGGGAAGCTATAGCTGTGAGGAGAGATTTCAGATACTGTGACTATTTCTACTGGTCCAAAGGAGGTTATGAGGGTATTTTATTATTCTATAAAGTTTTTTTTAGATTATAAGGGTGGGATGAGTAAAGAAAGACTATTTACTCTGTATGTTGAGTCAATAACTTGGATGAAGGGACCAAGTGTATTGCAGCCAAATTTGCTGATGATACATGATAGATAGGAAAGTAAATTGTGAGGACGATACAAAGAGTCTGAAAAGGGACATAAAGTGAATGGGCAAAAAATTGGCAGATGGAGTATAATGTGGGGAAATGTGAGGTTGTCCACTTCGGTAGGAATAATGGAAAAAGTAGAATATTATTTAAATTGACAGAGACTACAAAATGCTGTGGTACAGAGGCATCTGGGTGTCCTTGTACATGAATCTCAAAAAGTTAGCATGCAAGTACACAAGTAAGTAGGAAGGCAAATGGAATGTTGGCCTTTAGGCAGATGGAGTATAAAAGTAGGGAAATCTTGCTACAATTATACAGGGCAATGGTGAGCCTACATCTGGAGTATTGCGTACAGTTTTGGTCTTCTTTCTTAAGGAAGGATATACTTACATTGGAAGCAATTGAGAGAAGGTTCACTAGACTGATTCCTGGGCTAAAGGGGTTTTTCTAATGAAGAAAGGCTGAGCAGTTGGGTCAATACTCATTGGTGTTTAGAATGAGAGGTGATCTTATTGAAACATGGGATTCTGAGGAAGCTTGACAGGGTGGATGCTGAGAGGATGTCTCCTCGATCTCATGGGGAATCTAGAGGTAGGGGACACAGTTTAAAACTAATGACCCTGATTTTACGTTCTGTTCACTGGACGCCTGTACCCTGGAAGATGCGCTGGGGGACCCCTCAGGAATTGTCCGGGAAGTTTCAACTTCCATTGGGCAATTACTCTGGCTGGGATTTTCCGCACCTGCCCACCACCGGGATCTTCTGGTCCTGCCACAAGTCACCGGCTGGGGCGCCGCCTCTCTCGTGGCGGGTCCCACCCGTGACAGGGCCGGAAAACCCCGGCCTCTGTGTCTGAACCCTCTGAAACTCTGATTTGAAGTCAGAGACTTTGAATGGTTCTGACTCTCTTAACAGAGAGGAAAGGTTAGAGGAATTAAAACTAGCTCTAACTCCTTGGAATATAGTGGAAGAGAAGCTCCCTCACGTGGCACTGGGGGGTTAGCCCTGTGGAATTGTCAATGATATCAACGAAGAACAAGCATGTGAGTCACACAGGGAATCAATGAAAATCCACGTAGAATTGGCGATACACAAACAAATTTCTCCCCCTGTGTCCTTTCACAAGAAATGGCTGAGACAGAGACTGCTGCTCTTGTAAGATAAAATTGGATGAATGTTTGAAGCAGAGGAAGGTACAAGGATGGTGGGATGAGTTTTGGATTGTTCTCACAAAGGACTAGAACAGACCTGATGAGCTGAATGGCCTCCTGCTGTCAATGTTTAGGGTTCTATTCAGCTGCTGGTGCTCGGAGTTCATCCCAAGCACTGTAAAAGCGTCATAGGTAAGAGACACCGACATCTCTTTTCATCAGACTGTGACTTCTGTTAGATGCTAGCAGTATAGCTACTGGTCCAGGTGAATTCTCTAAGGAGACCAGCAGTCACTTCCTGACCTGATACAGGGATCAAGCCAATCACAGCCTCCCCTGCAGTATGAATGCTGCCAATTAAAGTGGGGCATGGATAACAACCGGAATTCAAAGGTGAAAGAAAGTGCGATTGGCCTTGCGATCAGTTGCAACACATATGTTACCCATTGATTTGTTCCTTGTCCCCTGTACACAGTGCACAGGCATTGCAAGCACATCAGCAACTCTCCATCCACAAATACCATAATCAGCTCACCAAGGCTCCATAGACATCACCTTCCAAACCTGCGACCTCTACCACTTAGAAGGTCCAGGACAGCAGGTAGAGGGGAACACCACCTGGAGGCTCCCTTCCAAGTCACTCACTGTCCTGACTTGGAAATATATCAGCTGTTCCTTCACTATCGCTGGGTCTAAATCTTGGAACTCCCACCCTAACAACATTGTAGGTGTACCTACACCACATAGACTGCAGCAGTTCAAGAAGGCAGCTCACCACCATCTTCTCAAGGGCAATTAGGGATGGGCAATAAATGCTGGTCCAGCCAGCGACACCCACATCCTGTGAAAGAATATTTTTAAAAAAAAATCAACCCTTGGATCAAAAATGAGAACAAACTGTAAGTATTATAGTTAGCCTGGTTACTACCACTGAGAATCGAAACCAGTCACAAACTAATAGTGAGAAAAGTAACCACTATGAACATTGCAGTTCTCTGCTGAGCATTGGGAATTTTACATCCAGTCCCGCTCCAACAAGGATCATTGTATCCAGTCCCTATCCAATTCTGAGCATTGTACACAGCCACAGTCTATGTGACTCTAGGCACTGGACACCCATGGGTTCTGTAGGTATAGATTTTACAACTCTGTTCCATGTATACCTATTGATCAGCAGTGAACTGGATCCAATGTACATACCACAATTTTCAATTTGGTGTCATTATTTATGTTAATCATAATGAGCAGAATCACTGAGGTGCTGATGGCGAAAGGAAATACAAATATTAAGTAGGATTGAAAAATTGTAGCTGTTTATGAGAATAATTCAGAATATAGAGTGGCATCAAACAATTGTTTACATAGTGACATGATGGGAGAGGATAGAGAAAGTAGACAGATTCCAGTCTTCGAGGAAACTGCAAGAAGGGACAACTAATACAAGATGAAATGTATGATATTTAAAATAAAGGGCAGGAGGAACTTCATTACCCAGAAAACTGTAAGGCTGTGAAATTCAATTCCAGGATTCAGACAGAAACTGTGAAGAATTAACATTAGATTAGACATATGGATGAAGGGAAAAAAGTATATGAGAACAGAGTGAGTAAAATTGATTAAGTCTTTGCTCACATAGAAGGTAACAATCAACACAAACTGGTTGGGTCAAAAGACTTGTTTCTGTGCTGCAAGTTCTTGGCATTTCTATTTGTTTTCTGATGCAATATTGTGTAGCAATGCAATATTGCATTCTGATGCTGTATTCTGTTACAACGCAGTAGTGTGTTACAACACAGCATTGTGTTACAATGCAGTATTGTGTTCTGATGTACTATTCTGTTACAATGCAATATTGATATTGTGCCATTATTGATTATTGAGCTATTATTGATTACTGTGCTGTGATTTAATTATTGTTCAATGATTCAGTGTTGTGTTATTATTGATTATTTTGTTCTGCTGCAGTTTTATGCTATGATTCTGTAGTATGTTATGATGCAGTATTGTGTTCTGATGTAGTGTTATGTTATTACTGATTAATTGTATTATCATTCTGTGTTGTGTTCTTATTTCATTGTGTCCTCATGTTGCATTTCTCTCAATGAAAGGAAAATGGTTCACAAACACACCTGAGTTTGTTTTTAGAAGTGAGGTACCTAAGAGAACATATCACATTTTAAAACCAGGTTGTGTGCTCCTCAGTGTGAACGACTGATGTTGCTGGTTTAATATAGTGCGTCGACAGTGTTCTGCACCGATATGAGAATAATAGATCACACAGTCATACATGGACAAACTCAGTAACACTGTGTTCTTTTTTTCTGTATTAAACTAGATAAATTTAATAATTGATATCCACGGTTTGGGCTCAGTGAAGTTTTTGAGAGATATATCAAGCTCTGTCCATTCAACCACAAGGCACCCTGGAGTTAACATTAACAGAAAGGTTTGCATTGGAATTTGGAATAACTTATTTTAACATACTGTATCGTGTTAATAAGATACCTTAAAGGGATGTGTTAAAGGTTGCTGCACAAAAAAAGGGATATGTAAGTCGATATTGTGGAAGATATTACAGACATAGTAGCTTAAGGAGGATGCTGTAATGTGTTAAACATACATAGCAGCTCCCTATAACCTCGCTGATTACCCACTGAGTATATAAGCCATGTGGAGAGGCAAGAACCAGGGTAGAGGGAGCGGGATTAGACTGGAGGCTCAGAATTGGTAGAGATCTGGAAAGTCAAATAGAACATTCTCTGAATCTCAGGGCCAAATTTTCATCTGGATGCGGAAATACATTTTGGCGCGAGTGGCCATACTTTGATTTTTTTTGCAAGAAATCCAACTTTCCTCTGCATTCCCGGACCAGCGCCATTTTCCTCTGGCCTCTTTGTGGGTCAGGGACGCCTAATGCGCAAAACACACACCCATTCCCGGAGAAGCTAGGTTCCTCAATTTAAATGTGGTGGGGGTGGGGGGGGAGGGTGTGGAGGGAGTGTGATTTCCTCCTGCACACCATTTTAGCCTGACGGTCCAAGGTTTTGGAAGCTCACTGAAAGCACACCAGGTTTGAGGGTACCTGAAGAAAGCGGAAAGCCTGCTGAGGAGCCAGGAACATCCTGAAGGGTAAGTATAAAACGTGTTGACACCTTCAAACTCTAGACTCTCAGCAGTGTGGTTAACTCTTAAATGCCCTCTGAAATGGCCTAGCAAGCCACTGAGTTGTATCAAACTGCTATGAAGTCCAAAAGGAATAAAACCAGATGGGCCACTCAACATCGACCCAGACACCGGAAATGACAATGACAAACCCAACCTTTGTTGAGCCTGTAAGGTCCTCCTTACTAACATCTGGGGGCTTGTGCCAAAACTGGGAGAGCTGTCCCACAGGCTAGTCCAGCAACAGCCTGACATAGTCATCCTCACGGAATCATACCTGACAGATAATGTCCCAGATATCCACACCATCACCATCCCTGGGTGTGTCCCGTCCCACCGGTAGAACAGACCCAGCACAGGTGGCGGCACAGTGGTATAGAGTTGGGATGGAGTTGCCCTGGGAGTTCTCTACATTGAAATTGGACCCCATGAAGTCTCATGGCAACAGGTCAAAGAAAGGCAAACCTCCTGCTGACTACCACCTACTACTGCCCTGTCCCCCTCAGCTGATGAATCAGTGCTCCTCCATGTTGAACATCAGTTGGAGGAAGCACTGAGGATGGCAAGGGCACAGAATATACCCTGGGTGTAGGACTTTAACGTCCATCACCAAGAGTGGCTCAGTAGCACTACTGACCGAGCTGGTTGAGTCCTAAATGACATAACTGCTAGACTGGGTCTGCGACAGGTGGTGAGGGAACCAACGAGAGGGAAAAACATACTTGACCTCATCCTCATCAACCTGCCTGCCACAGATACATCTGTCTATGACAGTATCAGTAGGAGTGACCACCGCACAGTTATTGTGTAGATGAAGTCCCATCTTCACACTGAGGATACCGTACATCATGTTGTGTGGCACTACCATCGTGCTAAATGGGATAGATTCAGAACAGATCTAGCAACTCAAAACTGGGCATCCATGAGGTGTGAGACATGTGCAGCTGCAGAATTATATTCAACCATAATCTGTAACCTCATGACCCCACATATCTCCCACTCTACCATTACCATCAAGCCAAGGGATCAACCCTGGTTCAATGAAGAGTGCAGGAGGACATGCCAGGAGCAGCACCAGGCATACCTTAAAATAAGGTGTCAACCTATTGAAGCTATAACATGGGACTACTTCCTTGTCAAACAGCATAAGCAGCAAGTGATAGACAGAACTAAGCGATTCCACAACAAACAGATCAGGTCAAGATTCTGCTGTTCTGCCACATCCAGACTTGAATGGTCATTGTCAATTAAACAACTGACCAGTGGAGGAAGCTCCACAAATATTACATCCTCAGTGATGGAGGTCCCAGCACATCAGTGCAAAAGAGAAGACTGAAGCTTTTGCAAGCATCCTCATCTGTAAGTGGCAAGTGGATGATTGATCCAGCCTCTTCCTGAGGTCCTCAACACTACAGATGCCAGTCGTCAGCCAGACCAATTCACTCCATGTGATATGTAATGGCTGAAGAAGCCGGACACTCCAAAGGCTATGGGCCTTGACAATGAGTGGAATTGTCCGTGCCCGCTGGCAGCGGGCATCATAGGTAGCGGGTGTGGACAATATGGCACGATCTGGTTCACGACGGCGGGAAGGCAGGTCGCGATTGTCCACTCAGCCCGCCGACAGTTTGCCACATTTCCCGCCAATGGTCAGTGGGGAGCTCATTGTAATACATCAGCATCTCATTGAAAGGCCATCCCTCCAGGCTCTGGAAGCCCGCCCGATCATCCGCCCACACTGGCGGGGAAGCACATTGACATGCTTCACAGTGGCACACAGGCCACATGCACTTGGCGGCCTTCACTTTGGGGATACTGAAGGTGAGCGAGCAGCAGCGTTCTCCACTGATTGCCAGGGTCATCTGTTGCTCTGAAGGCTTCAGGGGCGCCGTGGGGTGGAGGGGGGGGGGGGTGCAGGATGAAGTGCCACCCAGGCCCCGGATGCGACTGTAGCCGGTGGGAGGGAGAGTGGTATCTGGAGGCAACTGCTGCCCTGGCATTGGATCCTGTGCACAAGCATTTGAGGTGGGGGACAGGGTAGGCGAGGGGAGTGGCCACACATTATGGACACCTGTATATACCGACCATCCGTCTGCAACTGAGGCAGTTCAGTGATGTTATTGAGGTCAGGCTCCTAGCTTGCCCGCTCACGCAAGCAATGTGGAGGCATCAATGTGCCACCAAGCCCTCTGGGCTTAACTCCTCACCCACCTTGGCACAGACTTCGAGTCCGCCACCACTTTACTGGACTGCGGAGCAGTTGGGCTGCACACATTGTACAATCTCCTCACTAACACTGTCCAGGTAGCAGTCACTGCTGGGGGCACTCACAGCCCCTGGCAATCTCAGCATCCCGGTTTGGATCAGTGTCCCCCATGTCGCAGGTTGACAGGGCAGCCATGCAGCGCACTCACCTCTGGCCATCTGAGGGGTGACCAGCACACCCTGAGAAGCGTTAAAGGGCAGTCAAACAGGCCAGGAAAGGTGCTAAGTACGCCTAAGCTAATCACGTCTCTCACTGTCTCTTTCATGCTGCAGGAGGACCACATCAGGATCATGGATCCTGGTGACCTAGCTGTATGCCTGATGGCCGACAGAGACTGAAGAAGATGGAAGAGAGAGTGACGGAGGCTCCTGGCTGTGCAAAGGCAGGAGCAGCAACCTCATGAAGAGGAGGCAGCAGCAGATCCCACATACAGTTCCCAAGAGCGACAGTGAGCTGTGGCTGGTTGGCGCCTAGCGACACCCAGGGTCTATAAACGCCACCAGCCATTCCTGGCTGATGACTGAGAAGCAGTGTAGCCAACGACTGCACATGTCTAGGAACTTGGTTGGTCATATCTGCCACTTACTACTGGACTTGGCACCAAGGGGACATGGAGGGCATCCATTGCCAGTGGCTGTGAAAGTGACCACAGTGCTCAATTTCTATGCCAGTGGCTCCTTTCAAGGCTCCACAGGTGACTTCTGTGGGATCAGACAAGCTGGCACCCACAAATGCATCCATACGTCACGGATACCATCTTCTCCATGGCAACAACTTTGTGCATTTCGCCCAGGACCGAGACAGCCAGGATACAAGGGCCATTGGATTCACCCTGATCTCAGGATTCCCACAGGGACAGGGTGTGACTGACTGCACTCATGTGCAGCTCAGGTCTCTGTCACTACACTCGGTGGACTTCATCAAACACAGGGGCGTCCACTCACTGAACGTGCAGCTGGTATGTGACCATCAAACGCATCCTGCAGATGTGCGCACGGTTTCCAGGGAGTGTGCACGATGCCAACATCCTGAGTCACTCACAGATCCCTGGAGTCTTTCAGGATCCATAGAGGCTGCAGGGTTGGCTCCTTGGGGACAAGGGCTTTCTTCAGAGGCCGAAGCTGATGACATCCATGCGGCGACCTCAGACTGCAGCAGAGCGACACTATAATGAGGCTCACGCAGCAGCTCACAACCTGGTGGAGCAGACCATTGGGATGCAGAAGGTGCAGTTCCGGTGCCTGCACTGGTCTGGTGGAGCCCTGCAATAGAGTCCGCATAGGGTGTCACACACATCGTCTGCTGTGCCCTTTACAACCTGGCACTACAACGGGGAGAGGAACTGGCTGAGGAGGGGATGGAGGAGCTGGAGGTCTCCTCCTGAGGACGACTCCGGGGATGAGGGTGAAGTCCTTGGTGATGACGATGGGGATGAGGGTGAAGTCCTTGGTGATGACGATGGGGATGAGGCTCTCACATTGGCTAGGCAAGGCAGGCTCACTCAGGAGGCCCTCATAGCTGCCAGATTTGTGGAGGATGATGACGACATGCAGTGAGGTGTCCCCATAGATCCTCACATCACAATTGTGAACCCTTGACTCCAGTCTGGCTTATGGCAGCACCAATACCCTCTGTGAGAATGCTCCTGTTATGGAGATGCAGTGGAGGCCCTAATTGTCTCTCGATCTCAGGAGGATGACGACAATATGGCGAGGACACTTTATAGATCTTTACATGGCCTCTGAATGTCTGACTCCTGTCTGGCCGAGGGCAGATCACTTGCTCCATGATCAGGACCATCGCAGAGATGTAGCCATGAAACTCTAGATGCATCTGATGCTGTGTCTGTCTTCAGCACTTCAGCCCTTCAGGAGCTGGTGTACAGCATCACTGGTCCCAGATGCTGATGTGATGGGGGCCAGCCCCACCTTAAAAGGTGTTGAGAGTACATAGAGAGAATGAGAGAACCCTGTGGTGCCTGCCCTTAGTGCAAATCTGGGAAAAATTCTGCCCAATATTCTGGCAATAGTACTGAAGGCTTTGCTCCAGAACTTGCTGTGCCCCTAGCCAAGCTGTTCCAGGACAGCTACAGCACTGACATCTACATGGAAATGTGGAAATTTTCCCAGGTATGTCCTGTCCACAAAAAGCAGGACAAATCCAACCCAGACAATTACCACCCCATTAGCCTCTTGATCATCAGTAAAGTGATAGAAAGAGTCATCATCAGTGCTATCAAGCGACACTTACTTAGCAATAACCTGCTCACTGATGCCCAGTTTGGGTTCCACCAGGGCCACTCAGCTCCTGATCTCATTAGAGCCTTGGTTCAAACATGGACAAAAGAGCTGAACTCAGGAGAGATGAGAGTGACTGCCCTTGACATCAAGCCAGCATTTGACCGAGTGTGGCATCAAGGAGTCTTAGCAAAACTGGAGTCAATGGGAATCAGGGAGGAAACTCTCCACTGGTTGGAGTCATACCTAGCACAAAGGAAGATGACTGTGGTTGTTGGAAGTCAAAAATTTCAGTCCCAGGACAACACTGCAGGAGTTCCTCAGGGTAGTGTCCTAGGCTAAACCATCTTCAGCTCCTTCCCTCCATCATAAGGTCAGGATTGGGGATGTTCACTGATGATTGCACAATGTTGAGCACCATTCGTGACTCCTCAGATATTGAAGCAGTCCATGTCCATATGTAGCAAGACCAGGAGGGGGCGGTCCTGGACTTAATTTTAGGGAATGAAGCCAGGCAAGTGTTAGAGGTATCAGTGGGGGAGCATTTTGCAAGTAGTGATCATAACTCCATTAGATTCAAGGTTGTTATGGAAAAGGACAAGGATGTTTGGAGGAAGGCTGCTTTTATTAAGATCAGATACGATTTGGCCAAAGTAGACAGTAAATCTGCGTCAGAGCAGTGGGACTCATTCAAGAAGGAAACAGGGAGAGTACAGGGCCAACATATTCCAGTAAAGATAAAGGGTGGGACCAACAAATCCAGAGAACCCGGAATGTCAAGGGATATACAGGATTGGATAAAGAGAAAAGGTGAGGCTTATAGCAGACACCAAGGGCTCAAAACAGCGGAAGCTGGAGAGGAGTATAGAATGTGTAGGGAGGAGCTTAAAAAGGAAATTAGGAGAGCAAAAAGGGGGCATGAGAAAACATTGGCAGGTATAATAAAGGAAAATCCAAAGTTATTTTACAAGAACATTAAGAGTAAGAGGATAACTAGGGAAAGAGTAGAGCCCATTAAGCGCCATAGTGGTAATTTGTGTGTGGAGCCAGAAGATGTAGATAAGGTTCTAATGAATATTTTGTGTCAGTGTTCACAAGTGAGAGGGATGACGTGGGTATGGAAATCAGACAGAAGGACTGTGATATATTTAAAGAAATTATCATAGAAAGGGAGGAGGTTCTAAGTGATCTGGCAGGCTTAAAAGTAGATAAATCTCTAGGCCCAGAGGAGCTGTATCCCAGGCTGTCGAGTGAGACAAGGAAGGAGATAGCAGGGGCGCTAGCAATAATTTTCAATACCTCTCTGGGCACAGAAGAGGTGCCAGAGGACCGGAGGACAGTCAATGTGGTACCGTTATTCAATAAGGGAGGAAAGGATAAACCAGGGAATTACACTTGGTGAGGCAGGGATTAATCAAGGACAGTCAGCATGATTTTGTTAAGGGGAGGTCATGTATGACCAACTTGATTGAGTTTTTTGAAGAGGTGACCAGGTGTGTAGATGAGGGCAATGCATTTGACGTAGTCTACTTGGACTTCAGCAAGGCTTTTGATAAGGTCCCACATGGGAGGCTGATAATAAAGGTAAGAACCCATGGGATCCAAGGCAATTTGGCAAATTGGATCCAGGATTGTCAGGAAGCAGATGGTGATGTTTTTGTGGCTGGATGTCTGTGTCCAATGGGGTTCCACAGGGATCGGTGTTGGGTCCCTTGCTGTTTGTGGTATATCTAAATGATTTAGACTTGATTGTAGGAGGGTTGATCAGTAAATTCGCGGATGACACAAAAATTGGTGGGATGGTAAATAGTGAGGAGGATAGCCTTAGATTACAGGTCGATAAAGACGGGCTGATCAGTGGCAAATGGAATTTAATCTAGATAAGCGTGAGGTGATGCACTTGGGCAGGACAAACAAGGCATGGGAATACACGATGAATGGTAGGACCCTGGGAAGTACCGAGGATCAGAGGGACCTTGGGGTGCATTAAGGTAGCGGGACAGGTAGATAAGGTGGTTAAGAAGTCATATGGGATACTTGCTTTTATTAGCTGAGGCATAGAATATAAGAGCAGGGAGGTTATGCTGGAACTGTATAAAATGCTGGTTAGACCACAGATAGAGTCTTGTGTGCAGTTCTGGAATCCGCTTTATAGCAAGGATATGAGGTCATGCACTTTGGTAGGAAGAATAGAGACATAGACTATTTTCTAAATGAGGAGAGAATTCAGAAATCTGGAATGCAAAGGGACTTGGGAGTCCTAGTCCAGGATTCTCTTAAGGTTAACTTGCAGGTTGAGTCGGTAGTTAGGAAGGCAAATGCAATGTTGACATTTATTTTGAGAGGACTAGAATATAAAAGCAGGGATGTGCTCCTGAGGCTTTATAAGGCTCTGGTCAGACCACGTTTAGAATATTGTGAGCAATTTTGGGCCCCGTATCTCAGGAAGGATGTGTGGGCCCTGGAGAGGGTCCAGAGGAGGTTCACGAGAATCATCCCAGGAATGAAAGGCTTAACATATGAGGAACGTTTGAGGACTCTGGGTCTATACTCGATGGAGTTTAGAAGGATGAGGAGGGATCTGATTGAAACTTACAGAATACCGAAAGACCCGGATGGAGTGGACGTGGGGAAGATGTTTCCATTAGTAGGAGAGACTGGGACCCGAGGGCACAGCCTCAGAGAAAAGGGAAGACCTTTTAGAACAGAGATGAGGAGAAACCTCTTTAGCTAGAGAGTGGTGAACCTATGGAATTCATTGCCACAGAAAGCTGTGGAGGCCAGGTCATTGAATATATTTAAGACTGAGATAGATAGGTTCTTGACTGGTAAGGGGATCAAAGGTTATGGGGAGAAGGTGGGAGAATGGGGTTGAGAAACTTATCAGCCATGATTGAATGGAGGAGCAGACTTGATGGGCTGAATGGCCTAATTTCTGCTCCTATGTCTTATGATCTAATGGTCTTATGATTGCACTAGATAGAGTGCAGAGGAGATTTACCAGGATGTTGCCTGGGCTCGAGAGTTTTAATTATGAGGAGAGATTGGATAGACTGGGGTTATTTTCCTTGGAGCAGAGGAGATTGAGGGGGGACCATGATTGAGGTGTCTAAAATTATAAATGGCATAGATAGGGTAGACAGGAAGGAACTTTTCCCCTTGGTGGAGGGATCAATAACCAGGGGGCATAGGTTTAAGGTAAGGGGCAGGAGGTTTAGAGGGGATGTGAGGAAGAATGTTTTCACCCAGAGGGTGGTGGGAATCTGGAACTCACTGCCTGAAAGGGTGGTAGAGGCAGAAACCCTCATAACATTGAAGAAGTATTTGGATGTGCACTTGTGATGCCATGGCATACAGGGCTATGGGCCTAGTGCTGGAAAATGGGATTAGGATAGTTAGGTTCTTGTTTTACTGGTGCAGACTTGATGGGCCGAAGGGCCTTTTTCTGTCCTGCAGACCGCTTTGACTCTATGACCACCACGTGCAAGTTCCCCTCCAAGCCACACACCATCCTGACTTGGAAATGTATCGTCGTTCCTTCACTTTCGCTGGGTCAAAATTTTGGATCTCCCTCTCTAACAGCACTCTGGGTGTACCTACACCATAGGGGCTGCAGCGGTTTAAGAAGATGACACACCACCTTCTCAAGGCCAATTAGGGATGGGCAATTCTTGCTGGCTTAGCCAGCGATGGCCACATCTGTGAATGAATAGAAACAAATGGGATGTGAGAGTGGGGAGTGGAGGTGCTGCAGAAGACCCTGTTTCCTGGGCCTGCAGTCTCACATTGCTGGGTTCTTCCTCTGGCCTCAAGGACACCTGTTCACCAGTTACTAAGATTGGAAAAATTAGTGATGGTGTTGCCTGGACTTCGGGGCTTCCCTGGTGATGTTAAGGAGGAGAGGAATAGACATTGTTCCTGTGGTAATGAGGCAGACTGGAGTGATCCAGGGCTCTCCTGTCTCTGCCCTCTACTCATGCACATGTGGACACCCAGGCAAAGGGATGCCCCAAGAAGCCAGCCCTATCACTACCCTAATCGCTCCCACCTCCACATCTCCACTCACCCCACATCCCTCCCCTGCCCCCCCATCCTGCCTCCTGCCGCATCAAAGTTTCTGAGGGGTGGGGTGACGCAGTAGGCCATGTAAGATGCACTAGCTGTTCTCCAGGCTTCTCAGTCCTCTGGCTGAGCACAACCTTCCTCCCCTTTTAACATAAGATCCTATGATTGCCTTTGTGATGGAAATGCACCCAGGCCCTGTTAATGGCTGCAGCTCAGCTGAGACAGACATAGTGTAGTTTAGGTGCACTGTCCTGCTATGTGCCACAGAATTGGAAAGTAGGCTGCAGTATTTTAGCCCTTAAGTAATAACTTAAAATGATTCAGACTTTAGACTGCGATAAATGATTAGTGCTTTTTCCATTTGTGAAATTGGTTGGTTGCAAGGATCTATTTAATGTCCTCCTTTCCCTCATCTCCACCAATGACTCATTGTCTATTATCAGCAGGGGTATTGTTCCCTTTACTGATTGTGCTATTGTTCATAAAATAAAAGCTTGTATTTATGTAGCAACTTTCAAACATGCCAAAGCACCTTCACAGTCAATGAAGTACTTTTGAAATACTCGTTTGATAATACAGAACTTGAGTATTGTTGAAAAAATACATTTTGTCAAAGCTTTTCATCTGGCACTCATCAGGACAATCGCAAGAATACCAGGGGAATATCGGAGGAAACAACAACTTCATTCTGTATGAGAGGAGAGTGCTGATTGGTTAGCAAGTAGACACTGACTGGTTGTCATGGAAATAGCACCGTTAATGATGACTGACAGTTAATTGCCAAGCATTACTTTAAAATTTAAACCAGGCAGCTTGATTCTGATTGGTCAGGAATGAGGAATGAACCATTCACTATGGCTCACTTATTTTGTTTAGCTGAAACAGGCACAATGTGTGTACATGTTCTTTCTGTCTGCAAAGAACAGGGCCCTGTGTATTAATATATGCAGCTTCCAGTACACACCAATGCATCACACTGCAAGTCCAACTAACAATCTTAAATTGGTTCTCAGCGTAATCGTACTCAAGTTCTGTACTAGCAAATGACTACTCGTATACCTGAGACAGAGGTGCAACAAAGACCAAATTTGGGATATCAACAACATAGTTTGACTTACAGGTAAGTTAAGAACAGGTAAGCTACCTATCGAATTTCACCAAGTCTGTTTCAAACCCAAGGTTGTGCCAGTTTTCATTTCCAAACGTATCGATAATGCTAAAGTGAGACACTGTCGCATGAGTGAGTGAGCGTTTATGCAAAATGAGATTCAGCAGATTGGTAACAGGGTTACTAATTTGCGCCATGCCCTACATTGCGATTGGACTGAGCTGCACAAATTTCTTTCACTTTTTAATTTGACCCATTTATGCTGCTATATTTCTTCAACAGATGATCACATCATAAACGGTGCCTGTTTAAAACATGACTACACCATAAACTCACTTAAGCAGATGCGGTTTGGCAACGCAATTGACAACAGCACTAAACACGTAACAAATCTCTCTTACCATGTACTCTCAGAAAGTGAGGAGTTTGTTCTTGTGCATGGTTTTAATTTTAGTGTGCCTTCATCCCATATCAAACGGGAAGAGGTATTTGCTGAGCTCAAACTCTTTTACTCCCAATTATCCCACCACAAACCAGCGTCCTCTCAAGATGCTGAATCCTTAAAAATGCACCCAGCTGATCTGGCACAGACCTATTGCGGGATTCCCAATGACCTGTCTGATTTTCACATGCAACGTGAATGTCTTGCAGCATTGCAAGGCCTTAAAATGAAAAGCTTCAACAATATGTCTTTTTCCAGCAGTGTAGTCACCATGTGTCATGTGGGAAACCCAGCAGCCAAACTGCACACAGGAAGCTCCCATAAACAGAAATGACCAACCATTATGTGTTGTGATGTTAATTGAAGGATCAACATTGGCCAGGACACCAGGGGTAACTCCTGTCTTCTTCTTTGAAATAGTGTCATGGGATCTTTTTGCTCCAACTGATGGGGCCTCAGTTTAATCTTTCAACCAAAAGAGAGCACCTCTGACAGTGCAGCATTTACTGGACTGTCAGCATAGATTTTTCATGTTCAACTCCTCAAATGGGACTTGGACACACAATCTTCTGATTCCAGGGCAAGGGTACTGCCCACCTGGCTCCTGAACCATGGTTGACACAGCTTCCCCCAAACACCATTGAAATAATGGCTCGAGTAGCTGTTTTAGTGGTGTTATCTGAGGGATAAATATTGATTCAGGACACTGGGGAGAACTCTTAAGTTCCTTTTTAAATATGTCAACCTAAGAGGCTCCAAGGGGCCTTGGTTTAATATCCCATTCAAAAGATGGCACCTCTGACAGTGCAGCACTCTATTATTGAGTGACAGCCCAAATTTTGTGCGCAAGTCCCAACATCCTTCTGAGTCACAGGTGAGAGTGATACCAATGAATCAAGGCTGACACTCTGGTGATCAACTCTTCTCTGACAGACTCTGTGGGCAATACAGACAGAATTGATCAGTGGTTTAATTGAGAATGATTCACCTCATCCATTCATTGCGATTTTATTGGCAAGGTCAACACACATTGTCCATCCCTCACTGCTCTCAGAAGGTGGTGGTGAGGTTTCTTCAACTCCTCCAGTCCTGTGCAGCATTATATTACATCTGAGTGACCTACTCAGACACCTCAATTAAGATGGAACCAAATTGGTATCAGACTGGAATAATATTTACAAAAAACTATCAAGGATGGCAGGGTTTCATCCCTAAAGTGCATGAATTGTTAATTTGCAGAAATCTAACAGCTTCATGGCCACTTATTTCCAGATTTCTCTTCTGAGTTCAAATGACACAACTGCTAAGGTGGGATTTGAAACTGTATTCTGTGGATTATTAGTCCAGGTTTCTGGATTACTAGTCCAGTAACATAAATACTGCACTAATGTACCTCAGTGTTCTCCATCCATCCCTACTCCATGTTTAAATTATACAAATCGTGCTTATCCATTGATTTTTCACCTTCACACCGGATTATACTAAGACTCTCCTGATTGGCCTCCATAAATGCAATTTAGCTAAAACTCTGCTGAATAAACTCTAGTCCACACCAAGTCCTGATTGTCCGCCACTCCTGTTCTTAGTGAATACATTGCTTGTTAGTTGTCCAACAGTGCAAATTTATTATTTTTAACTGTTACGGGGAAGGAAGTAAGAAAGAATTTATGGTAAGGGAGAGTTTATTGAAAAGAAATGAATTACTTAAAATCTCCAGGTGCAGTGCTACCAAGCACATTGGCAGCTAAAGGTTACCAGATGAACCTTGCACAGCCTTAGGGCCTGCAAACAACAGAAAGGCCTTGGGAGCCGGACTGCAGTCAGAGCATTGGCAATAACAACTAAGATTAAGTGTGCTCTTCAACAGATATTGGAAGAACAGATGGTCCCAGCTTAGATAGGAGGGAAGGTCTCTACCTGGGTGAAAAAAATAGGGACATACGATGCATGTACCTGTTACGAGATGTCTGTTTAATATAAATCTATATGTTGATGAGATTGGAATCTGGAAACTGTTCTTGTACATGATCAATAATGTATAAATATGTTGAACATTTGAAATTTAGCAGAGTACTGTCTCAAGCTATATTGAGATGGTGTTTTCCTTGCAAGTGCTCGAATAAACGATCGTGACCTGTACCTGAGACTCCTGTGGTCCGTTCATCAAAGTCTCCACATCAATTTGGCATAGTTGGCAGGATATTTGGATCGGATCCTCGGGACAGCTCTGCAAAGTGGGTGAGTATTTACCACCTGTAGTTAGCGCAGTAAGCCTACTGTCCAGTCCGGTCAAGTATCAAAGAATCAGGAGGAGGACTCAGGACAGGAGATAGGAGGTGCCAGGGGTAAGAGGTGGAGCCTTGCAGGTGGGATAACGGGGCCAAAGCCATGCAGGGAGGGCCAGACCATTACCAGAGATAGGAGGCAGAGCCGTGCTGGCGGGTTACGGTTTGAAATATAACCTTAGCCAAAGCCGCACAGGGAGATCATGTCCCAGTGAAACCTCACAACACAGAATCACGCAGAATCACAGAATCATAGTGTAGAAGAGGCCCTTCAGCCCATCGAGTCTGCACCAACACGTGTGAAACATCTGAACTACCTACCTAAACCCATTTACCAGCACTTGGCCCATAACCTTGAATGTTATGATGTGCCAAATGCTCATCCAGGTACGTTTTAAAGATGTGAGGCAACCCGCCTGCACCACCCTCCCAGGCAGCACATTCCAGACCGTCACCACCCTCACATCCCCCCCTAAACCTCCTGCCCCTCACCTTGAACTTATGCCCCCTTGAGACTGACCCTTCAACTAAGGGGAACAGCTGCTCCCTATCCACCCTGTCCATGCCCCTCATAATCTTGTACACCTCGATCAGGTCGCCCCTCAGTCTTCTCTGTTCCAACGAAAACAACCCAAGTCTGTCCAACCTCTCTTCATAACTTAAATGTTTCATCCCAGGGAACATCCTGGTGAATCTCCTCTGCACCCCCTCCAGTGCAATCACATCCTTCCTATAATGTGGTGACCAGAACTGCACACAGTGCTCCAGCTGTGGCCTCACCAAGGTTCTATACAACTCCAACATGACCTCTCTACTTTTGTAATCTATGCCTCAATTGCTAAAGGCAAGTGTCCCATATGTCCTATTGTGTATCACCTCACACTTTTCAAGGTTAAATTCCATCTGCCACTTATCTGCCCATGTGACCATCCCGTCTATATCTTTCTGTAGCCCAAGACACTCAACCTCACTGTTAACCACCAGGCCAATCTTTGTGTCATCCGCAAACTTACTAATCCTACCCCCTACATAGTCAGCTATGTCATTTATAGAAATGACAAATAATAAATAGCGGAACCACATTAGCTGTTCTCAGTCCTCTGGCACTTCCCCCGTGGCCAGAGAGGAATTAAAAATTTGGGTCCGAGCCCCTGCGATCTCCTCCCTTGCCTCCCTCAGCAGTCTGGGACACAAATCATCTGGACTTGGAGATTTGTACACTTTTAAGCCTGCCAACACCTCCAATACCTTGTCACTCCCTATATCAATTTGCTTAAGAACCTCGCAGTCTCTCTCCCCGAGTTCCACACCCTCATCCTCATTCTCTTGGGTGAAGATGGACGTGAAGTATTCATTCAACACTCTAGCGATGTCCTCTGGCTCCACCCATAGATTGCCCCCTTGGTCCCTTATGGGCCCTACTCTTTCCCTGATTATCCCCTTCCCATTGATATACTTATAGAATATCTTGGGATTTCCCTACTTTTACCAGCCAGAGCTTTCTCATATCCCCTCTTTTCTCTCCTAATTGCTTTCTTAAGCTCCGCCCTTAACTATCTGTTCTCCACTAATGCCTCTGTTGACTTGCTTCCCTTGTACCTGCTAAAAGCCTCTCTTTTTCTTCTCATCGTAACCTGAATATCTCTGGTCATCCACAGTTCTCTGGGCTTGTTATTCCTTCCTATCATATCTCAGATAATTAAGTTGTTAGGACTGTGCGAACGTACCACGCAGAGATAGACGGAAAATAGGAACAAAGTGTCGTCAGGGAAACAGAATAGCACTATGGAACTCAACTGGGGAACCGCGGTCTCTATTAAGAGGTTCATAGTGGAACAGCAGTCAAGACTAATCACAAAAATGCAGAAGGAGGGGTCCACAGGGAACCCCCAGAGAACAAAAACAGTGATGGACAGAGCAGAAAAAGGATAAGGAAAAGAAAGGGGTGATGGTTATTATTATCTTGTGCAGATGGGTTAATACTAAATTCCAGTCGATTAGAGAGAGAGAGAGACAAAGTCAGATCCAGGACAGATCAGAACAGTGGCGGCAGCAGCCTGTAGTGACACTGATCAAGAGGAGGAGAGCTCCAAAGGAGAAACCTATGATGGAGTTGACACAAAACCGCCCTCATACGAACCAGCCGCCCCACTGTGCCCACTGTATCCCCATGACCCCTATGGCAGTAACTGTTAGGAAAAGTAATGTCAGGAAAGGCGAATTGAAACCCGAAGGGAGAAAGGGGGACTGAGGAATAGGGGGAGGATGAGGAGATTGAGAGTGTTACGGAGAAAGTTAATCATGTACCATTCAGCCCGGGGGACAAGCAGGTTTTGCTTAAAGAACTGCTGAGACTTAAAACTCAGCATAGATTTCCCAGATTTTTGGACCAAACTGTAGGAAATGCAAGATTTCCATGTAATGCACCCCCTTGATACCCATATACTGGTGAAGGCTAAATGCCCAGGGGATATCCGGGGAAGATTACCCCTGCACTCTAGAAGTGGAGACTGGGTGAAGCCTGGGGACTCTTAGATCGGGAGAAGGCGGACTTTGAGGAAGCAGTTAAGGAAGGCTTGGGGGAGGGAGAGATGAATTGGGTGTGTATAATGTCCTGTGCGGGATGATGAGATTTTCCTAAAAATGTGGAAGGATGATTGGGACCTGAATTTTCTGTAACTTAAAAAAATGAATTGATCTAAGTTACAAGAACTGCTTGTGCTGAAGAGGGAGAGAGAGAGAGAGAGAGAGAAAGAGAGAAAAGGGGGCGTACCCCTAGGGGGTTAATAAGCACTAACAGGCAGGAGCTGGAGAAATGTGAGCTTACGTCAGTTTGACTGTCCCTATAGGTGGAGCCTTCAAGATCCCTTTATTCCCCTACTGCTATTTGAAGTTTCATTTAGAATATGAGAGTTTTGAGTCGTTAAACAGGTTAGATGAACCAACCTTTGTACCACCCCCTTGCAGACTAGTATCACCGGCTTCCAAGCTGATTGGGATTGATACATACAAAACAAAAACAGAATTACCTGGAAAAACTCAGCAGGTCTGGCAGCATCGGCGGAGAAGAAAAGACATACAAGTTGCATTAATTCATACGAGTTAGTATTCTAACATTCTGAAGGGAAAAATTACCTGAAGTTCAAGGCATTCTAGGAAAACCAAAAGGAATAAACACACGGTCTAAGTGGTTCCAATAGATAAAAAGGGGTTTCTTTTGAAGAGATGAATTAAATATGAAAGGAATTCTGCATCCCAACAGCACTGTAATTTGAATTTGGGACAATGTTGAGATGTAAAGTGCAGTGTAATTTAACAGGTTACTTTTGAATCACTAGGGTGCTATCTAAGATAGAGAATGTGTCGATAAACATATGGGAATTATAACTTGGATACAAATCAATACACACAAGAAAGAGGTAGTTTTAATTTTGATAGCGTAAATTACATTTTTAAAAAAGTTTAAAATTTGAGGTTTGGCTCCTGATAATTTCTCAAAAGGGAATTTTCATTTTAAAAGGTTTGACAACAATTGGCACTAACTCAAATGCTGCCAGCTTTGTATTTGTAAGGTCTGTTCCCAAAATATGAAGCTAAGCTCACAACCTTGGCAAAATTTGGCAGAAATCCAATTTTCGGCCGAGTTAATGAATCTGGGATAATACTAAAAGTAATGGGTCAGACACAATTTAGTGGGTTACTTTTGAGACAATAAAATGTTGTTTGAGAAGAAGATAAGGAAGCAAAACATGTCAATGCCTGATTTGTTTTTAAAAATATTATGAGAATATTTTATTTATTTTAAAGTCTCTCCAGGCAATCTGAACAAGATAAGATGGTAGCTGTTACATGTGTAAGATGGTATGAGGCAAGTAGGAGAAAGAGTTAGGGAAAGAGGACACAATATACAAACTTTTTTAAGGGAAGTGAATTTGATAATCTGGCCATCAACTGAGACATTGGAAATGCACAGGGGGAGATAAGCAAAGATCCAGAGACAGAGATCCTCACTGACACTGAATAGTTAATGCGGCTGAAAGAGCAAGGAAACATTATAAACGATCAAGACAATAGAGAAATTGACATCAAGAGAAACATAGGATGATCATGGTGAGGGAAAAAAAACTCAGAGGTAAAACTATGTGGAATCTGCAGTTCAGGAATTGAAATGTAAGGAGAAATAATACTTAACAACAATTTACCACAAGATGGATACAGGTAAAGGGAAAGCTGGAAAAAGGCTAAATAGATGTATTACTGCTTGTATTAATGTGCCTGCCAGCTACAAAAAGTAAGACTACAGAATTAACACTATGATGACAGAGTTAAGCGGCTCCCAGAGAGAACTGTCACTGGAAGTGAAGATACTGAGCCATTAAAAGATAGGATAAGAAGGTGTATTGTAGGGTTGTGTTGGCATTTTAACGAATTGAGGTCCGATGTGGGGCAGCAGCAGGAGACAGCAGACTGAAAGGAGTGGAAGGTGCCTATCCAGATGGATTCAGTTCAGGGAACACATTTCACAGGAAGAGTCATTAAAGAAACATATAAATTTAAATTTAAACAGAAATTCCACATTCCCTCCCAGCTACAGAGCTCGGGGATGGTGGAAAGGATGAACTGAACTTAAAAAAAAACATCAGTAACAAAAGCAATTCAAGAGACAGGGAACTGCCCAGTATTCTAATGCGCCTTAGGACTACCCCCCAAGCAGGACCACCAGATTCACCTCATTTGAAATGCAGTGACCCGAGAGAATCATAGTAGGAGTTTGAGATGTAGAACCACTAAAAGGAAGGATGCGAGACTATGTGAGGGAAATAAGTCAGCAATTGCAGGAGTTAAGGAAGGAAGTCAGAGACCGACAGGTGATTAAGGATATGGAAATAGGCAAATCCAAAGAGCAACAATGGACCAAGTGGGAAAAAAGGTGATGGTCAAGGTGAGGCCAGAGCAAACAGGCATGGACCATACAAGGTAATTATGACAGGTGATATGTGCACACTTGTAGATATGAGAACGGGAAGTAAATGGAGGCATTACACACAGTTAAAGATACATGACAATTGACCAAGTGGTAACCCGGAGAACGGGAGCCAATGTTAATGTCTCCACAGATCTACGATCCTGGTCGTGGGCGTGTCAGTACTGGCAACAAAGCCGAGGATCATCACTGCTCATCCCGCACCGGAACTTTGATACAGCACGGACAGTGCCGACTGCGACACGCAACGGGGAACGATATATATAACAGTAGGAGAACACGTGCTTTCGAATTGTAGTAAGGGGTTGCTTTGGATGTCCACCACTACCCAGCCACCTTCCACATCTACTTCCACAGTCCGAGCAGAGATAATTGAAGCCCCTCAAACCGCACCGACTGACCCACCTTATCCGAATATGCATCCAGGACCGGGGAATGGTTTGGTTAATCTGAAGTTTTGTGTGACAATGTACACCACGAGCTGGTACCCGTAGTCTTGAACATATCCAGAATTGCCCCGCCCCAGTGGTGCTCAACCCATATTGAGCACTATCTACAACTCGAATGGGCCAGCTGGTGACTGAAGCATCTCAGTTCTACGGCAAGATGTGACCAGCCTTGGGAGGGAACTGCGTTAAGTGCAGCCTGACGAATGGCGCTGCCACGATATTCAATACAGGGACATCAATAGTTAATTCCATCGACCTAGCAACTGTTGATCAGAAGGTCCGTATCCTGAGCTTTAATCTTAAGGAGATTCTAGAGCGGGCACAGGGAATTCATGAAACCCAATTAAACACAGACCAGGACATGGCACGGTTAATCCAAAGCCTGGCTACCGTGCTCAAAAGTCCTGTGGGGACTATCAACAAATTGATTGAAATAGGGAAAAATATTTCAGATGAAGCAAACAGTAATGATATTTGTAGCACCTATGGATCTTGGGCATTGGAACAAGCCCGAGAGAATTTAAGACAGATTAATAAAGGGGTAGTTCCTTTATGGGTAACTAATGAGCACTTATTTAATTTTTCACGACACATGGATCATGACTTGACCGGTTGCCAGCTCAGAGGTTTAACATGTGTATGTAGAATTAATATTGAATGCATAGCGAATAGTAACATGCTAATAGGCATTGTATTATTAATAACAAAACAAAAACAGAATTACCTGGAAAAACTCAGCAGGTCTGGCAGCATCGGCGGAGAAGAAAAGAGTTGACGTTTCGAGTCCTCATGACCCTTCGACAGAACTTGAGTTCGAGTCCAAGAAAAAGTTGAAATATAAGCTGGTTTAAGGTGTGTGTGTGGGGGGGCGGAGAGATAGAGAGAGAGAGAGGTGGTTGTATGGACAAACAAGCAGTGATAGAAGCAGATCATCAAAAGATGTCAACAACAATGGTACAATAGAACACATAGGTGTTAAAGTTAAAGTTGGTGATATTATCTAAATGAATGTGCTAATTAAGAATGGATGGTAGGGCACTCAAGGTATAGCTCTAGTGGGGGTGGGGAGAGCATAAAAGATTTTAAAATATTTAAAAATAATGGAAATAGGTGGGAAAAGAAAAATCTATATAATTTATTGGAAAAAAAAAGAAAGGGGGAAACAGAAATGGGGTGGGGATGGAGGAGGGAGCTCACGACCTAAAGTTGTTGAATTCAATATTCAGTCCGGAAGGCTGTAAGGTGCCTAGTCGGAAGATGAGGTGTTGTTCCTCCAGTTTGCGTTGGGCTTCACTGGAACAATGCAGCAAGCCAAGGACAGACATGTGGGCAAGAGAGCAGGGTGGAGTGTTAAAATGGCAAGCGACAGGGAGGTTTGGGTCATTCTTGCGGACAGACCGCAGGTGTTCTGCAAAGCGGTCGCCCAGTTTACGTTTGGTCTCTCCAATGTAGAGGAGACCACATTGGGAGCAACGAATGCAGTAGACTAAGTTGGGGGAAATGCAAATGCTGCTTCACTTGAAAGGAGTGTTTGGGCCCTTGGACGGTGAGGAGAGAGGAAGTGAAGGGGCAGGTGCTACATCTTTTGCGTGGGCATGGGGTGGTGCCCCAGGAGGGGGTTGAGGAGTAGGGGGTGATGGAGGAGTGGACCAGGGTGTCCCGGAGGGAGCGATCCCTACGGAATGCCGATAAGGGGGGTGAAGGGAAGATGTGTTTGGTGGTGGCATCATGCTGGAGTTGGCGGAAATGGCGGAGGATGATCCTTTGAATGCGGAGGCTGGTGGGGTGATAAGTGAGGACAAGGGGGACCCTATCATGTTTTTGGGAGGGAGGAGAAGGCGTGAGGGCGGATGCGCGGGAGATGGGCCGGACATGGTTGAGGGCCCTGTCAATGACCGTGGGTGGAAAACCTCGGTTAAGGAAGAAGGAGGACATGTCAGAGGAACCGTTTTTGAAGGTAGCATCATCGGAACAGATGCGACGAAGGTGAAGGAACTGGGAGAATGGGATGGAGTCCTTACAGGAAGCGGGGTGTGAGGAGCTGTAGTCGAGGTAGCTGTGGGGGTCGGTGGGTTTGTAATGGATATTGGTGGACAGTCTATCACCAGAGATTGAGACAGAGAGGTCAAGGAAGGGAAGGGAAGTGTCAGAGATGGACCATGTGAAAATGATGGAGGGGTGGAGATTGGAAGCAAAATTAATAAATTTTTCCAAGTCCCGACGAGACCATGAAGTGGCACCAAAGTAATCATCGATGTACCGGAGAAAAAGTTGTGGAAGGGGGCCGGAGTAGGACTGGAACAAGGAATGTTCCACATACCCCATAAAGAGACAGGCATAGCTGGGGCCCATGCGGGTACCCATAGCCACACCTTTTATTTGGAGGAAGTGAGAGGAGTTGAAGGAGAAATTGTTCAGTGTGAGAACAAGTTCAGCCAGATGGAGGAGAGTAGTAGTGGATGGGGATTGTTCGGGCCTCTGTTCGAGGAAGAAGCTAAGGGCCCTCTGACCATCCTGGTGGGGGATGGAGGTGTAGAGGGATTGGACGTCCATGGTGAAGAGGAAGCGGTTGGGGCCAGGGAACTGGAAATTGTTGATGTGACGTAAGGTGTCAGAGGAATCACGGATGTAGGTGGGAAGGGACTGGACAAGGGGAGAGAGAAGGGAGTCAAGATAACGAGAAATGAGTTCTGTGGGGCAGGAGCAAGCTGAGACGATCGGTCTACCGGGGCAGTTCTGTTTGTGGATTTTGGGTAGGAGGTAGAAGCGGGCCATCCGAGGTTGGGTGACTATCAGGTTGGAAGCTGTGGGAGGGAGATCCCCAGAGGAGATGAGGTCAGTGACAGTCCTGGAAACAATGGCTTGATGTTCAGTGGTGGGGTCATGGTCCAGGGAGAGGTAGGAGGAAGTGTCTGCGAGTTGACGCTCAGCCTCTGCGAGGTAGAGGTCAGTTTTATCATTGTATTATTAATATCTGGTATACCTATGTCAACACCTGGCAGGACATTATATAGAGTAGAAAATATTGGGGTTACACAGGAGAATTACTATATTAGGTATCATGACATTCCACCATATGCAGTAGACATAGAAGGGAATATAGTTAGTACCACATTAGAAGAGTGTAGGATAGAGGCCACTGCAGAAGTATGTGCACATCCGATATATGAGACAGATGAAATGAAGTGTGGATTTAAAGCAGCAGCAAATTGTACAATGGAAACTATATGGGCTGCAAAAGAACCAACCCATGTTGTATATGCAGGGAATGGGAGATATTGTATCACCACGTGGCAGGAAAGAATCCAGTATGGGAACAACCGGATATGCCCCATCCATAATCATTCAGTGTGCCTACACCCACAGGCGCCAGCAAGGGTAGGGAAAGTGGAACTGGTTGAAATATACAAGAGAGAAACGACTACTATTCAGGTCAAGGAAAGCCTTAAGGATAACCTGACACAGTATTTGAACCAGTTCTCCAATGAAATTCCCCTATTACCAGAGCACCTAACCACGAATCGAAGACAGTCTCAGCAGATATACACTGCAGCAACAGGCTAGAGTCTTAAAGACGGATATTGAACAAATAGATGCTTCCACCTGGTGAGAGGATCTGTGGAACTGGGGCTCGAGCGTTCAGATACACCCCTGGATTCGGATTATCTCCCATGTCCTAGTCATATTACAGTTAATATTGATTATGTATCTAACATACTTGATATACCGCACCCGAAGGTCACAAAAAAGGTGGTGTTGGGGGAGCTTTAGTAGGTGGAGCAGGAATCTGGTAAACCAGATGTTCAGATTGAAGGACCAGATGATACAGATGGTTTGACCAGTACCCGTAGCCTTTAAGTGCCAAAACTGGATACCTGGCCAGGATAAATGGATAAATGGGCGAAGGTACGTAAAGGGGGGGGTTGTTGGATGGACAACACCACTGTAGTTGGCTACCTTAGCTAAGCCAAGAGCCAAAAGGGGGGACTGTTAGGGGGAAGGAAGTAAGTAAAAATTTATGGTAAGGGAGAATTTATTGAAAAGGAATGAATTACTTAAAATCTCCAGGCGACCAGTGCTACCAAGCTCATTGGCAAAAGTCACCAGATGAACCTTGCACAACCTTAGGGCCTGAAAACAACAGACAGGCCTTGGGAGCCAGACTGCAGTCAGGGCATTGGCAATAACAAATAAGATTAAGTGTGCTCTTCAACAGATATTGGAAGAACAGATGGTCCCAGCTTAGATAGGAGGGAAGGTCTCTACCTGGGTGAAAAAAATAGGGACATACGATGCATGTACCTGTTATGAGATGTCTGTTTAATATAAACCTATATGTTGATGAGATCAGAATCTGGAAACTGTTCTTGTACATGACCAATAATGTATAAATATGTTGAACATTTGTAATTTAGCAGAGTACTGTCTCAAGCTGTATTAAAATGGTGTTCTCCTTGCAATTGCTCGAATAAATGATCGTGACCTGTACCTGAGACTCCTGTGGTCCGTTCATCAAAGTCCCTACATCAAACTTAAAATCCCTCCATGTCTTTACCCCTCTTAATCACTGAAGCTCCTCCGTTTTTACTACACCTCTATGAAATTTCTGTTCCTCATCATCAGACACCTTATGCATCTCCCCACTCTCTCTTCTTTGTATTTGTTCCTGGGCTGTCAGTGTCACTGGCTTGACCAGCATTTGTTGCCCATCCCTAATTGCCCTTGAGCTTCTTGAACTGCTGCAGTCCATGTGATGTCGGTACACTCACTGTGTTGCAGGTTTTTGTTCCAGCCACAGTGGATGAATGGTGATATCACTCCAAGTCAGGATGGTGTGTGGTTTGGAGGGGGATCTTGCAGATGGCAGTGTTCTCATGCATCTGCTGTCCTTATTCTTCTAAGTGGTAAAGGTCGTAGGTTTGGAAGGTGCTATCAAAGAGGCCTCACTAAAGGCAGACATGGCTTCAGTTGTCCAGGTCTTTCCAAAATTCCCTCCCTAAACCCTCTGCCAGCTTCTCTTCCTTTGAGATCCTCCTTAACCCCAGCTCTTTAATCAAGCTTTTGCTCCCCCCCCCTCTCCCTGCTAATATCTCTTGATTCAATTCATGGTTTTCCTCCCTCTTCTGTGAAGACCATTGGAATGTTTTTCTATATTAAAGATGCTGTATAAATACAAGTTGTTGTTGAGAGTCTAACATGAGTTGAGTGACTGAGCATCTGAGTAGGTGCTGGCAACAAAAACAGATTGAATTTTGACTCACATCCTCATATAAAGATGTCTTTAACCCTCTCAGTAACAGCGCCCCTAAGAACTCTAATCTCTGCTGTTCAATTTTTTTCCCCATTTATGGGATGTGGACATCGCTGGCTGGGCCAGCATTTATTGCCTGTCCCCAATTGCCCTTGAGAAGGTGGTGATGAGCTGTCTTCTTGAACCACTGCAGTCCATGTGGTGTAGGTGCACCCACAGTGCTGTTAGGGATAGAGTTCCAGGATTTTGATCCAGTGACAGTGAAGGAATGGCAATATATTTCCAAATCAGGATGGTGAGTGACTTGGAGGGGAACTTCCAGGTAGTGGTGTTCCCATGTGTTTGCTGCTCTTGTCCTTCTAGATGGTGGTGGTCCTGGGTTGAGGAAGGTGCTGCCTAAGGAACCTTGGTGAGTCTCTGCAATGCATCTTGTAGATGGCACACATTGTTGCCTCTGTGAGTCAGTTGTGGAGGGGGTGTGGGAGTTTGTGAATGTGATGCCAATTAAGCAAGACTGCTTTGTGTCAAGCTTCTTGAGTGTTGTTGGAGCTGCACTCATCCGGGCAAGTGGAGAGTATTCCATCACACTCCTGACTTGTGCCTTGTAGATGGTGGACAGGCTTTGGGAAGTCAGGCGGTGAGTTACTCACTGCAGGATTCCTAGCCTCTAACCAGCTTGTGTAGCCACAGTGTTTATATGGCTGGTCCAGTTCAGTTTCTGATCAACAGTAACCCCCAGGATGTTGATGGTGTGGGGTTGAGCAATGGTAAAGCCATTGAAAATCAAGGGGCAGTGGTTAGATTCTCTCTTGTTAGAGATGGTCTTTGCCTGGTGCTTGCTCATCTCACTCACTGTAAATTTTAAGAAATACTCAATATTAATGCTACAGGTGTATTGGGAGTTGCCAAGTTCCTGTAATATTAATATAATATATTTAAAACCATTGATGAAACATTACTTAGCCTCCTCCTCTTTCCCAGCTTCCTTCGAAATTCTCCAAGTTACCTTTTAATGTTTGTCTCTTTGAATTGTTTTTTGTATCTGTTCCATCCACTTAGGAATCTTTCAGGCTAAACTAATTAAACCAAATCAACAAAATGAGGATAAATCAAGCTTGCTTTCAATCTCTATCTAATTGATTGTCCAGCTGAAGCAGCTAATGAGCTGATTGGGAGCTTTTTAAAAGGGCTGTGGTTTGGGAGTTGGATTTTCAGTTAGGGAAACAGATTGGGTTTCTGTGTGGATCGGGTGCTCTCTGAACTGTGAGGGTCAAGGTGGACTGTCACAGGGAAGGGGATTGATAACTGATATAAGTCTAGATTGTTATTGGGAAGCTTTGCCCAACTTAGGTTTGGGTGTTAAAGAAAGAACTTCCAGATTCCTTCCTCAGTCTGTGAAACCAGTTGAAGGTGTTGGAGCAGATTGTTCCTGGCCAACAGCTGGAGTTGAGTTGATGAACGAAATAGATTATCCTTGTTCTGTATCCCTCTTTCTCTGCGCTGAGAATTCTACAAATCCCCAATTCCCAGATGAAAAAATCAGTCAGCATCCTGAGGAAAAGGAATTCCTGTATGAAAGCAGAACTTTGAGCTGTTGGATGAAGCAGTGACTGATGGGAAAGATTTATGTTGGAGAAATGACAGTCACTGACTTGTGGACTATAACAGTTGACTATAACAGTTAGCTATAGGGAACTAAACTGGTATCTGGCCTGCGCACTAGCAGAGATACTGGTGATGGAGAATTGAGACTAGCCTGGCTTCCAAGTATCCAGAAAGAAGTAAAGGTTTCTTAAATAAATTGCAATGGAGGGTTAAATGTGATTGAACTGTAATAACTGGGACAGGAGCTGGGATTGTTGGGTTGCTCAGACTCACTCCATGATCTATTGTAAAGATTGGAGCCAACTTAGCTCAGCTGGTTCCACTCACCTCATTGAGTTCAAACCTCCTTACAGAATTTCAGTACAAAAGTCCCACTTCTCTGCTAATCAAGTGTTACATTCACCCCCTGTGGCTGAGACATTAAAGTGAGAGCTTCCCTGCCAGTATAGGGGATGTAAAAGATTAAAACTTTTCATCTGAAAAATAAAGTTTGCATAGTGTTCTCCCTGAACTACCAGACTTGAAAACAAGTTACATTAATCGGTTTTTGGTTCTATGTGGAACCAATTAAATTCCAGCCTGCTACTCCATGAACCCACAACAGCAACTATCTAATGTGATTAATTATACACAAGCAGTAGGTGAGATGGATTGATAGATGCAGGACCTAAATAGCCAAGTGGTTATGGTACTGGGTTTGTAACCCCAAGATCGAGAGTTCAGATCTCACAATGGCAAAAAACTATGAAACAATGTAACTTCATCTGAAACAGATGGAAACGGGTTTGTGCTCGAAAGAGTTACAGCTTGATTATTAGGCTTGGCCTAAATAGCCAAGTGGTTATGGTACTGGGTTTCTAACCCCAAGATAGAGAGTTCAAATCTCACAATGGCACACTGAAACAATGTAACTTCATCTGAAACAGATGGAAACGGGTTTGTACCGAAAGAGTTGATAGATGCAGTCAAGGGAAGCTAGATAAGGATATGAAGGAAGAAATATACTGGAACCTTCCCCCCCCCCCCCCACCCAACTTTGTGGAGCATAAATACCACCACCATAGGCAAGTTGGTTTGAGGTGCTTCTTCCTGTGTTGTACATTCTGTGTATACCATTCCCCAGAGTCTCCCTCTGATTTCAACAGCCACCAGGGTCAAGTTACTGTCTCTGTCCTTTTCATACTTCATTTAAACTAGTTGTTTTCTAGTAACTGAAATGTGCCACTCATTTTCCAACATCAGTAAATGTTAACAGTATATATTTTTTTCTGTTTTGATGTAATGGGGTTGACTGACCATCTGAAATAGCAGAAGTTACAATGAAACTATTTAATTCAGCATGGACACAAATGGAAATTGAACGAGTCAATGCTGGGTGTCTGAGTTGTAACGATTCAGCTGGAATGCTCAATTCCACATTAAACTGGAATAGTGTTTAATTTCAAAACTTCAAATTGTGCATTAATCAATCACCAGTAATCAGACCATCACCAGTCAATTCCCTGAAGAATGTTAAATATACAACTTATGATTAAACCCCCTAGTGTCAGATTTGTAATATTTGCAGGAATCTAGCTCTATGCTTGCACTCGTGGATCCAAGTTTAAACAATTTCAATTTGCAAAATCCAATTGCCTTAACTCATCCGCAACAAGTTAAGCTGTGCACCTCCCCTCACCGTGAAATCAGAACCCCCTGTAGCCCAGAATGCATCTGCCTCTTGACTAAAAGATGACATTTTCCTCGTTAGGAATGAGGTTTCTGGATAGTCAATAAAAACTGAGAATCCAGTTACATGTCACATCTGGTTATTGAGAAATTATCAGCCTGACTATCCAATCCCATATTTAGAATGATGACTGCTTCTATTAATCATCTGTTAAATTATTCCATACCCCGTTATTTTTGCCACACTGGATTGTGGCATCTTCTGATATTAATTTTGAGGTAAACATATGAATTAAATAACCTGACTATCCAGATACCCTGTTCCCTTTTTATTCTTTAATTTCAACAGTAATCACCTCCGGTATGTCCCCATATCTACAGGTGATCAATCCTGCTTGTGGTTCTCCATTGCAAGTTGCTCAGCCTGTCCTTGAATGAATGTTCTATTTTCATGGAACAAGATCACCTGTGATGACTGTTGCCATCACCCTCTCATTTTATTTGTAACATGTCTCAATTCCACATCCTGGGTTTGTGAATAGCCTATGAACATAGAGGTGTTTTGAAGGGGAAGATTTCTGGGCTTGTCAGCATTATCAGCTCAATGAGGTTAACAAATTCAGTTTTGAGGCTGACATAAGGATGAGGCTGATCCAAGTACAATGGAACCTTAAGTCTTTTTAACATTAAAAGCAAAATATTTCAATGCTGGGAATCTGCAAAAAAAACCACTGGAAAACCACAGGTCCGACAGCATTTGTGGAGAGGGAAATGGCGTCTTGCATCTGTATGACCTTTCAAAGCCACTGTTGGACCTGCGTTTTTCCAGCATTTTGTCTCTTGTTAACAGCTTATCCACATGAGTTCAGTGACTTAAGTTTGAACATTGTGTCTTGATTTGTTCTAGTATTGGTCAAAGTATTCATGAAGTCAAGACATCTTCTGTGCCTCATGAATTATTTCATTTTGACTCCCAGCTTATTTAAAGTTGTTTAAAATTTGCATTGGTTCCTGAGAATAGAAACTTGGCCCATTTCTGAATTTAGTTTTACAAACCACCTTTTGTATCTACTTCACTCTAATATTAAACTCAAGTTAAATAACTTCTTGCAGAAGGACTGCCTATAGTCTGCTAAAGAATTCTGCACAAACTTCAATGCATCTCTTGATCATAAGAGCTGTAGGTTGAGGGAGTGGAAACCTCCCTATTTGCTAATGCCCTTGACTGATTCAACACCTTTGTTTAATGGTTGTAAGTATGCAGTTAGCCACCTGCTGTACCTGAGGAAATCCTGCCATGTAGGCAAATCCTACAGCCCTCTGGCTGCAGCCATGAAAAACACTAGCCAAATGTCCTCTTGATCCAGAGCATCTGTCACCTGCGTTCTAGTTATGAGCAGACAATAGTGAAATTGTGCACATGCATATATCAGAGGCCTGGCCCACAATATTTGGGGCAATGTGACCTCCATTGCTTCAGGTACTGGATATCTCCCTGCTTTTGAGGCCTGATCCAAAAAGCTGCATGTCTCCCTGACCACCTGCATGAGGTGTAGCCTCGTGCTCTGAAAAGTCCAGAAAGGGAAGTGTTTGCTGATATACCCTTTTTTTTTGAGGGTTGCTGCCTCCACCCACCAGTCAATGCCCCTACTGCTTTCCTGTCTGTGGCTGAGATTGGTTGCTCACTCTGCTACTCCTTTGTGGATCCACCTGGATAAGTGGGTGTAGCCTTCAATTGATTGGTAGGCCAGCTCATGCTGTCTCAAAGCCACCTGAAACACTTTGTATAGCACCTGTGTCAGTGATGAATCTTCAAATGGCAGATCTCTCTGCACAATAAGCAATCATCCATGCTGCTGGTCCCTTGCTATATAGCTGACAGGATATCAATTCCAATGGATAATGACATCTTGCTGTGTAGCCTCAGCTGAGGTGCTGGCATTGTCATTAGTACAATTTCATTAGAGTTCAAAAATTGGGGCTAACAACATCAAATACTCTTTTAACGAGCCAACCCTCAGCTGCTGGGTGGATGTTCCTATTCATTCACGATCTAGCTGTTACTGGCTAGACCAGCATTTGCCCATCCCTAATTGCCCTTGAAATGAGTCCGAGTCCATCCCCAATGCTGTTAGGGAGGGAGTTCCAGGATTTTGACGCAGTAACAGTGAAGGAAATATATTGCCATTCCAAGTTGGAATGGTGTGTGGCTTGGAGAGGAACTTCCAGGTGGTGGTGTTCCATGCATCTGCTGCCCTATCTTCTAGATGGTAGCAGTCTTGGGTTTGGAAAGTGTTATTTAAAGAGTCTTGGTGAATTCCTGCAGTGCATCTTGATGGTACCCACTGCTGCCACAGTCAGTGGAGGGAGTGAATGTTTGTGGGTGTGGTGCCAATCAAGTGGGCTGCTTTGCCCTGGGTGGTATGGAGCTTCCTGAGTGTTGGAGCTACATTTATCTTGCTAAGTGGGGAGTATTCCATCACACTCCTGACTTGTGCCATGTAAATGGACAGGCTTCGGGGAGTCAGGAGGTGAGTTACTTGCCGTAGGATTTCTTGCCTGTAACCTCCTTGTAGCTGCAGTATTTACGTGGCTAGTTCAATTTCTGGTCAATGGTAACCCTGAAGATGTCAGTGGGGGATTCAGTAATGGTAATGTGATTGAATGTCAAGGGGTGATGGTTAGATTCTCTTGTTGGAGAGGTTAGTGCTTGGCACTTGAGTGGTGTGAATGTTATTTGCCACTTGTTACCAAACCTAGATTTTGTGCAAGTCTTGCTGCATTTGGACATGAGCTGTTTCTGTATGAGGAGTCACAAACGGTGCTGAATATTGTGCAATCATCAGCGAACATCCTCACTTCTGACTTTATGATGGAAGGGAGGTCATTGATTGAAGCAGCTGAAGATGGTTGGGCCAGGGACACTACCCTGAGGAACTCTTGCAGTGATGTCCTGGTGCTGAGATGATTAACCTTCAACCACAACTATTTTTTTGTGCTAGGTATGACTCCAACCAGCAGAGTTTCCCCTTGATTCCAGTTTTTCTAGGGCTCCTTGATGCCACACTCGGTCAAATGCTGCCTTGATGTTCAGGGTGGGCAGTCACTCCTCACCTCAGGAGTTCAGCTCTTTAGTCCATGGCCAGAATTTTCCGGCTGGCGGAGCCGCACGTCAGTTCTTAAAATGTCGCAGACTGATGTTGGCATCAGCGCACGGCATCATGATATTTCAGCCAGCAGGTGCGCTCAGCAGTGGGGTGCTCACCCACCATTAATTATAGGCCTTGTTAAGGCCCTTAACTTGCCAATTGTCCAGGATTTTGAGGGGCCCGCGTGATCTTCAGGTCATTGCACGGACCCAACGGGCAGGCGGGTAGGAGATTTATTAAGAAAACTCATGCAATATCAGGATATGTGGACTGAGGGGTTGTTCATGTATTCCCCAAAGTTTTAATTGCAGAAAGTATTTTAAAGTTGCCTGTGTGATTGCTAACAGTTCTCATTGATTTCCAAGAGCTTTTTGTTTACTTTGAAACCAGTCTGCAGACAGTTATCTTTCTCGGGCCTGCAGCTTTCCAGAGGCCTCCATTTAGCCTGGGTATGGGTTCTGACATCTCCACTGGAGGCAGCTCCCCTGAGGAGGGTGGGATAGAATAAGGAGGCCAGGACTGAATAATCAGCCTCCAGGGGAGCCACCTTTGGGAGGCCAGGTGCAGGCACAAGGGTCGCAGGGCCAAGATGTTGTCTAAGGTGGAAGGGGCCGCAGAATAGGCTGCTATCCTGCTGCCAGTGTATACAGGTGGCGAAGCAGCTATCTCAATATGACTGAGGTGCAGTGCCGAAGGACACTCTGACTCAAGGGAGATGGTCAGCTATATCTGTCAGATGATTGGCCCTGAGATCTCCGCGAACTGAGTGGACATCTCACGCCAGCAGCTCTGAAGGTCACAGTTGCCCTCAACTTCTATGCCTCTGGCTCCTTCCAGGGCTTAGTGGGTGATCTTTGTGGTGTCTCCCAATCAGCTGTCCCCACATGTCAAGCAGGTTATAGGCAGGCATTGACAGTTATCTACTTCCGCTGCGACCAGGCAAGTCAGGCACAGTGAGCCAGAGCCTTCACAGCCATTGCTGGCTTCCCCCATGTCCAGGGTGCTATAGACTGTACACATGTGGCCATCAATGCACCAGCAGGTGAGCCCGGTGCCTCCATCAGGAAGGGCTTCCACTCCATGAATGTGCAGATAGTGTGTGATCACAGGATGCAGATTCTACAAGTCTGTGCAAGGTACCCAGGCAGCTCCCACAACACCTACATCCTCAGACACTCCCAAGTGCTGGGGCTCTTCAGTGCTCTGGCTGCGCTGGATGGATGGCTGCTGGGTGACGAGGGCTATCCCCTCAGAAGGTGGCTCATGACGCCTCTCTGCCATCCAAGAACAGAAGCTGAGCAGCGGTACAACAGGAGCCGCGGCTCCAGAAGGGCTGTGGTAGAGAGAACCATCAGTCTTCTCAAGATGTGCTTCTGTTGACTGGACTGCTTGGGGCACACTCCCGTACCCTACAGATTGCATCTCTCTGCAGAGCATAGTAGACTACCACTATCTTGCACTGGAAAGGGGGGATGCAGTTGATGATGGCATCAAGGTCTTCCTGGATGAGGCTGCACATGATGAATCCAGCAGTGCCTCAGAGGATGAGGAAGCACAGGGTGATGAGGGGCAGAACGACAACCCTCATTAACACCAAGGAGGCAGGGACACCTGGGACAATTTAATCCAAAGAACCTTCAGCTAGCTCCACACACATGGACCAGCAGGAGCAGCATTGACTGGAACTTCCACACGGGGCACTTTGGTCCCACACCTTCTACCTGTTCAGCTGCAGATAAGGCCTTAGTACAGAAACATTAATCTCCACTCACATGATAAATGTGAAAAAGGAAAAAGCACCACAAACAAAAGACCCTCAGCCATGGTAACAAAGGTGGACTATATTGTGTCCAAAAAGAAAAGCGCACAGCACTTTTTTGCGATAAGAAAAATATGGATCCCTATTCTAAGGCCAACACACAATCACCAGTGACATACCCATTGAGTGCCTAATGTGCCTTATGCTTAGGTTTGCGGGTGCTACGTCTAGGCACCACCCCATCGCTCGGAGTGGTTTGTGAGACACTCTGCTGTCCTGTTGGCCTCAATGTCCTCTGGCCCCTGGAGCCTGTGATGGCCCTGCCTGGGAGGTAGTGGCCAGTTCCAGAACTGGCACCTCCCCCAGTTGTCACAGCCTCAATGGAAGAAATGTTGACGGGAAGAGGAGCTGCTGCCCTTATCCAGAGCGCCCTGAGAGGAGCTCACACTGCACTGACATGAGGTCCCTTTCGACCTTGCTGCTCACCACAGATGCATGGGCACTGAGCACTGACGCTTTGTGTCCACAACATCTCCCACATTGGGAATGACCACCCATGGCCAGTACCACTGAGGGCTTGCAGGTCAGAGCATATCCTAATCATAAATTGTTCCATTCGATTGAAGTCGCTCTGAGTAGCCAATCTCTCAAAGCCTGAAGCTCTGCCCTGAGGGTCAAACCTTCACATACACTCTGCCTGGACTCCTCCGTTGCAGAGAGCTACTTAGGCATTCACTCATGCAACCCTGCCAGATGCAAACGCCCTTCATGCCACTTGTCCTGCAGCTGCTGCATTGGTGACAACTCCAGAAGCACGTCATCAGTGCCAGACTCAGCATGTGCCTCATCCCCTGCAGCCCTCTGGCTGCTGGCACCATCGGCACTTTCTGTCCCCACCATCTCCAGTGATTGAAGTGCCCTCTCCACTGTGACCCGGGACACTAGCTGGTGGTAAAGTCCCCACCGAGGTGTGTGTCTGCGCTGGTGCCTGGCTGGCTGAAATGATGTGTCACAAGTTGCACATGTTGCCCCTCGGGTGTGGAGGGGGGGCTGCGGTGTCGGTGTGGGTCACTCTGGTGGTGATGCTGAAATTAACAACAAGGACAGTGCATCAGTTAGCGTTCATTCACTTCAACCTTTCATCCCTTCCCCAAACCCCACCCCCCCACCCTCATAAGTCACTCATCCTTCAAGATCCTAAGGAGATGAACATTTTTGAGGTGGGAAAGAGTCAAGAGGAGCCCCAACCATTAAACACACATGCAGACAGGCTGGTCAGATGGCCTCAGGGATGCCACATGGCTTGTTATGAACCATAGGAGTGGGGACAGTGCAGAGGTACCTGACCTGGATTCGTTGTGGGGCTGAGGAAACATCACAAACAGTTGTGACATTTGCCGTGGATCACAGGAGATTGAGAGGTCACATTATTGACCTTCATTCCGTAAGGAGGGGCATAGACCAGGTGGGCAGGTGGTTACTCCTCCCTGCACCAAGGGATAATGTTATGTCGTATTTATCTAAGTTGAGTGCCATGAGGGTCACAGCTGAGGTGCTGAGGACCTTTTGGACAGAGTAATGTGGGACGCACTGGCTGAAAGGGTGGTGGAGATCCCAAACCCCCTCAGATGAAATAAGTCTTTGGCTGTTCAGCAATGATCCAATGGCATGTTAGACCATGGTGATAGTGGTCACAAATGGGATAAGGTGGCTTTGGAAGGTCACGGAGGTGTGATTCCTCAAGGGGGTGAGGGTCCCTTCTGTATGACCCACATGTCAGTGTCTGTCAGTGAATAAGCAGTGTTGCAGCATTAACAATTGCAGCAACCATCAGTGGTTTGGATGGTGGGCAGACCCCAGCCTCACCTACACCTGGCCTCCTGCCCAGCTCCATGGCCTGCTCTTTGAAGGGTGTGAGGCACTGGAGGGTGTGCCCACCTCCAGTCCTCAGGCACTCCCAGGCATTGTGGTGACTTTTTGCCTGCAAAACAGACTATTTACTGGAGCTGGTCACTCATGTACTCTGCACGTGCACACCGCACCCGAACCACAGTGGCCCATCTGAGGCCTCCAGCGGCTCCTGTCCACACTACTGGTGATCAGTCCCCAGAAGATAATATGGCTGCTCTCAACCCCCTCCCCCCAACGGCCACTTAAACACATTCGGCGTCCATCACTTTGAATAGCACATGGGTCTTAGCGCCCATGGCAAGGAGGCACAACTAGGTGTGGTGCCAAGGCCAGCAGATGGCACTTGCCCAAAACACCTTAAGGCTCCCCTTCCACCATCTCACTACCATCAAAAGACGTGTTGGAGTTCTGTGTATGTCTAGCTGTCTCTCCTGCAGCCTGCGCCCCCCTTGCTCATGCTGCTGTCCACTCGGTCCTCCCTCCCTCTCTCCATGAGTGACCATGGTGCACTGCCTCAAGCAGGCTGCCTGGCCACTCTTTATACAGACTGTCAGCTCCCCATTGGAACCAGCAGTCTGAGGCCGCCTGTCCACATGACTATTTCCTGTTCTCCACAGGAGTCGCCCACCCAATGGGTGGGCATTGATTGGTCTGGCCTGTGGAAAATGGCACGGAGAGTTTCTCCAGCAGCAATCGGCCGCCTGCCTTCTACAGGATTGGTCAGGCCCGTCTGACCGACAAATGGAAAATTCTGCCCTTGGTGTTTGCTCATGGGTGAAGAGTTTATGGGTCATAGGTCTGACTGCCACCATTGGTCCTGCAACCAATCTGACCAGCAGGTTCTCTTTGGCAACAGATGAAGGTGTAGTTACTGCTGGGGGTAATTGGACCTGCCTTTCTCCTTTTCTCTAGCTGGCCCTTTGTTCAGACTAAGGTTCCTGCACCATCCCTAAGGTGACATCCTGTCTTTTCCGAGGAGTCTCTGTTCCAAGTCGGATGCCCAGCTGCTCTTCGAGATAAAATCCTGGACCACTTGCAACAGTTTTTGATCCAGGCGTTTTTGGCTCACATCTCCGGTAACTGCCCATGCGTTAGTGATTTGAAAAGGGCCTCGCACCGTCTGCAGAATTTGTTTGCGTGGTGTCTTCCCCTGTTCGTTGAGTAGAGATTACACTATAATCAAATATTGTTCATGAGCCTGAATCTGGATTGTTTGAGGTTAAAACAAGTTCTGAGCCAGGAATTTGAAGTATAGTTGTTGCTGGAGAACTTGATGCCCGATCCTTAGTATTGGAGTTCTGTCCACTTTAAATATTTAACCTCCATCCAAGCCGCATATCTGTTGACAGGTTTAGGTCTGGACATTTGGGGAATATCCATCCATGCTAAATTGACGATTTCATCAGTGCCATTTCCTTCATGCGTCCCTCTTGGACCACCCTTTGGGGGATTTTTGATTTCCCTGAGCACTTTAAAATTCCTCAGGGATTTGATTGTCTTTGTTCTTGATACCACAGAATTCAAACAAGGCCTGAATCACCATGTCCGGTGAGATCCCCAAAGCCCCTAATTTCTGAATAATGGTCAAAAGAATTGACTTCAAGTCTCGGCATGGCTAGACAACTATTACGGTTTCGGCTGTAGAGAATTCCATTTATGTGCAGTGGAAGGTGGAGGATTTCTTTTGTTGCATTTTTAATGGATTGATCGAGTTTCACCAACGTGTTTTGTGATACCTCTGCGAGGATTAAATGAAAATAGATCCTCGGAATTGTGGGCTTTAAGGGTTTTGATCCTTTGGATAGGTTGAAGTGCTGCCTCCTTCAAATTCACTATCCATCCATCGATTTTTGGATCCCCATTGCTCCCCAGTTACCCCTGACCAGAGTTTGATTCTGACTCCCACATATTTGTCTCCTGGATTACGTATGAGATTGGACTTCCCCTCAACTGGCAGTTCGCCATACTGTTATACTGAAACTTATTCCTCTTGTGGATGAAGAGGATTCCCTTGGTCTTCCTGGCATTCATCTCCAACCCTGTGTTCTGGCAGAATTCCTGTACTAAGTTCTTGGTCATGCCTGAATAGGAGTCTGAGTAACGCAATGTCATCCGTGAGCACCAGAGCTGAGCAACTAACCTGTGTTCTCTGGAAGGCATGTGGATGCCCAGCTGTGCCTCCTGTAGGGAACAGATTAGAGGGTCCATCGCAATGTTGAACGGGTTTGGTGATAACAGGTCACCTTGACCCCTCCTGATATTTATAGGTTCAGTTTGCCCATCTTCAGATTCAATATATGTGCTAATTTCAGAGGACAGATCTGTGAGCGTTGTAATAAATCTTTCTGGCAGCCTCGCTCTCTTTGAAGTACCTCTGAGCATTTTATGCCCAATGGAATAGAACAGCTTAGCCAGTACCACAAAGACAATGTCCAGCTCTTTCCTGTTGCGTTTGGCCCCTTTTTCATGATACTTAGAACTGTGATGTTCTCATTACAACCAGGAGTCGCCACCAGAAACCCTTTTCATAAGAACATAAGAACTAGGAACAGAAAGCAATTCAGCCCCTCGAGCCTGCCTCACCATTCATTACGATCATGGCTGATCTCATTTTGGCCACAAATTAGAAATCTGTCTCTCCTCGAATTTAATCAGTGCCCCAGCATCCACTGCACTCTGAGGTAGTGACTTCCACAGATTTATGACCCTTTGAGAAAAGTAATTCCTAATCATCTGATTTAAATCTACCACTCCTTAGCCTTAAACTATGGCCGTTTATTCTAGAGTGCCCCACAAGGGGAAACATCCACTCCACAAATCATAAAACACTAGTGAGTATAGGTCCATGCAGCTCAATCTCTCCTCAAGACAAACCCTGTATCTCTATTAATCTATTGAACATCCAGTCAACCACCTCCAGTGCAACTACATCCTTCCTCAAGTAAGGGGACCAAAACTCTGCACAGTACTCCAGGTTCGGTCTCACCAATGCCTTGTACAGCTACAGCAACACTTCCCTATTTTTCTATTCATTTAGCAATAAATGCCAAAATTCCATTTGCCTTTTATATTACCTGTTGTACCTGCATTCTAGTTTTCAGCAATTCATGCACCAGGACACCCAGATCCCTCTGCACTGAAGCATTGTGAAGTTTCTCTCCATTTTAAATACAAAGTCACTTTTTTTATTCTTCTGACTAAAAGGGATAACCCCTCACTTATCCACGTGAAACTCCATCTACCAAAATTTGGCCCATTGACCTAACCTGTCCATATCCATTTTGTAAATTTCTTATTTCTTCCTTGCAACTTACTTTCCCACCTATATTGGTGTCATCTGCAAATTTATCTATAGTACCTTCTATCCCTGAATCCAAGTCATTAATATAGACAGTAAATAGTTGGTGCCTCAGGACTGAACCCTGTGGCACCCCACTTGTTACAGCTTGTCATCCAGAAAAAGACCCATTCATCCTTTCTGCCTGAGGTTGATCTGGATCATGTCACTTAAGCGTTTGGTGATAATTTTAATGGAGTCATAATAAAATTGGGCTGATTGTTATTGGTCGCCAGTTGTCTATGCGTTTTAGTTTGTCGTCTCTTTGCAATGAGAACTGTGTGGCTCTTTTTCATGACCCTTGGGATGGAAGTTGACTTGAGCCAGAGGGAGGAGACATGGAAGCCTGTCTTCGTACTCTGCCTGGACGTCCATGATGTCTTCCAACTTCATCCCATCAGCTCCTGCTGCCGTGTACTTATCAATGCCTTTAATTGCTGCATCCTCAACCTCTTCCTTCTGTATGGGCTCTTTCAAAGAGTAGTAATCTCTCCTTCTGTTATATAATGTAAACTTTTGGGGGTTTGCTTTATTAGGTTTTGAGTGTTTCTTCGAGATCAGCTTTGCTGTGTGGACATTGTAGGGTGGACGGTGCATCCAGGATTTGCCGTGCTATCTTTCTCCTGTCTGTTTTGTAAGCTAACTGAGTTGCTTTGAAATTTGCTTCTTTAGCTGCCACTTATTCTTGGATTTTGTGTTTCGGCCTCTCCTTGGGGTGAGCTTCTGTCTTCCTGGACCTCCTGCCAGTTTCCTCTTCCTTTCCTTCAGTTAATATAACATCTGTGATGCTTTCAATGAGGCTGATGGCCATGGCTTTTGTTTCTGGATTGTTCCGTACCACCATTAGTTCTGCAGCTGATCATCCAGATCCATGTGTCTGGAGATACCGACCGGGGGTCGCACATTACTCACCATTTGGGGACTGTTTTCCCCCTCACCACCTCTGCGTCATC
Organism: Isurus oxyrinchus; assembly: GCA_026770705.1. Taxonomy (NCBI): domain Eukaryota; kingdom Metazoa; phylum Chordata; class Chondrichthyes; order Lamniformes; family Lamnidae; genus Isurus; species Isurus oxyrinchus. The sequence continues at coordinate 45,419,479 of JANJGN010000023.1, forward strand.
CCCCCTCTTGTGGATTTTCCGTTCCCCAAGCACCTTCAGTCTGGCTGCTTTGCGGTGATGATACACTCGTTGTGATCTTCTCTTGGAAGCAATCTGCCTGCTGGTTTTAGATGTGAGATGGGCTGCTATCTGTTTGTTGATGTCTGCACAGCCTTCCTACCACTTCATTAATTCTCTGAGGAGGTCGGTTTCCTCTTTAGTCCATTTATAATCTCTCTGGCCAGGCTTTGCTTGTGGTAGGTGAGCTGCTAATCTTTTCACGTTACGTACTTCGGTGTGTCTATAATGCTCATGCTGGCTGAGCCCCACTTGCCATGTGACCTGCATTTCAGTGTTCACATGCATAGATCGTACCGGTGAGAGGTGGCCTTACCCCTTTACATTTGCTGTAATGACAAGCAACCGAATTGTAATCACTAGATTTGGAGCAAATTGTGTGAAGATGTTTAATCTGATGTCTCACGGCCATGTGTTTGCAGAACTCACCCACCCCGGGGAGTAGCAGATGGCAGAGCAGCCCATCAACGGGGTATTGGATCTCCAGTTCACTCTGTACGGTTCTGTCGTCACTGGGTGGCAGCTCCACAGGCTCGATGTAGGTTGGTGGAATATCTGTCTGGTCTTGGGGCTCCTCAACCCCATTATTGTCCAAAGTTACCGATCCCTTCAAGTTTTTGTTATCAAAGGTCAGCACGTCGATGGCTCTCGTGTCACCCATTTCGCTTAGAGGACTTGACTCTGGCACCCTCATGTTATTTGTCATTCCCTATTAAGGGTTCCGGATCTTCCAGCCTGGCTTGTTTCGCTGGTTCCCTGTAGGGAAGGTAATAGCTCTAAATGGTCTTGAATCCACCTCAGCAGTTTGTGTTGAGGTGGACTATTTCTCTAGTCGGTTGAGCTCAGAACTAGCACTTGTATAGCATTTGCAACTTGTGCCATTGCCTGCAACAAAAGGCACAACTGTGGGGACGTTTTTTCTCCGGGTCGCTTCCCACCCAGGCTGCTCTGACCAACGACAGTCAACCATTTTTATACGATAATGCTGGTCTCCTCAGACCACAATCCACACTGTGCTCTTTCGAATGTCTTTTAGCCAACGAAACCTTTTCTATCTGTGCCAACCCTAATAACGGTGACATTGTTACCAGCAGGAGCCACTAGGAGGCACAACCGATGCTGTGGTTGGCGAGAACACCAAACCACCACAGGTCACGTAACTACTAACCAGACGGACTCACTAGCGAAGCTGCCACCATCAGTCATAGTTACTCCCGCCAACTGAGAGCATTCCACCTAGTCCCACTCCCCTGCCTTCTGCCCATAACCTTGCACATTCTTTCGTAGGTAGAAATCAATTTTTTCAACACCATTATTGTCCAAAGTTACCGTTCCCTTGAACTTTTTGTTATAAAATGTCAGCCTTTTTATGACTCGTATCATCCCTTTAGCTTTGAGGGCTGGTCTCCAGTTCCTTCTCGTGTTGTTTGTCATTCACTATTGAGGGTCCCGGATCTTCCAGCCTGGTTTGTTTCACCAGTTCCCTGTAGGGTAGGTAGTAGTTTCTAAATGGTCTCGAATCCACCTCGGCAGTTTGTGTTGAGATGGGCTTTTTCTGTACTACATTGAGATCGGAACTAGCACTTGCAACTTACGCAGTGGCCTGCTACAAAAGACACAACTGTGGGGAGGTTTTGTTCTCCGGGTCACTTCCCACCCAGGCCGCTCTGACCGACGGTCGACCATTTTATACAATAATGCTGGTCTCTGCAGACCACAACCAACACGGTGCTTTTCCGAAAGTCGTTTAGCCAACAAAGCCTTTCATATCTGTGGAACCTCGGATAACGGTGACATTGTTACCAGCAGGAGGCACGTCTGATGCTGCAGATGGTGAGAACATCAAACCACCACAGGTCACGTAACTATTATCCAGACAGACTCACTAGTGAGGCCACCACAATCAGTCATATTACTCCTGCCAAATGAAAGAGCATTCCCCTAGTCCCAGTGCCCGGCCTTATCCCCGTAACCTTGCATATTCTCTCGCTTATGTAGTAATCCAGTTTGCTTTTGAATGCCTTGATTGATCCTGCCTACACCACCCTTTCAGGAAGATTGTTCCAGACACCAACCACCCTCAGTGAAGAAAAATTTTCCTCACTCCACATTTATTCCTTTTGCCAATTATTTTGACTCTGTGCCCTCTAGTTCATCTCTTGTATGGGAACAGTTTCTCACAATGTACCTGTTTCATTACCCTCCTCATGATGTTGAACATCTCTATCAAGTCTCCCATCAGCATTCTTTTCTCCAAGGAACACAATCCCAACCTACCCTCATAGCTACATCCTGTGTATCCCTGGAATCATTCTTGTGAATATCCTCTGTACTGTCTCCAATGCCTTCTCCTCATTCCTGAAGTGTGGTGCTCAGAACTGTATGCAATACTCCAGATGAGGCCAAACTGTCTTATACAAGTTCCTATTATTATATTATCTCAGGCTTTATGCTTTGTTAACTATTCTCTCAACATGCCCTGCCATCTTCACTACCTATGTACGTATACAGAGGTCCCTCAGTTCCTGCATCTCCTTCAGAGGCTGCCCCTCTATCAAATATACTGTCTCTCCATATTCTTCCTGCCAAACGAATCACCTCCCACTTTGCAGCAATAATCTTCGTTTGCCATTTGTTTTCCCAATCCACAAACATGTCTATGCCATTTTTATTTTGAGTTCAAGACTAGTCTCATCACAATTGCCAACATTTCCCATCTTGCATCATCTGCAAATTTTGAAATCATGCCCTGCTCACCACAGTCTAAGGAAGAGCAAGTTTCCCAACACCGACCCCTGGGGAACTCCGTTACAAACTTTCCTCCAATCTGAAAAACAACCATTAACCCATTACTGTTGCATGTCCCTCAGCCAATTTCTATCCAAGCTCTTACTTTACCCTTTATCCCATGAGCTAGAATTTTGCCTAAGTCTGTGGCACTGTATCAATGCCAAATCCATACATACCATGTCAGTGTGTTTCCCTCATCAACCTTCTGTTATCACCTCAAAAACATCAAGTTATTTAAACAAGAGTTTCCTTTAATGAATCCATGCTGGCTTCCTTAATTATCCCACACTTGTTTAAGGTCCTGGTACCATATCTATTTTAAGTAAAGATGGCCTTTCCAACACCACCTTCCTCAATTGAATGTTCTTCTGATGTAGCAGTTACTACCTCTCACCCCAACCTAGGTACGTTTCTAAAAAACAGATGCAAAGTATTCATTCCACACCTCCGCAATTGCTCCAGCCTCCACATGCAAGTCACCTTTTATGTCTCTAATCAGCCCTAATCTCACTTACCACTTCTTATTTACATGTTTACAGAAGACCTTGGGATTCCCATTTTATGTTTGCTGCCAGCCTCTTTTCATGCTCTCTCCTTGCTTTTCTCATTAGTTTCTTCACTTCACCTCTGGTCCTTCTACATTCACCCTGGTTTTCCATTGTATTTTTCTACCTGGCATCTGGCGTACACACTTCTCCCTTTTTATCTTTACCTCCTATCTCACATCATCCAGGGCTTTCTGGATTTAGTTGTCCTACCTTTTCCCCTCCAAGGGAATATATCTTGACATTTCCTGCAATACTTTTCCTTTGAAGGTGGCCATTGCTCAGCCACTGTCTCTTTTCTGCCAATATTTGATTTCAACTTGCTCGACTCGGATGCATCCTCATCCTGTTGAAGTTGGCTTTCCCCCAATTATTCCTGTTCTGGATTGTTCACTGTCCTTTTCCATGATTAATGTGCACCTTGTGATACAATAGTCACTGCCCCCTAGAGCCTGTCTGTTCTACTTGAACCTTTATCTGGCTTCTACAGCAGGTCAAATCATGAACTGGGCCCCAGGTGTCACTGTGTACCCTATATTGGCTCATGCTAGTGGTTCCATTGCCCTTGTCCTGTCACAAGTTGTATATACACATTTCTCTGAGCCATCACCTCCAGGTTACAGTTGATATGTTGTGCGCTTTGAGTCAAACCCACATGTCGGCTGAACACATTCAGGTGATATGGGCACAACACTACATGGTCATGGAGTTCCCCTACTCCTCCTTGATGCCCACATGTACACCATCTAGAATGACACTAATATCTTCCACCCAGTTTTCTGGCACTGTCCATTGTTACTGATCCATTGCCAGTATCCTGAGAACTGTTCCCATCATAGCCTGTAGTCAGGATAAAATTTGGGGCTGGCATGGGTCCATGAGATTGGCATAAGTACTCCTAGCCTTTAGGCACTATTGTCAATCCATGATGGTATGTAACGTTACTACAAATTCTCTAAATTACGACACTCTGGGCACCGTACATAAAACCTGAAATGTCTTTCCTGGTCCTGTATGAAATTGCCTATGGTCTGGGCACGGGTTTCCAGCTCAGCTATTTATTTTTAGGTGAATAGTCATTACTCAGTCATCCTGTAACTCTTGTCCGTCAATCTCATTACCCTTCCCCAATATTCTCTAGTGTTTGTCAGGTATTGACCTGCATTTGCTTCTGGGCATCAAGACCAGTGACATCCCTGTATTAAACACTGGAGCCACATCATTGCTCAAACACCTTTTATGTCTTCCACCCACCCCCCTGTAGGAGGTCGTGGTGTGTGTCAGCTTCACCTCTGACTTCTGAGCAGTCTGAATCACTCCAACTCCCTGGGTTCTAGACCTTGGACTTACTTGGGGCTTGTGACAAAGTGCAGCAGACAACTGGTATTGGTGCAAGGAAAAAAACCTGGGTTTATTGAAGTCACAAATGAATTTAAAAGATTAGGATTACACTGAGATTATACAGACTTACAATGTACTTAGTTATGAATGGGGAACACCAGGCATAAGGAGGGGAAATGATGCTACTAATCCAGTTATCCTTGTCCAACCCCCAAAACCTAACTAAATTGAACTAGGAGAGGTCAGGGATCATGCTTACCAACCAAGGTTCCTTGACAGTTCGAAATCCAGCCAGGTAAGCTGGTTGTAGTTCTGGGGTATTCTTTGTGTCCTCTGGGGCCTGCTATCCCCAAGTGGTTCTGGTCTGTGGAATCTGTGAAGGTTCTTCAGTTGGGTGGAGGGTGTGGTTGTGGGTGGTCAATCTTCATGGAGGGCTGTGGTTGCGACCTTGTTGTCGTCTGAGCCTGCCACCCCGTGCCCCTCACTGATGTTGCCTGTGGCCCTGCAAACCTCCAGATCTCCTTCCTCACTTGGCTCAGCTACCTCTCCCTGCTTAAACTCTGCTTCAACCACTCCAAAACTCCTCACCCCTCCTCCACTTCACTGGTTGCCCAGTTATACTGTTTTTTTTTTGAATTTCTTATCTGAATCCAAATCAAGGTTAGTTCTTTGTCAGATTAAGGTGGGCTTCTTCAGGGGATTGTTGTCTTGTTTTTAATGGGCTCGCATGATGTTTATCCTTGTCTTCCTGCCCCCATAGTCTTGAACTGAAAGCCATTGTATTTGTGGAGTATTGATAGGTTCACATAATTGCATTGACTGTGGCCTTCCTGCCTTAGTAGTCATTAGTGATTATTTATGAAAGATTTTGAAGGGCTTTCTTTTCGTGTAATATGAACTCTTTCTCTGGGTTGATTATTTTAATGGGAAGAACGTGTATTCTGCCTCCTCTCGTTGTCTGGTTTCCAGCAATAATCCGCACTGCTCTCAACAAGCCCGGGCATGTCCAGTCCCAGGCCTTCATGGGCCTAGCCTCCTGTCTGCAGTGTTCTACGCTTAACTCAGCAGTTGGGTCCTCTGCCATAAAAGTCCAAAAGTCATATCCTTGTTGATATGAAAAATGTGGTATTTTTGAGAACCCTTCAGCCCCCATGTCAATGGAACTGATGCTGAATGATTGCAGAATGCTCAATATTGAATTGCTTTTCCAAGTGCTTGGCTGACTTTTCTCCCACATCCCGAACCATGTGTTTGTGAACTTTCATATCTCAGTCAACAGATGGAAGGATGTTTCTTTAATTCCTGGCAGGAAATAATTGTGCTATGTGACGGCAGTTGCCCTGCACCATTGCCCATGATAATGGCTCTCAGTCTCTGGAGCCAGAATTTCTATTTCGCTCACCCCTCTTGGGTTAGTTAACCCTTAGTGTCTGTACAGTGTGGTTTAGCTATTTTTATATTCTCACAGCTTGGGTCATGTCCTTCAGTTCTCCACCACTCCACCCCACCTTTTAATATTCCTTTTACAGTAGAGATATTTCCTCCGTTGATTCTTGTGATGGTGAGCGCATGGCTGGTTTCAGCCAAATTGTACATTTGTTTATTCAGTTAATTAATTTGGTTCCATCACCAAATCCCCTTTGAAATTTTCCAGGTTTTTCCTGTTTTTTGTTTTTGCTTGCATGGTAACAGATATAATACCATAATCAATTGTACGATTTACTTTTGAGGTGCAGATTGAATTCAAGGGGGAACGTCAATATTTAGAGCTACATCCCATCAAGCTGGGGTATTTATTTCCTTGATCTCTCGTTTCCCTAGGCAGAATTTTACCCTCTGCATGCAGGCATATGCCCGAAAATGAAATAAAACTAGTTGATATCAGTGTTTGCGCGGGTGAGACACATCTCTGCAAGGTACCCTGGCAGCTCCCATGATGCTTATATCCTGAGACACTCACACCCAGGCGTCAGGGCTCCAGCCTGATTGGATGGATGGTGACTGCGTGACTAGGGCAATCAGCTCAAAAGGTGCCTCATGATGCCTCTCCGCCACCAAGAACAGGGGTTGAGCAGTGGTACAAAAGCCAGCCCTACACAAGGGCGGTGGTAGAGAGAACAATCAGTCTTAATGTGCTTCTGATGCCTGGACCACTTGGGGTGCACTGCAATACTACTTTGTTGTTATGAATCTTTTTGGCAGCCCCACTTTGAAGCGGCTCTGAGCATTTTATGCTGAACGGAATCGAACGCCTTAGCCAGATCCACAAAGACAACGGCCAGTTCTTTCCTGTTGTGTTTGGCCCCTTTCATGATACTTAAAACTGTGATATTCTCAATACAACCAAGGGTCACCACCAGAAACTCTTTTCATAAGAACATAAGTACTAGGAGCAGGAGAATGCAATTCAGCCCCTCGAGCCTGTAATGAATGGCAGGACAATCACGGCTGATTCATTTTGCCCTCGAATTAGAAATCTGTCTCTCCTCAAATTTATTCATGTCCCAGCATCCGCGGAACTCTGAGGTAGTGACTTCCACAGATTCATGACCCTTTGAGAAAAGTCATTCCTGCTCATCTCTGATTTAAATCTACCGTCCCTTAGCCTAAAACTATGGCCTCTCATTCTGGAATCCCCCAGTAGGGGAAACATCCGTTCCACATTTACTTCGTCTATCTCCTTTAGCATCTTATATACCTCCAATTGAGAGATTATCCTTTAAACTCTGAGTATAGGCCTAAACTGCTCAATCTCTCCTCATAAGACAAGCCCTGCATCTCTGGAATCAATCTAGTGAACATACTCTGAACCGCCTCCAGTGCCATTACATCCTTAAGTGAGGGGACCAAAGCTCTGCACAGTACTCCAGGTTTGGGGTCTCCAATGCCTTGTACAGCTGCAGCAACACTTCCCTATTTGGATTCTATTCCTTTAGCAATAAATGCCAAAATTCCAATTGTCTTCCTTTATTTCCTGTTGTACCTGCATTCTAGCTTTCAGCAATTCATGCACCAGGACACCCAGATCCCTCTGCACTGAAGCATTCTGAAGTTTCTCTCCATTTAAATAATAAGTTGCCTTTTTATTCTTCTGACCAAAATGGATAACCCCTCACTTATCCACGTTAAATTCCATCTGCCAGAATTTGGCCCATTTACCTGACCTGTCCATATCCATTTTGTAAATTTCTTATTTGTTCCTTGTAACTTACTTTCCCACCTATTTTGGTGTTATCTGCAAATTTATCTATAGTACCTTCTATCCCTGAATCCAAGTCATTAATATAGACAGTAAATAGTTGGTCCCTCAGGACTGAACCCTGTGGCGCCCCACTTGTTACAGCTTGTCATCTAGAAAAAGACCCATTAATCCCTTCTGCCTGAGGTTGATCTGGACCATTCTCCCCCTCCCCCACTGCCAAAAGCCAGGTTGTGTTTCACTGTGCAGAGCGCAGCACCAACCATCCACTATCTGGCACTGGAAAGGGGGACACAGGAGGAAGATGATCTTGATGCAGCTGCATAGGCAACAGGCGATGAGTCCAGCAGTGAGTCTGTGGATGAACATGGTGAGATCACTGAGGGCATAGACACTGACCTGGGTAAACTCCAGGGAGGCAGGGACTCTCTGAACGCTTTGATCCATTGCTACTGCAGCTAACCCTACTGAAGAACAGCCACCACCACATGAGGGCTGCAGGCTCCACACTTAATCCCTGACAGGACCTGTTCCTTGGCTAATAATATACATTCTGCCATTGCAATGAAATTTAAGGAGTCACATTTCATAACATGGCTTACCCCACACCTACACAGCAAATGAAGTATCCAGAGGCCAGTTGCAAAAAGAAACATAATTTGTTGCTGACGAACAGCAGAAATGAACATTGACTGGTGTTTTACATCACACCATTCAATAAAAGAACAAAAATGGGGGGAACAAGTGATCAAGCTATGTTGTGATTGAGGTGTTTTATGGTTTCACTAGCAGGTACTACATCTAGGTGCTCCAGCCTCACTAGCATTGGAGACAGCCTGCTGACTCTGCAGTCCTGTTGGCCTTAATGACCTTGGCAGGTGTCCAGTGGCCCATGGAGCCTGTACTGTCCCTGCCTGAGAAGGAATGTTATTGCCATGGCTGGTATCTCCCCTGTCATTGCAGCCTCATATGCCATGGTCACTGGCAGAGTAGCTGCTACTGTATCTGGAGTGCCCTGAGGAGCCTGCAGAGATGACAGGCTGATTATGCACCAATTCCAGTTTGCATTTGATGTCCCTGCTCACCATTGATGGCTGGGTACCTAGCTGAGCAATCCATCTTCCACACTACCACTGAGCTGCTGAGGTCATTACTGGTGTGAGGGCTTGCATTTCCGGGAACGTCTGAGCCCCTGGAGGAGCCTGTCCATGAGAGTCGCCACTCCCTCCATGGAGGAGGCAGTGTGTTTGGCCATGAGGGTCAATGCAGTGCTATTCTCTACAGGGACTCCTCCAGAACAGACACCATGGCACGCATTCCCTCATGTATCCCTGCCAGATCTTCCACACCCGGCTGGACATCCAGCATCTGCTGCCTCATGGATGACTTCAGAGGCCTATCAGCCATTGACTGAGCATTGACCTGGTCCCCAGCAGCGCTCTGCCAATGCCCTGGACTCTGCCTCCATCTGCACCAAGCAAGTGTGAAATGGACTCCCCCACGTGCACTGAGATAATAGATGGCGATCTTATGCCCACTGAGGTGCTGGTATCTGCGCTGTTGCCTGCTCAACAGAGGATGATGGTGGTCCTCAGGGGTCAGGGGTGGGCCTTCAGGCTCATCAGAACGAGGGGCTGCTGGTGAGTATAAAAGGGAGAAGAAGCACATGTCAATAGTTTGTCATTAGACTGTCCGTGTGTATGCCTGGCACCCTGATGAGAGAGATCTGCATCATGGTGCCCTCATCTCCCCATTATCAATGGGGGTTCCAGGTTTGAGGGTCCCATCAATATACAGACTACACTGCAATGGTTGCAAAGACCACATTCACACCTCAGTGCACTGCAGTCTTACCTCCCTCTGGCACCCCAATCTCACTGCAGCTGCTACTCTCACTCTAATATTTGAAATCCAGTGGGATGTCCAGCTCAACTGTTCAGCAAAGTGACCCATGCCAACAGGGTACTCACCCTTCCCGATTGCAGGAAATCATTCAAGTGCTTTCGGCACTGCACCCATGTGTGCCTCACCACATTGTGGCTGAAGACCCTGGATGCCACCTCCATCCAGGCCTCTTTTGGTGAGGTGGGGGGGTGGCTGCTTCCAGTCCCTGGGGACAAGTGTTTCTCCCCTTGCTGTCATCTCCAGGAGGGCAGTGAGTCTCTCATCTGAGAAACGTGGGGATGACCTGCCCTGCTGACCTGCCCTCCCGCCTGCCGTGTCCACCCGCTATGGTCTCCATTCACAGGAGATCCGCGTCCTTTAGTGGCAGCTTTCCAGGGGCTGCCCAGGCTGCATTTGAATTGGCTGCTGGGATGTCACTGGACCCAATGGACAAGACCCCACCCTATCACCCTCCCTCATTGGCTGCGTTTTACACTGAGGGGGCCTTAATTGGCCCATCCTTGTAAAATCATGGTGAGCTGCCAATCGCCGGTGGCACAGTTCCCTGACCAACCCTGCCAAGCACCTCCTCTGAGGGTAAAATTCTGCCCCCGCTTTTCCCCCTAATGTTTTTGGGAAAGCTCTGCATCCTTTACCAGTTCTGTCAAATGTTTGGGTAATGGTGGCATATCAGACCCAAAATGGGAGATGTAATCCTGGAAATTATTGCTCAGGTTTATTGGGGAGTGATCCAAGATAGGATTATCATTTCACTGACTCTTTACAATGCAGGAGGAGGCTATTTGTCCAACGAGACTGTACTGAATCATTTAATACGCACAAATTAATGCAGCGCCCAATCAGAGTATTTACGTGGCTCGTCCAGGTTGTGACTTAACTCCAGGAGTGACCAAGGCAGGTGACTCAGGTGACAGCGGAGCAGGAGAATAACTGACCATGATCCTCTGTTGGACAAGCGTGAATATTCATCCCATATGTACTGATGATACTAAGTGGCCGATCACAGTTAGTGGTCAGAAAACCTATCCTGAATAACATCATCTGATTGTGTTGCTATCTTTATTAATTAAGTATATTAACATAGGAAAAGCTGCTTTAGTTAACATTTATAATTAATAGCATGCACCCACCACCCAAATAATGACCAAGGTAACCACCAAAACCATTGTTAGACTAACATGATCACAGCAAATATATTACCAAATAACGCACACTACCCACTCACCAGGGATCAGGATCTGGACTTCTCACTGTCGATATACAATACCTTTCTCGTAGCACCTTCCCGTCCTTCATCTTGGGCTTGCGATATTGAACCAAGTGAGCTCTGTTAAACGACTGATTACTGGCCTTCAAGTATTTGCAGAAGTTCCAAGGTCAGAGATCATCAGTCTTGAAGTTGGGTGAAGGAGTTCTATTTCTGGATCTTCAGGAATCGCATGAAGATTTTGTTCACATTGAACCACTTTCCTCTTGCTCCCATGACTAATCTGAAGAAGGTAACTGACACGCCACTGGTCAGCTCTCGTATTTTGTCCTTTAGGTGTTGACACTTCCGTTCTTTCTCGGCCCAAGCTTTCTCCAGCAAATTATTTTCTTCAAACTGCACTTGCATTGACAACCGCTACTACTCCATCCTTGACGAGTACTACCAGGTCTGGCTTCCAGAGGGTCCCGTCTTTTCCAAAGCTTCGGTTCCAAGTTGGATACCCAGCCGCACTTCGAGAGAAACTGCTGCAAGTAGTCCAGGATTTTTTGATCCCAGCGTTTTAATGAACGGACTGTCACCGGAGATGTGATTCAAAAAGGGCCTCACGTCGTTTCAGGACTTGTTTGCATGGTGACTTCCCCTGTTTATGGTGGATCCTGTTGGATAGACATTACACTATAATCAAATACTGTTCATGAGCCTGAATCTGGATTGTTTGCTGTTAAAACCGGTTCTGAGCCAGGAATTTGATGTATAGTTGTTGCCAGAGAACTTAATGCCCGATCCTTGGTATTGGAGTTCTGTCCACTTTAAATATTTAACCTCGCTCCAAGCTGCATTTCTCGTCAGATTTTGGTCTGGACGTTAGGGGGATATCCATCCATCCTAACTTGATGATTTCTTCAGTGCCATTTCCTTCATGTGTCCCTCTTGGGCCACCCATCTCCTTGAGGGATTTTTCGAATTCCCTGAGCACTTTAAAATTCCTCAGGGATTTGATTGTCTTTGTTCTTGATACCATGGAATTCAAACAAGGCCTGAATCACCATGTCCACTGAGCTCTCCAATGCCCCGAATTTCCGGATATTGACTGAAAGAATGTTGGACTTCGAGTCTCGGCATGGCTAGACCACGATTACGGTTACTGCTGTAGAGAATTCCATCCGTTATGTGCGGTGGAAGGTGGAGGATTTCTTTTTTGTTGCTTTTTAATAGATTGAGTTTCACCAACGTGTTTTGCAATACCTCTGCGAGGATTAAATGAAAATAAAACCCACGATTCCGAGGATCTAAGGGTTTTGATCCTTTTAGATTGAAGTGCTGCCTCCTTCAAATACGCTATCCATCCATCAATTTTTGGATCCCCATTGCTCCCCAGTTACCCCTGGCCAGAGTTTGATTCTGACTCCCACATATGTGTCTCCTGGAGTTAGTCCCACTCCCCTGACTTCTACCCATAACCTTGCACATTTTCTTTCTTAGGTAGAAATCAATTCTCTTTTGAATGCCTTGATTGAACCTGCCTACACCACCCTTTCAGGAAGCTGGTTCCAGACCCCAACCATCCTCGGTGAAAAAAATTTTCCTCACACCACGTTTACTCCTTTTGCCAATTATTTTCAATCTGTGCCCTCTAGTTAATCTCTTGTATGGGAACTCTTTCTAACCTATGTACCCTGTTTCATTATCCTCAGGATCTTGTATATCACTATCAACTCTCCTCTCAGCCGCCTTTTCCCCAAGGAAACGATCCAAACCTCTCCAACCTACCCTCATAGCTACATCCTGTTTATCCCTGGAATCATTTTTGTGAATGTCCTCTACTTACATCAGGAAGGATATGAAGGCATTTGAGTATGGTGCTCAGAACTGGACGCAATACTCCAGATGAGGCCTGTCTTATACAAGTTCCTAATATTAAAGCCAAAGATACTAATACTTTAACTATTCTCTCAACATGCCCTACCATCTTCAGTGACCTATGTACATATACAGAGACGTTCCTGCATCTCCTTTTTAGATGCTGTCAATTTATAAAATATACTGTCAGCATATTTTTCCTGCCAAAACGAATCACCTCCCACTTTTCTGCATTGAACTACATTTGCTATTTGTCTGTTCTTTTGAAATTCAAGGCTAGTCTCATCACAATTTATATTTTCAATCTTGTATCAGCAAATTTTGAAATCATGCCCTGCACACCACAGTCTAAGTCATTAATATATGTAATCAGGAAATGTCCCAATACTGACCCCTGGCAAACTCCTTTACAAACTTTCTTCCAATCTTAAACAGCCATTTACCCACTACTGTTGCCTGTCCCCTAGCCAATTTCTATCCAAGTTCCTATTTTCCCTTTTATTGCATGAGCTAGAACTTTGCGTAAGTCTGTGTGGCACTGTATCAATGCCAAATCCATACATACCACATCAATGTGTTTCCCTCATCAACCTTCTGTTATCACCTCAAAAACATCAAGTTATTTAAACGTGAGTTTCCTTTAATGAATCCATGCTGGCTTCCTTAATTATCCTGCACTTGTCTAAGGTCCTGGTACCTTATCTATTTTATGTAAAAATGGCCTTTCCACCACCTTCCTCAATTGAACATTCTTCTGATGGAGCAGTTACCACCTCTCACTCCAGCTTAGGTACTTTTCCACAAAACAGATGCAAAGTACTCATTCCACATCTCTGCAATTGCTCCAGCCTCCACATGCAAGTCCCCTTTTATATCTCTAAACAGCCCTACTCTCACTTACCACTTATTATTTACGTGTTTACAGAAGACCTTGGGGTTTTCTTTTTATGTTTGCTGCCAGCCTCTTCATGCTCTCTCCTTGCTTTTCTGATTTAGTTTTTTCAATTCACCTCTGGTCCTTCTAAATTCACCCTGGTTCTCCATAGTGTTTTTCTACCTGACATCTGGTGTACACACACTTCTACCTTTTTATCTTTACCTCCTATCTCTCATCATCCAGGGCTTTCTGGATTTAGTTGTCCTACCTTTTCCCCTTCAAGGGAATATATCTTGACATTTCCTGCAATACTTTTCCTTTGAAGGTGGCCATTGCTCAGCCACTGTCTCTTTTCTGCCAATATTTGATTTCAACTCACTCGTCTCAGATGCATCCTCATCCTGTTGTAGTTGGATTTCCCCCAATTATTCCTGTTCTGGATTGCTCGCTGACCTTTTCCATGATTAATGTGCACCTTATGATACAATAGTCACTGCTCCCTAGAGCCTGTCTGTGCTACTTGAACCTTTATCTGGCTTCTAAAGCAGAAGGTCAAATCATGAACTGGGCCCCAGGTGTCATTGTGTACCCTATATTGGCTCATGCTAGTGGTTCCATTGCCCTTGTATATGCAACTTGGGACGGGACATGGATCTGAGCCATCACCTCCAGGTTATGGTTGATATGTTGTGCGCTTTTAGTCAAACCCACATGTCGGCTGAACACATTCAGATGATGTGGGCACAACACTACATGTGCATCCCCTCCTGACCCCCCTTCAGATCAGTGCTGGTCAAGGAGTTCTCCTAATCCTCCATGATGCCCACATGTACATCATCTAGAATGACACTGATACCTTCCACACAGTTTTCCGACATTGCTCATTGTTACTGATCCATCACCGGTATCCTGAGAACTGTAGTCAGGGTAATATTTGGGACTGTGTATGCTTTGTATGGCAACTGCAGCTGGCATGGATCCATGAGATTGGTATAAGTACTAGCCTTTAGGTGTCTGTTGTCAATCCATGATGGTATGTAACCTTGCAACAAATTCTCTAAATTACTACACTCTGGGCACTGTACATAACACAAACATTATTTTGAGTAGCCTGGCCTGAAGTGTCCTGGTTCTCTATGAAATTGCCTATGGTCTGGGCATGAGTTTCCAGCTCAGCTATTTTTAGGTGAATAGTCATTACTTGGTCTTCCTGTAACTCTTGTTCCTCAATCTCATTACCCTTCCCCAATATTCTCTAGCATTTCTGTCAGTATTGACCTGCATTTGCTTCTGGGCATCAAGACCAGTGACATCCCTGGATTAAAGACTGTAGCCACATCATTGATCAATCCCCTCTAATCCGTCTTCCACCCACTCCCCTGTAGGAGGTGGTGGTGTGCATCAGCTTTACCTGACTTCTGAGTGGTCCAAATCGCTCCCACTCCCTGGGTTCTAGACCTTGGACTTACTTGGGGATGTGACAAAGTGCAGCAGACAACTGGTTTTGGTGCAAGAAAAAAAACTGCGTTTATTTGAGTCACAAATTATAACATTAGGATTACACTGAGATTATACAGACCTATAAAGTACTTAGTTATGAATGGGGAACACAAGGCATAAGGAGGGGGAAATGATGCTACTAATCCCGTTATCCTTGTCCAACCCCCAGAACCTAACTAAATTGAACTAGGAGAGGTCAGGGATCATACTCACCAACCAGGGTTCCTTGACAGTTCGAAATCCAGCCAGGTAAGCCGGTTGCAAGTCTGGGGTATGCTCTGTCGTCTGGGGCCTGCTATCCTCATATGGTCCTGACCTGTGGAATCTGTGAAGGTTTTCAATTGGGTGGAGGGTGTGGTTGTGGGTAGTCGATCTTCGTGGAGGCCTGCAGTTGCGGCCTTGTTGTCTTCGGTTGAGCCTGCCACCCTGTGCCCCTCACTGATGTTGCCTGTGGCCCTGCAAACCTCCAGATCTCTCTCCTCCACTTGGCTCAGCTACCTCTCCCTGCTTAAACTCTGCTTCAACTGATCCAAAACTGCTCATCCCTCCTCCCCTTCATAACTGGTGGCCCAGTTATACTGTTTTTTCCATTTTTTTTTTATCTCAATCCAAGTCAAGCTTAGTTCTTAGTCTGATTTTGGTTGACTTCTTCAGGTGATTGTTGTTTTAATGGGCTCACATGATGTTTATCCTTATCTTCCTGCCTCCATAGCTAGTCCTGAACTGAAAGCCGTTGTATTTGTGGAGTACTGATAGGTTTGCATAATTGCATTCATTGCGACCTTCCTGCCTTAGTAGTCGGTAGCGATTATTTATGAAAGATTTTGAAGGGCTTTCTTTTCGTGTAAGATGAAGTCTTTCTCTGGGTTGATTGTTTTAAAGGGAAGAATGCATATTCTGGCTCCTCACTTTGTCTGGTTTCCAGCAACAATCCACACTGCTCTCAACAAGCCCGGGATGTCCAGTCCCAGGCCTTCATGGGCCTAGCCTCCTGTCTGCAGGGTTCTACACTTAACTCAGCAGTTGGGTCCTCTGCCATAAAAGTCCAAAAGTCATATCCTTGTTGATATGAAAAATGTGGGGTTTTTGTGAATCCTTCAGCCCCCATGTCAATGGAACTGATGCTGAATGATTGAAAAACAATTCAACATTGAGCATTCAAAGTCCTTGGCTGACTTCTTTCTCCCACACCATGAACCATGTGTTTGTAAGCTTCCTTCCATCTGTTGACTGATGTGTGAATGTTTCTTTAATTCCTGGCAGGAAATAATTGTGCTATGTGATGGCAGTTGCCCTGCACCATTGCCCATGATAATGGCTCTCAGTCTCTGGAGTCAGAATTTCAATTTCGCTCACCCCTCTTGGGTTAGTTAACCCTTAGTGTCTGTACAGTGTGGTTTAGCTATTTTATATTCTCACAGCTCGGGTCATGTCCTTCAGTTCTCCACCACTCCACCCCACCTTTTAATATTCCTTTTACAGTAGAGATATTTCCTCCGTTGATTCTTGTGATGGTGAGCGCATGGCTGGTTTCAGCCAAATTGTACATTTGTTTATTCAATTAATTAATTTGGTTCCATCAGCCCAAATCCCCTTTGAAATTTTCCAGGTTTTTCCTGTTTTTTGTTTTTGTTTGCATGGTAACAGATATAATACCATAATCAATTTATTTATATAGGCTGCAGATTGAATTCAAGGGGGAACCTCAATATTTAGAGCTATATCCCATCAAGCTGGGGTATTTATTTCCTTGATCTCTCGTTTCCCTGGGCAGAATTTTACCCTCCGCACGCAGGCATATACCCGAACGTGAAATAAAACTAGTTGATATCAGTGTGTGTGTGGGTGAGACCACAGGATACAGCTTCTGCACATCTCTGCAAGGTACCCTGGCAGCTCCCATGATGCTTATATCCTGAGACACTCTCACCCAGGCGTCGGGGCTCTTCAGTGCTCCAGCCTGATTGGATGAATGGTGACTGTGTGACAAGGGCAATCCGCTCAAAAGGTGCCTCATGATGCCTCTCCGCCACCCAAGAACAGGGGTTGAGCAGTGGTACAAGAACCACCCCTACACAAGGGTGGTGGTAGAGAGAACAATCGGTCTTAATGTGCTTCCAATGCCTGGACCACTTGGTGTGCACTGCAATACCACCTCATTGTTATGAATCTTTTTAGCAGCCCCACTCTCTTTGAAGCGGCTTGATGAGCATTTTATGCCCAATGGAATTGAACGCCTTAGCCAGATCGAGAAAGATTGCGGCCAGCTCTTTCCTGTTGTTTGGCCCCTTTCATGATGTTACTTAGAACTGTGATGTTCTCATTACAACCAGGAGTCACCACCAGAAACCCTTTTCATAAGAACATAAGAACTAGGAGCAGGAGAAGGCAATTCAGCCCCTCGAGCCTGTCCTGCCATTCATTACGATCCTGGCTGATCTCATTTTGGCCTCAAATGAGAAATCTGTCTATCTCAAATCAGAGATGATCGGGAATTACTTTTCTCAAAGGGTCGTAAATCTGTGGAAGTCATTACCTCACGGTGCAGTGGATGCCGGGGCACTAAATAAATTTAAATCTACCACCCCTTAGCCTAAAACTATGACCTCACATTCTGGAATGCCCCAGAAGGGGAAACATCCATTCCACGTCTATTTTGTCTATCCCCTTTAGTATCTTATACCTCAATTAGAGCTCCTCTCATCCTTAAACTCTAGGGAGTATAGGCTTTTACTGCTTAATCTCCCCTCATAAGACAAGCCCTGCATCTCTGGGATCAATCTATTGAGCGCCTCGAACCTGCCTCCAGTACAACTAAATCCTTAAGGGGACCAAAACTCTGCACAGTACTCCAGATTTTGTCTCCCCAATGCCTTGTACAGCTGCAGCAACATTTCCCTATTTTTATTCTATCCCTTTAGCAATCAGTGCCAAAATTGCATTTGCCTTTCATACTACCTGTTGTACCTGCATATTAGCTTTCAGCAATTCATGCACCAGGACACCCAGATCCCTCTGCACTGAAGCAGTCTGAAGTTTCTCTCCATTTAAATAGTAAGTTGCCTTTTTATTCTTCTGACCAAAAGGGATAACCTCCCACTTATCCATGTTAAACTCCATCTGCCAAATTTTCGCACATTCACCTAACCAGTCCTTTATCGATTTCGTAAAGTACTTATTTCTTCCTTGCAAATTACTTTCCCACTTATTTTGGTGTCATCTGCAAATTTATCTATAGTACCTTCTATCCCTGAATCCAAGTCATTAATATAGACAGTAAATAGTTGGTGCCTCAGGAATGAACTCTGTGGCGCCCCACATGTCAGCTTGTCATCCAGAAAAAGACCCTTAATCCTTTCTACCTGAGGTTCATCTGGACCATTCCGCGCACACTCCCCCTCCCCCCCACCACCAAAAAAAAGGCAGATTGTGTTTCACTGTGCAGAGTGCAGCACCAACCAACAACTAACTGGCACTGGAAAGGGGGACACAGATGAGGAAGATGATCTTGATGCAGCTGCACAGGCAACAGGCGATGAGTCCAGCAGTGAGTCTGTGGATGAACAGGGTGAGATCACTGAGGGCATAGACACTGACCTGGGTAAACTCCAGGGAGGCAGGGACTCACAGAACGCTTTGATCCATTGCTCCTGCAGCTAACCCTACCAAAGAACAGCCACCACCACATGCAAGGGCTGCAGGCTCCACACTTAATCCCTGACAGGACCCGTTCCTTGGTTAACAACATACACTCTGCCATTGCAATGAAATTTAAGGAGTCACACTCCATTTGCTGTGTAGGTGTGGGGTAAGCCATGATGTTATGATGAAGTATCCAGAAGACAGTTGCAAGAAGAAACATAATTTGCTGCTGACAAACAGCAGAAATGAACATTGACTGGTGTTTTACATCACACCATTCAATAAAAGAACAAAAATGGGGGAAACAAGTGATCAAGCTGTGTTGTGATTGAGGTGTTTTACGGTTTTGCTAGCAGGTACTACGTCTAGGTGCTCCAGCCTCACTAGCATTGGAGACAACCTGCTGACTCTGCAGTCCTGTTGGCCTTAATGACATTGGCAGGTGTTCTCTGCTCTGCCTGAGAGGGAACGGCCAATGCCATGGCTGGTATCTCCCCTGTCATTGCAGCCTCATATGCCATGGTCACTGGCAGAGGAGCTGCTACTGTATCTGGAGTGCCCTGAGGAGCCTGCAGAGACGGCAGGCTGATTATGCACCAATTTTAGTTCGCATTGGACATCCCTGCTCACCATTGATGGATGGGCACCTAGCTGAGCAATCCATCTCCCACACTGACACTGAGCAGCTGAGGTCATTGCTGGTGTGAGGGCTTGCATCTCCGTGAACCTCTGAGCCCCTGGAGGAGCCTGTCCATGAGAGTCGCCACTCCCTCCATGGAGGAGGCAGTGTGCTCGGCCATGAGGGTCAATGCAGTGCTGTTCTCTACAGGGACTCCCCCACAACGGACACCATGGCATGCATTCCCTCATGTATCACTGCCAGATCTTCCACACCCGGCTGGACATCCAGCATCTGCTGCCTCCTGGATGACTTCAGAGGCCTATCAGCCATTGACTGAGCATTGACCTGGTCCCCAGCAGCCCTCTGCCAATGCCCTGGACACTCTGCCTCCACCTGCACATCAAGCAAGTGTGAAATGGGCTCACCAATGTGCACTGAGATAATAGATGGTGATCTTATGCCCACTGATGTGCTGGTGCCAGCTTGACAGAGGGTGATGCTGGTGCGTACTCAGCATGTGGTCCTCAGGTCAGGGGTGGGCCTTCAGCCTCCTCGGAATGAGGGGCTGCTGGTGAATCTAAAAGGGAGAAGAAGCACATGTCATTAGTTTGTCATTTGACTGTCCGTGTGTATGCCTGGCACCCTGATGAGACAGATCTGCATCATGGTGCCCTCACCTCCCCATTATCAATGGGTATACCAGGTTTGAGGTTCCCATCAATATACAGACTATACTGCAATGGTTGCAAAAAGCCACATTCATACCTCAGTGCACTGCAATCTTACCTCCCTCTGGCACCCCAACCTCGCTGCAGCTGCTACTCACACTCTAACATTTGAGATCTAGTGAGATGTCTGGCTCAACTGTTCAGCAAAGTAACCCATGCCAACACGGTACTCACCCTTCCCGATTGCAGGAGATCATTCAAGTGCTTTCGGCACAGCACCCATGTGCACCTCACCACGTTGTGGCTGCTGACCCTGGATGCCACCTCCTCCCAGGCCTCTTTTAGTGAGATGGTGGTGGCTGCTTCCAGTCCCTGGAGACAAGTGTTTCTCCCCTTGCTGTCACCTCCAGGAGGGCAGTGAGGCTGTCATCTGAGAAACGTGGGGCTGACTGCCCTGCTGACCTGCCCTCCCGCCTGCCGTGTCCACTCGCTATGGTCTCCATTCACAGGAGATCCGCGTCCTTTAGTGGCAGCCTTCCAGGGGCTGCCCAGGCTGCATTTGAATTGGCTGCTGGGATGTCATTGGACCCAACGGACAAGACCCTGCCCCATCGCCCTCACTTTGGCTGTGTTTTACACTGGGGACCTTAATTGGCCCATCCTCGTAAAATCTCGGTGAGCTGCCAATTGCCGGTGGCAGTCAGTTCCCTGAACACCCCTGCCGAGCATCCCCTCTGAGGGTAAAATTCTGCCCCCGCTTTTCCTGTAATGTTTTTGGGAAAGCTCTGCATCCTTTACCAGTTCTGTCAAATGTTTGGGTGATGGTGGAATATCAGACCCAAAATGGGAGATGTAATCCTGGAAATTATTGCTCAGGTTTATTGGGGAGTGATCCAAGATAGGATTATCATTTCATTGACTCTTTACATTGCAGGAGGAGGTACTTGTCCATCGAGACTTTACTGAATCATTTAATATGCACAAATTAATGCAGCGCCCAATCCGAGTATTTACGTGGCTCGTCCAGGTTGTGACTTAACTCCAGGTGTGTCCACAATCAAGGGATGTGACTCAGGTGAAAACAGAGCACGGGAATAACTGACCATGATCCTCTGTCGGACAAGAGTGAATATTCATTGCATAGGTACTGATGATACTAGGTGGCCGATTACATAGTGGTCAGAAAACCTATCCTGAATAACATCATCTAATTGTGTTGCCATCTTTTTTAATTAACTTTATTAACATAGGAAAGATGCTTTAGTTAACATTTATAATTAATAGTATGCATCCACCACCCCAAAGAATGAACAAGGTAACTGCCAAATCCACTGATGTGATTACGTTAGTCTAACAAAGATTACCAAATTACTCACTCTCTGCCCACCAGTGATCAGGATCTGGACTTCTCACTGTCGATATACGATACCTATTTTGTAGCACCTTCCTGTCTTTCATCTTGGGGCTTGCTATATCAAACCAATTGAGGTCTATTAAATGACTGATTACTGGCCTCCAAATATTTGCAGAAGTTCCAAGTTCAGAGAGATCATCAGTCTCTAAGTTGGGTGAAGGACTTCTAATTCTGGATCTTCAGGAATCGCATGAAGGTTTTGTTCAGAACAAGCCACTTTCCTTTTGCTCCCATGACGAATCTGAAGAAGGTAACTGACGGGGCCCCGGTCAGCTCACGTGTTTCGTCCTTTAGGTGTTGATACTTCCATTCTTTCTCTGTCCAAGCTTTCTCCAACCAATTGTTATTGTCTTCAAACTGCACTGACATTGACAACTGCTACTACTCCATCCTTGACGAATACTACCAGGTCTGGCTTTCTGAGAGCCACATCTTTTCCAAAGAGCCTCGGTTCCAATTCGGATGCCCAGCCGCACTTCGAGATAAACTGTTGCAAGTAGTCCAGGATTTTTTGATCCGGGTGTTTTTAACGAACGGAGAGTTACCGGAGATGTGAGCCAGTGATTCGAAAAGGGCCTCACGTCATCTGCAGGACTTGTTTGCGTGGTGTCTTCCCCTGTTTGTGGTGGATCTCGTTGGATTGAGATTACACTATAATCAAATACTGTTCATGAGCCTGATTCAGGATTGTTTGCGGTTAAAACAAGTTCTGAGCCAGGAATTTGAAGTATAGTTGTAGCCGGGGAACTTGATGTCCGATCCTTGGCATTGGAGTTCTGTCCACTTTAAATATTTAACCTCCCTCCAAGCTGCATATCTGTTGACAGATTTTGGTCTGGACGTTTGGGGAATATCCATCCATCCCAAATTGATGATTTCATCAGTGCCAATTCCTTCATGTGTCCCTCTTGGACCACCCTTCTCTTTGATGGATTTTTCGTATTCCCTGAGCACGTTAAAATCCCTCGGATTTGATTGTCTTTGTTCTTGATACCACGGAATTCAAACAAGGCCTGACTCACCATGTCTGGTGAGCTCTCCAACACCCCAAATTTCCGGATAATGGCCGTAAGAATTTGGACTTCAAGTCTTGGCATGGCTAGACCACTATTGTGGTTACTGCTGTAGAGAATTCCATCCGTTATGTGCGGTGGAAGGTGGAGGATTTCTTTTGTTGCTTTTTAATGGATTGATCGTGTTTCACCAACGTGTTTTGCGATACCTCTGCGAGGATTAAATGAAAATAGATCCTCGGAATCGTGGGTTTTAAGGATTTCGATCCTATGGATAGGTTGAAGTGCTGCCTCATTCAAATTCACTATCCAACCATCGATTTTGGATCCCCATTGCTCCCCAGTTACCCCTGGCCAGGGTTTGATTCTGACTCCCACATATTTGTGACTTCTGGAATTATGTATGAGATTGGACTTCCTCTCAACTGGCAGTTCGCCATACTGTTATACTGAAACGTATTCCTCTTGTGGATGGAGTGGAATCCCTTGGTCTTCGTGGCATTCATCTCCAACCCTGTGTTCTGGCAGAATTCCTGTACATAGGCTAAGTTCTTGGTCATGCCTGAATAGGAGTCACTGAGTAAAGCAATGTCATCAGTGAACGCCAGAGCTGAGCAACTAACCTGTGTTCCCTGGAAGGCAAGTGGATGCCCAGCTGTGCCTCCTGTAGGGAACAGATTAGAGGGTCTATCGCAATGTTGAACGGGATGGGTGATAACAGCTCACCTTGACCCCTCTCATGATATTGATAGGTTCAGTTTGACGGTCTTTGCAATTAATACATGTGCTAGTTTCTGAGGACAGATCTGTGATCGTTGTTATGAATCTTTTTGGCTGCCCCACTCTTTGATGTGCATTTTATGCCCAACTGAATCAAATGCCTTAGGCAGATCCACAAGGACAACGGCCAGCTCTTTGCTGTTGCGTTTGGCCCCTTTCATGAAACTTAGAACTGTGATGTTCTCATTATAACCAGGAGTCGGCACCAGAAACCCTTTTCATAAGAGCATAAGAACTAGGAGCAGGAGAAGGCAATTCAGCCCCTCGAGCCTGCCCCACCATTCATTACGATCCTGGCTGATCTCATTTTGGCCTCGAATTAGAAATCTGTCTATCTCCTCAAATTTATTCATGTCCCAGAATCCTCAGCACTCTGAGGTAGTGACTTCCACAGATTCATGACGCTATGAGAAAAGTCATTCCTGCTCATCTGATTTAAATCTACCACCCCTTAGCCTAAAACTATGGCCTCTCATTCCAGAATACCCCAGAAGGGGAAACATCCGCTCCGCGTCTACTTTGTCTGTCCCCTTTAGCATCTTATATACCTCAATTAGATCTCCCCTCATCCTTAAATTCTAACGGGTCTAGGCCTAAACTGCTCAATCTCTCCTCGTAAGACAAGTCCTGCATCTTGGCATCAATCTATTGAACAACCTCCTGAACCGCCTCCAGTGCAAGTACAGTGTTCCTCAAGTAAGGGGACCAAAACTCTGCACAGTACTCCAGGTTCGGTCTCACCAATGCCTTGTAGAGCTGCAGCAACACTTCCCTATTTTTATTCTATTCCTTCAGCAATCAGTGCCAAAATTGCATTTGCCTTTCATACTACTTGTTGTACCTGCATTCTAGCTTTCAGTGATTCATGCACGAGGACACCCAGATCCCTCTGCACTGAAGCATTCTGAAGTATCTCTCCATTTAAATAATAAGTCACCTTTTTATACTTCCAACTAAATGGGATAACCCCTCACTTATCCACGTTAAACTCCATCTGCCAAATTTTGGCCCATTCACCTAACCTGTCCATATCCATTCTGTAAATTTCTTATTTCTTCCTTGTAACTTACTTTCCTACCTATTTTGGTGTCATCTGCAAATTTATCTATAGTACCTTCTATCCCTGAATCTAAGTGATTTAATATAGACAGTAAATAGTTGGTGCCTCAGGACTGAACCCTGTGGCGCCCCACTTGTTACAGCTTGTCATCCAGAAAAAGTCCCATTAATCTTTTCTGCCTGAGGTTCATCTGGACCACGTCACTTAATCGTTTGGTGATAATTTTAGCAAAGATTCGGAATAATATTGGGCTGTTCATTATTTCGCCAGTTGTCTATGCTTTTTAGTTTCTCAGTGTATACGTCTTAGCAATGAGAACTGTGTGGCTCTTTTTCAAGACCCTTGGGATGGAAGTTGACTTGAGCCAGAGGGAGAAGAGACATGGAAGCCTGTCTTCGTACTCTGCCTGGACGTCCATGATGTCTTCCAACTTCATCCCATCAGCTCCTGCTGCCGTGTTCTTATCAATGCCTTTTAAATGCTGCATCCTCAACCTCTTCCTTCTGTATAGGTTCTTTCAAAGAGTCGTAATCTCTCCTTCCGTTATATAATGTAAACTTTTGGGGGTTTGATTTATTTGGTTTTGAGAGTTTCTCGGGAAAACTCTGTTCGAGTTCAGCTTTGCTGAGTGGACATTGTAGGGTGGACAGTGCATCCAGGATTTGCCGTGCTATCCTTCTACTGTCTGTTTTGTAAGCCAACTGAGTTGCTTTGGAATTTGCTTCTTTAGCTGCCCACTTATTCTTGGATTTTGTGTTTTGGCCTCTCCTTGGGGTGAGCTTCTGTCTTCCTGGACCTCCTGCCAGTTTCCTCTTCCTTTCCTTCAGTTAATATAACATCTGTGATGCTTTCAATGTGGCTGATGGCCATGGTTCTTGTTTCTGGGTCGTTCCGTACCACCATTAGTTCTTCAGCTGAACTCAGCTGATCATCCAGATCCATGTGTCTAGGGATACTGGCCAGGGGTCACACATTCCTCACCCTTTGGGGACTGTTTCCCCCTCACCACCTCTGTGTCATCCCCCCTCTTGTGGTGTTTCCGTTTCCAAAGAACCTTCAGTTTGGCTGCTTTGCGGTGATGATACGTTCGTTGTGCTCTGCTCTGCTCTCAGGAACGATCTTCTCTTGGAAGCAATCTGCCTGCTGGTTTTAGATGTGAGATGGGCTGCTATCTGTTTGTTGATGTCTGCACAGCCTTCCTACCACTTCATTAATTCTCTGAGGAGGTCGGTTTCCTCTTGGTCCATTTATAATCACTCTGGCCAGGCTTTGCTTGTGGTAAGTGAGCTGCTAATCTTTTCACGTTACGTACTTCGGTGTGTCTATAACGCTCGTGCTGGCTGAGTCCCATTTGCCATGTGAACTGCATTTCAGTGTTCACATGCATAGATCGTACCGGTGAGATGTAGCCTTACCCCTTTACATTTGTGATAATGACAAGCAACCGAATCGGAATCATCATTTTTTCTGCATTTGGAGCAAATTATGTGAAGGTGTTTAATCTGATGTCTCACGGCCATGTGTTTGCAGAACTCACCCACCCTGGGGAGTAGCAGATGGCAGAGCAGCCCATCAACGGGGTATTGGATCTCCACTTCACTCTGTACGGTTCTGTCGTCACTGGGTGGCAGCTCCACAGGCTCTATGTAGGTTGGTGGAATATCTGTCTGGTCTTGGGGCTCCTCAACCCCGTTATTGTCCAAAATTCCTGTTCCCCTGAACTTCTTGTTATCAAAGGTCAGCACGTTGATGGCTCTCGTTTCACCCATTTCCCTTAGAGGACTTGACTCTGACACCTCATGTTATTGGTCTTTCACTATTAAGGGTTCCAGATCTTCCAGTCTGGCTTGTTTCGCTGGTTCCCTATAAGGAAGGTAATAGCGTCTAAATGGTCTTGAATCCACCTCAGCAGTTTGTGTTGAGTGGACTATTTCTCTAGTCGGTTGAGCTCAGAACTAGCACCTGTGTAGCATTTGCAACTTGTGCCATTGCTTGTTACAAAAGGCACAATTGTGGGGACATTTTTTCTCTGGGTCACTTCCCAGCCAGGCCGCTCTGAACAACGACAGTCAACCATTTTTACATGATAATGCTGGTCTCCTCAGACCACAATCCACACAGTGCTCTTTCGAATGTCTTTTAGCCAACGAAACCTTTTCTATCTGTGCCAACCCTGACAGCGGTGACGTTATTACCAGCAGGAGCCATGAGGAGGCACGACCGATGCTGTGGATGGCGAGAACACCAAACCACCACAGGTCACGTAACTACTAACCAGACGGACTCACTAGCGAAAGCACCACCATCAGTCATAGTTACTCCTGCCAACTGAGAGCATTCCACCTAGTCCCACTCCCTTGCCTTCTGCCCATAACCTTGCACATTTTCTTTCTTAGGTAGAAATTAATTCTCTTTTGAATACCTTGATTGAACCTGCCTACACCACCCTTTCACGAAGCTGGTTCCAGACCCCAACCACCCTCGGTGAAAAAAATTTTCCTCACACCACGTTTACTCCTTTTGCCAATTATTTTCAATCTGTGCCCTCTAGTTCATCTCTTGTATGGGAACTCTTTCTAACCTATGTACCCTGTTTCATTATCCTCAGGATCTTGAATATGACTCCTTTCAACTGCTTTTTCTCCAAGGAAACAATCCCAACCTGCCCTCATAGCTACATCCTGTTTATCCCTGGAATCATTTTTGTGAATATCCTCTGTACTTAAATGCCTTCACATCCTCCTTGATTTATGGCGCTCAGGACTGGACACAGTACTCCAGATGAGGCCTAAGTGTCTTATACAAGTTCCTATTATCAAAGCCAAAGATACTATATATGCTTTGAATATGGTAGGGCATGTTGAGAGAATAGTTAGTGACCTACATACATATACACAGAGTTCCCTCAGTTCCTGCATCTCCTTTTAGATGCTGTCAATTTATAAAATATACCATCTCACCATAATTTTCCTTGCAAAACAAATCACCTCCCACTTCTCTGCATTGAACTTCATTTGCCATTTGTCTGTCCTTTTGAAATTCAACGCTAGTCTCATCACAATTGACATTTCCAATTTGTATCATCTGCAAATTTTGAAATCATGCCCTGTACACCACAGTCTAAGTCATTAATATATATAATCAGGAAGTGTCCCAATACAGACCCCCTGGCGGACTCCATTACAAACTTTCTTCCAATCTGAAAAACAACCATTTACCCACTACTGTTGCCTGCCCCTCGACCAATTTCTATCCAAGTTCCTACTTTTTTTTTTATTGCATGAGCTAGAATTTTGCAGAAGTCTGTGTGGCACTGTATCAATGCCAAATCCATACATACCACGTCAGTGTTTCCCTCATCAACCTTCTGTTATCACCTCAAAAACATCAAGTTATTTAAACGTGAGTTTTCTTTAATGAATCCATGCTGGCTTCCTTAATTATTCTGCTCCTGTCTAAGGCCCTGGTGCCTTATCTATTTCAAGTAAAGATGGCCTTTCCAACATCACCTTCCTCAATTGAACGTTCTTCTGATGTAGCAGTTACCACCTCTCACCCCAGCCTAGGTACCTTTCTACAAACCTGATGCAAAGTATTCATTCCACACCTCCGCAATTACTCCAGCCTCCACATGCAAGTCACCTTTTATGTCTCTAATCGGCCCTACTCTCACTTATCACTTCTTATTTATGTGTTTACAGAAGACCTTGGGATTCCCTTTTTATGTTCCCTGCCAGCCTTTTTTTCATGGTCTCTCCTTGCTTTTCTGATTAATTTCTTCACTTCACCTCTGGAGAACTGGGGTGAATTTAGAAGGACCATTGTGTTTTTCTACCTGACATCTGGTGTGCACACACTTCTCCCTTACTATCTTTACCTCCTAACTCTCAACATCCAGGGCTTTCTGGATTTATTTGTCCTACCTTTTTCCCCTTCAAGGGAATATATCTTGACATTTCCTGCAATACTTTTCCTTTGAACATGGCCATTGCTCAGCCACTGTCTCTTTTCTGCTAATATTTGATTTCAACTCACTCATCTTGGATGCATCCTCAACCTGTTGAAGTTGGCTTTCCCCCAGTTCCTGTTCTGGATTGTTCACTGACCTTTTTCATGATTAATGTGCACCTTGTGATACAATAGTCACTGCTCCCTAGAGCCTGTCTGTGCTACTTGAACCTTTATCTGGCTTCTAAAGCAGAAGGTCAAATCATGAACTGGGCCCCAGGTGTCACTGTGTACCCTATATTGGCTCATGCTAGTGGTTCCATTGCCCTTGTATATGCAACTTGGGACAGGACATGGCTCTGAGCCCTCACCTCCAGGTTATGGTTGATATGTTGTGCGCTTTGAGGAAAAACCCATATATTGGCTGAACATATTCAGGTGATATGGGCACAACACTACATGTGCATCCCCTCCTGACACCCCTTCAGATCAGTGCTGGTCATGGAATTCCCCTACTCCATGATGCCCACACGTACACTATCTAGAATGACACTGATATCTTCCACACTGTTTTCCGGCATTGTTCATTGTTACTGATCCATCACCGGTATCCTGAGAACTATTCCCATCATAGTCTGTAGTCAGGGTAATATTTGGGACTGGGTATGCTTTGCATAGCAACTGCAGCTGGCATGGGTCCATGGATTGGCATAAGTACTTCTAGCCTTTAGATTTCTGTCAATCCATGATGGTATGCAACCTTGTAACAAATTCCCTAAATGACTACACTCGGCACTGTACATAATACGCACATTATTTTGGACAGCCTGGCCTGAAGTGTCCTGGTCCTCTATGAAATTGCCTATGGTCTGGGCATGAGTTTCCAGCTCATAGTTTTTAGGTAAATAGTCATTACTTGGTCTTCCTGTAACTCGTGTCCCTCAATCTCATTACTCTTCCCCAATATTCTCGAGTGTTTGTCAGTTATTGACCTACATTTACTTCTAGGCATCAAGACCAGTGACATCCCTGTATTAAACAGTAGACATATCATTGATCAATCCCCTTTTATCCGTCTTCCACCCTCCCCCCCTGTAGGGGGTGGTGGTGTGTGTCAGCTTCACTTCTGACTTCTAAGCAGTCCGAATTGCTCCCACTTCCTGGATTCTAGACCTTGGACTTATTTGGGGTTGTGACAAAGTGCAGCAGACAACTGGTTTTGATGCAAGAACAAAAACCTGGGTTTATTGAAGTCACAAGTGAATTTATAACATTAGGATTACACTGAGATTATACACACCTACAAAGTATTTAGTTATGAATGGGGAACACAAGGCATAAGGAGGGGGAAATGATGCTACTAATCCCCTTATTGTTGTCCTACCCCCAAAACCTAACTAAATTGAACTAGGAGAGGTCAGGGATCATGCTCACCAACCAGGGTTCCTTGACAGTTTGAAACCCAGCCAGGTAAGCCGGTTACAGTTCTGGGGTATGTTCTTTGTGTCCTCTGGGGCCTGCTATCCCCACGTGGTCCTGGTCTGTGGAATCTGTGAAGGTTCTTCAGTTGGGTGGAGGGTGTGGTTGTGGGTGATCAATCTTCATGGAGGGCTGTGGTTGCGGCCATGTTGTCTTCTTCTGAGCCTGCCACCCCATGCCCCTCACTGTGATGTTGCCTGTGGGCCTGCAAACCTCCAGATCTCGTTCCTTACTTGGCTCAGCTACCTCTCCCTGCTTAAACTCTGCTTCAACCGCTCCAAAACCACTCACCCCTCCACCCCTTCATCACTGGTGACCCAGTTATACTGTTTTTTTTAATTTCTTATCTGAATCCAAATCAAGGATAGTTCTTTGTCAGATTTTGGTGGGCTTCTTCAGGTGATTGTTGTCTCATTTTTAATAGGCTTGCATGATGTTTATCCTTGTCTTCCTGCCTCCATAGCTAGTCTTGAACTGAAAGCCATTGTATTTGTGGAGTATTGACAGGTTTGCATAATTGCATTCATTGCGGCCTTCCTACCTTAGTAGTCGGTAGTGATTATTTATGCAAGATTTTGAAGGGCTTTCTTTTCGTGTAAGATGAAGTCTTTCTCTGGGTTGATTATTTTAAAGGGAAGAATGCGTATTCTGGCTCCTCTTGTTGTCTGGTTTCCAGCAACAATCCACACTGCTCTCAACAAGCCCGGGCATGTCCAGTCCCAGGCCTTCATGGGCCTAGCCTCCTGTCTGCAGGGTTCTACACTTAACTCAGCAGTTGGGTCCTCTGCCATAAAAGTCCAAAAGTCATATCCTTGTTGATATGAAAAACGTGGGATTTTTGGGAACCCTTCAGCCCCCATGTCGATGGAACTGATGCTGAATGATCGCAGAATGCTCAATATTGCATTGCTTTTCCAAGTGCTTGGCTGACTTCTTTCTCCCACACCCCGAACCATGTGTTTGTGAGCTTCCTTCCATCTGTTGACTGATGTGTGAATGTTTCTTTAATCCCTGGCAGGAAATAATTGTGCTATGTGACGGCAGTTGCCCTGCACCTTTGCCCATGATAATGGTTCTGTCTCTTGAGCCAGAATGTCGATTTCGCTCACCCCTCTTGGGTAAGTTAACCCTTAGTGTCTGTACAGTGTGGTTTAGCTATTTTATATTCTCACAGCTCGGGTCATGTCCTTCAGTTCTCCACCACTCCACCCCACCTTTTAATATTCCTTTTACAGTAGAGATATTTCCTCCGTTGATTCTTGTGATGGTGAGCGCATGGCTGGTTTCAGCCAAATTGTACATTTGTTTATTCAGTTAATTAATTTGGTTCCATCAGCCCAAATCTCCTTTGAAATTTTCCAGGTTTTTCTTGTTTTTTTGCTTTTGCTTGCATGGTAACAGATATAATACCGTAATCAATTGTACAATTTTGTATATGGGCTGCAGGTTGAATTCTAGGGTGAATCTTAATGTTTAGAGCTATATCCCATCAAGCTGGGGTATTTATTTCCTTGATCTCTCGTTTCCCTGGGCAGAATTTTACCCTCCTCCCGCAGGCATATACCCGAACGTGAAATAAAACTAGTTGATATCAGTGTGTGTGTGGGTGAGACCACAGGATACAGCTTCTGCACATCTCTGCAAGGTACCCTGGCAGCTCCCATGATGCTTATATCCTGAGACACTCACACCCAGGCGTCGGGGCTCTTCAGTGCTCCAGCCTGATTGGATGGATGGTGACTGTGTGACGAGGGCAATCCGTTCAAAAGGTGCCTCATGATGCCTCTCCGCCACCCAAGAACGGGTTGAGCAGTGGTACAAGAGTCACCCCTACACAAGGGCGGTGGTAGAGAGAACAATCAGTCTTAATGTGCTTCTGATGCCTGGACCACTTGGGGTGCACTGCAATACCACTTCATTGTTATGAATCTTTTTGGCAGCCCCACTCTGCCTCCACCTGCACATCAAGCAAGTGTGAAATGCACTCACCAATGTGCACTGAGATAATAGATGGTGATCTTATGCCCACTGAGGTGCTGGTATCTGCGCTGGTGCCTGCTCAACAGAGGGTGATGCTGGTGCGTGCTCAGCAATATACAGACTACACTGCAATGGTTGCAAAAACCACATTCACACCTCAGTGCACTGCAATCTTACCTCCCTCTGTGTACCGCTACTCTCACTCTAATATTTGAGATCCAGTGGGATGTCCAGCTCAACTGTTCAGCAAAGTGACCCATGCCAACAGGGTACTCACCCTTCCCGATTGCTGGAGATCATTCAAGTGCTTTCGGCACTGCACCCATGTGTGCCTCACCACGTTGTGGCTGCTGACCCTGGATGCCACCTCCACCCAGGCCTCTTTTAGTGAGATGGAGGTGGTTGCTTCCAGTCCCTGGAGACAAGTGTTTCTCCCCTTGCTGTCACCTCCAGGAGGGCAGTGAGGCTCTCATCTGAGAAACGTGGGGCTGACTGCCCTGCTGACCTGCCCTCCCGCCTGCCGTGTCCACCCGCTATGGTCTCCATTCACAGGAGATCCGCGTCCTTTAGTGGCAGCTTTCCAGGGGCTGCCCAGGCTGCATTTGAATTGGCTGCTGGGATGTCATTGGACCCAATGGACAAGACCCCGCCCCATCGCCCTCACTCATTGAATGCGTTTTACACTGGGGGCCTTAATTGGCCTATCTTCGTAAAATCACGGTGAGCTGCCAATCGCCGATGGCACAGTTCCCTGACTAACCCTGCCGAGCCCCCCCTCTGAGGGTAAAATTCTGCCCCCGCTTTTCCTGTAATGTTTTTGGGAAAGCTCTGCATCCTTTACCAGTTCTGTCAAATGTTTGGGTAATGGTGGAATATCAGACCCAAAATGGGAGATGTAATCCTGAAAATTATTGCTCAGGTTTATTGGGGAGTGATCCAAGATAGGATTATCATTTCACTGACTCTTTACATTGCAGGAGGAGGCTATTTGTCCAACGAGACTGTACTGAATCATTTAATACGCACAAATTAATGCAGCGCCCAATCCGAGTATTTAAGTGGCTCGTCCAGGTTGTGACTTAACTCCAGGAGTGACCACAACTAAGGGAAGTGACTCGGGTGAAAGCGGAGCACGGGAATAACTGACCATGATTCTCTGTCAGACAAGCATGAGTATTCGTCACATAGGTACTGATATTAGCTAGCCGATCAGATAGGTGGTTGTCCGAAGACCTACCCTGAATCACATCTGATTGTGTTGCTATCTTTAACTACATTAACATAGGAAAGCTGCTTTAGTTAACATTTATAATTAATATCATGCACCCACCGCCTCAAATCATGACCAAGGTAACCGCCAAAACCATTGTTAGACTAACATGATCACCGCAAATATATTACCAAATTACTCACTCTACCTGCCCACCAGGGATCAGGATCTGGACTTCTCACTGTTGATAAACAATTCCTGTCTTGTCGCACCTTCCCGTCCTTCACCTTGGGGCTTGCGATATCGAACCAAGTGAGCTCTGTTAAACAGCTCTGATTACTGTACTCCAAATATTTGCAGAAGTTCCAAGGTCAGAGAGATCATCAGTCTCGAAGTTGGGTGAAGGACTTCTATTTCTGGATCTTCAGGAATCGCATGAAGCTTTTGTTCAAATTGAGCCAAATCCTCTTGCTCCCATGACGAATCTGAAGAAGGTAACTGACGTGCCCCCGGTCAGCTCTCGTGTTTCGTCCTTTAGGTGTTTACACTTCTCTTCTTGCTCTTCCCAAGCTTTCTCCAACAAATTGTTATTGTCTTCAACCCACACTGACATTGACAACCGCTACAACTCCATCCTTGACGAATACTACCAGGTCTGGCTTCCAGAGGGTCCCGTCTTTTCCAAAACCCTCAGTTCCAAGTCGGATGCCCAGCCGCACTTCGAGATAAACTGTTGCAAGTAGTCCAGGGTTTTTTGATCCGGGCGTTTTTAACGAACGGAGAGTTACCGGAGATGTGAGCCAGTGATTTGAAAAGGGCCTCATCGTCTGCAGGACTCATTTGCGTGGTGTCTTCCCCTGTTTGTGGTGGATCTCGTTGGATAAAGATTACCCTATAATCAAATACTGTTCATGAGCCTGAATCAGGATTCTTTGAGGTTAAAGCAAGTTCTGAGCCAGGAATTTGAAGTATAGTCGTTGCTGGAGAACTTGATGCCCGATCCTTGGCATTGGAGTTCTGTCCACTATAAATATTTAACCACGCTCCAAGCTGCATGTCTGACAGGTTTTGGTCTGGACGTTTGGGCGATATCCATCATAAATTGATGATTTCATCATTGACATTCCCTTCATGTGTCCCTCTTGGACCACCCTTCTCTTTGAGGGAATATTTTATTTCCGTGAGCACTTTAAAATTCCTCAGAGATTTGATTGTCTTTGTTCTTGATACCATGGAATTCAAACAAGGCCTGAATCACCATGTCTGGTGAGCTCCCCAAAGCCCCTAATTTCTGAATAATGGCCAAAGGAATTTAGACTTCAAGTCTCGGCATGGCTAGACCACCATTGTGGTTACTGCTGTAGAGAATTCCATCTGTTATGTGCGGTGGAAGGTGAAGGATTTCTTTTGTGTTTTTAATGGATTGATCGAGTTTCACCAATGTGGTTTGTGATACCTCTGAGGATTAAATGAAAATAGATCCTCAGAGTAATGGGTTTTAAGGTCTTCGATCCTTTGGATAGGTTGAAGTGCTGCCTCATTCAAATTCGGTATCCATCCATCGATTTTGGATCCCCATTGCTCCTCACTTAGCCCTGCCCAGGGTTTGAATCTGGCTCCCACATACTTGTGTTTTCTGGAGTTATGTATGAGACAGGACCTCCTCATAACTGCTAGTTCGCCATACTGTTATACTGAAACGTATTCCTCTTGTGGATGAAGTGGAATCCCTTGGTCTTCCTGGCATTCATCTCCAACCCTGTGTTCCGGCAGAATTCCTGTACAATGGCTAAGTTCTTGGTCATGCCTAAATAGGAGTCACTGAGTAAAGCAATGTCATCAGCGAACACCAGAGCTGAGCAACTAACCTGTGTTCCCTGAAAGGCAAGTGGATGCCCAGCTGTGCCTCCTGTAGGGAACAGATTAGAGGGTCTATCGCAATGTTGAACAGGATTGGTGATAACAGGTCACCATGAACCCTGTCATGATATTGATAGGTTTGATTTGACTGTCTTTACAGTCAATACATGTGTTAGTTTGTGAGGACAGATCTGTGATGGTTGTTATGAATCTTTTTGGCAGCCCCACTCTTTGAAGTACCTCTAAGCATTTTATGCCCAAAGGAATCGAATGCCTTAGCCAGCTCCATAAACACAACGGCCAGCTCTTTCCTTTTGCGTTTGGCCCCTTTCATGATGTTACTTAGAACTGTGATGTTCTCATTACAACCAGGAGTCGCCTCCAGAAACTCTCTTCATAAGAACATAATAACTAGGAACAGGAGAAGGCAATTCAGCCCCTCGAGCCTGTCCTGCCATTCATTACGATCCTGGCTGATCTCATTTTGGCCTCAAATTAGAAATCTTCATCTATCTCCTCAAATTTATTCAGCATTCCAGCATCCACTGCACTGAGGTAGTGACTTCCACAGATTCATGACCCTTTGAGAAAAGTCATTCCTGCTCATCTCTGATTTAAGTCTACCACCCCTTAGCCAAAAACTATGGCCTATCAATCTAGAATGCATATTATACCTCAATTAGAGCTCCTCTCATTAAACTCTAGGGAGTATAGGCCTAAATTGCTCAACCCCTCCTCATAAGACAAATGAACCTCTAGTGAACCTCCTCTGAACCGCCTCCAGTGCAACTACAACCTTCCTCAAGTAAGGGGACCAAACTCTGCACAGTACTGCAGGTTTGGTCTCACCAATGCCTTGTACAGCTGCAGCAACAATTCCCTATTTTTATTCTATTCAGTTAGCAATAAATGCCAAAATTCAATTTGCCTTCTATATTACCTGTTGTACCTGCATTCTAGCTTTCAGCAATTCATGCACCAGGACACCCAGATCCCTCTGCACTGAAGCATTCTGAAGTTTCTCTCCATCTAAATAATAAGTCGCCTTTTTATTCTTCTGACCAAAATGGATAACCCCTCACTTATCCACGTTAAACTCCATCTGCCAAATTTTGGCCCATTCACCTTACCTGTCCATATCCATTTGTAAATTTCTTATTTCTTCCTTGCAACTTACTTTCCCACCGATTTTGGTGTCATCTGCAAATTTATCTATAGTACCTTCTATCCCTGAATCCAAGTTGTTAATATAGACAGTAAATAGTTGGTGCCTCAGGACTGAACCCTGTGGTGCCCCACTTGTTACATCTTGTCATCCGGAAAAAGACCCATTCATCCTTTCTGCCTGAGGTTGATCTGGATCGCGTCACTTAAGCATTTGGTGATAATTTTAGCGAAGATTTGGAATAAAATTGGACTGATTGTTATTGGTCGCCAGTTGTCTAAGCTTTTTAGTTTCTCAGTGTCAGCTGTCTTCGCAATGAGAACTGTGTGGCTCATTTTCATGACCCTTGGGATGAAAATTGACTTGAGCCAAGGGAGAAGAGACATGGAAGCCTGTCTTCGTACTCTGCCTGGACGTCCATGATGTCTTCCAACTTCATCCCATCAGCTCCTGCTGCCGTGTTCTTGTCAATGTCTTTAATTGTGTCGTCCTCAACCTCTTCCTTCTGTATGGGCTCTTTCAAAGAGTCGTAATCTCTCCTTCCGTTATATAATGTAAACTTTTGGGGGTTTGCTTTATTTGGTTTTGAGTTTCTCAGTAAAACTCTCTTCGAGTTCAGCTTTGCTGTGTGGACATTGTAGGGTGGACGGTGCATCCAGGATTTGCCGTGCTATCTTTCTCCTGTCTGTTTTGTAAGCTAACTGAGTTGCTTTGAAATTTGCTTTTTTAGCTGCCACTTATTCTTGGATTTTGTGTTTCGGCCTCTCCTTGGGGTGAGCTTCTGTCTTCCTGGACCTCCTGCCAGTTTCCTCTTCCTTTCCTTCAGTTAATATAACATCTGTAATGCTTTCACTGAGGCCGATGGCCATGGCTCTTGTTTCTGGGTCGTTCCGTACCACCATTAGTTCTTCAGCTGAGTTCAGCTGATCATCCAGATCCATGTGTCTAGGCGTACTGGCCGGGGGTTGCACATTCCTCACAATTTGGGGACTGTTTCCCCCTCACCACCTCTGCGTCATGCCCCCCTTGTGGAGTTTCCGTTTCCCAAGCACCTTCTGTCTGGCTGCTTTGCGGTGATGATACGCTCGTTGTGCTCTGCTCTGCTCTGCTCTCAGGAGCGATCTTCTCTTGGAAGCAATCTGCCTGCTGGTTTTAGATGTGAGATGGGCTGCTATCTGTTTGTTGATGTCTGCACAGCCTTCCTACCACTTCATTAATTCTCTGAGGAGGTCGGTTTCCTCTTTGGTCCATTTATAATCTCTCTGGCCAGGCTTTGCTTGTGGTAGGTGAGCTGCTAATCTTTTCACGTTACATACTTCGGTGTGTCTGTGACGCTCATGCTGGCTGAGCCCAATTTGCAATGTGACCTGCATTTCAGTGTTCACATGCATAGATCGTACCGGTGAGAGGTGGCCTTACCCCTTTACATTTACAATAATGACAAGCAACCGAAACATAATCGTCAGTTTTTCTGCATTTGGAGCAAATTGTGTGAAGGTGTTTAATCTGATGTCTCATGGCCATGTGTTTGCAGAACTCACCCACCCCGGGGAGTAGCAGATGGCAGAGCAGCCCATCAACGGTGTATTGGATCTCCACTTCACTCTGTACGGTTCTGTCGTCACTGGGTGGCAGCTCCACAGGCTCGATGTAGGTTGGTGGAATATCTGTCTGGTCTTGGGGATCCTTAACCCCGTTATTGTCCAAAATTCCTGTTCCCCTGAACTTCTTGTTATCAAAGGTCAGCACGTCGATGGCTCTCGTGTCACCCATTTCGCTTAGAGGGCTTGACTCTGCATCTCCTCATGTTATTGGTCTTTCACTATTATGGGTTCCGGATCTTCCAGCCTGGCTTGTTTCGCCGGTTCCCTGTAGGGAAGGTAATATCATCTAAATGGTCTCGGATCCACCTCGGTAGTTTGTGTTGAGTTCAGAACTAGCACTTGTGTAGCATTTGCAACTTGTGCCATTGCCTGCTACAAAAGGCACAACTGCAGGGATGTTTTTTCTCTGGGTCGCTTCCCACCCAGGCTGCTCTGGCCAACGACGGTCAACGACGGTCAACCATTTTTATACGATAATGCTTGTCTCCTCAGACCACAATCCACACAGTGCTCTTTCGAATGTCTTTGAGCCAATGAAACCTTTTCTATCTGTGCCAACCCTGACAGCGGTGACGTTGTTACCAGCAGGAGACACGACCGATGCTGTGGATGGCGAGAACACCAAACCACCACAGGTCACGTAACTACTAACCAGACGGACTCACTAGCGAAGCCTCCACCATCAGTCATACTTACTCCCGCCAACTGAGAGCATTCCACCTAGTCCCACTCCCCTGCCTTCTGCCCATAACCTTGCACGTTCTCTTTCTTAGGTAGAAACCAATTCTCTTTTGAATGCCTTGATTGAACCTGCCTACATCACCCTTTCAGGAAGCTGGTTCCAGACCCCAACCACCCTCGGTCAAAAAAAATTTTCCTCACACCATGTTTACTCCTTTTGCCAATTATTTTCAATCTGTGCCCTCTAGTTCATCTCTTGTATGGGAACTCTTTCTAACCAATGTACCCTGTTTCATTATCCTCAGGATCTTGAATATCTCTAACAAGTCTCCTCTCAGCTGCCTTTTCTCCAAGGAAAACAATCACAACCTCTCCAACCTACCCTCATAGCTGTAGCGGTGTATCCTGGAATCATTTTTGTGAATATCCTCTGTAATTTCACAATGCCTTCACATCCTTCCTGAAGTATGGCACTCAGAACTGGACACATTACTCCAGATGCAGCCAAAGTGTCTTACACAAGTTCCTATTATTAAAGGCTAAGATTGTATATGCTTTAACTATTCTCTCAACATGCTCTACCATCTTCAGTGACCTATGTCCATATACACAGAGGTCCCTCTGTTCCTGCATCTCCTTTACAAGCTGTCCCTTTATAAAATATACTGTGTCTCCATATTTTTCCTGCCAAAACGAATCACCTCCCACTTCTCTGCATTGAACTTCATTTGCCTGCCCAATCCACAAACATGTCTCATTTCTTTTTGAAGTTCAAGACTAGGCTCATCACAATTGACAACATTTCCAATCTTATATCATTTGCAAATTTTGAATTCATGCCCTGCACACCCCATTCTAAGTCATTAATATATATAATCAGGAAGAGCAAAATTCCCAACACTGGAGGAAAGTTTGTAATGGAATTCCCCAGGGGTCAATCTGAAAAACATGCATTTACCCACTACTGTTGCCTGACCCTTAGCCAATTTCTATTCAAGTTCCTACTTTCCCTTTAATTGCATGAGCTAGAATTTTGCATACGTCTGTGTGGCACTGTATCAATGCCAAATCCATACATACCACATCAATGTGTTTCCCTCATCAATCTTCTGTTATCACCTCAAAAAAACATCAAGTTATTTAAACGTGAGTTTCCTTTAAAGAATCCATGCTGGCTTCCTAAATTATCCTGCACTTGTCTAAGGTCCTGGTGCCTTATCTATTTTAAGTAAAGATGGTCTTTCCAACACCACCTTCCTCAATTGAACGTTCTTCTGATGTAGCAGTTACCACCTCTCACCCCAGCCTAGGTACCTTTCTACAAAACAGATGCAAAGTACTCATTCCACACCTCCGCAATTGCTCCAGCCTCCACATACAAGTCCCCTTTTATGTATCTAATTGGCCCTACTCTCACTTCCCACTTCTTATTTATGTGTTTGCAGAAGACCTTGGGATTCCCTTTTTATGTTCCCTGCCAGCCTCTTCATGCTCTCTCCTTGCTTTTCTGATTTAGTTTCTTCACTTCACCTCTGGTCCTTCTAAATTCACCCTGGTTCTCCATTGTGTTTTCCTACCTGACATCTGGTGTACACACACTTCTCCCTTTTTATCTTTACCTCCTATCTCTCATCATCCAGGGCTTTCTGGATTTAGTTGTCCTACCTTTTCCCCTTCACGGGAATATATCTTGACATTTCCTGCAATACTTTTCCTTTGAAGGTGGCCATTGCTCAGCCACTGTCTTTTTTCTGCTAATATTTGATTTCAACTCATTCGACTCGGATGCATCCTCATCCCGTTGAAGTTGGCTTTCCCCCAATTATTCCTGTTCTGGATTGTTCACTGTCCTTTTCCATGATTAATGTGCACCTTGTGATACAATAGTCACTGCTCCCTAGAGCCTGTCTGTGCTACTTGAACCTTTATCTGGCTTCTAAAGCAGAAGGTCAAATCATGAACTGGGCCCCAGGTGTCACTGTGTACCCTATATTGGCTCATGCTAGTGGTTCCATTGCCCTTGTATATGCAACTTGGGACGGGACATGACTCTGAGCCATCACCTCCAGGTTACAGATGATAGGTTGTGCGCTTTGAGTCAATCCCACATGTCAGTTGAACACATTCAGGTGATGTGGGCACAGCACTACATATGCATCCCCTCCTTACACAGCCCTTCAGATCAGTGCTGGTCATGGAGTTCCCCTAATCCATGATAGCCACACACAAACCATCTAGAATGACACTGATATCTTCCACCCAGTATACTGGCACTGGTCATTGTGACTGATCCATCACCGGTATCCTGAGAACTATTCCCATCATAGACTGTAGTCAGTATAACCAAACTATTTGGGACTGGGTATGCTTTACATGGCAACTGCAGCTGGCATGGGTCCATGAGATTGGCATAAATACTCCTAGCCTTTAGGTGTCTGTTGTCAATCCATGATGGTATGCAAACTTGCAACAAATTCTCTAAATTACTACACTCTGGGCACAGTACATAGCACACACACCATTAGGGACAGACTGACCTGAAGTGGTCCTCGTCCTGTATGAAATTGCCTATGGTCTGGGCATGAGTTTCCAGCTCAGCTATTTCTTTTTAGGTGAATAGTCATTACTTGGTCTTCCTGTACTACTTGTCCCTCAATCTCATTACCCTTCCCCAATATTCTCTAGAGTTTCTGTAAGGTAATGACCTACATTTGCAGCTGGGCATCAAGATCAGTGACATCTCTGTATTAAACACCATAGCCACATCATTGATCAATCCCCTTTTTATCCATATTCCACCACCAACCCCTGCTCCCCAAAACCGGTGTGACATCAGCGAGTTGAGAGAAATCCTCCTGACGTTCATCCCCATAATTCAGCTCATGGAATTGTGGTAACATTTCCCTTAAGTTTCTTGTACAATTTCCTGTTGCTGCTGGGTAGGATCGGGGCTCCCGTCCCTCTGTTAAGCTGAGGGTGACTGATACTACCACAATGCAGATCATGGTCTGACACCTGGGCTGGAATCAACACCAGCCCATTCCTAGTTGTTATGGAGCACTTGACCTCCTCATCCTGGGTCTTTGGGGCAATTGGTAGGGATTTCCTTTCTTGCGCTCCCAGTTTGGTACCTTTGTGTATTTGGAGGATCTGGGACCACATGAGTCTAAACTCTGGATACAGTATGGACTGGATCCAGAGTCTTGTCATGGTCATTTTAAAAGTGATAGCCGCCCCCCCGTCTGGCATTTACATTCTGGCGCACACATGCTACTCGCTCCTTCTTCCACCTGTCCCAACACAATTTCACTCCCTCCTTGGTTCCCATACTCTGCCTGTAAGACTTATTTCCCCATCTTTCCCAGTCCATGGAATTGTGGCCTTTAGTTT
Organism: Isurus oxyrinchus; assembly: GCA_026770705.1. NCBI lineage: Eukaryota > Metazoa > Chordata > Chondrichthyes > Lamniformes > Lamnidae > Isurus > Isurus oxyrinchus. The sequence continues at coordinate 45,461,279 of JANJGN010000023.1, forward strand.
GTCTTCTGTAACCACCAGAGATGCTCTCTCGATCCTAAGCAAACGTGACTTCCCTTTTCCCCCCCCACCTTGCTGGCTGTGATATTTTAATTTTGGGCCAGACACCAATGTTTCCCCAAATTTGTAACCAGTGAGATTGGAATACTTAGTGAATTTGACACCAACCAACCCAGCCACCCTCACTTATGGAAGTACGCAGCTATCACATTGGTGCCTTGTGCTTTACCTGCTCCAGTACAGTCGGCCTGTCTTCACCCATTTACCCATAAAAGATATCTTGACGCCCACTTTATTTCCCCATGTCCTGTGCCAATCTGAACATGGTGATAACCCTGAGTGCATTTTATCTTGCACCCTAGGCTCAATTGCTTTGGTGAGGGGGTTGGGGGAGAAAGAAATGACACTGCTTGGAGGTCTTCCCTCCATAAGTCAGACTTAGTGTACATTTGTACATAATGTATACTACAATTACCATGTCCCTTTCTCCTGTCCTCCAGCTCAGGAATTGCGGCTCGGGTTGGTGTGTGATGAGGGCACCTCGGATCGTAAATCATACAGACTCAAAACGTTAACTGTATTCAGTTTTTCCCTGTGAACTGCTGCAGTCCACAGTCCCATTGGGAAGGGAGTTACTGGATTTTGACCCAGTGACAGTGAAGGAACGGCGATATATTTCCAAGTCAGGATGATGAGTGACTGGAGGGCTACTTCCAGGTGGTGGTGTTCCTATCTATCTGGTGCCCTTCTTGATGGTGTGGTGGTCGTGGGTTTGGAAAGTGCTGTCTAAGGAGCCTTGGTGAAATCCTGCAGTACACCTTGTATGTTGTATAAACTGCTACTGTGCATCGGTGGTGGAGGAAGTGAATGTTTGGATGTTGTGCCAATCAAGTGGGCTGCATTGTCCTGGATGATGTTTCCCATGTGTTGCGTGGGAGAGTATTCCATCACACTCCTGACTTGTGCCTTGTAGATGGTGGAAAGGCTTTGGGGAGACAGGAGGCGAGTTACTCTCGCAGATTTCCCAGTCTCTGACCTGCACTTGTAGCCACAGTGTTTATATGGTTAGTCGAGTTCAATTTCTGTTCAATGGAAACCCCTAGGACGTTGATAGTGGAGGATTTGGTGATGGTAATACCATTGAACATCAATGGGCGATGGATTCTCTCTTGTTGGAGATGGTTGTTGCCTGACGTGTTGTGTGAATGTTATTTGCCATTTGTCTGCCCAAGCCTGGATATTGTCCAGCTCTTGCTGCATTTGGACATGGACTGTATCAGTGTCTGAGGAATCATGAATGGTGCAAAACATTGTGCAATTATCAGCGAACATCCCCACTTCTGATGTTTTGATGGAGGGAAGGTCATTGATAAAGCAGCTGAAGATGGTTGGGCTGAGGACACTACCCTGAGGAACGCCAGCTGAGGGAGGAGGCGGTATGTGGTAGGGCAGAATGTGGTCACCAGCAGGAGGTTTCCTTGCCCATATTTGACCTGATGCCATGAGACTTCATGGGGTCCAGAGTTGAAGTTGACTCTCAGGGCAACTCCCTCCTGACAGTATATACTGTGCTGCCACCCCTGCTGGGCCTGTCCTGCCGGTGGGACAGGACATAGCCAGGGATGGTGGAGTATGAGACATTGGCCAGAATTTTCCATCTGACATGCAAGTGGCAGAGCCCGTACATCAGCGCTTAAAATGTCGAGTGAGCGTGCTGATATCAGCGCACAGCGTTGCGATATTTCAGTCAGTGGGTGTGTTCAATAGCAGGGTGTTTGCCCGCCATTAATTAAAGGCCTCATTAAGGCCCTTAACATGCCAATTGTCCTGTATTTTGAGGGGCCCGTGTGACCTTCGGGTCAGCGCACGGGCCCAACGGGCAGGCGGGTAGATTTTTTAATAAAACTCATGCAATGTCGGGATATATGGACTCAGGAGTTGTTCATGTTTTACATGAAGCTAAAATTGATTAAAGTATTTTAATGTTGCCTGTGTGATTGTTAACAGTTCGCATCAATTTCCAAGAGCTTTTTGTGTACTTTGAAACCAGTCTGCAGACAGTTATCTTTCTTGAACAAAAACAGAATTACCTGGAAAAACTCAGCAAGTCTGGCAGCATCGGCGGAGAAGAAAAGAGTTGACGTTTCGAGTCTTCATGACCCTTCAACTCTTTCCTGGACTCGAAATCATGTCGAAATATAAGCTGGTTTAAGGTGTGTGGGAGGGGGGGGTGGGGGGGGTGGGGGGGTGGGGGGTGGGGGGGGGGGGGGGGGGGCGGAGAGAGAGAGAGAGACAGAGGTGCTTGTGTAGACAAACAAGCAGTGATAGAAGCAGATCATCAAAAGATGTCAGTGACAATGGGACAAAAGAACACATAGGTGTTAAAGTTAAAGTTGGTGATATTATCTAAACGAATGTGCTAATTAAGAATGGATGGTAGGGCACTCAAGGTACAGCTCTAGTGGGGGTGGGGGGGAGCATAAAAGATTTTAAAATATTTAAAAATAATGGAAATAGGTGGGAAAAGAAAAATCTATAAAATTTATAGGGAAAAAAAAAAGGGGAAAAAAAGGGGGAAACAGAAAGGGGGTGGGGATAGGGGAGGGAGCTCACGACCTAAAGTTATTGAATTCAATATTCAGACCGGAAGGCTGTAAGGTGCCTAGTCGGAAGATGAGGTGCTGTTCCTCCAGTTTGCGTTGGGCTTCACTGGAACAATGCAGTAAGCCAAGGACAGACATGTGGGCAAGAGAGCAGGGTGGAGTGTTAAAATGGCAAGCGACAGGGAGGTTTGGGTCATTCTTGCGGACAGACCGCAGGTGTTCTGCAAAGCGGTCGCCCAGTTTACGTTTGGTCTCTCCAATGTAGAGGAGACCACATTGGGAGCAACGAATGCAGTAGACTAAGTTGGGGGAAATGCAAGTGAAATGCTGCTTCACTTGAAAGGAGTGTTTGGGCCCTTGGACGGTGAGGAGAGAGGAAGTGAAGGGGCAGGTGTTACATCTTTTGCGTGGGCATGGGGTGGTGCCATAGGAGGGGGTTGAGGAGTAGGGGGTGATGGAGGAGTGGACCAGGGTGTCTCTCTGTTGCCTTGTTCACCTTCTTTGCTTTCCATTTCCCTCCTAGTGTTTGACAAGGTGTTTACTAAAACCCGCTTTCACAGCCATATCTCCTTTCTCAGTGACTGCCTCCGTCTCCGACTTACCCCACGTGGATTTCAACTGAAATTCCACCCCTCATCTTTCGAACCCACCCAGGATTACCGATATCTCCGGGACATAAAACGTTTCTCAGACTGCTGTTCCCGTCACATTCTGAAATCCACACTCAGTGCCATGCGCCGCCATATGAACACACTCGACCTCTCCCTCCAGCAGCACCGCCGTACCCTTTTTCAAAGCTGCGCGTGCCCCCAGTTTCATTTTATCCTTCGGCTCATCCGACGCCTCAACAAGAAACTTTTTCTCTTTCTCTCAACTGCTAAGGAACGCAAGCTCCAACAACTCATCGACACCAACACCCATCTAGGACCCTCCACCCCAGCCTGTCCCTCCGTCCCCACCCCATCTTCCAATCCCAGCCCCAGCCGTGTATTCACTATACCCCCTGACCTTCCCCTCTCCGATGCTGAACGTTCAGTGCTCAGCAAAGGACTTAGTTTCATACCCTTACGCCCTCACCTCAATGAATTTCGGGCTCGGCATGATACTGAACTCTTCTTTCGCCGTCTTCGTCTCTGGGCTCACTTCTTTGGGCAGGAGTCCTCTCCCAGTTCAACGGATCCTTTTACCCATCTCCAATATTCTCCCTCCACCTGGACCCCTCCCTCTGGATTCTTACCTTCTCTTGATCTTTTCATTGAGAACTGTCGGCGCGACATTAGTCGTCTCAATTTCTCTGCTCCTCTCACCCATTCTAACCTGTCTCTCTCTGAACTTACTGCACTCCATTCTCTCAGGTCCAACCCTGACATTGTCATCAAACCCGCTGACAAGGGTGGTGCTGTTGTTGTCTGGCGCACTGACCTCTACCTCGCGGAGGCTGAGCGTCAACTCGCAGACACTTCCTCCTACCTCTCCCTGGACCATGACCCCACCACTGAACATCAAGCCATTGTTTCCAGGACTGTCACTGACCTCATCTCCTCTGGGGATCTCCCTCCCACAGCTTCCAACCTGATAGTCGCCCAACCTCGGACGGCCCGCTTCTATCTCCTACCTAAAATCCACAAACAGAACTGCCCCGGTAGACCAATCGTCTCAGCTTGCTCCTGCCCCACAGAACTCATTTCTCGTTATCTTGACTCCCTTCTCTCTCCCCTTGTCCAGTCCCTTCCCACCTACATCCGTGATTCCTCTGACCCTTACGTCACATCAACAATTTCCAGTTCCCTGGCTCCAACCGCTTCCTCTTCACCATGGACGTCCAATCCCTCTACACCTCCATCCCCCACCAGGATGGTCTGAGGGCCCTTAGCTTCTTCCTCGAACAGAGGCCCGAACAATCCCCATCCACCACTACTCTCCTCCGTCTGGCTGAACTTGTTCTCACGTTGAACAATTTCTCCTTCAACTCCTCTCACTTTCTCCAAATAAAAGGTGTGGCTATGGGTACCCGCATGGGCCCCAGCTATGCCTGTCTCTTTATGGGATATGTGGAACATTCCTTGTTGCAGTCCTACCCCGGCCCCCCTTCCACAACTTTTTCTCCGGTACATCGATGATTACTTCGGTGCCACTTCATGCTCTCGTCGGGACTTGGAAAAATTTATTAATTTTGCTTCCAATCTCCACCCCTCCATCATTTTCACGTGGTCCATCTCTGACACTTCCCTTCCCTTCCTTGACCTCTCTGTCTCAATCTCTGGTGATAGACTGTCCACTAATATCCATTACAAACCCACCGACTCCCACAGCTACCTCGACTACAGCTCCTCACACCCCGCTTCCTGTAAGGACTCCATCCCATTCTCCCAGTTCCTTCGCCTTCGTCGCATCTGTTCCGATGATGCTACCTTCAAAAACGGTTCCTCTGACATGTCCTCCTTCTTCCTTAACCGAGGTTTTCCACCGACGGTCGTTGACAGGGCCCTCAACCGTGTCCAGCCCATCTCCCGCGCATCCGCCCTCACGCCTTCTCCTCCCTCCCAGAAACATGATAGGGTCCCCCTTGTCCTCACTTATCACCCCACCAGCCTCCGCATTCAAAGGATCATCCTCCGCCATTTCCGCCAACTCCAGCATGATGCCACCACCAAACACATCTTCCCTTCACCCCCCTTATCGGCATTCCGTAGGGATCGCTCCCTCCGGGACACCCTGGTCCACTCCTCCATCACCCCCTACTCCTCAACCCCCTCCTATGGCACCACCCCATGCCCACGCAAAAGATGTAACACCTGCCCCTTCACTTCCTCTCTCCTCACCGTCCAAGGGCCCAAACACTCCTTTCAAGTGAAGCAGCATTTCACTTGCATTTCCCCCAACTTAGTCTACTGCATTCGTTGCTCCCAATGTGGTCTCCTCTACATTGGAGAGACCAAACGTAAACTGGGCGACCGCTTTGCAGAACACCTGCGGTCTGTCCGCAAGAATGACCCAAACCTCCCTGTCGCTTGCCATTTTAACACTCCACCCTGCTCTCTTGCCCACATGTCTGTCCTTGGCTTACTGCATTGTTCCAGTGAAGCCCAACGCAAACTGGAGGAACAACACCTCATCTTCCGACTAGGCACCTTACAGCCTTCCGGTCTGAATATTGAATTCAATAACTTTAGGTCGTGAGCTCCCTCCCCTATCCCCACCCCCTTTCTGTTTCCCCCTTTTTTTTCCCCTTTTTTTTCCCTATAAATTTTATAGATTTTTCTTTTCCCACCTATTTCCATTATTTTTAAATATTTTAAAATCTTTTATGCTCCCCCCACCCCCACTAGAGCTGTACCTTGAGTGCCCTACCATCCATTCTTAATTAGCACATTCGTTTAGATAATATCACCAACTTTAACTTTAACACCTATGTGTTCTATTGTACCATTGTCGCTGACATCTTTTGATGATCTGCTTCTATCACTGCTTGTTTGTCTACACAAGCACCTCTGTCTCTCTCTCTCTCTCCGCCCGCCCCCCCCCCCCCCCCCCGCCCCACACCTTAAACCAGCTTATATTTCAACTCTTTCCTGGACTCGAAATCAAGTTCTGTCGAAGGGTCATGAAGACTCGAAACGTCAACTCTTTTCTTCTCCGCCGATGCTGCCAGACCTGCTGAGTTTTTCCAGGTAATTCTGTTTTTGTTTTGGATTTCCAGCATCCGCAGTTTTGTTTTGTAGTTATCTTTCTCGGGCCTGCAGCTTTCCAGAGGCCTCCATTTAGCTTGGGTATGGGTTCTGACATCTCCACTGGAGGCAGCTCCTCTGAGGAGGAAGGGAAGGATAGAATAATGAGTAGGCCAGGAGTGGACATTCAGCCTCTAGGGGAGCCAACTTTGGGTGTCCAGGCGCAGGGCCAAGGGGTTGTGCAAGGGGCCGCAGAAGATGCCACTATCCTGCTGCCATGGTTTACAGGCAGTGAAGCAGCGACCTCAATTTGTCTGAGGTGCTGTGCCGAAGGAGGCTCCGATGCTCAAGGGAGACAGTCAACTATATCAGTCAGATGATTGGTCCTGAGGTCTCCCCTAACTGTGTGGGTGGACATCCCATGCCAGCAGCTCTGAAGGTCAGTTGCCCTCCAATTCTATGCCTCTAGCTCCTTCCAGGGCTCAGTGGGTGATCTTTGTGGTGTCTCCCAATCAGCTGTCCACACTTGTGTCAAGTAGGTCACAGCCGCTCTGTTCAGACAGGTATCCTCCTTCATCCACTTCTGTGACCAGGCAACTCAGGCACAGTGAGCCAGAGACTTCGCGGCCATTGCTGGCTTCCCCCATGTCCAGGGTGCTATAGACTGTACACATGTGGCCATCAAGGCGCCAGCAGATGAGCCCGGGGCCTTCGTCAACAGGAAGGCCTTCCACTCCATGAACGTGCAGATACTGTGTGATCACAGGATGCAGATTCCACAAGTCTGTGCAAGGGACCCAGGCAGCTCCCACAACACCTACATCCTCAGACACTCCCAAGTGCCGGGGCTCTTCAGTGCTCTGGCTTGGCTGGATGATTGGCTGCTGGGTGACAAGGGCTATCCCTTCAGAAGGCTACTCATGACGCCTCTCCGCCATCCAAGAACAGAAGCTGAGCCGTGGTACAATAGGAGCCACGGCTCCACAAGGGCTGTGGTGGAAAGAGCCATCGATCTTCTCAAGATGCACTTCCTTTGCCTTGACTGCTCAGGGGGCGCACTCCAACACCCCCCCGATCACGTCTCAGTGATAGTGGTCTGATGCTGTGCTCTGCACCATCTTGCGCTGGAAAGGGGGATGCAGTTGATGATGAGGACCTTGACGCCCTGGATGAGGCTGCACATGATGAATCCAGCAGTGGCTCAGAGGATGAGGAAGCACAGGGCAATGATGAGGGGCAGCACACTGACCCGCTACTACACCAAGGAGGCAGGGACACCTGGGACAATTTAATCCAAAGAACCTTCCTGCTGATCCATGTGTGTGGAGCTACCTGAATAGCATTGCCTGGCGCTTCTAAATGTGGCACTTGTTCAGCTGCAACTAAGGGCTTAGTACAGAAACATCAACGTCCACTCAAACACTCATGATATGTCTGTGAAAAAGCAAAAGGCACCACAAACAAAACACCCTCAGACATGGTAACATTAGTGGACTTTATTATGTCCAAAAGAAAAGCAAACAATTCTCCATTGCAATAACAACAATTTGATCCCTATTCTAGGGCCAACACACAATCACCAGTGACATACCCAGGGAGGTCCTAAGGTGCCTTATGCTTACGTTTGTGGGTGCTACATCTAGGTGCTGCCCCATTGCTCGGAGTGGTTTGTGAGACAGCCTGCTGACTCTGCTGTCCTGTTGGCTTCAATGACCTTGGCGGGCGTCCTCTGGCCTGTGGAGCCTGTGATGGCCCCGCCTGGGAGGGAGTGGCCAGTTCCAGAACTGGCACCTCCCCCAGTTGTCGCAGCCTCAACGGAAGAAACGTTGACTGGCAGAGGGGAGGAGGAGCTGCTGCCCTCATCTGGAGCGCCCTGGGAGGAGCTCACAGTGACAACACGCAGCTGCTGCACCGATGTGAGTTCTCTTTTGACCTCCCTGCTCACTGCAGATGTATAGGCACTGAGGGCCGCCCTTGGTGCCCACAACATCTCCCACATTGGGAATGCCTACCTGTGGCCAGTACCGCTGTGAGGGCTTGCAGGTCAGAGCGTAACCAAATCAGAAGATGCTCCATTGGATTGAACCCCCTCTAAGAGTTACCAGTCTCTCATTGGAGGAAGCCTGAAGATCTGCCCTGAGGGTCAAACCTTCACGTGCACTCTGCCTGAACTCCTCCGTCGCAGAGAGCAACTGAAACACTCCCTTATGCAACCCTGCCAGATTCAAACACCCTTCCTGCTGCTTGTCCTGCAGCTGCTGCATTGGGGACAACTCCAGAGGCACGTCATCAGTGCCGGACTCAGCATGTGCCTCATCCCCTGCAACCCTCTGGCTGCTGGAGCCATCGGCACTCTCTGTCCCTACCATCTCCTCCAGTGATTGTGAAGTACCCTCTCCAGTGTGACCCGGGACACTAGCCGACGGTAAAGTCCCCACCGAGGTTTGTGTGTCTGAGCTGGTGCCTGGCTGGCTGAAATGATGTGTCACAAGTTGCACATGTTGCCCCTCAGGTGTGGAGGGGGGGCTGCGGTGTCGGTGTGGGTCACTCTGGTGGTGATGCTGAAATTAACAACAAGGACAGTGCATCAGTTAGCGTTCATTCACTTCAATCTTTCATCCCTGTCCCCCCCCAGCCTCATAAGGAGGTGAACATTGGTGGGGTGAAAATGAGTCAAGATGGGCCCCAACCATTAAACACACATACAGACAGGCTGGTCAGATGGCCTCAGGAATGCCACATGGCTTGTTATGAACCATAGGAGTGGGGAGAGTGCAGAGGTACCTGGCCTGGATGCATTGTGGCCTGGATAGATGTGGGACTGAGGAAACATCACAAACAGTTGTGACATTTGCCGTGGATCACAGGAGATTGAGAGGTCACATTATTGACCTTCAGTCCGTAAGGAGGGGCATAGACCAGGTGGGCAGAAGGCAACATTTCCCCCTGGCAGAAGGCAGCATTTCCCCCTGGCTCAAGGATGAGTAATGTGATATTTATCTAGGTTGAGTGCCATGAGGGTCACAGCTGAGGTGCTGAGGACCTTTTTGACAAAGTAATGTGGGGTGCACTGGCTGAAAGGGTGCAGGAGGTCCCCAAACCTCTAAGAAGCAATAACTCTTTGGCTGAGCAGCAGCGATCCGATGGCATGTTAGACCATGGTGATAGTGGTTACAAATGGGATATGGTGACTTTGGAAGGTGGTGGAGACGCGAATCTTCAAACGGACGAGGGTCCCTCCTGTATGACCCACGTGTCAGAGTGTCTCAGTCTGTGAATGAGCAGTGTTGCAGCATTAACAATGGCAGCAACCATCAGTAGTTTTGATGGTGGTCAGACAGAGTGGATGGGACTGTGGACCTCAAATACCTGCGCGCTGGACCCAGCCTCACCGTCCTGGCCTCCTGTCACCCGCCCAGGTCCATGGCTGCTCTTCAAAGGGTGTGAGACGCTGGAGGAGGGCACTTCCAGTCCTCAAGCGCTCCCACTGATCTGCAGGCAAAAAGTGAACACAGGGAAGAACATTTATTGAGGCTGATTGACCATGTTTGGGGATTATCAGCTCACCCTGATACCACACCCGTGTACGGACACCCTGATACCACTCCCGTGTACGGACACCCTGATACCACACCCGTGTACGGACACCCTGATACCACACCCGTGTACGGACACCCTGATCCAGGCCGTGTTTTCTCACCCTGATACCACACCAATGTATGTCCTCCCAGATAGGGAAAAAAAATTCCTCTGCTGATGGGGTCCTTAACAATGAGCATATTCTTAGAATTATATATAGACTGTTGAAGGGGTGATATCAGGAAGCATAAAGGTGGTGGAAATCAAGAACCTTCTACCCAAAAAGCTGTTTTTGGTTAGGTTAATTGAAAACTTAATATTAGGGAGACACACAGGTTATTGTGGGATAGGAAAGCAAGGCAGATAGATTGAGTTAAGATACAGATCGGCCATGATATAATTGACAGGCAACAAGGCTCAAGAAGCTGATTGGATTACTTCTGATCCTATGTTCCCAAGTTTAGCAAGGGATAAAAGATAAAATATCAAGATCAGGGTAACATATTTGAAGTACAGATTAGCCATTACTAAATGAGTGGTGATACACCCTTGAGGGGCTAAATGGCCTACTCTACACCTTGTATATTTACAGCAATTAAAGTCAGGCTAGTGGCATTGGGTGCATTTCTCTTTTTAAAAGCCAGCACAGAGATGACAGGCCAAATGGACTCCTCCTATGCTGTATTCATTCTATGGTTCTATGATACTTACTATCATAGAATTCAATGGATTTCCACATGAAGAGTGGTCACAGGCAATGGGCAGTGATGGGATCCATTGCCTCCTATATTTGATATTAAGTCAGTAAGGGGGGAAATGTGGTGAGGTGAATGATGGAATGGACCTGCCAAAAGGGAGATGAGCAAGGCCTTAGACCAGATGGAAAGGTGTGGAGACACACAAATGCAGTGGGATTAGGAGATGAGTGAGTAACTGACAGGAGATGGTTAATCAGCCAGCGTTGTTGGGAACTCAAGGAAAATGGGATAAGTCAAAAGAAGTCTTTCTATTGACTTGTTAAAGAGCCTCAGCTCCAACGCACATTACCCTGCAAGAATTTGATTCAGCTCCATCTAATACCCCTGATGGGTAAATGAAGCCCAAGGGTATTTATCCATCACTTTCATCACATGGGGCCCTTAGCTGGTTGTGTCTAATTGTGACATCACAGAGCAAGTCTCACCCCAACACTGATCATCACAAAAGGTTCACAAATAGGGTATATTTCAGACAATAGGATTCACAACCAGTCTCACTGGAAGAAATGGAACTGCACCTAATTGGCTAATCTGTCTAGGAGTGAATGTAATCAGCCAGAAGAATTGAACAGGTTTACTTTGTGAAGGATGTGTGACCAATGGCAACATCATCAACCAACAGATTAAACAGAAGGTTGTGGACATCACAGTGTTTGTCTCAGCATGGTTACCTTGTAATAGAATTTGTTTACGTCAATGACTTATGGTCACTAACAGAACCAGTAACATTGATGCAGAGTAAGGTGGATTAGTTGATCTTGCTGTAGCTAATAAATCTTCAATATTGTTGCTCACTGATAGCCCAGTTTCCAGGATCCAGACTGAGTTTTGAGTCCAGTGGAAGCAGAATATCCAGCAAGCTGATGTTGGCCTATGAATCCAATATCGTCACACCGGCCGGCAGTAACCCTGCCAATCATGTGAACAGGGTGTGCATTATATACCTGCAAATGATGAGGGATAGTACCTGTGGAGATTTTGTCTTTGGTGAGCCACTCTGACATCTGTGATCTCAGACATGCTGCCTCCGGAGATCACACCCAATTGGGGAGCCATCCAATACCTATGGCATTGAAAGTTACTGTGGCACTAATGTTATCACATCGGTATTACTTCAGGCTGCCTGCAGAGAGCCAAGTGGTGTAACTCAGCCTGCAGTACACTGCTATTAAAGTGAAGTATTTACAGAAGCTATGTTGCACCATGCACGGCAATTCCTTTCCATCTGACCATTGGTGAAGGCAAGAACCAGAGGCTTTCCCCAAGCATGCAAGGAGTCATTGATTGTACCCATGTCACCAGCGAGGCAGCAGGAGGGCAACCAGGGGTGCTTATTAGCAGAAAGGTTTAGCACTCAATGCCCACATAGTCTGTGTCCACCAACAGGGTATAATGCAGGTGTGTACAAAGATACCTGGGGAGCAGCCGTGATTCATACATCCTCAGGTACTTCCATATGCCAGGTATGTTTAGTGGCCCTGATGCATTGGAAGGATGGCTGATGAATGACAAAGAGTACCCTCTGAAGAAGCGCTCGAGATCCCAGGACTGAACCAGAGTTCGATGCAATGTGAGCCATGGCATGACCCATTCGATCATTGGTCTGCTCAAAATAAGATATAGATGCCTCTACCGATCTGGTATCTGCTTTCGAGAGTGTGTCATGACGTGATGTGTGCATGTGGAATATTAATCGTTAATTTCATTGGTCAAATATAGATATTGGACCTCTTTAAACGGACTTTCTAAAAGCAAAGACACTGACTTAATATGCCTGCCACAGGTCATCTGACATCTGGTATTATAAGAGATCAATTTCCGGAAGTTTCCAACATGGATTAGGACATGCCAAGGTAATGTCCTATGGAATTTCACACCTAATGTCATGGAGTGGCTCCTCCCAGGACACAATCAGGGGTCCCTAGGGATGCACTTGGACCTGCAAACCCACACACCGGCCATGACCTCAGCTGGTCAGTGTCCATGTGGGAGATGGATTGGGCACCCAGTATCCCAACTAGGAGCCTGTCCATTAATGGGGAGCAAGGAGGTCCAAAGTGATCTCATGTTGGCGCACAATCTGCCCATTGTCTCTGCGGGCTCCCCTCAGGGTGCTTGGATGATGCCAGTGAGCGTGGCATCCAATGAGGCTGCAGCGACTGGGGAGATGCCAGCTGTTGCACTGGCCGCTCCCTCCCAAGCGCGGACTTCACAGGCTCCATGGGCCAGATGACGACCACCAAGGTCATCAAGGCCAACAAGACAGCGGAGTGAGCAGGCTGTCTCCAATGCTGGTGCCAGCGAGGAGGAAGCACCTAGACGTAGCACCTGTAAATGTAAAGAACCTTAAGCACAAGACGGCCTTATCACGGGTGATACTTTGTTCCCCCGTTTGCTTTAACTTTTTTAAACCGGTGTTGTTTATCACACCATTATGTTCATTTCAGCCATGTTTCATGTGCACAATTAAATGAGACTTTATTTTGTATTATTGGCTGCTGTATGCTTCATGTTTTCTGTAGGTGCAGGGTAAGCCATTATGTAATGATGGACGTGTGTCTCCTGAAACTTTACTGCACAGGGACACGGAGTGTATACCAAGGAAATAGTCCTGTCAGGTATCGAGTGTGGAGTCTGCCGCTCTCACATGTGGTGGTGGTTCTTATTTGGTAGGTTAGCTGAAGGAGCATTGGATCAAAGCATCCCGGGTGTCCCTGCCTCCCTGGAAGTTACCCAGGTCAGCGTCAATGCCTTCAGCGTTCTCCTGACCGTGCTCGTCCTCATTACTGGATTCATCGTCTGTGGCCTGTGCGGCTGCATCACCATCCTCTTCCTCCACTGGGTCCCTCCTTGCCAGTGCCAGGTAGTGGTTGCATGCTGCACTCTGCACAGTAAAATGTGCTCTGGGGGGTATTGCAGTGTGACCCCTGAATAGCCAAGTCTTTGGGAGCACATCTCAAGACCACCTACAGTTCTCTACCACTGCCCTTGTGGGGGCATGGCTCATGTTGTACCTCTACTTGACCTCCTGCTCTTGGGTGGTAGAGAGGCGTCATGAGCCACCTTTTGAGCAGATAGCCCCTGTCACCCAGCAGTCATCCATCCAGTCAGTCTGGAGCACTGAAAAGCATCGGCACCTGGGAGTGGCTCAGGATGTAAGTGTCATGGGAGTTGCCTGGGTACCTAGCACACTCTTGCAGAATCTGCATCCTGTAATCACACACTATCTGCACATTCGTGGACTGGAATCCCTTCCTCACCTGCTAGCTAGAAGAATAAGAGGGGATCTGATTTAAACATATAAAATTCTAACAGGGCTAGACAGACTGGATGCAGGGAGAATGTTTGCCTGGTTGGGGAGTCTAGAACCAGGGGCAACAGTTTCAGGATACAGGGAAGGCCATTTGGGACTGAGATGAGGAAAAATTTCTTCACTCAGTGGGTGGTCAACTTGTGGAATTCTCTACTACAGAAGGCTGTGGAGGCTGGGTTACTGAGTATATTCAAGAAAGAAATTGCTAATTGTTTTAGATATTAAGGGCAAAGGGTATGGAGAGAGAGAGGGCTGAATTTTCCCAGAAGTGCACTAAGTGCAGTAGTGGGTGGGTAAAATGGTGTCCTACCTGCCGATGAAAATGGCGGGTTTTCATACAGTATCTTCCTGAGCCCACCTCATTATATATTCACTCCAACGAAACACGCAGTTTCCATGGCGATTGGGCTCTTATTTGCCCACCATCACCCGCTGTTGCATCTTGCCGGCCGCCATCTTTAAAAGGCAGCCGCCAGCAAGGCGCTCATCACCACCAGCTCACCACCGCTGCCTGGGAGGCATGGCCAGGGAAGGCAACAAGACTGCAGCCCCCCCACTTCAACGACAAGTCTCTCGAGCGACTGGATGCCCTGGAAATCCACTGGGATGTGCTCTCCCCCACCCTGGCCACAGGATGGGCAGCGATGTCACCAACCCGGCTTGGGGGCGGTGGCAGTGGTGGTCATTGCGAACGCCCTGCAGAGGAGGACAGCCACCCAGTGTCGCAAAAGGATGAATGATCTCCTCCATTCCACCAGGGTAAGTCACTCTTCATCACCCCAACTCTCACACACACACACACACACACACACACACATCGCTCACTGCCAGTGCAAGGTACATGACCATTCACTCTCACACACACCGTCATTGTCCTCATCCACCCACACAGGACAGGCATACTTATCATCTGGCCCGGCAGGCATCCTGATACACCCTCCCCATCTCTATCCATGCAGGGCAAAGTGGCTCACAACAGGAGGGAAAGGTCACAGGCAGGTGGAGGGATGCCGGAGATCAAAGTTCTGAGAGAATTCGAAAACAGAGCCATCCAGCTGGTCAGCAATCACCAGGACCGGTCCTGGGCTGACAGTGAGGTCATGTTTCTACCAAGTGAGGATGCAGCAGTGCAACATCCATCAGATAACCATGCTGTGAGTGACGTGTCCTGTTTCACAGGCCACTGCCATGCACTAATTATCCCCCCTTGCTTTCACAGGTACATCTGCCAAACAGCCGACAGAGTCCATGACCCAGGGCCTCCAATCAAGTCCCAAAGAAACCTCTGAAGTGGTATCTGGAGGCACCGTCCCTGAAGTCCCATCACAGCGCTCACCCACACCCTCCACCAGCGCAGAGACACACACCTCGGTGGGACCTAGCTTTAGAGTAGCCTCGGGATCACAGTCTCGTGAGCACATCGCACTGTCCAATCCACAACAGGTGGAGATAGGAACTTCCCCGGTCCCTGGCCCTTGGAGGGCTGCTGCGTCCAAATCAGATGACGAGCCTCTGGACTCAGTCACGTCACAGTTACTGGAGCTGCAAAGGCAAGTTCAGGAACATCAGGAAGGGATGTCCACTGCACTCCTCAGATTGCAAGGCACAATGGAGTCCGCCCGTCTTCAGCCTGAGGTGATAGCGCTGGCATTGCAACACACCGAGGTCAACACTGGCAGGATGGTGGTCACCATTGAGAATTTGGTCCAGGACGTCACTCCTGCGTGGGCTGAACTCCATCGCTGATGCCATAGTTGGCCTACAACAGTGTGTATGCGAACTGGGCAGCTCGATCCCACTCCAGCTACCCCTTCTCCTCACGCAGTCAGCCAGGGGCCCTTGGGCACCCATAGGGAGGAGGATCAGCAGGTGCACACTCTGGGGCCGTTCCCCCAGTTGACTCTGGAGTGACCAGCCCTTCCGAATCCCCTCTTACCATGACCTCCCCAGATCCAGCTTCACAGGCCAAGGAGGGAGCCCCTGCCACACAGCAGGACCCCGAAAGCAGACCGGGCCCTCAGGTCTCGCCAAAGTCATCACAGACAGGGCGTTACAGTCTGCAGGCTGCCTCCACCTCCACTGTGGGTGTCCAGGGAGCACCAAGACATAGCGGCAGGGTTAGGCAAGTTAAGTAAAAGTAGTCGCACAGCCTGGCCACTGGTGTTGATCATTTGTGCATAATGTTCACTATTGTCAATAAACTCCTAAGAATGTCTCCCTGCCTGTGGCTCCTTGTTCTGATGAGAAATGTTCCTGTCACTCAGATGTGAAACCTTTCTGCACAAGATAAAGGCAGGTGTCTCAGTCCAGGGCCTCTTCCCTGTGCAGCATTCAGACCACAGTGATGGTCCAGCCTCACACTCCCTGGAAACATTCCTGATGCCTGCACCTCAGCGGTGCTGGTCATTGCTGCCAGAATGTAGTGGGCAGGCACCACAGGGTTCCCTCATTCTCTATGTGCTCTCAACACCTTTAAGGTGGGTCTGGCCCCCATCACACCAGCATCTGTGACCAGTGATGCTGTACACCAGCTCCTGAAGGGCTGAAGTGCTGAAGACAGACACAGCATCAGATGCATCTAGAGTTTCATGGCTGCATCTTTGAGATGGCGCTGATCATGGAGCAAGTGAGCTGCCCTCGGCCAGACATTCAAAGGCCATGTAAAGATCTATAGAGTGTCCTCGCCATATTGTCGTCATCCTCCTGAGATCAAGCAATGATTAGTGCCTCCACTGCATCTCCATAACAGGAGCATTCTCACAGAGGGTATTGGTGCTGCCATAAGCCAGACTGGAGTCAAGGGTTCACAATTGTGATGTGAGGATCTATGGGGACACCTCACTGCATGTCGTCATCATCCTCCACAAATCTGGCAGCTATGAGGGCCTCCTGAGTGAGCCTGCCTTGCCTAGCCAATGCGAAAGCCTCATCCCCATCGTCACCACCAGGGACCCCCTCACCCTCATCCCCGGAGTCGTCCTCAGGAGGAGACCTCCAGCTCCTCCATCCCCTCCTCAGCCAGCTCCTCTACGCGTTGTAGTGCCAGGTTGTAAAGGGCACGGCAGACGATGTGTGACACCCTCTGCGGACTCTATTGCAGGGCTCCACCAGACCAGCGCAGGCACCGGAACTGCACCTTCTGCATCCCGATTGTCTGCTCCACCAGCTTGTGAGCTGCTGCGTGAGCCTCATTATAGTGTCGTTCTGCTGCAGTCTGAGGTCGCCGCATGGATGTCATCAGCTTCGGCCTCTGAAGAAAGCCCTTGTCCCCAAGGAGCCAACCCTGCAGCCTCTATGGACCCTGAAAGACTGCAGGGATCTGTGAGTGACTCAGGATGCACACTCGTGCACACTCCCTGGAAACCGTGCGCACATCTGCAGGATGCGTTTGATGGTCACGTATCAGCTGTGGGAATCCTGAGATCAGGGTGAATCCAATGGCCCTTGTATCCTGGCTGTCCCGGTCCTGGGCAAAATGCAAAGTTGTTGCCAAGGAGAAGATGGTATCTGTGACCTCACGGATGCATTTATGGGTGAAGGATTGTGAAATCCCACAGAGGTCACCTGTGGAGCCCTGAAAGGAGCCACTGGTATAGAAATTGAGCACCACGGTCACTTTCACAGTCACTGGCAGTGGATGCCCTCCATGTCCCCTTAGTGCCAAGTCCTGCAGTAAGTGGCAGACATGAGCCACCAGCTCCCTAGACATGTGAAGTTGTTGGTGACAATGGTTCTCAATCACCTGCAGAAATGTCAGGCGGCATCTACAGGCCCTGGGTGTTGCTGGGCACCAACCAGCCACAGCTCGCTGTCGCTCCTGGGCAACATGTGTGGGTGCCCCTGCTGTCTCCTCTTCATGAGGTTGCTGCTCCTGCCTTTGCACAGCCAGGAGCCTCAGTCACTCTCTCTTCAGTCTTCTACAGACTCTGAAGGCCATCAGGCATACAGCTAGGTCACCAGGATCCATGATCCTGAGGTGGTCCTCCTGCAGCTTGAAAGGGAAAGAGAGAGAGAGAGAGACATGGTTATCATGGCTGCACTTAGCACCTTTCCTGCCCCTGTGTGACCACCCTTAATGCTTCCTGGAGAGTGCTGGTCACCCCTCAGATGGCCAGAGATGAGTGAGCTGCATGTCTGCCCTGTTAACCTGTGACATTGGGGACACTGGTCCAAACTGGGATGCTGAGTTGCCAGGGGTTGTGAGTGCCCCCAGTAGTGACTGTTACATGGCCAGCATTGGTGAGGAGATTATACAATGTGTGCAGCCCAACTGCTCCACGGTCCAATAAAGTGGTGGCGGACTCAGTCTGTGAGGTGGGTAGGTGGGTGGGTGGGGGGTAAGGGGTGCTTGATGGCCATTTGGTGCCTCTGCATTGCTTCCATGGGCACGCAGGCTAGGAGCCTGACCCTAATCATATCACGGTGGCTGTGCCTGGTCTCAGTTGCAGAGACATTGTCAGTTTATACAGGTGTCCCTAATGCATAGTCACTTCCCTCGCTTACCCTGCCCCCACCTCAATTGCCTGTGCGTGGGATGCAGCACCAGGGCAGCACATCACCCCCACCCCTCAGCAGTCACCTCTGAGGCTGGCCAGCACTTACCCCCAGACACCTCTACCCCCAGCACTCGCCTGCGGGGCCAGGCATCAGTTGCCTCCATAAAGCCCTCGAGGCCTGCTGCTCACTCACCACAGTTCCCCCACAGTGAAGGCCGCCAAGTGCACATCACCTGTGTGCTTTCCTGTGATGTGGACGGACGATACGCTGGGTTCCAAGACCCTGGTGGGCTGGCCTTTTAATTCTATGCTAATGTATTATAATTAGCTCCCCGCTGACCAATGGCAGGAAATGCGGCCCACTATTGGTGGGCTGAGCGGAAGATTGTGACCTGCCTTCACGCCGTTGTGAAGTGGGCCCCGCCATATTTCCCACGCATGTCACCTATCACACCCGCCATTAGCGGGCTCGAAAAATTCCACCCAGAGGATCGGCCATGGTCATATTGAATGGTGGAGCAGGCTCGAAGGGCTGAATGGCCTACTCCTGCTCCTAGTTTCTATGTTTAAATGGTTAATCCTTATAAATTACAAAAACCTTGTGATGATCAACCAAGGTGTGGGAAAGAAAGGCCAAGTTCTGACACCAGTCGTAATAATTCTCCCTTGGTGATGTTTATTATACAGTCCACAGCCTGGAGCTGGAGAGAGGGAACCCCTTCCGGAGGATGAGACATGGGAGACTATCCATTCCTCTGAGGAAGAGGGAGGAAAAGGAGGGTAAAGCTCCACAGCTGGATGTGCAAGGCCCTGCCAGAGACAGGGGATGGGTGTGAGACAAGGGAGACGTTGTCCGTGTGAAGATTCAAATAGTTCATTCTATCCAAGCACCATCATCTTGGCCGGTGCTCCTTCTCCCTCTATCATCACAAGTAAACCAGTTTGTCACCTCTGATCCAGCTCAATGCATTCTGACACAGTGATCTTCTTAAGAATGTTCAGAGACATCATTATGTACACAGAACCTCAGTAACATTTACAAATAATCAATTAGAAATTTGCCCATGTGTACTGAAGCAGGATTCACTGTGGGGTTTCTTTTATTCTCTGGGTGCTGAGTGTAGTCTTCCACCCATTGGCAGCCGACAACAGCATAGTGCTTCCCTCTCACTCCACTGTGGCTGCCAAACAGGCTGCTGGTGACTGTTATACCCCCTTTGCCTGTGATCTAGATAAGGGTATATTCCATTTAGTTAAGATGTGTCTGGGGAGCTCAGTCCCGTGATTTGCACATCCTGCGCTATGTGGGAAATTCTAGGTCCTCCTGGCGGTCTGGATGACCACGTCTGCAGGAGGTGCCTCCAACTGGAGCTCTGGGTTTTGGAGCTTGAGCAGCAGCTGGGGGCACTATGGTGCATTCACGAGGCTGAGGGGTTCATGGATAGCACGTTTCAGGACGTGGTCACCCTGCAGCCTAAGGAAGTGCAAGCACAGAGGGAATGGGTGACCACCAGACAGAAGAAGGGGACCAGGCAGGTAGTGAGGGGATCCCCTGAGTGCATCTTACCCACAAACTGTTTTTTGGCCTTGGAAAATGGGGAGAGTGATGGTTTCTCTGTGGAGGCCAATCAGAGCCAAGACCATGGCACCGTGGGTGGTCCAACTATCCAGGGCGGGAGGAAGAAGTGTGGAAGAGCAATAGTGGTAGGGATTCGTTAGTGAGGGGAGTAGACGGGAGCTTCTGCCGCCATAAACGTGACTCCAGGATGGTTAAGGAAGTTACGGAATGGCTGCAGGACATTCTGAAGGTTGAGGGTGAACAGCCAGAGGTCGTGGTCCATGTTGGGACCAGTGACATAGGAGGAAAGAGAAATGAGGTCCTGCAAGCAGATTTTAGGGTGTTAGCTAGGAAATTGAAAAGTAGGACTTCAAAAGTAGTAATCTCCGGATTACTCCCATTGCCACGCAGTAGCGAGTATAGGAACAGAAGGATAGAGCAGATGAATGCGTGGCTGGAGAGATGGTGCAGAAGGGAGGGCTTTAGATTCTTGGGGCACTGGGACTGTTTCTGGGGAGGTGGAACCTGTACAAGTTGGTTGGGTTACATCTGAACAGGAACAGGATCAACATCCTCATGGGGAAGTTTGCCAATGCTGTTGTGGTGGATTTAAACTAAATTGGCAGGGGAATGGGATCCTGAAAAGTTTCTCACAGGGGAGAGAAGCTGAAATGGAATTAATAGTTAAAAAACTAGTGAGTCAGGAAGGCAGAGGAAACACTGGCTAGATAAGAAAGAAGTGAGTTTATCAAGGCTAAATGGAATATATTTTAATGCAAGTAGCCTGAGGAATAAGACAGATGAGCTGAGGGCACAGATAGGCATGTGGGAAATGATATAACTATGACCAAGATTTGGCTAAAAGGGCAGGATTGGCAGCTCAACATTCCTGGTTATAGGGTATTCAGACAAGATAGGGGGATAGAAGAGAGGGGGGTGTTGCAATATTGATTAAGGAATCAATTCTAGCAGTGAGGAGGGACGATATCTTGGAAGGATCATCAAATGAAGCCATATGGGTAGAAGTAAAAAAACACAAAAGGGGCAAACACGCTGTTGAGTGTGTACTATAGGCCCCCAAACAGTCAGGGAGAGATAGGGGATCAAACATGCAATCAAATTTCAGAGAAGTGTAAGATTGGGCAGTAATGGTAGGGGATTTTAACGACCCAAATATTAACTGGGATAGTTTGTGTGCAAGGTAGTGAGGGAGCAAAATTCTAAAGTTGCACCAGGAGAACATTCTCAGAAAAACCCAACTAGGGAGCGGGCAATTCTGGACCTAATATTTGGAAATGAGCCCGGATAGGTGAAAGGTGTATCAGCAGCGGAACATTTTGGAGATAGTGACCAAAACTGAGCTTTAGGAGAGGTTGGGGCAGGAATAAAAATTCTAAACTGGGGAAAGGCTAATTTTACTAAGATGGGTTACAATTTGGCCCAAGTGGACTGGGAGCAGCTACTTGCAGATAAAATTGTCAGAGCAGTGGGAGCATTAAAGGAGGAAAGATTGTCAAGCGATGAAGATCATCAAGAGGAAGTGGTGACCTGCCAGGTCAGGTGGGAGAGGGGAGGGGGAGGTTTCTGGGGAAATCTTGAAAATTACTAAGTTTTGTTCCTTATCTTCCAATATCAGGACATGTAGAAGGCCACAGTTAAGTGGAGGCCATTTGACAGATGTCATTGCATTGTTTGGAAAGGCACATCCAGAGTGTGAAACTGGCCAGAAGCTGGTTTAAACAAATGGTCCACACAATGGTTTCCTCATCCCTTTTCTTAGATGTGCATGTATTGGTGGAAGTTGACCATTTTATATCAAACTCAGGTGCATGATTTACATTCACACAGTGTAGTACAAGCATTGATCCTGAACAAAGATGAGACATTCCAATGTTATGTTTGCAGAGTCAAAGGAGCAGCTGGAGATCACCCAGCACACAGTTAGTCAGCAATTAAATGATGCTGAACATGCTGCAGGTGCGAGCACACAGAAGGCAGAGACCAAGAGCAGTGTGCCACCTCCTGCTGCTGCATGACATGGCAATGGGGTGGCCCACCATCAAAGGGCAACAACATAATTTACCTGGGCCTAGTTTGGAGATTAGCCGATGACTGTGCACCAAGGCAATGGACGAGGAGGACCCATCCACCACCGTGACCGTGCCAAGCTTCACCGGTGGCACTGAGCAGCCAGCATTGGCAAAGTGGGCACTGCACAGGGTGACATTTGAAATGAGCCAAGTAAGCCAGCCAGAGGGAAAGGGGCAAGGCAGCTTGAGGCTGAGGTGCAAAGTGTAGCCTCTGGTCAAAGTGAGAACATCATGGTGAGGCAATGGGATATCAAGCCCCTCACCAGTTGCAATTGCAGCCACAAAACTGAGCTGATCCCATGTGGCTGGGTTAGGGAGAAGGCAAGCCCCATCATCCTGGCTCCAGCACCAGTATACCTACCTCCATACATGCCAGATATCTACAGGAGGTCTGGCAGGTGGGCATTTTGCCCGTCATTGACAATCGGAAACCTGTTTCACGATGGTGTGAAACCAATTTTTGGCCTTTCCGCCATATTGTCCGCTCACACCTGCTCTGACACCTGATGCCAGCGGACATGGGCGATTCCGCCCTGGGTGTTGAGGTCAGGCGTACAGGCCCATTCAGGTAAATATTCAGATGGCCTGAACGGAAGAGCAGGGAGAGTCTGGGCCAGCCTGAGGGTTAGGCAGTGCTGACTCCTGACTGGGGAAGTGGGATCTGGGAGAGAATGGAGGTGGGGATGGCAGGTGAACTGCAAGATTGTGGTTTTGAGCCACACAGTGGGCGGTAGGTCTTTCCCTTAAAAATTATTTACTCACAATATATTTTTACATTTTCTTGATCTTGCCCCTTCAGGCTTAAGTCTTGCATCCCAGCAAAATTTCTTGGGCAGTAGCATGGCCTGGATATTGGGCAGGGCCTCGTCCTGAGCTATGGTGACTCCTCCCAGCAGCTTGTTAAACTCCTCGGTGTTGAGGGTAGCGAGCTGCAAATGGCGGAGGATGATACAGGTCTTCTTGTTGTCCTGGGCTGCATTGCCCACCAGCTCCAGCATCTCGGCAGTCAGGTACTCAAAACCTAATTCCACTGCACTCTTATTTCCCCAATGGTGCCACACTTAGGTTGTTGTTGTTGCTGAGTGTTTATTCGTCATGCCCCCACCCCACTCTTCTAGTGAAGCTTCCCTTATTTCGCCCCACCCCGAGTTGGTCACCCTGGTGGAGTCAGCAACAGCAGCAGAGACAAGGGTGGTGGAGAATGATTGGAGGAAAGGGGTAACGTGCAAGTTGAAATGAAAGGAGCAAAGGAAGTTCTTGGGAAACCTGCTGAAAATAGATGGTAAGATCTATTTATTTTTCCCATAGGAAGCTGCACTGATATCCTCATGATCACATTTGACACCGAATGATGGCTTGCGGACATTAATGACTACTTCCGCAACTTTAACAAGCTGTTATGGCCTTTTGAACACTTCAGAGCACTTTGGTGACTCCGGGAGTACAGGAGGATCTTGATGTTAATTGAGTTTAGATGAAAAATGAGCACTGTTCCATCTGCAATTAAACCTCGGTTCAAATTACACCATTTGATGTCAAATGATGTTCTGATCATTTTGAGCATAATTGAAAACAACAACAATGTCAAAAATGTCTTGTAGGGACTCTGACTGTCTACCTCTCTTTTGTGGTTATGTCCATACTCACGTGGACTTGGAAAGGGAGCAAGTGTTGTCCACTGGTTCACTTGAGGCCTTCCACGGCCAGTGAGACTTGTAGGGATTGGAATGCATCATCAGCCCTGGGAACATTATTTTAATTTGATCATTTTCCTTTGTATTTTTTGTTTTAGTTTCAGTATTCTGTTGAAGGGATGTTAATTAGCTAATTAGTTTAATTGTTTTTTTGTTTACTTAAGAGTATAAAAAGTGGACTGCTGGGACACTGGGTTGGTTGGTAGGTGGGAGTCAGAGATCTGTCATGTTGCATTCTGTAAGTAAACCAACAATTAAGAAATGAGCTAATGTCTAATTTCACACTTCAACATCAGGCTTGGGATCCATTTAACACAGTAGCAGAGAATGGTCGCCTAAGGGTGAAGATTAGAAACTAAAAAGTTTTTCAGACAAAAGATTGTAATTGGAGTTACTTTTGAGAAGATTGGTTGGAACCAAGTAGACAGTGTCAGGGTATGATTTCCCACTGATTTTCTCTATCAGAACCTTACGACCAATGGAGAAATGAAGTAGATATATACCAAAGAAAAAACAAGGTTTGGTCTGCCACTCGTTTCTTAATAAAAGCAGGATCAGGTGCAAAGTAATTGTGAGCTAGAGGCTTGTCAATTGGACACTGATGAAGATTTGGATATTCTATTAGAGCTTTATGGATGAAATTTAGAAGAATGTTGATCTATTAAATGCTAATGAGGCATGGTCAGACACTGATAAATCTAGAAAAAGCAGATAGTTATTCCATAGAGCAATATTTCATGGAATTTAACAGTATATATACAAAAATGCAGGAATTCTTTTTGGAAATTCCTGGCTCAGTGCTTGCTTTCAAATTGGGGATTGTGCTGAAGTGTCACACATGGATGGGTTCCTGGAGAAACTGGAGTTAGATTCTGAGCGAGAGAGACAGACATTCGGCGGTCTCACACAAGGTGGAGGACTGAATGGTTGTAGCCTTGTGACATGGTTTCGATATGGGCTGCAGGTGGCAGTACCACAGAAGATTCACAGGCTAAAGAAATGAGGGTGGAGGTATTATTGGCAGATATGGCAGACGAATGGAATGGAGTGAGAATAAAAGATAAATGAAACCCAGGAAGACCCGTGGAGTTACTGACAGGTGTTTCAGTTGTGGTTTGAAATATCATTGTGTGGTAAATTGTGCTAAACAGGTATTTTGAAGTGGTGCATGACATAGAACCATAGTAAATAGAAACATTGAAAAGTTATGGTGCAGAACGAGGCCATTCAGCCCATTGTGTCTGTGCCGGAAATGGAAGATTGATCAAACGAAGGGAATTGTACTGGTCACAAGAAGCTTCAGCCCAGTAACGAGCGTATTGGTCATGGATTAATTTAATTGCTGAGTGTTGAACAGTGGTTGCAGTTTGAGAGACTGATCCGGGGTGGGGTTCTCCCCTCTGCCCCAATTAACCAGGTTATTTGTTGACTGCTGTTCAGGCCAGAAAGGGAGCTTCACATTGAGGAGTTCTCAAAGTGCCTGACCTGCATCAGCAGCAGCCTCTCCCGGTGAGGTTACCATGGCTCCGGAGCTGCTGGCCCTCTGAGTAACTGGACATCGTCCGGAGCCTGTCCTCCGTCCTTAGTTGGACAGTGAGCTTGGAGGTGAACAATCAGATGACCACCTCCTGAGAAGGAAGTTTCACTGGTCTCGCTGCCAAGTAAGTGGGGGCTCAGGACCCCATTTGATCCTGATGTCAGGGACTAAAGCCGATGTGAAAATCCAGCCCAGAGAGTCAGCCAGAGAGAGAAGGAAATACAGAGGGAGCTGCCTGGCTTTAATATTACGTGTGAGCTGTTGGTGGAATTGACCTGTGTCACTGGGTCACATTCATTTCCCAGTCCCTGTGTGGACCCTGTGCGCAGGATCAGATATTTTCACATTTCAGTCACGCTCCCAACAAGGGCTCAGAGTTAAAGGTTTCAAATCTACAAAAGTGGTCCCCTAGTCAAAGCCGTTGTGTCCTGGATTAACTTGTCAATGTACAGGAGCCCAGATTGAGAACTATTCCATTGTGATACAGACTCAGGGAGTGAATCAAACTGCTGAGCTGGGTCGTTTCTGGGTGGGAGGAATCCCGGTCCCAATCCCAGACACCAAAATAAAAGCAAAATACTGCAGATGTTGGAAATCTGAAATAAAAAAAACAAGGGCGGAATTTTCCAGCTCCATCGTGGGTGGGCGGAGTCTGAAAATGTGGTCGGCCATTAAAATGTCTGTTTCCTTCGATGGGGCAGGAGGTGGGAGGGGGCAGAAAATTCTGGCTAAAGTCAGGAAAAATTCAGCCCATCTGGCAGGGAGAAACAGTGAACATTTCGGGTTGTGACCTTTCAACAATACCGGCAAAGTTTAGAAATGTAACAGGTTCATTGTAAGGGAAATGGAGGAGGGTGGAAAAGAAACATGATTGTGAAGGTCTGTGCTGGGGTGGAAAATGGGAGACATTAAATGACAGAAGAGTTGGTGGTAACAGCCAGAGGGAATACTAATGGAACAAATAAAGAAACAAAAAGATGGGTCCAGAGGAGGTTTCAGGTCTGCTGCCTGAAAGCAAAACTGGAAACAAAAACAATAAAGACCGACAAATGAGAAAAAAAAAATGATACGGGCGGGGGAAGGGTTCAGAAATTATGGTCTGAAATTGTTGAACTCAATATTGAATCCAGAAGGCTATTAAATGCCTAATTGAAAGATAAGGTTCTGTCCCTTGATCTTACGTTGAACTTTACTGGAACACTTGCAGTCGGCTGCAAACAGAAATGTCAGCGTGAGACAAATGTGGAGAATTAGAATGACAGCTCACCGGAAGCTTGGGATCATAGCTGTGGACCGAACAAGGTGTTCCACAAAATGATCATCCAATCAGTGTTTGGTTTCCCCAATGTAGAGGGGACCATATTCAAAGCAAGAAATAAAGTTTATTAAATTGAATAAAGTACATGTAAATTTCTGCTGCCCCTGGAAGGAGTGTTGGGTCTTGGACATTGAGGAGGGGCGAGGCAGATTGGCAGGTGTTACATCTCCTGTGGTTGTATGGAGAAGTGGTGTAGGAAGGGGATGGGGTGCTGAGAGTGACTAAGGAGTGGACCAGGGGTGTCACAGAGGGAACAGTCCCTTCAGAATGCTGAAAGAGGAGTACAGGGAAAGACATGTTTGATGGTGGCATTACATTGGATGTGGCGGAAATTGTGGAGGTTGTTCCATTGGAGGTTGGTGAAGAGGAAGGGGAGGCCAAGGGAAGCCTTATCAACTCTCCGGGAGGGAGGGGAAGGGGTGAGAGAACAAGTGTGAGAAATGGGTCAGATACAGTCAGGAGACCTGTCAGCCATGGTGGGGGTGGGAAGAGTCCTCATTTGAGAAAACAAAGACATTTTGGAAGTAGAATGGAAGGTTGTGAATTCAGAACAGATACGACAGCAACAGAGAAACATGGAGAATGGATTAGAATCCTTACAGGAAGTGTGGTGTGAGGAAGTGCAGTTGAAGTAAATTTGGGAGTCAGTCAGCTTATAATGAGTATTTATTGACAGACTAACCCCAGAAATGGAGAGACGGAATCAAAGAAGGGAAGGGAAGATTCAGAGATGTACCATGTGAAGGTGAAGGTGGAAACTGGAAGCAAAGTTGATGAAATTTTCTCATTTATGGTGACAGCAGAAGTAGAACTGGATAAGAAATGTTCTACATACTCCACAAAAAAACCAGACATAGCTAGAGTCAAGCAGGTACCCATGCCAACAAGTTCTATTTGGAGGAAATGAGATGAATTAAAAGAGATGTTCACTGAGAGAACAAGTTCAGCCCCAGGTTGAAGTGGGTGGTGATGGATGGAAACTGGTTGGGCCTCCATTCAATGAAGTGGAGATCCCTCAGGCCAGCCTGGTAAGGGGTGGATCTGTAAAGGGATTGGACGCCTGTAGTGAAGAGGAGGCCAGTTAGGGCCAGGAAATTGGAAACTATTTCCACTCATCCCATTACCATGGGGAAGAGGCTTTGAATCCAATCCCCAACCCCGTGGGGAACAGTCCCTGCCCCCATTTCCCATTACCATAGTGACAGCCGAACACACCCCCAAACCACACTGGAAATGTGAAATGAGAACATGCTGGAAACTGATTCAGTTTTTCTCAACATTGAATGAGTTGAAAATTGAAGTAAAGGGATATTTCAGCACATTCTTCAACTGCTCCCTGAACTTGGTCTGGGTCACAGCGTAAATACAAGTGTTTGTGCAGCAACTCAGGAGCTGCAGCATGAAGCCTAATTCCTGTACATAAGCATTTAGAAATGCAGACCAATACCCCAATAACCATAACCGCCTACATAAAGAATATATCATTAACATTGCCCATAACAGGATGAAATTAGCAGAGATAACAAACAGTAAAATGATAGCTTTCCTTCGGCTCTCCATCTCTGGGTCTCGGGGACTCTTCTGACTGCTGTGAGCCCGGAGTCTCCTTCGGGCTCTGCTGCTCACTAAAATGTGTCTGACAGTGAAAACATTCAGCAGCAGAATCAGAACAAATGGGATCACTGGGGTTAGGATGTGATGGAAGAACTCACTTGTTACCCAGACCAAAGAGAACAGAACAGCAATTGTTACATCACAAAACCAGGGGTCATTTCTCATTGAATACTGGCCTGTTAACATAAAATACCAGAAAATGTTCTTTAAACAGCTCACCGCGGTCACTGTTCCCAGAACTACAGCTGCCATTTTTGGAGTGCAATATTTACTTTTCAGTTTCTGGCAAGATATGAACACAAATCGATCAAAGGTAAAAGCAACAGTGAACCAAACCGAACAGTCAGTGGTTGCATAAAGCAGGATGGCATGGATATTACATATGGGGATGGATTCCAGGAAAAGAAACTGTTCATTATAAACAATCGGAATGTGTCTCAGTATCAGATCGAGGATAATAACCAGTAGATCTGCCGCTGCCATAGCCACCAGATAGTGAGTAACACATTTGGAGAGACCACACTTTCCCTGGGCCAGGGTCACAAGTGTCACTAAGTTAACTGTAAGGAAGGGAAATAAACAGGGAAATTATACATCAGGCTGAGAGCAAAGTTGCAAGTTTTACTGAGGACTCATTGAGATTTTATATATGTGTTGCTGTACTTAGTGATGTATTGAAATGATTCTACCTGTGACATGGCTATCTGCTAGAGACAGATTACCATTCAATGAAAGCAATCATTAAATAGAAATTAATATTGTGGGTGAAATGGAACATAAGGAATAACAGGTTACAGGAGACTAAATAAAAGTCACTGCTTAGCTGACAGTTTTGTTCCTGCTCCAATAAATAAAGATAAGCTAAGGTAAAGAGTGGTGGCAGAGCAGGCCCAAGACCAGCTGCAAGAGCGAGAGCAGAGCACTGGCAGAGTGATAAAGAGTGGGAGCAGAGAAGCTGGAACAGAACAGGCCCAAGACAAGTATTCATGGTTGTACATATGAAACATCATCACTGCATCAGTCTTGGAAACACAAAAGCACAGCCATGAGTAACAATCTAAGTTTCAACCCTGTCAACACCCTCAAAATTTTAAGTTTCTATGAGATCACCTCTTATTCTGCGGAACACCAAAGGGTTTGTTTTTTTAAGACTTCATACTACACATTTGTATGTGCCTATTTGTGAGTGTTTATTTTGGCAGAAATGCTGGTCTGTGGCCAACTGTCAAATTATTTGGATCTATCAGATTATTTATGAAAGCATCATCTGTTGCTATTTCATTGTGAGTCATATATATCAGGGTTAATGTAGGTGATGTAATAGAAGTGCAACAACAACAAGTTGCATTTATACATTGAGTTTCATTCAGTTAAACATCCAAATGTCCTTAACAAGAGTGATGTCAATAAAAACAGTTTTGACACTGAGATATCCAATACATTCTAATAAAATGGAGCTTTTCTAAATTTGAAGTTGGTGCTAAGTTCAGCTCTAAATTCTGATCAAAGCTGCCTCAGCACCAAGTGGCTTCACATGACTGAACTACGGAACTGATTCAAACAGTGAAGTGCTGTTAGTCGTGAGTGAATTTATCAACCCAATATGGTCTCGTCCACATTGGAGAGACCAAACGTAAACTGGGCGACCGCTTTGCAGAACACCTGCAGTCTGTCCGCAAGAATGACCCAAACCTCCCTATCGCTTGCCATTTTAACACTCCACCCTGCTCTCTTGCCCACATGTCTGTCCTTGGCCTGCTGCATTGTTCCAGTGAAGCCCAATGCAAACTGGAGGAACAACACCTCATCTTCCGATTAGGCACTTTACAGCCTTCCGGACTGAATATTGAATTCAACAACTTTATGTCCTGAACTCCCTCCTCCATCCCCACCCCCTTTCTGTTTCTTCCCCCTTCCTTTTGTTTTTTCCAATAAATTATATAGATTTTTCTATTCCCACCTATTTCCATTAATTTTAAATATTTTAAAATCATTTATGCTCCCCCCACCCCCACTAGAGCTATACCTTAATTCCCCAACCATCCATTCTTAATTAGCACATTCGTTTAGATATATATCACCAACTTTAACACCTATGTGCTCTTTCGTTCTGTTGTGTGTGACATCTTTTGATGATCTATTTCTATTACTGCTTGTTTGTCCCTACAACCACACCCCCGTCCACTTCTCTCCCCCCCCCACCCCCAGACACACACACATTAAACCAGCTTATATTTCACCCCTTCCTTGGATTCACCTAGTTCTGTTGAAGGGTCATGAGGACTCGAAACGTCAACTCTTTTCTTCTCCGCCGATGCTGCCAGAGCTGCTGAGTTTTTCCAGGTAATTCTGTTTGTTATCAATTTACTTCTCTCTTATGGTTAGCAGATCCTAAAAGAAGTGAGCCCTAAACCAGCCCAGCTGTCTAAACTTAGCTTATTCATTCATTGTTCCTGTTAAATATGTAGTTATGATTGTTTTTGTGAAGAAGGACTCTAGTAGAAATGTACATGATCGATGTAATAAAGAGAATTTAGTAATAAGACATCTGGTGGCATTGTTGACTTCTATCCTTATGCATTGATCTAACATGTATGTTCCATGTTTCTAATGTCTATTTATCAGAGAATAAAATAAAACTAGAACTGTTTAAATAACTAGGTGCTGCTGTTCTTAACATTGCTTCCTGTATTGTAGATAAGGCCTGTTAGTCATTATGTAATCGTGATATAATGTGTCACAGTTTCTGTTGGGCAGTGACACTAACTTGTGATACACATCAGCTGGACAATTTAATTAAATCAACAAAAGGATATGATAACTAAAGTAATTTTCTGGATAGATACAACAAACCATCTGGAAAAAGAGACACTGAATAGTACTGATAACATCTGGAACTCAAATATTATCCCCAAGTATCATGTAGAGAATAGCAGAAAGTCTATCCATGATAGCCCAATAATGGGGACACTGAGTTGCAACTGGTATAATAATCATAGAATCATAGAAACCTACAGCACAGAAGAAGATCATTCAGCCCATCACACCTGTGCTAGCTGTTTGTAAAAGTAGCTGTGCTAAGTGCCACATCCCTGCTTTTTGCCTGCAACCCTGTAAATTCCTCAATCTCAAGCATCTGTCTCAATCCCTTTTAAAATTATTTATGGAATTAGCTTCCACCATTTCAGGTAAATCATTCCTGACCCCTCTTCCACTCTCACCTCCAGCAACAAGTGTGAGAAGCTTGTGGATTTTTTTGTCACTAAGAATGAGATACATTCATCTGCTTCTACCAGACCCTTCCATTCCTAATCTCACCAGGCCAAACCTCTGCTCAGGAATTCCCCACCACCCTTCAGATATTCTCCAGCTCTCTCCTCTCTCCCCTCATGCCATCTCCAAGTGTATCTTACCATGAGATTCACCTCCTCCCCCCTCCGTCCTATTCCCACCAAACGGCTGACAACCCAACTTCCCTTCCTCAGAACCATGTTAGCTGATAGTTACTTCTCCCTCCCTTCAAACCTACGTTATCACCCCTCTCTGCAAAAATGCAAATGGGAATGTCGGTGATAGGGTGGAAGGCAGGAGAGATTAATGATAAAAGGATGATACTGAAATTGTTGAACTCAAAGTTAATCATATGCATTTTCTTGCCTGGCTTAGAAACTGGCAAATCTCTAAACACTGACAATCAGAAACATTGACTTGGTTTCTCTCTCCACAGATGCTGCCAGACATGCTGAGTATCCCCAGCATTTTCTGTTTTTATTTCAGATTTCCAGTACCCACAATGTTTTGTTCCTGTATTGAGAGTTAAGTTTTGGACTGACAGAGATTCCTTCACCTAGAATGGGCAGCACAGAATACAATTATTTCAAAAAAATGATTGAAAATGAGTTCACTGAAAAAAAAATCAATTAAACAAATTATCCCGATCATCACTAAATTAATTCTGGAGAAGAGAAACTATCAGGGAAATTATACATCAGGTTGGGAGTGAAAACAACAGTTTGAAGGAGTTTGACATCAAACTTTGTACATTCGTCACCGCATTCAGTGATGGAATTAATTATCGTATCTGTGACAGGGCTTTTAGCGAGAGACAGGGGGCAGAATTGTCCCAGAATTGCACTAAGTGCGGTAGCGGGTGGGTAAAATGGAGTCCTACCCGTTGAGGGAGATGGTGGGTTTTCACACCCTATCATCCTGAACCCCCCTCACTATTTATTCACCCTTGCAAAACACACTATTTCCATGGCGAGTGGGCTCTCATTCCCCTGCCCGCCATCACCCCACTGTTGCATCATGATGGCCGCCATCTTTAAAAGGCAGCTCATCGTCACCAACTCACCATCACTGCCCGGAGGACATGGTCAGCAAAGGAAAAAAGACTACAGCCCCCACTTCAACGACGGGTCCCTCGAGCGACTGCTGGATGCCATGGAGGCCACTGGGATGTGCTCTGCTACCCACCCTGTGGCCAGAGCGGGAGTAAAGTCACCAACCCGGCTTGGGAGGCGGTGGTCAGCGCTGGTCAGCGCTAACGCCCTGCAGAGGAGGACAGCCACCCAGTGCCACAAAAGGATGAATGATCTCCATTCCGCCAGGGTAAGTCACTCTTTTCATCACTCCCAACTCTCACACTCACAAACCCATCACACATCCACAGGGCCCTCACTCACTGCCAGTGAGTGACATCAAGGGACATCACCATTCACTCTTCCACACACACCGTCATTGTACTCATCCCGTCCATGGGACCAATCACCACCCACACAGGCCAGGCATACTTATCATCTGGCCCGGCAGGCGTCCTGATACACTCTCCAAGCAGGACAAACTGGCTCACAATAGGAGGGAAAGGTTGCAGACAGGTGGAGGGATGCCAGAGATCAAAGTTCTGACAGAATTCAAAAACAGAGCCATCCAGTTGGCCGGCGATGACCAGGACCGGTCCTGTGCTGACGGTGAGGTGAGCACTGCTCTACTGAGTGAGGGTCCAGCAGTGCAACATCCACCAGACAACCATGCTGTGAGTGATGTGTCCACTTTCACTGGCCATGGCTATGCCATGCATTAATTCTCTCTCCTTGCTTCTGCAGACACATTTGGGAAACAGCTGATGGAGTTCATGACCCAGGGCCTCCAATCAAGTCCCCAAGAAACCTCTGAAGAGGAATCTGAAGGCACCCTCCCTGGAGCCCCATCACAGTGTTCACCCACACCCTCCACCAGCGCAGAGACACACACTTCAGTGGGCCCTCGCTTTAGAGGATCCTCGGGATCACAATGTGAGCATGCACAGCCTGTCCTGCTCCACACAGGTGCTGGAAATCCCATATCAGGACTTGTAGTCCTCAGTCTCCACCCTAGAGACAGGTAAGTGTGCATTTTGTTACAAGATAGAGAAAAGGAGTTGTCCTGTGGGAACTGGAATGTAGCTGGCTCACTGACAGCCTGTCTGGCTTCAAGGTACCCAGGAATTATCCTCCCTGCCTCCTCCTCCTCCTATTGAGGTGGCCTCCAGATTCCTGGTGACAATGTTGGTGTCCTCACGATGCTGATGATATGAAGGTGCAGAACACCACAAAATTAGACACCCTCTCCAGCTTGTACTGGAGGTCTCCCTCCAAGTGATTCAGGCATCAGGAGCATTGCTTCATCAGCTCAATGGTTTGCTCCATTGCTCTCGTTCTACATGTTAGCAGTAGGAGGGATTGAGGGTATATGTATAAGGTGGGTAGCCTCTGCCTCTATGAAGCCAGCCTCAGGTCCTCCTTAAAAGCCCCAAGATGGTGGGAATGGCTTGCTGCTTCAGAATGAATGTATTGTGGCTGTTGCTAAGCAAGTGGGCATTCACCAAAATGATATACTGTGCATGATCACACACAAACTGCATGTTAAGGAATGAATCACAGAAACTTTACAGTGCAGGAGGCCATTCAGCCTATCGAGTCTACACTGGTTCTCTGGACGAGCATTTGGCCTAATCTCACTCTCCTGCCTTATCCCTGTAACCTTGCACATTCTCTCTTTTCAGATGGCAGTCCAACTGCCTTTTGAATACCTCAAACGAACCCGCCTCTGCCACTCTCTCAGGAAGTCCGTGCCTGGCTCCAGCCAGCTTCTGGGTAAAAAAAAAAAATCCTTTTGCCAATTATTTTGAATCTATACCCTCTAGTTCTTGATGTTCTCTTGAGTGGGAACAGCTTCTCACTACTTACCCTCTCCGTACCCTTCAGGATACTGAATATCTCTATCATGTCTCCTCTCAGCCTTCTTTTCTCCAAGGAAAACAGTCCCAACCTCTCAAATCTATCCTCACAACTACAGTTCTTTATCACTGGAATCATCCTTGTGAATCTCTCTGCACTCTCTCCAATGCCTTCACCTCCTTTCTCAAGTATGACACCCAGAACTGGATGCAGTACTCCAGATGAGGTCTAACTAGTGTCTTATACAAGTTCAACATGACCTCCTTACTCTTGTACTCAGTGCCTCTATCAATTAAGCCTAACATACTGTATGTTTTATTAACTGCTCTCTCAATATGCCCTGCCATCTTCAAAGAGTTATGTACATATACACCGAGGTCCCTCTGTTCCTGCACCTCCTTTAGAATTTCTCCCTTTATTTTATACTGTCTCTCTTCCTGCCATAATGAATCACCTCACACTTCTCTGCATTGAACTTCATCTGCCACTTGTCTGCCCAATCCACCAACATGTCAATGTCCTTTTGGAAGTTCAAGACTATTGACACTTTTACAATGTTTCCAATCTTTGTATCATCTACAAGTTTTGAAATCAAGCCCTGCACACCACAGTCTAGGTTATTAACACATGTCAGGAAGTGCAAGGGTCCCAACACTTACCCATTGGGGAACTCCACTACAAACCTTCCTCCAATCTGAAAAACAACCATTTATCACCACTGTTTCCTGTCACTCAGCCAATTTCGTATCCAAGTTCCTACTTTCCCTTTTATTCCATGAGCTAGAATTTTGCTCACAAGTCTGTTGTGTGGCACTGTATCAAATGCCTTTTGAAAACCATATTCACCACATCAACAGCATTGCTGTTATCATCTTCCTCTGTTACCACCTCAATAACATTGCAGCAAGTTAGTTAAATATGATTTTCCCTTAGTGAATCTATGCTAGCTTTCCTTAATTATCCTGCACTTGTCTAAGTGATTATTGATTTTATCCTGAAATATAGCTTCCCTATCACTGAGGTCAAACTGACTGGTCTGTGGTTGCCGGCTTTATCCTTGCACCCCTTTTTGAACAAGGGTGTAACACTCAATTCTCCAGTCCTCCAGCACCACCCCAGTGTCCAAGGAAGACTGGAAGATTATCACTGGTGCCTCTGCAATTTCCACTCAATTCACTCAGTACCCTTGGATGCATCTCATCCAGTCCTGTAGTTTATCAATTTTAAGATAGCCTAATACCACCTCCTTCTCAATTGTAAATTCCTCTAGTGTACTAGTTACCTTCCTCTCTTGCCTCTGTCTGGATAGCATCTTCTTCCTTTGTAAAGACAGGTGCAAAGTACTTGTTTAATACCTCCACTATTTCTCCTGACTCCACCTGCAAGTCCCCTTTTTTGTCTCTAATTAGCCCTACTGTTTTATCACCCTTTTCACATTTATATGTTTAAAGAAAACTTTGAGATTCTCTTTTGTTAGATGCCAGCCTCTTTTCATCCTCTCTCCTTGCTTTTCTTTAGTTTTTTCACTTCCCCTCTGCTCCTTCTATATTCAGCCCGATTCTCCATTGTATTGCCTACCTGATCTGTCGTATGCACACATCTTCCTTTTCATCTTCACCTCTATCTCTCTCGTCACTCAATGCTCTGGATTTATTTGTCCTATCTTTCCCCTTCAAGGGAATATAGTTTGACATTTCCTTCAATACTTTTTCTTTGAAGGTGGCCCATTGTTCAGCCACTGTCTTTTCTGCCAACATTTGATTCCAACTTACTCGACTCAGATGCATTCTCACCCCAGTGCAGTTGGCTTTCCTCAATTAATTATCCCTGCTCTGGATTATTCCTGGTCCTTTTTCATGGCCAATCTAAACCTTATGATGCAATGGTCACTGTCCCCTAAATGCTCTCCCACTGATATTTGATCCACTTGGGCCAACTCATTCCCCAGAACCAGGTCCAACAATGCCTGTCCTCTCGCTGGACTGGAAACATACTGCTGCAGGAGCTTGTCTTGAACACATTGCAGGAACTCTCACCCCCTCTTCTTCCTTTGTACTATTCCTATCCCAGTCTATATTTAGATAATTGAAGTCCCCCATTATGATTACTCGAACTCTTGCACTTCTCTAATTTTTTTGCAAATTTGTTTCTCCACATAGACCACCAACTTGTGGAAGGGATATACTACACCAATGTTATTGCACCTTTTTCATTCCTTGCCTCTAGCCAGAGATTCTGTCCTCGACCCCTCTGGAACATCCTCTTTCTCCAGTACTGTACTGCTACCTTTAATCAATACTGCCACTCCCCCACCCCCATCTTTTCTTCCTTTTCTGATTCTCCTAAAGACCTTGTACCCAGGAATATTTAATGCCCAGTCCTGCCCTTCTTTCAGCCTGGTCTCTGTTATAGCAATATCATAATTCCATTTGTCAATATATGCCTGTAGTTCACTAATCCTATTAACTACACTCTGTGCATTCACATACATGCACATTAACTCTGAAGTAGGCATTACTTTCCCCCTTATTCTGACCCATTCTAATGACTATTACCTACTCTAATTCTATCAAACTCTCCAAGTGTTCTAAAACAAAAACAGAATTACCTGGAAAAACTCAGCAGGTCCGGCAGCATCAGCGGAGAAGAAAAGAGTTGACGTTTCGAGTCCTCATGACCCTTCGACAGAACTTGAGTTTGAGTCCAAGAAAGAGTTGAAATATAAGCTGGTTTAAGGTGTGTGTGTGGGGGGGTGGAGAGATAGAGAGAGAGAGAGAGAGAGAGAGGTTGGGGTTGGGGGGGGAGGGATGTGGTTGTGTGGACAAACAAGCAGTGATAGAAGCAGATCATCAAAAGATGTCAACGACAATGGTACAATAGAACACATAGGTGTTAAAGTTAAAGTTGGTGATATTATCTAAATGAATGTGCTAATTAAGAATGGATGGTAGGGCACTCAAGGTATAGCTCTAGTGGGGTTTTTTTTATATAATGGAAATAGGTGGGAAAAGGAAAATCTTTATAATTTATTGGAAAAAAAAGGAAGGGGGAAACAGAAAGGGGGTGGGGATGGGGGAGGGAGCTCACGACCTAAAGGACCTGCAAATGTTCTATTTACCTTGATACTACTGATATATTCTCCTTATCGGTTAATACTGCTCTACTTCCCACTGCCAGTTTTTCTCCTCTCCACTCTGAATTTCCCCTCAGGTTCCCATTCCCCTGCTGATTTAGTTTAAACCCTCCCTAACAGCACTAGCAAACCTCCCAGTGAGGACATTAGTCCCAGTCCTGTTAAGGTGTAACCCCCATCCCTCTTGTACACGTCCAAGTCTGGCCTGCCCCAGAACTGGTCCCAGTGCCTCAGAAATCTAAAGCCCTCCCCGCGACTCCATTTCTCCAGCCACATGTTGAACTGCTCAATCTTCTACTCACTAGCACGTGGCACTGGGAGTGATCCTGAGATTACTGCTATCAAGGTCCTGCTTTTTAATTCTGCTCTTAATTCCCTAAAATCGGCTTTCAGACGGGAGTTCATTCAGTTCCTGTACCTGTCCCCATTGACAGGGAGACCTCACAGAGCCATGTTTGCCATCAGGAATCCGGCTACCTTGGTAAAACCATGTGACCTCATCCTGCTCCCCCCCAACTGAGGGAGAAAGTTATATTTTCACTTGACATGGTACAGACGGACTCCATCACCTAGCAGGTGCATCAATGGGCAGTATCCTGTGAAATGATGGGATATGTCTCCCACTCCTGCCTGGAGAGGTCGGGATGCATAGAAGTTCAATAAAACAGTGACCTTAACAACCACTGGCAGCGCTGCCCTTGCTCTGGTGTGGAGGTCCATGGTGAAGGAGGAGTCACAGCGCATGGAGCAGCACCTTGTTGAATCAGAGTTGCCTCACACATTGTGCCTGGGTTAGGTGCAAGAAGGAAAAGTGCTCACGGAAAGCCCGAGGTGGGCAGAGCAACCCCTCCCCCTCTTCGCAAAGCTTCCTTTCTCTGCTAATTCTGGCCCACTTGTTGGTCATGTTGCCGACCAGATGCGCTGCAAGCACTACTCCGCACCCCCCCCACCTCACTCAGAGTTCAGTCACCAAATCCTCTGGTCTCTGAATGTTTGCAGCAGCTCAGAACACAACCTCCAGGAAACCATCCACAGCTCCTCCTCTAACTTTCCAATAGCAAAAATGAGTCAGATGCCTCTTACCTACAGCTTGGTGCCTGGTCCTTTTAAATATCACTAGAGGACAGGGGTTCCTCATGCTCACGTGAGAGTGAGTAACACAGGCAGTGGACAAGCACAGACCACATTTCAAAGACACGTGTGTCAAAGCTGCTGGAACATCTGATCAACATCACATTCAGGCCCCCCACGCTACCAGTGTATACATGGTCCATCCAGGCTAGAGCCTTGCTCAGCCTGGGACACTGAGGAGGCTATGCTGGATGTGGTCACTCGTGTAACTCACACCACTTTATGGACCCAGGTTTCCATAGCATCAGCACTAGGCCTTGATTTTTGGCTCTACAGCATCCCAAGTGCAGAGGAAAAGAAACTCATTTTAAAAAAGGGAATTGGTAAAAGACTTGGAGGTAAAGGACTTTCTGGGAAATGGACAGGGGAATGGGACTAGCTGGAGGGGAGAAGTCATGGAGCGATTCAAACATAGGTTGCCAGGATACCATGGAATGGTTGAGCCTGGATTTAATAAAGACACAGGTGAGAGTTTATGCAATCGGTCTAAGGCAGAGCTGGAGACGGGTGATATTATGGAGGTGGTACTAGGCAGGATCGGTGGTGGAGAGAATATGGGGTCAGAAATCAGCTCAGGTCCAAGGGATCGCGAGGTTGCAAAAAACCTGTTTCAGTCTCAGATGTTGGCCAGGGAGGAGAATTGGAGTCAATGGATAGAGAACAGAATTTGTGACTGTAAATGAATACGTGATAATAGTAATGCAGTTAAACATGGTTTATAGAATTAATAGCCAGATACAGAGACTTACCAGGGACGCCAAGGATAGCAAGGATGGGATAGTAACCTGCTTGAATAACCTGAAGTGTGTATCTGATCCGCCATCCTAATTGTATCCGATCTAGAGAAAGCATGTAAAGTGCAGAGGCTAAACCCCTATCCATTGTGGTAACATTCCAATCTATCGTTCTCAGATTCTGATCCATCCTCTTTGGAGCCGTTGATCAGTGTTAGTGCCGGAGGTGATGCTCCCACTGAAACTATGGAATAACACAAACGAATCCCTTATTAATGGAAGAGGGAAACCCTCCAGTGACAGAATTAGGATCCCATGGCAACTGTCATTAATTACAGTTACTGAACAAACAGGTTCAATTAGCCCCTTTTGTTTTGTTGTGTGTTTGAGGCCTAGATAGGATTCTTCGGGGTTTGTCTACTTTCCTTAAGAAAGCTACTAAAGACTGTTAAAACCGTTATTATTTATTTACAGGTCTACATACACCTTAGGAACTCTGCACAAGGTTGGACTTCTCCTTCCTCCAGGTCTCAGTTACTTGATCATGTACATTGGATTACACAAACAGATACAACTGTAATCTTGATGCAGAATAAATGGCTGGGAGTGTAATAGGACTGTAATTTGTAGCACAGGTTCAGAAAATATTACAAACCACAAGAGAAAAACTTGAAGGTTTCACCATTCCTGGATAGGCTTAATAACTGAAAACTCTTAATTTTTTAAACCTTTTCTCAGAATATGCATATTGCTGGCAAGACCCAAATTTATTGCTTGTCCATGGTTTCCCTTGAGAAGATTGGCAATGGCCACTTTCTTTGTCATAGCTTGGTACAATTGAGTAACTTGCTACACTGCTTCACGGTGCAGTTAAGAGTCAACCATGCACAGGTCAGAGTGTCAGGTTTCCTTTCCTAAAGAACATTCATGAACCAATTGGGTTTTTAAACTAGGATCCGACAGCTCAACAATCACTGACTGATACCGGTATTGAAGGTTAAAAGATGTCATTATGTTATTGCTGCAAACCATTGCCAAACGTCACTGTTCTTTCATTGTCAGGCCCGAATCCTGGAATCCTCTTCCTCTACCTAACGCTATTGGGAGAGCGCCATCACCAAAAGAACAGCAGTAGCTCAAGGATAGAGTCTCCCACCATCATCTTCTCAGGGATGCATAATTAATGCCAGTGGTGTTTGCATCCAGAGAGTTCATTTTTTTTTCAACTCTGACTGCAAATAAGTTCCACAGGCA
This sequence comes from Isurus oxyrinchus, assembly GCA_026770705.1. Lineage (NCBI taxonomy): Eukaryota > Metazoa > Chordata > Chondrichthyes > Lamniformes > Lamnidae > Isurus > Isurus oxyrinchus. The sequence goes on from JANJGN010000023.1 coordinate 45,501,974, forward strand.
GTGGGAACACTCACCAAAGGAGGCATTCTGATTAGTGGAGACTAGACAGTGAGATTTGGAAGGATTGTAAACCAGAAGGGAATCAAATGAAATCTGATCCACTCTTCAATTTTATTCTGGTAATCCACTTTTCATCAGAAGGATGGTAGAGGTGAGGGTCACTGATTAGCCAATTAGCAGTGGGATCTTCAGCCAATTTTCCTGCCTCATAGCCAAGGAGCTCTGGGGCCAACTGATGAAATAAAGAGATGTTTCTTGACTGGAGTAAAAGAAAATATTTAATGCATTTGTTGAATAACCAACCAGAATTAGAATGAAGAAACCAGAATAATGCTGATAAATTCTGAATTATTCAAAAGGTTAAAATCCACAACCAACTCCATGCTACAGATCTGAGAGTAGGATTAGCCGACATGAGTTGCTGAACTGTAGAAGTCTTCTAGATGCAGACAATAGCTATATATTGTGGAATGTGAAGCTAGAATGATTCCAAATTGGTTCAGTTCAATTATGAGAATTCAGATTTCCCTGGCTTTTGACTAAATCAGAAGAAATTATAAATCTGCTGACAGAATGTTATGTATCTTTTGGGAGAGATTTAAGAAAATTGAGACAATTTGCATCACACGCCTCTATCTCTTGGGATGACCTGTACAAAGCTGGTAATCCTCTCGATGTTCTGTTTCCAGTCTGTGCTCGGACATGTCTCTCTGACCGAGACAGGACACCGGCTATTCTGCAGTCACCTAAAGGAATATTAAAAAATTACATTTCGTTAATAATTTGAGAGAGGGAGAGAAAGAGAGAGAAAAAAAAACAGAAATAGAAAAAAAGTCAGTCCTTTCCAAAGGGTGTTAAAAGGCTGTTTACAACCACAAGACAAATTGTGACATTACATTAAGTTGTATAAAAATTTCATTAGGGAAATAAGACCCATTTATAGGGTCTGCTGCCCGACCTCCCCAAGGCTGGAATTACAGTAGCTGCCCTCACTAAGAGTTGAAAGCAGGTGCTTGCAGCTACAATGCAAACAGAGGTCCTGAGTTCTGCCACTTGGGGCCCTTTGGGCAGCTTTATCCACAGTTTCAATTTGAAAAGAATAAATATATGTACACAAAAAAAAATCGATTTAAATGCTCTGCTTTTTTATAACTTCACTATATGCTACTTTTAATATTTGTCAATCCAGCAATCTGTTCAGTCTGACATTTCCTAAGATGAGTGCTTGTTTATATAAAAAAGTGATTCAATAAAACGGATTAAACAAAAGCAAAATCTGAAAAGACCTATTTAAAGTTCTGAGTAGAGTGCAGGTAAAGTTATAGCCATAGTCTATAGGAGATCTTAGGCATTTTTTTTTTGCTTGAGAGAAACAAGTGGTTATGTAGCCTGAGGGGCACCACACTGCATCAAGCATAGGGCAAGGTGAGGAGGCAGGGCTCTAGGTGCTACCATAACCGGCACCACACTGCATTGTCAGTGTCTTTCTGCACCATGTTCTAGCCATATAGCTAGCTGAGCTGACTGACCCCAGTGAGAGCCAGAACATAATATTCACCTGCACATAAAACACTCTGCAATTATGTTAGGGAAACAGGATGTTGAAATTATCTTTTTGTTGTGTTTTTTTAACCTCTTATTGGGTTTAACTCTTGTCTCACTCCTGAAGCTCACTTCTCTCAGCTCAATGGCTTACGTCCAAAACTCAAACAGTCCTACAGCATTCTAAATGGAAGTTAGATGGCTGAAACCCTCAGGAGACAAAAAAAGATTTAATAACGTGAACAACATGGAAATTAGACATGGTGAGGTTGCACAAAAAGCAGCCACACAGACATCTTCAATATGCCTAGGCGGCGACAAGTGTTTGAGGTCATTTAAAACAAAAACAGAATTACCTGGAAAAACTCAGCAGGTCTGGCAGCATCGGCGGAGAAGAAAAGAGTTGACATTTCGAGTGCATCCCTTTGAGTCATTTGTTCCTTAAATACAAGGAGAACGTTTGAAGATGAACATAAGAAGTCGGAGAGTAGACCATACGGACTATCGAGCCTGCTCCACTATTTAATATGATCATGGCTGATCTTGGGCTTCAACTCCATTTTCCCTCCTGCTCCCCATATCCCTTAGTTCTCTGACAGACCAAAACTCTGTCTATCCCAGCCTTAAAATATATTGAACATTGAAGCACCTACAGCCCTCTGGGGTAGAGAATTCCAAAGATAAACAACCCTTTGCGTGAAGAAATTTCTCCTCATCTCTCTCCTAAATTAAGCACAGGCGTGTATCGGAGCGAATCACCTGGCGGGTTGGGAACTGATTCATCCACCCACCAGCTGGAGAGATCGAAGGTCCTGGTGCCACATTTCAACCCCAGTCGAACAAACATTTCACTCTCTCCAGCCGACCTGTCTCCAGGAAACAGTTACAGATTCTTCCAGCCATATGAGGAAGGCCGTAAGCCTCAAGAAGGAGGCAGCACCTTGCTTTACCCACCAGGCCTTGATCAGGAGGAGAGTGGGCACACAGGCATATCCTGTATCCCAGGGATGGATCCACCAGCCTCACCTCTCCAGCCTGGGAGACCATTACACAGGAAGTCAGTGTGGCTGGTAACTGTGCCCAAAATGCCAAACACTGCAGGAAGTGGATGAATGATCCCTTCAACATCCTCCAATATCAAACTCTCATTATGGCACCCTGCACTCAAACAGCTACTCTCTTCAGTGATCGCACAAAACCATTAGCCAGGGACACATATCAACACACATTCTCTCACCAAGACTTTCACATCACCACCATCCCATCGATCATGTTGCTCACACTCCATCCTCTGGCCCTTCTGGGGAGGGCTCACCACACACAGGGGACATGCATCTCACCCAACCTCTGCTCCTTCCCTTCTCATCACACATCTTACTTTCTTCATACAGGCCAAGCTGACACACAACAGGCCTAAGAGATCACAGACCGGGGGAGGGGACGGCCGACATCTTTGCCGTCAGTGAGTTCAAGGAGGCTGCAGCCGAGCTGGCCGGGGAGGACAGGAATCGCTTCTGCTGGGAAGGGGAGATCGGCCTCTCCCACCAACCCAGCTCCACCACTTCATCAAATCCTGACAATCACAGTGACTCACAGGCAGTCTTATATTGATCACGTTCATCAACTGCATTCAGAGGCAGCGACAGCCCAGGTCTCCGGCACTGTGGAGGGCAGCTGGAGGCCATCCACTAGCTCAGTCCACGTCAGATGATGAGTCTCTGGAAACGGCCGACAACTCAACGCTGGAGATACAACAATAGGCAGCGTCTGAACATCAGGCACAGATTCGGCAGCCACTCAAGAGACTAGAGCGAACGATAGAGGAGTCCATCCGTGTTCTGTCTGATGTTCATGGCTCCAAAATGCGAGCACATCGAGGTCACCATGAGAAAGCTGGTGATCACCATGGAGACCGTAGACCAGCAGGTCTTGCCGGATTTACGCTCGGCCCTGCACTCCATGGCCACACACTCTGGTTGGCACCATCAGGATGTTGGCGACATGGATGAGGCACCTTGACCGCTCACTCCAATTGGACCATCTCCTACAGGAGTCAGGGTGGGGCCCTTGGGCACCCACAGGGGGCTGATCACCATCCGGACACCCTGGGGGCCTCCTCTCAGGACACTCCAAGGCTGTGCAGCCGCTCACAGCTCCCTCTGCCTGTGACCCCACCCACTGCAGCTGCTCAGGCCACCAAGGGCACTTCTCCCTGAGCAGGTGACTCTTATTGGGCCAGAGCCTCCAGGCCTTGGGCCACCAGAGGACGTCTGCCAAGGTCATCACAGGCATCAGGGTGTAGCAGTCAGCAGCTGCTTCCACCTGTGCTGCAGATGTTGGGGCTGCATCCAGATGTAGCAGTGGGTTAGGAAAGTTAAGAAATTTTGATGTCACTTTTGGGTCACGGGTGTGCTACAACGGTCAAGACATTGCACTTTTGTGAATACATTTGATGGTTATATGTATGTTTTGTTCAACTGAAAGCATTATGATTGTATACATTGGAACACTCTTATTTCCAGGTTTAGCCACCCTCCCGCACAGTGATAGTGTCCCACTGTGAGATTCACATTCCTGTGATGTCAACCTCAGTTGAGCTAGTATCTGCACCCCTTGTGTGATGTCAGTGAGATGTGTTTAAATCTTTATTTGAAGTGTGTGATGTAAGCGTTTCTAACCCTTCTTCCTCAAGGAGCACCACTGAGTGAGGGCAGCTCATCAGCATCAATTTTCTAGAGACATTTGTGTCTCCTCAGTAGTAGCGGCAGAAGAAAAATACAGGTACAGGAGGAGGAGATCCCTCGGCATGTGTACACCTCAGTCACTGCCGTGTTTGTGTCGTTAGATGTTGGAGAAATCTTCAAGTCTTCTCTCTCATCGCTCTCACTCCTCACTGGACTCCCAGTTCCCAGAGTGAGCTCATTCACAGGGTCCCAACTGACCAACTCATGGCCTGGTGATTCATGAGGCCAGAATGTGCAAGTGTGAATGTGAGACTCGTTCTCACTGAGCAATTGGACATCCCCTGAGATGAAAGGAAATGGTATTGAGGGCTAGGAGAGAGGTGACCATATTCCCTCCCTCAACTTTACTCTTCCTGGAACCTGTCAGCGATTATCATATCACAGGCACGACTCCCACATCTTCCTTCCTCCATGGCATGTTTACGCTGATAATGACGCTCAGCAGCCTCCTGAAGGTCCTGGGCCTCTGGATCTTTGGCCTCCGATGAGCTCTCATCCTCCTCCAGGTGATCCTCCGGCAGGTGGTCACCTCTTTGCTTTGCCAGATAGTGAAGGGTGCAACACACTACAATGATGCAGGAAACCCTGTCGGGAGAGTATTGGAGTGAACCACCTGAGCAGTCCAAGTATCTGAAGTGCATTTTCAGAAGCCCAATTGTCTGCTCTATAAGGGAGTGTGTGGAGCTGTGAGCAGTGTTGTACCTCTCCTCAGAATGACTGAGGATGACACACCAGTGTCATCAGCCAGCGTTTCAGTGGGTACCCCTTAACCCCAAGAAGTCATACCTACAGACATAACGGCTCCTCAAAAATCTCAGGCACCTGTGAGTGACTCAGGATGTAGGAGTCATGGCAACTCCCAGGTTATTGTGCACAAATATGCAGCATGTGCTACAATACCAGTTGTACATTGATGGAATGATAACCCTTGTGGTTTGTAAACATTAGGGACTGTTGACATGGAGCCCATTTGGCACATGGGTGCAGCTTATTGCACCCTGCACTCTTGGAAAGCCCGAGATGGCGGTGAAACTCGCAGCCTGGCTATCTTCATCCAGATCAAACCTGACATAATGATGGGCCTTCTTTACGCATCGATGTGTTGCAGACTGAGAGATGCTGCACAGGTCCCCTTGTTGATCCTTGGAAAGAATCAGAGGCCAAGAAATTGAGTGCAGTGGTCACCTTCAAAGCCACTGGCAGGAGATACCCTCCAACTCCATGTGGATTTAGGTCTTCACAAAGAATGTGGTATATGTGATGTACCAGAGCTCGGGACAAGTGCCGACATATCTGGCATTGCCTCTCACACATTTGTAAATAGGAGACTCTTCTACAACAAACCCTAGGTCTGGCGAGTCGCCCCTGTTGTCTGCGTCTCTCCTCCTGACCCTCCTCTTCGTGCTATGGCTCTGCCTGACCATGTCCCTCCTGCTGGAGCTGTGCACGGAGTCGTCTCTCCATCCTTCACCTCCTTCATTACATTAGGACCCTGACAAAGGCAGCATTAAGCCCCGGATCCATATCTGCTTTTGCCTTTTCTCTGAAAGGAAACATTGAAGACATTAATGATTCAAGCGGCAAGATGGTGAAGGACAGAGGATGGCATCAATGGAGACTGTAAAGCGCCATAGTTTTTCCTGCCCTACCTGCATGGTGGCTGATGCTGCCTTGTCCCTGAGACACTAGTGCACACATCGAGGTGACCAAGATGGCATCACATATATAACACCTTGAGCCCTGCGTGGGATGCTGATGTTTAACTGAGATGAACGATCCAACCTAGCTCTGTGCTCCAATCTCTGATGTGGCATTTTAATGACCAGACGTTCATGGTCATGAGTGGATGGCCTTTGGCCTGGTAGGAATGTCAAACCTGGTGAACACGTGACAGGCCTTCATTGATGGGATGCCATATAGAACCATAGGGAAGTTATGATGCAGAAAGAGGCCATTCAGCCCATCGTGTCTGCATCGGCCAAACAATAAAAAGAAACTAACCCCTCATTTTAACCCGACTTTCCAGCACCTGGTCTGTAGCCTCGCAGGTTACAGCACTTCAGGTGTAGATCCAGGGAGCTTTTAAATAAGTTGAACATTTCAGCCTCAACCACCAATTCAGGCAGCGAATTCCAGATGCCCACCACCCTCTACATAGGAAAAAAAAACCCTCATATCCCCTCTAATCCTTCTACCAATCACCTGAAATCTATGCCCCCTGGTAATTGACCCCTCAGTTAGGGGAGACAAGTCTTTCCTGTCTACCCTATCTAGGCCCCTCAATTTTGTACACCTCACTTAGGTCACCCTTCAGCTGCCTCTGTTTTAAGGAAAACAACCCTCGCCTATCCAATCTCCCCTGATAGATGCAGTTTTCAAGCCCTGGCAACGTTTTTGTAAATCTCCTCTGCACACTCTCCAAAGCAATTCAGTCCTTCCTGTAATGTGGTGACCAGAACTGTACACAAAATTCCAGCTGTGGCCTAACCAGTGTTTGACACAGTTCCATCATTACATCCCTGCTTTTGTATTCAATACCTCATCCAATAAAGGAAAGCATTCCATATGCTTTCTTTACCACCTGCCCTGCCACCTTCAAGAACCTGTGGACATGCAGTCCAAGGTCTCTCACTTCCTGAAAGTGCAGATGGGATTCTAATTTCATGTATTATTAAACCCTGATTGTGTATAATTATAATATGTCTGCAACCAAATCTGCTCAGAGCAGGAGGTTGTTTTTCATTTTTATCTTTTTACAGAATCATGAAGATGGTTGTCAATTCTCAATGTTATTGTATTTTATTGTAAAATAAGTGGTGTGTGTGTGTCTTAATAAGATTGAAGACAGCTGGCCTGAAGGCTTTGATGTAAACATGGGGCAAGTTGAGAATGTAAAGTGTAAAAGGACATTTGCATTTGGAAATAAGCCAGACTCGATTGTTTTCAAAGGAGCAGTGAAGTGTGTCACTAGGTGATGTTTAGAAACAGTGGGGAGAATTTTTTCCCCATTGGGGTGGGGGGTGGAGGGGTGTTGGGGGAGCACAATTTTACCAAAGATTACTGGTAAAACTTAGTGCTATGAGATTTTTTTTAAATCAGAAAGATAATGAAACAATGGGAATTTGCGTTCAAAGGGGAAAATATGTATAAAGGAGTGAAGGCTGTGTGTAAGGGTGGTATTTTTTAAATCTAACAAATGTGACAAGCCTTCAGCATCTCTGCCTCAAGCTGCTGTCTTCAAAGATCTGAAGTTAAGAAAACTCACTTTGAATTCAACTGGTTCAGGGTATTGAGGTCACTGCCTGGGTCTTTTAAACTCTGTCTCTCACTGTTGCCTTAATGGAAGTGTAACTGGGAGTTAGATTGATTAGAGGATTTAAGAGTTATAGTAGTAATTTGTAGATGTGTTTAAAATCATTTTTCTTATTAATAAATGTTTAATTTGGTTTTGTAAGAAACTTACAAGACTTGGTGGTCTTATTACTACTGAATTCAAAGCACACATCTCGAAATTTATACATATTGCAGAACAAGTTGTGGCAGTTGTTTCAAGCTTCCCTTTGGCATTTGAACTCAGCATTTACCATCAGCTGGGCCATAATACGGTGCTGATAGTGATGATCCTGGGAGTTGTGACTGGCAGCACACACCCAGAAAAGACATTGGATGAATTTTACATTTGTCCATCGGGTGGGCCTGACTGGGCGGGCGGCCGATTGCTGCTGGCGAAATGAGCTGAGCCGCCATTTTCCGCGGGCAGGCCAATTAAGTCCCGCACCGTGGCTTTGTGACTCTTGTGGAGAACGGGAAAATAGTCACGTGGGCGGGCTGCCTCAGACTGTCGGTTCCAATGGGGAGCCAGCAGCCTGTATAAAGAGTGGCCAGGCAGCCTGCTTGAGGCAGTGCACCATAGCTACTCAGATAGAAATTTTACATGGAGGGCAGAGGAGGTGATGGAGGAGGAGGAGGGGGGCAGGCTGCAGGAGAGGCTAGCGGGGTGGGGGGGGTGGTGGGTGCACTGTGCCCCCAGATTTTCGGATGCCTGCCTTGCTGTCCTCCTGCAAGAGGTGGGAAACCGGTGTCAGATTCTGTATCCCAAGGATGGGAGAAGGGCCCCCCCATGTCACCAGCCAGGGGTGGGAGGTGGTGGGTGACACTGTCAGTGCCCATGATGACATCCGGTGCACTGGCACCCAGTGTAGAAAATGATTCAATGATTTTCTGCGCTCTGGACGGGTGAGTACCATGTCGGTCTTGGCCATTTGACACAGAAGGCAGCCTTAGCCTTTGAGCCTCCAACCATGTCTTGCTGTCGTTACTGCAGAGGGCATCAGGCACATGCTGGGTGGGCAACTGGGCACTGACAATGATTACATCAACCTTAATGGTTGAGGAGAAGAAGGGCTTTCCCCACAGCATATGTTGGTGTTTGTCACATTTGAGTGGTCTGGGAGCAACCTGCAGGGGAGGCAGCTAGACACATACTCAGAACTCCAACACATGTCATGTTGATGATAATGAGATGGTCCAAGGGGTAAATCAAGGTCTTTTGGGCAAGTCCCATCTACTGGCCTCAGCACTGCACCTAGTTGTGCCACCTTGCCATGGGCGCTAAGACCCATGTGTTATTCAAAATGATGCACGCCGAATGTGTCCAAGGTGGCGGTTGGGGGAGGGAGCTAGGAGCAGCCGTACTATCATCTTCTGTTGACTGATCACCAGTAGTGTCAACAGGAGCCGCTGGAGGCCTCAGATGGGCCACTGTGGTTGGGGTGCGGTGTGCGTGTGCAGAGTACATGAGCGATCAGCCCCAATAAATCCTCTTCTGTTTTGCAGGCAAAAAGTCACCACAATGCCCAGAAGCACCAGAGGACTAGAGGTGGGTGCGTCCTCCTCCAGCACCTCACACCCTTCAAGAAGCAGGCCCTGGAGCTGGGCAGGAGGCAGGAGGCCAGGGCGATGAGGCTGTGGTCCAGCAGGCAGGTATTTGAGGTCCACAGTCCCATCCACTGTCTGCCCACCATCCAAACCACTGATGGTTGCTGCAATTGTTAATGCTGCAACACTGCTCATTCACAGACAGACATTCTGACACGTGGGTCATACAGGAGGGACCCTCGTTCCCTTGAGGATTCGCATCTCCACCACCTTCCAAAGTCACTTTATCCCATTTGTGACCACTGTCACCATGGTCTAACATGCCATCGGATCACTGCTGCTCAGGTAAAGACTTAGTCCATTCTAGGGGGCTTGGGATCTCCACCACCCTTTCAGCCAGTGCGCCCCACGTTACTTTGTCCAAAAGGTCCTCAGCACCTCAGCTGTGAACCTCATGGCACTCAATTTAGATAAATGCCACCATGTTACTCATCCCTGCGCCAAGGGGAAATGTTACCTTCTGCCCACCCGGTCTATGCCCCTCCTTACAGAATGAAGGTCAATAATGTGACCTCTCAATCTCCTGTGTTCAGTGGAAAATGTCACAACTGTTTGCGATCTTTCCTCAGCCCCACAACTATCCAGGCCACAATGCATCCAGGTCAGGTACCTCTGCACTCTCCCCACTCCTATGGTTCATAACAAGCCATGTGGCATTCCTGAGGCCATCTGACCAGCCTGTCTGCATGTGTGTTTAATGGTTGGGGCTCCTCTTGACTCCTTCCCACCCCAATGTTCATCTCCTTAGGGTCTGGAAGGGTGAGCGACTTATGAGGCTAGGGAGGACAGGGATGAAAGATCGAAGAAGTGAATGAACGCTAACTGATGCACTGTCCTTGTTGTTAATTTCAGCATCACCACCAGAGCGACCCACACCGACACCGCAGCCCCCCCTCCACACCTGAGGGGCAACATGTGCAACTTGTGACACATCATTTCAGCCAGCCAGGCATGAGCGCAAACCATAAACCTCGGTGGGGACTTTACCGTCGGCTAGAGTCCCGGGTCACAGTGGAGAGGGCAAATCACAATCACTGGAGGAGATGGTAGGGACAGAGAGTGCCGATGGCTCCAGCAGCCAGAGGGCTGCAGGGGATGAGACACATGCTGAGTCCGGCTCTGATGACGTGCCTCTGGAGTTGTCACCAATGCAGCAGCTGCAGGACATGCAGCAGGATGCGTGTTTCCATCTGACAGGGTTGCACGAGGGTGTGATTCAGTCACTCTCTGCAACGGAGGAGTCCAGGCAGAGTGCATGTGAAGGTTTGACCCTCAGGGCAGAGCTTCAGGCTTCCTCCAATGAAAGATTGGCAACTCTCAGGGGGGCTTTAACTAAAGGGATCAAAATATGATTGGGTTACACTGACATGCAAACCCTCACACCGGTACTGCCCATGGGTTGTCTTTCCCATTGTGGGAGATGTTGTGGACACCAAGCACTGGCACTCAGTGCCCATGCATATGGTTAGCAGGGAGGTAGATTTGGACCTCACGTCAGAACAGCAGCCGCCTGTCGTCTCTGCGAGCTCCTCCCAGGGCGCTCCAGATGAGGGCAGCAGCTCCTCCTCCCCTCTGCCAGTTAACGTTGCATCCATTGGGGATGCGACAACTGGGGGTGGTCCCAGTTCTGGAACTGGCCGCTCCCTTCCAGGCAGGGCCAGCACCGGCTCCACAGGCCAGAGGACGCCCGCCAAGGTCATTGAGGCCAACAGGACAGCAGAGTCAGCAGGCTGTCTCACAAACCACTCCGAGTGATGGGGCAGCACCAAGACGTAGTACCCACAAACCTTAGCATAAGGCACGTAAGACACTCCACAGCTATGGCACTGGTGATTTTGTGTTGGCCTTAGAATAGGGACCCATTTTTCTGTCATTGTGAAGTAATCATGTGGGCTTTAACTTTGGACACAATAAAGTCCACCTTTGTTACCATGGCTGAGGGGCTTTTCATTGTGGTGCTTTTTTCTTTTTCACATAATTATCATGTGTGTGAGTGGAGATTGATGTTTCTGTACTGAGGCCTTATCTGCAGCTGAACAGGTGGAAGGTGTGGGACCAAAGTGCCCCGTGTGGAAGTTCCAGGCAATGCTGCTCCTGCTGGTCCATGTGTGTGGAGCTAGCTGAAGGTTCTATGGATTAAATTGTTACGGGGGTGTCCCTGCCTCCTTGGTGTAAACACCGGTCGTCATTGTGCTCATCATCGCCCTGTGCTTCCTCATCCTCTGAAGCACTGCTGGATTCATCATGTGCAGCCTCACGCACTGCGTTAAGGTCTTCATCATCAACTGCATCCCCCCTTTCCAGCGTAAGATTGTGCAGGGCTATATTTGTCAGATGATTTGCCCTGCGTCCTTTGAGATTCGGAGCCTCCTTCGGCACTGCACCTCAGACATATTGAGGTCGCTGCTTCGCCGCCTGTAAACCCTAGCAACAGGATAGTGGCATCTTCTGCAGCCCCTTCCACCTTAGACAACCTCTTGGCCCTGCGCCCCTTGTGCCTGCGCCTGGCCTCCCAAAGGTGGCTCCCCTGGAGGCTGATTGTTCCGTCCTGGCCTCCTCCTTATTCTATCCCTCCCTTCCACCTCAGGGGTGCTGCCTCCAGTGGAGAGGTCAGAACCCATAGCTCCAGGCTAAACGGAGGCCTCTGGAAAGCTGCAAGGCCGAAAAAGAATGCTGTCTGCAGACTGGCTTCAAATTACACAAAAACCTCTTGGACGTCGATGAGAACTGCTAACAATCTCACAGGCAAATTTTAAACACTGTTACATGAAGTTATAATTGATGAAACATGAACAACCTCTGAGTCCACATGTCCGGGCTTTGCAAAAGTTTTAAATAATCTGCTACCCCGCCTGCCCGTTGGGCCTGTGCGCTGACCTGAAGTTCACACGGGCCCCTCAAAATCCTGGACAATTGGCAAGGGCTTTAACGAGCCCTTCAATTAATGGCGGGCGAACTGAGCGCACCCGCCCACCGAAATATCACGATGCCGCGTGCTGCCGTTGGCACGCTCACACAACATTTTACACACCGACGTACGGGTTCCAGCACCCACACGTCAACTGGAAAATTCTGCCCCATGAGGCAGCAGCGATAACGATTGGTTTAGCAGATATGGGACTAACCCCATGGTGAAAACTTAAACCCCAAACATTGCCAAATCGAATGCTGCAGCAGGTGATAAGGGAATTCAGGGAGCAAACCAGATGCTCTCATTAATCTCTTAGTTCAGGGAATCGCACAGAATCTCCTGGGTGGATATGACCTAGTACAATTAATGATGCTGCAACAGTCTTTAACACTGGGACATCACCTGTAAAGAGTTCACATTGAGCTACTTTAAATAAATCAGTAAAGGTGGTTAGAGGTATGTTAAAGCAAATACAGAATTCATTTCATTATGTTCAACAGTGTGCTGCAGGAGGGTCAAATAAAGACGGTTCATTTGCAAAATGTGGTGGGGCAATTGGAAATGCACGCCCACCACATAAACACAATTATAAGAGGATAAAAATGCCACTGTGGAGGCTGCTGAGAACGATGCCTGTACAACGTATGGTTCCTGGTTGGTGAAACAGGCCTGAGAACATCCAGAGGATTGTGGAAGGGAGGAAGAGGACCCGGGGTCACTTGGGATCAGGAAGATCCCAATTGCACAGTGTGACCCAGCGAGAAGAGTTCACAACACACATGGCAAATAAAGGAAAGAGGGAATACAATGTCACCACCATACACCAGGAATCTGTACGAGAATCTGACCTGTCTGATTCGATGGAACATTTTGTTCTACCGCAGCTTGGCCTGTCAGACTGCATGCGCGGGTGTTACTGAATGTTGATGCTCACAGGTAGGTGAATATTACTTAAGGGATGACTCGAAAGGGCAGCTACATGTGTATGTTGCTTGGTTTGGCTATGACATAACCCTGTGTCTGAATGTCTTGCAGAGCTGCTGCAGAGGATTAACACTTCAAACATTTTTATACCCTCCAACAAGTGAGCAATGAGGTTAGGGTAGAAATACCAGACATTGGTGACGATAGCCACTGGGCATTGGTCTCAGCATCAAAATGTATCCTTGGGTATGAATTATATCTCCTGTACTGGTAGCAGTGCAATTATTTATTGTCCTCGACCTGTTGTATGAGTTATGTTTATCGACTCAGACGTCAGAGAATGGAACAACGGGTAAAAGGTTACTGAAGGAATGGGATAGGCTGGAAGAATTAGAATCAAAAGTGTAGTAACATTCACAGCAGAAATTATACACTTCATGGTGGGTGTTGTAAGGTGTACTTTTTAAAATTGATGTACCCCATGAATTGATTGCTGCACCTGCTCTTATAGATTTGATGTTTTGTATTTCAAACTGTACGTGTACCTCAAATTGTTCCCATGAATTCAGTGTTTTATATTTTTAACTGTGGAAGAATGTAACTGGTTGTGGTGTGGATCCTGTGGGCAGAGTTCATCAGGTGGTAGGGACAGATTACAGAGGACATCGGGACAAGGAGAGGAGAATCCTGACTGACGATATCATCAGCGGGGCTCAAATATTGAGATTTTTAATTAATAAAAAGTGCTATGGGCACAAGAATAAACACACACACCCCGACATGCCTGGCCATGTTGTTAAGCTGATGGTCTGGGCTGATTACACCACCAGACAGATGCTCCAGGCGGAATGCCCGCTGCCTTCAGGTCTGTGCGGTGGCACGAGCGGACAATGTGGCAAAAAGGCCAAAAATTGGTTTCACGAGGTTGAGAAACTAGTTCACAATTGTCAGCCCAGCCAACAGATGACGGGTCACATTTCCCAACATCGGAAATTGGGAACCTCATTGTAATACATTTACATATCATTATAAACCAGCTCACCGGAATCACCCACCCACCCTGCTGGATCGCAATCGACGTGATTCACAACAGCATATAAAAGGTGGACACTTGGCGGGCTGCACTTTGAGGGGAACTCGGAGGTGAGTACACAGTTACAGAGCGCTCACCCAGTCGCATGTTGGACTTCAGGGTTGAAGTGCTTTGTGGCGGGGCTGGGGGTGTGGTCAAGGTCTGTCCTGTGGTTGAAGATAGTGCACCAGCTTGTGTGGGGCTGGGGGTGTGATGGGTGGGTGAGGAAAGCGGCCATGTGTTAGCGAAACCTTGTATAAAGTGACCGTTCCACTGCAGCTGAGACAGTTCAGGCGCAGCCACATTGATAAGATTGGAGTGATGCCTCTAGCTTCTCCACCCACTCAAAGAACACAAAAGCAAAGTGTCACCAAGTGCTCCAGAGCCTTTCACTGCAGATCAGTTGGACGACTGGGCACATTGCTCCATGGCCAGATTTAGCAAGAGGATTGTACAGTCACTGCTGGAGGTGCTCACAGCCCCTTGCAATGTCATCATTCAGGTTTGGAGCAGTCACCCCCCAATGTTCAAGCTAACAGTGCAGCCTTGCAGTGTGGGCTAGGAGAATGCCTGTGCCTGATCTGAGAGCACAGCATGCAGTCCAGTGGGGGCAAAGCTGCTGCCAATCGGTCAGGTGGAGGGTGACAGAGGAGGATGGGGTTTCGGGCAGCCATGCAGCTCACTAAACTCTGACCATCTAGGCAGCATAATAGCTGATAATCTACATCCCAGAGTGCTTAAGGAAGAGGCCCTAGAAATAATGGATGCATTGGTGGTCATCTTCTGTAATTCTATAGACTCAAATAGTTCCTACAAAATGGAGGGTAGATAATGTAACTCCATGATTTAAAAAGGGAGGTAGAGAAAAAACAGAATTATAGACCAGTCAGCCTGACGTAGGTAGTGGGGAAAATTCTAGGGTCCATTATAAAAGATTTAATAGTTGAGCTTTTGGAAACCAGTGGCAGAATCGGATAGAGTCAGCATGGGTTTACGAAAAGGAAATTATGCTCGACAAATCTACTGGAATTTTCTGAGGATGTAACTAGTAGTTGATGAGGGGAAGCCAGTGGATGTGGTTTATTTGGACTTTCAGAAGGCTTTCGACAAAGTCCCACATAAGAGATTGGCATGTAAAATTAAAGTGCATGGGATTGGGGTTAGTGTATTGAGATGGATAGAAAACTGGTTGGTAGACAAGAAACAAAGAGTAGGAATAAACGGACAGTGACTAGTGGGCTACCGCAGGGATCGGTGCTGGGACCCCAGCTATTCACAATATATATTAATGATTTAGATGAGGAAACTAAATGTAATATCTCCAAATTTGCAGATGACACAAAGCTGGGTGGGAGGGTGAGCTGTGAGGAAGATGCATAGATGCTTCAGGGTGATTTGGACCAGCTGAATGAGTGGGTAAATGCATGGCAGATGCAGTATAATGTGGATAAATGTGAGGTTATCCATTTTGGTAGCAAAAACAGGAAGGCAGATTATTATCTGAATGGCTATAAATCGAGAGAGGGGAATGTGCAATGAGATCTGGGTGTCCTTGTACACCAGTCGTTGAAGGTAAGCATGCAGGTGCAACAGGCGGTAAAGAAGGCAAATGGTATGTTGGCCTTCATAGCCAGAGGATTCGAGTACAGGAGCAGGGATGTCTTGCTGCAATTATATCGGGCCTTGTGTGGCCTCAGACTGCTGGTTCCAATGGGGAGCAGACAGTCTATAAAGAGTGACCAGGCAGCCTGCTTGAGGCAGTGCACCATGGCCACTTGGGGACAAAGGGAGGGAGGTCTGCATGCACAAGAGCATGAGCAGGAGGAGGGGGGCAGGCTGCAGGGGGCGCCAGCGGGGGGGCCACTGTGCCCCCCATATTCTCCGATGCCTGCCTTGCCATCCTCCACCAGGAGGTATCCATCCGTCAGCACCTGCCTTATCCGGGAGGATGGGAGGAGGGGGGCCCCCATGTCACCAGCCAGGAATGGGAGGAGGTGGGTGATGCTGTTAGTGCCCATGATGATGTGCAGGGCACTGGCACCCAGTGCAGAAAAAGATTTAGTGATTTGCTGCGCTCTGGACGGGTGAGTATCATGTCGGTTTTGGCCATTTCACTCAGAAGGCAGCCTTAGCATTAACCCCACGCCCCAACCATGTCCTAGTGTCGTTACTGCAGAGGGCATCTGGCATACGCTGGGTGGGCAAACAGATACTGACCCTGCTTATATCAGCCTTAGTTGTTGATGAGAAGATGGGTTCTCCCCGCAGCTAATGATGGTGTTTGTGGCATTTGAATAATCTGGGGGCAACCTGCAGGGGAGGGATCTAGACACATTCTCAGAACTCCAACACATGTCTTATTGATGGTGATGAGATGGTGGAAGGGGAGCCTCAAGGTGTTTAGGCCAAGTGCCATCTGCTGGTGCTGCACCTAGTTGCGTTTCCTTGCCATGGGCGCTAAGACCCATGTGTTATTCAAAGTGATGGATGCTGAATGTGTCTAAGGTGTCCGTTGGGGGAGGGGGTTGGGAGCAGCCGTACTATCTTCTGGGAACTGATCACCAGTAGTGTGGACAGGAGCCGCTGGAGGCCTCAGATGGGCCACTGTGGTTGGGGTGCACTTGCAGAGTACATGAGCGAGCAGCCTGAAAAAATGCTCTTCTGTTTTGCAGGCAAAAAGTCAGCACAATTCTTGTGAGCACCAGAGGACTAGAGTGGGCTCACCCTCCTCCAGCGTCTGACACCTTTGAAGAACAGGCCATGGAGCTGGGGAGGCAGGAGGGTAGTGTGGCGAGGCTGGGGTCCAGCAGGTATTTGAGGTCCACAGTCCCATCCACTTTGTCTGCCCACCATCCAAACCACTGATGGTTGCTGCAATTGTTAATGCTGCAACACTGCTCATTCACAGACTGAGACACTGACACGTGGGCCATACACAAAGGTCCCTCGTCCCCTTGAGGATTTGCCTCACCACCACCTTCCAAAGTCACCTTTTCCCATTTGTGACGACAATCACCATGGTCTAACATGCCATTGGATCGCTGCTGCACAGCCAAGACTTATTGCATCTTAGGGGGTTCGAGACTTCCTGCACCCTTTCAGCCAGTGCGCCCCACATTACTTTAGCCAAAATGTCCTGAGATGTGTGCCTCATGCCACTCAAACTTAGATAAATGCCACCACATTACTCATCCCTTTGCCAAGAGGAAATTGTTGCCTTCTGCCCACTAGGTCTATGCCCCTCTTTACGGAATGAAGGTCAATAATGTGACCTCTCAATCTCCTGTGATCCACAACAAATTTTGCCACTGTTGGTGATGTTTCCTCAGCCCCACAACTATCCAGGCCACAATGCATCCAGGTCAGGTACCTCTGCACTCTCCCCACTCCTATGGTTCATAACAAGCCATGTGGCATTCCTGAGGCCATCTGACCAGCCTGTCTGTATGTGTGTTTAATGGTTGGGGCTCCTCTTGACTCTTTCCCACCTCACCAATACTCACCACCTTAGGGTCTTGAAGGGTGCGTGACTTATGAGGCTGAGGGGGAAAGGGATGAAAGATTGAAGTGAATGAACACTAACTGATGCACTGTCCTTGTTAATTTCAGCATCACCATCAGAGCGACCCACACCGACACCGCAGCCCCCCCTCCACACCTGAGGGGCAACATGTGCAACTTGTGACACATCATTTCAGCCAGCCAGGCACCAGCGCAGACTCTCACGCCTCGGTGGGGACTTTACTGTTGGCTAGTGTCCCAGGTCAGTGAAGAGAGCACTTCACAATCACTGGAGGAGATGGTAGGGACAGAGAGTGCCGATGGCTCCAGCAGCCAGAAGGCTGCAGGGGATGAGGCACATGCTGAGTCCGGCTCTGATGACGTGCCTCTGGAGTTGTCACCAATGCAGCAGCTGTGGGAAGAGCGTTTGCATCTGGCAGGGTTGCATGATGGTGTGGTTCAGTTGGTCTCTGCGATGGAAGATTCCAGGCAGAGTGTCAGTGAAGGCATTAACCTCAGGGCAGAGCTTTAGGTGTCCTCCATTGAGAGATTGGTGACTCTCATGGAGAGGGGGTTTCGATCGGATGGAAATCATTCTGATTGGGTTACGCTCTGCCCTGCAAGTCCTCAGTGGTACTGGCCATGGGTGGTCATTCCCAATGTGGGAGATGTTGTGGACACCAAGCGTCAGCGCTCAGTGCCCATGCATCTGTGGTGAGCAGCAAGGTTGAAAGGGACCTCATGTCGGTGCAGCAGCTGCCTGTTGTCACTGTGAGCTCCTCTCAGGGTGCTCCGGATGAGGGCAGCAGCTCCTCCTTCCCTCTGTCAGTCAACGTTGCTTCCGTTGAGGCTGTGACAAATGGGGAGGTGCCCGTTCTGGAACTGGCCACTCCCTCCCAGGCGGGGCCAGCACAGGCTCCACAGGCCAGAGGACGCCTGCCAAGGTCAGAGGCCAACAGGACAGCAGAGTCAGCAGGCTGCCTCACAAACCACTCTGAGTGATGGGGCGGTACCAAGATGGAGCACCTGTAAATGTAAGCATAAGGCACATTAGGCACTCCCTGGGTATGTCACTGGTGATTGTCTGTTGGCCCTAGAATAGGGAACAAAATTCTTCTTATTGGAATGGAGAAGTATGTGTACTTTGTCTGGACATAATAAAGTTCACTTTTCTGACCATGGCTGAGGGTGTTTCCTTTGTGGTGCATTTCTCTTTTTCACAGACATATCATGAGTGTTTGAGTGGACATTGATGTTTCTGTACTAAGCCCTTAGTTGCAGCTGATGAGGTGGAAGATGTAGCACCTAAGTGCCACATGTGGAAGTTCCAGGCAATGCTGGGCCTGCTGATCCATGTGTGTGGAGCTAGCTGAAGCTTCTTTGGATTAAATTGTCCTGGGTGTCCCTGCCTCCTTGGTGTAGTAGTGGGTCAGCGTGCTGCCCCTCATCATCGCCCTGTGCTTCCTCATCCTCTGAGCCACTGCTGGATTCATCATGTGCAGCCTCATCCAGGGTGTCAAGGTCTTCATTGTCAACTGCATCCCCCTTTTCCAGTGTAGGATAGTGGTAGCATGCTATGCTCTGCACAGAGTTATGATCTGGGGAGAACTGGAGTACAGTCCCTGAGCGGTCCAGGCAATGGAAGCGCATCGAGAAGATCGATGGTTCTCTACACTACAGCCCTTGTGGTGCCGTGGCTCCTATTGTACCTCTGCTCAGCTTCTGTTGTTAGATGGGAGAGAGGCGTCATGAGCAACCTTCGCAGGAGATAGCCCTTGTCACCCAGCAGCCAACCATCCAGCTGAGCCGGAGCATTGAAGAGCCCCGGCACCTGGGAGTGTCTGAGGATGTAGGTGTTGTGGTACCTGCCTGGGTACCTTGCACAGACTTGCAGAATCTGCATCCTGTGATCACACACTATCTGCACGTTCATGGAGTGGAAGCCCTTCCTGTTGATGAAGGCACCGGCCTCACCTGCTGACACCTTGATGGCCACATGTGTACAGTCTATAGCACCCTGGACACGGGGGAAAGCCAGCAATGGCCACGAAGCCTCTGGATCACTGTGTCGGACCCATACAGAAGGAAGAGGTTGAGGATGCAGCAATTAAAGGAATTGATAAGAATACGGCAGCAGGAGCTGATGGGATGAAGTTGGAAGACATCATGGACGTCCAGGCAGAGTACGAAGACAGGCTTCCATGTCTCTTCTCCCTCTGGCTCAAGTCATCTTCCATCCCAAGGGTCATGAAAAAGAGCCACACAGTTCTCATTCCTAAGACAGACGACAATGAGAAACTAAAAAGCATAGACAACTGGCGACCAATAATGATCGGCCCAATTTTACTCTGGATCTTTGCTAAAATTATCACCAAACACTTAAGTGTCACAGTCCAGATCAACCTCAGACAGAAAGGATTAATGGGACTTTTTCTGGATGACAACCTGTAACAAGTGGGGGGCCACAGGGTTCAGTCCTGAGGGACCAACTATTTACTGTCTATATTAATGACTTGGATTCAGGGATAGAAGGTACTATAGATAAATTTGCAGATGACACCAATATAAGTGGGAAAGTAAGTTGCAAGGAAGAAATAAGAAATTTACAAAATGGATAATGGACAGGTTAGGTCAATGGCCCAAAGTTTGGCAGATGGAGTTTAACATGGATAAGTGAGGGGTTAACCCTTTTGGACGGAAGAATAAAAAGTTGACTTTGTATTTAAATGGCGAGAAACTTTAGAAAGCTTCAGTGCAGAGGGATCTGGGTGTCCTGGTGCATGAACTGCTGAAAGCTAGAATGCAGGTACAACATGTAATATAAAAGGCAAATGCAATTTTGGCATTTATTGCTAAAGGAATAGAATAAAAATAGGGAAGTGTTGCTGCAGCTGTACAAGGCATTGGGGAGACCAAACCTGGAGTACTGTGCAGAGTTTTTGTCCCTTCCCATGAGGAAGGATGTACTTACACTGGAGGCGGTTCAGGAGATTGTTCAATAGATTGACGCCAGGGTGCATGGCTTGTCTTATGAGGAGAGATTGAGCAGTTTAGGCCTATACTTGCTAGAGATTAAGGATGAGGGGAAATCTAACTGAGGTACATAAGATGCTAAAGGGGATAGACAAAGTGGACGTGGAGCGGATGTTTCCCCTTCTGTGGCATTCCAGAATGAGAGGCCATAGTTTTAGACTAATGGGTGGTAGATTTAAATCAGAGATGAGTAGGAATGACTTTTCTCAAAGGGTCGTGCATCTGTGGAAGTCACTACCTCAGAGTGCAGCCGATGCCGGGGTACTAAATAAATTTGAATAGATAGACAAATTTCTAATTTGGGGCCAAAATGAGATCAGCCATGGTCGTAATGAATGGCAGGACAGGCTCAAGGGGCTGAATTGCCTTCTCCTGCTCCTAGTCCTTATGTTCTTATGAAAAGGGTTTCTGGTGGCGACTCCTGGTTGTAATGAGAACATCACAGTTCTAAGTATGATAAAAAGGGCCAAACGCAACAGGAAAGAGCTGACTGTTGTCTTTGTGGATCTGCCTAATGTGTTCAATTCCGTTCGGCATAAGAAGCTCATTGAGGTACTTCAAAGAGAGTGGGACTGCCAAAAAGATTCATAACAACGATCACAGATCTGTCCTTGGAAACTAGCACATGTATTGAATCTGAAGATGGTAAAACTGAACCTATCAATATCATGAAAGGGATCAAGCAATCACCCATCCCATTCAACATTGCGATGGACCCTCTAATCTGTTCCCTACAGGAGGCACAGCTGGGCATCCACTTGCCTTCCAGGGAACACAGGTTAGTTGCTCAGCTCTGGCGTTCACTGATGACATTGCTTTACGCAGTGACTCCTATTCAGGTATGACCAAGAACTTAGCCTTTGTACAGGAATTCTGCCAGAACACATGGTTTGAGATGAATGCCAGGAAGACCAAGGGATTCCTCTTCATCCACAAGAGGAATGTATTTCAGTATAACAGTATGGCGAACTGGTTGTTGAGAGGAAGTCCAATCTCATTCATATCTCCAGGAGACACAAGTATGTGGGAGCCAGAATCAAACCCTGGGCAGGTGTAACTGAGGAGCAATGGGGATCCAAAATCGATGGATGGATAGTGAATTTGAAGGAGGCAGCACTTCAACCTATCCAAAGGATCGAAACCCTTAAAACCCATGATTCCGAGGATCTATTTTCATTTAATCCTCGCAGAGGTATCACAAAACACGTTGGTGAAACTCGAGCAATCCATTAAAAACATAACAAAAGAAATCCTCCACCTTCCACTGCACATAATGGATGGAATTCTCTACAGCAGTAACAGCAATAGTGGTCTAGCCATGCCATGACTTGAAGTCCAAATTCCTTTGGCTGTTACCTGGAAATTCGGGGCATTGGAGAGCTCACCGGACATGGTGATTCAGGCCTTGTTTGAATTCTGTGGTGTCAAGCACAAAGAGACAATCAAATCCCTGAGGAATTTTAACGTGCTCAGGGAAATTGAAAAATCCCTCAAAGAGAAGGCTGTCCAAGGGGCACACATGAAGGAAATGGCACGGATTAAATCATCAATTTAGAATGGATGGATATTCCCCAAACGTCCAGACCAAAACCTGTCAACAGATATGCAGCTTGGAGGGAGGTTAAATATTTAAAGTGGACAGATCTCCAATACTAAGGATCGGGCATCAAGTTCTCCGGCAACAACTATACTTCAAATTCCTGGCTCAGAACTTGTTTTAACCTCAAACAATCCAGATTCAGGCTCACAAACAGTATTAGATTATAGTGTAATCTCTATCCAACATGATCCACCACAAACAGGGGAAGACACCACGCAAACAAGTCCTGCCGACGGTGTGAGGCCCTTTTCAAATCATTAACGCATGGGCAGTTACCGGAGCCAAAAATACCCGGATCGTAAAATCCTGGACCACTTGCAACAGTTTATCTCGAAGTGCGGCTGGGCATCTGACTTGGAACAGAGAATCTTTGGAAAAGAC
Organism: Isurus oxyrinchus; assembly: GCA_026770705.1. Taxonomy (NCBI): domain Eukaryota; kingdom Metazoa; phylum Chordata; class Chondrichthyes; order Lamniformes; family Lamnidae; genus Isurus; species Isurus oxyrinchus. Next base: position 45,524,620 of record JANJGN010000023.1, read on the forward strand.
AGGATGTCACAGGCAATTTAATCTGAGCAAACAGCCAGCTGGAGAAAAGCAAGTCCAATTAGCAAGTCCAATTACACCCAACAATAACTACACCTTCATCTGCTTCCAGAGAGAAGCTGCCGGTCAGATAGGTCTGACTGCCACCATTGGCCCTGCACCAATGACCCATGAAATCTTCACCCAGCAACAAACACCAAGGGCAGAATTTTCCATTTGTCGGTCAGACGGGCCTGACCAATCCTGTAGAAGGCAGGCAGCCGATTGCTGCTGGAGAAACTCTCCGCGCCGCCATTTTCCACAGGTGGGCCAATTAAGGCCACCCAGTGGGTTAGTGACTCCCATGGAGAACGGGAAATAGTCACGGTGTCGGGCGGCCTCAGACTGCTGGTTCCAATGGGGAGCTGAGAGTCTGTATACAGAGTGGCCAGGCAGCCTGCTTGAGGCAGTGCACCATGGCCACTCGTGGTGAGAGGGAGGGAGGACCGAGTGGACAGCAGCATGAGTAGGAGGGAGGGGGCAAACTGCAGGAGAGGCCAGCAGGGGGTCACTGTGCCCCCCGATTCTCTAATGCCTGCCTTGTTGTCCTCCTCCAAGAGGTGTCTATCTGTCAGCACCTGTTGTATTCGGAGGATGGGAGGAGGGCCCCCCATGTCACCAGGAGGTGGGTGACACTGAGTGTCCATTTTGATGCCTGGCACACTGGCACCCAGAGCAGAAAAAGATTCAATCATTTGCTGCACTCTGGATGGGTGAGTACCATGTCAGTCTTGGCCACAATGCTCAGGAACGCCAGAGGACTAGGGGTGGACCTGCTCCCCTCCAGCACCTCACTCCCTTCGAGGAGCAGGCCATGTAGCTGGGCAGGAGGCAGGAGGCCAGGGCGATGAGGCTGGGGTCCAGTGGGCAGGTATTTGAGATCCACAGTCCCATCCACTCTGTCTGCCCACCATCCAAACCACTGATGGTTGCTGCAATTGTTAATGCTGCAACACTGCTCATTCATAGACTGAGACACTGACACGTGGGTCATACAGGAGGGACCCTCGTCCTCTTGAGGATTCGCATCTCCACCACTTTCCAAAGTCACCTTATCCCATTTGTGACCACTATCACCATGGTCTAACATGCTATTGGATCGCTGCTGCTTAGCTAAAGACTTAGTCCATTCTATGGGGCTTGGGACCTCCACCATGCGTTCAGCCAGTGCGCCCCACATTACATTGTCCAAAGGTTCCTCAGCACCTCAGCTGTGACCCTCATGGCACTCAACTTAGATAAATGCCACCATGTTACTCATCCCTGCACCAAGGGGAAATGTTCCCTTCTGCCCACACGGTCTATGCCCCTCCTTACAGACTGAAGGTCAATAATGTGACCTCTCAATCTCCTGTGATCCACGGCAAATGTTGCAACTGTTTGTGATTCTTCTTTAGCCCCACAACTATCCAGGCCACAACGCATCCAGGTCAGGTACCTCTGCACTCTCCCCACTCCTATGGTTCATAACAAGCCATGTGGCATTCCTGAGGCCATCTGACCAGCCTGTCTGCATGTGTGTTTAATGGTTGGGGCTCCTCTTGACTCTTTCCTACCTCACCAATGTTAGTCTCCTTAGGGTCTTGAAGGGTGAGCGACTTATGAGGCTGGGGGGGACAGGGATGAAAGGTTGAAGTGAATGAACGCTAACTGATGCACTGTCCTTGTTGTTAATTTCAGCATCACCACCAGAGTGACCCACACCGACACCGCAGCCCCCCTCCACACCTGAGGGGCAACATGTGCAACTTGTGACATCATTTCAGCCAGCCAGGCACCAGCGCAGACCACACACCTCGGTGGGGACTTTAACGTCGGCTAGAGTCCCGGATCACAGTTGAGAGGACACTTCACAATCACTGGAGGAGATGGTAGGGACAGAGAGTACCGATGGCTCCAGCAGCCAGAGGGCTGCAGGGGATGAGGCACATGCTGAGTCCGGCACTGATGACGTGCCTCTGGAGTTGTCACCAATGCAGCAGCTGCAGGACAAGCAGCAGGAAGGGCGTTTGCATCTGGCAGGGTTACATGAGTGTGATTCAGTTGCTCTCTGTAACGGAGGAGTCCAGGCAGAGTGCACATGAAGGTTTGAACCTCAGGGCAGAGCGTCAGGCTTCCTCCAATGAGAGATTGGCGACTCTCAGAGAGGGGGTTTGATCGGATCGAAAATCTTCTGATTGGGTTACGCTCTGCCCTGCAAGTCCTCAGGGGTACTGGCCATGGGTGGTCATTCCCAATGTGGGAGATGTTGTGGACACCAAGCGTCAGCGCTCAGTGCCCATGCATCTGTGGTGAGCAGCAAGGTCGAAAGGGACCTCATGTCAGTGCAGCAGCTGCCTGTTGTCACTGTGAGCTCCTCTCAGGGCGCTCCAGATGAGGGCAGCAGCTCCTCCTCCCCTCTGCCAGTCAACGTTGCTTCCGTTGAGGCTGCAACAACTGGGGAGGTGCCAGTTCTGGAACTGGCCACTCTCCCAGGCGGGGCCATCACAGTTTCCACAGGCAAGAGGACACCCGCCAAGGTCATTGAGGCCAACAGGACAGCAGAGTCAGCAGGCTGCCTCACAAACCACTCCGAGCGATGGGGTGGTACCTAGATGGAGCACCCGAAAGCCTAAGCATAAGGCACATTAGGCTCTCAATGGGTATGTCACTGGTGATTGTGTGTTGGCCTAGAATAGGGAACAAAATTCTTATTGGAATGGAGAAGTATGTGTACTTTTTCTGGACATAATAAAGTTCACTTTTCTGACCATGGCTGAGGGTGTTTCCTTTGTGGTACGTTTTTCTTTTTCACAGACATATCATGAGTGTTTGAGTGGACATTGATGTTTCTGTACTAAGCCCTTAGTTGCAGCTGATGAGATGGAAGATGTAGCACCTAAGTGCCACGTGTGGAAGTTCCAGGCAATGCTGGGTCTGCTGATCTGTGTGAGTGGAGCTAGCTGTAGGTTTGTTGAATTAAATTCTCCCAGTGTCCCTGCCTCCTTGGTGTAGTAGCGGGTCAGCGTGCTGCCCCTCATCATCACCCTGTGTTTCCTCATCCTCTGAGCCACTGCTGGATTCATCATGTGCAGCCTCATCCAGGGCATCAAGGTCTTCATCGTCAACTGTGTGCCCCCTTTCCAGCGTAAGATAGTGGTAGCATGCTACGCTCTGCAGAGAGAGACATGATCTGGGGGGGGGGGGGGGGGCACTGGAGCACGCTCCCTGAGTGGTCCAGGCAACGGAAGCGCATCGAGAAGTTCGATGGTTCTCTACACCACAGCCCTTGTGGTGCCGTGGCTCCTATTGTATCGCTGCTCAGCTTCTGTTCTTGGATGGTGGAGAGGTGTCATGAGCCACCTTCTGAGGGGATAGCCCTTGTCACCCACCAGCCAACCATCCAGCCGAGCCAGAGCATTGAAGTGACCCGGCACCTGGGAGTGTCTGAGGATGTAGGTGTTGTGGGAGCTGCCTGGGTACCTTGCACAGACTTGCAGAATCTGCATCCTGTGATCACACACTATCTGCACGTTCATGGAGTGGAAGCCCTTCCTGTTGACGAAGGCACCGGGCTCACCTGCTGGTGCCTTGATGGCCACATGTGTACAGTCTATAGCACCCTGGACACGAGGGAATCCAGCAATGGCCGCGAAGCCTCTGGCTCACTGTGCCTGACTTGCCTGGTTGCAGCGGAAGTGGATGAACATCAATGCCCATCTGAACAGAGCGTCTGTAACCTGCTTGACAAGTGTGGACAGCTGATTGGGAGACACCACAAAGATCACCCACTGAGCCTTGAAAGGACCAGGAGGCATAGACATGGAGGCCACTGTGATCTTCAGAGCGATTGGCATGGGGTGTCCGCCCACACAGTTAGGAGAGATCTCAGGGCCAATCATCTGACAGATGTAGTTGACTGTCTCACTTGAGAGTCGGTGCTTCCTTCTGCACTGCACCTTGAACATATTGAGGTAGCTGCTTCGCCGCCTGTAAACCCTGGCAGCAAGGTAGTGGCGTCTTCTGTGGCCCCTTCCACACCTTGGACAATCTCTTGGCCCTGCGCCCCTTGTGTTTGCACTTGGCCTTCTCCTTACTTTATCCCTCCCTTCCTCCTCAGGGGAGCTGCCTCTGGTGGAGATGTCAGAACCCATACCCAGGCTAAATGGAGGCCTCTGGAAAGCTGCAGGCCCGAGAAAGATAATTGTCTGCAGACCGGTTCCAAAGTTCACAAGAAGCTCTTGGAAATCGATGAGAACTGTTAACAATCACACAGGCAACTTTAAAACACTTTCTGTCATTACAACTTGGTGGAAAACATGAACAACCCCCAAGTGCACATATCCCGAGAGTGCATGAGCTTTATTAAAAAATCTCCTACCCGCCCGTTGTTCACGAGTCCCTTGAAATCCTAGAAAATTGGCAAGTTAAGGGCCTTAACGAGGCCTTTAATTAATGGTGTGTGAGCACCCCGCTGCTGAGTGTGTCCGCTGGCTGAAATATCGCCATGCTGCGTGCTGACATTAGTGTGTGAGGTTTTAAGCGCTGATGTGTCGGCTCCGACACCCACTCATCAGCTGGAAAATTCTGGCCATGGGATATTGTCTGCAGTTTTGGTCTCCTTATCTGAGGAAGGATGTTCTTGCTATAGAAGGAGAGCAGCAAATGTTTCCCAGACTGATTCCTGGGATGGCGGTACTGACATGAGGGGAGATTGAGTCGGTTCGGATTATATTCGCTTGGATTTTGGAAGAATGAGGTGGGGGGGGGGGGGGGGGGTGGAGTCTCAGAACCTTCTAAAGTTCTAACAGGACTGGACAGGGTAGATGCAGGAAGGACGTTCCCAATGGTGGGAGAGACCTGAACCAGGGGTCACAGTCTGAGGATATGGGATAGACCGTTTGGGACTGAGATAAAGGAGAAATTTCTTCACCCAGAGATTGGTGAGCCTGTGGAACTCACTACCACAGTTGGGGCCAAAACGTTGTATGTTTTCAAGGAGTTAGATATAGCTCTTGTGGCGCAAGGGATCAAAGTGTATGGGGAGAAAGTGGGAGCAGGCTATTGAGTTGGATGATCAGCCATGATCATAATGAATGGCAGAGCAGGTTCGAAGGGCTGAATGGCCTACTCCTGCTCCTATTTTCTATGTTTCTATTAAGGGGCCTTCAGACTTAACCAAAACAGTTTTTTTGAATACCCAAGCTAACCCACACATCTCACTTCTATCCTGCAGGAGGAGTACAACACAGGATCAGGAGCCTGGTGACTGAGCTGTAGGCCTTGTGGCTTACAGAGAGCGAAGATGACAGAAGAGAGCAACTGAGGTGCCTGGATGCACAGAGGGAGGAGCAGCACCCTCTGGGAGAAGGGGCAGCTGGGGATCCTGCACACACCGCCAAAGAGCCACAGGGAGCCCCCGCTGGCTGCTGCCTAGCTAGACCCAATGTGTGTAGACACTGCCTTTCATTCCTGCAGATGACCAAGACCCACTGTTACCGAAGACTGAGCATGTCTAGGGAACTGTTTGGTTACACCTGCCAGCTACTGCAGGATTTGGCACTTCAGGGACATGGAGGGCATCTACTGCCAGTGGCTGTGAAAGTGACCACGATGCTCAATTTCTACACCAATGGCTCCTTACGAGAGGATGATGACACTCCATAGATCTTCACATAGCCAAGGGTAGGTCACTTGTGCTCTGTGCTCAGGGTCATATGGAGACGCAGCCAAGAAACTTTAAAAGCATCTGAAACTTTGTCCATTTTTAGTACCTGAGCCCTTCAGGAGCACAATGTCACTGGTCAAGGTGATGAAGATAGGGAGACCAGCCCTACCTCAGAAGATGCTGAGAGCACACAGACAGTGACAGAACTTTAACACCTGCACACCTCATTCTGGCAACAATGATAAGCACTGTCGAGGCAGGCATTAGTAATGTGTCCAGGGAGTGTGAGGCTGGACTATCACTGTGGTCTGAAGGCTGCAGAGAGCACAGGGAAGAGGTCCTGGACTGAGACACCTGCCTTATCTTGTGCAGAAAGGTTTCACATCGGAGTGACACGAGCACTGCTCATCAGAACAAGGAGCCACAGGCAAGGAGACAATCTTGGGAGTTTATTGAAAATAGTGAACAATATGTAGAAGTGATTAATGCCCGTGCCCAGGCTATGCCACTTGCTGTGTGGGCGGCTTCGACTGCTGCTTTCTGCTGGCTCTTGCAACCACTTCAACGAGTCACATTCTTACAAATTATTGCTTCGTATAATTCAGTAAAGTTTTTAGTCCTTTCAGTGTTGAAGTTTTCCTCTTTCCCCTCCCTCTCCCCTCTCCCCAAGGCAGGTCTCCCTGAGTCGGTGGGGAAGTCGGTGCGGGACAGACAGCGCGAGCGAGCCCAGGCTCCAGGCCCGGTTACCATGGCAGCCGCCAAGGATGGAATGTCCCAGGAGAAGTACAAGCTGGTGGTAGTTGGGGTGGGGGTCAGTGGCTGGGTAAACGCGCTCTCACCATCCAGTCTTACTTTGTTACAGATTATGATCCAACAATTGAAGATTCTTATACCAAGCAATGTGTTATCGATGACAAGAGCGGCAAGATGCGATATTTTAGACATAGCAGGAGAAGAGTTTGGAGCTATGCGAGAACAATATCTGAGGACTGGGGAAGGATTTCTGCTGGTCTTCTCTGTCACTGATAGAGGATTTGACTTTGGAATTTGTAAATTTCTTCAAAACTTCCTCCGAGCAAAAGATGGTGAGGAATTCCCTATGATCCTTGAGGTTAACAAAGCTGACCTTGAACATCAAAGGCAGGTGACATCGGAAGAAGGGCAATAACTTGCAAGACAGCTCAAAGTATCAGACATGGAGGCTTCAGCCAAAATTCGATTGAACGTAGACCAAGTTTTTCACAAACTAGTCCGAGTTATAAGGAGATTTCAAGAGCAACATCTTAACGAGCTTGTAGCACTGGTTGTAGCCTCAGTTGGATCTCGGGAGTGAGGAGAGCAGGCTGTGTGCTGTCTCCTGTCTGCTGTTCCTGTGCCCTTGGCTTCATTTCATTATCGTCCTCCTCCATTGCCAGGGGGAGTTGGAGGCGTCAAAGGAAGAGAAGGATTAGAGAGGGAGAACAACTGTTGCTCCAGCTGTGTCCTGTGTGTTGCTGCTGCTCCTGTGGGGCTGAAGGAGAGAGAGGGAGAGGAAGAATTGCTGCTGCTACAGGACAGGAAGGCCAGGAGCCCAAGACTGTTTAATAACATCCTAGGTGGGTGTCTGGACTTTGTATTTTGTTCAGGTGGGGGCTGCTAAAGACTGTGCTTTGTAGGGGGAGGGCAGAAGACTGCCAGAGGACTTGGGGGAGAAAGGGGAGGGGGCGGGGGGTGCTGTGCCTGTATTAAAAGCAACTTGCTGCCACCCCTCCCTCGCTCAGCCTTTTCGCTAGTGTTGGCTGGTGAAGACATCGCCCTCCCCCCACCAGAAGATGGAGGCCCCCACCCACCGTCCATCTTTCACCCAGAGACACCAACCTCGACTTTCCCCTTTCCCTCCTGTCCTCAACCCCTCTCCCTCCTCTCCCTTCCTTTATTTTGAGCATCTCAGAGGGGAAGGTTATTTCCACCTTTCTCCCCCCCCAGGGAGGAGCTTAATTAAAAAAATAATAGTAATATATACACACATTAAAACAACAAAAATCATGGCCAATCCTTCCCAGGGTGGGCGCGGCTCTGGCCCAATGTCCAGTTCACCATCTCCTGTGGCCGGGCCCTCGGGGGCTAATGTGGAGGGGGTATTGTCACCGGTGACAGGGCCTCCAAAGACGACCTATGCGGGGGTGGCTGCTTCTGCGGCTCCAGCTGCTCCCGCTGCCCTGTCACCTTTCCGCCTCCTCACCAGGGCCCTCGGGGTGAAGAGCTACGCTCACCCTGAGATGACAGTCGAGGCCTGTGTGAAGGCTATGGCTGGGGTTGTCGGCCCCTCTGCGATAGTCGCAGCCTCGAAGATGTATGGAAAGGCCATATTTTTCCTGAGGTCTGAGCGGGCGGTGCACCTCGCCCTGCAGAAGGGGCTCACTGTGGGTGGACTTTTCTGGTGGTGGATCCCCTTGAGGCCACCGCCCAGAGGATTGTTATTTCCAACGTCCCGCCCTTCCTACCCAGTGAGCTCCTCCTCCCCCACCTTAATAAACTGGGGGAGGTCAGGTCAGAGGTTGCACTGATCCCGCTCGGCCTCAAAGACTCGGCCCTCCGCCACGTGTACTCCTTCCGGCGCCAGGTATTCATCCGCTTGGCCCGGGAGGAGTGCCTAGAGGGGGCCTTTACTGTAAATCATGAGGGGACTGGGTGTTCTGGACCGCGGAGGGTGTGCGGTGCCCGGCTTGTAAGGAGGTGGGGCATGTGAAACTTTTGGGGCCTCGATCTTCCGGTGGCGGGGAGTGGGGGGAGAAAGAGCGATAACTTCACCAGCCAACACTGGGGAAAAGGCTGAGCGAGGGGTGGCAAGATATTTATAATATGGACTATACCCCCACCCCACTTTTCCTTCCTCTCCCTCTCTCTCCTTCGGCCCCACAGGAGCAGCAGCAACAATCAGGACACAGCAGGAGCTGCAGTTGTTCTCCCTCTCCCTCTCTCTCCTTCTCCCTTGGCCCCTCCAAAAAGAAGGGCCTTCCAACTCCCCCAGGCAATGGAGGAGGACAATGATGACAATGAAGTCAAGGAGGGCACAGGAGCAGCACTCAGGAACAGCAGATAGCACCAAACAGGAGTCAGTAACAGCAGGAGCAGCAGTTTCATGCTAAAATCTCAGATACTCCAGCTGCTTAGTGCAACAGCTGGAAAGGTCTGCTCAAAGCAATCAGATGAATCAGTGGATGAAGCTGACTTACTTCTCATCAAAGATCACCCTAAGGATAAAGATCAGGACGATAACTGGAAATTATGGGGAGGCCAGTCTATCAAAGTACTGCCCCAGGTAGAAACTATGGATACACTGAGAAGCATGCAGATTAATAATTTATTGTTATGCAGTCTTCCCATCTTTTGAGTCAACGTAAACCATTTCAACAATCCAGAGAAAGTCTAATCTCTGCACTGGGAGCAGACATGCAGCCAGCCCGTTATAGCCAAAGTTTTGGAGCAGCTGAAGCAAGAAGCATTATTGCTGTGCAATAAGATTAGTAATGGGATTGATAGATTTGACAAGATTCCCCCCGAGGGAATTCCGGGACTTTTTGGTGAGTCATCGCGGTCGCCGAGACAGGGTTCATTTGGCCTTGGACCAGTGGCATTCATATCCGCTGGTGTTCTGGGCCACTCGAGGCTCTCAAGTCTCCCGAGTTGGACAGGAACGCGCGGCGGAGGGTCCAAACGTTTCTCGCTGGGCTCTTGAAGGAGAGGAAGGACTAAAAAGTCCTCTTCTTTTTAATTACTTAAGGTGAATGTTTGATGTACCTTTGACAATGAAGACGACTATAGCCAGCCTCAACATCCGCGGCAGCAGGGGCGCACAGCGCAGGTTCCAGAACTTCTCGGTCCTCAGGGACGGGAAGTATGCGTTGTGCCTCCTGCAAGAAACCCAGACCGTTCCGGGACACGAAGCCACGTGGCTCCTGGAGTGGCGAGGGGGGGTCTACATGAGTCACCTAGCCTCCAATTCTGGCGGGGTGGCTATCTTGTTGGCCCCGCATTTTCAGCCGGAGATCTTGGGGGTCAAGGAGCCGGTGCCAGGCCGGTTGCTGCACCTGACTGTGCGTCTGGGGGGGGGCGGTGCTTCACTTTGTGAATGTGTACGCTCCCCTGGGCACGCAGCAGCAAGCCAGATTCTTTGAAGAAGTGTCCACTCATCTTGGCTCCATCGATGCTGGCGAGTGCATCGTCCTCGGGGGGGGATTTCAATTGCACCCTCGGGGTCCGGGCCTGTCACGGTACCCAGCACTGCACGCGAGGTGTGAGTAAGTTGCGGGACCTGGTCAGGTCCTTCGACTTAGTGGACATCTGGCGAAATCTCCATCCTGACTCCAGCGTGTTCACCTTTGTGTCACCTGGAGTCGGAGCGTCCAGACTCGACCGCCTTTACGTTTCAAAGGCGTACATGTCCTGCGTTCCGGCTGCTTCTATACAGCAGGTTCCGTGCACGGACCACCGTCTGGTGTGGTTCTGTGCTCGGACGGGGTCCACGTACTGGCCCTTTAACAACCTATTGCTAGAGGACGAGTGGTTCCTGGACTTGTTTTGTCCAGACCTTTTTCACTCTCAGTTTTGTGTTATTTATAGGCACAGGTGAGGTGTTCAGTTACTGAAGGTTGTTTAAAAATTGCTGTGTGATTGAGGCAGTGTTTGTGGCTCTAATGTCGGTTCTGTTAAGAGTTCTTCAGGCTGGGAGAGGAATTGTCCATGTGCAATTCAGAATGGGAGAGAACACGGTGTTGACCTAATCTTTAGATTTCAGCTTTATGTTAACACTCCCAGGTTCCACAAGTGTTGTGCCTCATGTTAAAAGTGCTGCTTTGTTTAACTTCTTTTTCGTTTGGTCATTTCTGGGCCGGCTGGAGAAGGAAGCAGGTGGCCTCTCCTCCTTGAGGCAATGGTGGGACTTGCCCTTTTTGTGGTCTTATGGAGACCGTGGACCATGCGTATATAGGGTGTGGTAGGCTGCACTCCCTTTTTAGTTACTTGTAAAACATTTTATTAAATGTTTTGTTTGCACTTGAGTCTCACGCTCCTGATCTATGGACACCCGGTACGGAGTGGGGGGGCCGGAAAGTGAACCTGCTCCTGGGCCTGGCCAAGTTGGCCATTAACAGGTCCAGGCAGCGGGCGATCGAGGGCGGTGTCCCACCTGATTCTTTGTTCCTCTTCCATGGCTACGTTCGCGGCAGGGTTCCTTGGAGAGGGAGCACGCGGTGTCTGCTGGCACTCTCGAGGCCTTCCGTGCCCGGTGGACACCGCGGGGACTGGGGTGTTTTATTGACCCCTTTAATCATATTTTGGTTAATGATTTTAAGTTTCCTTTAAACTTTGTCCTTGATTTTACAGCTGACCTGACTTAGGGGCTGTGTTTGTTTAACCCTTATTTTGTTGATTTAGTTTAATTGGTTGACTCCGAAAGAGTTACCGCATCACCTTGACCTGTGGCTCGTTGCCGCTTCAGTCGGAGCCAGAGATTGAGGAGAGGAGGTTGTGTGTTGCTGCTGCTCCTGCTGTTCCTGTGCCCTCCTGATTCCTCCTGGAAGCCTTTTCCCCATTTCATCATCCTCCTCCTCCATTGCCCCGGGGAATTGGAGGGCCTTTTTTTGGAGGGGCCAAAGGAGAGAGGGAGGGAGAGGGAAGAACAACTGCTACAGGACAGGAAGGCCAGGACTGAGAATTATAACATCCTGGGTGGGTGTCTGGACTTTCTATTTGCTCAGGTGGGGGCTGATAAGGCCTGTGTTTTGTAGGTGGAGGGCAGAAGACTGCCAGAGGACTTGGGGGAGAAAAGTAGGGTGGGGAGGGCGGCGGGATGTGTGCCTGTATTAAAAACAACTTGCTGACAACCCTCCCTCACTCAGCCTTTTCTCCAGTGTGGGCTGGTGAAGACATCGCCCTCCCCCCACCAGAAGATCGAAGCCCCCACCCACCGTCCATCTTCCAACCAGAGACACCCACCTAGACTTTCCCCTTTCCCTCCTGTGCCTCCCTGTCCTCTACCCCCTCCTCTCCTCTATTAACATCTAAAAGGGGGAAGTTAGTTTCACCTTTCTCCCCCTCTCCCAAGGGAGAAACTTTCTTAAAAAAAATAAAAAAATCATGGCCAATCCTTCTCAGGGTGGGCGTGGCTCTGGCCCTAAGGCCAGTTCACCATCGCCTGTGGCCGGGCCCTCAGTGGTAAATGTGGAGGTGGTTGTGTCAGCGGTGGCAGGGCCTCAAAGAAAACCTATGCGGGGGTGGCTGCTTCTGCGGCTCCAGCTGTTCCCGCTGCCCTGTCACCTTTCCGCCTCCTCATGAGGGCCCTGGGGGTGAAGAGTTACGCCCACCGAGATGACAATCGAGGCCTGTGTGAAGGCTATGGCTGGGGTTGTCAGCCCCTCGACCATAGTCGCAGCCTCGAAGATGTACGGAAAGGCCATATTTTTCCTGAGGTCCGAGTGGGCGGTGCACCTCACCCTGCAGAAGGGGCTCACTGTGGGAGGGACCTTTGACGGTGGATCCCCTTGAGGCCACCGCCCAGAGGATCATTATTTCCAACGTCCCGCCCTTTGTATCCAGTGAGCTCCTCCTCCCCCACCTTAATAAACTGGGGGAGGTCAGGTCGGGGGTTGCGCCGATCCCGCTCGGCCTCAAGGACTCGGCCCTCCGCCACGTGTACTCCTTCCGGCGCCAGGTTTTCATCCGCTTGGCCCGGGAGGAATGCCCGGAGGGGGCCTTTACTGTAAATCATGAGGGGACCGCCTACCCGGTGTTCTGGACCGCGGAGGGCGTGCGGTGCCATGCTTGTAAGGAGGCGGGGTATATGAGGAAGAACTGCCCCCACCTCCAAGGCCACAAGACCCACCCAAGTGGCCGCGGCTGGCACCGCCCCTCCTCCCCCCACCACCACTCCATCCCCCTCCCCGCAAGGGGAAGCGATCCTGGCAGCAGCTGCCATCTCGGCTGCCAGTGAGGCGGGGGGAGGGAAGCCCTGCACTGTACGAAAGGGCGGTGGAAGACCTGCAACCTGGAGGTGGCCCCTGAGACTCCCCAAACCCTGGCAGACACCGGCTCAGGGGAAATATTAACATCCGGCCCCGGCGTCGTCTCCTCCTGAGCTCCCGGGCCTGTGGGCGCTGAGGGTCCATGTGCTGGGCCCAGCGTCGTCCCTGCGCAGGTTCCCGGGGCCGGTGGGGGTGAGATTCGTGACCCTGAGCTGGTGGATAAACCCAAACCCCAGAGGGTGGGGCGTCCGGTAAGGCTAGAAAGGAGGAGGGGGCCTCACAGATGGAGGTCTCCCTAGGCCCCAGCTTGACCCGGAAGAGACATCACCCCTCGGAGGAGGAATAGGAGGGGGAGGCCCACGCCCAGGCTGAAGAGGTTGGGTGTGTCACCTCCCCTGCTGGTGGTGTCTCTGCCTTGGGAAACCAAGCCCCTACCCTCACCCCCATTGTTCCCCCCACAAACCCGCTGCAGTCTCCTGAGCAGGGCCCCTGAAGGGCCTCGGTGGCTCCTTGCAGGCGCTGCCCATCTTTTACCAGGACCTGCTCAAAGTCTGGAACATGGTCGCCTCGCGACGCAGCTCTCCCCCGTCAGGAGTAGCGGCTATCGTCAGAACCGCTGCTCAGGAATCCGCCCCTCCGTCCTTTTCAGTGGATGGTGGAGAGGGAGGACTGTGTCTGCCGGGGTGACCAGGATCGGGGACGTGCTGGGTGGCAGAGTAGTGGGCTGGATGCTTCTATAGGAGACGTGTGTCCGGCTCGCGCCCGATGCCAGTCAAGGCTTCAGGACGGTCACGCTCGGCCCCGACATTATCCTGGGCATAGAGGTGGCCCAGGTGCGCGGTGGTCTTCCTGCTGAACGTTCCCGTTCGGACAGAATTCCACGTTGGCCCCAAGGCCCGAACCCTCCCTCGGGTGCTGGTGCCCCACAATATGAGCCGCCTCGGGGACATGCCCTCTGTGTCCTTTACCATGGCAAAGAGGAGCTTTCGGTACGGACTGCTGCTGCACACCTTCCATTTTCTCGCCCTGGTCCACCCCCGGACACGCCCTGGCGGGCCTTGTTGCCGTCTAGCAGCAGAGATCCCCATTGGGGGGCCCTCCCATTTCCCATCGGGGACCTGGGGTGGATGGAGCTGCAGGCAGCAATCGAAGGATGTGTCGGTTCACGGATTCCCAGGACACGTGCCCTTTTTGTGGTCTTGTGGAGTCCGTGGACCATGTATACATAGGGTGTTGTAGGCTGCACTCCCTTTTCAGTTATTTAAAAAGCCTTTTATTGATTTTTTGTTTGCACTTCAGCCCCACACTCCTGATCTATGGGTACCCGGTGCAGAGGGTGGGGGGAGGGGGGGGGGTCGGGAAGGAGGAGGACCTCCTCGTGAACCTGCTCCTGGGCCTGGCCAAGTTGGCCATTAACAGGTCCAGGCAGCGGGCGATCGAGGGGGAGGTCCCGCCCGACTGTCTGGCCCTCAAACTGCTACATTCACAGCCGGTGTCCCTGGAGACGGAGCACGCGGTGTCTGTCGACACCCTCTAGACCTTCCGCGCCCAGTGGGCACCGCGGGGACTGGGGTGTTTTATCAACCCTGATACAAACAGCCAATCAAAATGTGATTAAGTTTCCTTTAAAATCTGTCTTTGGTTTTACAGTTACCCTAACTTAGGGGCTGTGTTTATTTTGTCCCTGGTTTTGTTAATTTAGTTTATTTGGTTGACTCCGACAGGGTTAATTCTCCTCCATTGCTCTCACCTTCAATGTTTACTGCTGACTGCTCCTGCTCTCTTGCTGCTATATTCCTGTTTCCTGGGATATCCATTGTTTGGCTGTTCCTGCTCCTGGGGGTGCCGCCTTCCCCAAATCCTCTGTTACTGGGGAGCTGGAGCCTGAAGAGGAGGGGGAGAGAAAACACTGCTGCAGCTGGACAGGGAGGCCAGGAGGCAGAGAGACTGTTTTAAACATCCCAGGTGGGTGTCTGGGCTTTTATTTGTTGGGTGGGGGCTGAAGAACTGTTTTTTGTAGGAGGAGGGCTGAAGAACTGCCCTAGAGACTTGGGGGAGAAAGGGTGTGTGTAAAATCTTGCCACCACCCCTCCCCCCCATCCCATCACTGATTCTCACTTCATGCTAGGCCTAAGCCCAGGTAGCTGGTGCTGCCTGAAGAGGGACAGGGCTACCTCCTGTGTGCCAGGCAGTACCGGCTGCCTGGTGAAGACATCGCCCTGTCCCCACCGGGAGATCGTCTCGGTCCCGACCCATGCTCAATTTAGAGTGACACCCACCTTCCCCTTTCCCTCCTGTCTCCCTGTCTTTACCCCTCTCCTGTTATTACCATCCAGGAGGGGGAGGTTAATCCACCTTTCTCCCCCTCTCCATCGGGGAGAGATACTATTATTTATATGTCTCGGGGTGGGAGTAGCTCAGCCCCTATGGCTGCTATACACAGTCACTTGCAGCCTGGCCTACACGGGGGAATGTGAAGGTGATGCTGTCACCGGTGGCGGGGCCTAAGACAACTGATGTGGGAGCAGCTGCTTCTGCGGCCCCATCACCTTTCCGCCTCCTCACGAGGGCCTTGGGGGTTAAGAGCTACGCTCACCCTGAAATGACGATTGAGGCCTGCGTTAGGCCTATGGCTGGGTTGTCGGCCCCTCAGTCATAGTCAACACCTCAAAATGCACAGCAAATCTCTCTTTACCCTGAGGTCCCAGCAGGCAGTGCACTTGGCCCTGCAAAATGGGCTCATTGTGGGCGGGACCTTTCTGGCAGTGGACCCCCTTGAGGCCACCGCCCAGACGCTTATAATATCAAACTTCCCACCCTTTGTGGGAGGAGGTCCCCCACCTTCATCAACTGAGGGAGGTCAGCTCTGGGGTTGTGCCAATCCCACTCGGCCTCAAGGACACGGCCCTTCGCCACCTCTACTCATTCTGGCGCCAGGTTTTCGTCCACCTGGCCTGGGACTGGATGGGCTGACCGTGGAGTTCTTCAGGGCATCCTGGGGAAGATCCCCAGTATCAACCTGGGAGATGCCCCTTTTGTGATGCAGTGTGGTCATTGCCCTGATGCCTAAGGGAGCTCACCACCTACTTAAAAACTGGCGCCCGGTCTCCCTCCTCAGCATGGACTATAAAATAATTGCCAGAGCCATGTCTTCTCGGCTCAGCACCGTGCTGGACCACCTGATCCACCCTGACCAGTCTTACACCGTCCTGGGCCGCACCATTTATGATAACATCCATCTGGTCCGGGACATCATCCATTATTCCCAGAGGGCTGGTCTGTCGAGCGCCTTCCTGTCCCTTGATCAGGAGAAGGCGTTCGACAGGGTGGATCACGGATATTTACTCGGAACTCTGAGGAAGTGTACAGAAGTCGGATCCTGGCGACAAAATGCGTCCCGAACCCAAATGCTGGCAGAGTGTCTAGTTAAGGTTAACGGGTCCCTGATGGTGTCCCTTCACTTGAGGGGTCTGACCCCTGTCTGGCCAATTATATTCTATTTGCGTGGAGCCTTTCCTGCGCCTTTTGCAGAGGAGGTTGTCGGGATTGGTTCTGTGCGGGCCGGGCATCGGGGCGGTCCTTTCGACTACGCCGATGACGTGCTCGTGTTTAGTGACCTGGTGGTGTCCTCCCGCTTTCCTCCAAGCCCCTGGGGAGGAGGTTGTTACACGCAGCAGTCCCGTACAACCGCAGGATGTGTTGGTTCATGGACTTCCAAAATACCTGCCCCTTTTGCTGTCTTGTGGAATCCGTGTATACAGGGTGTCTACACTGGAGTGCTGTTTTGGGCTGTAGAGTACTTAAGTTGGAGTTTGGTGACAGAGGGATTTCAGTGAAGAGGGAACGAGGTGATCCTTTGAGTACCGTGAGTATGGTCAGGAAAGTATTTCCTACTTTTATCGCTTATAGTTTAAGGTCTTATTTCGTTGTTCATTGTTTGTAAGGGCTATATTCTGCAACAAGGAGCAGGGAACAAGAGCCCTCAAGTAATTGATGTTATTTGGTATTAAGTATCTTCCAAAAGGCTTAATTTAATAAAGGCGTAAGTCATGGCAGGAGAGCTCAAAGCCATGGTGTGCTCCTCCTGTTTTATGTGGGAAGCTGGGTACATTTCCAGTGCCTGGAGCCAGCTTGTGTGCAGGAAGTCTCCCCAGCTGCAGTTCCGCAAAGCTTGGGTTTTGGAGCTGGAGCGATGGCTGGGGACACTGTGGAGTATCCGTGAGGCAGAATGTATCATGGATAGCACAGAGGTGGATGCACCGCAGGTGAAAAGTCCACAGGCAGGAAGGGAGTGGGTGACCACCCATGCAGAGCATTAGGACTAGGCAGACAGTGCAGGAATCTCCTGTGGCTATTCCCCTGAAAAACAGATATACCGCTTTGGATACTGTTAAGAGAAATGGCCTCAAGGGAAATCAGCAACAGTCAAATTCGTTGCACCGCAGTTGGTTTTTCTGCATGGGGGAGGAGTAAAAAGTGTGGGAATGCAATAGTTATAGGGGATTCCATTGTAAGGGGAATAGATAGGTGTTTGTGGCTGCAAATGAGATCCAGGATGGTATGTTGCCTCCCTGGTGCTAGGGTCAAGGATGTCTCAGGACCACAGGACATTGAAAGGGGAGGTTGAACAGCTAGTGGTCATGGTACACATTGGTACAAATGATAGGTTTTAAAAAGGGATGAGGTCATATAGAAATGTAGGGAGCAGAATACAGGGAGTTAGGAAGTAATTTGAAGAGTAGGACCTCAAAAGGTAGTGATCTCAGGATGACTACCAGTGCCACACGCTCGTCAGAGTAGAAATAGTAGCATATATCAGATGGATACGTGGCTGAAGAGATGGTGAGAGGCTGGTTCCTGGGACATTGGGACCGGCTTTGGGGGAGTTGGGACCAGTACAAACTGGACAGGTTACACCTGGGCAGGACCGGCACTGATGTCCTAGGGGGAATATTTGAGAGTGTTTGGGGAGGGTTTAAACTAAAATATCAGGGGGATGGGAACTTATGTAAAGGTGTCAGAGGATGGACAATCATGGCAGATGCAGTATAAAGTGGCTAAGTGTGAGGTTATTCACTTTGGTAGCAAAAACTGGAAGGCAGCTTATCTAAATGGCTATAAGTTGAGAGAGGGGAATGTGCAATGAGACCTGGGTGTCCTTGTACACCAGTCGCTGAAGGTAAGCATGCAGGTGCAGCAGGCGGTAAAGAAGGCAAATGGTACGTTGGCCTTCATAGCCAGAGGATTTGAGTACAGGAGCAGGGATGTCTTGCTGCAATTATATCAGGCCTTGGTGAGACCACACTTAGAACATTAGGTTGAATTTTCTGTTTGGCAGGTGGAGCTGACCCAATCGCTGGAGGCCACAGACCTGATTGCCATTGGGGCCGCACTGCCATTTTGTGTCAGTGGGTCAATTAAGGCCCCGCCCAGCGCATTTCCCACTCCTGTGGAGAGCAGGACATTTAAAATTGCAGCGGGCATGTACAGACCACCGGGTCCCAATGGGGATCTGGCCGTCTGATTAAAAAAAGGCCAGGCAGCCTCCTTTAGGCTGATCACCACGGCCAGCTATAGGTGGTACCGCAGGGGACCAGAAGCAGGCCAGGCTGCAAGAGTGTGGGCCACTGGGAGGGCCAATGTGCCCTCGCTTCTCTGATGCTTGCCTTGCTACCCCTCGAGGAGGTGGCAGCATAGTGAGAGGTCCTGTTTCCCCAGGTTGGGAGGAGGGGGCCCCACAAGATGATGCGTGCTTGGGAGGCGGTGACCGAGGTGTTCAGTTCCAGGGATGTTGTGCGCCGAATGTGGATCCAGTGTTGCAAGCACCAGCAATTTGTTGTGCTCTGGAAGGGTGAGTACCATGTTGGCCTTGGTCATTAAACCCAGCAGGTAGCTTTAGCCTTTGAGTAACCCCACCCCCCCAACCCATGTCTTAGTGTCATGAATGCACTGACTTATGTTGGGCATTTGGCACACGCTGGGTGGTCAAGCAGATGGTCACCATGCTCACATCAGCCTTAGTGGTTGATAAGATGGATTCTCCCCAATGTGCTGGTCTTCGTCACACTTTAGTTTGGGGGCAACCTGCAGGGGAAACAGCTAGACACATACTGAGAACTCCAACACACGTCTTATTGAGTGATAAGATGGAAGGGGAGTCTCAAGCTGTTGTGGCCAAGAGCCATCTGGTGCCCTCAGCGCCGCATCTAGTTGCGCCTCCTGGCCATGGGAGCTAAGACCCGTGTGTTATTCAAAGTGATGGACGCAGAATGTGCCCAAGGTGAGTGGGGGTGGGGGGGGGGGGGGGCGGACAGATGCTGGGTTGGGAGCAGTCATTTCCAGCTGTGTGTGACCGATCACCAGTAGTGTGGACAAAAGGCACTGGAGGCCTCAGATGAGCCACTGTGGTTGGGGTGCAGGGGGCACGTGCAGAGTACATGAGTGATCAGCCGCAATAAATGGTGTTCTGTTCTGCAGGAGAAAAATGCACACACAGAATTGTTCACGCGTTCTTGACCAATTCATGCTTCTTTTTTTCAGCCATTTTGAAGAGCAGGCCCTGGAGTTGGAAACCTGCCCTGCGCCAATGTCGGCAGGTGTCAGTGAGGCTGGGGTCCAGTGGCCAGGTATTTGAGGCCCACAGTCCCATCCACTCTGTCTCCCCACCATCCAAAGCACCGATGGTTGCTGCAATCGTTAATGTAGCAACACTGCTCATTCACAAAGGTCCCTCGTCCCCTTGAGGATGCACGTGTCTGGCACCTTGCAAAGTTGCCTTATCCCATTTCTGACACTATCCCCATGGCCTGACATGCCATGGCATCGCTGCTGCACCATCCAAACACCTATTGGATCTTAGGGTGGTGGAAGCACAAACACTTCTATCAGCCACTGTGTCCAACATTACTCTGTCCAAAAGTTCCTCATTACCTCATCTGTCAACCTCATACCCTTTGCCTTAAATAAATGCCACCACATTAGTCATCCCCCTGCCAAGGGGAAATGTTATCTTCTGTCCACCTGGTCTATGCCCCTCATAACAGCATGAGGGTCAATAATGTGACCTGTCAATCTCCGGTGCTCCACTGCAAATGTGGCAAGTGTTTGTAATGTTTCCTCATAACTCCCAACTCTCCAGGTCAGCATGCATCCTGGTCAGGAACCTCTGCATTCTCCCCACTCCAATCCCATCCCTCCCATGAAGTGCAGGTCACAACTGAATGCAGAAGTGTAGCTGTGGCCTCGACAGTGTTTTCTGCATTTGAAACATGACCTCCCTTTTCTACATTCTATTCCTCGGCTGATAAAGGCAAGTCTGGCTTTTACCTTGTTAAATGCCTTATATTTCTATTCTGCTTCCTTAACAGCCCTGTCGACATACCCAGCAAGTTCCCAGTAATCATCCTTACTTTCCACGGTCCTATCATTTCTCCTGTATTCCCGGACCTTGCTTGTCTTGCCCAAGTACTTAACCAAACACTTGTCCACATAACATTCCATGTGGCATTCCTTAGGTCATCTGACCAGCCTGTCTGTATCCACCTGTAATGTTTGTGCCTCCTCTTTACTATTTACCACCACACCAATGTTCATCCCCTTAGGTTCTTGAAGGTTGAGTACATTATGAGCCTGGGGGGGCGGGGGGGGGGGGTGGGGGGGAAGGTTTGCAGTGTGTGTCACTGTGTGCATGCCAAATGATCCAGTGTCCTTGTTGTTAGTTTCAGTATCAGTAGAGCACGGCCACAATGAGCATGTCCAGAGCCCCCCTACTGCACCTGAGATGTATCAATTGTCACAAACGTCACACCATTTCAGAGAGGCAGGCACCAGCACAGCAACTACCACATTGTTGGGAATTATAATATCGGCTAGTGCCCCAGGGCACAGTGGAGAGAGCACTTGACAATCGCTGGATGAGATGGCACAGATGGAGTGCCGATGGCACCAGCAGCCGGAGGACTGCAGGGGACCAGGCATATGCTGAGTCTGGCTGTGATGTGCCTCTGGAGATGTCTCCATGCAGCAACTGCAGGAAAAGCAGCCCTGCACACAGGAGCATCTAACAGGGTTGCATGAGGGTGTGTTTCAGTTGGTCTCTGTGTTGGTGGAATCCAGGCAGAGTGTCAGTGATGGCAGGAACCTCAGGACAGAGCTTCAGACTTCCTCCATTGAGAGACTGGCAACTCTCATGGAGAGGGGCTTCCAGCAGAATAATCAGCTTCTGCTGAGGTTATGCTGAGACCTGCAAGCTCTCTCAATGCTACTGGCCACAGGTAGTCATTCACAATGTGGGAGATCTTCTGGGCACCAAGTGTCCCAGCTCAGTGCCCATCCATCTGCGGTGAGCAGGGAGGTCCAATGTGACCTCAGCGCAGCAGCTGCATGTTGTCTCTGCGAGCTCCTCTCAGCGCGCTCCGGACGAGGGCAGCAGCTCCTCCACCCCTCTGCCAGTGACCATTGCATCCATTGAGACTGCAACAACTGGGGAGGTGCCAGTTCTGGAAATGGCCACTTCCTCCCAGGCGGGGCCAGCACAGGCTCCACAGGCCAGAGGACGCCCGCCAAGGTCATTGAGGCCAAAAGGACAGCAGAGTCAGCAGGCTGTCTCTCAAACCACTGTGAGCGATGGAGTGGCAAGATGTAGCACCCGTAAACGTAAGCATAAGGCACATTAGCCGCTCCACAGGTTTGTCACTGATGATTTTCTGTTGCCGAGATTAGGGAATTTTTATTTTTTAAACATTGGAACATTTTGATTAATTTTGTTGCACTATGTGATGGATGGAAATAAAATCCACGTGTGTTAATATGGCTGAGGGTGGCTCCTCTGTGCTGCATTTGTTAGTTTCACAGACATGTGTTTGAGTGGACATTGATGTTTCTGTACTAAGCCCTTAGTTGCAGCTGATGAGGTGGAAGACGTAGCACCTAAGTGCCCCGTGTGGAAGTTCCAGGCAATGCTGGTCCTGCTGATCCATGTGTGTGGAGATAGCTGAAGGTTCTTTGGATCAAATTATCCCAGGTGTCCCTGCCTCCTTGGTGTAGTAGCGGGTCAACGTGCTGCCCCTCATCATCACCCTGTGCTTCCTCATCCTCTGAGGCACTGCTGGATTCATCATGTGCAACCTCATCCACTGCATCAAGGTTTTCATCGTCCACTTTGTCCCCTCTTTCCAGCACAAGATTGAGGAGAGCGCAGCATGCTCCTAATATCAGACAATCTGGGCAGGGGGTGTGGGGTTGGTACTGGAGTGCGCCTCCAGCAGTCCAAGCATTGGAAGCGCATCGAGAAATAGATGGTTCTCTCTACCACCGCCCTTGTGGAGCCGTGGCTCCTATTGTACCGCTGCTCAGCTTCTGTTCTTGGATGGCGGAGAGGCGTCATGAGCCACCTTCTGAGGGGATAGCCCTTGTCATCCACCAGGCAAGCTGGAGCACTATAGAGCCCCGGCACCTGGGAGTGTCTGAGAATGTAGGTGTTGTGGGAGATGCCTGGGTACCTTGCGCAAACTTGTAGAATCTGCTTCCTGTGATCACACACTATCTGCAAGTTCATGGAGTGGAAGCCCTTCCTGTTGAAGGCACTGGGCTCACCTGCTGGCCACATGTACAGTCTATAGCACGCTGGACGCGGGGGAAGCCAGTAATGGCCGCAAAGCCTCTGGCTCACAGTACCAGACTTGCCTGGTCACAGTGGAAGTGGATGAAGGTGGATACCCATCTGAACAGAGCGTCTGTAACCTGCTTAGGATACACAGCAAAGATCACCCACCGAGCCCTGGAAGGAGCCAGAGGTATAGAAGCGGAGGGCAACTGTGAGCTTGAGAGCCACTGGATGGGGTGTCCACCCACACAGTTAGGGGAGATCTCAGGGAAAATAATCTGCCAGGTATAGTTGACTGTTTCCCTTGACAGATGAGCCTCCTTCGGCACTGCACCTCATTCATATTGAGGTAGCTGCTTCTCTGCCTGTAAACCCTGGCAGGATAGCAGTGTCTTCTGTGGCTCCTTCCAGCTTGGACTACCTCTTGACCCTGCAACCCTTGTGCCTATCCTCCCAAAGGTGGCTCCACTGGAGGCTGATTGTCCACTCCTGGCCTCCTCCTTATTCTAGCCCTCCCTTCCTCCGAGGAGCTGCCTCCAGTGGAGAGATCAGAAACATATCCCCAGGCTAAATGGAGGCCTCTGGAAAGCTGCAGGTCCGAGAAAGATTACCGTCTGCAGACTGCTGAGCTGAAGCTTCCAAAGTACAGATAAAGCTGCTGGAATTGGTTCTGAATTGCTACAGATCACACAGCCAAGTTTAAAACACTTTCTGCAATAAATCCAAAAAGAGGGAGGGAGTGAGAATTGACTGAGAAGCATTCTGGGAGAAGTCAGCACAGTCACCGCAACTCAGAAGGGGATCGAGGACCCCCCACTGTCAAAGAACGGACTAGCCCCAAACATTACATTTCTGTCATGTTTCAATCCCTCCTTCCTCCTCAAACCAAAAGAGAGGGAGAGGCAGATTTTTTTCAATCTATTCAAGTAATCTTTTGCTTAATACGGAGGTAGGAGCTAAAAAAGTATAGAGTAGTACTGTACAAATATAATTAGTCAGGAAACAAAAGGCTCCTAGATAAAGGCCCTGAGCTAGTGTATTTTTTAAGGGAATAACTAGCTTAATCGAGAGGGACGTCATGGCAGGAGAACTCAGACCCGTGATATGCTCCTCCTGCAGGATGTGGGAAATGAGGGACGCTTCCAGCATCCGTGGTGACCATGTGTGCGGAAGGTGTGTCCAAATGCAGCTTTTTGCTTTGCAGATTTCAGAGTTGGTGATGCGGGTGGACTCACTGTGGAGCATCTGCGATGCTGAGCAAGTCATGGATATCATGTTTAGTGAGGTGGGAACACCACAGGTGAAGTTTACACAGGCAGAAAGGGAATGGATGACCCTCAGGAACAGTAAAAGACTCAGGAAGGTAGTGCAGGAGTCCCCTATGGTCATCCCCCTTCTCTAACAGATATACCACTTTGGATACAGTTGGGGGGGGATGGCCTCTCAGGGGAAAGCAGCAACAGCCAAGTTCACAGCACCGTGGGTGTCTCTGCTGCTCAGAGGGGCAGGAGGTAAACAAGTGGCAGGGCTATAGTGATAGGGAATTCAATAGTTAGGGGCACAGACTGATGCTTCTGGGGCCGCAAATGTGAATCAAGGATGGTATGTTGCCTCCCTGGTGCCAGGGTCCAGGATGTCACGGAGTGGCTGCAGGACATTCTGGGGAGGGAACGTAAACAGCCAGTGGTCGTGGTACACATTGGTACCAACAACATAGGTAAAGTAAGGGATGAGGACCTGCATGCTCAGTACAGGAAGTTAGGAGATAAATTAAAATGCAGGACCTCAAATGTATTAATCTCAGGATTACTCCCAGTTCCATATGCTAGCGAGAGCAGGAATAAGAGGATAGACCAAATGAACAAATGACTGGAGAGATTGTGTAGCTGGGAGGGATTCAGATCCTTGAGGCACTGGGACTGGTTTTGGGGGAAAGGTGGGACCTGTACCAGTCAGACAGGCTGCACCCAGGCAGAGCTGGGACCAGTGTCCTTGCAGGGGCTTTTGCTAGTTCTGTTCGGGAGTATTTAAACTAGTGTGGCAGGGGGATGGGATCCCAGGAGTAGGATCAGATAGGAGAGATGAAGATCAGACAAATGGAAGTAGAACATTAGCCGGAGATGTTGTGATAGACATGGAGTTACAGGAGAAGCAAAGTTTACAAAGTGTCCAGCACAGGAAATTGACAGGGTTAAACTGTTTATACTTCAATGCAAGGAGTATTGCAAACAAGGTAGATGAGTTAAGGCCACAGGTAGACACATATAGCAATGACATCCTGCTACTAACAGACCTGGCTAAAGGAAGGACAAAACTGGCAGCTAAATATCCCTGGTTATAGGGTCTTCAGACATGATTGAGTAGGAGATAAAAAAAGGAGGGGGGAGGTAGTACTAATCATTCAAAAATCAATTCCAGTTGTGGGAAGGGATGATATACTAAATGGGTCAACAAATGAGGCTTTATGAATTAAGCTTAGAAATAATAAAAAAAGGGGCAGTCACACTACTGGGAATATACTACAGACCCCCGAATAGTGAAAGGAAAATAGAAGAACAAATATGTAGGCAAATTTCTGCTTGTAAGAACAAGGGGGCAATAATAGTAGGAGACTTCAACTGGGATTCAAAAAAGGGGCACTGAGGGAGAAGAATTCAAGCAGTGCGTCCAGGGAAATCTTTTCAAACAATTAGTGACAAACCCAACGAGAGGAGATGGATTTCTAGACCTAGTCTTGAGGAACGAAGAAGGGCAAGTGTGTGAAGTGACAGTTGGCGCCCATATCGGGGACAGTGATCACAATTCAGTAAGATTTAGCATTACCATGGAAAAGGACAGAGAAGGCAGGTGTTAAAGTCCTGAACTGGGGGAAGGCAAATGTTGCTGAAATGAGAAGGGATTGGCTGAGGTGGACTGGACAACACTGCTGGGGGATAAAGCAGTGGAAAACCAGTGGGAAGCACTAAAAAGCAAGATTCTAATTTTACAAAGTAAACATGTCCCCAACAAAAATAAGAGTGGTCCTGTCAAATCTAAACCCCCTGGTTGTCTAGAGGAATACAGGGGAAGATCAAACAGAAAAAGAAAGTGTACAATAGGCACAAAGAACTAAGCACTGCAGGTAGCCTAGACAAATATAGGAAGCACAGGGAGGAAGTAAAAGAGGAAATAAGGAAATCAAAGAGGGCATGAAAAAAGATTAGCAAGTAAAGTTAAAGATAACCCAAAGATGTTTTACCAATACATTAATGCCAAAAGGTTAGTTAAGGAAAAAGTGGGACCTATCAGAGATGGAAACTTGTGTGTAGATACAGAGGCTGTAGGAAGGGTTTTGAATGAATATTTTGTCTCCGTGTTTACAAAGGAAAGGGAGGATGTAGATATAGTAGTCCAGGAGGAACACTGCGAGATATTGGACGGGCTAGTCAAAGAGAGAGGAAGTACACGAAGGGTTGAAATCCTTGAAAGTTGAGAAGCCACCAGGGCCTGAAGGATTGTTTCCGAGGCTGCTGAAGGAAGTCAGGGAGGAGATAGCAGATGCTCGGAGGATGATTTTCCAATCATCTTCAGTAGATACAAGGAAGGTACCAGAGGACTGGAGAAATGCAAACTTAGTTCCATTGTTTAAAAAGGGATCAAAAGAAATGCCAAATAATTATAGGCCAGTTAGTCTTACATCAATGGTGAGCAAATTAGTAGAATCAATCCTGAGAGATAGGATTAACTGTCACGTGGAAAGGCATAGACTAGTCAAGGAGGTCTTGCCTCACAAATTTGATTGAATTCTTTTGAGGAAGTGACAAGAAGAGTTGAAGGTAGTGCAGTGGATGTGTACATGGATTTTAGCAAGGCATTTGACAAGGTCCCACATGGCAGATTGGCCAGTTAAAAGCCCATGGGATCCAGGGTAATGTGGCAAACTGGATAAAAGGTTGGCTTTGTAACAGGAAACAAAGGGTAATGGGCGATGGATGCCCTTGCGAATGGAAAGTTGTCTCCAGTGGCGTTCCACAGGGCTCAGTGTTGGGACCCTTGCTGTTTGTTTTATATATTAACAATTTGGACGTGAACGTGGGGGGCACGATTGGGAAATTTGCAGATGACACAGATTGGCCGAGTAGTGGACAGTGTAGAGGATAGCCATAATCTCCAAAACGATATATGGGGTGGAGAGGGCGGTAAAGTGGCAGATGGATTTTATCAGAGAAGTGTGAGGTCATACATTATAGGGAGGTCAAACAATTACAGGAATTACACAATAAATGGGAATATACTAAGAGGGGTAGATGAAGTGAGAGATCTTGGCGTACAAGTACGCAGGTCCCTGAAGGCAGCAGTTCAAGTAGACAAGGTTGTAAAGGCAGCATATGGAATGCTCTCCTTTATTGGCAGAGGCATAAAATATAAAACTAAGGATCTGATGTTGGAAATGTATAAAACACTGGTGAGGAGACAACTGGAGTATTGTGCACAGTTCTGGTCACATTACAGGAAGGACGTAAAAGCTCTGGAGAGTGTGCAGAGGAGGTTTACAAGAATGTTGCCAGGGTTAGGAAAGTGTAGCTATGAGGAGAGATTGGATAGCTTGGGGTTATTTTCCTTAGAACAGAGGCAGCTGAGAGGTGACTTGATTGAAGTGTACAAAATTATGAGGGGAATAGAGTGGAGATGATAAAATTGTTTCCCTTGGTGGAAAATTCCAGAACCAAGGGACACAGCATAGCGAGCCCCTTGAAGGCTGCCACAGAAGAACATCTGTCTCCTTGTCTAAAGTGAGAGAGTCAGGTGTGTCTGGAGACGCCATGTGGGAGGACAGGTCAGGTGAGCACTTGTGGGGGTGCCTTGCTTTTGGAGGGGTGCCTTGCAGTCCTGTCAGGAGGGACACCCTTGTCTCTAGAGATGGGAGGAGCCCGCAGCACCTCACCAAGAGGGCATGGGAGGAGGTTGCAGTGCTGGTTAGCAGCCATGATGTGTGGTGCAGTGCTGGAAAAGGTTCAATGACCTTCAGCGCTCAGGAAGGGCAAGCCCCATGTTGGCATGGATTAGTGTGCAGGAGGTGTTTATGGTTTGGCCATCCACACCCCATGGACCTCAGGGGTGGAGTCTGAGTGCCAACTATCAATTATGCTGGAGCTGGCAAAGGGGGTGATTCCTGGCTGCTTGGACTGAGTGCCTTGTGACTCAAGGGCCATGACTTGGATATGCCCTGTGAGGTGTTCCACAGCTGGGGTTGGCCAGGCTGCAATGGTGCTGCAGGTAGAGACACTGGACTAATCCATGCTCCTCTATCCTTTCAGGAGAAGATGAACCATAAACAATTGAGAGGTCACATACAGGTAGAGGCCCACCCAACCTGATTTGATTCAAGCAGGATGCCCTAGAACTAAAAAGCTGCATGTTCCACATACAACTGGGCATGGGGGTGCCAGATGAAGCTAAGAGTACTGTGTGTCTCACTAGTGTAGTCTGAGACAAGCCTCAAATCTGGAGTCCCCATTGATCATTGAAAGATGATGTGACCATGATACAGATCTCATGCAGTGAGTGTGATGACTTAGGGAGAACAAGGGCATTTTAAGTTACCAGCATGTACTCACTCTCCACACCCCCCTAATGCCAGAGGAGCACTGGGTTTCATTAGCACCTGTGTCACACCCACTCTAAACCAGGGACCAGCACAGATACCAGCACTGCAGTGGGCATTAGATCAACAGCTAATATGTTAGTGCACATTGGCAAGGGCACTTCACACTCACCTCAACTTGCATGTGGAGGCAGTGTGCACCCAGAGTACCTGCAGTCAGAGGACTGCTGGAGACCAGGATGATGCTGGGTCGAAGGCTGATGAGCCTCTGGAATCATCCATTAGATGGCAGATGCTTGATGTCCAGTGGGATCTGATGGTGATCCACAAGAGTCTCTTGTGGACGAGTCCATGTGGAGCATGAGCACTGTTAACCCTCATGTCTGAGCACACTGCCTCCTCCACTGAAATACTCATGGAGGCAGGTCGGGGTGTTCCTGGTGTTGCTCTTGAACCCGCAATCTCTCACAGGCGATGACCTCAGGTGGTCAATGCCAGTGTGGGAGATGGACGAGGCACCCAGTATCTTACCGAGGTGTGTATCCATCCATACAGCGTGAGCAGGGAGGCCTAGAGCCATCGTGAGATTGTTTAGCATCTCTATAGGCTCATCTGAGGGCACACGATGACAGCAGCAGCTCCTCTGCCAATGACTGTGGCATCTGATGAGGCTGTGATGAATGGGGAGATGCCAGCCATGGCACTGGCCACTCCCAGCACAAGCTCCACTGGCCAGAGGATGACCACCAAGGTTCTCAAAGCCAACAGGACAGTCAGCAGGCTGTCTCCAATGTCAGTGCCAGCCAGAAGGAGTGGCACCATGAGCATAAGAGGGACAGGTCACAAGTCATTGTTCGTTTGTTTGGTTTATCTTTATTGGTCTGGGAATGAAACCAGGTTTTAAATTTTTTTTATAGTCAAAATGAGATAAATGTTGTTTTTGTCATCATGTCTTGAGTATGCTCCAGCTTTACTTTTGGTCCAGGGTACACCAGTATGTAATGCTGGACGTGAGTGGCTCTGAACTTTATTGCACAGGTACTGAGTGAACTTTGGTTACAAATTAAAAGGACATTTCAGATATCTGGGATGGAGGCAGCAGCCCTGGTTTACAGTTGCAGCTGATCTTTGGCAGCCGAGCTGAACCAAGCATTGGATCAAGGTGTCCCTGCCTCCCTGGAGTTTACCAAATGTCTGCCTCCACACCCTAAGCATTCTCCTCATGATGCTCCTCTTCTGACTCACTACTGTACTCATCTGTGGCCTCAGCAGCTGCATCAAGATCCTCTTCCTCCAGTGAGTGGGCCCCCCTGCCAGTGCCAGATTGTGGTTGCATGCTGGGCTCACCAGTGACACCCACTCTAGTGCACCCCATGGACAGTCCAGGCATCGGAAGCATACCTTAAGACCTATGGTCCTCTCTCCCACCACCCTTATGGGGGCTTGACTCCTTTTGTAAGGTTTCTCAGCCTCGGTTTTTAGGACAGCGGCACGGTGTCATGAGCCACCTCTTCAAACAGATAGTCCTGGTCACTCTGCAGCCATCCATCTGGTTGGGCTGGAGCACTGAAGAGCCTCAGGATATAAAGAAGTGTCATGGGAGCTACTAGGGTAGCTTGCACAGACTTACAGAATCAGCATCCTGTGATCACACTATCTACACGTTCATGGAGTGGGAGCCCTTCATGTTGACGAAGGCACCGGGCTCACCTCCTGGTGCCTTGATGGCCACATGTTTACAGTCTATAACACCCTGGACACGGGGGAAACACAGCCATCATTGCAAAGCCTCTGGCTTGTTCAGCCTGGCTGGCCTCATCTGTGTGAGAATGAAAGAAAGTTGATGCCTGCCTGAGCAGAGTATCAGTCACCAGCTTGACAACTGTGGACAGCTGATTGGGTGATCTGTGTGGAGTCTCCCACAGAGCCCTGGAAAAAGCTAGAGGCATAGATGTTGAGGGTCACTGATCTTCAGAGACACTGGCATGGGGGTGTCCATCCACAGTCTGAGCCCATCACAGGCCCAATCATCAGGCAAACTGATGTCATGGTCTCCCTCTAGAGGCAGAGCCTCCTTTGGCATTGCACCTCTAACATATTGAGGTAGCTACATCACTGCCTGTAGACCTTGGCAACAGGATAGTGGAGTCCTCTGAGGCCCTTCTGCCTTGGACTACCTGCTGGTCCTGTGCCTGTCCTCCCACAGGTCCCTCCCCTGGAAGCTGCATTGGGACACCTGGCCTCATCTCCCATCTGCTCCTCTTCCTCAGGAGGTACCACCAGAGAGCACAATCCCCATTACTAGGGTAACAGAAGGCTCTGATAGGTGGAAACGTCCATACTATGAATCCCCCGGGGGCCTTGGAGGCACCAAGCAGTCCTGAAATGAAGTCTGAAAATGTTAAGAATGAAGCCCTGAACAGAGATGCTTCTGCCAAGTACCAATAAGTCACCAGCAGCAAACTCTATACCAAACTCTCTCCACTACTGACACTGGGAATGCTGCTCACCCCTTTATCCCACCTGTGGTGGAGGTTTGGAAAATATCAGCTGGCTGCCTGTTTGTTTTGCTCGTGCGATGTGAGAAACTGCACAGGTAATGACAAAGAAATCACTGTCCGTTGGCTTTTTAATGGCCTTAAGTGGCCAATACAGTTCAGCAGCTACTGACTGAAATATTGCATGGAGTGTGAGATAACATCAGGCTGCTCACCCAAATCAGGTCTGGCATGTGCCCACCTGTGGGATGCAAAATCCTGCTCCAGGATAAACAGGGTGTGTGGGATGAAAGTCCCTCCCCTGGCTGGAAGAAGCCAGAGTAGAGAATGGAAAGGCAACAGGAACAGGCTGACCTATGTAGACCCCAAAACACTTATTTGGTTCCCACCCTTACTGAAAGGCAAATTTAGGCAAGTGATGGACAACTTCCTGAAAGATTTGAGAAGCCCTGACAAGGCTTCACTTGGAAGCTGCCAGTAAGTTGGTCAGATGCATCTCACAGGCTCCTAGCTGTTAACATCCTCATGGGTAGGACCACTCCTGTGATTGGGATGGGGGTGAAGGGGAAGATCAATGCTCAACATCTTCATCCAGACATCATTGTCCAGAACCTGTACATCCCTCTACCGGAGGGAGAGAATCCCCAGAAGTTCAGTCCCTCTGATAAAACCCCCATTGGGGAGTGAGATAATACCCAAAATGTCAGAAGGCAAGTGTCTAATGAATGTTGTGACGGCTTTTAACACAGTCAAACAGCATTGACTTAGCTACTCCTGGAAAGGTCTGATCACTTAGAAACATCATGGGCAGAATTTTGCCCTGAATGGGTGGGCCTGACTGACTGGGCAGCCAATTGCCACCCCCAAAACAGGCCTGCTGCTATTTTGCGTGGTTGGACCAATTAAGGCCACCAGCAGGTTGAAGACTCCTGTGGAGAACTGGAAAATAGTCACAGGGTGGGCGTGCTCAGACTGCCGGACCCAATGGGGAGCTGACAGTCTGTATAAAGAGTGGCCAGACAGCCAGCTCAAGGCAGTGCAACATGGCCACTCGTGGAGAGAGGGGAGGGAGGGCCGAGTGGACATCAGCATGGGGGGTAGTTCAGGCTACAGGAGAGGCCAGTTGAGGTGGGGGGGGGGGGGCGGGGGGGGGGGGCAGTGTGCCCCCTGATTTTCAGATGCATACCTTGCTGTCCTCCTCGAAGATGTGTCTATCATTCGGCATATGCTCTATCCAGAGGATAGGAGGAGGAGGAGGGCCCCCCCATGTCACCGGCCAGACATGGGAGGAGGTGAGCAATACTCTGTGCCCATGTTGATTTTCAGCATACTGGTGCCCAGTTCAGGAAGACTCAATGATTTGCAGCGCTCTGGACAGGTGAGTACCATGTCTGTCTTGGCCATTTGACCCATAAGGAAGCCTTAGCCTTGAGGCCCCCACCATGTCTTGCTGTCATTACTGCAGAGGGCATCTGGCACATGCTGTGTGGGCAAATGGGTACTGACCAGGCTTACATCAGCCATAGTGGTTGAGAAGATGGGTTCTCCCCACAGCATGTGTTGGTGTTTGTGGCATTTGAGTAGTTTGGGGGCAACCTGCAGGGGAGGCAGCTAGATACATACTCAGAACTCCAACACATGTCTTATTGATGGTAATGAGATGGTGCAAGGGGAGCCTGAAGTGTTTTGGTCAAGTGGCATCTGCACCGCACCTAGTAGCGCTTCCTTGTCATGGGCACCAAGACCCACGTGCTAGTCAAAGGTGAAGGATGCTGAATGTGTCCAAGGTGACCATTGGGGGAAAGGGGTTGGGACCAATCACTAGTGTGGACAGGAGCTGCTGGAGGCCTCAGGTGGGCCACTGTGGTTGGGGTGTGGCGTGCACATGCAGAGTATATGAGCAAGCAGTCCCAATAAATCCTCTTTTGTTTTGCAGGCAAAGTTACCCGGAAGCCCTAGAGGACTAGAGGTGGGCGCACCCTCCTCCAGTGCCTCACAGCGTTCGAAGAACAGGCCATGGAGCTGGGCAGGAGGCTAAGGTGGCCAGGGGTGGTGAGGCTGGGGTCCACAGTCCCATCCACTGTCTGCCCACAATCCAAACCACTGATGGTTGCTGCAATTGTTAATGCTGCAACACTGCTCATTCACAGACTGAGACACTGACATGTGGGCCAAATGAAGGTCCCTTGTCCCCTTAAGGATTTGCATCTCCACCACCTTCCAAAGTCACCTTATCCCATTTGTGACCACTATCATGGTCTAACATGCCATCGGATCGCTGCTGCATAGCCAAAGACTTATAGCATCTTAGGGGTTTGGGACCTCCTGCACCCTTTCAGCCAGTGCATCCCAAATTAATTGGTCCAAAAGTTCCTCAGCACCTCAGCTGTGAGCCTCATGGCACTCAATTTCGATAAATACCACAATGTTTCTCATACGTGTGCCAAGGGGAAATGTAACCTTCTGCCCACCCGGTCTATGCCCCTCCTTACGGACTGAAGGTCAATAATGTGACCTCTCAATCTCCTGTGATCCACGACAAATGTCGCTATTGTTTCCTCAGCCCCACAACTTTCCAGGCCACAATGTATCCAGGTCAGGTACCTCTGCACTCTCCCCACTCCTATGGTTCATAACAAGCCATGTGGCATTCCTGAGGCCATCTGACCAGCCTGTCTGCATGTGTGTTTAATGGTTGGGACTCCTCTTGACGCTTTTCCACCCCAATGTTCATCTCCTTAAGTCGCTCACCCTTCGAGACCCTATGAGGCTGGGGGGGAAAAAGGGATGAATGTTTGAAGTGAATGAACGCTAACTGATGCACTGTCCTTGTTGTTAATTTCAGCATCACCACCAGAGCGACCCACACCGACACCGCACCCCCCCCCTCCACACCCGAGGGGCAATATGTGCAACTTGTGACACATCATTTCAGCCAGCCAGGCACCAGCACAGACCACACAGCTCGGTGGGGACTTTGATCCAGCTCACTAGGTGATGATAGACTGGAGAGGGCACTTCACAATCATTGGAGAAGATGGTAGGGACAGAGTGCCAATGGTGCTAGCAGCCAGAGGGCTGCAGGGGATGAGGCACATGCTGAGTGCGGCTCTGATGACGTGCCTCTGGAGTTATCACCAATGCAGCAGCTGCAGGACAAGTGGCAGGAAGTGTGTTTGCATCTGGCAGGGTTGTATGAGTGAATGCCTCAGTTGCTCTCTGTAACGGAGGAGTCCAGGCAGAGTGCACGTGAAGGTTTGACCCTCAGGGCAGAGCTTCAGGCTTCCTCCACTGAGAGAGTTGTGACTCTCAGAGAGGGGGGTCAATCTAATGGAAAATATTCTGATTGGGTTACGCTCTGACCTGCAAGCCCTCAGTGCTACTGGCCACGGGTATGCATTCCCAATGTGGGAGATGTTGTGGACACCAAGCGTCAGTGCTCAGTGCCCATGCATCTGTGGTGAGCAGCAAGGTCGAAAGGGACCTCATGTTGGTGCAGCAGCTGCCTGTTGTCACTGAGCTCCTCTCATGGCGCTCTGGATGATGGCAGCAGCTACTCTGCCCCTCTGCCAGTCAACACTGCTTCTGTTGAGTCTGTGACAATTTGGGGAGGTGCCAGTTGTGGAACTGGCCACTCTCTTGCAGGCGGGGCCATCACAGGCTTCACCAGCCAGAGGACGCCCACCAAGGTCAGAGGCCAACAGGACAGCAGAGTCAGCAGGCTGTCTCACAAACCACTCCGAGCGATGGGGCGATACCTAGACGTAAGCACCCGAAAACCTAAGCATAAGGCACGTTAGGCACTCAATGGGTATGTCACTGGTGATTGTGTTGGCCCTAGAATAAGGCATAATTTCTTCTTATTGGAATGGAGAAGTATGTGTACTTTTTCTGGACTTAATAACGTTCACTTTTCTGACCACAGCAGAGGGTGTTTCCTTTGTGGTGCATTTCTCTTTTTCACAGACATATGAGTGTTTGAGTGGACATTGATGTTTCTGTACTAAGCCCTTAGGTGCTACATCTTCCACCTCATCAGCTGCAACTAAGTGCCACATGTGGAAGTGCCAGGCAATGCTGCTTCTGCTAATCCATGTGTGTGGAGCTAGCTGAAGCTTCTTTGGATGAAATTGTCACGATACCTGCCTCCTTGGTGTAGTAGCGGGTCAGCATGTGCCCCTCATCATCGCCCTGTGCTTCCTCATCCTCTGAGTCACTGCTGGATTCATCACGTGCAGCCTCATCCAGGGCGTCAAAGTGGTCATTGTCAACTGCATCCCCTTTTCCAGCGCAAGATAGTGGTAGCATGCTGTGCTCTGCACATAGATGCAATCTGGGGAGTACTGGAGTGCGCTGAGTATTCCAGGCAACAGAAGCACATCTTAAGACCAATGGCTCTATCCACCACAGCCCTTGGGGAGCCGTGGCTCCTATTGTACCGCTGTTCATCTTCGATTCTTGGATGTTGGAGAGGCGTCATGAACCACATTCGCAGGGGATAGCCCTTATCACCAAGCAGCCAACCATCCAGCTGAGCTGGAGCATTGAAAAGTCCCGGCACCTGGGAGTGTCTGAGGATGTAGCTGTTGTGGGAGCTGCCTGGGTACCTTGCACAGACTTGCAGAATCTGCATCCTGCGATAACACTATCTGCACGTTCATGGAGTGGAAGCCCTTCCTGTTGACGAAGGCACTGGACTCACCTGCTGGCGCCTTGATGGCCACATGTGTAGAGTGTGTAGCACCCTGGACATGGGGAAAGCCAGCAATGGCCACGAAGCCTCTGGCTCGCTGTGTCTGACTTGCCTGGTTGCAGCAGAAGTGGATGAAGGTCAATGCCCGCCTGAACAGAGCATCTGTAACCTGCTTGACACAAGTATGAACAGCAGATTAGGAGCCACCGTAATTATCACCTAAGCCCTGGAAGGAGCCTGATGCATAGAAGTTGAGGGCAACTGAGCGCTGCTGGCATGGGGTGTCCACCCACACAGTTAGGGGAGATCTCAGGCCAATCATCTGACAGATAAAATTGACTGTCTCCCTTGACAGAGAGCCTCCTTTGGCACTGCACCTCAGTCATATTGAGGTAGCTGCTTCTCTGCCTGTAAACACTGGCAGCAGGGTAGTGGCATCTTCTAGGGCCCCTTCCACCTTGGACAATCTCTTGGCCCTGCATCCCTTGTGCCTGCACTGGCCTCCCAAAGGTGACTACCCTGGAGGCTGATTGTCCAGTCCTGGCCTCCTCCTTATTCTATCCCTCCATTCCTTCTCAGACAAGCTGCCTCCAGTGGAGATGTCAGAACCCATACCCAGGCTAAATGGAGGCCTCTGGAAAGCTGCAGGCCCGAGAAAGATAACTGTCTGCAGACTGGTTTCAAAGTACACAAAAAGCTCTTAGAAATCAATGTGAACATGTGACAGAGGCAAGTTTGAAACACTTTCTGTATTAAATACTTCATGAAAAACATGAACAACCCCTCTGAGCCCACATATCCCACCAGTGCCTGAGTTTTAATAAAAATCTCATACCCGCCTGCCCGTTCGGCCCATGCGCCAAGCCGAAGGTCACACAGGCCCCTCAAAATCCTGGACAATTGGCAAGTTAAGGACCTTAATGAGGCCTTTAATTAATGGCAGGTACGTGTCCCACTGAGCGAAATATGGCGATGCCGCGCGCTGATAACGGGACGCTCGCCTGACATTTTAAGCACTGACGTGTGGGCTCTGCCATCCCCACATCACCCAGGAAATTCTGCTCCATGAGAGATATTCTGGGCAAAATAACAGGAAGAGAAGAATTAAAAAGACAATTGGGATACTGACCATTATTTTACAAGATATGGTCAAGCATCAAGAATCTCATCTCATTGAGGTCTTTATAACTATGGAAGCTTTTGAGAAGAATGGACAGAGCAAAAAGGTTTCCTCTTGCTGGGAAGAGCAAACTAGAGGCCATCAATACAAGTTAGTCACCAAGCAATCCAGAAGGAATTTCAGACAAAACTTCTACCTACAGAAAGTGGAACTCACTACCACAGAGTGAGTGAAGAGCATCGTATAGATACATTGAAGGGAAAATTGGAAAAGTACAAGGGAGAAGGAAATAGATGGCCATGGTAGATTCAGGAGGAGACATGAGGAAGTTCAAGTGGAGCCCAAACACAAGCATGGACTGGCAGCTTACCCTGTCTTGCAAGGTGGTACAACCCCAGTCCCTGTTCTGCTCAAAAAACAGAAGGGCTACATCAAGTTGCATACCACAAACCAGGACATGTGGTCTGAGTGAATGGCATTGAGTGGTGTCAGGCCTGTCAGTGCATTCAGATGGCCCTTATAACATGTCAGAACATGCTGTCTCTGACAGTGGGTTTAAAATCAGACCACATTCAATTTAACCTCTGGAGAACAATGCCCAGTATCATATAAAGAAGGTGATTGTCTCACCACAACACTGGCACAGGAAAAGGGGCTCTGGCCAGATCAAATACCTGGCCCCATCTATACCATTTCTAATGGAAAGTCTGTACCATTGCCAACAAGATTGATTCAACTCTGTGCACCTCTCATCATGGAAGTCAATTCTACTGGAAAAGTGAATATACAGTAATTTTCAGTACACCCAGCTCAGTGAAAGAATACACCATTGGACTTTGATTCTGGACACGTGAAAACAATATTTTTGTCCTGTCCTCTTTGCTCTGTAACTCTCTCCTTCATCCCTCTTTTACTGCAGGAGGGAAGAAGAGGCAAACTGCTACCCTCCCTCACATTTGGATTTGGAAATAAACTGCCCCGAGTTTAACCTGGAGTTTACTATGGGGTTATTAATAGAAATTGGGGGAGCAAATCAAAAACTAACCTGTTTATAGACAAGTGGAGGGGAGAAAATCAGGGCTATTTAAATTAATCCCCTCCTGTTACATAAGTCTTACGTACCCCATTAATGAAGATTGTCACCGTGTCTTCACAAAATTGTATTTGTTAAACATCGACAAGTTTAAAACGGAGGAACTTTCTTATCCCAAACTGACAAAAATCAACCTAATAATTTTATTTTCAGTAATTGGATTAAAGAAATTATATAAAGGTCTCATTAAAATGAAATCTAATCTATGTACACTGTTCTTGGGCAGGAACGTACACTCAATTATAAAAAAAGGTGGAGCTTTGTTAATGCTAATATATCTGATGTTTCTGGGTATTTTTTCTGTACAAACACTGCAGGTGGATTCTTCCAGGCCTGTCTGAAGCAGGAATAAAGACGGAGGGGAAACTTCATTGTATGGGAGACAAAATTCAGATTCCTGGCAGCAGGTTCTACTTTTAGTATTAAAGATAAAATCAACTTTCAGGTGAGTCGACCTTCCTGAAGGTGATGGTTGGGAAGCTCTTTTGCAGTTATTAGCATGTCATGCAAATTCCTTAACTCCAGCCCACCGTTATTACATAGTCGGAATCTTATTGGTAATGAGAGAAAAACAGGCCTTCAGAAACCTG
The DNA here is from genome assembly GCA_026770705.1 of Isurus oxyrinchus. Classification (NCBI taxonomy): domain Eukaryota; kingdom Metazoa; phylum Chordata; class Chondrichthyes; order Lamniformes; family Lamnidae; genus Isurus; species Isurus oxyrinchus. The sequence continues at coordinate 45,562,486 of JANJGN010000023.1, forward strand.
GCCATAAACCAGAGGCATGCACCAGACAAGGTGGGCTACTTCCTGGATACTCTGCCCAGTACACACGGCTTTATGCTTCTTACAAACCCTTCAGCAATGGCCTGGTTCCACCCATTATGAATCACAGCCTGGCAGATTAGGTTGTCATCCAAGGGAGGCAGCCTGTTCAGGATAAGGAGCCTCCCCAAGGGAGGCAGGGAGATCGGCTCACAGCTGGAATGCTGTCTGGGGCAGGCAGGAAGAGTGCAACATGAACTTCAAATGGTGCAACAAAATATGTTGGGCAAGGATGGAACTAAAGGGCATGGTCAGTTGGTAAAAGGATACCCAGGATCAAATACAGGCAACTGGGAAGCAGAGGGGACAATGACAGTGACAGGAAGAAAGGGGGCAAGGGAGGATGGGAGTTGCATGTTAAGATAAGGGAAAATGAATATTTTCATGAGGTGAGCTTGTGTAGGTGGTGAAATGGATAAGGGGCAGTATGAGGATCAAGCTGAGCTTGGGGAGTTTGACAGGGGTGGGCTCAGGTGGGAGAGCAGAAAAATCTGGTGGGGAGTGTGATGGGGAGGTTTAATGTTGACAGATAGGAGGGTAAGAAAAGCAACATCTTTTGGTGATTATGGGGGTGTGGGGTTAGAATTTGGCATGTCATGGGGGAGAAGGGGGAGGATGGTGAAGTAATCAAAAGGGTAAGGTGCACCATTCTGACTCATGCAGTCCCTCGCTGATACTGTGCAGTAGAAGTGTGAATGGCCTCGGACCTGGCTCCACGAGTTCCTGTACTGCTTACATTCTCAAATGAATGTGAAGCCAAACAGAAGCCAGTAAAAAGCAGTACAACCTGCACTCTACTGGGTAATGAGCATTACAAATTATGCACCAGGACAGCACAAAGGCTCTCATGCTCTTGCCTCTCAACATTGAGATCCAGGTTGGGTGTGCTCACTTTCAGCAATGCTAAGCCATTAAGGAGCCTTCATTGCTCCAAGTGGATGATTGGGATGCAGGGCTACGTCTGGTACTGAATCATAATTACACTTCATGACTGGCTCTTTATTAAAGACTAGCTGGGGACTGCCAACCAGTCACCCACGAGGGCATTGGGGAGTTTACAGATGCACTTTTCAGGAAGCTATGAGTTTGTACCGTTTACTACTGACCCAGGGAGCCAAGCTGGCTACATCATGGGATTTGCTTCTATTACAACATCCCCTCAGGTCCAAGAGGTGATCAGTTGCAGGCACATGGCAGTCCGAAACCTCCTTGGCATCAGCCAGACTGATTCATACAGGAAGGGATTTCACTCCAAATGTTCAAACTTATGACCACAGGTGCCAGTTCCTGCAGGTACACACCTGGTACCCTGTGTGAGCTCAAACACATTCAAAGCAATTCCCAGGTGCTGCAACTGTTCCCACCCCCATCTGATCTTCTGGAGGTACCCCAACAACCAGCTCCTGAAGACCTGGGTAATGACTCCAGTCCTCAAACCCCAAACTAATACCTAACGGCAGCACAATGCTACCCATGCATCAACAAGAGCCATTACTGGAGCAGACAATTGGTCTTCTGAAGAGGTTCCATGGCCTGTACCACTCTGTTAGCACAGTCCAATACTCACCTGACCATTTCACCAGGATCAAGATGGTCTGCTGTATTCTTCACAGTTTAGCTGAGCGATAGGGCAAGGCATTACCAGAAGGGGAGATGGATGAGCCACATCTCAGACAAGGTGACGATGGAGATGCTGAAGGAGGAGACTGATGATGCTGCCCAAGTCAAGACAGTTGAGAGATGTGGCAGACAGGCCCCTGAGAAGCTAACAGCAGATTGAAATGAGGCTGAATGGTGTTTCTATTAATGTATGGTGACCCTCCAAGGAATTAGTCCATAATGGCTGAGAGGTCTTCCAGCCCTCCAATAATTGTTCAGATAGATGCAACAAAGTGTTTATATTTCATGGATTCAATACAAGCAATGTTTTTACTGTTACACTAACGACCTTCTGTTTCTGTTTCTCATCCACAGGATTAGGGAGTTATGCAGGAGTATATGGGAGCAGCACATATATCACTGATATGCAAAGGGATATTGTCTCATTTGAGCTGGAGCTCATGTTCATCCACTGCTCGTTCTGGATTGGCAGCTGGCTGTGGTAAAGACAGTTGTTGCTGCTGCTCAGAGATCTAGGCTACTGCTGCCTAAGTTGCCTTGTACCAAAGGCTTAACACCAGGACAAGAAGAGTGAGTAAATTCCAAGGTAGTTGAATTCATATCCAAAGTTGGAAACAACCCTCAAAGCTGAGTTCAGCTTTCACAACAAATTCTGCAAACAAAAAGAGCGAGGCTGACATCAAGCTTAATGATGGGGCTCAAAATGCTCCCTAGGATGTCAGTTTCATTCTGTTTGCTCATTCACAGGATGTGGGCATCAGAGAAAAAGACAGCATTTATTGCCCCTCCCTAATGGCTCGAGGTGGTGACCCTCATTTTTAACTGCTGAGGTCCTGTGGGGTATTACTCAGCAACAATGAAAGAAAGAGGATATTTCAAAGTCAGTAGGGTGATAACAACAGTAACATGGCTGAACACCAAACTGGGAATCCATCCATCACCCACCCACCCATCCAATGTATTCCCAAGGACCTTCTTCACCATTGGATGCAGCAGAATGTAGTATGGTGGGGGGCTATCCAAAACATAGGGCAATACACAATTGAGGTGACACCATGAAATCTGCTCAAGGAGACATTGCAGACAAACGATGTCTTGCAGACGTTCATCAAACAATGTTGTGTAAGGGGCATTCCACTTTTCATTCATGGGATGGGGATGTTGCTGGCTACAGCATTTATTCCCCATTCTTAACTACTCTGGTGAGCTGCCTTCTCAAACCACTGCAGTCCAAAACTATTTGAGGGTCTACACAACGCTTAGTGAATCCTTGATGTCACATGCAGCTAAAAGCCACTCTTCTGAAGTTCTATCCCTCAGGGAAGCAGAGATCCACATGAACACTGATGGTGACCATCACCCTTCAAATACCACAATGGTGGAAAAATCAACAGCCTCAGATAGAAGAACAAATAGGTCAACAGATTATACCTAACTGCAGTGGTTACATTTACATGACAGTGAAATCATTGACACTTGAGCACCCAATGTTCTTTAACCTTTTCCTATCACTACATCTTGCTCTCCCAAAACACAGCTAAGCTGGAGGCCTCCTGCCAAATATTATCCAATTGCCTGGGGCTCTCCTTAACAGGTGCATCATCCTCAACCTGACCTGCTGGAAGCAATGGAGTCTCAAGCAGAGGGAGGCAGCATGGCCAGGCACCCTTAGTGTCCTGGGATGATTATCCCTTGTCTGGCTGTTTCTCCCCCTCTGTGCAATGGCACCTCTCACGCCTTGAGGGGAAGGGGTGCTTGGAAGTTTGAAGTGCCCTGTCCATGGCTCAAGTGACAGAATGAAGGGTCACCCCACACATCCAGCATTTATTGATGTTCTGCTGGACCTGGCTGTCCATGGTGGCTGCCACTTCATGGCAGAAACACACTGGTATGTCTGAACCAAGATAGAGAACTTGGACAGACTCCACCCTGCCACATGTTCCCCTGCTCATCTCAACACCCATGTCATTAATTGCAGATTCCAGAGGCTCATCTGTATGGGGCTCAGCAGGGGCCTCATCTCCAGCAGTCTCCGTCAGTGACCAAGGCCTTTACTTCCTCTGCCAGGTGTAGGCCCGTGTCAGTGATATGATTAATGCCAGTAACCCTCCAGGGCAAAACTCCCAACTCTCACCAAGGAAACAGAGTGCTGCTAAAGGTCACTTTGCAAGCACATTTTAAATTGCATTCACTCTGGGTGTTCCATGTTTGATGTAGTTTTTTCCCCTCAAATCTCTGAAGGCGGAGGGGCATTTTAGTGCGGTGGTGAAAAATGCATACGGGACACTTGCCTTGATCATTTGAGTCATAGATTACAAAGGTAGGGAGATCATGTTGGAGTTGTATAGAACCTTGGTGAGGCCACAGCTGGAGTACTGTGTGCAGTTCTGGTTGCCAAATTATTGGAAGGATGTGATTGCACTGGAGGGGGTGCAGAGGAGATTCACCAGGCTGTTCCCTGGGATGAAACATTTAAGTTATGAAGACAGTTTGGATAGACACGGGTTGTTTTCATTGGAGCAGAGAAGACTGAGTAGTAACCTGATCGAGGTGTACAAGATTGAGGGGCATGGACAGGGAACAGCTGTTCCCCTTGGTTGAAGGGTCAGTCACGAGGGGACTAAAGTTCAAGGTGAGAGGCAGGTGGTTTTTTTTTTTAGTGGGGGTGCGGAATGAGAGGAAAAATTTTAACTGGAGGGTGGTGACAGTCTGGAATGTGCTGCCTGGGACAGTCGTGCAGGCGGGTTGCCTCATCCTTTAAAAAGTACCTGGATGAGCAATTGGCATGTCATAACATTCAAGGCTATGGTGCTGGTAAATGGGATTAGGTAGGTAGTTCAGGTGTTTCTCATCGTCAGTGCAGACTCAATGGGCTGAAGGGCCTCTCATGCACTGATTGTGAAATCTCATTCTACTGGTCATGGGTGTCCCTTTATTATTAGTAGAGACTTAAAGGCTTCATTAAGTTATTGCTCATTTCCCATCCACCTAATATTTGTAGCATGTTTCACACACTGTTCTGAGATGATTCCTTCTGTCTTGGACTCTAGGCATGGGTCTGGGTCAGTAGATAGGCTGTAGATACTGGTATCTGCTTAACTCATTTCAGGCATGCTGCTTTGAGACATAATTCCAACATTTTCTCCCTCTGGAGAAGTCTAACATATTGTCAGTGGTACATCTACATCATACGTTACAATACCCCATCAGTTAACCCTTTACACTACAATCACCTCTGCAGGGAGGGGCTGAGTGAGGAGGGGCGTTTCCTAAGAGGTTGCAAAGCTCATTTAACTATATTCCTGGGAAGATCCAGGGTCAAACCAAAAACTTTAATTCTGGGTGTTGTCTAGATTAAGACAACATGTAACCTCAGTTCTGCTTCATAATCACACCTACACAGTTGTTCCAAAAAAAAAAAAATTGGGACTCATTACTTTCAGTTGATTGATTTGGTGCCTGTAACCAGTGGGCCAGCAATATATGCAGCTCAGGATTGGAACCAGTTCAACTAATTCACCTTGAAACAGCTTAAGGTGGAATTGCACCACACCTGGGAAAAGAGAAAAGCACAAGTTGAACTGGTCCAGCTTGCTGGAAGGTAGCATTTCCTACTGGGTTCCCATTCACAACTGGACTTCACTTCCCAATTGAGAACTGAATCAATTAGTACCTTAATAGCTTTCTCCTTGATAGCTTTATTTTGAAAATATTCACCTCGACTAATCCTTGTGGTACTATGTCCAAGCAATCATTGTGCAGTTGGTTATGGTTAATAGGGCAATAAATTTTATCTGAATAACTGATTAATATCACTTGAGTAAGGATCTGGCAGTTTAGAGAGAACACTGTACAAAGTCAATGTTCTTCAGCTATACCTATTGAACCTTAAAACATCCCTCCACCTGGCAGGGAAGACCCAAGTTTGTCTCACCCATAGGGTGGTGAAGTAACATTTGCTTAGTACTAGAGTGAGACAGAGGTTTGAATCAAGGAAGGAGATGTTATAGGAGAGAAGCAAAAGCCTGATCAAAGAGCTGGGGTTGGATCTCAAGGAGAAGATGGCAGAGGTTTTAGGGAGGGAATTCTGGAAAGACCTGGAAGACTGAAGATACACCTGTGCTCAATGGGGCCAAGAGGGAGATACGCAAGGTGTCAGAGTAGGAGGAACAGAAATTTTGGGAAGGTGTACTAAGCCAAGCTGATTCCAATCTTTCAAAGTGAGAGATCATGGGATGAGTCAGAGCTAGCCAAAAATCTGTTTCCAGTCCCATTAAGTACAGCTCAGTCACGTTAACCTCTCATTCGCAACTAGTGTAAGAAACCTTTATACCTTCTTACTGGATATTTGGAAGACAGTTTAGTCTCAATTCTTCCTCATCACTAGTATCTCAGCTTGTGCACAAGCCAGATATCAGTTTAATTCCCTATAGCTGATTGTGAAGTACCACAATCAACAGTGAGGGACAAATCACTGACAATAGTCATTTCTCCAATTTTGACAGCTTTCCCATCAGCCACTGCTTCATCCAGCAGCTCAAAATTCTGCTTTCATACAGGAATTACATTCCCTCAGGTTGCTGGCTGTTTTCATCTGGGAATTGGGGATTTGTAGAATTCCCAGTGCAGAGAGAGATACAGAACAAGGAAAATGTCATCCAGTTCATCAACTTGACTCCAGCTGTTGGCCAGGAACAATCTGCTCCAACACCTTCAACTGGTTTCACAGACTGAGGAAGGAATCTGGAAGTTTTTTCTTTAACACCCAAACATAAGTTGGGCAAAGCTTCCCAATAACAATCTAGACTTATATCTGTTATCAATCCCCTTCCCTATAATGGACCACCTTGACCCTCACAGTTCAGACAGCACCCTGTCCACACAACAACCCAATCTGTTTCCTTAACTGAAAATCCAACTCCCAAACCACAGCCCTTTTAAAAAGCTCCCAATCAGCTCATTAGCTGCTTCAGCTGGACAATCAATTAGGTAGAAATTGAAAGCAATGAGATACCTTGTTCCAGTCCTACTCCAGTCCCCTCCCACAACTCTTTCTTGATGATTACTTCAGTGCTGCTTCATGCTCTCGTCTGGACCTGGAAAAATGTATTAATCTTGCTTCCAATTTCCACTCCTCCATCATTTTCATGTGGTCCATCTCTGACACTTCCCTTCCCTTCCTTGACCTCTCTGTCTCAATTTCTGGTGATAGACTATCCACCAATATTCATTACAAGCCTACCGACTCCCATAGCTACCTCGACCACAGCTCCTCACGCCCCGCTTCCTGTAAGGACTCCATCCCATTCTCTCAGTTCCTTCACCTCCGTCGCATCTGTTCTGATGAAGCCACTTTCAAAAACAGTTCCTCTGACATGTCTTCCTTCTTCCTTAACTGAGGTTTTCCACACACGGTGGTTGACAGGGCCCTCAACCCTGTCCGGCGCATCCGCCCTACACCTTTCTCTCCCTCCCAGAAACATGATAGGGTCCCCCTTGTCCTCACTTATCACCCCACCAGCCTCCGCATTCAAAGAATCATCTTCCGCCATTTCCACCAACTCCAGCATGATGCCACCACGAAACACATCTTCCCTTCACCTCCCCTGGTAGCATTCTGCAGAGATCGTTCCTTCTGGGATACCTTGGTCCACTCCTCCATCACCCCCTACACCTCAACCCCCTCCCATGGCACCTTCCCATGCAAACCCAAAATATGCACCACCTGCCCCTTTACTTCCCCTCTCCTCACCGTCCAAGGGCCCAAACACTCCTTTCAAGTGAAGCAGCATTTCACTTGCACTTCCCTCAATTTCGTCTACTGCATTCGTTGCTCCCAATGTGGTTTCCTCTACATTGGCAAGACCAAACGCAGACTGGGTGACCGCTTTGCAGAACACCTTCGGTCTGTCCACAAGCATTACCCAGACCTCCCTGTTGCTTGCCATTTCAACACTCCACCCTGCTCTCATGCCCACATGTCCATCCTTGGCCTGCTGCAATGTTCCAGTGAAGCCCAATGCAAACTGGAGGAACAGTACCTCATCTTCCGGTTAGGCACTTAAAATCCTTCCAGAATATTGAGTTCGATTTTATATCATGAGCTCTCTCCTCCATCCCCACCCCCTTTCCGATCCCCCCCCTTTTTTTCCAATAATTTGTACAGATTTTTCGTTTCCCACTTATTTCCATTATTTTTAAATGTATTTTCATCCATTATTTTATCTCTACCTTTTAGCCTTTTTTGATTCCTTCACCCCACCCCCACCAGGGCTTCCTGTACCTTGCTCGTTCTGCTTTCTACCCTTAATTAGCACATTCCTTAGATAATATCACCACCTTCAACACCTCTTTGTCTTTTTGTCTGTGACATCTTTTGGTTATCTCCACCTATCCCTGGCCCTCTATCCAGCTCTACTTGTCGTCCCTCCCCCACACTTAAACCAGCTTATATTTCACCTCTCTTCTATTTTTACTAGTCACAGATCCCAGTGGACAGACAGTCCGTTCATTGTGAGCTCATCGGCAAGGTTGACTTTTATTGTCCATCCCTAGTTGCCCAGAGAAGATCGTGGAGAGATTTCTTCAATCACTCCAGTCCTGTACAGTATTTTAATATACCTGTTTAAGCAACTTGGCCACTTCAAGTAAGATGGATTGGGAATTCTGTGATGAGTAACTCACCTCCTGACACCCACCTGTCCACCATCTACAAGGCACAAGTCAGGAGTGTGATGGAATACTCTTACTTGCCTGGATGAGTGCAGCTCCAACAACACTCAGGAAGCTCAACACCAACCAGGACAAAGCAGCCCGCTTGATCGGTACCTCATACACCAACCTAAACATTCACTCCCTCCACCACTGATACACAGCAGCAGCAGTGTGCACCATCTACAAGATTCACTGCAGAAACTCACCAAGGCTTCTTTTCCAGCATCTTCCAAACCTGTGACCTCTGTCACACAGAAGGACAAGGGCAGCAGATGCATGGGAACACCACCACTTGCAAGTTCCCCTCCAAACCACACACCATCCTGACTTGGAAATATATCATCATTCCTTCACTGTCGCTGGGTCAAAAACCTGTAACGCCCTCCCTAAAAGCACTGTGGGTGTACCTACACCACAGGCAATGCAGCAGTTCATGAAGGCAGCTCACCACCACCTTCTCAAGGGTAATTAGGGATGGGCAAAAAATGCTGGCCATCTCCCGTTAAAGAATTAAAAAGATGGAACCAAACTGGTCTGAGACTGGAATCACATATAGGACAAGCTGTTAAGGATGACAGGGTTCCTTCCCTAAAGGGCATAAGTTGTTGATTTATAGCAATTGTAAGCCAATGTATTATTTACCTTTTTAATGTACAATTTCTCCGCAACTATTAACAGTTTCTTTCCTTCTTTTCTATTATTTAATGTAGACCGGCTGTGGTGTAACCCTATGTGTGGAGTCTGTCTCATGGCACTAACATGGAACATCGAGGTATAAGAAGAACCCAGAGCGAAGATATATCTCAAGAAATGCACTGAACTGCATTGTAGGCTCAAAACACCCAAAACATGATGGTCAACTTTGTCAAGGCAAAGCCTTGCTGGAATCAGCAAGTTCTGAAAAATTCCTTCACCTGTAGGAGGGCTCATACCAGGGAAGATAAACAGACTGAGGGAAAATAAATGTGCCTCTTTCTTCCAGCTCTGGATATAACAGGGCGGAGTCAAGCTGGCGATGGTACCTCAAATGTGACCTTCAAAAGGCCAGGGAACATCTGGAGAAAGCATGGATTTATCTTATATGGCACAGGGCCACAGCAAAGAAATAAACAGCCCATAGAACCATCTTTATTGCAGCAGTTAGAGCAATTTGGCCAGTTGCTCAGAAGATGCACACAGAGGATTTGTCATCGGATTGACCACCGAGACAGATTCCAACTCGCAGGGAAGCAACTCAACAAGTGTTATCGTGAGAATGTACTATTGCTTAGTGGTTTAATAAAGGTGGTGATACACCACGCTGTTGTGTGCTGTTGGTATCCAAGATATCTTGGTATCTTGGTATCTAAAGGACCTTTAGACCAGGGGGAGGGTCTTACTCAATCTAACAGCTTCATGGTCACTTATTTCCAGATTTCTATTCTGAGTTCAAAGGCTGTTGAGTGAGGAAAGGGAGGAGATAGCAGGGGCGCAGGCAATAATTTTCAATACCTCTCTGGCCACAGGAGAGGTGCCAGAGGACTGGAGGACAGTCAATGTGGTACTGTTATTCAAGAAGGGAGGAAGGGATAAACGAGGGAACAACAGGCCAGTCAGTCTAACCTCAGTGGTGGGGAAACCATTGGAAGCAATTCTGAGGGACAAAATTAATCTACATTTGGAGAGGCAGGCATTAATTAAGGACAGTCAACACGGTTTTGTAAAGGGGAGGTCATGTCTGACCAATTTGATTGAATTTTTCGAAGAGGCAACCAGGTATGAGGATGCGGGCAATGCATTTGACATGGTCTACTTGCAAGGCTTTTGATAAGGTCTCGCATGGGGGACTGATAGCTAAGGTAAGAGCCCATGGGATCCAAGGCAATTTGGCAAATTGGATCAAGAATTGGCTGAGTGGCAGGAAGGAGAGTGTGATGGTTGAGGGGTGTTTTTGTGACTGGATGCCTGTGTCCATTGGGGTTCCACAGGGATTGTTGTTGGGTCTCTTGCTGTTTGTGGTATATATAAAAGATTTAGACTTGATGTAGGAGGGTTGATCAGTACATTAGAGGATGACATGAAACTTGGTGGAGTGGTAAATAGTGAGGAGGATAGCCTTAGATTATAGGAGGATATAGACGGGCTGGTCAGATGGGCTGATCAGTGGCAAATGGAATTTAATCCAGATAAGTGTGAGGTGATGCATTTGGGCAGGACAAACAAGGCATGGGAATACACGATGAATGGTAGGACCCTGGGAAATTCCAAGGATCAGAGGGACCTTGGTGTGCATATCCACCAGTCCCTTAGGGTAGCGGGACAGGTTGATAAGGTGGTTAAGAAGGCATATGGGATACTTGCCTTTATTAGCTGAGGCATAGAATATAAGAGCAGGGAGGTTATACTGGGACTGTATAAACTGCTGGTGAGGCCAAAGCTAGAATATTGCGTGCAGTTCTGGAATCTGCATTATAGGAAGGATGTGATTGCACTGGAGAGAGTGCAGAGGAGATTTACCAGGATGTTGCTGGGCTGGAGAATTTTAGTTATGAGGAGAGATTGTATAGACTGGGGTTATTTTCCGTGGAGCAGAGGAGATTGAGGGGGACATGATTGAGGTGTCTAAAAATATCAGGGGTATAGGTAGGGTAGATAGGAAGGAACTTTTCCCCTCAGTGGAGGGATCAATAACCAGGGGGCTTAGGTTTAATGTAACAGGCAGGAAGTTTAGAGGGGATGTGAGGAAGAACTTTTTCACCCAGAAGGTGGTGGGAATCTGGAACTCACTGCCTGAAGGGATGGTAGAGGCAGAAACCCTCATAATATTTAAGAAGTATTTGCATGTGCACTTGCAATGCCATGGCATACAAGACTATGAGCTTCGTGCTGGAAAATGGGATTAGAATAGTTAGGTACTTGTTTGACCGGCGCAGACTCGATGGGCCGAGGGGCCTTTTGCTGTGCTGTAGACCTCTATGACCCTATGACTCTATGCTCAAAATGCTAAAGTGGGATTTGAACTTGTAATCTGTGGATTGTTAGTCCAGGTTCCTGGATTACTAGTCCAGTAACAAACACTGCACTAATGTACCTTAGTGTTCCCTATCCACCTCTACTCCATGTTACAAATCCTGCTTATCCATTGATTTTTCACCTTCTTGCCTGACTGTACCAACACTCTCCTGATTGGCCTCCATAAAGCCAACTTATCCAAAACTCTGCGGAACAAACTCTGGCCCACACCTGATTGTCATCGCTCCTGTCCTCAGTGCCAGTTAGCTGTCCAAAACCTCAAATTTATTATTATCAACCTCAAACTTCTCAATTTTTACTACACCTTCCCAAAATTTCTGTTCCTCCTACTCTGACACCTTGCGTATCTCCCTCTTGGCCCCATTGAGCACAGATGTATCTTCAGTCTTCCAGGTCAGAATTCCCTCCCTAAAACCTCTGCCACCTTCTCCTTGAGATCCAACCCCAGCTCTTTGATCAGGTTTTTGCTTCTCTCTCCTATAACATCTCCTTCCTTGATTCATCGTATGTCCGTCCTCCCAGTTCTGTGAAGATCCCTGTGATATTTTTCCATGTTAAAAGTGCTGTATAAATACAAGTTGTTTTTGAGGCACGAACACCACTTGAATATTTGAGCAGGTGGTGGTAACTTAAACCGGTTGAGTTTTGACTCTAATCCTCATGTCAAGATGTCTTCATCCCTTTCAATGATAGAATGACATGGCATACCATCTAACTTTGAATCCACGCTCTGTAGTTGATTAACCTTCAGCTGTAAAATTCAAGAAATACCCAATACTTAAAAATGGTACAAAGGTTTTAGGAGTTGCCATGTTCATGAAATATGAATAGAATATAACTCATACATTTAAACCCATTGATAAAACATTACTTAGCCTCCTCATCTCTTCAGCTTTCTTTGATATTCTCCAATTTAGCTTTTTATGTTTGTCTTTTTGAATTTTATTTTGTGTCTGTTCCATCCACTTAGGAATCTTTCAGGTTAACTCTTGATCTTGGGGTTACAAACCCAGTACCAGAACCACTTGGCTACTGAGGCCAAGCGCTTGAAAATTATATTGTTTCATAATTTGCCATGCTGAGATTTGAACTCTTGATCTTGGGGTTACAAGCTCAGTACCATAACCACTTGGCTATTTAGGCCAAGCCTAAGACGTAACTCTTTCGAGTACAAACCCGTTTCCATCTGTTTCAGATGAAGTTACATTGTTTCATAGTTTGCCATTGTGAGATTTGAACTCTTGATCTTGGGGTTACAAACCCAGTACCATAACCATTTGGCTATTTAGGCCAAGCATCTTTCAGGTTAAGATCTCTTGGTTAAAGCTGATTTATTTCAAGGCAACTCCTCAGTGCTATTGACTTCCTAGTAGCTTCCACACAAGCTGTAACTTTTTCGAATACAAACACGTTTCCATCTGTTCCTATTCAGATGAAATTACATTGTTTCATAATTTGCCATTGTGAGATTTGAACTCTTGATACTCTTTCGAGCACAAACCCGTTTCCATCTGTTTCAGATGAAGTTACATTGTTTCACCATTGTGAGATTTGAACTCTTGATACTCTTTCAAGTACAAACCCGTTTCCATCTGTTTCAGATGAAGTTACATTGTTTCACAGTTTTGCCATTGTGAGATTTGAACTCTTGATCTTGGGGTTACAAACCCAGTACCATAACCACTTGGCTATTTAGGCCAAGCATCTTTCAGGTTAACTCTTGATCTTGGGGTTACAAACCCAGTACCATAACCACTTGCCTATTTAGGCCAAGCCATCTTTCAGGTTAATATATTTATGAAGTTCCTCTCTATGGAGGGGAGGGGGGGGAGAGAGAGGTAGAAATAACCTCCCCCCTTTTAGGCAGTAAGGGAGAGGAGGGAGAGGAGTAAAGGGCAGGGAGGCACAGGAGGGAAAAGAGCAAGTTCAGGTGGTGTCTGAAAAGTATGTTGGGTGGGGGCCTGTTGATCTTCAGGCAGGGGGAGGCGATGTCTTTCCCAGCTACTTCTGGCCACCAGGAATCTTTCAGGTTAACTCTTTCGAGTACAAACCTGTTTCCGATGAAGTGACACTGTTTCATACTTTACCATTGTGAGATTTGAACTCTTGATCCTGGGGTTACAAACCCAGTACCATAACCACTTGGCTATTTAGGCCAAGCATTGTTTCATAGTTTGCCATTGTGAGATTTGAACTCTTGATCTTGGGATTACAAACCCAGTACCATAACCACTTGGCTATTTAGGAATCTTTCTTATGTAACTCTTTTGAGTACAAACCTGTTTCCATCTGTTTTTCAGATGAAGTTACATTGTTTCATAGTTTGCCATTGTGAGATTTGAACTCTTGATTTTGGGGTTACAAACCCAGTACCATAACCACTTGGCTACTTAGGCCAAGCGAGATGTAACTCTTTTGAGTACAAACCTGTTTCCATCTGTTTCAGATGAAGTTACATTGTTTCATAGTTTGCTATTGTGAGATTTGAACTCTTGATAATCTTTTAAATGAAAACCAAATCAACAAAATCGGGATAAATCAGGCACAGCCCCTAATTCAGGTCAGCCGTAAAACCAAGAACAAAGTTTAAAGGAAACTTACAAACTTTAAATCAAAATGTGATTAAAGGGGTCAACAAAACACCCCAGTCCCCGCGGTGCCCACCGAGCATGGAAGGCCTCGAGAGTGCCAGCAGACACCGCGTGCTCCCTCTCCAGGGACATCCGGCAGCGAACGTAGCCGCGGAAGAGGGACAAACAATCGGGCGGGACTCCCCCGTCGATCGCCCACTGCCTGGACCTTTTAATGGCCAACTTGGCCAGGCCCAGGAGCAGGTTCACGAGGAGGTCCTCCTCCTTCCCGACCCCCTTCCGCACCGGGTGCCCATAGATCAGGAGCGTGGGGCTGAAGTGCAAACAAAACATCAATAAAAGGTTTTTCAAATAACTAAAAAGGGAGTGCAGCCTAACACACCCTATATATACATGGTCCATGGACTCCACAAGACCACAAAAAGGGCACGTGTCCTGAGAGTCCGTGAACCTTTGCATCCTCTTATTATAGGGGACTGCTGCATGCAACACCCTCCAACCCAGGTCCCCGATAGAAAGGGGGAGGACACCTCCGTAGAGGGCCTCCCATCGGGGGCCTCCGCCACCGGACGGCAACAAGGCACGCCAGGGCGTGTCCGGGCGGCGGACAAGGGCGAGAAAATGGAAGGTGTGCAGCAGCAGTCCGTACAAAAAGCCTCTCTTTGCTGTGCTAAAAGGCACGGAGGGCATGTCCCCGAGGCGGCTCATATTGCGGGGCACCAGCACCCTAGGAAGGGTTCGGGGCTTGGGGCCAATGTGGAATTCCGTCCGAACAGGGGAACGTTCAGACGGAAGACCACCGCGCACCTGGGCCAGCTCAAGACCCAAAATAACGTCGGGTCTGAGCACGACCATTCTCAGGTCTTGGATGGCATCGGCTGCGACCTGGACACTCACAGACGCGCGTCGCGCCAACTCCTGCGGGAGTATCCAGCCCAGTCCTCCGCCACCCAGCACGTCCCCGATCCTGGTCACCCCTGCGGCCACAGCCCTCCTCTCCGCCAACCACTGAAAGGGACGGAGGGGCGGATTCCTGAGCAGCGGCTCCCTGACGATAGCCGCTACTCCTGACGGGGGAGAGCTGCGTCGCGAGGCGACCACTTTCCAGACTTTGATCAGGTCCTGGTAAAAGACGGGCAATGCCTGCAAGGAGCCACCGAGGTCCAGCTGTTCTATAAACAGGAGCTGCACGTCATAATTCAGGCCGTGCACCTGACGGAAGAAATACGTCGTCAGGGCACACCATCTAGGAGGAGGCTCAACGTAGAGGTATCGCTGCAGGGTCTGAAGGCGGAAAGTCGCCACCTGTGTGCGTAGGCACACTAGCGCCTGACCGCCCTCCCTAAGCGGGAGACTCAGAACCTCGGCAGCAACCCAGTGCAATCTTTTATCCCAGAAGAAGTCGACTAACAATCTCTGGATTCTTGTGACAAAGTCCGGGGGAGGGGTCAAAGTGACCAGCCGATACCACAACATGGCGGCGATCAGCTGGTTTATGACCAGAACTCGACCTCGGTAAGATACCACTCGGACAGTCCTGTCCAGCGCCGCAGGCGAGCGGTGACTTTCGTCTCCAGTTCCTGCCAGTTTGCCGGCCAGGATTAAAGATTGTAACTCTTTCGAGTACAAACCCGTTTCCATCTGTTTCAGATGAAGTTACATTGTTTCATAGTTTTGCCATTGTGAGATCTGAACTCTTGATCTTGGGCTTACAAACCCACTACCATAACCACTTGGCTATTTAGGCCAAGCCATCTTTCAGGTTAATATATTTATGAAGTTCCTCTCTATGGAGGGGAGGGGGGGAGAGAGGTAGAAATAACCTCCCCCCTTTTAGGCAGTAAGGGAGAGGAGTAAAGGGCAGGGAGGCAGAGGAGGGAAAAGAGCAAGTTCAGGTGGGTGTCTCTGGTGTTTGAAAAGTACGTTGGGTGGGAGCCTGTTGATCTTCAGGCAGGGGGAGGCGATGTCTTTCCCAGCTACTTCTGGCCACCGGGAATCTTTCAGGTTAAGTTGAACCTGCGGTTCCTGAGTTATTAGGCCACTGTTATAACCACTGAGCTATGGAGCCAACTGCCTTCCATCCACTTAGGATCTCATTGCTTTCAATCTCTACCTAATTGATTGTCCAGCTGAAGCAGCTAATGAGCTGATTGGGAGCTTTTTAAAAGGCTGTGGTTTGTGAGTTGGATTTTCAGTTGGAGAAATAGATTGGGTTGTTGTGTGGATAAGGTGTTCTCTGAACTGTGAGGGTTAAGGTGGACTGTTACAGGGAAGGGGGTTGATAACAGATATAAGTCTAGTTTCTTATTGGAAAGCTTTACCCAACTTAGGTTTGGGTGTTAAAGAAAGAACTTCCAGATTCCTTCCTCAGTCTGTGAAACCAGTTGAAGGTGTTGGAGCAGATTGTTCCTGGCCAACAGCTGGAGTCAAGTTGATGAACTGGATGACATTTTCCTTGTTCTGTATCTCTCTCTGCACTGGGAATTCTACAAATCCCCAATTCCCAGATGAAAACAGACAGCAACTTGAGGGAAAGTAATTCCTGTATGAAAGCAGAATTTTGAGCTGCTGGATGAAGCAGTGGCTGATGGGAAAGCTGTCAATATTGGAGAAATGACTATTGTCAGTGATTTGTCCCTTTATTGTGGATTGTGATACTTCACAATCAGCTATGGGGAGCTACACTGCTATCTGTTATGTGCACAAGCTGAGATACTGGTGATGAGGGAGAATCAAGACTAGTTTGTCTTCCAAGTATCCAGTAAGAAGTGACAAAAGTTTCTTACACTTGTTGTCAAATGAGGGCTCAATGTGACTGAGCTGTACTTAATAGGAAAAGTGCCAGATTTTTGATTAGCTGACTCATCCCCATGATGTCTCTATTTGAAAGATTGGAACCAACTTAACTTAGTTACACACTCAAACCTCTGTCTCACTCTAGTACCAAGCAAATGTTACTTCACCACCCTATAGCTGAGACCAACTTGGGCCTTCCCTGCCAGGAGGAGGGCTGTTTTAAGTTTCAATAGGTATAGCTGAAGAACATTGAGTTTGTATATTCTCTCTAAGCTACCAGACCCTTACTCCAAGTGATATTAATTGGTTATTCAGAATTTATTGCCCTGTTACCATAACCAACTGCACAATGATTGCTTGGACATAGCTTTCATTTGAAAATATTCACCTCGACTACTTGTGGTGCTATCAAGGAACAAGTTCCACTAGGACTGGTACTAATTGATTCAGTTCTCAATTGGTAAGTGAAGTCCAGTTGTGAATGGGAACCCAGTAGGAAGTGCCAGCTTCCAGCAAGCTGGACCAGTTCAACTTGTGCTTTTCTCTTTTCCCAGGTGTGGTGCAATTGCACTTTAAGCTGTTTCCAGGTGAATTAGTTGAACCGGTTCCAGTCCTGAGCTGCACATATTGCTGGCCCACTGGTTACAGGCACCAAATCAATCAACAAAGTAATGAGTTTTTTTTTTTTGGAACAACTGTGTAGATGTGATTGTGAAGCAGAACTGAGGTTCCATGTTTTTGCCTAGACAACACCCAGAATTAAAGTTGTTGGTTTGACCCTGGATCTTCTCAGGAATATAGTTAAATTAGCCTTGCAACTCCTGGGAAATGCCCCTCCTCACTCAGCCCCTCCCTGCAGAGGTGATTGTAGTGTAAAGGGTTAACAGATGGAATATGGTAACATATGATGTAGATGTACCACTGACAATCTCAGAACAGTGGGTGAAACATACCACAAATATTAGGTGGATGGGGAGTGAGAAATAACTTAATGAAGCCTTTAAGTCTCAACTATTAGGAAAGTGACACCCATGACCAGTAGAATGAGGTTTCACAATCAGTGCAGAAGTGGCCCTTCAGCCCATCAAGTCTGCATTGACAATGAGAAACATCTGACCTATGTACTTAATCCCTTTCACCAGCACTTGGCCCATAGCCTTGAATGTTATGATGTGCCAAGTGCTCATCTGGGTACTTTGTTAAAGGATGTGAGGCAACCTACCTCCACTACCCTCCCAAGCGGCACATTCCAGACCATCACCACCCTCCAGTTAAAATTTTTCCTCTTTCCCCAAATACACACACACCCACCCACCCCCCAAAAAACCAGCTGCCCCTCACCTTGAACTTCAGTCCCCTCGTGACTGACCCTTCAACTAATGGGAACAGCTGCTCCCTATCCACCCTGTCTCTGCCCCTCATAATCTTGTACACCTCCCAATCAGTTCACCCCTCAGTCTTCTCTGCTCCAAATGAAAACAACCCAAGTCTATCCAAACTCCCTTCATAACTTAAATGTTTCATCCTCGGAACATCCTGGTGAATCTCCTCTGCAACACCTCCAGTGCAATCACATCCTTCCTATAATGTGGTGATTAGAACTGCACACAGTACTCCAGCTGTGGCCTCACCAAGGTTCTATACAACTCCAACATGACCTCCCTACATTTGTAATCTATGCCTCAATTGATAAAGGCAAGTGTCCCATATGCCTTTTTCACCACCGCACTAACATGCTCCTCCGCCTTCAGAGATTTGAGGGGGGAAAAAAACTAGATCAAACATGGAACACCCAAAGTGAATGCAATTTAAAATGTGCTTGCAAAGTGACCTTTAGCAGCACTGTTTCCTTGGTGAGAGCTGGGAGTTTTGCCCTGGAGTGTTAGTGGCATTAATCATATCACTGACATGGGCCCACACCTGGCAGAGGAAGTAAAGGCCTTGGTCACTGACAGAGACTGCTGGAGATGAGGCCCCTGCTGAGCCCCATACAGATGAGCCTCTGGAATCTGCCATTAATGACATGATGGGTGTTGAGATGAGCAGGGGAACATGTGGCAGGGTGGAGTCTGTCCAAGTTCTATCTTGGTTCTGGCATATCAGTGTGTCTGCCTTGAACAGGTGGCAGCCACCATGGACAGCCAGGTCCAGCAGAACATCAGTAAATGCTGGATGTGTGGGGAGACCCTTCATTCTGTCACTTGAGCCATGGACAGGGCACTTCAAATTTCCAAGTACCCCATTCCCTCAAGGCATGAGAGAGGTGCAATTGCACAGAGGCAGAAACAGCCAGATAAGACATAATCCCAGGACACTAAGGGTGCCTGGCCATGCTGCCTCCCTCTGCCAGAGACTCCATTGCTTCCAGCAGGTCAGGTTGAGGAAGATGCACCTGTTAAGGAGAGCCCCAGGCAATTGAGGGTAGTATTTGACAGGAGGCCTCCAGCTTAACTATGGGTGTTGGAGAGCAAGATGTAGTGATAGGAAAGGTTAAAGAACATTGGGTGCACAAGTGTCAATGATTTCAACGTCATCAGTGTTCATTTAGATCTCTGCTTCCCTGAGGGATAGAACTTCAGAAGATTGGCCTTTAGCTGCATGTGACATCAAGGATTCACTAAGCGTTGTGTAGACCCTCAAATAGTTTTGGACTGCAGTGGTTTGAGAAGGCAGCTCACCAGAGTAGTTAGGGATGGGCAATAAATGTTGTAGCCAGCAATGTCCACATCCCATGAATGAAAAGTGGAATGCCCCTTACAGAACAACATTATTTGATGAACGTCTGCAGGACATCGTTTGTCTGGAATGTCTCCTTAAGCAGGTTTCATGGTGTCACCTCAATTGTGTATTGCCCTATGTTTTGGATAGCCCCCCCACCATATTACATTCTGCTGCATCTAATGGTAAAGAAGATCCTTGGGAATACATTGGATGGTGGGTGATGGAGGGATTCCCAGTTTGGTGTTCAGCCATGTTACTGTTGTGATCACCCTACTGACTTTGAAATATCCCCTTTCTTTCATTGTTGCTGAGTAATACCCCACAGGACCTCAGCAGTTAAAAAGGAGGGTCACCACCTCGAACCATTAGGGAGGGACAATAAATGCTGTCTTTTCCTCTGATGCCCACATCCTGTGAATGAGCAAATAGAATGAAACTGACATCCTAGGGAGCATTTTAAGCCCAATCATGAAGCTTGATGTCAGACTCCCTCTTTGTTTGCAGAATTTGTTGTGAAAGCTGAACTCAGCTTTGAGGGTTGTCTCCAACCTTGGATATAATTTCAACTACCTTGGAATTTACTCACTCTTCTTGTCCTGGTGTTAAGCCTTTGGTACAAGGCAACTTAGGCAACAGTAGCCTAGATCTGAGCAGCAGCAACAACTGTCTTTACCACAGCCAGCTGCCAATCCAAAATGAGCAGAGGATGAACATGAGCTCCAGCTCAAATGAGACAATATCCCTTTGCATATCAGTGATATATGTGCTGCTCCCATATACTCCTGCATAACTCCCTAATCCTGTGAATGAGAAACAAACAGGAGGTCATTAGTAAAGCTGAAAAATATGAACACTTTGTTGCATCTATTTGAACAATTCTTGGAGGGCTGGAAGGCCTCTCAGCCATTGTGGACTCATTCCTTGGAGGGTCACCAAACATTAGTAGAAACACATTCAGCCTCAAGTCAATCTGCTGTTAGGTTCTCAGGGGCCT
This sequence comes from Isurus oxyrinchus, assembly GCA_026770705.1. Classification (NCBI taxonomy): domain Eukaryota; kingdom Metazoa; phylum Chordata; class Chondrichthyes; order Lamniformes; family Lamnidae; genus Isurus; species Isurus oxyrinchus. The sequence goes on from JANJGN010000023.1 coordinate 45,582,991, forward strand.
GTCTGCCACTTCTCTCAACTGTCCTGACTTGGTCAGCAGCATCAGTCTCCTTCTCCATCATTCCCTTGCTTGTCTGAGGAGATGTGGCTCTTCCATCTCCCCTTCTGGTAATGCCTTGCCCTATCACTCAGCTAAATTGAAGAATACAACAGAACATCTTGCTCCTGGTGAAATGATCAGGCAAGTATTGGACTGTGCTAACCGAGTGGTACAGGCAATGGAACCTCTTCAGTAGACCAATTGTCTGCTCCAGAAATGGCTCTTGTTGATGCATGGGTAGCATTGTGCTGCTGTTAGGTATTAGTTTGAGGACTGGAGTCATTCGCCAGGTCTTCAGGAGCTGGTTGTTGAGGTACCTCCAGAAGATCAGATGGGGGTGGGAACAGTTGTGGCACCTGGGAGTTGTTTAGAATGTGTTTGAGCTCACACAGGGTACCAGGTGTGTACCTGCAGGAACTTGCACCTGTGGTCATAAGTTTGAACATTGGGAGTGAAATCCCATCCTGTATGAATCGGGCTGGCTGATAAGGAGGTTTCGGACTGCCATGTGCCTGCAACTGATCACCTCTTGGACCTGAGGGGATGTTGTAATAGAAGCAAATCCCATGGTGTAGGTAGCTTGGCTCCCTGGGTCAGTAGTAAACAGTACAAACTCATAGCTTCCTGAAAAGAGCATCAGTAAACTCCCCAATGCCCTTGCGTGTGACTGGTTGGCAGTCCCCAGCTAACCTTTAAAAAAGAGCCAGTAATGAAGTGTCACTAAGATTGTCAGCACCACACATACCCCTGCCTCCCAATCATCCACCTGGAGCAATGAAGGCTCCCTAATGGCTTAGCATTGCTGAAAGTGAGCACACCCAACCTGGAACTCATTGTTGAGAGGTAGGAGCATGAGAGCCTTTGTGCTGTCCTGGTGCATAATTTGTAATGCTCATTACCCAGTAGAGTGCAGGTAGTACTGCTTTTTACTGGCTTCTGTTTGGCTTCACATTCATTTGGGAATGTAAGTAGTACAGGAACTCGTGGAGCCAGGTCAGAGGCCATTCACTCATATTTGATCCTGGGGATCCTTTTACCTGGGGATAGTTTTACCAACAGACCATACCCTTTAGTTCCATCCTTGCCCAACATATTTTGTTGCACCATTTGAAGTTCATGTTGCACTCTTCCTGCCTGCCCCAGACAGCGTTCCAGCTGTGAGCCAATCTCCCTGCCTCCCTTGGGGAGGCTCCTTATCCTGAACAGATGGCCTCCCTTGGATGACAACCTAATCTGCCAGGCTGTGATTCATAATGGGTGGACCCAGGCCATTGCTGAAGCGTTTGTAAGAAGCATAAAGCCGTGTGTACTCGGCAGAGTATCCATGAAGTAGCCCACCTTGCCTGGTGCACACCTCTGGTTTATGGCCAGGTTTCTGAAGGCCTGTTTTTTTTTTTCTCTCTCTCTCACACATATTACCAATAAGATTTCAACTATGTAATAATGGTGGGCTGGAGTTAACGAATTTGCAAAAGAGCTTCCCAACCATCATCTTCAGGAAGGTTGACTTGCCTGAAAATTTTATCTTTAATACTAAAAGAAGAACCTGCTGCCAGGAATCTGAATTTTGTCTCCCATACAATGAAGTTTCCCCTCCTGTCTTTATTCCTGCTTCAGACAGGTCTGGAAGAATCCACCTGCAGTGTTTGTACAGAAAAAATACCCAGAAACACCAGATATATTAGCATTAACAAAGCTCCACCTTTTTTACAATTGAGTGTTTGTTCCTGCCCAAGAACAGTGTACATAGAGTAGATTCATTTTAATGAGACCTTTATATAATTTCTTTAATCCAATTACTGGAAATAAAATTATTAGGTTGATTTTCATGTCAGTTTGGGATAAGAAAGTTCCTCTGTTTTAAACTTGTCATTTAACAAATACAATTTTGTGAAGACACGGTGACAATCTTCATTAACTGGGTACATAAGACTTATGTAACAGGAGGGGATTAATTTAAATAGCCCTGATTTTCTCCCCTCCACTTGTCTATAAACAGGTTTGTTTTTTATTTGCTCCCCCCAAGTTCTATTAATAACCCCATAGCAAACTCAGGGATAAACTCGGGGCAGTTTATTTCCAAACCCAAATGTGAGGGAGGGTAGCAGCTTTGCCTCTTCTTCCCTCCTACAGTAATAGAGGGATGGAGAGATTTACAGAGCAAAGAAGACAGGTTAAAAATATTTTCGTGTCCAGAATCAAAGTGCAATGGTGTATTCTTTCACTGAGCTGGGTGCACTGAAATTACTGTATATTCACTTTTCCAGTAGAATTGACTTCCATGATGAGAGGTGCACAGTTAAATCAAACTTGGTAATGGTGCAGGCTTTCCATTAGAAATGGTATTGATGGGGTCAGGTATTTGATCTCACACAATGAAACACTGATCAACTGAATACTACACAAGGTATGAGAAAAGAATAACTGTTGAGAATATTAATGCATTCATAGGAGTTTCCTCTTTATGCTATTTTAAAGGTGCTATTAAGCAATTTTTTCATGGAATTATTCCTGGAGCATAATTCAACATCTTCCGCAAGAAGAACACAATGTTGTTCAATTCTACATTTTAATTCAAAGAGGCATTAAATAAAATATTGTGACATAGCACTGTAGTAAAACGAGACATTATTACAGGCTAAATGGAGGCCTCTGGAAAGCAAACTAGAGGCCACCAATACAAGTTGGTCACAAACAATTCAAAAGGAATTTCAGAAGAAACTTCTAACTACAGAAAGTGGAACTCACTGCCACAGTGAGTGAAGTGCATAGTATATATAGATTGATTGAAGGGAACACTGGAAAAGTACAAGGGAGAAGGAAATATCTAGCCATGGTAGATTCAGGAGGAGACATGATGTTCAAGTGGGGCACAAACACCAGCATGGACTGGCAGTTTACCCTGTCTTGCAAGGTGGTATAACCCCAGTCCCTGTTCTGTACAGAACAGAAGGGCTACACCAAGTTGCAAACCACAAACCAGGATATGTGGACTGAGTGAATGGCATTGAGTGGTGTCAGGCCTCTCGATGTATTCAGATTACCCTTATAACATGTGAGAACATGCTGTCTCTGACAGTGAGCCATATGGCCAGCAACAAAATCCAAGAATGTGAAAATCTTGTTGGAAATTAAGGTCTTCAGAAGAATCTTGTAGGTGTTAGGGGAGTTAAGACCTCACAGTTAATCTAATTTTAAAGCTGAACAAATCTTTTTAAAATGGCTGAAGCCATGTTAGTCTAGACCCATGAACAAAAGGAGCTATCTGGCTGTTTCACAGAAACTTATACTTCTGAAGAGACCCTGATAACACTCTGGGCTGCAGGGACCAAACTCAACAATACAAAGACCATCTGCATTTCATAAGCTAGGCCTGGCCAATTGGAGCCTGTTCATCTGCTCAGACAAGGGACCCCCACAACCTTCCTTTCAATTCTTAATTGTTGGAAGATTTGACCATCCTGGGAGCCCAGACGGGTGCACATTCTTGGTCAAAGGCACTGAAGAGGTGGGAGTCATGCGACATGAGCCTCTGGTTGGTGGAACTAGTTACATTGCCTTGCTGTACTGCAAAGCTCAGTCTGCCATTTTAACATCCACAAGCAGCAGGACAGGAAAAGGGGCTCTGCCCAGATTAAATAGCCTGGGTATGGGTTCTGACATCTCGCCTGGAGGCAGCTCCTCCGTCTAATCCTGGCTTCCTCATTTTATCCCTCCCTTCCTCGATCAGTTTTCAGGGGAGCTACCTTTGGGAGGCCAGACACAAGGGGTGCAAGGGCAAGAGATGATGCACGGGGCCACAGAAGATGTCATTATCCTGCTGCCAGGTTATACAGGTGGCGAAGCAGCTACCTCAGTATGACTGAGCTGTAGTGCCAGAGGAGGCTGTCCAAGGAAATGGTCAACTATATCTGCCAGATGATTGGCCCTGAGATCTCCTCTAATTGTGGGTGGACACCCCATGCCAGAGGCTCTGAAGCGCTCAGTTGCCCTCAACTGCTATGCACCTGGCTCTTTCCAGGGCTCGGGTGATAATTGCGGTGTCTCCTAATCAGCTGTCCATACCTGTGTCAAGCAGGTTACAGACCGGCATTGACCTTCAGCCACTTCCACTGTGACCAGTCAGGTCAGGCACAGTGAGCCAGAGGCTTCAGGGCCATTGCTGGCTTCCCCTGTGTCCAGGATGCTATAGACTGTACACATGTGGCCATCAAGGTGCCAGCAGGTCAGCCTGGTGCCTTTGTCAACAGGAAGGGCTTCCACTCCATGAACGTGCAGATGATCACAGGATGCTGAACCTTCAAGTCTGTGCAAGGTACCCAGGCAGCTACTACAACACCTAAATCCTCAGACACTCCCAGGTGCCGGGGCTCTTCAGTGCTCTGGCTCAGCTGGATGCTTGGCTGTGGGGTAACAAGGGCTATCCCCTCAGAAGGTGGCTCATGACGCCTCTCCATCTTCCAAGAACAGAAGCTGAGCAGCGGTACAATAGGAGACAAACCACCACGAGGGCTGTGGTGGAGAGCACCATTGGTCTTAAGATGTGCTTCTGTTGCCTGGACTGCTCGGGGGCACACTCCAGGAGCCCCCAGATCGTGCCTCTGTGCAGAGCACAGCATGCTCCCACTATCTTTTGCTGGAAAGGGGGGAGGGGATGCAGTTGACGATGAAGACCTTGACGCAGTGGATGAGGCTGCACGTGATGAATCCAGCAGTGTCTCAGAGGATGAGGAAGCACAGGATGATGATGAGGGGCAGCACGCTGACCCGCTACTACACCAAGGAGGCAGGGACACCCGGGACAATTTAATCCAAAGAAGCTTCAGCTAGCTCCACACACATGGATCAGCAGGAGCAGCATTGCCTGGAACTTCCACACGTGGCACTTAGTTGCAGCTGATGAGGTGGAAGATGTAGCACCTAAGGGCTTAGTACAGAAACATCAATGTCCACTCAAACACTCATGATATGCCTGTGAAAAAGAGAAATGCACCACAAAGGAAATGCCCTCAGCCATGGTCAGAAAAATGAACTTTATTACATCCAGACAAAATACACATACTTCTCCATTCCAATAAGAAGAATTTTATTCCCTATTCTAGGGCCAACACACAATCACCAGTGACATACCCATTGAGTGCCTAACGTGCCTTATGCTTACATTTTCAGGTGCTGTCTAGGTCTTGCCCCAGCGCTGGGTGTGGTTTGTGAGACAGCCTGCTGTCCTGTTGGCCTCAATGACCTTGGCAGGTTTCCTCTGGCCCATGGAGCCTGTGTTCCCTCTGCCTGGGAGGGAGTGGCCAGTTCCAGAACTGGCACCTCCCCAGTTGTCACAGCCTCAACAGAAGCAATGTTGCCTGGGAAAGGGGCAGAGGAGCTGCTGCTGCTCATCTGAAGCCCACTGAGGAGCTCGCAGCAACAACAGGCAGCTGCTGCAGTGACATGAGGTCCCTTTCAACCTTGCTGCTCACCACAGATGCATGGGCACTGAGTGCTGACGCTCGGTGTCCACAACATCTCCCACATTGGGAATGACCACCCATGGCCAGTACTGCTGTGAGGGCATAAATTGTTCCATTCCATTGAAGCCCCTCTCTTGAATATCGCCAATCTTCCATTGGAGGAAGCCTGAAATTCTTCCCTGAGGGTTAAAACTTGACGTGCATTCTGCCTGGACTCCTCCGTTGTGGAGAGCAACTGAAGCATTCACTCATGCAAATCTGCCAGATGCAAACACCCTTCCTGCTGCTTGTCCTGCAGCTGCTGCATTGGTGACAACTCCAGAGGCACGTCATCAGTGCCGGACTCAGCATGTGCCTCATCCTATGCAGCCCTCTGGCTGGTGGAGCCATCGGCACTCTGCCCCTACCATCTCATCCAGTGATTGTGAAGTACCCTCTCCACTCTACCATCACCTAGTGTCCTGGATCAAAGTCCCCACCGAGCTGTGTGGTCTGCACTGGTGCCTGGCTGGCTGAAATGATGTGTCACAAGTTGCACATGTTGCCCCTCAGGTGTGGAGGGGGGGCTGCGGTGTCGGTGTGGGTCACTCTGGTGATTCTGAAATTAAAAACAAGGACCGCATTAGTTAGCGTTCATTCACTTCAATCTTTCATCCCTTCCCCCCCCAGCCTCATAAGTCACTCACCCTTCCAGACCTTAAGACAAACATTGGTGAAGTGGGAAAGAGTCAAGATGAGCACCAACCATTAAACACACATGCAGACAGGCTGCTCAGATGGCCTCAGGAATGCCACATGGCTTGTTATGAACCATAGGAGTGGGGAGAGTGCAGAGGTACCTGACCTGGATGCATTGTGGCCTGGATAATTGTGGGGCTGAGGAATCATCACAAACAGTTGTGACATTTGCCGTGGATCACAGGAGATTGAGAGGTCACATTATTGACCTTCATTCCATAAGGAGGGGCATAGACCGGGTGGGCAGGTGGTAACATTTCCCCTTGGCGCAGGGATCAGTAATGTGATATTTATCTAAGCTGAGTGCCATGAGGGTCACAGCTGGGGTGCTGAGGACCTTTTGGACAAAGTAATGTGGGGCGCACTGGCTGAAAGCATGGTGGATGTCCCAAGCCCCCTAAGATGCAGTAAATCTTCACTGTGCAGCAGTGATCCAATGGCATGTTAGACCATGGTGATAGTGATCACAAATGGAATAAGGTGACTTTGGAAGGTGGGGGACGAGGGTTCCTTGTGTATGACCCACATGTCAATGTCTTAGTCTGTGAATGAGCAGTGTTTGTGTTAACGATTGCAGCAACCATCAGTAGTTTGGTTGGTGGGCAGACAGTGGATGAGACTGGACCTCAAATACCTGCCTGCTAGACCCCAGCCTCACTGCCCTGGCCTCCTCCCGCCTGCCCAGCTCCATGGCTGCTCTTCTAAGGGGTGAGGTACTGTAGGAGGGAGCGCACCCACCTCTAGTCCTCTGATGCTCCCAGGCATTGTGGTGACTTTTTGCCTGCAAAACAGGATTTATTGTGACTGCTTGCTCATGTACTCTGCATGTGCACGCCACACCCCAACCACAGTGGCCCATCTGAGGCCTCCAGCAGCTCCTGTCCACACTAGTGATTGGTCCCAACCCCTTTCCCCCAACGGCCACCTTGGACACATTCAGCATCCATCACTTTTGACTAGCAAATGGGACATGGTGCCCATGGCAAGGAGGCACAACTAGGTGCAGCACAGATGCCACTTGGCCAAACACCTTGAGGATCCTCTTGCACCATCATATCACCATCAATAAGATATGTGTTGGAGTTCTGAGTATGTCTAGCTGGTTGCCCCCACACTATTCAAATGTCACAAACACCAACATATGCTGCGGGAAGAACCCTTCTTCTCAACCACTAACGTTGATGTAAGCCTGGTCAGTCATTTGCCCACCCAGCGTGTGCCAGATCCCCTCTGCAGTAACAGCAAGACATGGTGGGGGCTCAAAGGCAAAGGCTGCCTTCTGCGTCAAATGGCCAAGACCGACATTGTACTCACCCGTCCAGTGCGCAGCAAACGATTGAGTCTTTTTCTGCACTGGGCGCTAGTGTGCTGCACATCGGCACTGACAGTATTGCCCACCTCCCATGCCTGGCTGGTGACATGGGGGGCTGCCCTCCTCCTCCTCCTCCTATTCTCCGGATAGAGCATATGCCGACTGATACGTCTCTTCGAGGAGGACGGCAAGGTGTGCATCTGAAAGTCAGGGTGGCAGTGTCCCCCATTGGCCTCTCCTGTAGCCTGAAACTGCACCCACCCCCCATTCAATGCTGCTGTCCATCTAGTCCTCCCTCCCTCTCTCCATGAGTGGCCATGGTGCACTGCCTCGAGCAGGCTGTCTGGCCACTCTTTATACAGACTGTCGGCTCCCCATTGGGTCCGGCAGTCTGAGCACACCTGCCCTGTGACAATTTTCCCGTTCTCCACAGGAGTCTCTAACCTGCTGGGTGGGTCTTAATTAACCCACCCACGCAAAATAGTGGCAGGCCTGTTTAGGGGGTGGGAATTGGCTGCCCAGTCAGGCCCACCCATTAAGGGCAAAACTCCGCCCATGATGTTCCTAAGTGATCAGACCTTTCCAGGAATAGCTAAGTCAATGCTGTGTGACTGTTAAAAGCTGTCACAACATTCATTAGACACACCTTCTGACATTTTGGGTATTATCTCACTTCCCAATGGGGGTTTTATCAGAGGGACTGAACTTCTGGGGATTCTCTCCCTCCGGTAGAGGCATGTACAGGTTCTGGACAATGATGTCTGGATGAAGATGTTGAGCATTGATCTTCCCCTTCACCCCCATCCCAATCACAGGAGTGGTACTACCCATGAGGATGTTAACAGCTAGGAGCCTGTGAGATGCATCTGACCAACTTACTGGCAGCTTCCAAGTGAAGCCTTGTCAGGGCTTCTCAAATCTTTCAGGAAGTTGTCCATCACTTGCCTAAATTTGCCTTTCAGTAAGGGTGGGAACCAAATAAGTGTTTTGGGGTCTACATAGGTCAGCCTGTTCCTGTTGCCTTTCCATTCTCTACTCTGGCTTCTTCCAGCCAGGGGAGGGACTTTCATCCCACACACCCTGTTTATCCTGGAGCAGGATTTTGCATCCCACAGGTGGGCACATGCCAGACCTGATTTGGGTGAGCAGCCTGATGTTATCTCACACTCCATGCAATATTTCAGTCAGTAGCTGCTGAACTGTATTGACCACTTAAGGCCATTAAAAAGCCAACGGACAGTGATTTCTTTGTCATTACCTGTGCAGTTTCTCACATCGCACGAGCAAAACAAACAGGCGGCCAGCTGATATTTTCCAAACCTCATCCACAGGTGGGATAAAGGGGTGAGCAGCATTGCCAGTGTCAGTAGTGGAGAGAGTTTGGTATAGAGTTTGCTGCTGGTGACTTATTGGTACTTGGCAGAAGCATCTCTGTTCAGGGCTTCATTCTTAACATTTTCAGGCTTCATTTCAGGACTGCTTGGTGCCTCCAAGGCCCCCGGGGGATTCATAGTATGGACGTTTCCACATATCAGAGCCTTCTGTTACCCTAGTAATGGGGATTGTGCTCTCTGGTGGTACCTCCTGAGGAAGAGGAGCAGATGGGAGATGAGGCCAGGTGTCCCAATGCAGCTTCCAGGGGAGGGACCTGTGGGAGGACAGGCACAGGACCAGCAGGTAGTCCAAGGCAGAAGGGCCTCAGAAGACTCCACGATCCTGTTGCTAAAGTTTCCAGGCAGCAATGTAGCTACCTCATGATGTTCCAGGTGCAATGCTGAAGGTGGCTCTGCCTCTAGAGGGAGACCATGACCTCAGTTTGCCTGAAGATTGGCATGGGGGTGTCCATCCAGTCTGAGACCATCACAGGCCCAGTGTTTCTAAAGATCAGTGGCCCTCTCTGCCTATGGCTCTTTCCAGGGCTCAGTGGGAGACTCCACACAGATCACCCAATCAGCTGTCCACAGTTGTCAAGCTGGTGACTGATACTCTGCTCAGGCAGGCATTGACTTTCCTTCATTTCCATACAGATGAGGCCAGCCAGGCTGAACAAGCCAGAGGCTTTGCAATGATGGCTGTGTTCTCCCATGTCCAGGGTGCTATAGACTGTACACATGTGGCCATCAAGGCACCAGGAGGTGAGCCCAGTGCCTTCGTCAACATGAAGGGTTTCCATTCCATGAATGTGCAGATAGTGTGATCACAGGATGCTGATTCTGTAAGTCTGTGCAATGTATCCTAGTATCTCCCATAACACTTTTATATCCTGAGGCTCTTCAGTGCTCCAGCCCAACCAGATGGATGGCTGCAGAGTGACCAGGACTATGTTTGAAGAGGTGGCTCATGACACCGTGCTGCTGTCCTAAATACCTAGACTGAGGAAACTTACAAAAGGAGTCAAGCCCCCATAAGGGTGGTGGGACAGAGGACCATAGGTCTTAAGGTGTGCTTCCAATGCCTGGACTGTCCATGGGGTGCACTAGAGTGGGTGTCACTGGGCCCAGCATGCAACCACAATCTGGCACTGGCAGGGGGGGACACTCACTGGAGGAAGAGGATCTTGATGCAGCTGCTGAGGCCACAGATGAGTACAGTAGTGAGTCAGAAGAGGAGCATCATGAGGAGAATGCTTAGGGTGTGGAGGCAGACATTTGGTAAACTCCAGGGAGGCAGGGACACCTTGATCCAATGCTTGGTTCAGCTCGGCTGCCAAAGATCAGCTGCAACTGTAAACCAGGGCTGCTGCCTCCCTCCCAGATATCTGAAATGTCCTTTTAATTTGTACCCAATGTTCACTCAGTGCCTGTGCAATAAAGTTCAGAGCCACTCACGTCCAGCATTGCATACTGGTGTACCCTGGACCAAAAGTAAAGCTGGAGCATACTCGAGCCATGATGACAAAAACAACCTTTATCTCATTTTGACTAACAAAAATTAAAACCTTCTGGTTTTCAATCTCAGACCATTGAATATAAACCAAACAAATGACTTGTGACCTGTCCCTCTTATGCTCATGGTGCCACTCCTTCTGGCTGGCACTGACATTGGAGACAGCCTGCTGACTGTCCTGTTGGCTTTGACAACCTTGGTGGCCATCCTCTGGCCAGTGGAGCTTGTGCTGGGAGTGGCCAGTGCCATGGCTGGCATCTCTCCAGTCATCACAGCCTCATCAGATGCCAGTCATTGGCAGAGGAGCTGCTGCTGTCATCGTGTGCCCTCAGATGAGCCTATAGAGATGACAAATTTGACGATGGCTCTAGACCTCCCTGCTCACGATATATGGATGGATACACACCTAGGTAGGATACTGGGTGCCTCATCCATCTCCCACACTGGTATTGACCACCTGAGGTCATTGCCTGAGAGATCTTGCAGGTTCAAGAGAAACAGTAGAATCACCTGGACCTGCCTCCATGAGTATCTCAATGGAGGAGGCAGTGTGCTCGGCCATGAGGATCAAAAGTGCTCAAGCTCCACATGGACTCGTCCACAACAGAGACCCTCGTGGATCGCCATCAGATCCTGCTGGACATCAAGCATCTGCCCTCTAAAGGATGACTCCAGAGGCTCATCAGCCTTCGACCCAGCATCCTGGTCTCCAGCAGTCCTCTGACTGCAGGTACCCTGGGTGCACACTGCCTCCACATGCAAGTCGAGGTGAGTGTGAAGTGCCCTTGCCAATGTGCACTAACATTCTAGCTGTTGATCTAATGCCCACTGTGGTGCTGGTCCCTGGTTCAGAGTGGGTGTGACACTGGTGCTAATGAAACCCAGTGCTTGTCTGGCATTAGGGGTGGCTCTTGTGGGGGTGGGGGGGGGTGGATGTGGAGAGTACATGCTGGTAACTTAAAATGCCCTTGTTCTCTCTAAGTCATCACACTCACTGCATGAGATCTGTATCATGGTCACATCACCTTTCAATGATCAATGGGGACTCCAGATTTGAGGCTTGTCTCAGACTACACTAGTGAGACACACAGTACTCTTAGCTTCATCTGGCACCCCCATGCCCAGTGGTATGTGGAACATGCAGCTTTTTAGTTTTAGGGCATCCTGCTTGAATCAAATCAGGTTGGGCAGGCCTCTACCTGTATGTGACCTCTCAATTGTTTATGGTTCATCTTCTCCTGAAAGGATAGAGGAGCATGGATTAGTCCAGTGTCTCTACCTGCAGCGCCACTGCAGCCTGGCCAACCCCAGCTGTGGAACACCTCACAGGGTATATCCATGTCATGGCCCTTGAGTCACAAGGCACTCAGTCCAAGCAGCCAGGAATCACCCCCTTTGTAGCTCCAGCATAATTGATAGTTGGCACTCAGACTCCAGCACCCCTGAGGTCCATGGGGAGTGGATGGCCACACCATAAACACATCTGCACACTAATCCATGCCAACATGGGTCTTGCCCTTCCTGAGCACAAGGTCATTGAACCTCTTCCAGCACTGCACCACACATCATGGCTGCTAATCAGCACTGCAACCTCCTCCCATGCCCTCTTGGTGAGGTGTAGTGGGCTCCTCCCAACTCTAAAGACAAGGGTGTCCCTCCTGACAGGACTGCAAGGCCCCCCGCAAGTGCCCACCTGACCTGCCCTCCCACATGGCGTCTCCAGCCGCACCTGACTCTCTCACTTTAGACAAGGAGATAGAGACGTTCTTCTGCAGCAGCATTCAAGGGGCTGGCTATGCTGTTTCTAAACTGGCTACTGGGTCACCTTTGGCCCCTGCCTGGTCCTTCCTGACCAGTGGGCAGCCGCGTATAATGCTGGGTGGGCCTTAATTGTCTGCCAGCTTAAAATCACAAGCAACGGCCTGTTTACTGGCTGATCCTGGGCCCGCCGAGCCGAGAATCCTGCCCATGGTTTCCTGATTTGTCTTCCTCCCTCCTTTCTTGAACAGAGGTGTTACTTTTGCAACTTTATAACCCACTGGAACAATTCCACAATCTAGGGACAGAATTTTCAGGGGGATGTGTGAGGGGCCGGACCCCGCATGTCAGTGTTTAAAAAGGCGCGAGCTGATGTCGGGCGAGTGTCCCAATGTCACCGCGCACCATAGCGATATTTAGCTGGGCGGGTGCACTAAGTGTGACGTGCACCTGCTATTAATTAAAGGGCTTGTTAAGGCCCTTAACTCAGCAATTAATGCTGATTGAGGTTCCCGTGTGATCTTCAGCTCGGCCAACGGGCAGGCGGCTTCTTAACAAAACTCCTCCACAGACGGGATATGTGGGCTCAGTGGGGGTGTCTGTTTTATGTGAAATATATGGAATCATAGAAAAGTTACAGCACAGAAGGAGGCTCTTCGGCCCATCTTGCCCATGCCAGCCAGAGGACACCCAGGTGCCCTTTCTAATCCCACCTTCCTGCACCCGGCCCATAGCCCTGCAGCTTACAGCACTTAAGGAGCAGATCCAGGTACTCGAGTTGAGTTTCTGCCTCTACTACCAACTTGGGCAGCGATTTCCACACACTGTACCCTTTCTTTAAAAGTTCTTCATGTCTGCCCTGCACCTTCTGCCACTTATCTTGAATCGGCATCCCCTGGTTCTAGAATTCTCCACCAAAGGAAACAATTTTATCCTGTCCACTCAATCTATCCCCTGATTAATTTTGTACACTTCAATCAAGTCACCTCTCAGCTGCCTTTGTTCTAAGGAAAATAACCCCAACCTATCCAATCTCTCCTCCTAGCTACACTTTCCTAACCCTGGCAACGTTCTTGTAAACCTCTGCACACTCTCCAGAGCTATTACGTCCTTCCTGTAATGTGACCAGAACTGTGCACAATACTCCAGTTGTCTCCTCACTAGTGTTTTATACAATTCCAACATCAGATACTTACATTTATACTCTATACCTCTGCCAATGAAGGAGAGCATTCCATATGCCGCCTTTACAACCTTGCCTACTGGAACTGCTGCACTCAGCGACCTGTGTACTTGTAAGCCAAGATCTTTCACTTCATCCACTCCTCTTAGTATAATCCAATTTATTGTGTAATCCCTGCAACTGTTTGACCTTCCTAAATGTATAACCTCACACTTCTCTACATTAAAATCCATCTGCCACTTTACCGCCCACTCCACCCCATATATCGTTTTGGAGATTATGGCTATCCTCTACACTATCCACTACTCAGCCAATCTGTGTCATCTGCAAATTTCCCAATCGTGCCCCCCACGTTCACATCCAAATCGTTAAAATATAAAACAAACAGCAAGGGTCCCAACAGTGAGACCTGTGGAAAACCACTGGAGACAACTTTCCATTTGCAAGGGCATCCATCGACAATTACCCTTTGTTTCCTGTTACAAAGCCAACCTTTTATCCATTTTGGCACATTACCCTGAATCCCATGGGCTTTTAACTGGCCAATCTGCCACATGGGACCTTGTCAAATGCCTTGCTAAAATCCATGTACACATCCACTGTACAACCTTCAACCCTTCTTGTCACTTCCTCAAAAGAATTCAATCAAATTTGAGGCAAGACCTTCCTTAACAAATCCATGCTGACCATCCCTGACTAGTCCATGCCTTTCCACATGACAGTTAATCCTATCTCTCAGGATTGATTCTATTTGCTCACCACTGATGTAAGACTAACTGTCCTATAATTATTTGACATTTCCTTTGATCCCTTTTTAAACAATGGAACTAAGTTTGCATTTCTCCAGTCCTCTGGTACCTCCCTTGTATCTACTGAAGATGATTGGAAAATCATCCTCTGAGCATCTGCTATCTCCTCCCCTGACTTCCTTCAGCAGCCTCGGAAACAATCCTTCTGGCCCTTGTGACTTATCAACTTTCAAGGATTTCAACCCTTCGAGTACTTCCTCTCTCTTTGACTAGCCCGTCCAATATCTCGCAGTGTTCCTCCTGGACTACTATATCTACATCCTCCCTTTCCTTTGTTGTCACGGAGACAAAATATTCATTCAAAACTCTTCCCACAGCCTTTGCATCTACACACAAGTTTCCATCTCTGATAGGTCCCACTTTTTCCTTAACTAACCTTTTGGCATTAATGTATTGGTAAAACATCTTTGGGTTATCTTTAACTTTACTTGCTAATCTTTTTTCATGCCCTCTTTGATTTCCTTATTTCCTCTTTTACTTCCTCCCTCTGCTTCCTATATTTGTCTAGGCTACCTGCAGTGCTTAGTTCTTTGTGCCTATCGTACACTTTCTTTTTCTGTTTGATCTTCCCCTGTATTCCTCTAGACAACCAGGGGGTTTAGATTTGACAGGACCACTCTTATTTTTGTTGGGGACATGTTTACTTTGTAAAATTAGAATCTTGCTTTTTAGTGCTTCCCACTGGTTTTCCACTGCTTTATCCCCCAGCAGTGTTGTCCAGTCCACCTCAGCCAATCCCTTCTCATTTCGGCAAAATTTGCCTTTCCCCTGTTCAAGACTTTTACTCCTGCTTTCTGTCCTTTTCCATGGTAATGCTAAATCTAACTGAATTGTGATCACTGTCACTTCACCCACTTGCCCTTCTTCGTTCCCCAAGACTAGGTCTAGAATTGCATCTCCTCTCGTTGGGTTTGTCACTAATTGGTTGATAAGATTTCCCTGGACACACTGCTTGAATTCTTCTCCCTCAGTGCCCCTTATATTGTTTGACTCCCAGTTGAAGTCTCCTACTATTATTGCCCCCTTGTTCTTACAAGCAGAAATTTGCCTACATATTTGTTCTTCTATCTCCCTTTCACTATTTGGGGGTCTGTAGTATATTCCCAGTAGTGTGACTGCCCCTTTCTTTAATTGTTTCTAAGCTTAATCCATAAAGCCTCATTTGTTGACCCATTTAGTATATCATCCCTTCCCACAACTGGAATTGATTTTTGAACGATTAGTGCTACCCGCCTCCTCTTTTATCTCCTACTCTATCATGTCTGAAGATTCTATAACCAGGGATATTAAGCTGCCAGTTTTGTCCTTCCTTTAGACATGTCTCCATTATAGCAATGGCATCCTGCTGCTATGTGTCTACCTGTGTCCTTAACTCATCTACCTTGTTTGTAATACTCCTTGCATTGAAGTATAAACAGTTTAACCCTGTCAATTTCCCTTGCTGGACACTTGGTAAACTTTGCTTCTCCTGTAACTCCTTGTCTATCACAACATCTCTGGCTAATGTTCTACTTCCATTTGTCTGATCTGCATCTCTCCTATCTGACTCTACTCCTGGGATCCCAACCCCCTGCCACACAAGTTTAAATACTCCCCAACAGAACTAGCAAAAGCCCCTGCAAGGACACTGGTCCCAGCGCTGCCTGGGTGCAGCCTGTCTGATTTGTACAGGTCCTACCTTCCTCTGAACTGGTCTCAGTACTTCAAGGGTCTGAATCCCTCCCAGCTACACCATCTCTCCAGCCATGTGTTCATTTGGTCTATTCTCTAATTCCTGCTCTCGCTAGTATATGGAACTGGGAGTAATCCTGAGATTACTACATTTGAAGTCCTGCATTTTAGTTTATCTCCTAACTTCCTGTACTGAGCATGCAGGTCCTCATCCCTTCGTTTGATACTAATGACACAGGTAATGTGTACCATGACCACTGGCTGTTTACCTTCCTTCCCCAGAATGTCCTGCAGCCGCTCCGTGACATCCTGGACCCTGGCAACAGGGAGACAACAAACCATCCTTGAATCACATCTGTAGCCACAGAAGTGTCTGTCTGTGCCCCTAACTATTGAATTCACTATCACAAAAGCCCTGACACTTGTTTTCCTTCTGCCCCTCTGAGCAGCAGAGCCACCCACGGTGCTGTGAACTTGGCTGTTGCTGTTTCCCCTGAGAGGCCATTTCCCCAATAATATCCAATGTGGTATATCTGTTAGAGGAGGGATGACCACAGGGGACTCCTGCACGACCTTCCTGAGTCTTTTACTGTCCTGATGGTCAGCCATTCCCTTTCTGCCTGTGTAAACTTCACCAGCGGTGTGCCCACCTCACTAAACGTACTATCCATGACTTGCTCAGCATCGCAGATGCTCCAGTGAGTCCACCCGCAGCACCAGCTCTGAAATCTGGTAAGCGAGAAGCTGCATTTGGACACACCTTCCGCACACATGGTCACCATGGATGCTGGAAGTATCCCTCATTTCCCACATCCTGCAGGAGGAGCATATCACAGGTCTGAGTTCTCCTGCCATGACGTCCCTCTCGATTAAGCTAGTTATTCCCTTAAATACACTAGCTCAGGGCCTTTAGCTAGGAACCTTGTTTCTTGACTAAATATACTTGTACAATACTACGCTATACTTTTTTTAGCTCCTACCTCAGTATTAAGCAATGAATTATTTAAATAGATTGGGGGGGAAAAAACTCACCAGAATCTAATCACCAATTGGCTGCTTTTATAAAAATCCATTGTGTATCCCTCTTAGATCTGCTGCACTCAAGGTACTGCCTCGCCCTCTCCCTTTTTTGTTTTGAGGACGGAGGGATTGAAACATGACAGAAATGTACTGTTTGGGGCTAGTCCGTTCTTTGACAGTGGGGGGTCCTCGATCCCCTTCTGAGTTGCGGTGACTGTGCTGACTTCTCCCAGAATGCTTCTCAGTCACATCTCACTACCTCCCTCTTTTTGGATTTATTGTAGAAAGTGTTTTAAACTTGGCTGTGTGATCTGTAGCAATTCAGAACCAATTCCAGCAGCTTTATCTGTACTTTGGAAGCTTCAGCTCAGCAGTCTGCAGACGGTAATCTTTCTCGGACCTGCAGCTTTCCAGAGGCCTCCATTTAGCCTGGGGATATGTTTCTGATCTCTCCACTGGAGGCAGCTCCTCGGAGGAAGGGAGGGCCAGAATAAGGAGGCCAGGAGTGGACAATCAGTCTCCAGTGTAGCCACCTTTGGGAGGATAGGCACAAGGGGTGCAGGGTCAAGAGGTAGTCCAAGCTGGAAGGGGCCACAGATCGCCACTATCCTGCAAGGGTTTACAGGCATAGAAGCAGCTACCTCAATGAGTGAGGTGCAGTGCCAAAGGAGGCTCCAACTGTCAAGGGAAACGGTCAACTACACCTGGCAGATTATTTTTCCCGGAGATCTCCCCTAACTGTGTGGGTGGACACCCTATCCAGCGGCGCTCAAGCTCACAGTTGCCCTCCGCTTCTATACCTCTAGCTCCTTCCAGGGCTCGGTTGGTGATCTTTGCTGTGTCTCCCAATCAGCTGTCCACACTTGTGTCAAGCAGGTTACAGACGCTCTGTTCAGATGGACATTGACCTTCATTCACTTCCACTGTGACCAGGCACAGTGAGCCAGAGGCTTCGTGGCCATTGCTGGCTTCCCCCATGTCCAGGGTGCTATAGACTGTACACATGTGGCCATCAAGGCGCCAGCAGGTGAGCCCGGTGCCTTCGTCAACAGGAAGGGCTTCCACTCCATGAACGTGCAGATAGTGTGATCACAGGATGCAGATTCTACAAGTCTGTGCGAGGTACCCAGGCAGTTCCCACAGCACCTACATCCTCAGACACTCCCAGATGTCAGTGCTCCTCTGCTTTGGCTCAGCTGGATGGATGGCTGCTGGGTGACAAGGGCTATCTCATCATATGGTGGCTCATGACACCTCTCCACCATCCAAGAACAGAAGCTGAGCAGGGATACAATAGGAGCCACGGCTCCACAAGGGCTGTGGTGGAGAGAGAATCAATATTCTCAATGTGCTTCCGATGACTGGACTGCTCGTGTCTGAGGGATCTTGCGCTCTCCACAATCTTGCGATGGAAAGGGGGGATGCAGTTGACGATGAAGACTTTGACGCAGTGGATGAGGCTGCACATGATGAATCCAGCAGTGTCTCAGGATGAGGAAGCACAGGGTGATGAGGGGCAGCACGCTGACCCGCTACTACACCAAGGAGGCAGGGACACCAGGACAATTTAATCCAACAAACCTTCAGCTAGCTCCACACACGTGGATCAGCAGGACCAGCATTGCCTGAAACTTCCACATGTGGCACTTAGGTGCTACATCTTCCACCTCATCAGCTGCAGCTAAGGGCTTAGTACAGAAACATCAATGTCCACTCAAACACATGTCTGTGAAACTAACAAATGCAGCACAGAGGAGCCACCCTCAGCCATGTTAACACGTGGATTTTATTTCCATCCATATGGTGCAACAAAATTAATCAATGTTGTTCCAATGTTAAAAAATAAAAATTCCCTAATCTCAGGGCAACAAAATCACCAGTGACAAACCTGTGGAGCGGCTAATGTGCCTTATGCTTACGTTTACGGGCGCTATGTCTTGGTACTGCTCCATTGCTCAGTGGTTTGTGAGACAGCCTGCTGACTCTGCTGTCCTGTTGGCCTCTGACCTTGGTGGGCATCCTCTGGCCCGTGAAGCCTGTGCTGTCCCCACCTGGGAGGGAGTGACCAGTTCCAGAACTGGCACCTCCCCAATTGTCAGTCTCAATGGATGCAGCGGTCACTGTCAGAGGAGCTGCTGCCCTCATCTGGAGATCGAGAGGAGCTCAGACAACAGGCAGCTGCTGTGCTGTGAGGTCACATTGGACCTCCCTGCCCACTGCAGATGGATGGGCACTGAGCTGGGACACTTGGTGCCCAGAAAATCTCCCACATTGTGAATGACCACCTGTGACCAGTAGCATTGAGAGAGCTTGCAGGTCTGAGCATAACCTCAGCAGAAGCTGATTATTCTGCTGGAAGCCCCTCCATGAGAGTTGCCAATCTCTCAATGGAGGAAGCCTGAAGCTCTGTCCTGAGGTTCATGCCATCACTGACACTCTGCCTGGATTCCTCCACCACAGAGACCAACTGAAACACACACTCATGCAACCCTGTTAGATGCTCCTGTGTGCAGGGCTGCTTTTCCTGCAGTTGCTGCATGGCAGACGTCTCCAGAGGCACATCACAGCCAGACTCAGCATATGCCTGGTCCCCTACAGTCCTCCGGCTGCTGGCACCATCAGCACTCCATCTGTGCCATCACCTCCAACAATTGTCAAGTGCCCTCTCCACTGTGTCCCAGGGCACTAGCTGATGTTAATTCCCACTGACGTGGTAGTTGCTGCACTGGTGCCTGCCTCTCTGAAATGGTGTGACGTTCATGACAATTGACACCCTTCAGGTGCAGAAGGGGGGCTCTGGACATGCTCATTGCAGCCGTGCTCTGGTGATACTGAAACTAACAACGAGACTGGATCATTCGGCATTGACAGTGACACACACTGCAATCCTTTTCCCCCAGGCTCAATGCACTCAACCTTCAAGAACCTAAGGAGATGAACATTGGTGTGGTGGTAAATAATAAAGAGGAGGCCCAAACGTTACAGGTGGATACAGACAGGCTGGCCTAAGGAATGCCACATGGAATGTTATGTGGACAAGTGTTTGGTTAAGTACTTAGGCAAGACAAGCAAGTATTTGGAATATAGGAGAAATGGTAGGACCATGGAAAGTAAGGATGATCACTGGGAACTTGCTGGGTATGTCGACAGGGCTGTTAAGGTAGCAGAATAGAAATATAAGGCGTTTAACAAGGTAAAAGCCAGACTTGCCTTTATTAGCCAAGGCATAGAATGTAGGAAAAGGGAGGTCATGTTACAAGTGCAGAAAACACTGTCGAGGCCACAGCTACACTTCTGCGTTCAGTTGTGACCTGCGCTTCGTGGGAGGGATGGGATTGGAGTGGGGAGAGTGCAGAGATTCCTGACCAGGATGCATGCTGGCCTGGAGAGTTGGGAGTTATGAGGAAACATTACAAACACTAGCCACATTTGCAGTGGAGCACCGGAGATTGACAGGTCACATTATTGACCCTCGTGCTGTTATGAGGGGCATAGACCAGGTGGACAGAAGACAACATTTCCCCTTGGCAGAGGGATGACTAATGTGGTGGCATTTATTTAAGGCAAGGGGTATGAGGTTGACAGGTGAGGTAATGAGGAACTCTTGGACAGAGTAATGTTGGACACAGTGGTTGATAGGATGGTGGAAGCACAAACCCTTCTAAGATCCAATAGGTGTTTGGATGTGCAGCAGTGATACCATGGCATGTTAGGCCATGGGGATAGTGTCAGAAATGGGATAAGGCAACTTTGGAAGGTGCTAGAGATGTGCATCCTCAAGGGGCTGAGGGACCGGTGTATGACCCACACGTCTGACTGTATCAGTCTGTGAATGAGCAGTGTTGCTGCATTAACGATTGCAGCAACCATCAGTGCTTTGGATGGTGGGCAGACAGAGTGGATGGGACTGTGGGCCTCAAATATCTGCCTGCTGTACCCCCAGCCTCACTGACACCTGCTGACCTGGGCGCAGGGCAGGTTTCCAACTCCAGAGCCTGCTCTTCAAAATGGCTGGAAAAGAGAAGCATAAGCTGGTCAAGAGCGCGTGAACACTTGTATGTGTGTGCATTTTTCTCCTGCAGAACACCACCATTTATTGGGGCTGATTACTCATGTACTCTGCACGTGCCCCCTGCACCCCAACCACAGTGGCCCATCTGAGGCCTCCAGTGCCTCCTGTCCACACTACTGGTGATCAGTCACACAAAGATACAAAGGATGGTATGACTGCTCTTAACCCTCTTTTCTCCTCCCTCACCTTGGGCACATTCTGCATCCATCATTTTGAATAACACATGGGTCTTAGCTCCCATGGCCAGGAGACGCAACTAGATGCAGCGCTGAGGGCACCAGATGGCTCTTGGCCACAACACCTTGAGACACCCCCTCCATCTCATCACTCAATAAGACGTGTGTTGGAGTTCTCAGTATGTGTCTAGCTGTTTCCCCTGCAGGCTGCCCCCAAACTAACGTGTGACGAAGACCAACACATTGGGGAGAATCCGTCTTATCAACCACTAAGGCTGATGTGAGCATGGTGACCATCTGCTTGACCACCCAGCGTGTGCCAAATGTCCAACATAAGTCAGTGCATTCATGACACTAAGACATGGGTGGTGGGGGGGTTACTCAAAGGCTAAAGCTACCTGCTGGGTTTAATGGCCAAGGCCAACATGTTCCTCACCCTTCCAGAACACAACAAATTGCTGAAATGCTTGCAACACTGGATCCACATTCGGCGCACAACATCCCTGGAACTGACCACCTTGGTCACCGCCTCCCAAGCACGCATCATCTTGTCAGGCCCCCTCCTCCCAACCTGGGGAAACAGAACCTCTCGCCATGCTGCCGCCACTTCGAGGGGCAGCAAGGCAAGCATCAGAGAAGTGAGGGCACAGCGGTCCACATGCTGCAGCCTGGCCTGCTCCTGGCCCCCTGCGGTACCACCTATAGCTGGCCATGGTGATCAGGATAAAGGAGACTGCCTTTTTTTATGCAGACGGCCAGATCCCCATTGGGACCTGGTGGTCTGTGCGTGCCCGCTGCAATTTTAAATGTCCTGCTCTCCACAGGAGTGGGAAATGCACTGGGCGGGGCCTTAATTGACCCACCCACACAAAATGGCGGTGCGGTCCCGATGGCAATCATGTCTGTGGCCTCCAGCGATTGGGTCAGCTCCACCTGCCAAACAGAAAATTCAGCCTAATATTCTAGGTGTGGTCTCACCAAGGCCCTATATAATTGCAGCAAGACATCCCTGCTCCTGTACTCAAATCCTCTGGCTATGAAGGCCAACATACCATTTGCCTTCTTTACCGCCTGCTGCACCTGCATGCTTACCTTCAGCGACTGGTGTACAAGGACGCCCAGGTCTCATTGCACATTCCCCTCTCTTGATTTATAGTCATTCAGATAATTTGCCTTCCTGATTTTGCTACCAAAGTGAATAACCTCACATTTATCCACTTTATACTGCATCTGCCATGCATTTATCCACTCTCAGCTTGTCCAAATCACACTGCAGTATCTCTGCATCATCCTCACAGCTCACCCTCCCAGATTTGTCATCTACAAATTTGGAGCTATTACATTTAATTCCCTGATCTAAATCATTATATATTGTGAATAACTGGAGTCCCAGCACTGATCCCTGCAGTACCTCTCTAGTCACTGCCTGCCATTCAGGGGAAAAAGAGCCATTTATTCCTACTGTTTCCTGTCTACCAACCAGTTTTCTATCCATCTCAATACGCTAACTCCAATCCCATGCATTTTAATTTTACATGCCAATCCCTTATGTGGGACTTTGTCAAAAGCCTTCTGAAAGTCCAAATAAACCACATCCACTGGCTTCTCATCAACTCTACTAGTTACATCCTCAGAATTCCAGTAGATTTGACAAGCAGGATTTCCTTTTCATAAATCCATGCTGACTCTATCCAATTCTGTCACTGTTTTCCAAGTGCTCAGCTATTAAAGCTTTTATAATGGACTCTAGAATTTTCCCCACCCACTGACATCAGGCGGTCTGGTCTATAATTCTCTGCCTCCCTTTTTTTAAATAGCTTAGTTACCCACCAATCTTTAGGAACTTTTCCAGAGTCGATAGAATCTCAGAGGATGACCACCAATGCATCCACTATTTCTAGAGCCAGTTAAGTAATCTGGGAATGTAGATGATCAGGCCCTGGGGATTTATCTGCCTTCAATCCCATCAATTTCTCCAACACCATTTCCCCTACTAATACTGATTTCTTTCAGTTCCTCCCTCTCTCCTAAACCCTAAACCTAACATTTCTGTCATGTTATTAGTATCGTCCTTTGTCAAGACAGAACCAAAGTAAATATGTAGTTGGTCAGCCATTTCTTTATTCCCCATTATAAATTCCCCTGTTTCTCTGTAAGAGACCTACGTTTCTCTTCACATACCTATAGAAACCTTTACAGTTTTTATGTTCCCCACAATCTTACACCTGTCCTCTCTCTTCTCTGTCAATCCCTTGTCCTCGTTTGCTGAATTCTAAACTGCTCCCAATCCTCAGATCTGTTGTATTTTCTGACCAATTTGTATGCCTCTTGGATCTAATATGATCTCTAATTTCCCTTGTAAGCCATGGTTTGGCCACCTTCCCTGTTTGACTTTTGTGCCAGACAGGAATAAACAATTGTTGCAGTTCCCCCATGGGCTCTTTGAATGTTTGTTTGCCATTGCCTATCCACCATCATCCCTTTTAACTAACGTTTCCCAATCCATCATAGGCAACTCGCTCCTCATATCATCGTAGTTTAAGATTCAGGACCCGAGTCACAATCAGCTACATCGCTCTCCATCTTGATGAAAAATATTATTATTATGGTCACTCATCCCCAAGGGACCCTGCAACTAGATTGTCAATTATTCCTCTCATTACACAATGCCCAGTCTAGCATAGCCTGTTCTCCTCAGTTGTTCCAAAACAACCATCCTGTATACATTCCAGGAATTCCTCCTACAGTATTGTTACTAATTTGATTTTCCCAATCTATATGCAGATTAAAGTCAACAATAATTACAGATGTTCCTTTAGTGCATGTGTCTCTAATTTCCTGCTAAATGCCATTCCTAACATCACCACTACACTTTGGGGTCTATACATAACCCCCACTAATGTTTGCTCCTGTTTCTCCACTCTACCCATACAGATTCCACATTGTCAGAGCTAATACCTTTTCCTCACTAGTGCGCTAATTTCCTCTTTAACCAGCAATGCAACTCCACCACTTTATCTTTTGTCTGTCCTTCCTAAACACTGAATACCCCTGGATGTTCAGTTCCCATCCCTGGTCACCTTGCAGCCATGTCTCTGTAATCCTGACTATATCATACCTGTTTACATCTATTTGCACGGTTAATTCATCCACTTTATTGTGAATGTTCCTAAGGCTTTGTGTCTTAACCTTGAGGCTTGTCTTAATGTTACTTGTCCTGTTCCCACTATTTCTCACTGAGGCTGTGTTTGATTCTTGTCCTTGATTTCTGTATCACTTTATTTATTTCCCATCCCCCTACCATTTTAGTTTAAACCCTCCCCAAACACTCAAATATTCCCCCCCCCAAAAAGACATCAGTCCCAGTCCTGCCCAAGTGTAACCTGACCAGTTTGTACTGGTCCCACCTCCCCCAAAGCCGGTCCCAATGTCCCAGGAATCACCCTCTCTCCATCTCTTCAGCCACGTATTCATCTGATATATTCTGGAATGTCTACTCTGACTAGCACGTGGCACTGGTAGTAATCCTGATATCACTACTTTTTGAGGTCCTACTCTTCAAATTACTTCTGAACTCCCTAAAATCTGCTCCCTACATTTCTATATGACCTCATCCCTTTTTTAAACCTGTCATTTGTACCAATGTGTACCATGACCATTGGCTGTTCAACCTCCCCCTTCAATATCCTGTAGTCCTGAGACATCATTAACCCTAGCACCAGGGAGGCAACATACCATCCTTGATCTCATTTGCAGCCACAAACACCTATCTATTCCCCTTACAATGGAATCCCCTATAACTATTGCATTTGCACACTTTTTACTCCTCCCCTGTGCAGCAAAACCAACTGCGGTGCAACGTATTTGGCTGTTGCTGATTTCCCTGAGGCCATCTCCCTCAACAGTATCCAAAGCGGTATATGTTTTGCAGGGGAATAGCCACAGGAGATTCCCGCACTGTCTGCCCAGTCCTCTTGCTCTGCGTGGATGGTCAGCCACTCCCTGCCTGCCTGCGGTGTGTGCACCTCTCTATGTGCTATCCATGATACACTCTGCCTCACGGATACTCCAGTGTCCCCATCCATCGCTCCACCTCTGAAACCCGAGCTTCACAGAACAGCAGCTGGGGAGACTTCCTGCACACAAGCTGGTGCCAGGAACTGGAATTGTACCAAGCTTACCACAAAACAGGAGCACACCATGGCTTTGAGCTCTCCTGCCATGACTTACACCTTTTTTAAATTAAGCCTTTTGGAAGATACTTAATATCAAATAAAATCCATTACTTGAGGGCTCTTGTTCCCTGCTCCTTGTTACAGAATATAGCCCTTACAAACAATGAACAATGAAATAAGCCCTTAAACTATAAGCAATAAAAATAGGAAATACTTTCATGACCATACTCATGGTACTCAAAGGTTTACCTCGTTCCCTCTTCACTGAAATCTCTCTGTCACCAAACTCCAAATTAAGTACTCTACAGCAACCCAAAACAGCACTCCAGTGCAGACACCCTGTATACATGGACTCCACAAGACTGCAAAAGGGGCAGGTATCTTGGAAGTCCATGAACCGACACATCCTGCGGTTGTACGGGACTGCTGCGTGTAACAACCTCCTCCCCAGGAGCCTGGAAAGCTGGAGGACACCTCCAGGTCACTAAACACGAGCACATCATTGGCGTAAGCCAAAAGGACCACCCCGATGCTTGGCCCGCACAGAACCAGTTCCAGCAACCTCCTCCAAGAGGCGCAGGAAAGGCTCCACACAAATAGAATACAACTAGCCAGACAGTGGGCAGCCCTGACGTACCCCTCTCCCAAAGGGAAGGGGCACCGTCAGGGACCCGTTAACCTTCACTGGACACTCTGCGGAAGTGTAAAGAAGTTGGATCCGGGAGACAAAATTCGTCCCGAACCCAAATGCTTGCAGAGTTCCGAGTAAGTATCCGTGATCCACCCTGTCTAACGCCTTCTGATCAAGAGACAGGAAGGCGCTTGACAGACCAGACCTCTGGGAATAATGCATAATGTCCCGGACCAGATGGATATTATCGAAAATGGTTCGGCTTGGGACGGTGTAGGACTGGTCAGGGTGGATCAGGTGGTCCAGCACGGTGCTGAGTCGAGAAGACATGGCCCTGGCAAATATTTTATAGTCCATGCTGAGGAGGGAGACCGGGCGCCAGTTTTTAAGTAGGTGGTGAACCCCCTTAGGCAGCAGGGCAATGACAACACTGCATCACAAAAGGGGCATCTCCCAGGTTGATACTGGGGGTCTTCCCCAGGATGCCCTGAAGAACTCCACGGTCAGCCCGTCCAGTCCCAGGCCAGGTGGACGAAAACCTGGCGCCAGAATGAGTAAAGGTGGCGAAGGGCCGTGTCCTTGAGGCCGAGCGGGATTGGCACAACCCTGGAGCTGACCTCCCCCAGTTGATGAAGCTGGGGGACCTCCTCCCCCAAAGAGCGGGACTTTTGATAGAAGCGTCTGGGCGGTGGCCTCAAGGGGGTCCACCGCCAGAAAGGTCCCGCCCACAATGAGCCCATTTTGCAGGTCCAGGTGCACCGCCCGCTGGGACCTCGGGGTAAAGAGCTTTGCTGTGCATTGAGGCGGTGACTGTGACCGAGGGGCCGACAACCCAGCCATAGGCCTAACGCAGGCCTCAATCGTCATTTCAGGGTGAGCGTAGCTCTTAACCCCCAAGGCCCTCGTGAGGAGGTGGAAAAGTGATGGGGCCGCAGAAGCAGCTGCTCTCACATCAGTTGTCTTAGGCCCCGCCACCGGTGACAGCATCACCTCCACATTCCCCCGTGAAGGCCAGGCTGCAGGTGACTGTGTATAGCAGCCATAGGGGCTGAGCTACTCCCACCCCGAGACATATAAATAATAGTATCTCTCCCCGAGGGAGAGGGGGAGAAAGGTGGATTAACCTCCCCCTCCTGGATGGTAATAACAGGAGAGGGGTAAAGGACAGGGAGACAGAAGGGGAAGGTGGGTGTCACTCTAAATTGAGCATGGGTCAGGACCGAGACGATCTCCCGGTGGGGGGAGGGCGACGTCTTCACCAGGCAGCCGGTACTGTCTGGCACACAGGAGGTAGCCCTGTCCCTCTTCAGGCAGCACCAGCTACCTGGGCTTAGGCCTAGCATGAAGTGAGAATCAGTGATGGGATGGGGGGGAGGGGTGGTGGCAAGATTTTACACACACCCTTTCTCCCCCAAGTCTCTAGGGCAGTTCTTCAGCCCTCCCCCTACAAAAAGCAGTTCTTCAGCCCCCACCCAACAAATAAAAGCCCAGACACCCACCTGGGATGTTTAAAACAGTCTCTCTGCCTCCTGGCCTCCCTGTCCGGCTGCAGCAGTGTTTTCTCTCCCCCTCTTCTTCAGGCTCCAGCTCCCCAGTAACAGAGGATTTGGGGAAGGCGGCACCCCCAGGAGCAGGAACAGCCAAACAATAGATATCCCAGGAAACAGGAATATAGCAGCAAGAGAGCAGGAGCAGTCAGCAGTAAACATTGAAGGTGAGAGCAATGGAGGAGAATTAACCCTGTCGGAGTCAACCAAATAAACTAAATTAACAGATTTTTAAAGGAAACTTACAAACAGCCAATTAAAATGTGATTATCAAGTTTGATAAAACACCCCAGTCCCTGCGGTGCCCACTGAGCACAGAAGGCCTCGAGAGTGCCAGCAGACACCGCGTGCTCCCTCTCCAGAGATATCCGGCCGCAAACATAACCATAGAAGAGGGACAAACAATCGGGCGGGAACCACCCCCTCGATCGCCCGCTGCCTGGACCTGTTAATAGCCAACTTGGCCAGGCCCAGGAGCAGGTTCACGAGGTCCTCCTCCTTCCTGACCCCCTTCCTGCACCGGGTGCCCATAGATCAGGAGCGTGGGGCTGAAATGCAAACAAAACATTAGTAAAAGTTTTTTAAATAACTAAAAAGGGAGTGCAGCCTACAACACCCTATGTATACATGGTCCACGGACTCCATAAGACCACAAAAAAGGGCACGTGTCCTGAGAGTCTGTGAACCTATGCATCCTCTTATTATAGGGCACTGCTGCATGCAACACCCTCCAACCCAGGTCCCCGATAGAAAGGGGGAGGACACCTCTGTAGAGGGCCTCCCATCGGGGGCCTCCGCCGCCGGACAGCAACAAGGCACGCCAGGGTGTGCCGGGTGGCAGACAAGGGCGAGAAAATGGAAGGTGTGCAGCAGCAGTCAGTTTATAAAAAAAAAAGCCCCTCTTTGCCATGCCAAAAGGCACTGAGGGCATGTCCCCGAGGCAGCTCATATTGCGGGGCACCAGCACCCGAGGGAAGGTTCGGGACTTGGGGCCAATGTGGAATTCTGTCCGAACAGGGGAACGTTCAGACGGAAGACGACCGCGCACCTGGGCCACCTCAAGGCCCAGTGTAATGTCAGGGCTGAGCACGACTGCCCTGAGGTCTCAAATGGCATCGGCTCCTGTGAACATGCGCAGGGACGACGCTGGGGCCGGATGTTAATGTTTTCCCCCGAGACGGTGTCTGCAGGGGTTCGGGGGGGGGGGTGGTTGGGGTGTTTCAGAGGCCATCTTCTTACGGTGCGGGGGCTCTCCCTCCCCCCCGCCTCACCGGCAGCTGAGATGACAGTGGCTGCCGGCGTCGCTTCCCCTTGTGGGGAGGGAGATGGAGGGGCAGTGCCAGCTGCTTGGGTGGGGCTCGTGGCCTTGGAGGTGGGGGCAGTTCTTCCTCACATGCCCCATCTCCTTACAAGCATGGCACCGCACACCCTCCGCGGTCCAGAACACCCGGTAGGCGGTCCCCTCATGGTTTACAGTAAAGGCCCCCTCCAGGCACTCCTCCTGGGCCAAGCGGATGAATACCTGGCGCTGGAAGGAGTACATGTGGCGGAGGGCCCGGTCCTTGAGGCCAAGCGGGATCAGTGCAACCCCTGACCTGACCTCCCCCAGTTTAGAGGTGGGGGAGGAGGAGCTCACTGGGTAGAAAGGATGAGACGTTGGAAATAATGATCCTCTGGGCAGTGGCCTCAAGGGGATCCACCGCCAGAAAAGTCCCGCCCACAGCCCCTTCTGCAGGGCGAGGTGCATTGCCCGCTCAGACCTCAGGAAAAATATGGCCTTTCCGTACATCTTCGAGGCTGCGACTATGGCCGAGGGGCCGACGACCCCAGCCATAGCCTTCACGCAGGCCTCGACTGTCATCTCGGTGAGCGTAGCTCTTCACCCCCAGGGCCCTTGTAAGGAGGTGGAAAGGTGACAGGGCAGTGGGAGCAGCCAGCCCCGCATAGATCTTCTTGTGAGGCCCTGACACCGGTGACATAACCGCCTCCACATTAGCCTTCGAGGGCCCGGTCTTTGGGCCAGAGCCACGCCCACCCTGGGCAGGATTGGCCATTTTTTAATGTTTTTTTTAAATTATATATTTCCTCCCTAGGGAGGTGGGTGGGGGGGAAAGAGGTAGAAATAACCTCCCCCTTTTGTACAGGAGAGGAGGGAGAGGAGTAAAGGACAGGGAGGCACAGGAGGGAAGGGGGAAAAAGTCCAGGTGGGTGTCTCCAATGTTCGATGGAAGTTGGGTGGGCGCCTGATGGTCTTCAGGCAGGGGGAGGTGATGTCTTCACCACTTAAACTGCTGGTCCTACCAGGAAATGGCTGGGTGGGGGAGGGGTGGCAGAAAGATGGTTTTAACCACACACACCCCCCTCTCTTCTTTACCCAAACCTTCCTGCAGTCTTCTTGCCTCACCGTACAAAGCACAGTCTTTAAATGCCCCCACGTTAAACAATAATGTTGTCTTTTTAAGAGTTAGTCCTGGCCTCTCTGTCCTATAGCAGCAACAGAAGCCTTTTTCTTCTCTTCCTCTCTCTCCTTAGGCCCCACAGGGGCAGCAGAAGCAGCAGCAACCCTCAGAAGCAGGAACAGTTGAAAGCACTGAGGAGCAGGAGCACCAACTGCACACACCTTCTCTCCTCTGGATGGAGATTCAGTTTGTTGCTTGATACACTTAGGAATCTTTCAGGTTAAACCAATTAAACCAAATCAATAAAATGAGGACAAATCAAGCACAGCCCCTAATTCAGGTCAGCTGTAAAATTAAAGACAAAATTTAAAGGAAACTTACAACTTTAAACCAAGATGTGA
Source organism: Isurus oxyrinchus (assembly GCA_026770705.1). Classification (NCBI taxonomy): domain Eukaryota; kingdom Metazoa; phylum Chordata; class Chondrichthyes; order Lamniformes; family Lamnidae; genus Isurus; species Isurus oxyrinchus. The sequence goes on from JANJGN010000023.1 coordinate 45,613,270, forward strand.
TTAAAGGGGTCAGTAAAACAGCCCAGTCCCTGCGGTGCCCACCGAGCACGAAAGGCGTCGAGTGCCAGCAGACACCGCGTGCTCTGTCTCCAGAGACACCCGGCCGCGAACGTAGCCGCGGAAGAGGAATAAACAATCGGGCAGGATTTCCCCGTCGATCGCCCACTGCCTGGACCTGGTAATGGCCAACTTGGCCAGGCCCAGTAGCAGGTTCACGAGGAGGTCCTCTTCCTTCCCAACCCCCTTCCACACCGGGTGCCATCCACTTAGGTAGAGATTGAAAGCAATAAGATTCCTAATTGATTGTCCAGCTGAAGCAGCTAATGAGCTGATTGGTAGCTTTTTAAAAGGGCTGTGGTTTGGGAGTTGGAGAAACAGTTTGGGTTTCTGTGTGGATAGGGTGCTCTCTGAACTGAGGGTCAAGGTGGACTGTCACAGGGAAGGGGATTGATAACAGATATAAGTCTAGATTGTTATTGGGAAGCTTTGCCCAACTTAGGTTTGGGTGTTAAAGAAAGAACTTCCAGATTCCTTCCTCAGTCTGTGAAACCAGTTGAAGGTGTTGGAGCAGATTGTTCCTGGCCAACAGCTGGAGTCAAGTTGATTAACTGGATGACATTTTCCTTGTTCTGTATCTCTCTCTCTCTGCACTGGGAATTCTACAAATCCCCAATTCCCAGATGACAACAACCAGCAACTTGAGGGAAAATAATTCCTGTATGAAAGCAGAATTCTGAGTTGCTGGATGAAGCAGTGGCTGATGGGAAAGCTGTCAATATTGGAGAAATGACTATTGTCAGTGATTTGTCCCTCACTATCGATTGTAATACTTCCCAATCAGCTATAGGGAATTAAACTGATATCTGGCTTGTGCTCAAGCTGAGATACTGGTGATGAGGGAGAATTGAGACCAGTCTGTCTTCCAAGTATCCAGTAAGAAGTGACAAAGGTTTCTTTCACAGTGTGAATGAGTGGTCAACATGACTGAGCTGTAGTTAATGGGACAAGTGCCTGATTGTTGACTAGCTCTGACTCATCCCCATGATGTCTCACTTTTGAAAGATTGGAAACAACTTGGCTTAGTTAGTTCCACACTCAAACCTCTGTCTCATTGTAGTATTGAGCAAATGTTACTTCACCACCCGATGGCTGAGACAAACTTGGGTCTTCCCTGTCAGGAGGAGGGATGTTTTAAGGTTCAGTAAATATACCTGAAGAACATTGAGTTTGTATAGTGCTCTCTCAACTTCCAGACCCTTACTCAAGATATTAATTGGTTATTCAGATAAAATGTATTGCCCTATTGACCATAACCAACTGCACAATGATTGCTAGGACATAGTACCACAAGGAGTAGTTGAGATGTTTATTTTCAGATGAAAGCTATCAAGGAAAAAGTTCCAATGGAACTAGTACTAATTGATTCAGCTTTCAATTGGGAAGTGAAGTCCAGTTGTGAATGGGAACCCAGTAGGAAGTGCCAGCTTCCAGCAAGCTGGACCTGTTCAACTTGTGCTTTTCTCTTTTCCCAGGTGTGGTGCAATTGCACCTTAAGCTGTTTCAAGATGAATGAGTTGAATTGGTTCCAGTCCTGAGCTGCATGTATTGCTGGCCCACCGGTTAAAGGCACCAAATCAATCAACTGAAAGTAATGAGACTTTTTTTTGGAACAACTGTGTAGTTGTGATTGTGAAGCAGAACTGAGGTTCCGTGTTGTCTTTGCCTAGACAACACCCAGAATTAAAGTTCTTGGTTTGACCCTGGATCTTCCCAGGAATATAATTAAATGAGCCTTGCAACCTCTTGGGAAACGCCCCTCCTCACTCAGCCCCTCCCTGCAGAGGTGATTGTAGTGTAAAGGGTTAACAGATGGGATAGTGTAAAGGGTTAACAGATGGGATATGGTAACGTATGATGTAGATGTACCACTGACAATGTGTTAGACTTCTCTAGAGGGAGAAAAAGTTGGAATTATGTGTCAAAGCAGCATGCCTGAAACGAGTTAGGCTGTAGACATTAGTATCTGCTTATCTACTGACCAAGACCCATGCCTAGAGTCCAAGACAGAAGGACCCATCTCAGAACAGTGGGTGAAACATGCTACAAATATTAGGTGGATGGGGAGTGAGCAATAACTTACTGAAGCCTTGAAGTTTTAGCTAATAGGAAAGGGACACCCATGACCAGTGGAATGAGGTTTCACAATCAGTGCAGAAGTGGCCTTCAGCCCATTGAGTCTGCACTGACCATGAGAAACATCTGACCTACCTACCTAATCCCATTTACCAGCACTTGGCCCATAGCCTTGAATGTTATGATGTGCCAATTGCTTATCCAGGTACTTCTTTAAAGGATGTGAGGCAAGCTGCCTCCACCACCCTGCCAGGCAGTGCATTCCAGACTGTCACCACCCTCCAGTTAAAATTTTTCCTCTTTGCCCACCGCCGCCCCACCACCCCACCCCCCCCCCCCCCCCCCCCAACCACCTGCCCTTCGCCTAGAACTTCAGTCCCCTCATTACTGACCCCTTCAACAAAGGGAAACAGCTGCTCCCTATCCACCCTGTCCATGCCCCTCAAACTTGTACACCTCAATCAGGTTGCTGCTCAGTCTTCTCTGCTCCAATGAAAACTACCCAAGTCTATCCAAATTCCCTTCATAACTTAAATGTTTCATCCCAGGGAATATTCTGGTGAATCTCCTCTGCAACACCTCCAGTGCAATCACATCCTTCCTATAATGTGGTGACCAGAACTGCACACAGTACTCCAGCTGTGGGTTCACTAAGGTTCTATACAACTCCAACATGACTTCCCTACCTTTGTAATCTATGCCTCAATTGATAAAGGCAAGTGTCCCATATGCCTTTTTCACCACCGCACTAACATGCCCCTCCGCCTTCAGATATTAGAGGGGGAAAAAACTAGATCAAACATGGAACACCCAAAGTGAATGCAATTTAAAATGTGCTTGCAAAGTGACCTTTAGCAGCACTCTGTTTCCTTGGTGAGAGCTGGGAGTTTTGCCCTGGAGTGTTACTGGCATTAATCATATCACTGACATGGGCCCACACCTGGCAGAGGAAGTAAAGGCCTTGGTCACTGACAGAGACTGCTGGAGATGAGGCCCCTGCTGAGCCCCATACAGATGAGCCTCTGGAATCTGCCATTAATGACATGATGGGTGTTGAGATGAGCAGGGGAACATGTGGCAGGGAGGAGTCTGTCCAAGTTCTCTATCTTGGTTCTGGCATACCAGTGTGTGTCTGCCTTGAACAGGTGGCAGCCACCATGGACAGCCAGGTCCAACATAACATCAGTAAATGCTGGATGTGTGGGGAAACCCTTCATTCTGGCACTTGAGCCATGGACAGGGCACTTCAAATTTCCAAGCGCTGCATCCAATCTGGGGTTGAGAGAGGTGCCATTGCACAGAGTGGGAAAAACAGCCAGACAAGGGATAATCATCCCAGTACACTAAGGGTGCCCAGCCATGCTGCCTCCCTCTGCCAGAGACTCCATTGCTTCCAGCAGGTCAGGTGCATCTTCCTTAACATGTTAAGGAGAGGCCCAGGCAATTGAGGATAGTATTCGGCATGAGGCCTCCAGCTTAGCTATGGGTGTCAGGAGAGCATGATGTAGTGATAGGAAAAGAACAATGGGTGCACAAGTGTCAATGATTTCAATGTTATCAGTGATCATGTGGATCTCTGCCCATCTCTGCTGCCCTGAGGGATAGAATTTCAGAAGAGTGGCTTTTAGCTGCATGTGACATCAAGGATTCAGTAAGCGTTGTGTAGACCCTCAAATAGTGTTGGACTGCAGTGGTTTGAGAAGGCAGCTCACCAGAGTAGTTAGGGGTGGGCAATAAATGTTGTAGCCAGCAACGTCCACATCTCATGAATGAAAAGTGGAATGCCCCTTACAGAACATTGTTTGATGAACTTCTGCAAGACATTGTTTGTCTGGAATGTCTCCTTGAGCAGGTTTCATGGTGTCCCCTCAATTGTGTATTGCCCTATGTTTTGGATAGCCCCCCACCATACTACATTCTGCTGCATCCAATGGTAAAGAAGGTCCTTGGGAATACATTGGGTGGGTGGATGGATTCCCAGTTTGGTTTTCAGCCATGTTGCTATTGTTATCAGACTGCTGACTTTAAATTATCCCCTTTCTATCATCGTTGCTGAGTAATACCCCACAGGACCTCAGCAGTTAAAGGAGGGTCACCACCTTGAGCCATTAGGGATGAAAAATAAATGATGCTTTTTTCTGATGCCCACATTCTGTGAATGAGCAAATAGAAAGAAATTGACATCCTAGGGAGCATTTTGAGCCCAATCATGTAGCTTGATGTCAGCCTCCCTCTTTTTGTTTGCAGAATGTGTTGTTTCCAACTTTGGATATAAATTCAACTATCTTGGAATTTACTCACTCACTCTTCTTGTCCTGGTGTTAAGCCTTTGGTACAAGGCAACTTAGGCAGCAGTAGCCTAGATCTCTGAGCAGCAGCAACAACTGTCCTTACCACAGCCAGCTGCCAATCCAAAATGTGCAGAGGATGAACATGAGCTCCAGCTCAAATGAGACAATATCATTTTGCATATGTGATATGTGCTGCCTCCATATGCACCCGCATAACTCCCTAATCCAGTGGATGAGAAACAGAAGCATGATGTCATTAGTGTAAGGGTAAAAACATTGCTTTTATTGAAGACAAATTATATAAACACTTTGTCGCATTTATTTGAACAATTCTTGGAGGGTTGGAAGACCTTTCAGCCATTGGGGACTCATTCCTTGGTGGGTCACCACATGTTTGTAGAAACGCATTCAGCCTCGTCAATCTGCTGTTAGCTAAATTGTGAAGAATACAGCAGACCATCTTGATCCTGGTGAAATGGTCAGGCGAGTATTGGACTGTGCTAACCGAGTGGTACAGGCAATGGAACCTCTTCAGAAGACCAATTGTCTGATCCAGTGTTGGCTCTTGTTGATGCATGGGTAGCATTGTGCTGCCGTTAGGTACTAGTTTGGGGTTTGAGGACTGGAGTCATTAGCCAGGTCTTCAGGAGCTGATTGTTGCGATACCTCCAGAAGATCAGATGAGGGTGGGAACAGTTGTGGCACCTGGGAGTTGTTTAGAATGTGTTTGAGCTCACACAGGGTACCAGGTGTGCATATACAGGAATTGGTACCTGTGAACATTGGGAGTGAAATCCCATCCTGTATGAATCGGGCTGGCTGATGCCAAGGAGGTTTCGGACTGCCATGTTCCTACAACTGATCACCTCTTGGACCTGAGGGGATGTTGTAATAGAAGCAAATCCCATAGTGTAGGCAGCTTGGCTCCCTGGGTCAGTAGTAAACGGTACAAACTCATAGCTTCCTGTAAAGGGCATCTGTAAACTCCCCAATGCCCTTGTGGGTGACTGGTTGGGAATCCCCAGCTAACCTTTTTAAAAAAGTCAGTCATGAAGTGTAATTAGGATTGGGAAGCAGGGCTCTGTCTGGTGCTGACAATCATTCACCTAGAGCAATGAAGGCTCCTTAATGGCTTCGCATTGCTGAAAGTGGGTACACCCAACCTGGATCTCAATGTTGAGAGGCATGAACATGAGAGCCCTTGTGCTGTCCTGGTGCATAATTCATAATGCTCATTACCCAGTAGAGTGTAGGTTGTATTGCTTTTTACTGGCTTCTGTTTGGCTTCACATTCATTTGGGAATGTAAGTAGTACAAGAACTCGTGGAGCCAGGTCAGAGGCCATTCACACATATTTGATACTGAGGATCCTTTTACCTGGGGATAGTTTTACCAACTGAGCATTCCCTTTAGTTCCATCCTTGCCCAACATATTTTGTTGTGCCATTTGAAGTTCATGTTGCACTCTTCCTGCCTGCCCCAGACAGGGTTCCAGCTGTGAGCCGATCTCCCTGCCTCCCTTGGGGAGGCTCCTTATCCTGAACAGATGGCCGCCCTTGGATGACAACCTAATCTGCCAGGCTGTGATTCATAATGGGTGGAACCAGGCCATTGCTGAAGCGTTTGTAAGAAGCATAAAGCTGTGTGTACTTGGCAGAGTTCCAGGAAGTAGCCCACCTTGTCTGGTGCACACCTCTGGTTTATGGCCAGGTTTCTGAAGGCCTGTTTGTTTTCTCTCCCACTCTCTCATTACCAATAAGATTTCAACTATGTAATGGTGGGCTGGAGTTAAGGAATTTGCATGACATGCTAATAACTGCAAAAGAGCTTCCCAACCATTGCCTTCAGGAAGGTCGACTCACCTGAAAGTTGATTTTATCTTTAATACTAAAAGAAGAACCTGCTGCCAGGAATCTGAATTTTGTCTCCCATACAATGAAGTTTCCCCTCCTGTCTTTATTCCTGCTTCAGACAGGCCTGGAAGAATCCACCTGCAGTGTTTGTACAGAAATACCCAGAAACACCAGATATATTAGCATTAACAAAGCTCCACCTTTTTTACAATTGAGTGTTTGTTCCTGCCCAAGAACAGTGTACATAGAGTAGATTCATTTTAATGAGACCTTTATATAATTTCTTTAATCCAGTTACTGGAAATAAAATTATTAGGTTGATTTTTATGTAAGTTTGGGATAAGAAAGTTCCTCCGTTTTAAACTTGTCGACATTTAACAAATACAATTTTGTGAAGACACGGTGACAATCTTCATTAACGGCGTACATAAGACTTATGTAACAGGAGGGGATTAATTTAAATAGCCCTGATTTTCTCCCCTCCACTTGTCTATAAACAGGTTTGTTTTTGATTTGCTCCCCCCAATTTCTATTAATAACCCCATAGTAAACTCGAGGATAAACTCCGGGCAGTTTATTTCCAAACCCAAATGTGAGGGAGGGTAGCAGCTTTGCATCTTCCCTCCTACAGTAAAAGAGGGATGAAGGAGAGATTTACAGAGCAAAGAGGACAGGACAGTAATATTGTTTTCATGTGTCCAGAATCAAAGTCCAATGGTGTATTCTTTCATTGAGCTGGGTGCACTGAAAATTACTGTATATTCACTTTTCCAGTAGAATTGATTTTCATGATGAGGTGCAGAGTTGAATCAATTGTGCAGACCTTACAGTAGAAATGGTCTAAATGGGCCCAGGTATTTGATCTGGGCAGAGCCCATTTTCCTGTGCTGCTGCTTAGGTATGTTAAAATGGCAGACTGGCTTGCTGTACTGCAAAGCTCAATGTAACTAGTTCCACCAACCAGAGGTTCATGTCGCATGACTCCCACCTCTTCAGTGCCTTTGACCAAGAATGTGCACCCCTGTCTGGGCTCCCAGGATGGTTAAATGTTCCAACAATTAAGAATTGAAAGGAAGGTTGTGGGGGTCCCTTGTCCTAGCAGATGAATAGGCTCCAATTGGCCAGGCCTAGCTTATGAAATGCAGATGGTCTTTGTATTGTTGAGTTTGGTCCCTGCAGCCCAGAGGGTTATCAGGATCTCTTCAGAAGTATAAGTTTCTGTGAAACAGTCAGATAGCTCCTTTTGTTCATGGGTCTAGATGAACATGGCTTCAGCCATTTTAAAAAGGTCTTTGTTCAGCTTTAAAATTTGAGATTAACTGTGAGGTCTTAATTTCCCTGACACCTACAAGATTCTTCTGAAGCCCTTAAATTCCAACAAGATTTTCACATTCTTGGTCTTTGTTGCTGACCTATATGGCTCCAGTTATTCATTCCCCAGAATCATTCTTGTGAATCTCCTCTACACCCTTCAATGCCTTGATCCTTCCTCAGTGTTACCCAGAACTAGATGCAGTACTCCAGATGAAGCTTAGCTAGTGTCCTATACAAGTTCAACATGATCTCCTTTACTTTTGTACTCAAAGCCCCTATCAATAAAACCTAAAATATTATATTCTCAATGAGCCATGAGGATAGATTGGAGAAGTTGAAACTCCTCTCCTTGGAGAAAAAAGTAGACTTGATAGAGGTATTCAAGATCCTGAGGGTTATGGACAGAAACCAGTGAGAAACTGTTCCCACTCAGAATCAAGAACGAAGGGGCACAGATTAAAAATAATTGACAAAAAGATTAAGCGATGAAGAGATTTTTATCCAGAGAGTGATGCAGGCAGGTTTGATGAATGTATTCAAAAAGGAATTGGATGGCTATCTGAAAAGAGAATGTGTGCAGGGGAATAGGACAAAAGTTTATCCTTTTACATTAATAGCCAGCTGATCATCTGACTATAGATTTATCAGCACCTGCACTCCAACCCTTAATAGGCCTGGTTAGAATAAGTGTTCTTGATGCAACAGCAGGTTAGGTCACTGCTGGTGCTGCCGGTGTGTTGTGGTGAGACAATCACCTTCCTTATATGATACTGGGCATTGCTCTCCAGAGCTTAAATTGAATGTGGTCTGATTTTAAACCCACTGTCAGAGACAGCATGTTCTGACATGTTATAAGGGCCATCTGAATGCAATGAGGCCTGACACCACTCAATGCCATTCACTCAGTCCACATGTCCTGGTTTGTGGTAATGCAACTTGGTGTATCCCTTCTGTTTTCTGTGCAGAACAGGGACTGGGGTTGTACCACCTTGCAAGACAGGGTAAGCTGCCAGTCCATGCTGGTGTTTGTGCTCCACTTGAACTTCCTCATGTCTCCTCCTGAATCTACCATGGCCATCTATTTCCTTCTCCCTTGTACTTTTCCAGTGTTCCCTTCAATGTATCTATATGATGCTCTTCACTCACTCTGTGGTAGTGAGTTCCACTTTCTGTAGGTAGAAGTTTTGTCTGAAATTCCTTCTGGATTGCTTGGTGACTAACTTGTATTGATGGCCTCTAGTTTGCTCTTCCCAGCAAGAGGAAACCTTTTTTCTCTGTCCATTCTTAACAAAAGCTTCCATAGTTATAAAGACCTCAATGAGACGAGATTCTTGATGCTTGACCATATCTTGTAAAATAATGGTCAGGATCCCAATTGTCTTTTAATTCTTCTCTTCCTGTTATTTTGCCCAGAATATCTCTCATGGGGCAGAATTTCCTGGGTGATGTGGGGATGGCAGAGCCCACACATCAGTGCTTAAAATGTCAGGCGAGCGTCCCGTCATCAGCGTGCGGCATCGCCATATTTCACTCAGTGGGACACGTACCTGCCATTAATTAAAGGCCTCATTAAGGTCCTTTAACTTGCCAATTGTCCAGGATTTTGAGGGGCCCGTGTGACCTTCGGCTCGGCGCATGGGCCGAACGGGCAGGCGGGTGTGATTTTTATAAAAACTCAGGCACTGGTGGGATATGTGGGCTCAGAGGGGTTGTTCATGTTTTTCATGAAGTATTTAATGCAGAAAGTGTTTTAAACTTGCCTGTGATTGTCAACCATTCACATTGATTTCCAAGAGCTTTTTGTGTACTTTGAAACCAGTCTGCAGACAGTTATCTTTCTCGGGCCTGCAGCTTTCCAGAGGCCTCCATTTAGCCTGGGTATAGGTTCTGACATCTCCACTGGAGGCAGCTTGTCTGAGAAGGAATGGAAGGATAGAAAAAGGAGGCCAGGAGTGGACAATCAGCCTCCAGAGGAGTCAACTGTTGGAGGCCAGGCACAGGCACAAAGGGCGCAGGGCCTAGAGGTTGTCTAAGGTGGAAGGGGCCACAGAAGACGCCACTATCCTGCTGGCAGGGTTTACAGGCGGCAAAGCAGCTACCTCAATGTGACTGAGGTGCAGTGCCGAAGTAGGCTCTGTCAAGGGAAACGGTCAACTTTATCTGTCAGATGATTGACCCTGAGATCCTCACCCCCCACCCACCCCCCCAACTCTGTGGGTGGACACCCCATGCCAGCGGCTCTGAAGCGCTGAATTTCCCTCAATTTTTATGCATCTAACTCCTTCCAGGGCTTGGTGGGTGATAATTGTGGTGTCTCCTAATCAGCTGTCCACCCTTGTGTCAAGCAGGTTACAGGCGGGCATTGACCTTCATCCACTTCCGCTGCGACCAGTCAGGTCAGACACTGAGCCAGAGGCTTCGTGGCCATTGCTGGCTTCCCCCATGTCCAGGGTGCTATAGACTGTACACATGCGGCCATCAAAGCACCAGCAGGTGAGCCTGGTGCCTTTGTCAACAGGAAGGGCTTCCACTCCATGAACGTGCAGATAGTGAGTGTGATAACAGGATGCAGATTCTGCAAGTCTGTGCAAGGTACCCAGGCAGCTCCCATGACACCTACATCCTCAGACACTCCCAGTTGCCGAGGCTCTTCAGTGCTCCAGCTCGGCTGGATGGATGGCTGCTGGGTGACAAGGGCTATCCCCTCAGAAGGTGGCTCATGTCACCTCTCTCCCATCCAAGAACAGAAGCTGAGCATTTGTACAACAGGAGCCACGGCACCACAAGGGCTGTGGTGGAGAGAGCCTTTGGTCTTAACATGTGCTTCTGTTGCCTGGACTGCTCGGGGCACACTCCAGTACCCCCATTTTGTGTGTCTCTGATAGTGGGAGCATGCTGTGTTCTGCACAAACTTGCGCTGGAAAGGGGGGACAGTTGACGATGAAGACCTTGACGCCCTGGATACAGCTGCACATGATGAATCCAGCAGTGGCTTGGAGGATGAGGAAGCACAGGGCGATGATGGACAGCACGCTAACCCACTACTACACCAAGGAGGCAGGGACACCCGTGACAATTTAATCCAAAAGAACATTCAGCTAGCTCCACACACATGGATCTGCAGGACTAGCATTGCCTGGGACTTCCACATGTGGCACTTAGGTTCAACATCTTCCACCTCATCAGCTGCAACTAAGGGCTTAGTACAGAAACATCAATGTCCATTCAAACACTCATGATATGTCTGTGAAACAGAGATGCACCACAAAGGAAACACCCTCAGCCGTGTCAGAAAAGTAAACTTCATTATGTCCAGAAAAAGTACACATAATTCTTCTTATTGGAATAGAGAAGTGTGTTCCCTATTCTAGGGCCAACACACAATCACCAGTGACATACCCATTGAGTGCCTAACGTGCCTTATGCTTACGTTCCTGGGTGCTAACTCTAGGTACCACCCCATCACTGGCTTGTGAGACAGCTGCTAACTCTGCTGTCCTGTTGGCCTCAATGACCTTGGTGAGTGTCCTCAGGCCCATGGAGCCTGTGATGGCCCAGCCTGGGAGGGAGTGGCCAGTTCCAAAACTGGCACCTCCCCCACTCGTCACATCCTTAATGGAAGCAGCGTTGACTGGCAGAGGGAAGGAGAAGTTGCTGCCCTCATCCGGAGCACCCTGAGAGGAGCTCACAGTGACAACAGGCAGCTGCTGCACTGACATGAGGTCCCTTTCGACCTTAATGCTCACCACAGATGCATGGGCACTGAGCGCTGACGCTTGGTGCCCACAACATCTCCCACATTGGGAATGACCACCCATGGCCAGTACCACTGAGGACCACAGAGGGCTTGCAGGTCAGTGTATCCTAATGATAAATAGTTCCATTCGATTGACCCCCGTCTCTGAGAGTAGCCAATCTCTCATTGGAGGAAGTCTGAAGCTCTGCCCTGAGGGTCAAACCTTCACATGCACTCTGCCTGGACTCCTCTGTTGCAGAGAGCAACTGAGGCATTCAGTCGTGCAAACCTGCCAGATGCAACCACCTTTCCTGCTGCTTGTCCTGCAGCTGCTGCATTGATGACATGCCTCTGGAGTTGTCCCCAGTGCCGGACTCAGCATATGCCTCATCCCCTGCAGCCCTCTGGCTGCTGGAGCCATTGGTACTCTCTGCTCCTACCATCTCCTCCAGTGATTGTGAAGTGCTCTTAACTCTACCATCGCGTAGTGTCCTGAATTAAAGTCCCCACCGAGGTTTATGGTCTGCGCTGGTGCCTGGCTGGCTGAAATGATGTCACAAGTTGCACATGTTGCCCCTCAGGTGTGGAGGGGGGGCTGCGGTGTCGGTGTGGGTCGCTCTGGTGGTAATGCTGAAATTAACAAGGACAGTGCATCAGTTAGCGTTCATTCACTTCAACCAATCATCCCTTCAAGACCCTAAGGAGAAGAACATGGAGGTGGGAAAGAGTCAAGAGGAGCCCCAACCATTAAACACACATGCAGACAGGCTGGTCAGATGGCCTCAGGAATGCCACATGGCTTGTTATGAACCATAGGAGTGGGGAGAGTGCAGAGGTACCTGACCTGGATGCATTGTGGCCTGGATAGTTGTGGGGCTGAGGAAACATCGCAAACAGTTGTGACATTTGTCGTGGATCACAGGAGATTGAGAGGTCACATTGAGCTTCATTCCGTAAGGAGGGGCATAGATCAGTTGGGCACAAGGCAACATTTCCCCTTGGCGCAGGGATGAGTAACATGGTGGCATTTATCTAAGTTGAGTGCCATGAGGTTCACAGCTGAGGTGCTGAGGACCTTTTGGACAAAGTAATGTGGGGCGCACTGGCTGAAAGGGTGGTGGAGGTCCCAAACCCCCTAAGATGCAATAACTCTTGGATGTGCAGCAGTGATCCAATGGCATGTTAGACCATGGTGATAGTGGTCTCAAATGGAATAAGGTGACTTTGGAAGGTGGTGGAGACGCAAAACCTCATGCAGACGAGGGACTTTTGTGTATGGCCCACGTGTCAGTGTCTGTCAGTGAATGAGCAGTTTTGTAGCATTAACAATTGCAGCAATCATCAGTGGTTTGGATGGTGGGCAGACAGTGGATGGGACTGTGGACCACAAATACCTGGCTGCTGAACCCCAGCCTTGCCACCTCCTGCCTCTTGCCCAGGTCCATGGCCTGATCTTCTAAGGATGTGAGGCACTGTAGGGGGGGTGTGCCCACCTCTAGTCCTCTGGGGCTTCCAGGCATTGTGGTGAATCCTTTCCTGCAAAACAAGAGGATTTATTGTGACTGCTTGCTCATGTACTCTGTATGTGCATGCCGCACCCCAACCAGTGGCCTATCTGAGGCCTCCAGCAGCTCCTGTCCACATTAGTGATTGGTCCCAACCCCTTTTCCCCAATGGCCACCCTGAACACGTTCAGCATCCATCACTTTTGACTAGCACATGGGTCTTGGTGCCCGTGGCAAGGAGGCACAACTAGGTGCAGCGCAGATGCCACTTGGCCAAAATACCTTGAGGCTCTTCACTGAAATCCCTCTGTCACCAAACTCCAACTTAAATACTCTACTGCAGCCCAAACCAGCACTCCAGTGCAGACACCCAATATACACGGACTCCTCAAGACAGCAAAAGGGGCAGGTATCTTGGAATTCCATGGACCGACATCCTGCGGTTGTACGGGACTGCTGCGTGTAACAACCTCCACCCCAGGGGCCTGATGGAAAGTGGGAGGGCACCTCCAGGTCACTCAACATGAGCACGTCATCGGCGTAAGCCGAAAGGACCACCCCGATGCCCAGCCCGCACAGAACCAGTTCTGACAACCTCCAAGAGGCGCAGGAAAGGCTCCACACAAATAGAATACAACTGGCCAGACAGGGGGCAACCCTGATGTATCCCTTTTTTCAAAGCGAAGGGACGCCATCAGTGACCCGTTAACCTTCCCTAGACACTCCGCGGCGGTGTACAGAAGTCTAATCCGGGCGACAAAATGTGTCCCAAACCCGAATGCTGACAGAGTTCCGAGTAAGTATCTGTGATCCACCCTGTCAATTGCCTTCTCCTGATCAAGAGACAGGAAGGCGCTCGACAGACCAGCCCTCTGGGAATAATGGATAATGTCCCGGACCAGATGGATATTATCATAAACGGTACGGCTGGGGACGGTATAAGTCTGGTCAGGGTGAATCATGAGGTCCAGCACGGTTTGAGCCGAGAAGACATGTCTCCAGTGAAGATTGTGTAGTCCGCGCTGACAATGACAGAAAAATGGGTCCCTATTCTAAGGCCAGCACAAAATGACTGCTGACATACCCGTGGAGTGCCTAACGTGCCTTATGCTGAGGTTTGTGGGTGCTACGTCTTGGTGCCACCCCATCACTCGGAGTGGTTTGTGAGACAGCCTGCTGACTCTGCTGTCCTGTTGACCTCGATGACCTTGGTGGGCGTCCTCTGGCCTGTGGAGCCTGTGCTGGCCCCGCCTGGGAGGGAGTGGCAAAGTCTAGAACTGGGACCTCCCCAGTTGTTGCAGCCTCAATGGAAGCAATGTTGACTGGCAGAGGGAAAGAGGAGCTGCTGCCCTCATCCAGAGCGCCCTGAGGAGCTCGCAGTGACGACAGGCAGCTGCTGCACTGACGTGAGGTCCAAATCTTCCTCCCTGCTCACCACAGATGCATGGGCACAGAGTGCCAGTGCTTAGTGTCCACTACATCTCCCACAATGGGGAAGACCACCCGTGGCCAGTATCGATGTGAAGGCTTGCAGGTCAGAGCGTATCCCAATCATATTTTGATCCATTATTTTAATGCCCCTCAGAGTCGCCAATCTCTCATTGAAGGAATCTTGAAGCTCTGCCCTAAGGGTGGAATCTTTGTGACGGTGGAGTCCAGCCAGAGTCCATGCAGAGACCAACTGAACCAATCCCTCATGCAACTCTGTCAGATGCTAAACCTGATTCCTGCCACTTGTCCTGCAGCTGCTGCTTTGGGGACAACTCCAGAGGCTGGTCATCAGTGCCGGACTCAGCATGTGCCTCATCCCCTGCAGCCCTCTGGCTGCTGGCACTATCGGCACTCTGTCCCTACCATCTCCTCCAGCTATCATGATGGGCCCCCTCCACTGTGACCCGCGACACTAGCCAACGGTAAAGTCCCCTCCGAGGTGTGTGGTCTGCGCAGGTGCCTGGCTGGCTGAAATGATGTCACAAGTTGCACATGTTGCCCCTCAGGTGTGGAGGGGGGGCTGCGGTGTCGGTGTGGGTCACTCTGGTGGTGATGCTGAAATTAACAAGGACAGTGCATCAGTGAGCGTTCCTTCACTTCAATCTTTCATCCCTTTCCCCCCCCCCCAGCCTCAAGTTGTTCACCTAAGGAGAAGAACATTGGTGAGGGGGAAAGTGAAGAGGAGCCCCAACCATTAAACACACATGCAGACAGGCTGGTCAGATATCCTCAGGAATGCCACATGGCTTGTTATGAACCATAGGAGTGGGCAGAGTGCAGAGGTACCTGACCTGGATGCATTGTGGCCTGGATAGTTGAGGCTGAGGAAACATCGCAAACAGTTGTGACATTTGCCGTGGATCACAGGAGATTGAGAGGTCACATTATTGACCTTCATTCCATAAGGAGGGGCACAGACCGGGTGGGCAGAAGGTAACATTTCCCCTTGGCACAGGGATGAGTAACATGGTGGTATTTATCTAAGTTGAGTGCCATGAGGGTCACAGCTGAGGTGCCGAGGACCTTTTGGACAAAGTAATGTGGGGCGCACTGGCTGAAAGGGTGCAGGAGGTCCCAAACCCCTTAAGATGCAATAAGTCTTTGGCTTTGCAGCAGCGATCCAATGGCATGTTAGACCATGGTGATAGAGGTCACAAATGGGATAACATAACTTTGGAAGGTGGTGGAGATGCGAATCCTCAAGGGGACGAGGGTCCCTCCTGTATGACCCACGTGTCGGTGTCTCAGTCTATGAATGAGCAGTGTTGCAGCATTAACAATTGCAGCAACCTCAGTGGTTTGGATGGTGGTCAGACAGAGTAGATGTGACTGTGGACCTCAAATACCTGCCTGCTGGACCCCAGCTTCACTGCCCTGGCCTCCTGCCCAGCTCCATGACCTGCTCCTCGAAGGGTGTGAGGTGCTGGAGGAGGGTGCGCCCACTTCCAGTCCTCTGACGCTCCCAGGCATTGTGGTGACTTTTTGCCTGCAAAACAGAAGAGGATTTATTGGGACTGATCGCTCATGTACTCTGCACGCGCACGCTGCACCCCAACCACAGTGGCCCATCTGAGGCCTCCAGCAGCTTCTGTCCACACTACTGGTGATCAGTCCCCAGAAGATAGTATGACTGCTCCCAACTCCCTCCCCCAAAGGACACCTTGGACACATTCAGCATCCATCCCTTTGAATAGCACGTGGGTCTTAGCGCCCATGACAAGGAGGCGCAACTAGGTGCGGTGCCAAGGCCAGCAGCTGACACTTTCCCAAAACACCTTGAGGATCCTCTTGCACCATCTCATCACCATCAATAAGACGTGTGTTGGAGTTCTGACTATGTGTCTATCTGCCTCTCCTGCAGGCTGCCCCCAGACTACTCAAATGTGACAAACGCTAACATATGCAGCAGGGAGAAGCCATCTTCTCAACTACTAAGGCTGATGTAAGCATGGTCAGTACCTGCTTGTCACACAGCGTACGCCAGATGCCCTCTGTAGTGACAACAGCAAGATGGGGGGTGGGGTGCGGGTCAAAGGCTAAGGCTGCGTTCTGGGTCAAATAGCCAAGACAGACATGTTACTCACCTGTCCAGAGTGCAACAAATGATTGAATCTTTCCCTGCGCTGTGTGCCAGTCTGCTGGCCATCAACATGGGCACTCACAGCGTCACCCACCTCCTCCCACACCGGGATACAGAATGTGCTAACAGATAGACACCTCCTTTGGAGGAGGACAGCAAAGCTGGCATCAGAGAATGGGGCACAGTGGCCCCCCCTACTGGCCTCTCCTGCAGCCTGTCCCCCCCCTCTTCTCCTCCCCACTCCCCCCCACCCCCCCAAAACCAACACGTTGCTGTCCACTCGGTCCTTCCCCTGCCTCTCACCACGAGTGGCCATGGTGCACTGCCTCAAGCAGGCTGCCTGGCCACTCTTTTTACAGACTGTATAAAGCTCCCCATGGGAACTGGCAGTCAGAGGCTGTCCAACACTGACTATTTTCCAGTTCTTCACAGTAGTCGCTAACCCACTGGGCGGCCTTAATTACGCCACCTGTGAAAAATGGCGGTGTGGAGAGTTTCTCCAGCAGCAATCGGCTGCCTGCCTTCTACAGGATTGGTCTGACCGACAAATGGAAAATTCTGCCCTTGGTGTTTGTTGCTGGGTGAAGATTTTATGGGTCATTGGTGCAGGGCCAATGGTGGCAGTCAGACCTATCTGACCGGCAGCTTCTCTTTGGAAGCAGATGAAGGTGTAGTTACTGCTGGGGGTAATTGGACCTGCCTTTCTCCTTTTCTCTAGCGGCTCTTTGCTCGGACTAAGGTTCCTGCACCATCCCTAAGGTGACATCCTGTCTTTTCCGAAGAGTCTCTGTTCCAAGTTGGATGCCCAGCCGCACTTCGAGATAAACTGTTGCAACTGGTCCAGGATTTTTTGATCCGGGTGTTTTTAATGAACGGAGAGTTACCGGAGATGTGAGCCAGTGATTCGAAAAGGGCCTCACATCGTGTGCAGGACTTGTTTGCGTGGTGTCTTCCCCTGTTTGTGGTGGATCTCTTGGATAGAGATTACACTATAATCAAATACTGTTCATGAGACTGAATCTGGATTGTTTGAGGTTAAAACAAGTTCTGAGCCAGGAATTTCAAGAATAGCCGTTGCTGGAGAACTTGATGCCCGATCCTTGGTATTGGAGTTCTGTCCACTTCAGATATTTAACCTCCCTCCAAGCTGCATATCTGTTGACAGATTTTTGGTCTCAACGTTTGGGGAAAATCCATCCATCCTAAATTGATGATTTCATCAGTGCCATTTCCTTCATGTCCCCCTTGGACCACGCCTTTCTTTGAGGGATTTTTTGATTTCCCTCAGGGATATGATTGTCTCTTGGTTCTTGATACCACTGAATTCAAACAAGGCCTGAATCACCATAACCGGTGAGCTCTCCAACGTCCCTAATTCCTGGATAATGGCCAAAAGAATTTGGATTTCAAGTCTCGGCATGGCTAGACCACTATTGCGGTTACTGCTGTAGAGAATTCCATTCGTAATGTGCGGTGGAAGGTGGAGGATTTCTTTTGTGTTTTTAATTGATTGATTGAGTTTCACCAACGTGTTTTGTGATACCTCTGCGAGGATTAAATGAAAATGTATCCTCGGAATCGTGGGTTTTAAGGGTTTTGATCCTATGGGTAAGTTGAAGTGCTGCCTCCTTCAAATTCACCATCCATTGATTTTGGTTCCCCAAATACCCCTGCCGAGGGTTCGATTCTGACTCCCACATATGTGTCTCCTGGAGTTATGTATGAGATTGGACCTCCTCTCAACTGGCAGTTCGCCATACTGTTATACTGAAACGTATTCCTCTTGTGGATGAAGAGGAATCCCTTGGTCTTCCTGGCATTCATCTCCAACCCTGTGTTCTGGCAGAATTCCTGTACAATGGCTAAGTTCTTGGTCATGCCTGAATAGGAGTCACTGAGTAAAGCAATGTCATCAGTGAACGCCAGAGCTGAGCAACTAACCTGTGTTCCCTGCAAGGCAAGTGGATGCCCAGCTGTGCCTCCTGTAGGGAACAGATTAGAGGCTCTATCGCAATGTTGAACAGGATTGGTGATAACGGGTCACCATGAACCCTCATGATGGGCTCCGTTTGACTGTCTTTACAGTCAATACATGTGCTAGTTTGAGGACAGATCTGTGATCGTTCTTATGAATCTTTTCGCAGCCCCACTTTCTTTGAAGCACCTCGATGAACATTTTATGCCCAATGGAATCGAATGCCTTAGCCAGATTCACAAAGACAACGGCCAACTCTTCCCTGTTGTGTTTGGCCCCTTTCATGATGATACTTAGAACTGTGGTGTTCTCATTAAAACCAGGAGTCACCACTAGAAACCCTTTTCATAAGAACATAAGAACTAGGAGCAGGAGAAGGCAATTCAGCCCCTCGAGCCTGCCCCGCCTTTCATTACGATCATGGCTGATCTCATTTTGGCCTCGAATTAGAAATCTGTCGTCTCAAATTTATATCAGCGCCCCGGCATCCACTGCACTCTGAGGTAGTGACTTCCACAGATTCACGACCCTTTGAGAAAAGTCATTCCTGCTCAACTCTGATAAATTTACCACCCCTTAGCCTAAAACTACGGCCTCTCATTCTGGAATGCCCCACAAGGAGAAATATCTGCTCCACACTTAATTTGTCTTTCCCCTTTAGCATCAATTAGATTTCCTCTCATCCTTAAACTCAAGCGAGTATAGGCTTATACTGCTCAATCTCTCCCCATAAGACAAGCCCCACACCTCTGGAAACAATCTATTGAACCTCCTCTGAACCGCCTCCAATGCATCTACATCCTTAATGAAGCGGACCAAAACTCTGCACAGTACTCCAGGTTTGGTCTCACCAATGCCTTGTACAGCTGCAGCAACACTTCCCTATTTTGATTCTATCCCTTTAGCAATAAATGCCAAAATTCCAATTGTCTTCCTTATTACCTGTTGTACCTGCATTCTAGCTTTCAGCAGTTCATGCACCAGGACACCTAGATCCTTCTGCACTAAAGCATTCTGAAGATTCTCCATTTAAATACAAAGTCGCCTTTTTATTCTTCCACCAAAAGGGTTAACCCCTCACTTATCCATGTTAAACTCCATCTGCTTAATTTTGGGCCATTGACCTGACCTGTCCATTATCCATTTTGTAAATTTCTTATTTCTTCCTTGCAACTTACTTTCCCACCTATTTTGGTGTCATCTGCAAATTTATCTATAGTACCTTCTATCCCTGAATCCAAGTCATTAATATAGACAGTAAATAGTTGGTCCCTCAGGACTGAACCCTGTGGCGCCCCACTTGTTACAGCTTGTCATCCAGAAAAAGACCCATTCATCCTTTCTGCCTGATGTTGATCTGGATCGCATCACTTAAGCGTTTGGTGATAATTTTAACGACGAGTCGGAATAAAATTGGGCTTATCGTTATTGGTCGCCAGTTGTCTAAGCTTTTTAGTTTCTTGGTGTCGTCCGTCTTTGGAATGAGAACTGTGTGGCTCTTTTTCAAGACCCTTGGGATGGAAGTTGACTTGAGCCAGAGGGAGAAGAGACATGGAAGCCTGTCTTCGTACTCTGCCTGGACGTCCATGATGTCTTCCAACTTCATCCCATCAGCTCCTGCTGCCGTGTTCTTATCAATGTCTTTAACTGCTGCATCCTCAACCTCTTCCTTCTTGTATGGGTTCTTTCAAAGAGTCGTTATCTCTCCTTCCGTTATGTAATGTATACATTTGGGGGGTTTGCTTTATTAGGTTTTGGGTGTTTCTCAGTAAAACTCTCTTCGAGTTCAGCTTTGCTGAGTGGACATTGTAGGGTGGACAGTGCATCCAGGATTTGCCGTGCTATCTTCCTCCTGTCTGTTTTGGAAGCCAACTGAGTTACTTTGAAATTTGCTTTTTTAGGAGCCCACTTATTCTTGGATTTTGTGTTTTGGCCTCTCCTTGGGGTGAGCTTCTGTCTTCCTGGACCTCCTGTCAGTTTCCTCTTCCTTTCCTTCAGTTAATATAACATCTGTGATGCTTTCAATGTGGCCGATGGCCATGGCTCTTGTTTCTGGGTCGTTCCGTACCACCATTAGTTCTTCAGCTGAGTTCAGCTGATCATCCAGATCCATGTGTCTAGGGATACTGGCCGGGGGTCGCACATTCCTCACCCTTTTGGGACTGTTTCCCCCTCACCACCTCTGTGTCATCCCCCCTCTTGTGGAGTTTCCGTTTCCCAAGTACCTTCAGTCTGGCTGCTTTGCGGTGATGATACGCTCGTTGTGCTCTGCTCTGCTCTCAGGAGTGATCTTCTCTTGGAAGCAATCTGCCTGCTGGTTTTAGATGTGAGATGGGCTGCTATCTGTTTGTTGATGTCTGCACAGCCTTCCTACCACTTCATTAATTCTCTGCGGAGGTCGGTTTCCTCTTTAGTCCATTTATAATCTCTCTGGCCAGGCTTTGCTTGTGGTAGGTGAGCTGCTAATCTTTTCACGTTACGTACTTCGGTGTGTCTATGACGCTCATGCTGGCTGAGTCCAATTTGCCATGTGAACTGCATTTCAGTGTTCACATGCATATATCGTACCGGTGAGAGGTGGCCTTACCCCTTTACATTTGCGATAATGACAAGTAACCAAATCGTAATCGTCAGTTTTTCTGCATTTGAAGCAAATTGTGTGAAGGTGTTTAATCTGAAGTCTCACGGCCTTGTGTTTGCAGAACTCACCCACCCCGGGGAGTAGCAGATGGCAGAGCAGCCCATCAACGGGGTATTGGATCTCCACTTCACTCTGTACAGTTCTGTTGTCACTGGGTGGCAGCTCCACAAGCTCGATGTAGGTTGGTGGAATATCTGTCTGGTCTTGGTGCTCTTCAACTCCATCATTGTCCAAAGTTACCGTTCCCTTCAAGTTTTTGTTATCAAAGGTCAGAATGTTGAAGACTCTCGTGTCACCCATTTCGCTTATAAACCTTGACACCGACACCTCATGTTATTTGTCTTTCACTATTAAGGGTTCCAGATCTTCCAGCCTGGCTTGTTTCGCCAGTTCCCTGTAGGGTAGGGAATAGCGTCTAAATGGTCTCAAATCCACCTCGCCAGTTCGTGTTGAGTGGACTATTTCTCTAGTCCGCTGAGCTCGGAACTAGCACTTGCGTAACATTTGCAACTTGTGCCATTGCCTGCAACAAAAGGCACAAATGTGGGGACGTTTTTTCTCTGGGTCACTTCCACCCCAGGCCTCTCTGACTAACGACGGTCAACCATTTTTATACGATTATGCTGGGCTCTCGCAGACCATAATCCACACAGTGCTCTTTCGAAAGTCTTTGCCAACGAACCCTTTTCTATCTCTGCCAACTCTGATAACAGTGACGTTGTTACCAGCAGGAGCCACAAGGAGGCACGACCGATGCTGTGGATGGCGAGAATACCAAACCACCACAGGTCACATAACTATTAACCAGACGGACTCACTAGCGAAGCCGCCATCATCAGTCATAGTTACTCCCACCAACTGAGAGCATTCTACCTAGTCCCACTCCCCTGCCTTCTGCCCATAACCTTGCACATTCTCTTTCTTAGGTAGAAATCAATTCTCGTTTGAATGCCTTGATTGAACCTGCCTACACCACCCTTTCAGGAAGCTGGTTCCAGACCCCAACCACACTTGGGTGAAAATAATTTTCCTCCCACCACGTTTACCAATTATTTTCAATCTGTGCCCTCTAGTTCATCTCTTGTATGGTAACTCTTTCTAACCTATGTACCCTGTTTCATTACCCTCAAGACTTGATAGTGATATTCAAGATCCTCTCTCAGCCCCCTTTTATCCAAGGAAATGATCCCAACCTCTCCAACCTGCCCTCATAGCTACATCCTGTGTATCCCTGGAATCATTTTTGTGAACGTCCTCTGTACTTACTCAAATGCCTTCACATCCTTCCTGATGTATGGCGCTCAGAACTGGACAAGGTACTCCAGATGAGGCCTAACTGTCCAGTTCCTATTATTAAAGCCTAAGATACTATATGCTTTAACTATTCTGTCAACATGCCCTACCATCTTCAGTGACCTATGTACATGTACACAGAGGTCCCTCAGTTCCTGCATCTCCTTTTTAGATGCTGTCAATTTATAATATATACTTTCTCACCATATTTTTCCTGCCCAAACTAATCACCTCCCACTTTTCTGCATTGAACTACATTTGCCATTTGTCTGTCCTTTTGAAATTCAAGACTAGTCTCATCACAATTGACATTTCCAATCTTGTATCATCTGCAAATTTTGAAATCATGCCCTGCACGCCACAATCTAAGTCATTAATATATATAATCAGAGTGTCCCAACACTGACCCCCGGCGAACTCCATTACAAACTTTCTTCCAATCTGAAAAACAACCATTTACCCACTACTGTTGCCTGTCCCTCAGCCAATTTCTATCCAAGTTCCTACTTTTACTGCATGAGCTAGAATTTTGCAGAAGTCTGTGTGGCACTGTATCAATGCCAAATCCATACATAACACGTCATTGTGTTTCCCTCATCAACCTTCTGTTATCACCTCAAAAACATCAAGTTATTTAAACGTGAGTTTCCTTTAATGAATCCTTGCTGGCTTCCTAAATTATCCCACACTTGTCTAAGGCACTTGTACCTTTTTCTATTTTAAGTAAAGATGGCCTTTCCAACACCAGCTTCCTCAATTGAACGTTCATCTGATATAGCAGTTACCACCTCTCACCCCAGCCTAGGTACCTTTCTACAAAACAGATGCAAAGTATTCATTCCACACCTCCACAATTGCTCCAGATCTGCTGAGCAGACATTGTAGGGTGGACGGTGCATCCAGGATTTGCCGTGCTATCTTTCTCCTGTCTGTTTTGTAAGCCAACTGAGTTACTTTGAAATTTGCTTTTTTAGCTGCCACTTTTTCTTGGATTTTGTGTTTCGGCCTCTCCTTGGGGTGAGCTTCTGTCTTCCTGGACCTCCTGTCAGTTTCCTCTTCCTTTCCTTCAGTTAATATAACATCTGTGATGCTTTCAATGAGGCCGATGGCCATGGCTCTTGTTTCTGGGTCGTTCCGTACCACCATTAGTTCTTCAGCTGAGTTCAGCTGATCTCTAGTGTCTAGGGATACTGTCTGGAGGTTGCACATTCCTCACCCTTTTGGGACTGTTTTCCCCCTCACCACCTCTGCGTCATCCCCCCTCTTGTGGAGTTTCCATTTCCCAAGCACCTTCTGTCTGGCTGCTTTGCGGTGATGATACGCTCGTTGTGCTCTGCTCTGCTCTGCTCTCAGGAGTGATCTTCTCTTGGAAGCAATCTGCCTGCTGGCTTTAGATGTGAGATGGGCTGCTATCTGTTTGTTGATGTCTGCACAGCCTTCCTACCACTTCATTAATTCTCTGAGGAGGTCGGTTTCCTCTTTAGTCCATTTATAATCTCTCTGGCCAGGCTTTGCTTGTGGTAGGTGAGCTGCTAATCTTTTCACGTTACGTACTTCGGTGTGTCTATGACGCTCATGCTGGCTGAGTCCAATTTGCCATGTGACCTGCATTTCAGTGTTCACACGCATAGATCGTACCGGTGAGAGGTGGCCTTACCCCTTTATATTTGCGATAATGACAAGCAACCGAATCGTAATCGTCAGTTTTTCTGCATTTGGAGCAAATTGTGTGAAGGTGTTTAATCTGATGTCTCACGGCCATGTGTTTGCAGAACTAACCCACCCCGGGGAGTAGCAGATGGCAGAGCAGCGCATCAACGGGGTATTGGATCTCCCCTTCACTCTGTACAGTTCTGTCGTCACTGGGTGGCAGCTCCACAGGCTCGATGTAGGTTGGTGGAATATCTGTCTGGTCTTGGGGCTTCTCAACCCCATTATTGTCCAAAATTCCAGTTCCCTTGAAGTTTTTGTTATCAAAGGTCTGAATGTTGATGTCTCTCGTGTCACCCATTTCGCTTATAAACCTTGACACTGACACCTCATGTCATACGTCATTCACTATTAAGGGTTCCAGATCTTCCAGCCTGGCTTGTTTCGCCAGTTCCCTGTAGGGTAGGGAATAGCGTCTAAATGGTCTCAAATCCACCTCGCCAGTTCGTGTTGAGTGGACTATTTCTCTAGTCCGCTGTGCTTGGAACTAGCACTTGTGTAACATTTGCAACTTGTGCCTTTTGTTGCAGGCAATGGCACAACTGCAGGGAAGTTTTTTCTCTGGGCCGCTTCCACCCCAGGCTGCTCTGAACAATGATGGTCAACCATTTTTATACGATTATGCTGGCCTCTCGCAGACCGTAATCCACACAGTGCTCTTTCGAAAGTCTTTTAGCCAAAGAACCCTTTTCTATCTCTGCCAACGCTGATAACAGTGACGTTGTTACCAGCAGGAGGAACGAGGAGGCACGACCGATGCTGTGGATGGCGAGAATACCAAACCACCACAGGTCACATAACTACTAACCAGACGGACTCACTAGCGAAGCCGCCATCATCAGTCATAGTTACTCCCGCCAACTGAGAGCATTCCACCTAGTCCCACTCCCCTGCCTTCTGCTCATAACCTTGCACATTCTCTTTCTTAGGTAGAAATCAATTCTCTTTTGAATGCCTTGACTGAACCTGCCTACACCACCCTTTCAGGAAGCTGGTTCCAGACCCCAACCACCCTTGGGTGAAAATAATTTTCCTCCCACCACGTTTACCAATTATTTTCAATCTGTGCCCTCTAGTTCATCTCTTGTATGGTAACTCTTTCTAACCTATGTACCCTGTTTCATTACCCTCGAGACTTGATAGTGATATTCAAGATCCTCTCTCAGCCCCCTTTTATCCAAGGAAATGATCCCAACCTCTCCAACCTGCCCTCATAGCTACATCCTGTGTATCCCTGGAATCATTTTTGTGAACGTCCTCTGTACTTACTCAAATGCCTTCACGTCCTTCCTGATGTATGGCGCTCAGAACTGGACACAGTACTCCAGATGAGGCCTAACTGTCCAGTTCCTATTATTAAAGCCTAAGATACTATATGCTTTAACTATTCTGTCAACATGCCCTACCATCTTCAGTGACCTATGTAGATATACACAGAGGTCCCTCAGTTCCTGCATCTCCTTTTTAGATGCTGTCAATTTATAATATATACTTTCTCACCATATTTTTCCTGCCAAAATGAATCACCTCCTACTTCTCTGCATTGAACTACATTTGCCATTTGTCTGTCCTTTTGAAATTCAAGGCTAGTCTCATCACAATTGACATTTCCAATCTTGTATCATCTGCAAATTTTGAAATCATGCCCTGCACGCCACAGTCTAAGTCATTAATATATATAATCAGGAAGTGTCCCAATACTGACCCCCTGGCGAACTCCATTACAAACTTTCTTCCAATCTGAAAAACAACCATTTACCCACTACTGTTGCCTGTCCCTCAGCCAATTTCTATCCAAGTTCCTACTTTCCTTTTATTGCATGAGCTAGAATTTTGCAGAAGTCTGTGTGGCACTGTATCAATGCCAAATCCATACATACCACGTCATTGTGTTTCCCTCATCAACCTTCTGTTATCACCTCAAAAACATCAAGTTATTTAAACGTGAGTTTCCGTTAATGAATTCATGCTGGCTTCCTAAATTATCCCACACTTGTCTAAGGCACTTGTACCTTTTTCTATTTTAAGTAGAGATGGCCTTTCCAACACCACCTTCCTCAATTGAACGTTCATCTGATGTAGCAGTTACCACCTCTCACCTCAGCCTAGGTACCTTTCTACAAAACAGATGCAAAGTAATCATTCTACACCTCCACAATTGCTCCAGCCTCCACATGCAAGTCACCTTTTATGTCTCTAATTGGCCCTACTCTCGCTTACCACTTCTTATTTACGTGTTTACAGAAGACCTTGGGATTCCCTTTTTATGTTCCCTGCCAGCCTCTTCATGCTCTCTCCTTTCTGATTAGTTTCTTCACTTCAACTCTGGTCCTTCTAAATTCACCCTGGTTTTCCATTGTGTTTTTCTACCTGCCATCTGGCGTACACACACTTCTCCCTTTTTATCTTTACCTCCTATCTCTCAACATCCAGGGCTTTCTGGATTTAGTTGTCCTACCTTTTCCCCTTCAAGGGAATATATCTTGACATTTCCTGCAATACTTTTCCTTTGAAGGTGGCCATTGCTCAGCCACTGTCTCTTTTCTGCCAATATTTGATTTCAACTCACTCATCTTGGATGCATCCTCATCCCTTTGAAGTTGGCTTTCCCCCAATTATTCCTGTTCTGGATTGCTCACTGACCTTTTCCATGATTAATGTGCACCTTGTGATAGAATAGTCACTGCTCCCTAGAGCCTGTCTGTGATACTTGAACCTTTATCTGGCTTCTAAAGCAGAAGGTCAAAACATGAACTGGGCCCCAGGTGTCACTGTGTACCCTATATTGGCTCATGCTAGTGGTTCCATTGCCCTTGTATATGCAACTTGGGACGGGACACGGCTCTGAGCCATCACCTCCAGGTTATGGTTGATGGGTTGTGCGCTTTGGTAAAAACCCACATGTCAGCTGAACATATTCAGGTGATATGGGCACAACACTACATGTGCATCCCCTCCTGACATCCTTTCATATCAGGGCTGGTCATGGAGTTCCCCTAGTCCTCCATGATGCCCTACCGTACACCATCTAGAATGACATATCTTCCACACAGTTTTCTGGCATTGTTCATTGTTACTGATCCATCACCGGTATCCTGAGAACTATTCCCATCATAGACTGTAGTCAGGGTAATATTTGGGGCTGGGTATGCTTTGTATGGCAACTGCAGCTGGCATAGGTCCATGAGATTGGCATAAGTACTCCTAGCCTTTAGGTGTCTGTTGTCAATCCATGATGGTATGTAAACTTGCAACAAATTTTCTAAGTTACTACACACTGGGCACTGTACACAACACACATTTTGGGCGGCCTGGCCTGAAGTGTCCTGGTCCTCTGAAATTGCCTATGGTCTGGGCATGAGTTTCCAGCTCAGGTATTTGTTTTTAGGTGAATAGTCATTACTTGGCCTTCCTGTAGCTCTTGTTCCTCAATCTCATTACCCTTCCCCAATATTCTCTAGAGTTTGTCAGGTATTGACCTGCATTTGCTTCTGGGCATCCAGACCAGTGACATCCCTGGATTAAAGACTGTAGCCACAGCATTGATCAATCCCCTTTTATCCGTCTTCCACCCACCCCCCCAGTAGGGCATATTGGTGTGTCAGCTTCTCTGACTTCTGAGGGGTCCAAATCACTCCCACTCCCTGGGTTCTAGACCTTGGACATATTTGGGAGTTGTGACAAAGTGCCACAGACAACTGGTTTTGGTGCAAGAAAAAAAAACCTGGGTTTATTGAATTCGCAAATGAATTTATAACATTAGGATTACACTGAGATTATACCGACCTACAAAGTACTTAGTTAAGAATTGGGAATGCAAGGCATAAGGAGGGGAAATGATGCTTCTAATCCCCTTATCCTTGTCCAACCCCCAAAACCTAACTAAATTGAACTAGGAGAGGTCAGGGATCATGCTCACCTACCAGGGATCCTTGACAGATCAAAATCCAGCCAGGTATGCTGGTTGTAGTTCTGGGGTATGCTCTTTGTGCCCTCTGGGGCCTGCTATCCCCACGTGGTCCTGGTCTGTGGAATCTGTGAATGTTCTTCAATTGGGTGGAGGGTGTGGTTG
Organism: Isurus oxyrinchus; assembly: GCA_026770705.1. NCBI lineage: Eukaryota > Metazoa > Chordata > Chondrichthyes > Lamniformes > Lamnidae > Isurus > Isurus oxyrinchus. Next base: position 45,641,364 of record JANJGN010000023.1, read on the forward strand.
TGGGCAGTCGATCTTCGTGGAGGGCTGCAGTTGCAGCCTTGTTGCCTTCAGTTGAGCCTTCCACCCCATGCTCCGCGCCATGATATTGCCTGTGGCCCTGCAAACCTCCAGATCTCTTTCCTCCACTTCGTTCAGCTACCTCTCCCTGCTTAAACTCTGCTTCAACAGCTCCAAAACTGCTCACCCCTTCTCCCCTTCATCGCTGGTGGCCCAGTTATACTGTTTTTTCAATTTTTTTATCTCATCGAAGTAAAGGTTAGTTTTTTGTCTGATTTTGGTGGATTTCTTCAGGTGATCGTTGTCTTGTCGTTTTTAATGTTCTTGCATGATGTTTATACTTGTTGTCCTGACCCCATAGCTAGTCATGAACTGAAAGCCATTGTATTTGTGGAGTATTGATAGGTTCGCATAATTGTATTCATTGCAGCCTTTCTGCCTTAATCATTATAGATTATTAATGCAACATTTTGACGGGCTTTCTTTTCATGTAAGATGAAGTCTTTCCCTGGGTTGATAGTTTTAATGGGAAGAATGTGTATTCCGCCTCCTCTCGTTGTCTGGTTTCAGACAACAATCCACACTGCTCTCAACAAGCCCGGGATGTCCAGTCCCAGGCCTTCATGGGCCTAGCCTCCTGTCTGCAGGGTTCTACACTTAACTCAGCAGTTGGGTCCTCTGCCATAAAACTCCAAAAGTCATATCCTTGTTGATAATATGAAAAACGTGGAATTTTTGGGAATCCTTCAGCCCCCTTGTCGATGGAACTGATGCTGAATGATCGCAGAATGCTCAATATTGCATTGCTTTTCCAAGTGCTTGTCTGACCTCTTTCTCCCACACCCCGAACCATGTGGTTGTGAGCTTCCTTCCATTTGTTGACTGAGATGTGAATGTTTCTTTAATCCCTGGCAGGAAATAATTGTGCTATGTGATGGCAGCTGCCCTGCACTATTGCCCATGATAATGACTCTCAGTCTCTGGAGCCAGAATTTCGATTTAGCTCACCCCTCTTGGGTTAGTTAACCCTTAGTGTCTGTACAGTGTGGTTTAGCTATTTTATATTCTCACAGCTCGGGTCACGTCCTTCAGTTCTCCACCACTCCACCCCACCTTTTAATATTTCTTTTACAGTAGAGATATTTCCTCCGTTGATTCTGTGATGGTGAGCGCATGGCTGGTTTCAGCCAAATTGTACACTTGTTTATTCAGTTAATTAATTTGGTTCCATCAGCCCAAATCCCCTTTGAAATTTTCCAGGTTTTTCCCATTTTTTTTTGTTTTTGCTTGCATGGTAACAGATATAATACCGTAATCAATTGTACAATTTACTTATATGGGCTGCAGATTGAATTCAAGGGGGAACCTCAATATTTAGAGCTATATCCCATCTAGCTGGGGTATTTATTTCCTTGATCTCTCGTTTCCCTAGGCAGAATTTTACCCTCCTCCCGCAGGCATATACCCGAACGTGAAATAAAACTAGTTGATATCAGTGTGTGCGTGGGTGAGACCACAGGATACAGCTTCTGCACATCTCTGCAAGGTACCCTGGCAGCTCCCATGATGCTTATATCCTGAGACACTCTCACCCAGGCACCGGGACTCTTCAGTGCTCCAGCCCGATTGGATGGATGGTGACTGTGACGAGGGCAATCCGCTCAAATGTGTCTCATGATGCCTCTCCGCCACCCAAGAACAGGGGTTGAGCAGTGGTACAAGAGTCACCCCTACACAAGGGCGGTGGTAGGGAGAACAATTGGTCTTAATGTGCTTCTGATGCCTGGACCACATGGGGTGCGCTGCAATACCACCTCATTGTTATGAATCTTTTTGGCAGCCCCACTCTCTTTGAAGCGCCTCTATGAGCATTTTAATGCTGAACGGAATCAAACGCCTTAGCCAGATCCACAAAGACAATGGCCAGCTCTTTCCTGTTGCATTTGGCCCCTTTCATGATGTTTCTTAGAACTGTGAAGTTCTCATTACAACCAGGATTTGCCACCAGAAACCCTTTTCATAAGAACCTAAGAACTAGGAGCAGGAGAAGGCAATTCAGCCCCTCGATCCTGCCCCACCTTTCATTACGATCATGGCTGATCTCATTTTGGCCTCGAATTAGAAACGTCTGTCTCAAATTTATTCACGTCCCAGCATCCGCTGCACTGAGGTAGTGACTTCCACAGATTCGTGACCCTTTGAGAAAAGTCATTCTTGCTCACCTCTGATTTAAATCTACCACCCCCTAGCCTAAAACTATTGCCTCTCATTCTGGAATGCCCCAGCAGGGGAAACATCCGCTCCACGTCTACTTTGTCTATCCCCTTTAGCATCTTATATACCTCAATTAGATTTCCTCTCATCCTTAATCTCTAGCGATTATAGGCCTAAACTGCTCAATCTCTCCTCATAAGACAAGCCCCGCATCTCTGGAAACAATCTAGTGAACCTCCTCTGAACCGCCTGCAGTGCAACTACATCCTTAAGGGGACCAAAGCTCTGCACAGTACTCCAGGTTTGGTCTCTCCAATGCCTTGTACAGCTGCAGCAACACTTCCCTATTTTTATTCTATTCCTTTAGCAATAAATGCCAAAATTCCAATTGTCTTCCTTGTTACCTGTTGTACCTGCATTCTAGCTTTCAGCAATTCATGCACCAGGACACCCTGATCCTTCTGCACTAACCCATTCTGAAGTTTCTCTCCGTTTAAATAATAAGTCGCCTTTTTATTCTTCTGACCAAAAGGGATAACCTCTCACTTATCCATGTTAAACTTCATCTGCCAAATTTTGGCCCATTCGCCTGACCTGTCCTGTATCCATTTCGTAAATTTCTTATTTCTTCCTTGCAACTTACTTTCCCACCTATATTGGTGTCATCTGCAAATTTATCTATAGTACCTTCTATCCCTGAATCCAAGTCATTAATATAGACAGTAAATAGTTGGTGCCTCTGGACTGAACCCTGTGGCGCCCCACTTGTTATAGCTTGTCATCCAGAAAACGACCCATTTATCCTTTCTGCCTGAGGTTGATCTGGACTATTCGCCACCCCCTCCCCCAAGTCAGATTGTGTTTCACTGTGCAGAGCGCAGCAAGCAACCAACCACTATCTGGCACTGAAAGCGGAGCATGGGAATAACTGCCCATGATCCGCTGTAAGACAAACGTGAATATTCATTACAAAGGTACTGATGATACTAGGTGTCCGATCAGTTAATGGACAGAAATCCTATCCTGATTAACATCATCTGATGGTGTTGCTATCTTAATTATAAATATTAACTAAAGCAGCTTTTCCTAAGTTAATACATTTAATTAATAAATAGCATGCACTCACCACCCCAAGTAATGACCAAGGTAACCCCCAAAACCATTGTTAGACTAACGTGATCACCGCAAATATATTATCAAATTACCCACTCTACCTGCCCACCAGGGATCAGGATCTGGACTTCTCATTATCGATAAACAATACCTGTCTTGTAGCAGATTCCTGTCCTTAATCTTGGGGCTTGCGATATCAAACCAAGTGAGCTCTGTTAAATGACTCTGATTACTGGCCTCCAAATATTTGCAAAAGTTCCAAGGTCAGAGAGATTGAAATTGGGTGAAGGACTTCTATTTCTGGATCTTCAGCAATCGCATGAAGATTTTGTTCAAATTGAGCCACTTTCCTCTTGCTCCCATGATGAATCTGAAGAAGGTAACTGATGCGCTCCCGGTCAGCTCTCATATTTCATCCTTTGTGTTGATACCTCTGTTCTTTCTCTGCCCAAGCTTTCTCCAACAAATTGTTATTGTCTTCAAACCGCACTGACATTGACAACCGCTACTATTCCATCCTTGACGAGTACTACCAGGTCTGGCTTCCAGAGGGTCCCGTCTTTTCCAAAGAGCCTCTGTTCCAAGTCGGATGCCCAGCCGCACTTCGAGATAAGCTGCTGCAAGTAGTCCAGGGTTTTTTGATCCGGGCGTTTTTAACGAACGGACAGTTACCAGAGATGTGAGCCAGTGATTTGAAAAGGGCCTCATCATCTGCAGGACTTGTTTGAGTGGTGTCTTCCCCTGTTTGTGGTGTATCTTGTTGGATAGAGATTACACTATAATCAAATACTGTTCATGAGCCTGAATCTGGATTGTTTGAGGTTAAAACAAGTTCTGAGCCAGGAATTTGAAGTATAGTCGTTGCCGGAGAACTTGATGCCTGATCCTTGGCATTGGAGTTCTGTCCACTTCAAATATTTAACCTCCCTCCAAGCTGCATATCTGTTGACAGATTTTTGGTCTGGACGTTTGCGGAATATCCATCCATCCCCAAATTGATGATTTCATCAGTGCCAATTCCTTCATGCTTTGCTCTTGGACCACCCTTCTCTTTGAGGGATTTTTCGAATTCCCTGAGCACTTTAAAATTCCTCAGGGATTTGATTGTCTTTGTTCTCGATATCACAGAATTCAAACAAGGCCTGACTCACCATGTCCTGTGATCTTTCCAACCCCCCTAATTTCTGAATAATGTCCAAAGGATTTTAGAGGTCAAGTCTCGGCATGGCTAGACCACTATTGCGTTTACTGCTGTAGAGAATTCCATCTGTTATGTGCGGTGGAAGGTGGAGGATTTCTTTTGTTGCTTTTTAATGGATTGATCGAGTTTCACCAACATGTTTTGTGATACCTCTGCGAGGTTTAAATGAAAATAGATCCTCGGAATCGTGGGTTTTAAGGGATTCGATCCTTTGGATAGGTTGAAGTGCTGCCTCCTTCAAATTCGCTATCCATCCATCAATTTTGGATCCCCATTGCTCCCTAGTTACCGCTGCCCAGGGTTTGATTCTGGCTCCCACATATTTGTGTCTCCTGGAGTTATGTATGAGATTGGACCTCATCTCAACAGCCAGTTCGCCATACTGTTATACTGAAATGTATTCCTCTTGTGGATGAAGTGGAATCCCTTGGTCTTCATGGCATTGGTCTCCAACCCTCTGTTCTGGCAGAATTCCTGTACAATGGCTAAGTTCTTGGTCATGCCTGAATAGGAGTCACTGAGTAAAGCAATGTCATCAGTGAACGCCAGAGCTGAGCAACTAACCTGTGTTCCCTGGAAGGCAAGTGGATGCCCAGCTGTGCCTCCTGTAGGGAACAGATTAGAGGGTCTAACGCAATGTTGAATGGGATGGGGGATTGCTTGACCCCTCTCATGATATTGATAGGTTCAGTTTTACCATCTTCAGACTGAATACATGTGCTAGTTTCCGAGGACAGATCTGTGATCGTTATGAATCTTTTTGGCAGCACCACTCTCTTTGAAGTACCTCGATGAGCATTTAATGCCGAACGGAATTGAACGCATTAGGCAGATCCACAAAGACAACTGCCAGCTCTTTCCTGTTACATTTGGCCCCTTTCATGATATCTAGAACTGTGATGTTCTCATTACAACCAGGAGTTGTCATCAGAAACCCTTTTCATAAGAACATAAGAACTCAGAGCAGGAGAAGGCAATTCAGCCCCTTGAGCCTGCCCCACCATTCATTACAATCATGGCTGATCTCATTTTGGCCCCAAATTAGAAATCAATCTCTCCTCAAATTTATTTAGTGCCCCAGCATCGGCTGCACTCTGACATAGTGACTTCCACAGATTCACAACGCTTTGAGAAAAGTCATTCCTGCTCATCTCTGATTTAAATCTACCACCCATTAGTCTAAAACTATGGTCTCTCATTCTAGAATGCCCCAGAAGGGGAAACATCCGCTCCACGTCTACTTTGTCTATCCCCTTGAGCATCTTATATACCTCAAATAGATCTCCCCTCATCCTTAAACTCTAGGTAGTATAGGCCTAAACTGTGCAATCTCTCCCCATAAGACAAGCCCTGCATCCTGGCATCAATCTATTGAACAACCTCCTGAACCGCATCCAGTGCAACTAAATCCTTCCTCAAGTAAGGGGACCAAAACTCTGCACAGTACTCCAGGTTCGGTCTCACCAATGCCTTGTAGAGCTGCAGCAACACTTCCCTATCTTTATTCTATTCCTTCAGCAATCGGTGCCAAAATTGCATTTGCCTTTCGTAATAACTGTTGTACCTGCATTCTAGCTTTCAGCAATTCATGCACCAGGACACCCAGATCCCTCTGTATTTAAATGGAGAGAAACTTCAGAATGCTTTAGTGCAAAGTCGTCTTTTTATTCTTCCGATCAAAAGGGATAACCCCTCACTTATCCACGTGAAACTCCATCTGCCAAAATTTGGCCCATTCACCTAACCTGTCCATATCCATTTGTATATTTCTTATTTGTTCCTTGCAACTTACTTTCCCACCTAGTGTCATCTGCAAATTTATCTATAGTACCTTCTATCCCTGAATCTAAGTGATTAATATAGACAGTAAATAGTTGGTGCCTCAGGACTGAACCCTGTGGCCCCCCACTTGTTACAGCTTGTCATCCAGTAAAAACCCCATTAATCCTTTCTGCCTGAGGTTGATCTGCACCACATCACTTAATCGTTTGGTGATAATTTTAGCAAAGATTCGGAATAAAATTGGGCCGATCATTATTGGTCGCCAGTTGTCTATGCTTTTTAGTTTCTCAGTGTCAGCTGTCTTAGCAATGAGAACTGTGTAGATCTTTGGGTCAAGTCAACTTCCATCCCAAGGGTCATGATAGAGGGAGAAGAGACATGGAAGCCTGTCTTCGTACTCTGCCTGGACGTCCATGATGTCTTCCAACTTCAACCCATCAGCTCCTGCTGCCGTGTTCTTATCAATGTCTTTAATTGCTGCATCCTCAACCTCTTCCTTCTGTATGGGTTCTTTCAAAGAGTCGTTATCTCTCCTTCCGTTATATAATGTATACGTTTGGTGATTTGCTTTATTTGGTCTTGAGAGTTTCTCGGTAAAACTCTCTTCGAGTTCAGCTTTGCTGAGTGGACATTGTAGGGTGGACGGTGCATCCAGGATTTGCCGTGCTATCTTTCTCCTGTCTGTTTTGGAAGCCAACTGCGTTGCTTTGAAATTTCCTTCTTTAGCTGCCACTTATTCTTGGATTTTGTGTTTTGGCCTCTCCTTGGGGTGAGCTTCTGTCTTCCTGGACCTCCTGCCAGTTTCCTCTTCCTTTCCTTCAGTTAATATAACATCTGTGATGCTTTCAATGAGGCTGATAGCCATGGCTCTTGTTTCTGGGTCGTTCCGTACCACCATTAGTTCTTCAGCTCAGTTCAGCTGATCATCCAGATCCATGTGTCTTGGGATACTGGCCGGGGGTTGCATATTCCTCGCCCTTTGGGGACTGTTTCCCCCTCACCACCTCTGTGTCATCCCCCCTCTTGTGGAGTTTCTGTTTCCCAAGCACCTTCAGTCTGGCTGCTTTGCGGTGATGATACGCTCGTTGTGCTCTGCTCTGCTCTGCTCTCGAGTGATCTTCTCTTGGAAGCAATCTGCCTGCTGGTTTTAGATGTGAGATGGGCTGCTATCTGTTTGTTGATGTCTGCACAGCCTTCCTACCACTTCATTAATTTTGACGAGGTCGGTTTCCTCTTTAGTCCATTTACAATCTCTTTGGCCAGGCTTTGCTTGTGGTAGGTGAGCTGCTAATCTTCTCACATTACGTACTTCGGTGTGTCTGTGACGCCCGTGCTGGCTGAGTCCCATTTGCCATGTGAACTGCATTTCAGTGTTCACATGCATAGATCGTACCGGTGAGAGGTGGCCTTACCCCTTTACATTTGCGATAATGACAAGCAACCGAATCGTAACCGTCACTTTTTCGGCATTTGGAGCAAGTTGTGTGAAGGTGTTTAATCTGATGTCTCACGGCCATGTGTTTGCAGAACTCACCCACCCCGGGGAGTAGCAGATGGCAGAGCAGCCCATCAATGGGGTATTGGATCTCCACTTCACTCTGTACGGTTCTGTCGTCACTGGGTGGCAGCTCCACAGGCTCGATGTAGGTTGGTGGAATATCTGTCTGGTCTTGGGGCTCCTCAACCCCGTTATTGTCCAAAGTTACCGTTCCCTTGAAGTTTTTGTTATCAAAGGTCAGAATGTTGATGTCTCTCATGTCACCCATTTCGGTTAGTAACCTTGACACCGACGACACCTCATGTTATTCTTCATTCATTATTAAGGGTTCCGAATCTTCCAGCCTGGCTTGTTTCGCCGGTTCCCTATAGGGAAGGTAATAGTGTCTAAATAATCTCGAATCCACCTCGTCAGTTTGTGTTGAGGTGGATTATTTCTCTAGTCCGTTGAGCTCGGAACTAGCACTTGTGTAGCATTTGCAACTTGTGCCATTGCCTGCTACAAAAGGCACAACTGCGGGGAAGTTTATTCTCTGATCGCTTCCCACTCTGGCCGCTCTGAACAACGACTGTCAACCATTTTTATACGATAATTCTGGTCTCCGCAGACCACAATCCACACTGTGCTCTTTCGAATGTCTTTTAGCTAACGAAACATTTTCTATCTGTGCCAACCCTGATAACGGTGACGTTGTTACCAGCAGGAGCCACAAGGTGGCATGACCGATGCTGTGGATGGTGAGAACACCAAACCACCACAGGTCACGTAACTACTAACCAGACGGACTCACTAGCGAAGCCACCACCATCAGTCATAGTTACTCCCGCCAACTGAGAGCATTCCACCTCGTCCCACTCCCCTGCCTTCTGCCCATAACCTTGCACATTCTCTTTCTTAGGTAGAAATCAATTCTCTTTTGAATGCCTTGATTTGAACCTGCCTACACCACCCTTTTCAGGAAGCTGGTTCCAGACCACCCTCTGTGACAAAAATTTTCCTCACAACACGTTTACTCCTTTTGCCAATTATTTTCAATCTGTGCCCTCTAGTTAATCTCTTGTATGTGAACTCTTTCTAACTTATGTACCCTGTTTCATTATCCTCAGGATCTTGTATATCACTATCAAGATTCCTCTCAGCCACCTTTTTCTCCAAGGAAATGATCCCAACCTCTCCAACCTGCCCTCATAGCTACATCCTGTGTATCCCTGGAGTAATTTTTGTGGATGTCCTCTGTACTTATTCAAATGCCTTCACATCCTTCCTGATGTATGGCACTCAGAACTGGACACAGTACTCCAGATGAGGCCTAATGGTCTAGTTCCTATTATTAGAGCCTAAGATACTATATGCTTTAACTATTCTCTCAACATGCCCTCAACATGTCTTCAATGACCTATGTACATATACACAGAGGTCCCTCTGTTCCTGAAGTCCTTTTAGATGCTGTCAATTTATAAAATATACTGTCTCACCATATTTTTCCTGCCAAAACGAATCACCTCCCACTTCTGTGCATTGAACTTCAGTTGCCATTTGTCTGTCCTTTTGAAATTCAAAGCTAGTCTCATCACAATTGACATTTCCAATCTTGTATCATCTACAAATTTAGAAATCGCACCCTGCACACCACAGTCTAAGTCATTAATATATAATCAGGAAGTGTCCCAACACTGACCCCCTGGTGAACTCCATTACAAACTTTTTTCCAATCTGAAAAACAACCATTTACACACTACTGTTGCCTGTCCCTCAGCCAATTTCTATCCAAGTTCCTACTTTCCCTTTTATTCCATGAGCTAGAATTTTGTTTAAGTCTGTGTGGCACTGTATCAATGCCAAATGCATACATACCACGTCATTGTGTTTCCCTCATCAACCTTCTGTTATCACCTCAAAAACATCGTTATTTAAACATAAGTTTCGTTTAATGCATCCATGCTGGCTTCCTAAATTATCCCGTATTTGTCTAAGGCCCTTGTACCTTAGCTAGTTTAAGTAGAGATGGCCTTTCCAACACCACCTTCCTCAATTGAACGTTCTTCTGATGTAGCAGTTACCACCTCTCACCCCAGCCTAGGTACCTTTCTACAAAACTGATGCAAATTAATCATTCCACACCTCCGCAATTGCTCCAGACTCCACATGCAAGTCCCCTTTTATGTCTCTAATCAGCCCTACTCTCACTTATCACTTCTTATTTAGGTGTTTACAGAAGACCTTAGGATTCCGTTTTTATGTTCCCTGCCAGCCTCTTCATACTCTCTCCTTGCTTTTCTGATTTAGTTTCTTCACTTCACCTCTGGTCCTTCTAAATTCACCCTGGTTTTCCATTGTGTTTTTCTACCTGACATCTGGTGTGTACACACACTTCTCCCTTTTTATCTTTACCTCCTATCTCTCACCATCCAGGGCTTTCTGGATTTAGTTGTCCTACCTTTTCCCCCTCAAGGGAATATATCTTGACATTTCCTGCAATACTTTTCCTTTGAAGGTGGCCATTGCTCAGCCACTGTCTCTTTTCTGCCAATATTTGATTTCAACTCACTCATCTCGGATGCATCCTCATCCCGTTGAAGTTGCCTTTCCCCCAATTATTCCTGTTCTGGATTGTTCACTGTCCTTTTCCATGATTAATGTGCACCTTGTGATACAATAGTCACTGCTCCCTAGAGCCTGTCTGTGCTACTTGAACCTTTATCTGTCTTCTAAAGCAGCAGGTCAAATCATGAACTGGGTCCCAGGTGTCACTGTGTACCCTATATTGGCTCATGCTAGTGGTCCCATTGCCCTTGTATATGCAACTTGGGACGGGACATGTTTCTGAGCCATCACCTCCAGGTTATGGTTTGATATGTTGTACATTTTGAGAAAAACCCACATGTCAGCTGAACATATTCAGGTGATATGGGCACAGCACTACATGTGCATCCCCTCCTGACACCCCTTCAGATCAGTACTGGTTGTGGAGTTCCCCTACTCCTCCATGATGCCCACACGTACACCATCTAGAATGACACTGATATCTTCCACACAGTTATCCGGCATTGTTCATTGTTACTGATCCATCACTGGTATCCTGAGAACTATTCCCATCATAGACTGTAGTCAGGGTAATATTTGGGACTGTGTATGCTTTGTATGGCAACTGCAGCTGGCATGGGTTCTTGAGATTGGCATAAGTACCCCTAGCCTTTAGGTGTCTGTTGTCAATCCATGATGGTATGCAACCTTGCAACAAATTCTCTAAATTACTACTCTGACTACTGTACACAACACACATTTTGGACAGCCTGGCCTGAAGTGTCCTGGTCCTCTATGAAATTGCCTATGGTCTGGGCATGAGTTTCCAGCTCAGGTATTTGTTTTTAGGTGAATAGTCATTACTTGGTCTTCCTGTAGCTCTTGTTCCTCAATCTCATTACCCTTCCCCTATATTCTCTATCATTTGTCAGTTATTGACCTGCATTTGCTTCTGGGCATCCAGACCAGTGACATCCCTGGATTAAAGATTGTAGCCACATCATTGATCAATCCCCTTTTATCCGTCTTCTATCCACACTCTTGTAGGGCGTGTTGGTGTGTCAGCTTCTCCTCTGAATTCTGAGGGGTCCGAATCACTCCCACTCCCTGGGTTCTAGACCTTGGACTTATTTGGGGTTGTGACAAAGTGCAGCAGACAACTGGTTTTGGTGCAAGAAAAAACCTGGGTTTATTGAATTCACAAATGAATCTACAACATTAGGATTACATTGAGATTTTACAGATCAACAAAGTACTTCGTTAAGAATTGGGAACACAAGGCATAAGGAAGGGAAATGATGCTACTAATCCCGTTATCCTTGTCCAACCTCCAAAACCTAACTAAATTGAACTAGGAGATGTCAGGGATCATACTCACCAACCAGGGCTCCTTGATAGTTTGAAATGCAGCCAGGTAAGCCGGTTGTAGTTCTGGGGTATGCTCTTTGTTCCCTCTGGGGCCTGCTATCCCCAAGTGGTCCTGGTCTGTGGAATCTGTGAAGGTTCTTCAGTTGGGTGGAGGGTGTGGTTGTGGGCAGTCTATCTTTGTGGAGGGCTGCGGTTGTGGCCTTGTTGCCTTCAGTTGAGACTGCCACCCTGTGCCCCATGCTGTGATGTTGTCTGTGGTCCTGCAAACCGCCAGATCTCTCTCCTCCACTTGGCTCAGCTACCTCTCTCTGCTTCAACCACTCCAAAACTGCTCACCCCTTCTCCCCTTCATCACTGGTGGCCCAGGTATACTGTTTTTTTGAATTTTTTATCTCAATCCAAGTCAAGGTTATTCTTTGTCTGATTTTGGTGGACTTCTTCAGGTGATTGTTGTCTCATTGTTTTTATTGAGCTCGCATGATGTTTATCCTTATCTTCCTGCCTCCATAGCTAGTCTTGAACTGAAAGCCATTGTATTTATGGAGTATTGATAGGTTTGCATAATTGCATTCATTGCGGCCTTCCTGCCTTAGTAGTCATTAGAGATTATTAATGTAAGATTTTGATGGGCTTTCTTTTCATGTAAGATGAAGTCTTTCTCTGGGTTGATTGTATTAAAGGGGAGACTGTGTATTCTGCCTCCTCTCGTTGTCTAGTTTCCGGCAACAATCCACACTGCTCTCAACAAGCCCGGGCATGTCCAGTCCCAGGGCTTCATGGGCCTAGCCTCCTGTCTGCAGGGTTCTACACTTAACTCAGCAGTTGGGTCCTCTGCCATAAAACTCCAAAAGTCATATCCTTGTTGATAATATGAAAAATGTGGGATTTTTGAGAACCCTTCAGCCCCCATGTCAATGGAACTGATGCTGAATGATTACATAATGCTCAATATTGAATTGCTTTTCCAAGTGCTTGGCTGACCTCTTTCTCCCACACCCCGAACCATGTGTTTGTGAGCTTCCTTCCATCTGTTGACTGATGTGTGAATGTTTCTTTAATTCCTGGCAGGAAATAATTGTGCTATGTGATGGCAGTTGCCCTGCACCATTGCCCATGATAATGACTCTCAGTCTCTGGAGCCAGAATTTCGATTTAGCTCACCCCTCTTGGGTTAGTTAACCCTTAGTGTCTGTACAGTGTGGTTTAGCTATGTTATATTCTCACAGCTCGGGTCATGTCCTTCAGTTCTCCACCACTCCACCCCACCTTTTAATATTTCTTTTACAGTAGAGATATTTCCTCCGTTGATTCTTGTGATGGTGAGCGCATGGCTGGTTTCAGCCAAATTGTACACTTGTTTATTCAGTTAATTTTGTTCCAACATCCCAAATCCCCTTTGAAATTTTCCATGTTTTTCCTGTTTTTTTTTGTATTTGCTTGCATGGTAACAGATATAATACTGTAATCAATTGTACAATTTACTTATATGGGCTGCAGATTGAATTCAAGTGGGAACCTCAATATTAAGCTCAATATCCCATCAAGCTGGGGTATTTATTTCCTTGATCTCTCTTTTCCCTGGGCAGAATTTTACCCTCCTCCCGCAGGCATATACCCGAACGTGAAATAAAACTAGTTGATATCAGTGTGTGCGTGGGTGAGACCACAGGATACAGCTTCTGCACATCTCTGCAAGGTACCCTGGCAGCTCCCATGATGCTTATATCCTGAGACACTCTCACCCAGGCGCCGGGGCTCTTCAGTGCTCCAGCCTGATTGGATGGATGGTGACTGTGTGACGAGGGCAATCCGCTCAAATGGTGCCTCATGATGCCTCTCCGCCACCCAAGAACAGGGGTTGAACAGTGGTACAAGAGCCAGCCCTACACAAGGGTGGTGGTAGAGAGAACATTTGGTCTTAATGTGCTTCCAATGCCTGGACCACTTGGGGTGTACTGCAATACCACCTCATTGTTATGAATCTTTTTGGCACCCCCACTCTCTTTGAAGTGCCTCGATGAGCATTTTATGCTGAATGGAATCGAATGACTTAGCCAGATCCACAAAGACAACTGCCAGCTCTTTCCTGTTGTGTTTGGCCCATTTCATGATGTTACTTAGAACTGTGATGTTCTCATTACAACCTGGAGTCGCCACCAGAAACCCTTTTCCTTAGAACCTAAGAACTAGGAGCAGGAGAAGGCAATTCAGTCCCTCAAGCCTGTCCTGCCATTCATTACAATCATGGCTGATCTCATTTTGGCCTCGAATTAGAAATCTGTCTGTCTCATATTTATTTATCGGCGGGCATCCACTGCACTCTGAGGTAGTGACTTTTCTCAAAGGGATGTGAATCTGTGGAAGTAATTCCTGCTCATCTCTGATTTAAGTCTACCACCCCTTAGCCTAAACCATGGCCTCTCATTCTGGAATGCCCAAGAAGGGGAAACATCCGCTCCACGTCTACTTTGTCTGTCCCCTTTAGCATCTTATATACCTCAATTAGAACTCCTCTCATCCTTAAACTCTAGGGAGTATAGGCTTTTACTGCTCAATCTCCCCTCATAAGACAAGACCTGCATCTCTGGCATCAATCTATTGAGCCTCCTCTAAACCACCTCCAGTGCAACTAAATCCTTAAGGGGACCAAAGCTCTGCACAGTACTCCAGGTTTGGTCTCCCCAATGCCTTGTACAGCTGCAGCAACACTTCCCTATTTTTATTCTATTCCTTTAGCAATAAATGCCAAAATTCCATTTGGCTTCCATATTACCTGTTGTACCTACATTCTAGCTTTCAGCAATTCATGCACCAGGACACCCAGATCCCTCTGCACTAAAACATTCAGAAGTTTCTCCTTTTAAATAGTAAGTCGCCTTTTTATTCTTCTGACCAAAAGAGATAACCCCTCACTTATCCACGTTAAACTCCATCTGCCAAAATTTGGCCCATTCACCTGACCTGTCCATATCCATTTCATAAATTTCTTATTTCTTCCTTGCAACTTACTTTCCCACCTAGTGTCATCTGCAAATTTATCTATAGTACCTTCTATCCCTGAATCCAAGTCATTAATATAGACAGTAAATAGTTGGTGGCTCAGGACTGAACCCTTTGGCGCCACACTTGTTACAGCTTGTCATCCAGAAAAAGACCCTTAATCCTTTCTACCTGAGGTTGATCTGGACCATTCCGCCCGCTCTCCCCCTCCCCCACCCCAAAGCCGGATTGTGTTTCACTGTGCAGAGCGCAGCACCAACCAACCACTAACTGGCACTGGAAAGGGGGACACAGGAGGAAGATGATCTTGATGCAGCTGCACAGGCAACAGGCGATGAGTCCAGCAGTGAGTCTGTGGATGAACATGGTGAGATCACTGAGGGCATAGACACTGACCTGGGTAAACTCCAGGGAGGCAGGGACTCTCTGAACGCTTTGATCCATTGCTACTGCACCTAATCCTACCAAAGAACAGCCACCACCACAAGGGAGGGCTGCAGGCTTCACACTTAATCCCTGACAGGACCCGTTCCTTGGTTAACAACATACACTCTGCCATTGCAATGAAATTTAAGGAGTCACACTTCATCATAACCATGGCTTACCCCAAACCGACACAGCAAATGAAGTATCCAGAGGCCAGTTGCAAAAAGAAACATAATTTGCTGCTGACAAACAGCAGAAATGAACATTGACTGGTGTTTTACATCACACCATTCAATAAAAGAACAAAAATGGGGGGAACAAGTAATCAAGCTGTGTTGTGATAGTAACTGCTAGCAAAACCGTAAAGCACCTCAAAGTCTAGGTGCTCCAGCCTCACTGGCATTGGAGACAGCCTGCTAACTCTGCAGTCCTGTTGGCCTTAATGACCTTGGAGGGCATCCTCTGGCCCGTGGAGCCTGTATTGTCCCTGCCTGAGAGGGAACGGCCAATGCCGTGGCTGGCGTCTCCCCTGTCAGTGAAGCCTCATATGCCATGGTCACTGGCGGAGGTGCTGCTGCTGTTTCTGGAGCACCATGAGGAGCCTGCAGAAACGGCAGGCTGATTAAGCACCGATTTCAGTTCGCTTTGGACATCTCTAATCACCATTGCTGGATGGGCACCTAGCTGAGCAATCCATCTTCCACACTGACACTGAGCAGCTGAGGTCATTGCTGGTGTGAGGGCTTGCATCTCCGGGAACGTCTGAGCCCTTGAAGGAGCCTGTCCATGAGAGTCGCCACTCCCTCCATGGACGAGGCAGCAGTGTGCTCGGCCATGAGGGTCAATGCAGTGCTGTTCTCTACAGGGACTCCTCCAGAACGGACACCATGGCACGCATTCCCTCATGTATCACTGCTAGATCTTCCACACCCGGCTGGACATCCAGCATCTGCTTCCTCATGGATGACTTCAGAGGCCTATCAGCCATTGACTGAGCATTGACCTGGTCCCCAGCAGCACTCTGCCAATGCCCTGGACACTCTGCCTCCACCTGCACATCAAGCAAGTGTGAAATAGACTCACCAACGTGCACTGAGATACTAGATGGTGATCCTATGCCCACTGAGGTGCTGGTATCTGCACTGGTGCCAACTTGACAGAGGGTGATGCTGGTGCGTGCTCAGCATGGTGGGCCTTCAGGCTCATCAGAACGAGGGGCTGCTGGTGAGTATAAAAGGGAGAAGAAGCACGTGTCATTAGTTTGTCATTAGACTGTCTGTGTGTATGCCTGGCACCCTGATGAGACAGATCTGCATCATGGTGCCCTCATCTCCCCATTATCAATGGGGGTTCCAGGTTTGAGGGTCCCATCAATATACAGACTACACTGCAATGGTTGCAAAAAGCCACATTCTCACCTCAGTGCACTGCAATCTTACCTCCCTCTGGCACCCCAACCTCACTGCAGCTGCTACTCTCACTCTAATATTTGAGATCTAGTGGGATGTCCAGCTCAACTGGTCAGCAAAGTGACCCATGCCAACACGGTACTCACCCTTCCCGATTGCAGGAGATCATTCAAGTGCTTTCGGCACTGCACCGACGTGCGCCTCACCACGTTGTGGCTGCTGACCCTGGATGCCACCACCTCCAGGCCTCTTTTGGTGAGCTGGGGGGGTGGCTGTTTCCAGTGCCTGGGGCAAGTGTTTCTCCCCTTGCTGTCACCTCCAGGAGGGCAGTGAGGCTCTCATCTGAGAAACGTGGGGCTGACTGCCCTGCTGACCTGCCCTCCCGCCTGCCGTGTCCACCCGCTATGGTCTCCATTCACAGGAGATCCGCGTCCTTTAGTGGCAGCCTTCCAGGGGCTGCCCAGGCTGAATTTGAATTGGCTGCTGGGATGTCATTGGACCCACTGGACAAGTCCCACTCGATCGCCTTCACTCATTGGCTGTGTTTTACACTGAGGGGACCTCAATTAGCCCATCCTCGTAAAATCGCAGTGAGCTGCCTATCGCCGGTGGCAGACAGTTCCCTGACCACCCCTTCCGAGCACCCCCTCTGAGGGTAAAATTCTGCCCCCGCTTTTCCTGTAATGTTTTTGGGAAAGCTCTGCATCCTTTACCAGTTCTGTCAAATATTTGGGTAATGGTGGAATATCAGACCCAAAATGGAAGATGTAATCCTGGAAATTATTGTTCAGGTTTATTGGGGAGTGATCCAAGATAGGATTATCATTTCACTGACTCTTTACATTGCAGGAGGAGGCTATTTGTCCAACGAGACTGTACTGAATCATTTAATATGCACAAATTAATGCAGCGCCCAATCCGAGTATTTAAGTGGCTCGTCCAGGTTGTGACTTAACTCCAGGAGTGACCACAACCAAGGGAAGTGACTCAGGTGAAAGCGGAGCATGGGAATAACTGACCATGATCCTCTGTCAGACAAGAGTGAATATTCATCACATAGGTACTGATGAAACTAGGTGGCCAATCACATAGTTAGTGGTCAGAAAACCTATCCTGAATAACATCATCTGATTGTGTTGCCATCTTTTCTAATTAACTTTATTAACATAGGAAAGCTGCTTTAGTTAACATTTATGATTAATATTATGTACCCACCACCCCAAATAATGACCAAGGTAACCGCCAAAACCATTTTTAGACTAAAGTGATCACCGCAAATATATTACCAAATTACCCACTCTACCTGCCCACCAGAGATCAGGATCTGGACTTCTTACTGTCGATATACAATTCCTGTCTTGGAGCACCTTCCCGTCCTTCATCTTGGGGCTTGCAATATCGAACCAAGTGAGCTCTGTTAAACGACTCTGACCTTGGAACTTTTGCAAATATTTGGAGGCCAGTAATCAGAGAGATCATCAGTCTCGAAGTTGGGTGAAGGACTTCTATTTCTGGATCTTCAGGAATCGCGTGAAGCTTTGGTTCAAATCGAGCCACTTTCCTCTTGCTCCCATGATGACTCCGAATAAGGTAACTGACGCGCCACCGGTCAGCTCTTGTATTTCATCCTTTAAGTTTTGACGCTTTCATTCTTTCTCTGCCCAAGCTTTCTCCAACAAATTGTTATTGTCTTCAAACCGCACTGACATTGACAACCGCTACTACTCCATCCTTGACGAATACTATCAGGTCTGTCTTCCAGAGGGTCCCATCTTTTCCAAAGAGCCTCGGTTCCAAGTCGGATGCCCAGCGCACTTTGAAATAAACTGTTGCAAGTAGTCCAGGACTTTTTGATCCGGGCATTTTTAACGAACGGAGAGTTACCGGAGATGTGAGCCAGTGATTCGAAAAGGGCCTCATCGTCTGCAGGACTTGTTTGCGTGGTGTCTTCCCCTGTTTCTGGTAGATCTCGTTGGATAGAGATTACACTATAATCAAATACTGTTCATGAGCCTGAATCTGGATTGTTTGAGGTTAAAACAAGGTCTGAGCCAGGAATTTGAAGTATAGTCGTAGCCGGAGAACTTGATGCCCGATCCTTGGCATTGGAGTTCTGTCCACTTTAAATATTTAACCTCCCTCCAAGCTGCATATCTGTTGTCAGATTTTGGTCTCGACGTTTGGGGAACATCCATTCATCCCAAATTGATGATTTCATCAGTGCCATTTCCTTCATGTGTTCCACTTGGACCACCCTTCTCTTCGATGGATTTTTCAAATTCCCTGAGCACTTTAAAATTCCTCGGGTTTGATTGTCTCTTTGTTCTTGATACCACAGAATTCACACAAGGCCTGAATCACCATGTCTGGTGAGTTCGCCAACACCACAAATTTCCAAATAATGGCCAAAATAATTTGGACTTCAAGTCTCGGCATGGCTAGACCACTATTGCGGTTACTGCTGTAGAGAATTCCATCCGTTATGTGCGGTGGAAGGTGGAGGATTTCTTTTGTTGTTTTTTTAATGGATTGATCGAGTTTCATCAACGTGTTTTGCGATACCTCTGCGAGGATTAAATGAAAATAGATCCTTGGAATCGTTGGTTTTAAGGCTTTCGATCCTTTGGGTAGGTTGAAGTGCTGCCTCCTTCAAATTCACTATCCATCCATCGATTTTGGATCCCCAGTTACCCCTGGCCAGGGTTTCATTCTGGCTCCCACATATTTGTCTCCTGGAGTTATGTATGAGATTCTGTTATACTGAAACGTATTCCTCTTGTGGATGAAGAGGAATCCCTTGGTCTTCCTGGCATTCATCTCCAACCCTGTGTTCTGGTAGAATTCCTGTAAAATGGCTAAGTTCTTGGTCATGCCTGAATAGGAGTTACTGAGTAAAGCAATGTCATCAGTGAACGCCAGAGCTGAGCAACTAACCTGTGTTCCCTGCAAGGCAAGTGGATGCCCAGCTGTGCCTCCTGTAGGGAACAGATTAGAGGCTCTATCGCAATGTTGAACAGGATTGGTGATAACGGGTCACCATGAACCCTCATGATATTGATAGGCTCCGTTCGACTGTCTTTACAGTCAATACATGTGCTAGTTTGAGGACAGATCTGTGATCGTTCTTATGAAACTTTTTGGCAGCCCCACTCTTTGAAGCGCCCCGATGAACATTTTATGCCCAGCGGAATCGAATGCCTTAAGCAGATCCACAAAAGCAGTGGCCAGCTCTTTCCTGTTGCATTTGGTCCCTTTCCTGATGTTACTTAGAACTGTGGAGCTCTCATTACAACCAGGGGTCGCCACCAGAAACCCTTTTTATAAGAACATAGGAACTCGGAGCAGGAGAAGTCAATTCAGCCCCTCGAGCCTGCCCCGCCATTCATTACGATCATGGCTGATCAAATTTTGGCCCCAGATTAGAAATCTGTCTCTCCTCAAATTTATATCACGTCCTGACATCCACTGCACTCTGAGGTAGTGACTTCCACAGATTCACGTCACTTTGAGAAAAGTAATTCCTGCTCATCTCTGATTTAAATCTACCGTCCCTTAGCCTAAAACTATGGTCTCTCATTCTGGAATGCCCTAGAAGGGGAAACATCTGCTCCTTGTCTACTTTGTCTGTCCCCTTTAGCATCTTATATACCTCAATTAGATTTCCCCTCATCCTTAAACTCTAGTGAGTATAGGCCTAAACTGCTCAATCTCTTCTCATAAAACAAGCCCCACATCTCTGGAATCAATCTATTGAATCTCCTCTAAACCGCCTCCAATGCAACTACATCGTTCCTCAAGAAAAGGGACCAAAGCTCTGCACAGTACTCCAGGTTCGGTCTCACCAATGCCTTGTACAGCTACAGCAACACTTCCCTATTTTTATTCTATTCATTTAGCAATAAATGCCAAAATTCCATTTGCCTTTTATATTACCTGTTGTACCTGCATTCTAGCTTTCAGCAATTCATGCACCAGGACACCCAGATCCCTCTGCATTGAAGCATTCTGAAGTTTCTCTCCATTTAAATACAAAGTCACCTTTTTATTCTTCTGATCAAAAGAGATAACCCCTCACTTATCCACGTTAAACTCCATCTGCCAAAATTTGGCCCATTCACCTAACCTGTCCATATCCATTTGTAAATTTCTTATTTGTTCCTTGCAATTTACTTGCCACCTATTTTAGTGTCATCTGCAAATTTATCTATAGTACCTTCTATCCATGAATCCAAGTCATTAATATAGACAGTAAATAGTTGGTGCCTCAGGACTGAACCCTGTGGCACCCCACTTGTTACAGCTTGTCATCCAGAAGAAGACCCATTCATCCTTTCTGCCTGAAGTTGATCTGGACTGTGTCACTTAAGTCTGTCCTTGGCTTGCTGCATTGTTCCAGTGAAGCCCAACGCAAACTGGAGGAACAACACCTCATCTTCCGACTAGGCACCTTACAGCCTTCTGGTCTGAATATTGAATTCAACAACTTTAGGTCGTGAGCTCCCTCCCCCATCCCCACCCCCTTTCTGTTTCCCCTTTTTTTTTCCCCAATAAATTATATAGATTTTTCTTTTCCCACCTATTTCCATTATTTTTAAATATTTTAAAATCTTTTATGCTCCCTCCACCCCCACTAGAGCTGTACCTTGAGTGCCCTACCATCCATTCTTAATTAGCACATTCATTTAGACAATATCACCAACTTTAACTTTAACACCTATGTGTTCTATTGTACCATTGTCGCTGACATCTTTTGATGATCTGCTTCTATCACTGCTTGTTTGTCCACACAACCACCTCTCTCTCTCCCTATCTCTCCGCCCCACACACACACACCTTAAACCAGCTTATATTTCAACTCTTTCTTGGACTCAATCAAGTTCTGTCGAAGGGTCATGAGGACTCGAAACGTCAACTCTTTTCTTCTCCGCCGATGCTGCCAGACCTGCTGAGTTTTTCAAGGTAATTCTGTTTTTGTTTTGTGTCACTTAAGTGTTTGGTAATAATTTTAGCAAAGATTTGGAATAAAATTGGGCCGATCATTATTGGTCGCCAGTTGTTTATGCTTTTTAGTTTCTTGGTGTCGTCTGTCTTAACAATGAGAACTGTGTGACTCTTTTTCATGACCCTTGGGATGAAAGTTGACTTGAGCCAGAGGGAGAAGAGACATGGAAGCCTGTCTTCGTACTCTGCCTGGACGTCCATGATGTCTTCCAACTTCATCCCATCAGCTCCTGCTGCCGTGTTCTTATCAATGTCTTTAATTGCTGCATCCTCAACCTCTTCCTTCTGTATGGGCTCTTTCAATGAGTTGTAATCTCTCCTTCCGTTATATAATGTATACTTTTGGGGGTTTGCTTTATTTGGTTTTGAGAGTTTCTCGGTAAAACACTCTGAGTTCAGCTTTGCTGAGTGGACATTGTAGGGTGGACGGTGCATCAAGGATTTGCCATGGTATCTTTCTCCTGTCTGTTTTTTAAGCTAACTGAGTTACTTTGAAAGTTGCATCTTTAGCTGCCACTTATTCTTGGATTTTGTATTTCGGCCTCTCCTTGGGGTGAGCTTGTGTCTTCCTGGACCTCCTGTCAGTTTCCTTTTCCTTTCCTTCAGTTAATATAACATCTGTGATGCTTTCAATGAGGCCGATGGCCATGGCTCTTATTTCTGGGTCGTTCCGTACCACCATTAGTTCTTCAGCTCAGTTCAGCTGATCATCCAGATCCATGTGTCTAGGGATACTGGCCGGGGATCGCACATTCCTTACCATTTGGGCACTGCTTTTCCCCTCACCACCTCTGCATCATCTCCCTCTTGTGGAATTTATATTTCCCAAGCACCTTCAGTCTGGCTGCTTTGCGGTGATGATACACTCGTTGTGCTCTGCTCTGCTTTCAGGAGTGATCTTCTCTTGGAAGCAATCTGCCTGCTGGTTTTAGATGTGAGATGGGCTGCTATCTGTTTGTTGATGTCTGCACAGCCTTCCTACCACTTCATTAATTCTCTGAGGAGGTCGGTTTCCTCTTTAGTCCATTTATAATCTCTCTGGCCAGGCTTTGCTTGTGGTAGGTGAACTGCTAATCTTTTCACATTACGTACTTCGGTGTGTCTATAATGCTCATGCTGGCTGAGTCCAATTTGCCATGTGAACTGCATTTCAGTGTTTACATGCATAGATCGTACCGGTGAGATGTGGCCTTACCCCTTTACATTTGCAATAATGACAAGCAACCGAATCGTAATCATCAGTTTTTCTGCATTTGGAGCAAATTGTGTGAAGGTGTTTAATCTGATGTCTCATGGCCATGTGTTTGCAGAACTCACCCACCCCGGGGAGTAGCAGATGGCCGAGCAGCCCATCAACGGGGTATTGGATCTCCACTTCACTCTGTACAGTTCTGTCGTCACTGGGTGGTAGCTCCACAGGCTCTATGTAGGTTGGTGGAATATCTGTCTGGTCTTGGGGCTCCTCAACCCCGTTATTGTCCAAAATTCCTGTTCCCCTGAACTTCTTGTTATCAAAGGTCAGCATGTTGATGGCTCTCGTTTCACCATTTCGCTTAGAGGGCTTGACACTGACATCTCCTCATGTTATTCGTCTTTCACTATTAAGGGTTCCGGATCTTCCAGCCTGGCTTGTTTCGCCGGTTCCCTGTAGGGTAGGTAATATCGTCTAAATGGTCTCGAATCCAACTCAGCAGTTTGTGTTGAGGTGGATTATTTCTCTAGTCCGTTGAGCTTGGAACTAGCACTTGTGTAGCATTTGCAACTTGTGCCATTGCCTGCAACAAAAGGCACAACTGCAGGGACGTTTTTTCTCTGGGTCGCTTCCCACCCAGGCCGCTCTGAACAACGACGGTCAACCATTTTTATACGATAATGCTGGTCTCCTCAGACCACAATCCACACTGTGCTCTTTCAAATGTCTTTTAGCCAACGAAACCTTTTCTGTCTGTGCCAACCCTGATAACGGTGACGTTGTTACCAGCAGGAACCACGAGGAGGCACGACCGATGCTGTGGTTGGCGAGAACACCACAGGTCATGTAACTACTAACCAGACGGACTCACTAGCGAAGCCGCCACCATCAGTCATAGTTACTCCCGCCAACTGAGAGCATTCCACCTAGTCCCACTCCCCTGCCTTCTGCCCATAACCTTGCATATTCTCTTTCTTGGGTAGAAATCAATTCTCTTTTGAATGCCTTGATTGAACCTGCCTACACCACCCTTTCAGGAAGCTGGTTCCAGACCTCAACCACCCTCGGTGAAAAAAAATTTTCCTCACACCACGTTTACTCCTTTTGCCAATTATTTTCAATCTGTGCCCTCTAGTTCATCATGTATGGGAACTCTTTCTAACCTATGTACCCTGTTTCATTATCCTCAGGATCTTGTATATCACTATCAAATCTCCTCTCCGCTGCTTTTGCCCCAAGGATCCCAACCTCTCCAACCTACCCTCATAGCTACATCCTGTGTACCCCTGGAATCATTTTTGTGAATATCCTCTGTATTTACCCAAATGCCTTCACATCCTTTCTGATGTATGGTGCTCAGAACTGGACGCAGTACTCCAGATGAGGCCAACTGTCTTATACAAGTTCCTATTATTCAAGCCTAAGATACTAATGCTTTAACTATTCTTTCAACATGCTCTGCCAGCTTCAGTGACCTATTTCCATATACACAGAGGTCCCTCAGTTCCTGTATCTCCTTTTAGATGCTGTCAATTTACAAAATATACTGTCTCACCATATTTTTCCTGCCAAAACAAATCACCTCCCACTTTTCTGCATTGAACTTCATTTGTCATTTGTCTGTCCTTTTGAAATTCAAGGCTAGTCTCATCACAATTTACACTTCCAATCTTGTATCATCTGCAAATTTTGAAATCATGCCCTGCACATCACAGTCTAAGTCATTAATATATATAATCAGGAAGTGTCCCAACACTGACCCCCTGGCGAACTCCATTACAAAATTTCTTCCAATCTGAAAAACAACCATTTACCCACTACTGTTGCCTGTCCCTCAGCCAATTTCTATCCAAGTTCCTACTTTCTCTTTCATTGCATGAGCTAGAATTTTGCTCAAGTCTGTGTGGCTGTATCAATGCCAAATCCATACATACCATGTCATTGTGTTTCCCTCATCGACCTTCTGTTACCACCTCAAAAACATCAAGTTATTTAAACGTGAGATTCCTTTAATGAATCCATGCTGGCTTCCTAAATTATCCTGCACTTGTCTAAGGCGCTGGTACCTTATCTAGTTTAAGTAAAGATGGCCTTTCCAACACCACCTTCCTCAATTGAACGTTCTTCTGATGTAGCAGTTACCACCTCTCACCCCAACCTAGGTACCTTTCTACAAAACAGGTGTAAAGTACTCATTCCACACCTCCGCAATTGCTCCAACCTGCACATACAAGTCCCCTTTTATGTCTCTAATCGGCCCTACTCTCGCTTACCACTTAATTACGTGTTTACAGAAGACCTTGGGATTCCCTCTTATGTTTGCTGCCAGCCTCTTCATGCTCTCTCCTTGCTTTTCTGATTTAGTTTCTTCACTTCACCTCTGGTCCTTCTAAATTCACCCTGGTTTTCCATTGTGTTTTTCTACCTGACATCTGGTGTGCACACACTTCTCCCTTTTTATCTTTACCTCCTATCTCTCATCATCCAGGGCTTTCTGGGATTTAGTTATCCTACCTTTTCCCCTTCAAGGGAATATATCTTGACATTTCCTGCAATACTTTTCCTTTGAAGGTGGCCATTGCTCAGCCACTGTCTCTTTTCTGCCAATATTTCATTTCAACTCACTCGTCTCGGATGCATCCTCATCCCTTTGAAGTTGGCTTTCCCCCAATTATTCCTGTTCTGGATTGCTCACTGTCCTTTTCCATGATTAATGTGCACCTTGTGATACAATAGTCACTGCTCCCTAGAGCCTGTCTGTGCTACTTGAACCTTTATCTGGCTTCTAAAGCAGAAGGTCAAATCATGAACTGGGCCCCAGGTGTCATTGTGTACCCTATATTGGCTCATGCTAGTGGTTCCATTGCCCTTGTATATGCAACTTGGGACGGGACATGGCTCTGAGCCCTCACCTCCAGGTTACGGTTGATTGGTTGTGCGCTTTGAGTCAAACCCACATGTTGGCTGAACACATTCAGGTGATATGGGCACAGCACTACTTGTGCATCCCCTCCTGACACCCTTACAGATCAGTGCTTGTCAAGGAGTTCCCCTACTCCTTCATGATGCCCACATGTACACCATCTAGAATGACACTGATATCTTCCACCCAGTTTTCCTGCGTTGTCCATTGTTACTGATCTATCACCGGTATCCTGAGAACTATTCCCATCATAGACTGTATTCAGTATAATGTTTGGGACTGGGTACACTTGGTAAGGCAACTGCAGCTGGCATGGTTTCATGAGATTGGCATAAGTACTCCTAGCATTTAGGTGTCTGTTGTCAATCCATGATGGTATGTAACCTTGCAACAAATTCTCTAAATTATTACACTCTGGGCACCATACATAACACACACACCATTTTGGGCGGCTTGGCCTGAAGTGTCCTAGTCCTCCATCAAATTGCCTATGGTCTGGGCATGAGTTTCCAGCTCAGCTATTCCTTTTTAGGTCAATAATCATTACTTGGTCTTCCTGTAACTCTTGTTCCTCAATCTCATTCCCCTTCACCAATATTCTCTAGCATTTCTGTCAGGTATTGACCTGTATTTGCTTCTGGGCATCGAGACCAGGGACATCCCCATATTAAACACTGTAGCCACATCATTGATCAATCCCCTTTTATCCGTCTTCCCCCTACCCCCCTGAACGTGGTGGTGGTGGTGGTGGTGTGTGTCAGTTTCACCTCTGACTTCTGAGTGGTCCGAATCGCTCCCACTCCCTGGGTTCTAGACCTTGGACTTATTTGGGAGTTGTGACAAAGTGCAGCAGACAACTGGTTTTGGTGCAAGAAAAAAAAACCTGGATTTATTGAAGTCACAAATGAATTTATAACATTAGGATTACACTGAGATTATACAGACCTACAAAGTACTTAGTAAAGAATGGGGAACACAAGGCATAAGGAGGGGAAATGATGCTACTAATCCCCTTAGGTTTTGGGTTTTGGACAAGGCTAACTAAATTGAACTAGGAGAGGTCAGGGATCATGTTCACAAACCAGGGATCCTTGACAGTTCGAAATTGAGCCAGGTAAGCTGGTTACAGTTCTGGGGTATGTTCTTTGTGTCCTCTAGGGCCTGCTATCCCCACGTGGTCCTGGTCTGTGGAATCTGTGAAGTTTCTTCAGTTGGGTGGAGGGTGTGGTTGTGGGCAGTCGATCTTCATGGAGGGCTGTGGTTGCGGCCTTGTTGCCTTCGGTTGAGCCTGCCACCCTGTGCCCCACGCTGTGATGTTGCCTGTGGGCCTGCAAACCTCCAGATCGCTCTCCTCCACTTGGCTCAGCTACCTCTCCCTGCTTAAACTCTGCTTCACCCACTCCAAAACTGCTCACCCCTTCTCCCCTTCATCACTGGTGGCCCAGTTATACTGTTTTTTTGAATTTTTTATCTCAATCCAAGTCAAGGTTAGTTCTTTACCTGATTTTGGTGGACTTCTTCAGGTGATTGTTGACTCATTGTTTTTAATGGGCTCGCATGATGTTTATCCTTATCTTCCTGCCCCCATAACTCGTCTTGAACTGAAAGCCATTGTATTTGTGGAGTATTGATAGGTTTGCATAATTGCATTCATTGCGACCTTCCTGCCTTAGTAGTCATTAGAGATTATTAATGTAAGATTTTGATGGGCTTTCTTTTCGTCAAATATGAAGTCTTTCCCTGGGTTGATAGTTTTAAAGGGAAGAATGCGTATTCTGCCTCCTCTCGTTGTCTGGTTTCAGACAACAATCCGCACTGCTCTCAACAAGCCCGGGATGTCCAGTCCCAGGCCTTCATGGGCCTAGCCTCCTGTCTGCAGGGTTCTACACTTAACTCAGCAGTTGGGTCCTCTGCCATAAAACTCCAAAAGTCATATCCTTGTTGATGATATGAAAATTGTGGGATTATTGAGAACCCTTCAGCCCCCATGTCAATGGAACTGATGCTGAATGATTGCAGAATGCTCAATATTGAATTGCTTTTCCAAGTGCTTGGCTGACCTCTTTCTCCCAAACCCCGAACCATGTGTTTGTGAGCTTCCTTCCATCTGTTGACTGATGTGTGAATGTTTCTTTAATCTCTGGCAGGAAATAATTGTGCTATGTGATGGCAGTTGCCCTGCACTATTGCCCATGATAATGGCTCTCAGTCTCTTGAGCCAGAATTTCGATTTAGCTCACCCCTCTTGGGTTAGTTAACCCTTAGTGTCTGTACAGTGTGGTTTAGCTATTTTATATTCTCACAGCTCGGGTCATGTCCTTCAGTTCTCCACCACTCCACCCCACCTTTTAATATTTCTTTTACAGTAGAGATATTTCCTCCGTTGATTCTTGTGATGGTGAGCGCAAGGCTGGTTTCAGCCAAATTGTACATTTGTTTATTCAGTTAATTTGGTTCCATCATCCCAAATCCCCTTTGAAATTTTCCATGTTTTTCCTGTTTTTTTTTGTATTTGCTTGCATGGTAACAGATATAATACCATAATCAATTGTACAATTTACTTATATAGGCTGCAGATTGAATTCAAGGGGGAACCTCAATATTTAGCCCAATACTACATCCTTAAGAGGAACAAAGCTCTGCACAGTACTCCAGGTTTGGTCTCACCAATGCCTTGTACAGCTGTAGCAACACTTCCCTATTTTGATTCTATTCCTTTGGAATAAATGTCAAAATTCCAATTGTCTTCCTTATTACCTGTTGTACCTGCATACTAGCTTTCAGTAATTCATGCACCAGGACACCCAGATCCCTCTGCACTGAAGCATTCTGAAGTTTCTCTCCATTTAATTAATAAGTCGCCTTTTTATTCTTCCTTCCAAAATGGATAACCCCTCACTTATCCATGTTAAACTCCATCTGCCAAATTTTGGCCCATTCACCTAACCTGTCCATATCCATTTTGTAAATTTCTTATTTCTTCCTTGCAACTTACTTTCCCACCTATTTTGGTGTCATCTGCAAATTTATCTATAGTACCTTCTATCCCTGAATCCAAGTCATTAATATAGACAGTAAATAGTTGGTGCCTCAGGACTGAACCCTGTGGCGCCCCACTTGTTACAGCTTGTCATCCAGAAAAAGACCCATTCATCCTTTCTGCCTGAGGTTGATCTCGATCGCGTCACTTAAGCAGTTGGTGATAATTTTAGCGAAGAGTCATAATAAAATTGGGCCGATCATTATTGGGCGCCAGTTGTCTATGCTTTTTATTTTCTCATTGTCGTCTGTCTTAATTGTGATAATGACAAGCAACCGAATTGTAATCACCAGATTTGGAGCAAATTGTTGAAGGTGTTTAATCTGATGTCTCACGGCCATGTGTTTGCAGAACTCACCCACCCCGGGGAGTAGCAGATGGCAGAGCAGCCCATCAAAGTTCTCGATTCCACAACACTACATGTTCATCCTTTCCTAACACAGCCCTTCAGATCAGTTCTGGTCATGGAATTCCCCCTACTCCTCCATGATACCCACACATAAACCATCTGGAATGACACCGATATCTTCCACCCAGTATACTGGCACTGGTCATTGTGACTGATCCATCACCGGTATCCTGAGAACTATTCCCATCATAGACTGTAGTCACTATAACCAAACTATTTGGGACTGGGTATGCTTTGCATGGCAACTGCAGCTGGCATGGGTCCATGGGATTGGCATAATTACTCCTAGCCTTTAGGTGTCTGTCGTCAATCCATGATGGTATGTAACCTTGCAACAAATTCTCTAAATTACTACACTGGACACTGTACATAACACACACACACCATTTTGGGCGGCCTGGCCTGAAGTGTCTTGGTCCTCTATGAAATTGCCTATGGTCTGGGCATGAGTTTCCAGCTCAGCTATTTCTTTTTAGGTGACTAGTCATTACTTGGTCTTCCTGTAACTCTTGTCCCTCAATCTCATTACCCTTCCCCAATATTCTCTAGAATTTCTGTAAGGTAATGACCTACATTTGCAGCTGGGCATCAAGATCAGTGACATCTCTGTATTAAACACCATAGCCACGTCATTGATCAATCCCCTTTTTAACCATATTCCACCACCACCCCTGCTCCCCAAAACCGGCGTTAGGTCAGCGAGTTAAGAGAAATCCTCCTGACGTTCATCCCCATAATTCAGCTCATGGAATTGTGGTAACATTTCCCTTAAGTTTCTTGTACAACTTCCTGTTGCTGCTGGGTAGCATCGGGGCTCCCGTCCCTCTGTTAAGCTGAGGGTGACTGATACTACCTCATAATGCAGGTCACGGTCTGACACCTGGGCTGGAATCAACACCAGCCCATTCCTAGGCCCTGGTGTTGTTATGGAACACTTGACCTCTTTATCCTGGGTCTTTGGGGCAATTGGTAGGTATTTCCTTTCTTGCGCTCCCAGTTTGGTACGTTTGACTGTGTATTTGGAGGATCTGGGACCACATGAGTCTAAACTCTGGATACAGTATGGACTGGATCCAGAGTCTTGTCATGGTCATTTTAAAAGTGATAGCCGCCCCCCCGTCTGGCATTTACATTCTGGCGCACACATGCTACTCGCTCCTTCTTCCACCTGTCCCAACACAATTTCACTCCCTCCTTAGTTCCCATACTCTGCCTGAAAGACTTATTTCCCAATCTTTCCCAGTCCAGGGATTTGTTGCCTTTAGCTTTGTCTTCAGTAACCACCAGAGATGCTCTCTCGATCCTATGCAAACGTGACTTCCCTTTTTCCCCCCCACCTTGTTGGCTGTGATATTTTAATTTTGGGCCAGACACCAATGTTTTCCCAAATTTGTAACCAGTGAGATTGGAATACTTAGTGAATTTGACACCAACCAACCCAGCCACCCTCACTTATGGAAGTACGCAGCTATCACGTTGGTGCCTTGTGCTTTACCTGCTCCAGTACAGTCGGCCTGTCTTCACCCATATACCCATAAAAGCTATCTTGACGCCCACTTTATTTCCCCATGTCCTGTGCCAATCTGACTGAACATGGTGATAATCCTGAGTGCATTTTATCTTGCACCCTAGGCTCAATTGCTTTGGTGTGGGGGATGGGGGAGAAAGAAATGGCACTGCTTGGAGGTCTTCCCTCCATAAGTCAGACTTAGTGTACATTTGTACATAATGTATGCTACAATTACCATGTCCCTTTGTCCTGTCCTCCAGCTCAGGAATTGCAGCTCAGGTTGGTGTGTGATGAGGCACCTTGGATCGTAAATCATACGGACTTGAAACATTAACTGTATTCAGTTTATCCCTGTGAACTGCTGCAGTCTAGTCCCATTGGGAAGGGAGTTCCTGGATTTTGACCCAGTGACAGTGAAGGAACGGCGATATATTTCCAAGTCAGGGTGATGAGTGACTGGAGGGCTACTGCCAGGCGGTGGTGTTCCCATCTATCTGCCACCCTTGTCCTTCTAGATGGTGTGGTGGTCGTGGGTTTGGAAGGTGTCTTAGGAACCTTGGTGAAATCCTGCAGTACATCTTGTATGTGGTATACACTGCTACTGTGCATCGGTGGTGGAGGAAGTGAATGTTTGGATGTTATGCCAATCAAGTGGGCTGCATTGTCCTGGATGATGTCAAGTTTCCTGAGTGTTGCGGGAGCTGACTTGTGCCTTGTAGATGGTGGACAGGCTTTGGGGAGTCGGGAGGCAAGTTACTCATTGCAGGATTCCCAGCTTCTGACCTGCTCTTGTAGCCACAATATTTATATGGCTAGTCCAGTTCAGTTTCTGGTCAATGGAAACCCCCAGGATGTTGATAGTGGTGGTAATGCCATTGAACATCAAGGGGTGATGGTTGGATTCTTTCTTGTTGGAGACGGTCATTGCCTGACATGTGTGGTGTGAATATTATTTGCCATTTGTCAGCCCAAGCCTGGATATTGTCCAGGTTTTGCTGCATTTGGACATGGACTGTATCAGTATGAGGAATCGTGAATGGTGCTGAACATCGTGCAATTATCAGCGAACATCCCCACTTCTAATCTTTTGATGGCGGGAAGGTCATTGATGAAGCAGCTGAAGATGGTTGGGCTTAGGACACTACCTTGTGGAACTCCTGCAGTGATATCCTGGAAGTGAGATGACTGACCTCCAACAACCACAACCATCTTCCTTTGTGCTAGGTATGACTCCAACCAGTGGACAGTTTTTACCGATTCCCATTGATTCCAGTTTTGCTAAGGTTCCTTGATACCACACTAGGTCAAATGCGGCCTTGATGCCAAGGGCAGTGACAGTCTGAGGAGGAAGGAAGGGATAGAATAAGGAGGAGGCCAGGAGTGGACAATCCAGGGGAGCCACCTTTGGGAGGCCAGGCACAGGCGGTGCAGGGTCAAGAGGTTGTCCATGGTGCAAGGGGCTGCAGAGGATGCCACTATCCTGTTACCAGAGTTTACAGGCGGCGAAGCAGCTACCTCAATATGACTGAGGTGCAGTGCCGAAGGAGGTTCCGACTCTCAAGGGAGACAGTCCACTATATCTTGTCAGATGATTGGCCCTGAGATCTCTCCTAACAGTGCGGATGGACATCCCATGCCAGCGGCTCTGAAGCTCTCAGGATGAGGAAGCACATGATGAATCCAGCAGTGGCTCAGAGGATGAGGAAGCACAGGGAGATGATGAGGGGCAGCACGCTGACCGCTACTACACCAAGGAGGCAGGGACACCCGGGTCAATTTAATCCAAAGAACCTTCAGCTAGCTCCACACATGTGGATCAGCAGGACCAGCATTGCCTGGAACTTCCACATGTGGCACTTAGTTGCAGCTGATGAGGTGGAAGATGTAGCACCTAAGGGCTTAGTACAGAAACATCAATGTCCACTCAAACACTCATGATTTGTCTGTGAAAAAGAGAAATGCACCACAAAGGAAACACCCTCAGACATGGTAACAATAGTGGACTTTATTCTGTCCAAAAGAAAAGCAAACAATTCTCCATTGCAATAACAATATGGGTCCCTATTCTAAGGCCAACACAAAATCACCAGTGACATACCTGTGGCCTGCCTAAGGTGACTTATGCTTATGTTTCTATGTGCTATGTCTAGGTGCTGCTCCACTGCTCAATGGCTTGAGACAGCCTGCTGAGTCTGCTGTGCTGTTGGCCTCGATGACCTTGGCAGGCATCCTCTGGGAGGGAGTGGCCAGTTCCAGAACTGGCATCTCCCACATTGCAAATGACCACCTGTGGCCATTAGTGCAGTGAGGGCTTGCAGGTCAGAGTGTAACCCAATCAGATGCTGATCAATCTGCTGGAAGCCCCTCCATGAGAGTTGCCAATCTCTCAATGGAGGAAACCTGAAGCTCTGTCCTGAGGTTCCTGCCATCACTGACACTCTGCCTGGATTCCTCCACCACAGGGACTGATGCTGAAAGGAAGAGTAAGGAAATTTGATCAGTTAGCGTGTGGACAATGTCAATGTACATACCTGTCCCCCAGATCATCATGTGCTCATCATTCCACACAGTGGGCAAGACATGTTGGTAACGTCACTCACTCAACAATCAGCACTGCCATGGATGTTGGGAGACGACTGGTGATGTGAGTGCTGGCCACACATACCTGCCTGTGGAACACCAACCTCTCCGGCTCTGGTGGACCTGGACACATGGTGCCCCTCCAAGGCCGAGGGCCTCCTGCTCGAAGTGGCTAAGCAGCACTACTGTCCCACCACCAGCCCTCACCCGCTGGGCAGGGTTGTGATAATTCTTCTCCTGGAAATGAGAAAAGAGCATTGATAAGTGATACTTGTACCGTGAATCTCCTCGTGACCGGCCCACCCTGAGCCCAGTTGGCCATTGCAGGGGTCCAGTGCATCCTTACCCTGCTGCTGTCGAACGCTCTCTCAAATATCCTAGGTGTGTCCTTTTCCCCCTTAACTGGACTGCCCGCATAAAATAGTGGCGCAGACTCGATTGCCACCAGTGATCGGGTCCACGCCTGCTCCCACACGGCCCGACCAACATGGGGAAAGTTCCCCCACATGGGCTTTTACCACTTTGACCATTCTCCCACGTGGGACCTTGTCAAGAACATGGAAGTCCATGTAGACAACATAAACTGCACCACCCTCATCTACACACCTAGTCACCTCCTCCAAAATGTAATCAGCTTTGTTAGACATGATTTCCCCCTGACACAGCCATACTGACTATCCCTGATTCATCCCTGCCTCTCCAAGCGGAGATTAATCCTGCTCCTCAGAATTGTTTCCAATAGTTTCCCTACTACTGATGTTAGACTCACTGATCTGTAATTACCTGGTTTATCCCTAATACCCTTCTTGAATAATGATACATATTCTCTGTCCCCCAGTCCTTTAGCACCTCTCCTGTGGCCTGAGACATTGTGGGGTCTGGAGGCAATGCTGAGGACTCCCCAGTTGTGGTAACTGAGGGGATAGCCCCTCCTGCTGGCTGAGGTCATGTGATGTTCTGTTAAATCTCCGACAAATGAGCCCTAAGCATGGGCTGTCTGGAGGATGGGGCTTTCTGACGAGAGTCCCAAACGAGTGTGTAACACCTGAGAAACTCAAGTTTGGCAGTTTCTTGTTGAAACCTGTCTGCTCCATTGAGTCATTACATTTGGTGACGAGGGTAAAATTAGCTCCAACTCTGCACCTCACCCTGTTACTGTGAGCAGGTCAAATTGTTTTTTTTTCCAACTACTTACCAGTCATTGTGCTCTTTGGCAGAATTGATCCTTATCCTATAGTTCTATATCCTAGTGTGTCCATTAACACCATATATAGTTGTGTACATTTGATGTGAGTGCCAACATGATATAAATTTTGTTTTTGTCTTAATGGCCTGAGTATGGTTCCCTTGTTTTCTAGGTGCAGCATTGCCAGTTTCTCATGCTGGACTTGAGTGGCTCTAAACTTTATTGTACAGGCACTGAGTGGACTTTGGGTTCAAAGGAAAAGGTCATTTCAAACATCCGGGTTGGAGGTGGCAGCCCTGGCATGAGGTGGCAGATCTTTGGCAGCCTAGCTGAAGGAGTGTTGGATCAAGGTGTCCTTGCCTCCCTGAAGGATTCAGAGGCCTGTCTCCACACCCTCAGTGTTCTCCTCATTGGGCTCCTCTTCTGACTCACTATTGGCTTCATCCTCTGTGGCCTGTGGAGCCAGCAATCACTGCAAACCCTCTGGCTCGCTCAGCCTGGCTGGCCTCGTACATACGGAAATGAATAAATGTCATTACCCGCCTGAACAGAGCTTCTATCACCAGCTTGATACAACGATGGACAGCTGATTGGGACACTCCACACAGATCCCCCACTGAGCCCTGGAAGGAGCCAGAGGCCTAGAAGTTGAGGGTTACTGTGACCTTCAGAGACACTGTGGGTGGACACCCCATGCCACAGTCAGAGCTGATCTCAGGCCCAATCATCTGGCAAATGGAGGTCACAGTCTCCCTGGAGAGGCGGAGCCTCCTTTGACGCAGCTACCTCAATATGTCTGAGGTGCAGTGTCGCCACCTTTAACCCTGGCAAGATAATGGCATCTTCTGCAGCTCCTTCTGCTTTGGACTCCTGCTGGCCCTGCACCCCTTGTACCTGCGCCTCTCCTCCCACATGTCCCTCCCCTGGAAGCTGCATTGGGACACCCGGCCTCCTTTCCCTTCTGCCCCTCTCTTCCTCCTCAGCAGAGGTGCCACCAGGAGAGCACACTCTCCATTACCAGGGTAACAGAAGGTGGTCTGATACCTGGAAGGGTCCACATGGTCAAAAGCCTCCAGGGGCCTTGGAGACAATCAGTCCTGAAATGAAACTTAGAAACACCAAGACCAAAACTCAGAACAGATGAAGCTGTCAAGTTCAAATAAGCAACCAGCAGCAAACTATCTCCTAAATTCCTCACCACTCACACAGGCAATGCTGCTGACCTTTTAACCCTGACCTTGGATGAGGTTTCGTTAAAAGACTTCCCAGATGCCTGTTTTGCCCATGTGAAAAATGTGAAATAGCACGGGCAACGTAAAAATGTTAACAATTACCTTTTTAATGGCCTTAAGTGGCCTTTGAATTGTTGGTGGGTGGAGCTCCAACACCCACATGCACCTGCTGACCTGAAGTTTGCTCGCGTGCAGAATAACGTCTGGATACTCGCCCGACCTCCTCTCGCACTATTTCACATCCGTTCGTGCCAGGCGCATGCCTGTCACAAGGCAAAATATTCTGCCCATGGGGTCAATAGTTGCAGGATATGGGCACATCACCCTGCAACTGTACGAGGTGCTGTTGTGAGAGGCGATTCAAGTATCGTGTCTGAAGTGATGCAGACCCTGCATTATCACCTTGTAAAATCCGAGTTGGAAGTAGGAAATACTGAATCTGGATGGAAAAGGAGGGAAAGTGTTCTATTGCCCAGAGCTCCATCCATCTCTTCACCATCGCAAAAACCTTAAAAATAAAAGCAAATGCTGCCAAGATTGAAAGTATTTATTTCAAAAATATGCAATAATTTTACAGCCGGAATTCGAACTATATGAAAATTAATGTAGATTCACAGGGCATAAGAGCCAATTAAGGTAGTGGGCAGGATACTAACTTTGTTCCAGGCAGAGTTATCTCCCATATTCCTGCAATTTCTTTCTCCCTCCAATTCCCCTCAAAAGCAACCAGTGAATAAGTTTCCATTGCATTTACATGGCATTACAAAAATCCCATACACACACACAAATTATGTTAAAGAGCTGGGGAGTGGGACCAACTGGATTCATCATCATCATCTAAGTTTATTGAGGGATATGGGGATCAAGCACAGGGTAATGTATATGAGGTAGAGATTAGTCATGATCTAAGTTAATGGTGAAGTGCACTCAATGAGCTGAATGGCCTACTCCTGTTGCTATAAATATGTACAACTACTGTCAATGGTGAGACAGGTTCCCTGTTCTGAGACAAGATCAAATGGGTTCATTTAGGGGACAATATTGCGCTAGAATGCAGGTTTCCAAGTGTTTGCAAACTTAATTTCAAAGTATGGCCCATTTAATGGAGGGCTCAAACCGTGATATCACAGTTTAAGCCTCACCCTCGCCAAGTGCACCAGTGAGATCAGACATCACAATACATTTATAAACTGGAGACGGGGCTGCTCAAGTCAGGTTAAGTGAAGGAAACGGAGCTGCACTTGCTGTTGATCTAGGACTGATTATAGTCAGCTAGAAGATCTGAAAGTTTCCTTTCTGAAGGGAGTGTGAACAATGGATCCATCGGGAGTTTGAACAAAGGAACCATCCACTGATAGATCCAATAGAAAGCTTTTAATATTGAAAGCTTTGTCTTAACCTGTGTCTCAAAGAATTATCTCTTATTGTAACATGTGAAGAATGAATTCAGTAATACTGCTGCACAGTAGAGTGGAATAATGATATTTGTTGTCATGAGTAAACCTTCCATATCATTGTTCATAGAGAGATGGGAGTCTGGAGTAGGAATCCTGTTGATTAATCAGCACCCCGGTTCTCAGGTCTCTGACTGACTTGTCTCACTGTCAGTCACAGAGTTCGATGTTCATGCTCTTTTCTGTAACTGTATTCTGCCACTTATCATTGGTAGATCTGTCACAAGTCTTACAGGTTTTTTAAAAAAAAACAGGTTTTTATAATCTTAATCCTTAATTATGCAATTATCTGACTTCAATTAACCCAATTAAATGTTTTGGTTCAAACAAGACACAAACATAAAACAAGATGGACTCTTGAAGTAAATTAAAAGGAATGTTTATTTCAAAAAGGAAAAATTATACTTAACACCACAAAATAGAATTTACAGTTTCAAACGAGCGATCAGGTTATTGAAGAGTTATGTTGTCTTCCTGTTCCTTTGTTGACAATTCTTTCAAATTCTGCCACCAGAGCATTCAGTATCTGACTAGCTGGCAAAGATGTCATTCAAAGCCTTTATTTTTATTCCCTAAAGTATCAATGCTTCGTCTCCGACCATGTCTGTGTAATTTCATAATTGGTTATTTAATTGTTATTGTTTTAATTGGAGTTTGACTACCTACGTCTGTCCATAATCTCTTGAAAGGACAATGTTTCTTTTGTTATCTGGCTTTGCACAATTGTCCATTTGGTTAGGGTTTTAGCTGAGCTTAGCACAAAATCTCCGATCTGGTACTCATCCAAAGCAAAAAGTGTATTTAAAACGATTTTAAATTCAGCTTTATTACTATTTCTTCAATTATAACTTAATGAGGTACACTATTTGGTCAATCATCTGTTTCTGGCTGGTTCCTAATTATGTAATAATCCTTAATTATAATCACTCATTAAAGTACAGAAAGCAAAATAGCTTTTTATCTCATTGTTAATACAAAATAGTAGCTTTTTCCTTTTTATATTCATTGTAATAAGGTAAAAGAAATTAATCTAAAATTGGTCAAGTTACACTAAAATCTAGTTAACTTGGTCAGTACAGCTTTGTGGAAGTTGCTGTTTGGACCTTGAGGCATTTTATAAGGGTCTGCTCAGCTGATTATAGTAAAAATGAGAGTGCATGGAATTGGAGGTTACCTTGTGACACGGGTTATGGTAATCTGTTGGGACATAGGAAAGAGTATTGGGATAGAGAATCTTCTCAGGTTGACAGGATGTGGACAAGTGGTGTTCCCTGAAATTTGAACTAGGGCCTTGGCTTTTCACTATATTTTTCAATGAATGAGGTGAAGAAATAGAATCTGTAATGATGGCACTAAGACAGGCGGCACACTAAGTAGTGGAAGCAGAAATTTGTAAAGGAACATTGATAGACTGAGTGGGTAAAACTAGGGTGGGGTAGGGTTCAATGTGGGGAAGTGCAAAGTCAACCACTTTGAGCTGAAGAGAGGTCAGGATATTTCTAAATGGCGAGAAGCTGAGAACTGAGATAGAAGACATGAAATAATTGAAAAAGTGACTGAAATGCTTTGTTTTCATCTAAAATGGTTGGATGCTATGTTACAGTTTAGACTGCATCTGGAGAACTGCACTCCGTTCTGGGCGCTACACCTCAGGAAGGATATATTGTCCTGGAGTGGGTGTAGGGTAGATTCACCCAGAATGATATTGGGGATTAGAAGGTTAAGTTACAAGGACATGTTGCATTGGCTACACCTGTATTCCATGGATTAGAGGTTTAGGAGTTGATCTAGTTGAGGTGTTTAAGATTTAAATATATGTGATAGAATAAGACCATAAGACATAGGAGCAGAAATTAGGTCAATCGGCCCATCGAGTCTGCTCTGCCATTCAATCATGGCTGATAAATTTCTCAACCCCATTCTCCCCGTAACCTTTGATCCCCTTACCAATCAAGATCCTATCTATCTCCATCTTAAATACACTCAATGACCTGGCCTCCACAGCCTTCTGTGGCAATGAATTCCATAGATTCACCACTCTCTGGCTAAAGAAGTTTCTCCTCATCTCTGTTCTAAAAGGTCTTCCCTTTACTCTGAGGCTGCGCCCTCGGGTCCTAATCTCTCCTACTAATGGAAACATCTTCCCCACGTCCACTCTATCCAGGCCTTTCAGTATTCTATAAGTTTCAATCAGATCCCCCCTCATCCTTCTAAACTCCATCGAGTATAGACACAGAGTCCTCAAATTTTCCTCATATGTTAAGCCTTTCATTCCTGGGATGATTCTCGTGAAACTCCTCTGGACCCTTTCCAGGGCCAGCACGTCCTTCCTGAGATACGGGGCCCAAAATTGCTCACAATATTCTAAATGTGGTCTGACCAGAGCCTTATAAAGCCTCAGCAGCACATCCTGCTTTTATATCCTAGTCCTCTCGAAATAAATGTCAACATTGCATTTGCCTTCCTAACTACCGACTCAATCTGCAAGTTAACCTTAAGAGAATCCTGGACTAGGACTCCCAAGTCCCTTTGCATTCCAGATTTCTGAATTCTCTCCTCATTTAGAAAATAGTCCATGCCTCTATTCTTCCTACCAAAGTGCATGACCTCACACTTCCCCACGTTGTATTCCATCTGCCACTTCTTGCCCATTCTCCTAACCTGTCCAAATCCTTCTGCAGCCTCCCCGCCTCCTCAATACTACCTGGCCCTCCATCTATCTTTGTATCATCTGCAAACTTCACCAGAATGCCATTAGTTCCTTCATCTAGATCATTAATGCATAAAGTGAAAAGTTGTGGTCCCAACACTGACCTCTAGAACTCCACTAGTCACCGGCCGCCATCCTGAGAAGGACTCCCTTACCCCACTCTCTGCCTCCTGCCAGACAGCCAATCTTCTATCCATGCTAGTACCTTGCCTCTAACATCATGGGCTCTTATCTTACTGAGCACTTCCTGTGCGGCACCTTGTCAAAGGCCTTCTGGAAGTCCAAGTAGATAACATCCATTGGCTCTCCTTTGTCTAACCTACTCATTACCTCCTCAAAGAATTCTAACAGATTTGTCAGGCATGACCTCCCCTTGAGGAAACCATGCTGACTTTGCCTGATTTCACCATGCACTTCCAAGTATTCTGAAATCTCATCCTTAATAATGGACTCTAAAATCTTACCGAGGTCAGGCTAATTGGCCTGTAATTTCCCATCTTTTGCTTCATTCCCTTCTTAAGCAGGGGGGTTACATTAGTGATTTTCCAGTCCTCTGGGACCCTCCCTGACTCGACTGATTCCCGAAAGAAAATCACTAACGTCTCCACTGTCTCTCCAGCTATCGCCTTCAGAACTCTGGTGTGTAATCCATCTGGTCCAGGTGATTTATCCACCTTCAGACCTTTCAGTTTTCCTAGCACATTCTCCTTGGTAATGGCCACCATACTCACCTCTGCCCACCGACTCTCTTGAACTTTGGGGATGTCACTCGTGTCTTCCACTGTCCCAATGGTACAGATCCCTCCTGTTCCTATACTGATGCCAGTGCCCCACGAAATGGAACCCCTCTTTCCCGCACCACTCCTTTAACCACGTGTTTACTTCTCTTATTCTCACGTCCCTATGCCAATTTGCACATGGCTTGGGTAGTAATCTGGAGATTAAAACCCTTGAGGACCTGTTCTTTAATTTCCTAGTTCCTGATAATCCCCAAACAGGTCCTTCTTCCTAGTCTTACCTATGTTATTTGTCCCGACGTGGTCCACAACAACTGGATCCTCCCCCTCCCTCTCCAGTATCCTTTCAAACCGGTTAGAGATGTCCCTCACCCTGGCACCGGGCAGTCAACATACCCATGTATGTCCTCCCGGTTAACACACACGCGTACAAGCACCTTTGATAACTCACCCTTGCACGTTCATCCTGATACCATGTCCTTTTGGGTACACTCACCTTTTTTATCCCAAAAGGGAGACGAGCAAGGCCTCAGACCTGATGGAAAGGTGTGGAGACACTCATCTCCTAATCCCACTGCATTTGTGTGAGTAACTGACAGGAGATGGAGATGGTTAATCATCCCATTTTCCTTGAGGTCCCAACAACGCTGGCTAAGTCAAAAGAAGTCTTTCTATCGACAATGACTTGTTAAAGAGCCTCAGCTCCAATGCACATTACCCTGCAAGAATTTGATTCCATTCCATCTAATACCCCCAATGGGTAAATGAAGCCCAAGGGTATTTATCCATCATTTTCATCACATGGGGCCTTTAGCTGGTTGTGTCTAATTGTGACATCACAGAGCAAGTCTCACCCCAGCACTGAGCATCACAGAAGATTTACAAATAGGTTATATTTCAGACAGGAGGATTCACAACCAGTTTCAGTGGAAGAAATGGAACTGCACCTAATTGGCTGATCTGTCTAGGAGTGAATGTAATCAGCCAGAAGAATTGAACAGGTTTACTTTGTGAAGGGTGTGTGACCATTGGCAACATCATCAACCAATAGATTAAACAGAAGGTTGTGGACATCAGTGTTTGTCTCAGCATGGTTACCTTGTAATAGAATTTGTTTATGTCAATGACTTATGGTCACTAACAGAGCCAGTAATATTGATGCAGAGTAAGGTGGATTAGTTGATCTTGCTGTAGCTAATAAATCTTCAATATTGTTGCTCACTGATAGCCCAGTTTCCAGGATCCAGACTGAGTTTTGAGTCCAGTGGAAGCAGAATATCCAGCAAGATGATGTTGGCCCATGAATCCAATATCGTCACACCGGCCGGCAGTAACATTCTGGCTGCCCGGCTCAGAAATCTGAAGCCTGCCCGCCATTTTGAAATGAGCAGTTAACCGTTGTTAAAGCTTATTAGCAGCCCAGTCAATGGCCAGTTGAACAGGGGTAGGAGCCTGGGAAGTGTATGAAAGAGGCCAACTTGCTGAGGAGCAAGGTGCTGCTGAGGGCAGACGCAGAGGCATGGGTGGAGTCCTAACCCTGCCAATCATGTGAACAGGGTGTGCATTATATACCTGCAAATGATGAGGGATAGTACCTGTGGAGATTTTGTCTTTGGCGAGCCACTCTGACATCTGTGATCTCAGACGTGCTGACTCCGGAGATCACACCCAATGATCCCATACCCATGCACGCTCACCTTGAAACTACACCTGTGTACGCTCACCCTGATACCACACCCGTGTAAGCTCACCCTGATCCAGGCCCTGTTTTCTCACCCTGATACCACACCGATGTATGTCCTCCCAGATAGGGAAAAAAAATTCCTCTGCTGATGGGGTCCTTAACAATGAGCATATTCTTAGAATTAGATATAGACTGTTGAGGGGGTGATATCAGGAAGCATAAAGGTGGTGGAAATCAAGAAGCCTCTACCCAAAAAGCTGTTTTTGGTAAGGTTAATTGAAAACTAAATATTAGGGAGACACACTGTTAGTTAGGTTATTGTGGGATAGGAAAGCAAGGCAGGTAGATTGAGTTAAGA
Source organism: Isurus oxyrinchus (assembly GCA_026770705.1). Taxonomy (NCBI): domain Eukaryota; kingdom Metazoa; phylum Chordata; class Chondrichthyes; order Lamniformes; family Lamnidae; genus Isurus; species Isurus oxyrinchus. The sequence continues at coordinate 45,683,911 of JANJGN010000023.1, forward strand.
TACAGATCGGCCATGATATAATTGACAAGCAACAAGGCTCAAGAAGCTGATTGGATTACTTCTGCTCCTATGTTCCCAAGTTTATCAGGGGATAAAAGATAAAATATCAATATCAGGGTAACATATTTGAAGTACAGGTTAGCCATTACTAAATGAATGGTGATACACCGTTGAGGGGCTGAATGGCCTACTCTACTCCACGTATATTTACACCAATTAAAGTCAGGCAAATGGCATTGTATGCATTGCTATTTTTAAAAGCCAGCACAAAGATGAGTGAGTAACTGACAGGAGATGGAGTATCAGCCAGCACTTTTGGGACTTCAAGGAAAATGGGATAAGGCAAAAGAAGTCTTTCTATTGACAAGGACTTGTTAAAGAGCCTCAGCTCCAACGCACATTACCCTGCAAGAATTTGATTCCGCTCCATCTAATACCCCCAATGGGTAAATGAAGTCCATGGGTATTTATCCATCACTTTCATCACATGGGGCCCTTCACTGGTTATGTCTAATTGTGACATCACAGGGCAAGTCTCACCCCAACACCGAGCATCACAAAAGGTTCACAAATAGGGTATATTTCAGACGGGAGGATTCACAACCAGTTTCAGTGCAAGAAATGGAACTGCGCCTAATTGGCTGATCTATCTAGGAGTGAATGTAATCAGCCAGAAGAATTGAACAGGTTTACTATGTGAAGGGTGTGTGACCAATGGCAACATCATCAACCAATAGATTAAACAGAAGGTTGTGGACATCACAGTGTTTGTCTCAACATGGTTACCTTGTAATAAACAAATTCTATGTCAATGACTTATGGTCACTAACAGAGCCAGTAATATTGATGTAGAGTAAGGTGGATTAGTTGAACTTGCTATAGCTAATAAATCTTCAATATTGTTGCTCACTGATAGTCTGGATCCTGGAAACTGGATATAATGTAGGCGTGTACAAAGCTACCTGGGGAGCAGCCATGATTCGTACATCCTCAGGTACTCCCATATGCCAGGCATGTTTAGTGGCCCTGATGCATTGGAAGGATGGCTGATGAATGACAAAGGGTGCCCTCTGAAGAAGCGTTCGAGATCCCAGAACTGAACCAGAGTCCGATGCAACGTGAGCCATGGCATGACCCATTCGATCATTGGTCTGCTCAAAATAAGATTTAGATGCCTCAAGCAATCTGGTATCTGCTTTCGAGAGTGTGTCATGACACCATTCTCTGCAGCAAAGAACGTGAGTCCAGCTGACTGTGTTGCCTGCCCAATGCCAGGTTCGGGATATCTGATCAGGGCTGGAGAGGAACTTGCAGTGAGAGGAGGGTGACCCAGTCATTGAGATCCATGTTGATACCAACGACATATACTGCAGAACCAACTCCTTTGTCCTGTCTAAGAAGCAGAATGTCAAATTCAATCTCTGGATTATTACCTGAGCCACGTGCACATTGGCACAGCATAAAGCAAATTGAGAAGAATGCATGGCTCAAAGACTGGTGTGGGTGAAGTGGGTTCCAGTTTGTGGGGCACTGACAGCAATACTGGGGAAAGTGGGATCTGTGCCGTTGGGATGGCCCACACCTGAACCCTGCTGGGACCAGTGTTCTTGCAAGTCACATAACTAGGGAAGTAGAGAGGGTTTTAAACTAAGTAGTGGGGGCAAGGGTGCAAATTTGGGAAGATGTGGTAAATCAGAGTAAAGACAAGACAAAAGAGGAAGGTATTATTACAGGAAATGAAGAATGGTCCATGACAGTAGTTTCATCCTTTTATTATTTTTACAACCTCTAGAAACTGTTGATTTAAAGGTTTATATCCGAATGCATGAAGCATTCAAAACAAAACAGGTGAACTGCATGCTCACACAGAAAGAAATAAATATGATTTGATAGTCATTCCAGAGACATGGCTGCACGGGGACATGGATTGGAACTTGAATATTAAAGGGTACAGGACATTTAGAAAGGACAGGAAGTGAGGAAGAGGTGGACGGGTGGCTCTGTTAGTTAATGATGGTATTAGCAACAATAGAGGGAGTTCAGGAAACGAGGATGTGGAAACTGTTTGGGTAGAGATGAGAAATGGTAAAGGCAAGAAGTCACTTCTGTGTACAGGCCCCTTAATATTAACACATGGTAGGATGGTGTCCAATTTGGAGGAGTCCCTGTGGAGTATGAGCACTGTGTTGACCCTCATGGCTGAGCATAATGCCTCCTCCATTTACAGAGTGGCAACTCTAAGGGAGAGGCAGCTCCAGGAACAGAATCAGGGGTCACTGGGGTTGTACTCGGACCACCAAGTGCTCACACAGGCACTGACCTCAGCTGGTCAGTGTACGAGTGTGTGATGGATGGGGCACCCGATATCCCAGCAAGGTGCCCGTCCATCAATAGTGAGCAGGGAGGTCCAGAGCGACCTCACATTGGTATACGAGCTGCCTGTTGTCTCTGTGAGCTCCTCTCAGGGCACTCCAGATGGTGACAGCAGCTCCTCCGCCCCCCTGCCAGTGACCGTGGCATTTGATGAAGTTGTGGAGACTGGGGAGATGCCAGCTGTGGCACTGGCCGCTCCCTCCCAGGTGGGGACAGCACAGGCTCCGCTGGCCAGAGAACGACCGCCTAAGGCATCAAGGCCAACAGGACACAGCAGGGACAGCAGCTGTCTCCAATGCCAGTGCCAGCGAGGGACAAGCACCTAGATGCAACACCTGGAAACACAAGTTTAAAGTGCCTTTAGCACAAGAGGGGCTGGTCACGGGTGATCTTTTGCTTCCCCCATTTAGCTTTTCATTTCTTAAATGGTGTGACGGCCAACACTGGATATTGTTCAGTTCAAGAATCTGAGTGTTCCAACATTAAATGATGTTTGATTTTGGGAATTTAGCTGAATATGCTTTTGTTCTGGAGGTGCAGGGTAGGCCAGTATTTAATGCTGGACGTGGGTGTCTTGAAACTTTATTGCACAGGCACTGAGTGTATCTTGAGGGCCAAGGAAAGGTCCTTTCTGGGATCTAGGTTAGAGGTGGCAGCCCTGGCATGAGGTGGTGGTTCTTATTTGGTAGCCTAGCTGAAGCAGCGTTAGATCAAAGCGTCCCTGCTTCCCTGGTGGTTACCGAGGTCTGGCTCCACACCCTCAGCGTTCTCCTCACCGTGCCCATCTTCACACTCACTACTGGATTCATCCTCTGTGGAGCTGCATCAATATCCTTTTCCTCCAGTGGGTCCCCCCTTGCCAGTGCCAGATAGTGGGTGCATACTGCGCTCTCCACAATCAGTGACACCCACTCTGGGGGGCTTTGGAGTGTACCCCCTGAACGGTCCAGGCATTGGAAGCACATCTTAAGACTAATGGTCCTCAATACCACCGCCCTTGTGGAGGTGTGGCTCCTGTTGTACCGCTGCTCAGCTTCTGTTCTTGGATAGCGGAGAGGCGTCATGAGCCACCTTCTGAGGGGATAGCCCTTGTCACCTTGTCACCCAGCAGCCAACCATCCAGCCGAGCCCCATTTAGCTTTTCATTTCTTAAATGGTATGACTACCAGATGACGAGCCTCTGGACTTAGTCACATAACAGTTACTGGACCTGCAAAGGCAAGCTCAGGAACATCAGGAAGGGATGTCCACTGCACTCCAGATTGCAAGGCACAATGGAGTCAGTCCGTCTTCAGCCTGAGGTGATAGTGCTGGCATTGCAACACACCGAGGTCAACACTGGCAGGATGGTGGTCACCATGGAGAATTTGGTCCAGGACGTCACTCCTGTGGAGGCTGAACTCCATTGCTGATACCATAGTTGGCCTACAACAGTGTGTACATGAACTGGGCAGCTCGATCCCACTCCAGCTACCCCTTCCCCTCACGCAGTCAGACAGGGGCCCTCGGGCACCCATAGGGAGGAGGATCAGCAGGTGCACACTCTGAGGCCTTTCCCCCAGGTGACTTTCCTGGTGAACAATGGTAGCGCAGAGCTGACCTGAACATGGAAGGTGAGCACGTGTGGCCCTCTCTCCATTATCACTGCTCTTGCTGTTCTGTTTGTGGGATAATCTCAATGATCACGCTTCCACATGTTGTTTGATGGTAAGTGCCCAATACCCATTAAATGGAAGAATTTATTTTCCATCCAGGCTAGCAGTTATCTGCAGCATCATGGCAGGCCTCAGGGAGCAATAACTGCCAGTGAACCACCCATGAATGCTGACATTGCACACACCCAGGGTCCACAGGAAGACTGACACAAGGGATGCCTCCTAGAGGTGGGATCCAAAAGTTGGGAGAGGGAAAAGGAGATTTTATATAAATGCTCATTTAGCAAATAAAAGCTGAGTTTTCACATCCCATTGCATTTTGGCAGCAACACAAATTTCTTGCTATTGCACTCAGATGGTACCAGATCCACCTTCTCTTGGCCATGGTTTTGAAAGTTAAGATTCATTTAAGTATCTGTCATGGCACAGCCAGTGGTAAATGCTGAGCTGCTCAAATCCCAAAGGGAAATTTCAAACAACTGTCACAACTGTTTTGCAATTTGTATAAATGAAGATGCGTGCATTGAATTCAGTAATAATAAGACTACACTTTATAGGTTTTATACAAAACTAAATGAAACCTTTATGAATAGAAGAAATTATTTCAAATACATATGTAGATCGACAAATTACTACCATGATAACATCTAGATCTCCTAGTTAATCTAACTCCCAGTTGCACTGTTAAGGCAATAGTAAAACAGATTTTAAAAGACCCAGGCAAAAAAAACATGCACAATACCCTGAAAGTCAAATTCAAAATGAGCTTAACTTCAGTACTTTGTAGACCGCAGCTTGAGACCGATGCTGAAGGCTGTTCACACTTGTTAGATCTTAGAATTCCTTCCCTTACACACAGCCATTGCTCCTTTCGCCATATTTTCTCCTTTAAATGCAAATTCCCACTATTTCACTTTGTCTTTGGACTTTACCTCTCCAATAATAAATATCTCAAAACCAATTTTACCAGCAATCTTTGGGCAAAATAAACACCAACTTCTCCTGGCTGGGTGAATCATTTCACCCCTCCTTTGAAATCAATTTGGTCTGATTTATTTAAAAATGCAATGTTCCCTTTACACCAATGTTTACCTACTTAACATTTCAAACCTAGCTTTTCTTCTGTTACATCAAAGCCTTCAAACCAGCTGCCTTTAATTCCATTAACATGCACAGGGTCAGACCCCACCTATTACTCAACAATAAATTCCAATAACTGAACATTATTGTATCTTCCTGACACCATCATCCAATGTTTTCCAACAGCCAAATAATTGCACACTCTGGTGAATATAGGAAAGCCAAATCGAGCTCATATACCTGGTCCATGCACTCTTCCCAATGTCCTGGCTAACATCCTGCAGGGGCACAGTATTTACAGCAGACAGAAGGATGCCATTGCCCCTAAAAGCTATTCAGGCTGTCAAGGGTGAGTGCATACATTAACCAGTAACCATAAAACAAGTACGTGTATTTCAGGGGAGGCTAGGTGAACTGAAGACTCCGTTTTTGGAGTATTGTTTATACAAGAGTCGTTTGATTTTGCTAAACACATGTGTTATCTTCTGGGGTTCATGAGGCAGCACCAACAGGATGGAGTGCCAATGCCTAAGACAGAGCTGAACTGAGATAAACAATTGCTGCACAAATGCAAAATGACTGCCCAGCAGGAGCCTGACACAAGGTGTAACCCCTGTCACTGCAGGATGTGAATTTTTTGGATTATTAGAACAAATCAATAACTGCACATTTCATATAAATAATTGTTTTCCTGTTTTATAAATGCACATTTCAATTCATTGGGTCAGAGGTCAGAAAATATTTCAAGAGGAAAATTAAATCTCATCCTTTTTGCTCTAAAAAGGTCTCAAATTGGGGAAAATGTTATTTTGCCAAAATTGCTAAAAACAGGTCATCAGAATTGATGGCATTTCCAGAGTCTCCTCGGCTTTGACAGTTATTCAAAAACTGGCACAATTTATATTTGCTCATGCACAATATTTGCGCAGCCCTCATCCCCTCGAATTCCCAAGTGCTTCCAAACAGAAGATTGCCTCTGAACACAGAAGCTTGATGAACTATGATGGCTTTCGAGCGTTTGTGTGTTTTTAATGACTCCTGAAGTAGGGCTTCAATGATGTGATTAATACTCATTCTGAATTATAGCATTTAAAGTGGGATTAGTGATTGCTTATGAGTTTTTAAATGCAGAAATCAGTGTCAGATCTTTCAGGCAGGGGAGTGGGACTGGCCAAACTCAATCCATCCTCACCAAGTTTCATTAACCGAAGCCTTACAATTAAATCAAAAAATGCCAGCTCTTATAAATGGTCCCGGAAATCTAGGACTCTACACCATCGGTTTACGTACTAGCAGAGTTTCTCAAGCATCGGAACTTCATTTGGCCAGTGATTAATTCTTGGAGATCATCTCTTCAGGGCTGCTAAATTATACTGATCCAGTGGTGTCTCTTTGAACACAGTGAAAAGTATTGTGTAAAGGGTCTATGGGAAACAGAGGAAAAGTTAAATACTAAAATGTAGTATAGACAGTATCCAGCCCCATTAGAAGAGGGCATACCAGAAAACCTTTGTAACTAACATCTTTTGGGGCATTCCAGTAGCAAAAAGCCAAGTATAAATTTGCCTTTACATATGAGGGCCATGAGGGCCAAGAATATACATGAACTTCTATAAGGATTTTGTAATTCTCCCATTTTCTAATCAACATATGGCACCAGCAATTAAGACTTTTTCTTAACTAGCAGTTCTGCAATATGTAGATTATCCGTTTTTGCTGTAATATGCTTTTAAAAGGGATAGCAGCATGACATTCACTAGAAAGGAACTGTCAAGCAATCCTGTTTTAATTTCACTTTTGCTTTTCAGCAGAGCACACGTGCAGCTCCAAGTCCTTCAGGCTTTACGCCCCTAAATATTCCCATGGGCCTAGTCTCAATAAAATAAACCCACATGTTTATACAATCCTGTATGAGTGATTAATGCCTTTATATCAATGATATATTCAGTATATCCGATATAATCAATGATATTGCCTGGCATATCCCTCCCTCTACCATCATCAAGCCAGGGGATCAACCCTGGTTCAATGTGTGCAGGAAGACATGCCAGGAGCAGCACCAGGTATACCTATAAATGGAGTTGTCAACCTGGTGAAACTATAAAACAGGACTACTGATGTGCTAAACAGCATAAGCAGCAAGTGATAGACAGAGCTAAGTGATCCCACAACCAACGGATTATATCTAAGCTCTACAATCCTGCCGCATCCAGTTGTGAATGGTGGTGAACTATTAAACAACTCACTGGAGGTGGTGGCTTCACAAATATTCCCATCCTCAAATGGAGGAGCCCAGCAAAGCAGTGCAGAAGATAAGGCTGAAGCATTCACAATAATCTTCAACCAGAAGTGTGGAGTGGATGCTCCATCTTCACCTCCTGTGGAGGGGTCCCCAGCATCGCAGATGCCAGTCTTCAATCAGTTCGATTCACTCTGATATCAAGAAACGGCTGAAGGCACTGGATACTGCAAAGGCTATGGGCCCTGACAACACCCTGGCAATAGTACTGAAGACTTGTGCTCCAGAGCTTGCCATGTCCCAGCTAAGCTGTTCCAGTACAGCTACAACACTGGCATCTACCCAGCAATGTGGAAAATTACCTATGTATGTCCTGTACCCAAAAAGCAGGCCAAATCTAACCAGGCCAGTTACCACCCCATGTGTCTACTCTCCATCATCAGTAAAGTAATGGAAGGGGTCATCAACAAGGGGATATCAAGCAGCACAAGCTTAGCAATAACCTGCTCACTGATGCCCAGTTTGTGTTCTGCCAGGGCCACTCAACTCTTGATCTCATTACAGCCTTGGTTCAAACATGGTCAAAAGAGCTGAACTCCCTAGGTGAGGAGAGTGTGACTGCCCTTGACATCAAGGCCGCATTTGACTGAGTGTGGCATCAAGGAGCTCTAACAAAAATGCAATCAATGGGAATCAGGGAGAAAAACTGGTTGGAGTCATGCCCAGCACAAAGGAAAATGGTTGTGGTTGTTGGAAGTCAGTCATCTCAGCTCCAGACATCACTAGAGTTCCTCAGGGTAGTGTCCTAGGCCCAACCATCTTCAGCTGCTTCATCAATGTCCTTCCTTCCATCATAAGGTCAGAAGCAGGGGTGATCGCTGGTGATTACACAATGTTCAGCACGATTCGCAACTCCCCAGATACAAAGCAGTCCATGTCCAAATGCAGCAAGGCCTGAACAATATCCAGGCTTGGGCTGACAAGTGGCAAGTAACATTAACGCCACACAAGTGTCAGGCATTTACCGTCTCCAACAAGAGAGAATCTAACCATCGCCCCTTGATGTTCCATGACATGACCATCACTGAAACCCCCAATATCAACATCCTGGGGGTTATCATTGACCAGAAACTGAACTCAACTAGCCATATAAATACTGTGGCTACAAGACCAGGTTAGGGGCTAGGAATCCTGTGACGAGTAACTTGCCTCCTGACTCCCCAAAGCCTGCCCACCATCTACAAGGCACAAGTCAGGAGTGTGATGGAATACTCCCCACTTGCCTGGATGAGTGCAGCTCCTACAACACTGAAGAAGCTCGACACTGTCCAGGACAAAGCAGCCCACTTGATTGCCATCACATCCACAAACATTCACTCCCTCCTCCACCGACAGACAGCAGCAGCAGTGTGTACCATGTATATGATGCATTGCTGGAATTTACTAAGGCTTCTTAGACAGCACCTTCCAAGCCCACAACCACTACCATCTAGAAGGACAAGGGCAGCAGATAGATGGGAACACCACCACCTGGAATTTCCCCAAGTCACTCACCATCCTGACTTGGAAATATATCGCCATTCCTTCACTGTCGCTGGGTCAAAATCCTGGAACTCCCTTGCTAACAGCAATGTGGGTGTACCTACACCACATGGACTGCAGCGGTTCAAGGTGGCAGCTCACCACCACCTTCTCAAGGGCAACTAGTACATGATGAAGTTATCTTTTTAGGTGTTTAAGGTTTCAGCCACTGGACACATACCTGATCAGCACAAGTGACTACTGGGGCTTCGCTTACCTGCATTTCAAACAGCATTACAATCCTTTTTAGGGTTGGTGGGGTATCAGAAATTTTATCCCTAAATTCAGAGATCACTAACCTTTGCATGAACTGCCAAAAAAGGATAGAAGATCCAACCTACCTGTGAGAGAACAGACCTGATAAAGCTGTAGAAAAATTAAAACGAGCGATTACGCAGATTACAGCAGACTGACTAGACCCTGACAGCCATTCCACCTAGAGGCAGGCTCTGCTGCATCCAGCCTCAGCTCTTTCAATCCAGTGAAGGAGAGAATCCCTGAGGCTAATTGCATATGCTGCCTGGTTCCTGCAGGGGGCAGAGAAACCTTATTCAGCCTGTGAACGATGTCATCGAACTACCTTTTGGGCAGTTAAGCACCTTAAATGACCAGAATTTTATATTCATCAGTCGGGTGGCCGGACGATTGCCGCTGGCGAAACGGACCGCGCCGCCATTTTCCGCAGGCCGGGCCAATAAGGCCGCCCAGCGGGTTAGTGACTCCCGTGGAGAACGGGAAATAGTCACGGTGTCGGGTGGCCTCAGACTGCTGGTTCCAATGGGGAGCCGACAGTCTGTATAAAGAGTGGCCAGGTAGCCTGCTTGAGGCAGTGCACCATGGCCACTCAGGTCAAGAAATGTTGCCTGGAGGGCAGAGGAGGTGGTGGAGGAGGAGCAGGGGGGGTGGGGGGGGTGGCGCCAGCGGGGGACCAGCGTGCCCCCCGATTCTCTGATGCCTGCTGTGCTGTCCTCCTCCAAAGAGGTGTCTATCCATCTGCACCTCCTGTATCCGGAGGATGGGAGGAGGAGGGCTCCCCACGTCACCAGCCAGGGGTGGGAGGATGTGGGTGAGGCTGTGAGTGCCCATGATGACATCCGGTGCACTGGCACCCAGTGCAGAAAACAATTCAATGATTTGCCACCCTCTGGACGGGTGAGAATCATGTCGGTCTTGGCCATTTGACACAGAAGGCAGCCTTAGCCTTTGATCCCCCACCATGTCTTGCTGTCGTTACTGCAGAGGGCATCTGGCACATGCTGGGTGGGCAAACAGATAGTGACCATGCTGACATCAGCCTTAGTGGTTGAGGAGAAGATGGGTTCTCCCTGCAGCATATGTTGGTGTTTGTCACATTTGAATAGTCTGGGGGCAACCTGCAGGGGAGGCAGCTAGACACATACTCCGAACTCCAACACATGTCTTATTGATGCCAGGGGAGCCTCAAGGTATTTTGGCCAAGAGCCATCTGCTGGCATCGGCGCAGCACCTAGTTGTGCCTCCTTGCCATGGGCGCTAAGACCTGTGTGTTATTCAAAGTGATGGATGCCAAATGTGTCCAAGGTGTCCATTGGGAGCAGCCATACTATCTTCTGGTGACTGATCACCAGTAGTGTGGACAGGAGCCACTGGAGGCCTCAGATGGGCCACTGTGGTTGGGGTGCGGTGTGCGCGTGCAGAGTGCATGAGCGATCAGCCCCAATAAATCCTCTTCTGTGTTGCAGGCAAAAAGTCAGCATAATTCACAGGAGCACCAGAGGACTAGAGATGGGCATGGCCTCCTGCAGCGCCTGACAACCTTGGAAGAACAGGCCATAGAGCTGAGCAGGCGTCAGGAGGCCAGGTCGGCAGGTGTCAGTGAACCTGGGGTCCAGCAGGCAGGTATTTGAGAGCCACAGTCCCATCCACTCTGTCTGCCCACCATCCAAACCACTGATGGTTGCTGCAACTGTTAATGCTGCAACACTGCTTATTCATAGACTGAGACACTCTGACATGTGGGTCATACAGGAGGGACCCTCGTTCCCGGGAGGATTCGCGTCTCCACCACTTTCCAAAGTCACCTTATCCCATTTGTGACCACTATCACCATGGTCTAACATGCCATTGGATCACTGCTGCTCAGCCAAAGAATTTTTGTATCTGAGGGGGTTTGGGACCTCCACCACCCTTTCAGCCAGTGCGCCCCCCCATTATTTTGTCCAAAAGGTCCTCAGCACCTCAGCTGTGAACCTCATGGCACTCAACTTAGATAAATACCACCATGTTACTCATCCCTGTGCCAAGGGGAAATGTTGCCTTCTGCCCACCTGGTCTATGCCCCTCCTTACAGACTGAAGTTCAATAATGTGACCTCTCAATCTCCTGTGATCTACGGCAAATGTCACAACTGTTTGCGATGTTTTCTCAGCCCCGCAACTATCCAGGCCACAATGCATCCAGGTCAGGTACCTCTGCACTCTCCCCACTCCTATGGTTCATAACAAGCCATGTGGCATTCCTGAGGCCATCTGACCAGCCTGTCTGCATGTGTGTTTAATGGTTGGGGCTCCTCTTGACTTTTTCCCACTTCACCAATGTTCTTCTCCTTAGGGTCTCGAAGGGTGAGTGATTTATGAGGCTGGGAGGAAACGGATGAAAGATTGAAGTGAATGAACGCTAACTGATGCACTGTCCTTGTTGTTAATTTCAGCATCACCACCAAAGCGACCCACACCGACACCGCAGACCCCCCTCCACACCTGAGGGGCAACATGTGCAACTTGTGACACATCATTTCAGCCAGCCAGGCACCAGCGCAGACACACACACCTCGATGGGGAATTTACCGTCTGCTAGTGTCCCGGGTCACAGTGGAGCGGATACTTCTCAATCACTGGAGGAGATGGTAGGGACAGAGTGCCAATGGTGCCAGCAGCCAGAGGGCTGCAGGGGATGAGGCATATGCTGAGTCCGGCACTGATGATGTGCCTCTGGAGTTGTCACCAATGCAGCAGCTGCAGGACAAGCAGCAGGAAGGGTGTTTGAATCTGGTAGGTTTACATGAGTGAATGCCTCAGTAGCTCTCTGCAACAGAGGAGTCCAGGCTGAGTGCACGTGAAGGTTTGACCCTCAGGGCAGAGCTTCAGGCTTCCTCCAATGAGAGATTGGCTACTCTCAGAGGGGGTTTCGATTGGATGGAAATCATTCTGACTGGGTTATGCTCTGACCTGCAAGCCCTCAGTGGTACTGGCCATGGGTGGTCATTCCCAATGTGGGAGATGTTGTGGACACCAAGCGTCAGCGCTCAGTGCCCATGCATCTGTGGTGAGCAGCCAGGTCAAAAGGGACCTCATGTCAGTGCAGCAGCTGCCTGTTGTTGCTGTGAGCTCCTCTCAGGGTGCTCCGGATGAGGCCAGCAGCTCCTCCACCCCTTTGACAGTCAATGTTGCTTCGACTGTGACATCTGGGGGAGGTGCCAGTTCTGGCCAGCACAGGCTCCATGAGCTAAAGGACAGCCAAGGTCATCGAGACCAACAGGACAGCAGGCTGTCTCACAAACCACTCAGAGCCTTGGGGCATTATCTAGACGTAACACCTGCAAACCTTAGCATAAGGCACGTTAGGCACTCCCTGGGTATGTCACTGGTGATTGTGTTGGCCCTAGAATAGGGAACAAAATTCTTCTTATTGGAATGGAGAAGTATGTGTACTTTTTTTTGGACATAATAAAGTTCACTTTTCTGACCATGTCTGAGGGTATTTCCTTTGTGGTGCATTTTTCTTTTTCACAGACATATCATGAGTGTTTGAATGGACATTGATGTTTCTGTACTAAGCCCTTAGGTGCTAAATCTTCCATGTCATCAGCTGCAACGAAGTGCCACGTGTGGAAGTTCCAGGCAATGCTGCTCCTGCTGATCCACTGTGTGGAGCTAGCTGAATGTTCTCTGGGTTAAATTGTCAAAGGTGTCCCTGCCTCCTTGGTGTAGTAGCGGGTCAGCGTGCTGCCCTTCATCATCGCCCTGTGCTTCCTCATCCTCTGAGGCACTGCTGGATTCATCATGTGCAGCCTCATCCAGGGCATCAAGGTCTTCATCGTCAACTGCATCCCCCCCTTTCCAGCGCAAGATTGTGCAGAGCACAATGCTCCCATTATCAGGAACACGATCTGGGGGGTACTGGAGTGCACCCCAAGTGGTCCAGGCAATGGAAGTGCATCTTAAGACAGATGGCTCTCTCCACCATGTGGAGACATGGCTCCTGTTCTTGGATGGGAGAGAGGTGTCATGAGCCACCTTCGCAGGGGATAGCCCTTGTTACCCACCAGCCAGCCATCCAGCCGAGCCAGAGCACTGAAGAGCCCCGGCACCTGGGAGTGTCTGAGGATGTAGGTGTTGTGGGAGCTGCCTGGGTACCTTGCACAAACTTGTAGAATCTGCATCCTGTGATCACACACTATCTGCACATTCATGGAGTGGAAGCCCTTCCTGTTGACGAATGCACCGGGCTCACCTGCTGGTGCCTTGATGGCCACATGTGCACAGTCTATAACACCCTGGACACAGGGGAAGCCAGCAATGGGCGTGAAGCCTCTGGCTTGCTGTGTCTGACTTGCCTGGGCACAGTGGAAGTGGATGAATGTCAATCCCCATCTGAACAGAGTGTCAAGCAGGTTACAGATGCAAGTGTGGACAACTGATTGGGAGACACCGCAAAGATCACCCAACAAGCCCTGGAAGAAACCAGAGGCGTAGAAGTGGAGGGCAACTGTGAGCTTAAGAGCCGCTGGCATGGGGTATCCCCCCTCGGTTAGGAGATCTCAGGGCCAATCATCTGACAGATATAGTTGACTGTCTCCCTTGAGAGTCAGAGCCTCCTTTGGCACTGCACCTCAGTCATATTGAGGTAGCTGCTTTGCCACCTGTAAACCCTGGCAACAGGATAGTGGCATCTTCTGCAAACCCATGAACCTTGGACAACCTCTTGGCCTTGTGCCCCTTGGCCCTGAGCCTGGCCTCCCAAAGGTGGCTCCCCTGGAAGCTGATTGTCCAGTCCTGGCCTCCTTATTCTATCCCTCCCTCCTCAGGGGAGCTGCCTCCAGTGGAGGGATCAGGACCCATACCCAGGCTAAATGGAGGCCTCTGGAAAGCTGCAGGCCCGAGAAAGATATCTGTCTGCAGACTGGTTTCAATGTACACAAGAAGTTCTTGGAAATCGATGAGAACTGTTAACAATCACACAGGCACCTTTAAAACACTTCCTGCAGTTAAAACTTTGTGGAAAACATGAACAAACCCCAAGTCCACATATCCCGAGAGTGCATGAGTTTTATTAAAAAAATCTCCTACCCGTCCGTTGTTCACACGAGTTCCTCAAAATCCTGGACAGTTGGCAAATTAAGGGCATTAATGAGGCCTTTAATTAATGGTGGATGAGCCCCCCGCTGCTGAGCGTGCCCACTGGCTGAAATATCGCCATGCTGCGCGCTGACATCAGCGTGAGGTTTTAAACGCTGACGTGTCGGTTCCGCTACCCAATCGTCAGCTGGAAAATTCTGGCCCTGGAATATTGTCTGCAGTTTTGGTCTCCTTATCTGAGGAAGGATGTTCTTGCTATAGAAGGAGAGCAGCAAATGTTTCCCAGACTGATTCCTGGGATGGCGGCACTGACATGAGGGGAGATTGAGTCGGTTCGGATTATATTCGCTTGGAGATCGGAAGAATAATGGGTGGGGGAGGCTCATAGAACCTTCTAAAGTTCTAACAGGACTGGACAGGGTAGATGCAGGAAGGACGTTCCCAATGGTGGGGGATTCCAGAACCAGGGGTCACAGTCTGAGGATATGGGATAGACTGTTTGGGACTGAGATAAAGGAGAAATTTCTTCACCCAGAGATTGGTGAGCCTGTGGAACTCACTACCACAGTTGGGGCCAAAACGTTGTATGTTTTCAAGGAGTTAGATATAGCTCTTGTGGCGCAAGGGATCAAAGTGTATGGGGAGAAAGTGGGAGCAGGCTATTGAGTTGGATGAGCAGCCATGATCATAATGAATGGCAGAGCAGGTTCGAAGGGCTGAATGGCCTACTCCTGCTCCTATTTTCTATGTTTCTATTAAGGGGCCTTCAGACTTAACCAAAACAGGTTTTTTGAATACCCAAGCTAACCCACACATCTCACTTCTATCCTGCAGGAGGAGTACAACACAGGATCAGGAGCCTGGTGACTGAGCTGTAGGCCTTGTGGCTTACAGAGAGCGAAGATGACAGAAGAGAGCAACTGAGGTGCCTGGCTGCACAGAGGGAGGAGCAGCACCCTCTGGGAGAAGGGGCAGCTGGGGATCCTGCACACACCGCCAAAGAGCCACAGGGAGCCCCCGCTGGTTGCTGCCTAGCTAGACCCAATGTGTGTAGACACTGCCTTTCATTCCTGCAGATGACCAAGACCCACTGTTACTGAAGACTGAGCATGTCTATGGAACTGTTTGGTTCACCTGCCAGCTACTGCAGGATTTGGCACTTCAGGGACATGGAGGGCATCTACTGCCAGTGGCCGTGAAAGTGACCACGATGCTCAATTTCTACACCAATGGCTCCTTAC
Source organism: Isurus oxyrinchus (assembly GCA_026770705.1). Classification (NCBI taxonomy): domain Eukaryota; kingdom Metazoa; phylum Chordata; class Chondrichthyes; order Lamniformes; family Lamnidae; genus Isurus; species Isurus oxyrinchus. The sequence continues at coordinate 45,699,416 of JANJGN010000023.1, forward strand.
GAGAGGATGATGACACTCCATAGATCTTCACAGCCAAGGGTAGATCACTTGTGTTCTGTGCTCAGGGTCATATGGAGACGCAGCCAAGAAACTTTAAAAGCATCTGAAACTTTGTCCATTTTTAGTACCTGAGCCCTTCAGGAGCACAATGTCACTGGTCAAGGTGATGAAGATAGGGAGACCAGCCCTACCTCAGAAGATGCTGAGAGCACACAGACAGTGACAGAGCTTTAACACCTGCACACACCATTCTGGCACCAATGATAACCAATGTTGAGATGCAGGCATTAGTAATGTGTCCAGGGAGTGAGGCTGGACCATCACTGTGGTCTGAAGGCTGCAGAGAGCACAGGGAAGAGGTCCTGGACTGAGACACCTGCCTTTATCTTGTGCAGAAAGGTTTCACATCGGAGTGACACGAGCACTGCTCATCAGAACAAGGAGCCACAGGCAAGGAGACAATCTTGGGAGTTTACTGAAAATAGTGAACAATATGTACAAGTGATTAACACCCGTGTCCAGGCTGTGCAACCAGAACATCATCTTGACCTGTTGCTGGTTGTTGCTCATTGGCTCTTCAGTTGGATCTAGACATTGAGGAGAGAAGGTTGTTGTTGCTGCTGCTGCTGCTCCTCCTGTGGGGCTGAAGGAGAGAGGGGGAGAGAAAGAACAACGGCTACAGGACAGGAAGGCCAGGAGGCCAGGTCTGAGAACTATAACATCCTGGGTGGGTGTCTGCAGTCTCTATTTTGTTAAGGTGGGGGCTGCTAAAGACTGTTTTGTAGGGGGAGGGCTGAAGACTGCCAAGGGACTTGGGCAAGGAAAAGGGGTGTGTGTGTTAAAACCATCTTGCTGCCACCCCTCCCCCACCCTGCCCTTTCCCAGTGGCCAGCGTTGGCTGGTGAAGACATCGCCTCCCCTGACCGGAAGATCATCAAGGCCCCCACCCAATGTCCATCTTTCAACCCAGAAACAACCACCTTGACTTTCCCCTTTCCCTCCTGTGCCTCCCTGTGCTCTACCCCTCTCCCTCCATGTATGTTTGTATGCATGCATCAAGTACATCAGGAGTGTGGGACTGAAGTACAAACAAAACACCAATAAAAGGCTTTTTATTAACTGGAAAGGGAGTCCCCGATCCTGGTCACCCCGGCAGACACAGCCCTCCCTCTCCACCAGCCACTGAAAAGGACGGAGGGACAGATTCCTGAGCAGTGGCTCTGACGATAGCCGCTACTCCTGACGGGGGAGAGCTGCGTCGCGAGGTGACCATGTTCCAGACTTTGAGCAGGTCCTGGTAAAAGACGGGCAACGCCTGCAAGGAGCCACCAAGGCCCTTCAGGGGCCCTGCTCAGGAGACTGCAGCGGGTTTGTGGGGGGAACAATGGGGGTGAGGGTAGGGGCTTGGTTTCCCAAGGCAGAGACACCACCAGCTCTTCAGCGGGAGAGGGGACACACCCAACCTCTTCAGCCTGGGCGTCACTCTCCCCCTCCTCTTCCGAGTGATGGTGTCTCTTCTGGGGTAGGCTGGGGCCTAGGGAGACCTCCATCTGTGAGGCCCCCTCCATCTTGTCCAGCCCTCCCGGACGCCCCACCCTCTGGGGTTTGGGTTTATCCACCAGCTCAGGGTCACGGGTCTCACCCCCGCCGGCCCCGGGAACCAGCGCAGGGACGACGCTGGGCCCAGCACATGGACCCTCAGCACCCACGGGCCCGGGGAGACGACGCCAGGGCCGGATGTTAATATTTCCCCCGAGCCGGTGTCTGCAGGGGTTCGGGGGTTTGGGGTGTTTCAGAGGCCACCTTCTTACGGCACGGGTCTCTCCCCCCACCTCACCGGCAGCCGAGATGACAGTGGCTGCTGGCGTCACTTCCCCTTGCGGGGAGGGAGATGGAGTGGTGGTGGGAGAGGAGGGGTGGTGCCAACCGCGGCCGCTTGGGTGGGGCTCGTGGCCTTGGAGGCGGGGGCAGTTCTTTCTCACATGTCCCACCTCCTTACAAGCATGGCACCGCAAGCCCTCCGCGGTCCAGAACACCTGATAGGCGGTCCCCTCATGGTTTAGAGTAAAGGCCCCCTCCAGGCACTCCTCCCGGGCCAAGCGGACGAATACCTGGTGCCGGAAGGAACAAAGGTCCTCCCACGTGGGGAGAGAGGGGCAGAAAGGTGAAACTAACCTCCCCCTTTAAATATATTTAGAGGAGAGGAAAGGGAGGTTCAGGAGGGAAAGGGGAAAGTCGAGGTGGGTGTCTCTGGGTGGAAAATGGATGGTGGGTGGGGGCCTCGATGATCTTCCAGAGGGGGGGGGAGGGCGATGTTTTCACCAGCCAACACTGGGGAAAAAGGCTGGGTGAGGGAGGGGTGTCAGCAAGATGTTTTAAATATAGAACCCCCCCCCCACACTTTCTCTCCCAAGTCCTCGGGCAGTCTTCTGCCCTCCCCCTACAAAACAGTCATCAGCCCCCACCTGAGCAAATAGAAAGTCCAGACACCCACCCAGGATGTTATAATTCTCAGTCCTGGCCTTCCTGTCCTGTAGCAGTTGTTCTTCCCTCTCCCCCTCTCTCCTTCAGCCCCACAGGAGCAGCAGCAGCAACAACAGCCTCCTCTCCACAATGTCTGGAACCAACTGAAGAGCCAACGAGCAGCCACCAGCAACCGGTCAAGATGATGTGGTAACTCTGTTGAGTCAACCAATTAAACTAAGTCAACAAAATGAGGGATAAAATAAAAACAGCCCCTAAGTCAGGTCAGCTGTAGAATCAAGGACAAAGTTTAAAGGAAACTTAAAAACATCAAACCAAAATGTGATTAATGAGAGTCTATAAAACACCACAATCCCCACGGTGCACACCGGGCACGCAAGATATCAAAGCTGCCAGCAGACACCACGTGCTCCCTCTCCAGGGACACCCGGCCGTGAACGAGGGATAATCTGGTGGGACACCCCCCTTGATCGCCTGCTGCCTGGACCTGTTAATGGCCAACTTGGCCAGGCCCAGGAGCAGGTTCATAAGGAGGTCCTCCTCCTTCCCGACCCCCCCTCTGCACCGGGTCTCCGTAGATCAGGAGCGTGGGGCTGAAGAGCAAACAAAACAGTAATAGGAAGCTTTTCAAGTAACTACAAAGGGAGTGCAGACTACCACACCCTATATAAACATGGTCCATGGACTCCACAGGACCACAAAAAAAAAGGCAGGTCCCACCATAGCCTCAAGGAGGGGAAGCCTCCCCGCTTCGTTCTCCAGCCGGCCCAGAAACGCAAAACAAAGAAGTTAAACAAAGCAGCACTTTTAACATGAGGCACAACACTTGCAGAACCTGGGAGTGTTAACATAAAGCTGAAATCTAAAGATTAGGTCACACCGTTCTCTCTCCCATTCTGAATTGCACATGGACAATTCCTCTCCCAGCCTGAAGAACTCTTAACAGAACCGACATTAGAGCCACAAACACTGCCTCAATCACAGCAATTTTTAAACAACCTTCAGTAACTGAACACCTCACCTGTGCCTATAAATAACACAAAAATGAGTGTGAGAAAGGTCTGGACGAAAAGAGTCCAGGAACCGCTGGTCTTCCAACAACAGGTTATTAAAATGCCAGTACGCGGACCCCGTCCGAGCGCAGAAAGAAGTGAGCTCCGTCCACACCAGACGGTGGTCCGTGCACGGAACGTGCTGTATAGAAGCAGCCGGAACGCAGGACACGTACGCCTTTGAAACGTAAAGGCAGTCGAGTCTGGACACTCCGACTCCAGGTGACACAAAGGTGAACACGCTGGAGTCAGGATGGAGATTTCGCCAGACGTCCGCCAAGTCGAAGGACCTGACCAGGTCCCGCAACTTACTCACACCTCGCGTGCAGTGCGGGGTACCGTGACGGTCCCGGACCCCGAGGGTGCAATTGAAATCCCCCCCGAGGACGATGCACTCGCCAGCGTCGATGGAGCCGAGATGAGTGGACACTTCTTCAAAGAAGCTGGCTTGCTGCTGCGTGCCCAGGGGAGCGTACACATTCACAAAGTGAAGCACCACCCCTCCCAGGAAGTGATCACTATGGCTACAGGTGGTACCGCAGGGGGCCAGGAGAAGGCCAGGCTGCAGTGTGTGGGCCAGTGGTGGGGGGGGGGGGCAACGGGTCCCTCGCTTTTCTGATCCTTGCCTTGCTGCCCCTCGAGAGGTCATGCTTCCCCAGGTTGGGAGGAGGGGACCCCACAAGATGATGCGTGCTTGGGAGGCGGTGACTGAGGTGGTCAGTTCCAGGGATGTTTTATGCCGAATGTGGATCCAGTGTTGCAAACACTTCAGCAATTTGTTGCTCTCTGGAAGGGTGAGGACCATGTTTTAAAAAAAAAAAACCATGACCAATCCTTCAGGGTGGGCGCGGCTCTGGCCCAACGTCCAGTTCACCATCGCCTGTGGCCGGGCCCTCAGGGGTAAATGTGGAGGGGGTTTTGTCACTGGTGGCAGGGCCTCCCAAGATGACCTATGTGGGGTTGATTGCTTTTGACAATCGAGGCCTGTGTGAAGGCTATGGCTGGGGTCGTCAGCCCCTCGACCATAGTCGCAGCCTCGAAGATGTATGGAAGGGCCATATTTTTCCTGAGGTCCGAGCGGGCGGTGCACCTCACCCTGCAGAAGGGACTCCCTGTGGACGGGACTTTTCTGGCGGTGGATCCCCTTGAGGCCACCGCCCAGAGGATTGTTATTTCCAACATCCTGCCCTTTGTATCCAGTGACCTCCTCCTCCCCCACCTCTAAACCCCACGCTCCTGATCTACAGGCACCCGGTGCAGGAGGGGGTCGGGAAGGAGGAGGACCTCCTCGTGAACCTGCTCCTGGGTCTGGCCAAGTTGGCCATTAACAGGTCCAGGCAGCGGGCGATTGAGGGGGAGGTCCCCGCCCGATTTTTTGGCCCTCTTAAACTGCTACGTTCATAGCCGGGTGTCCCTGGAGACGGAGCACGCGGTGTCTGTCGACACTCGAGACCTTCCGCGCCCAGTGGGCACCGCGGGGACTGGGGTGTTTTATCGACCCTGATACAAACAGCCAATCAAAATGTGATTAAGTTTCCTTTAAAATCTGTCTTTGGTTTTACAGTTACCCTAACTTAGGGGCTGTGTTTATTTTGTCCCTGGTTTTGTTAATTTAGTTTATTTGGTTGACTCCGACAGGGTTAATTCTCCTCCATTGCTCTCACCTTCAATGTTTACTGCTGACTGCTCCTGCTCTCTTGCTGCTATGTTCCTGTTTCCTGGGATATCCATTGTTTGGCTGTTCCTGCTCCTGGGGGTGCCGCCTTCCCCAAATCCTCTGTTACTGGGGAGCTGGAGCCTGAAGAGGAGGGGGAGAGAAAACACTGCTGCAGCCGGACAGGGAGGCCAGGAGGCAGAGAGACTGTTTTAAACATCCCAGGTGGGTGTCTGGGCTTTTATTTGTTGGGTGGGGGCTGAAGAACTGTTTTTTGTAGGGGGAGGGCTGAAGAACTGCCCTAGAGACTTGGGGGAGAAAGGGTGTGTGTAAAATCTTGCCACCACCCCTCCCCCCCATCCCATCACTGATTCTCACTTCATGCTAGGCCTAAGCCCAGGTAGCTGGTGCTGCCTGAAGAGGGACAGGGCTACCTGTGTGCCAGGCAGTACCGGCTGCCTGGTGAAGACATCACCCTCCCCCCACCGGGAGATCGTCTCGGTCCCGACCCATGCTCAATTTAGAGTGACACCCACCTTCCCCTTCCGTCTCCCTGTCCTTTACCCCTCTCCTGTTATTACCATCCAGGAGGGGGAGGTTAATCCACCTTTCTCCCCCTCTCCCTCGGGGAGAGATACTATTATTTATATGTCTCAGGGTGGGAGCAGCTCAGCCCCTATGGCTGCTATACACAGTCACCTGCAGGCTGCCCTTCACGGGGGAATGTGGAGGTGATGCTGTCACCGGTGGCGGGGCCTAAGACAACTGATGTGGGAGCAGCTGCTTCTGCGGCCCCATCACCTTTCCACCTCCTCACGAGGGCCTTGGGGGTTAAGAGCTACGGTCACCCTGAAATGACGATTGAGGCCTGCGTTAGGCCTATGGCTGGGTCGTCGGCCCCTCAGTCATAGTCACCACCTCGAAATGCACAGCAAAGCTATCTTTACCGAGGTCCCAGCGGGCAGTGCACCTTGCCCTGCAAAATGGGCTCATTGTGGGCAGGACCCCCTTGAGGCCACTGCCCAGATGCTTATAATATCAAACATCCAAAGCACTGATATTTGCTGCAATTGTTAATGCAGCAACACTGGTCACAGTCTGATACAGTCACACGTGTGGGTCATACACAAAGGTCCCTCAGCCCCTTGAGGATGCACGTCTCTAGCACCTTCCAAAGTTGCCTTATCCCATTTCTGACACTATCCCCATGGCCTAACATGCCATGGCATCGCTGCTGCACTTCCAAATACTTATTGGATCTTTGAAGGATTTGTGCTTCCACCTCCCTATCAGCCAGTGTGTCCAACATTACTCTGTCCAAGAGTTCCTCATTACCTCACCTGTCAACCTCATACCCCTTGCCTTAAATAAATGCCACCACATTAGTCATCTCTGTCGTCTTCTGTCCACCTGGTCTATGCCCCTCATAACAGCATGAAGGTCAATAATGTGACCTGTCAATCTCCTGTGCTCCACTGCAAATGTGGCAAGTGTTTGTAATGTTTCCTCAACACTCCAAATCTCCAGGACAGCATGCATCCTGGTCAGGAACCTCTGCACTCTCCCCACTCCAATCCCATCCCTCCCATGAAGTGCAGGTCACAACTGAACGTAGAAGTGTAGCTGTGGCCTCGACAGTGTTTTCTGCACTTATAACATGACCTCCCTTTTCCTACATTCTATTCCTTGGCTAATAAAGGCAAGTCTGGCTTTAAGCTTGTTAAACGCCTTATATTTCTATTCTGTTACCTTAACAGCCCTGTTGACATACCCAGCGAGTTCCCAGTGATCATCCTTATTTTCCACGGTCCTACCATTTCCCGTGTGTTCCTGGACCTTGCTTGTCTTGCCCAAGTGCTTAACCAAACATTTGTCAAAGTAACATTCCATGTGGCATTCCTTAGGTCATCTGACCAGCCTGTCTGTATCCACCTCACCAATGTTCATCTCCTTAGGTTCTTGAAGGTTGAGTGTATTATGAGCCTGGGGGGGGAAAAAAAGGGTTGCAGCGTGTGTCACTGTGTGCATGCCGACTGATCCAGTCTCCTTGTTGTTAGTTTCAGTATCACCAGAGCACAGCTGCAACGAGCATGTCCAGAGCCCCCCTTCTGCACCTGAGATGTATCAATTGTCACTAACGTCACATTATTTCAGAGAGGCAGGCACCAGCACATCAACCACCACATCGATGGGAATTGTAACAACAGCTGGTTGTCCCAGGGCACAGCGGAGAGGGCACTTGACAATCACTGGAGGAGATGGCACAGATGGAGTGCTGATGGCGCCAGCAGCCGGAGGACTGCAGGGGACCAGGCATATGCTGAGTCTGGCTGTGATGTGCCTCTGGAGATGTCTGCCATGCAGCAGCTGCAGGACAGGCGGCCGGGTGCGCAGGAGTATCTGGCAGGGTTGCATGAGGGTGTGTTTCAGTTGGTCTCTGTGGTGGAGGAATCCAGGCAGAGTGTCAGTGATGGCAGGAATCTCAGGACAGAGCTTCAGGTTTCCTCCATTGAGAGATTGGCAACTCTCATGGAGAGGCTTCCAACAGAATAATCAGCTTCTGCTGAGGTTATGCTCAGACCTGCAAGCTCTCTCAATGCTGCTAGCCACAGGTAGTCAGTCGCAATATGGGAGATTTTCTGGGCACCATCTCTCCCAGCTCAGTGCCCACCCATCTGCAGTGGGCAGGGAGGTCCAACGTGACCTCACAGCGCAGCAGCTGCCTGTTGTCTCTGCGAGCTCCTCTCAGGGCGCTCCTGACGAGGGCAGCAGCTCCTCTGCCAGTGACTGTTGCATCCACTGAGACTGCAACAACTGGGGAGGTGCCAGTTCTGGAAATGGCCACTCCCTCCCAGGCAGGGCCAGCACAGGCTCCACGAGCCAGAGGACGCCCGCCAAGGTCAGAGGCCAACAGGACAGCAGAGTCAGCAGGCTGTCTCACAAACCACTCTGAGCAATGGGGCGGTACCAAGACATAGCACCCGTAAACGTAAGCAAAAGGCACGTTAGCCGCTCCACGGGTTTGTCACTGGTGATTTTCTGTTGCCCCGAGATTAGGGAAATTTTATTTTTTAACATTGGAACAACATTGATTAATTTTGTTGCACCATATGATGGATGGAAATAAAATCCACGTGTTAACATGGCTGAGGGTGGCTCCTCTGTGCTGCATTTGTTAGTTTCACAGACGTGTTTGAGTGGACATTGATGTTTCTGTACTCAGCCCTTAGTTGCAGCTGATGAGGTGGAAGATGTAGCACCTAAGTGCCATGTTTGGAAGTGCCAGGCAATGCTGGTCCTGCTGATCCACGTGTGTGGAACAAGGTGAAGGTTTGTTGGATTAAATTGTTCCAGGTGTCCCTGCCTCCTTGGTGTAGTAGCGGGTCAGCGTGCTGCCCCTCATCATCGCCCTGTGATTCCTCATCCTCTGAGGAACTGCTGGATTCATCATGTGCAGCCTCATCCAGGGTGTCAAGGTCTTCATCTTCAACTGTGTCCCCTCTTTCCAGCGCAAGATTGTGGAGAGCGCAGCATGCTCCCACTATCAGACACACAATCTGGGGGTGGGGGTGGTACTGGAGTGTGCCCCAAGCAGCCCAGGCATTAGAAGCACATTGAGAAGATCGATGGTTCTCTCTACCACAGCCCTTGTGGTCCCGTGGATCCTGTTGTACCACTGCTCAGCTTCTGTTCTTGGATCACGGAGAGGCGTCATGAGCCATCTTCTGAGGTGATAGCCCTTGTCATCCAGCAGCCAACCATCCAGCCGAGCTGGAGCACTGAACAGCCCCGGCACCTGGGAGTGTCTGAGGATGTAGGTGTTGTGGGAGCTGCCTGGGTACCTTGCATAGACTTGCAGAATCTGCATCCTGTGATCACACATTATCTGCACGTTCATGGAGTGGAAGCCCTTCCTGTTGACGAATGCACCGGGCTCACCTGCTGGCGCCTTGATGGCCACATGTGTACAGTCTATAGCACCCTGGACACGGGGGAAGCCAGCAATGGCTGCAAAGCCTCTGCCTCACTATACCTGACTTGCCTGGTGGCACCGGAGTGGATGAAGGTGGATACCCGTCTGAATGGAGCGTCTGTGATCTGCTTGACACAAGTGTCTCCCATCGAGCCTTGGAAGGAGCTAGGGGCATAGAAGCAGAGGGCAACTGTAACCTTGAGAGCCACTGGCATGGGGTGTCCACCCACACAGTTAGGGGAGATCTCAGGGAAAAATAATCTGCCAGGTGTAGTTGACTATTTCCCTTGACAGACAGAACCTCCTTCGGCACTGCACCTCAGTCATATTGAGGTAGCTGCTTCTCTGCCTGTAAACCCTGGCAGGTTAGCGGTGTCTTCTGTGGCCCCTTCCACCTTGGACTACCTCTTGACCCTGCACCCCTTGTGCCGATCCTCCCAAAGGTGGCTCTACTGGAGGCTGATTGTCCACTCCTGGCCTCCTCCTTATTCTAGCCCTCCCTTCCTCCGAGGAGCTGCCTCCAGTGGAGAGATCAGAACCCATATCCCCAGGCTAAATGGAGGCCTCTGCAAAGCAGGTCAGAGAAAGATTACCGTCTGCAGAGTGCTGAGCTGAAGCTTCCAAAGTACAGATAAAGCTGCTGGAATTGGTTCTGAATTGCTACAGATCACACAGCCAAGTTTAAAACACTTTCTGCAATAAATCCAAAATGAGGGAGGTAGTGAGAAGTGACTGAGAAGCATTCTGGGAGAAGTCAGCACAGTCACCGCAACTCAGAAGGGGATCGAGGACCCCCCACTGTCAAAGTACAGAATAGCCCCAAACATTACATTGCTGTCATGTTTCAATCCCTCCTTCCTCCTCGAACCAAAAAAGGGAGAGAGGGGGAAGAGAGAGAGAGTTTTTTTTCAATCTATTCAAGTAATTCATTGCTTAATACTGAGGTAGGAGCCAAAAAGTATAGAGTAGTACTGTACAAGTATAATTGTCAAGAAACAAAAGGTCCCTAGCTAAAGGCCCTGAGCTAATGTATTTTATAAGGGAATAACTGGCTTAATCAAGAGGGACGTCATGGCAGGAGAACTCAGACCTGTGATATGCTCCTCCTGCAGGATGTGGGAAATGAGGGACACTTCCAGCATCCGTGGTGACCATGTGTGCGGAAGGTGTGTCCAAATGCAGCTTCTCGCTTACCAGATTTTAGAGTTGGTGATGCGGGTGGACTCACTGTGGAGCATCTGCGATGCTGAGCAAGTCATGGATATCGCGTTTAATGAGGTGGGCACACCGCAGTTGAGGTTTACACAGGCAGAAAGGGAATGGATGACCATCAGGAACAGTAAAAGACTCAAAGGTAGTACAAGAGTCCCTTGTGGTCATCCCCCCTCTCTAACAGATATACCACTTTGGATACAGTTGGGGGGGATGGCCTCTCAGGGGAAAGCAGCAACAGCCAAGTTCATGGCACCGTGGGTGTCTCTGCTGCTCAGAGGGGCAGGAGGAAAACAAGTGGCAGGGTTATAGTGATAGGGAATTCAATAGTTAGGGGCACAGACAGACCCTTCTGTAGCCACAAATGTGAATCAAGGATGGTTTGTTGCCTCCCTGGTGCCTGGGTCCAGGATGTCACTGAGAAGCTGCAGGACATTCTGGGGAGGGAAGGTAAACAGTTTATCTATGTTGTTGGTACCAGTGTGTACCACGACCACTGGCTAAGGGATGAGGACCTGCATGCTCAGTACAGGAAGTTAGGAGATAAATTAAAATGCAGGACCTCAAAAGGTGGTAATCTCAGGATTACTCCCAGTTCATGTGCTAGCGAGAGCAGGAAGAAGAGGATAGACCAAATGAACACGTGGCTGGAGAGATGGTGTCACTGGGCGGGATTCAGACCCTTGAGGTACTGAGACCGGTTTTGGGGAAAGGTGGGACCTGTACAAATCAGACAGGCTGCACCCAGGCAGAGCTGGGACCAGTGGTGTCCTTGCGGGGGCTTTTGCTAGTTCTGTTGGGGAGTATTTAAACTAGTGTGGCAGGGGGATGGGATCCCAGGAGTAGGATCAGATAGGTCAGATTCAGATCAGAAAAATGGAGGTAGAACATTAGCCAGGGATGTTGTGATAGACGTGGAGTTACAGGAGAAGCAAAGTTTACCAAGTGTCCAGCAAGGGAAATTGACAGGGTTAAACTGTTTATACTTCAATGCAAGGAGTATTACTAACAAGGTAGATGAGTTAAGGGCACAGGTAGACACATAGCAGCAGGATGTCATTGCTATAACAGACCTGGCTAAAGGAAGGACAAAACTGGGATTTTAATATCCCTGGTTATAGGGTCTTCTGACACGATAGAGGAGGAGATAAAAAAGGAGGGGTGGAGGGGTAGCACTAATGGTTAAAGAATCAATTCCAGTTGTGAAAAGGGATGATATACTAAATTGGTCAACAAACGAGCCTTAATGGATTGAGCTTAGAAATAAAAAAGGGTCAGTCACACTACTGGGAGTATACTACAGACCCCCAAATGGTGACAGGGAGATGGAAGAACAAATATGTAGGCAAATTTCTGCTTGTAAGAACAAGGGGGCAATAATAGTAGGTGACTCCAACTGGGATTCAAACAATATAAGGGGCACAGAGAGAAAAATTCAAGCAGTGTGTCCAGGGAAATCTTTTCAACCAATTAGTGACAAACCCAATGAGAGGAGATGCAATTCTAGACCTAGTCTTGGGGAACGAAGAAGGGGAAATGGGTGAAGTGACAGTTGGCACCCATATCAGGGACAGTGATCACAGTTCAGTTGGATTTAGCATTACTATGGAAAAAGAAAGAAGGCAGGAGTAAAAGTCTTCAACTGGGGTAAGGCAAATGTTGCCAAAAGGAGAAGGGATTGGCTGAGGTGGACTGGACAACACGGCTGGAGGATAAAACAGTGGAAAACCAGTGGGAAGCACTAAAAAGCAAGATCCTAATTATACAAATAAACATGTCCCCAACAAAAATAAGAGTGGTACTGTCAAATCTAAACCCCCTGGTTGTCTAGAGGAATACAGGGGAAGATCAAACAGAAAAAGTGTACAATAGTCACAAAGAACGAAGCACTGCAGGTAGCCTAGACAAATATAGGAAGCACAGGGAGGAAGTAAAAGAGGAAATAAGGAAATCAAAGAGGGCATGAAAAAAAGATTAGCAAGTTAAAGATAACCCAAAGATTTTTTACCAATACATTAATGCCAAAAGGTTAGTTAAGGAAAAAGTGGGACCTATCAGAGATGGAAACTTGTGTGTAGATGCAGAGGCTGTGGGAAGGGTTTTGAATGAATATTTTGTCTCCGTGTTTACAAAGGAAAGGGAGGATGTAGATATAGTAGTCCAGGAGGAACCTTGAGATATTGGACGGACTAGTCAAAGAGAGAGGAAGTACTCGAAGGGTTGAAATCCTTGAAAGTTGAGAAGTCACCAGGGCCAGAAGGATTGTTTCCGAGGCTGCTGAAGGAAGTCAGGGAGGAGATAGCAGATGCTCGGAGGATGATTTTCCAATCATCTTCACTAGATACAAGGGAGGTACCAGAGGACTGGAGAAATGCAAACATAGTTCCATTGTTTAAAAAGGGATCAAAGGAAATGCCAAATAATTATAGGCCAGTTCGTCTTACATCGATGGTGAGCAAATTAGTAGAATCAATCCTGAGATACGATTAACTGTCACGTGGAAAGGCATGGACTAGTCAGGGATGGTCAGCATGGATTTGTTAAAAGGAGGTTCTGCCTCAACTTTGATCGAATTCTTTTGAGGAAGTGACAAGAAGGGTTGAAGGTTGTACAGTGGATGTGTACATGGATGTTAGCAAGGCATTTGACAAGGTCCCACGTGGCAGATTGGCCAGTTAAAAGCTCATGGGATTCAGGGTAATGTGGCAAACTGGATAAAACGTTGGCTTTGTAACAGGAAACAAAGGGTAATGGTTGATGGATGCCCTTGCAAATGGAAAGTTGTCTCCAGTGGTTTTCCACCGGGCTTGGTGTTGGGACCCTTGCTATTTGTGTTATATATTAACGATTTGGACGTGAACGTGGGGGGCACGATTGGGAAATTTGCAGATGACACAGATTGGCCGAGTAGTGGATGGTGTAGAGGATAGCCATAATCTCCAAAACGATATATGGGGTGGGAGTGGGCGGTAAAGTGGCAGATGGATTTTCAGAGAAGTGTGAGGTCATACATTTTAGGGAGGTCAAACAGTGGCAGGGATTACACAATAAATGGGATTATACTAATAGGGGTAGATGAAGTGAGAGATCTTGGCGTAGAAGTACACAAGTCACTGAAGGCAGCAGTTCAAGTAGACAAGGTTGTAAAGGCAGCATATGGAATGCTCTCCATTGGCAGAGGTATAGAATACAAATGTAAGGATCTGATGTTGGAATTGTATAAAACACTAGTGAGGAGACAACTGGAGTATTGTGCACAGTTCTGGTCACATTACAGGAAGGTTGTAATAGCTCTGTAGACTGTGCAGAGGAGGTTTACAAGAACCTTGACAAGATTAGGAAAATGTAGCTATGAGGAGAGATTGGATAGCTTGGGGTTATTTTCCTTAGAACAAAGGCGGCTGAGAGGTGACTTGATTGAGGTGTACATAATTATGGAAGGGAATAGATAGAGTGGACAGGATAAAATTGTTTCACTTGGAGAATTCTAGAACCAGGGGACACAGATTCAAGTGGCAGAAGGTGCAGGGCGGACAAGAAGAAATTTATTTATTTATTTTTTTAAAAAAAACAGGGTAGTGGGTGTCTGGAATTTGCTGCCCAAGTTGGTGGTAGATGCAGAAACTCAACTCTTAATAAGTACCTGGATCTGCACCTTACATGCTGTAAGCTGCAGGGCTATGGGCCAGGTGCAGGAAGGTGGATTAGAAAGGGCACCTGGGTGTCCTCTGGCTGGCATGGAAAAGATGGGCCAAATAGCCTCGTTCTGTGCTATAAGCTATGGTTCTATATATATTTTACATAAAGCAGACACCCCCACTGAGCCCACATATCCCGTATGTGGAGGAGTTTTGTTAAGAAGCCGCCTGCCCATTGGCCAAGCTGAAGATCACACGGGCACCTCAAAATCAGCATTAATTGCCGAGTTAAGGGCCTTAACAAGCCCTTTAATTAATAGCAGGCGCACGTCACACTTAGTGCCCCCGCCCAGCTAAATATCGCTATGGTGCGTGGTGACGTTGGGACACTCGCCCGACATCAGCTCGCTCCATTTTAAACACTGACATGCAGGGCCCAGCCCCTCACATCCCCCTGAAAATTCTGTCCCTAGATTGTGGAATTGTTCCAGTGGGTTATAAAGTTGCAAAATAACACCTCTGTTCAAGAAAGGAAGGAGGAAGACAAATCAGGAAACCATGGGCAGAATTCTCGACTCAGCAGGCCCAGGATCAGCCAGTAAACAGGCTGTTGCTTGTGATTAAGCTAGCAGACAATTAAGGCCCACCCCGCATGATACACGGCTGCCCACTGGTCAGGAAGGGCCAGGCAGGGGCCTGTCAGTAGTCGGGTCCAAAGGTGACCCAACAGCCAGTTTAGAAACAGCATAGCGAGCCCCTTGAAGGCTGCTGCAGAAGAAAGTCTCTATCTCCTTGTCCAAAGTGAGAGAGTCAGGCGCAGCTGGAGACGCCATGTGGGAGGGCAGGTGAGGTGGGCACTTGCAGGGGTGGTGGTGGTGCTATGCTTTCGGATGGGTGCCTTGCGGTCCTGTCAGGAGGGACACCCTTGTCTGTAGAGATGGGAGGAGCCCACTGCACCTCACCAAGAGGGCATGGGAGGAGATTGCAGTGCTGGTTAGCAGCCATGATGTGTGGTGCAGTGCTGGAAGAGGTTCAATGACCTTCTGCGCACATGAAGGGCAAGACCCATGTTGGCAAGGATTAGTGTGCAGAGGTGTTTATGGTGTGGCCATCCACTCCCCATGGACCTCAGGGGTGCTGGAGTCTGAGTGCCAACTATCAATTATGCTGGAGCTACAAAGGGGGTGATTCCTGGCTGCTTGGACTGAGTTCCTTGTGACTCAAGGGCCATGACTTGGATATGGCCTGCGAGGTGTTCCACAGCTGGGGTTGGCCAGGCTGCAATGGCGCTGCAGGTAGAGACACTGGACTAATCCATGCTCCTCTATCCTTTCAGGAGAAGATGAACCATAAACAATTGAGAGGTCACATACAGGTAGAGAGCCCCCCACAACCTGATTTGATTCAAGCAGGATGCCCCAGAACTAAAAAGCTGCATGTTCCACATACAACTGGGCATGGGGCTGCCAGATGAAGCTAAGAGTACTGTGTGTCTCACTAGTGTAGTCTGAGACAAGCCTCAAATCTGGAGTCCCCATTGATGATTGAAAGGTGATGTGACCATGATACAGATCTCATGCAGTGAGTGTGATGACTTAAAATGCCCTTGTTCTCCCTTAGTCACCAGCATGTGCTCACTCTCCACACCCCCCAGAGGCACCCCTGATGCCAGAGGAGCACTGGGTTTCATTAGCACCTGTGTCACACCCACTCTGAACCAGGCACCAGCACAGATTCCAGCACCACAGTGGGCATTAGATCAGCAGCTAGAATGTTAGTGCACATTGGCAAGGGCACTTCACACTCACGTCGACTTGCATGTGGAGGCAGTGTGCACCCAGGGTACCTGCAGTCAGAGGACTGCTGGAGACCAGGATGATGCTGGGTCGAAGGCTGATGAGCCTCTGGAGTCATCCATTAGATGGCAGATGCTTGATGCCCAGTGGGATCTGATGGCGATCCACAAGGGTCTCTTGTGGACGAGTCCATGTGGAGCATGAGCACTGTTAACCCTCATGGCCGAGCACACTGTATCCTCCATTGAGATACTCATGGAGGCAGGTCCAGGTGTTCCTGATGTTGCTCTTGAACCTGCAAGCTCTCTCAGGCATTGATCTCAGGTGGTCAAAGCCAGATTGGGAGATGGACGAGTTCCCCCAGTATCTTACCGAGCTGAGTATCCATCCATACATACGTGTGAGCAGGGAGGTCCAGCGCCATTGAGATTGCTCATCATCTCTATAGGCTCATCTGAGGGCACACGATGACAGCAGCAGCTCCTCTGCCAATGACTGTGGCATCTGATGAGGCTATGATGACTAGAGAGATGCCAGCCATGGCACTGGCCACTCCCAGCACAAGCTCCACTGGCCAGAGGATGGCCACCAAGGTTCTCAAAGCCAACAGGACAGTCAGCAGGCTGTCTCCAATGTCAGTGCCAGCCAGAAGGAGTGGCACCATGAGCATAAGAGGGACAGGTCACAAGTCATTGTTCATTTGTTTGGTTTATCTTTATTGGTCTGGGAATGAAAACCACAAGGTTTTAATTTTTTGTTGATGACAAAAACATTTATCTCATTTTGACTATCATGACTTGAGTATGCTTCACCTTTACTTTTGGTCCAGGGTACACCAGTATGTAATGCTGGACGTGAGTGGCTCTGAACTTTATTGCACAGGAACTGAGTGAACTTTGGGTACAAATTAAAAGGACATTTCAGATATCTGGGAGGGAGGCAGCAGCCCTGGTTTACAGTTGCAGCTGATCTTTGGCAGCCGAGCTGAACCAAGCATTGGATCAAGGTGTCCCTGCCTCCCTGGAGTTTACCAAATGTCTGCCTCCACACCCTAAGCATTCTCCTCATGATGCTCCTCTTCTGACTCACTACTGTACTCATCTGTGGCCTCAGCAGCTGCATCAAGATCCTCTTCCTCCAGTGAGTGTGCCCCCACCCCTGCCAGTGCCAGATTGTGGTTGCATTCTGGGCTCACCAGTGACACCCACTCTAGTGCGCCCCATGAACAGTCCAGGCATCGGAAGTACACCTTAAGACCTATGGTCCTCTCTACCACCACCCTTATGGGGCTTGACTCCTTTTGTAAGGTTTCTCAGCCTCTGTATTTAGGACAGCAGCACGGTATCATGAGCCACCTCTTCAAACAGATAGTCCTGGTCACTCTGCAGCCATCCATCTGGTTGGGCTGGAGCACTGAAGAGCCTCAGGATATAAAAGTGTCATGGGAGCTACTAGAGTAGCTTGCAGACTTCCAGAATCAGCATCCTTTGATCACACACTATCTGCACGTTCATGGAATGGAAGCTCTTCCTGTTGATGAAGGCACCGGGCTCACCTCCTGGCACCTTGTTGGCCACATGTATACAGTCCATAGCATCCTGGACACGGGGGGAACACAGCCATCATTGCAAAGCCTCTGGCTCGTTCAGCCTGGCTGGCATCATGGAAATGAAGGAAAGTCAATGCCTGCCTGAGCAGAGTATCAGTCACCAGCTTGACAACTGTGGACAGCTGATTGGGTGATCTGTGTAGAGTCTCCCACTGAGCCCTGGAAAGAGCCATAGGCAGAGATGTTGAGGGCCACTGATCTTCAGAGACACTGGCATGGGGGTGTCCATCCAGTCTGAGCTCATCACAGGCCCACTCATCAGGCAAACTGAGGTCATGGTCTCCCTCAAGAGGCAGAGCCTCCTTCGGCATTGCACCTCTAACATCTTGAGGTAGCTACATCACTGCCTGTAAACCTTGGCAACAGGAAAGTGGAGTCTTCTGTGGCCCTTCTGCCTTGGACTACCTGCTAGTCCTGTGCCTGTCCTCCCACAGGTCCCTCCCCTGGAAGCTGCATTGGGACACCTGGCCTCATCTCCCATCTGCTCCTCTTCCTCAGGAGGTACCACCAGAGAGCACAATCCCCATTACTAGGGTAACAGAAGGCTCTGTTGGTGGAAACGTCCATACTATGAATCCCCCGGGGGCCTTGGAGGCACCAAGCAGTCCTGAAATGAAGTCTGAAAATGTTAAGAATGAAGCCCTGAACAGAGATGCTTCTGCCAAGTACCAATAAGTCACCAGCAGCAAACTCTATACCAAACTCTCTCCACTACTGACACTGGGAATGCTGCTCACCCCTTTATCCCACCTGTGGATGAGGTTTGGAAAATATCAGCTGGCCGCCTGTTTGTTTTGCTCGTGCGATGTGAGAAACTGCACAGGTAATGACAAAGAAATCACTGTCCGTTGGCTTTTTAATGGCCTTAAGTGGCCAATACAGTTCAGCAGCTACTGACTGAAATATTGCATGGAGTGTGAGATAACATCAGGCTGCTCACCCAAATCAGGTCTGGCATGTGCCCACCTGTGGGATGCAAAATCCTGCTGCAGGATAAACAGGGTGTGTGGGATGAAAGTCCCTCCCCTGGCTGGAAGAAGCCAGAGTAGAGAATGGAAAGGCAACAGGAACAGGCTGACCTATGTAGACCCCAAAACACTTATTTGGTTCCCACCCTTACTGAAAGGCAAATTTAGGCAAGTGATGGACAACTTCCTGAAAGATTTGAGAAGCCCTGACAAGGCTTCACTTGGAAGCTGCCAGTAAGTTGGTCAGATGCATCTCACAGGCTCCTAGCTGTTAACATCCTCATGGGTAGTACCACTCCTGTGATTGGGATGGGGGTGAAGGGGAAGATCAATGCTCAACATCTTCATCCAGACATCATTGTCCAGAACCTGTACATGCCTCTACCGGAGGGAGAGAATCCCCAGAAGTTCAGTCCCTCTGATAAAACCCCCATTGGGGAGAGAGATAATACCCAAAATGTCAGAAGGTGAGTGTCTAATGAATGTTGTGACAGCTTTTAACACAGTCAAACAGCATTGACTTAGCTACTCCTGGAAAGGTCTGATCACTTAGAAACATCATGGACAGAATTTTGCCCTTAATGGGTGGGCCTGACTGACTGGGCAGCAGGCAGGCAATTGCCATCGCCAAAACAGGCCTGCTGCTATTTTGCATGGGCAGGCCAATTAAGACCCACCCAGGTTAGCGACTCCTGTGGAGAACTGGAAAATAGTCACGGGGTAGGCGAGCTCAGACTCCCGGACCCAATGGGGAGCTGACAGTCTGTATAAAGAGTGGCCAGACAGCCTGCTTGAAGCAGTGCAACATGGCCACTCGGGGAGAGAGGGCAGCAGCATGAGGGGGGGGGAGGGGGCAGTCAGGTTACAGGAGACGACAGCTGTGGGGGGGGGGGGGGGGGGGGGGTCCACTGTGCTCAGATTTTCAGATAGACACCTCTTTCAGGAGGACAGCAAGGTGTCTATCAGTCGGTATATGCTCTATCCGGAGGATAAGGGCCCCCCCATGTCACCAGCCAGGCATGGGAGGAGGTGGGCAATACTGTCAGTGCCCATGATGTGCAGCACACTGGCACCCAGTGCATTAAAAGTCTCAATGATTTGCTGCACTCTAGACAGGTGATTTCCATGTCTGTCTTGGCCATTTCACTCAGAAGGCAGCCTTAGCGTTTGTGCCCCCATGTTTTCCTGTCATTACTGCATACAGCATCTGGCACACATTGGGTGGACAAATGGTTACTGACCAGGCTTACATCAGCATTAGTGGTTGAGAAGGGTTCTCCCCACATAATACGTTGGTGTTTGTCGCATTTGACTAGTCTGGGGGCAACCTGCAGGGGAGGCAGCTAGACACGTACTCAGAACTCCAATACATGTCTTATTGATCGTGATGAGATGGTGCAAGGGGAGCCTCGAGATATTCTGGCCAAGTGGCACCTACTTGGCACCTAGTTGTGCCTCCTTGCCATGAGCACCAAGACTCATGTGCTAGTCAAAAGTGCTGGCTGCTGAATGTGTCCAAGGTGGCCATTGGGGGAAGGGGTTGGGACCAATCACTAGTGTGGACAGGAGCTGCTGGAGGCCTCAGATGTGCCACTATGGTTGGGGTGTGATGTGCACATGCAGAGTATATGAGCAAGCAGTCTCAATAAATCCTCTTTTGTTTTGCAGGGAAAAAGTCACCACAATGCCCAGAAGCCCCAGTGGACTAGATGTGTGCGCCCTCCTCCAGTACCTCACACCCTTAGAAGATCAGGCCATGGAGCTGGGCAGCAGGCCGGAGGTGGCAAGGCTGGGGTTCAGCATCCAGGTATTTGAGGCCCACAGTCCCATCCACTGTCTGCCCACCATCCAAACTACTGATGGTTGCTGCAATTGTTCATGCTACAACACTGCTCATTCACTGACTGAGACACTGACACATGGGTCATACACAAAAAGGTCCCTCATCCTCTACCTTCAAAATTATCTTATCCCATTTGTGACCACTATCACCATGGTCTAACATGCCTTTGGATCGCTGCTGCACAGCCAAGAGTTATTGCATCTGAGTAGGTTTGGGACATCCTGCACCCTTTCTGCCAGTGTGCCCCACATTACTTTGTCCAAAAGGTCCTCAGCATCTCAGCTGTGAACCTCATAGCACTCAACTTAGATAAATACCACATTACTCATCCCTGTGCCAAGGGGAAATGTTGCCTTCTGCCCACCTGGTCCCTCCTTATGGAATGAAGGTCAATAATGTGACCTCTCAATCTCCTGTGATCCACAGCAAATGTCGCAACTGTTTCCTCAGCACTGGAACTATCCAGGCCACAATGCATCCAGGTCAGGTACCTCTGCACTCTCCCCACTCCTATGGTTCATAACAAGCCATGTGGCATTCCTGAGGCCATCTGACCAGCCTGTCTGCATGTGTGTTTAATGGTTGGGGCTCCTCTTGACTCTTTCCCACCTCACCAATGTTCTTCTCCTTAGGATCTTGAAGGATGAGCAGCTTATGAGGCTGGGGGGGACAGCGACGAAATGTTGAAGTGAATGAACGCTAACTGATGTGCTGTCCTTGTTAACTTCAGCATCACCACCAGAGTGACCCACACCGACACCTCAGTCCCCCTCCACACCTGAGGGGCAACGTGTGCAACTTGTGGCACATTATTTCAGCCAGCCAGGCACCAGTGCAGACCACACAGCTCGGTGGGGATTTTGATCCAGGACACTAGGCAATGGTAGACTGGAGAGGGCACTTCACAATCACTGGAGAAGATGGTAGGGGCAGAGAGTGCCGATGACTCCAGCAGACGGAGGGCTGCAGGGGATGCGGCACATGCTGAGTCCGGCACTGATGACGTGCCTCTGGAGTTGTCCCCATTGCAGCAGCTGCAGGACAGGCAGCAGGAAGTGCGTTTGCATCTGGCAGGTTTGCACGAGTCAATGCCTCAGTAGCTCCATGCAATAGAGGAGTCCAGGCAGAGTGCACGTGAAGTTTTAACCCTCAGGGAAGAGTTTCAGGCTTCCTCCAATGGGAGATTGGCGACTCTCAGACAGGCTTCAATCGAATGGAACAATTTATGATTAGATACACTCTGACCTGCAAGCCCTCAGTGGTACTGGCCATGGGTGGTCATTCCCAATGTGGGAGATGTTGGACACCAAGCGTCAGTGCTCAGTGCCCATGAATCTGTGGTGAGCAGCAAGGTTGAAAGGGACCTTGTTCGCACAGCAGCTGCCTGTTGTCTCTGAATTCCTCTCAGGGCGCTCCGGATGAGGGCAGCAGCTCCTCCACCCCTCTGCCAGTTAACTTTGCTTCTGTTGAGGAAGTGACAAGTGGGGGAGGTGCCAGTACTGGAACTGTCCACTCCTTCCCTGGCAGGGCCAGCACAGGCTACAAGGGCCAGAAGACAGCCACCAAGGTCATTGAGGCCAACAGGACAGCAGAGTCAGCAGGCTGTCTCACAAACCTCTCCAAACGATGGGGCGATACCTAGACATAGCACCCGGGAACATAAACATAAGGCACGTTAGGCATTCAATGGGTATGTCACTGTTGATTGTTCCCTATTCTCGGGCCACCACACAAAGTTCTTATTGGAATGGAGAAGTATGTGTACTTTTTCTGGACATAATAAAGTTCACTTTTCTGACCATGGCTGAGGGTGTTTCCGTTGTGGTGCATTTCTCTTTTTCACAGACATATCATGAGTGTTTGAGTGGACATTGATGTTTCTGTACTAAGCCCTTAGTTGCAGCTGATGAGGTGGAAGATGTAGCACCTAAGTGCCATGTCTTGAAGTTCCAGGCAATGCTGCTCCTGCAGATTCATGTGTGTGGAGCTAGCTGAAGGTACTTTGGATTAAATTGTCCCAGGTGTCCCTGCCTCCTTGGTGTAGTAGCGGGTCAGCGTGCTGCCCCTCATCATCACCCTGTGATTCCTCATTCTCTGAGCCACTGCTGGATTCATCATGTGCAGCCTCATCCAGGGTGTCAAGGTCTTCATCGTCAACTGCATCCCCCACTTTCCAGCATAAGATAGTGGTAGCATGCTGTGCTCTGCACAATCAGAGACCCTATCTGGTGGGTACTGGTGTGCCCCGAGCAGTCCAGGCAACAGAAGCACATCTTAAAGACCAATGGTTCTCTCCACCACAGCCCTCGTGGTGCCCTAGCTCCTATTGTACCGCTGCTCAGCTTCTGTTCTTGGATGGCAGAGAGGCGTCATGACCCAGATTCACAGGTGATAGCCCTTGTCACTCAGCAGCCAACCATCCAGCTGAGCTGGAGCACTGGAGAGCCCCGGCACCTGGGAATGTCTGAGGATGTAGGCGTTGTGATAGCTGCCTGGGTACCTTGCATAGACTTGCAGAATCTGCATCCTGTGATCACACATTAGCTGCACAGTCATGGAGTGGTAACCGGGCTCAACTGCTGGTGCCTTGACAGCCACATGTGTACAGTCTATAGCACCCTGGACACAGGGGAAGCCAGCAATGGCCGTGAAGCTTCTGGCTCAGTGTCTGACTTGCCTGGTCACAGCAGAAGTGGATGAAAGTCAATGCCCGTCTGTAACCTGCTTGACACGTGTGGACAGCTGATTAGGAGACACCGCAATTATCACCCACTAAGCCCTGAAAGGAGCCATATGCATAGAAGTTGAGGGCATTTGAGTGCTTCAGAGCTGCTGGCATGGGGTGTCCAGCCAGAGTTAGGGGAGATCTCAGGGCCAATCATCTAAAAGATATAGTTGACCATTACACTTGACAGAGCCTCCTTTGGCACTGCACCTCAGGCATATTGAGGTAGCTGTGTCACTGCCTGTATACACTGGCAGCAAAATAGTGGTGTCTTCTGCGGCCCCTTCTACCTTAGACAACATCTTGGCCCTGTGCCCTTTGTGCCTGCACCTGGCCTCCCAAAGGTGACTACCCTGGAGGCTGATTGTCCACTCCTGGCCTCCTCCTTATTCTATCCCTCCCTCCTCAGAGGAGCTGCCTCCAGTGGAGATGTCAGAACCCATACCCAGGCTAAATGGAGGCCTCTGGGAAGCTGCAGGCCCGAGAAAGATAACTGTCTGCAGACTGGTTTCAAAGTCCACAAAAAGCTCTTGGAAATCAATGTGAATGGTTGACAATCACAGGCAAGTTTAACACTTTGTATTAAATACTTCATGAAAAACATGAACAACCCCTCTGAGCCCACATATCCCACCAGTGCCTGAGTTTCAATGAAAATCTCACACCCGCCTGCCCGTTCGGCCCATGCGCCGAGCCGAAGGTCACACGGACCCCTCAAAATCCCGGACAATTGGCAAGTTAAAGGACCTTAATGAGGCCTTTAATTAATGGCAGGTACGTGTCCCACTGAGTGAAATAGGGCGATGCCGCGCGCTGATGACGGGACGCTCGCCTGACATTTTAAGCACTGACGTGTGGGCTCTGCCATCCCCACATCACCCAGGAAATTCTGCCCCATGAGAGATATTCTGGACAAAATAACAGGAAGAGAAGAATTAAAAGACAATTGGGATCCTGACCATTATTTTACAAGATATGGTCAAGCATCAAGAATCTCATCTCATTGAGGTCTTTATAACTATGGAAGCTTTTGTTAAGAATGGACAGAGCAAAAAGGTTTCCTCTTGCTGGGAAGAACAAACTAGAGGCCATCAATACAAGTTAGTCACCAAGCAATCCAGAAGGAATTTCAGACAAAACTTCTACCTACAGAAAGTGGAACTCACTACCACAGGAGTGAGTGAAGAGCATCGTATAGATACATTGAAGGGAACACTGGAAAAGTACAAGGGAGAAGGAAATAGATGGCCATGGTAGATTCAGGAGGAGACATGAGGAAGTTCAAGTGGAGCACAAACACCAGCATGGACTGGCAGCTTACCCTGTCTTGCAAGATGTTACAACCCCAGTCCCTGTTCTGCACAGAAAACAGAAGGGCTACTCCAAGTTGCATTACCACAAACCAGGACATGTGGACTGAGTGAATGGCATTGAGTGGTGTCAGCCCTCAGTGCATTCAGATTGTCCTTATAACATGTCAGAACATGATGTCTCTGACAGTGGGTTTATAATCAGGCCACATTCAATTTAACCTCTGGAGAGCAATGCCCAGTATCATATAAGGAAGGTGATTGTCTCACCACAACTCACTGGCAGCACCAGCAGTGACCTAATCTGCTGTTGCATCAAGAACACTTATTCTAACCAGGCCTATTAAGGGTTGGAGTGTGGGTTCTGATAAATCTATAGTCAGATGATCAGCTGGCTATTAATGTAAAAGGATAAACTTCTGTCCTATTCCCCTGCACACATCCTCTTTTCAAATAGCCATCCAATTCCTTTTTGAATACACTTATCAAACCTGCCTGCGTCACACTGGTAAAAAAAAATCTTTTAATCGTTTACTCTTTAGGCCAATTATTTTGAATAGGCACACGGTGATTCTTGATGCTGAGTGGGAACAGTTTCTCACTGTTTTTTGTCCATACCCCTCAGAATCTTGAATACCTGTATCAAGTTTCCTTTATACCAAGGAAAGGAGCTTCAACTTCTCCAATCTATCCTCATGGCTCATTGAGAATATAATATTTTAGGTTTTATTGATCAGGGCATTGAGTACAAAAGTAAAGGAGATCATGTTGAACTTGTATAGGACACTAGCTAGGCTTCATCTGGAGTACTGCATCTAGTTCTGGGTAACACTGAGGAAGGATCAAGGCATTGGAGGGAGTAGAGGAAATTCACAACAATGTTTCTGGCGATGAAGAACTGCAGCCATATAGTCAGCAACAAACACCAAGAATGTGAAAATCTTGTTGGAAATTAAGCTCTTCAGAAGAATCTTGTAGGTGTCAGGGAAATTAAGACCTCAAGGTAAATCTCAAATTTTAAGAGACACTGATAACCGTCTAGACTGTATGGACCAAACTCAACAATACAAAGACCATCTGCATTACATAAGCTAGGACTGGCCAATTGGAGCCTATTCATCTGCTAGGACAAGGGACCAACACAACCTTCCTTTCAATTCTTAATTGTTGGAACATTTAACCATCCTGGGGTGCACATTCTTGATCAAAGGCACTGAAGTGGGAGTCATGCAACATGACCCTGTGGTTGGTGGAACTAGTACCATTGCTTTGTTGTGCTGCAAAGCTCAGTCTGTCATTTTAGCATCCACAAACAGCAGCACAGGAAAAGGGGCTCTGCCCAGATCAAATACCTGGGCCTATATACCATTTCTACTGGAATGCCTGCACCATTGCTGGCAAGATTGATTCAACTGTGCACCTCTCATCATGGAAATCAATTCTACTGGAAAAGTGAATATACAGTAATTTTCAGTACACCCAGCTCAGTGAAAGAATACACCATTGGACTTTGATGTTGGACACATGAAAACAATACTTTTGTCCTGTCCTCTTTGCTCAGTACATCTCTCCTTCATCCCTCTTTTACTGTAGGAGGGAAGAAGAGGCAAAGCTGCTACCCTCCCTCACATTTGGGTTTGGAAATAAACTGCCCCGAGTTTATCCTTGAGTTTGCTATGGGGTTATTAATAGAAATTGGGGGGAGCAAATCAACAACAAACCTGTTTATAGACAAGTGGAGGGGAGAAAATCAGGGCTATTTAAATTAATCCCCTCCTGTTGCGTAAGTCTTATGTACCCCGTTAATGAAGATTGTCACTGTGTCTTCACAAAATTGTATTTGTTAAATGTCGACAAGTTTAAAACGGAGGGACTTTCTTATCCCAAACTGACATGAAAATCAACCTAATAATTTTATTTCCACTAATTGGATTAAAGAAATTATATAAAAGGTCTCATTAAAATGAATCTACTCTATGTACACTGTTCTTGGGCAGGAACAAACACTCAATTGTAAAAAAGGTGGAGCTTTGTTAATGCTAATATATCTGGCGTATACCTGATCCTCAGGATCAAATACAGGCAAATGGGAAGCAGGGGGACAACTGCAGTGACAGGAAAAAAGGGGGCAAGGGAGGGTGGGAGTTGCATGTTAAAATAAGGGAATATGTTTAGTTTAATCAGGTGAGCTTGTGTAGGTGGTGAAATGGATAAGAGGCAGTATGAGGATCAAGCTGAGCTTGGGGAGTTTGACAGGGGTGGGCACAGGTGGGAGAACAGGAAAATCATGTTTTGGGGGAGGGGGGTGATGGGGAGCTTTAATGTTGACAGATGGGAGGGTAAGAAAAGCAACATCTAGGTGGTAGTTGTGCGGGTGTGGGTTTAGAAGTTGGCATGTCATAGGGGAAGAAGGGGGGAGGATGGTGAAGTAATCAAAAAGGGTAAGGTGCACCATTCTGACTCATGCAGTCCCTCGCTGATACTGTGCAGGAGAAGTGTGAATGGCCTCTGACCTGGCTCCATGAGTTCCTGTATTGCTTACATTCCCAAATGAATGTGAATCCAAACAGACGCCAGTAAAAAGCAGTACAACTTGCACTCTACTGGGTAACGAGCATTACAAATTATGCAACAGGACAGCACAAAGGCTCTCATGCTCTTGCCTCTCAACATTGAGATCCAGGTTGGGTGTGCTCACTTTCAGCAATGCTAAGCCATTAAGGAGCCTTCATTGCTCCAGGTGGATGATTGGGAAGCAGGGCTATGTCTGGTGCTGACAATCATTATTACTCTTCATGACTGGCTCTTTTTTAAAGGTTAGCTGGGGACTCCCAACCAGTCACGCACAGGGCATTGGGGAGTTTACAGATGCCCTTTTCAGGAAGCTGAGTTGTACCGTTTACTACTGACCCAGGGAGCCAAGCTGCCTACACCATGGGATTTGCTTCTATTACAAGATCCCCTCATGTCCAAGAGGTGATCAGTTGCAGGCACATGGCAGTCCGAAAACTCCTTGGCATCAGCCAGCCTGATTCATACAGGAAGGGATTTCACTACAAAATGTTCAAACTCATGATCACAGGTGCCAATTCCTGCAGGTACACACCTGGTACCCTGTGTGAGCTCAAACACATTCTAAACAACTCCCAGGTGCCACAACTGTTCCCACCCCCATCTGATCTTCTGGAGGTACTCCAACAACCAGCTCCTGAAGACCTGGGTAATGACTCCAGTCCTGAAACCCCAAACTAATAGCTAACAGCAACACAATGCTACCCATGCATCAACAAGAGCCATCACTGGAGCAGACAATTGGTCTCCTGAAGAGATTCCATTGCCTGTACCACTCGGTTAGCACAGTCCAATACTCACCTGACCATATCACCAGGATCAAGATGGTCTGCTGTATTCTTCACAATTAAGCTGAGCGATAGGGTAAGGCATTACCAGAAGGAGAGATGGATGAGCCACATCTCCTCAGACAAGCAAGGGGATGATGGAGATGCTGAAGGAGGAGACTGATGATGCTGCCTGTACAAGACAGTTGAGAGATGTGGTAG
The DNA here is from genome assembly GCA_026770705.1 of Isurus oxyrinchus. Taxonomy (NCBI): domain Eukaryota; kingdom Metazoa; phylum Chordata; class Chondrichthyes; order Lamniformes; family Lamnidae; genus Isurus; species Isurus oxyrinchus. The sequence continues at coordinate 45,727,240 of JANJGN010000023.1, forward strand.
ACAGGTCCATGAGAACCTAACAGCAGATTGACTTGAGGCTGAATGTGTTTCTACTAACTTATGGTGACCCTCCAAGGAATGAGTCCACAATGGCTGAGAGGCCTACCAACCCTCCAAGAATTGTTCAAATAGATGCGACAAAGTGTTTGCATTTATTGAAGCCAAAAAATGTAATGTTTTTACCCTTACACTAATGACATCCTCTTGGTTTCTCAGCCAGAGGATTAGGGAGTTATGCAGGAGTATATGGGAGCAGCACATATGTCACTGATATGCAAAGGGATATTGTCTCATTCCAGCTGGAGCTCATGTTCATCCTCTGCTCATTTTGGATTGGCAGCTGGCTGTGGTAAAGACAGTTGTTGCTGCTGCTCAGATCTAGGCTACTGCTGCCTAAGTTGCCTTGTACCAAAGGTTTAACACCAGGGTAAGAGTGAGTGAGTAAATTCCAAGATAGTTGAATTCATATCCAAAGTTGGAAACAACCCTCAAAGCTGAGTTCAGCTTTCACAACAAATTCTGCAAACTCAAAGAGGGAGGCTGACATCAAGCTACATGATTGGGCTCAAAATGCTTCCTAGGAAGTCAGTTTCATTCTATTTGCTCATTCACAGGATGTGGGCATCAGAGGAAAAGACAGCATTTATTGTCCATCCCTAATGGCTCGAGGTGGTGACCCACCTTTAACTGCTGAGGTCCTGTGGGGTATTACCCAGCAACAATGAAAGAAAGGGGATATTTCAAAGTCAGCAGTGTGATAACAATAGCAACATGGCTTAACACCAAACTGGGAATCCATCCATCCAATGAATTCCCAAGGACCTTCTTTACCATTGGATGCAGCAGAATGTAGTATGGTGGGGGGCTATCCAAAACATAGGGCAATACACAATTGGTGTGACACCATGAAGCCTGCTGAAGGAGAGATTCCAGACAAACAATGTCCTGCAGATGTTCATCAATGTTCTGTAAGGGGCATTCCACTTTTCATTCATGGGATGTGGACTTTGCTGGCTACAACATTTATTGCCCATCCCTAACTACTCTGGTGAGCTGCGTTCTCAAACCACTGCAGTCCAAAACTATTTGAGGTCTACACAACGCTTAGTGAATCCTTGATATCACATGCAGCTAAAGGTCACTCTTTTGAAGTTCTATCCCTCAGGGAAGCAGAGATGGGCAGAGATCCACATGAACATTGATGGTGACCATCACCCTTCAAATACCACAATGGTGGCAAAATCAACAGCCTCAGATAAAAGAACAAATAGGTCAACAGATTATATCTAACTGCAGTGGTTACATTTACATGACATGGAAATCATTGACACTTGTGCACCCAATGTTCTTCAACCATTTCCTATCACTAAATCTAGCTCTCCCAACACCCACAGCTAAGCTGGAGGCCTCCTGCCAAATACTATCCTCAATTGCCTGGGGCTCTCCTTAACAGGTGCATCTTCCTCAACCTGACCTGCTGGAAGCAATGGAATCTCAAGCAGAGGGTGGCAGCGTGGCTGGGCACCATTAGTGTCCTGGGATGATTATCCCTTGTCCGGCTGTTTCTCCCCCTCTGTGCAATGGTACCACTATCACATCTTGAGGGGATGGGGCACTAGGAAGGTTGAAGTGCCCTGTCCATGGCTCAAGTGACAGAATGAAGGGTTTCCCCACACATCCAGCATTTACTGATATTCTGCTGGACCTGGCTGTCCATGGTGGCTGCCACCTCTTCAAGGCAGCCACACACTGGTATGCCAGAACCAAGATAGAGAACTTGGACAGACTCCACCCTGATATATGTTCCCCTGCTCATCTCAACACCCATCATGTCATTAACAGCAGATTCCAGAGGCTCATTTGTATGGGGCTCAGCAGGGGCCTCATCTCCAGCAGTCTGTCAGTGACCAAGGCCTTTACTTCCTCTGCCAGGTGTGGGCCCATGTCAGTGATATGATTAATGCCAGTAACACTCCAGGGCAAAACTCCCAGCTCTCACCAAGGAAACAGAGTGCTGCTAAAGGTCACTTTGCAAGCACATTTTAAATTGCATTCACTTTGGGTGTTCCATGTTTGATCTAGTTTTTTCCCCCTCTAATATCTGAAGGCGGAGGAGCATGTTAGTGCGGTGGTGAAAAAGGCATACGGGACACTTGCCTTGATCAATTGAGGCATAGTTTACAAAGGTAAGGAGATCATGTTGGAGTTGTATAGAACCTTGGTGAGGCCCCAGCTGCAGTACTGTGTGCAGTTCTGGTCACCACATTATAGGAAGGATGTGATTGCACTGGAGGGGGTGCAGAGGAGATTCACCAGGATGTTCCCTGGGATGAAACATTTAAGTTATGAAGACAGCTTGTTTTCATTGGAGCAGAGAAGACTGAGCAGTGACATGATCGAGGTTTACAAGATTGAGGGGCATGAACAGGGACCAGCTGTTCCCCTTAGTTGAAGGGTTAGTAACAAAGGGACTAAAGTTCAAGGTGAGGGGCAGGTTGGTTTTTTTGGCAGGGGTGGTGGGGGTGCGGAATGAAGAAAAATTAACTGGAGGGTGGTGACGGTCTGGAATGTGCTGCCTGGGAGGGTGGTACAGGCAGGTTGCCTCACATCCTTTCAAAAGTACCTGGATGAGCACTTGGCACATCATAACATTCAAGGATATGGGCCAAGTACTGGTAAATGGGATTAGATAGGTAATTCAGTTGTTTCTTATTGTCAGTGCAGACACAAAGGACTGAAGGGCATCTTCTGCACTGCTTATGAAACCTCATTCTATTGGTCATGGGTGTCCCTTTCCTATTTTCTGAAAGTTAAAGGCTTCAGTAAGTTATTGCTCACTCCCCACCCACAATTGTAGCATGTTTCACTCACTGTTCCAAGATGGGTCCTTCTGTCTTGGACTCTACACATGGGTCTTTGTCAGTAGATAGGCTGTAGACACTGGTACCTGCTTAACATGTTTCAGGCATGCTGCTTCAAGACAATTCCAACTTTTTCTCCCTCTAGAGAAGTCTAATACATTGTCAGTGGTACATCTACATCATACAATACCATAACCTGTCAACCTTTTACATCACAATCACCTCAGCAGGGATGTGCCCCAATAGGTTGCAAGGCTCATTTAACTATCCTCCTGGGAAGATCCAGGGTCAAACCAAAAACTTTAATTCAGGGTGTTGTCTAGGCAAAGTTAACATGGAACCTCAGTTCTGCTTCACAATCACACCTACACAGTTGTTCCAAAAAAAGGACTCATTACTTTGTTGATTGATTTGGTGCCTGTAACCAGTGGGCCAGCAATATATGCAGCTCAGGACTGGAACCAGTTCAACTCATTCACCTTGAAGCAGCTTAAGGCACAATTACACCACACCTGGGAAATGAGAAAAGCACTAGTTGAACTGGTCCAGCTTGCTGGAAGCTGGCACTTCCTACTGGGTTCCTATTCAGAACTGGACTTCACTTACCAATTGAGAACTGGATCAATTAGTACCAGTTCTAGTCAAACTTGTTCTTTGATAGCTTTCATTTGAAAATAATCACCTTGACTACTCATGTGGTGCTATGTCCAAGCAATCATTGTGCATTCAGCTATGGTTAATAGGGCAATAAATGTTGTCAGAATAACCAATTATGCAATAATATGCAAGGTGTCAGTGTCGAAGGAACAGAAATTTTGGGAAGGTGTACTAAACAAAGCTGGTTCCAATTTTTCAAAGTGTGAGATCATGGGATGAGCTAGCCAACAATCTGTTCCCTGTCCCATTAACTACAGCTCAGTCACATTGACCACTGATTTGCAACTAATTTAAGAAACCTTTGTCACTTCTTATTGGATACTTGGAAGACAGACTGGTCTCAATTCTCCCTCATCACCATTATCTCAGCTTGTGCACAAGCTGGATATCCATTTAGTTCCCTATAACTGATTGTGAAGTATCATAATTGACAGTGAGGGACAAATCACTGACAATAGTCATTTCTACAATATTGAGAACTTTCCCATCAGTCACTGCTTCATCCAGCAACTTAAAATTCTGCTTTCATACAGGAATTACTTTCCCTCAAGTTGCTGGCTGTTTTCATCTGGGAATTGGGGATTTGTAGAATTCCCAGTGTAGAGAGAGATACAGAACAAGGAAAATGTCAGCCAGTTCATCAACTTGACTCCAGCTATTGGCCAGGAACAATCTGCTCCAACACCTTCAACTGGTTTCACAGACTGAGGAAGGAATCTGGAAGTCATTTCTTTAACACCCAAACTTAAGTTGGGCAATGTTTCCCAATAACAATCTAGACTTATATCGGTTATCAATCCCCTTCCCTGTAACAGTCCACCTTAACCATCACAGTTCAGAGAGCACCATATCCACACAGCAACCCAATCTGTTTCCCCAACCGAAAATCCAACTTCCAAACCACAACCCTTTTAAAAAGCTACCAATCAGCTCATTAGCTGCTTCAGCTGGACAATCAATTAGGTAGAGATTGAAAGCAATGAGATACCTTGTTCCAGTCCAACTCCGGTCCCCTCCCACAACTCTTTATCCGGTACATCGATGATTACTTCGATGCTGCTTCATGCTCTCGGTGGGACCTGGAAAAATTTATTAATCTTGCTTCCAATTTCCACTCCTCCATCATTTTCACATGGTCCATCTCTGACACTTCCCTTCCCTTCCTTGACCTCTCTGTCTCAATTTCTGGTGATAGATTATCCACCAATATCCATTACAAGCCTATCGACTCCTACAGCTACCTCGACTACAGCTCCTCACACCCCGCTTCCTGTAAGGACTCCATCCCATTCTCTCAGTTCCTTCGTCCCCGTCGCATTTGTTCTGATGATGCCACTTTCAAAAACAATTCCTCTGACATGGCTTCCTTCTTCCTTAACTGAGGTTATCCACACACGGTCGTTGACAGGGCCCTCAACTGTGTCCGGCCCATCTCGAGCCCATCCACCCTCACAGCTTTGTCTCCCTCCCAGAAACATGATAGGGTCCCCCTTGTCCTCACTTATCACCCCACCAGCCTCTGCATTCAAAGGTTCATCTTCCGCCATTTCCGCCAACTCCAGCATGATGCCACCACCAAACACATCTTCCCTTCACCCCCCCCGGTGGCATTTCGCAGAGATCATTCCCTCTAGGATACCTTGGTCTACTCCTCCATCACCACGTGCACCTCAACCCTCTCCCATGGCACTATCCCATGCAAACCCAGAATATGCAACACCTGCCCCATTACTTCCCCTCTCCTCACCGTCCAAGGGCCCGAAGGGTCCTTTCAAGTGAAGCAGCGTTTCACTTGCACTTCCCTCCATTTAGTCTACTGCATTCGTTGCTCCCAATGTGGTTTCCTCTACATTGGCGAGACCAAACGCAGACTGGGTGACCCCTTTGCAGAACACCTTCAGTTTGTCCGCAAGCATTACCCAGATCTCCCTGTTGCTTACCATTTCAACACTCCACCCTGCTCTCATGCCCACATGTCCATCCTTGGCCTGCTACATTGCTCCAGTGAAGCTCAACGCAAACTGAAGGAACAGCACCTCATCTTCCAATTAGGCACTTTAAAGCCTTCCGGACTGAATATTGAGTTCAACGATTTTAGATCATGAACTCTCTCCTCCATCCCCACCCCATTTCCGATCCCCCCCTTTTTTTCCAAAAATTTATATAGAATTTTCTTTTCCCACTTATTTCCATTATTTTTAAATGTATTTCCATCCATTGTTTTATCTCTACCTTTTAGCCTTTTTCAATTCCTTCACCCCACCCCGTCCCCCACTAGGGCTATCTGTACCTTGTTTGTCCTGCTTTCTACCCTTAATTAGCACATTCCTTAGATAATATCACAACCTTCAACAGCTCTTGGTCCTTTTGTCTGTGACATCTTTAGGTTATCTCCACCTATCACGGGCCCTCTATCCAGCTTTACTTGTAACCCTGCCCCCACCCCCCCACCCCAATCCAGCTTATATTTCACCTAAAACAAAAACAGAATTACCTGGAAAAACTCAGCAGGTCTGGCAGCATCGGCGGAGAAGAAAAGAGTTGACGTTTCGAGTCCTCATGACCCTTCGACAGAACTTGATTTCGAGTCCAAGAAAGAGTTGAAATAATATATTTCACCTCTCTTCTATTTTTACTTAGTTCTGTTGAAGGGTCATTCAGACTCGAAACATTAAATGTTTTCCTGTCCGCAGATGCTGCCAGACCTGCTGAGTTTTTCCAGGCATTTTGTTTTTGTTTTAGATTTCCAGCATCTGCAGTTTTTTGCTTTTATATTCATATGATTGGGATTGGGCTTCTAGTTTATCTGCCCACTCAAGCAATATGGAGGCATCAAGGAGCCACCAAGTGCTCCAAAGCTATTACCACCCCTCCACTACCAAGGGGACTTCACACTTAACCAGGACAGGTTCTTAGTGCATCAATGCTAACCATTTGTCTCACTCTTTCATCCTGCAGGAGGAGTACATCAGGGTCATGGTGCCTGGTGAACTAGCTGTATGCCAGATGGCCTACAGAGCATGAAGACGACGGAGAAGAGAGTGATTGAAGCTCCTGGCTGCGCAGAGGTACCAACAGCAACTCAGGAAGAAGAGCCACAGTGAGTCCTCATTGGTCAGTGCCTAGCGAGATCCAGGGTGTATAGACGTCACCTTTCATTCCTGCAGATGACCGAGAACGAGTGTCGCCGAAGATGCGCATGTCCAGGGAACTGGTCAGTCACATGTCCCACCTGCTGCAGGATTTGGTGCCACGGGGACATGGAGGACATCCACTGCCAGTGGCTGTGAAAGTGACTCAGGGCTACACAGGTGATCTCTGTGGGATCTCACAAGCCTGAGGTCACGGATGCCATCTTTGCGAAAGCACATGACTTTATTCATTTTGCCTGGGACTAGGGGAGTCAGGATGGAAGAACGATTGGATTCGCCCAGATCTTGGGGTTTCCCAAAGGTGCAGGATGGGATCGATTGCAGTCAAGTGGCACTCAGATCTCCATCACAACATACTTGGACTATATCAACCGCAAGGGGTTCCATTCGCTGAATGTGCAGCTAGTATGCGACCACCATAAATGCATCCTGCAGGTGTGCGTACGATTTCCAGGGAGTGTGCAGTACTCCTAGATCCTCAGTCGGTCACAGATCCCAGTGGACAGACTGTCTGTTCATTGTGAGCTCATCGGCAAGGTTGACTTTTATTGTCCATCCCTAGTTGCCCACAGAAGATCGTGGAGAGATTTGTTCAATCACTCCAGTCTTGTGCAGCATTTTAATATACCTGGGTAAGCAACTCGGCCACTTCAAGTAAGATGGATTGGGAATTCTGTGGTGAGTAACTCAGCTCCTGACACCCACCTGTCCACCATCTACAAGGCACAAGTCAGGAGTGTGATGGAATACTCTTACTTGCCTGGATGAGTGCAGCTCCAACAACACTCAGGAAACTCAACACCGACCAGGACAAAGCAGCCCGCTTGATCGGTACCTCATACACCACCCTAAACATTCACTCCCTCCGCCACTGATACACAGCAGCAGCAGTGTGCACCATCTACAAGATTCACTGCAGAAACTCACCAAGGCTTCTTTTCCAGCATCTTCCAAACCTGTGACCTCTGTCACACAGAAGGACAAGGGCAGCAAATGCATGGGAACACCACCTGCAAGTTCCCCTCCAAACCACACACCATCCTGACTTGGAAATATATCATCATTCCTTCACTGTCACTGGGTGAAAAACCTGTAACGACTTCCCTAACAGCACTGTGGGTGTACCTACAGCACAGGGACTGCAGCGGTTCAAGAAGGCAGCTCACCACCACCTTCTCAAGGGTAATTAGGGATGGGCAAAAAATGCTGGCCACCTCCTGTTAAAAAATTAAAAAGATGGAACCAAACTGGTCTGAGACTGGAATCACATATAGGACAAGCTGTTAAGGATGACAGGGTTCCTTCCCTAAAGGGCATGAGTTGTTGATTTATAGCAATTGTAAGCCAATGTATTATTTACCTTTTGAATATACAATTTCTCTGCAACTATTAACAGTTTCTATCCTTCTTTTCTATTATTTAATGTAGACCGGCTGTGGTGTAACCCTATGTGTGGATTCTGTCTCATGGCACTTACATGGAACATCGAGGTATAAGAAGAACCCAGAGCGAAGATATATCTCAAGAACTGCACTGAACTGCACTGCGGGCTCAAAACACCCAAAGCATGATGGTCAACTTTGTCAAGGCAAAGCCTTGCTGGAATCAGCAAGTTCTGAAAAATTCCTTCACCCGTAGGAGGGCTCATACCAGGGAAGACAAACAGACTGAGGGAAAATAAATGTGCCACTTTCTCCCAGCTCTGGATATAACAGGGCGGTTTCAAGCTGGCAATGGTACCTCAAGTGTGACCTTCAAAAGGCCAGGGAACATCTGGAGAAAGCATGGAGTTACCTTATATGGCACAGGGCCACAACAAAGAAATAAACAGCCCATAGAACCATCTTTATTGCAGCAGTTAGAGCAATTTGGCCAGTTGCTCAGAAGATGCACACAGAGGATTTGTCATCGGATTGACCACCGAGACAGATTCCAACTCGCAGGGAAGCAAAACAACAAGTGTTATCGTGAGAATGTACTATTGCTTAGTGGTTTAATAAAGGTGGTGATACACCAAGCTGTTGTGTGCTGTTGGTATCCAAGACAAGGACCTTTAGACCAGGGGGAGGCTCTTACTCAATCCAACAGCTTCAGGGTCATTTACTTCCAGATTTCTATTCTGAGTTCAAAGGCTGTTGAGTGAGGAAAGGGAGGAGATAGTGGGGCGCTGGCAATAATTTTCAATACCTCTCTGGCCACAGGAGAGGTGCCAGAGGACTGGAGGACAGCTAATGTGGTACTGTTATTCAAGAAGGGAGGAAGGGATAAATGAGGGAACTACAGGCCAGTCAGTCTAACCTCAGTGGTTGGGAAACCATTGGAAGCAATTCTGAGGGACAAAATTAATCTACATTTGGAGAGGCAGGGATTAATTAAGGACAATCAGCATGGCTTTGTTAAAGGGAGGTCGTGTCTGACCAATTTGATTGAATTTTTCGAAGAGGCAACCAGGTATGAGGATACGGGCAATGCATAGTCTACTTGGACTTCAGCAAGGCTTTTGATAAGGTGCCACATGGGAGATTGATGACGAAGGTAAGAGCCCATGGGATCCAAGGCAATTTGGCAAACTGGATCAAGAATTGGCTAAGTGGCAGGAAGGAGAGGGTGATGATTGAGGGGTGTTTTTGTGACTGGATGCCTGTGTCCAGTGGGGTTCCACAGGGATTGGTGTTGGGTCCTTTGCTGTTTGTGGTATATATAAATGATTTAGACTTGAATGTCGGAGGGTTGATCAGTACATTAGAGGATGACATAAATCTTGGTGGGGTGGTAAATAGTGAGGAGGATAGACTTAGATTACAGGAGGATATAGATGGGCTGGTCAGATGGGCTGATCAGTGGCAAATGGAATTTAATCCAGATAAGTGTGAGGTGATGCATTTGGGCAGGACAAACAAGGCATGGGAATACACAATGAATGGTAGGATCCTGGGAAATTCCGAGGATCAGAGGGACTTTGGTATGCATATCCACCAGTCCCTTAGGGTAGCGGGACAGGTTGATAAGGTGGTTAAGAAGGCATATGGGATACTTGCCTTTATTAACTGAGGCATAGAATATAAGAGCAGGGAGGTTATGCTGGGACTGTATAAAATGCTGGTGAAGCGACAGCTAGAATATTGCGTGCAGTTCAGGAATCTGCATTATAGGAAGGATGTGATTGCACTAGAGAGAGTGCAGAGGAGATTTACCAGGATGTTGCCTGGGCTGGAGAGTTTTAATTATGAGGAGAGATTGTATAGACTGGGGTTATTTTCCATGGAGCAGAGGAGATTGAGGGGGACATGATTGAGGTGTCTAAAAATATCAGGGGTATAGGTAGGGTAGATAGGAAGGAACATTTCCCCATAGTGGAGGGATCAATAACCAGGGGGCAGGAAGTTTAGAAGGGATATAAGGAAGAACCTTTACACCCAGAAAGTGGTGGGAATCTGGAACTCACTGCCTGAAAGGATGGTAGACGCAGAGACCCTCATAACATTTAAGAAGTATTTGGATGTGCACTTGCAATGCCATGGCATACAAGACTATGAGCTTCTTGCTGGAAAATGGGATTAGAATAGTTAGGTACTTGTTTGACCGGCGCAGACTAGATGGGCCGAGGGGCCTTTTGCTGTGCTGTAGACCTCTATGACCCTATGACCCTATGGTCAAAATGCTAAAGTGGGATTTGAACTTGTAATCTGTGGATTGTTAGTCCAGGTTCCTGGATTACTAGTCCAGTAACAAACACTGCACTAATGCACCTCAGTGTTCCCTATCCACCTCTACTCCATGTTACAAATCCTGCTTATCCATTGATTTTTCACCTTCTTGCCTGATTGTACCAACACTCTCCTGATTGGCCTCCATAAAGCCAACTTATCCAAAACTCTGCGGAACAAACTCTAGCCCACACTTGATTGTCATCGCTGCTGACCTCAGTGCCAGTTAGCTGTCCAAAACCTCAAATTTATCATTGTCAACCTCAAATTTCTCAATTTTTACTACACCTTCCCAAAATTTCTGTTCCTCCTACTCTGACACCTTGCGTATCTCCCTCTTGGCCCCATTGAGCACAGATGTATCTTCAGTCTTCCAGGTCTTCCCAGAATTCCCTCCCTAAAACCTGTGCCACCTTCTCCTTGAGATCCAACCCCAGCTCTTTGATCAGGCTTTTGCTTCTCTCTCCTATAACATTTCCTTCCTTGATTCATCGTATGTCCATCCTCCCAGTTCTGTGAAGATCCCTGTGATATTTTTCCATGTTAAAAGTGCTGTATAAATACAAGTTGTTGTTGAGGCACTAACACCACTTGAATATTTGAGCAGGTGGTGGTAACTTAAACTGGTTGAGTTTTGATTCTCATCCTCATGTCAAGATGTCTTCATCCCTTTCAATGATAGAATGACGTGGCATACCGTCTAACTTTGAATCCACACTCTGTAGTTGATTAACCATCAGCTGTAAATTTCAAGAAATACCCAATACTTAAAAATTGTACAAAGGTTTTATGAGTTACCATGTTCATGAAATATTATATAACTCATACATTGAAACCCATTGATGAAACATTACTTAGCCTCCTCCTCTCTTCAGCTTTCTTTGATATTCTCCAATTTAGCTTTTAATGTTTGTCTCTTTGAATTTTATTTTATGTGTCTGTTTCATCCACTTAGGATCTCATTGCTTTCAATCTCTACCTAATTGATTGTCCAGCTGATGCAGCTAATGAGCTGATTGGGAGCTTTTTAAAAGGGCTGTGGTTTGGAAGTTGGATTTTCAGTTAGGGAAACAGATTGGGTTGTTGTATGGAGAGGGTGCTTTCTGAACTGTGAGGGTCAAGGTGGACTGTCACAGGGAAGGGGATTGATAACTGATATAAGTCTAGATTGTTATTGGGAAGCTTTGTCCAACTTAGTTTTGAGTGTCAGATTTCTTCCTCAGTCTGTGAAACCAGTTGAAGGTGTTGGAGCAGATTGTTCCTGGCCAACAGCTGGAGTCAAGTTGATGAACTGGCTGACATTTCCCTTATTCTGTATCTCTCTCTCTGCACTGGGAATTCTACAAATCCCCAATTCCCAGATGAAAATAACCAGCAACTTGAAGGAAAGTAATTCCTGTATGAAAACAGAATTTTGAGCTGCTGGATGAAGCAGTGGCTGATGGGAAAGCTGTCAATATTGGAGAAATGACTATTGTCAGTGATTTGTCCCTCACTTTTGATTGTGATACTTCACAATCAGCTATAGGGAACTAAACTGATATCTGGCTTGTGCACAAGCTGAGATACTGGTGATGAGGGAGAATTGAGACCAGTCTGTCTTCCAAGTATCCAGTAAGAAGTGTCACAGGTTTCTTACACCAGTTGCGAATGAGGGGTCAACGTGACTAAGCTGTAGTTAATGGGGCAAGTGCTAGATTGTTGACTAGCTCCGTCTCATCCCCATGATGTCTCACTTTGAAAGATTGGAATCAACTTGGCTTAGTTCCACACTCAAACCTCTGTCTCACTCTAGTACTAAACAAATGTTACTTCACCACCCTATGGGTGAGACTGACTTGGGACTTCCCTGCCAGGAGGAGGGATGTTTCATGGTATAATAGGTATACTTGAAGAACGTTGACTATGTATAGTGATCTCCCTCAACTGCCAGACCCTTACTAAAGTGATGTTAATTGGTTATTCATGTAAAACTTATTGCCCTATTAACCATAACCAACTGCCTAATGATTGCTTGGACATAGTACCACATGGAGTAGTCAGTGATTATTTTCAAATGAAATCTATTGAGGAAAAAGTTCCAATGGAACTGGTACTAATAAATTCAGTTCTCAATTGGGAAGTGAAGTCCAGTTGTGAATGGGAACCCAGTAGGAAGTGCCAGCTTCCAGCAAGCTGGACCAGTTCAACTAGTGCTTTTCTCTTTTCCCAGGTGTGGTGCAATTGCACATTAAGCTGTTTCAAGGTGAATTAGTTGAACTGGTTCCAGTCCTGAGCTGCATATATTGCTGGCCCACTGGTTACAAGCACCAAATCAATCAACTGAAAGTAATAAGTCTCCTTTTTGGAACAACTAGGTGTGATTTGTGAAGCAGAACTGAGGTTCCATGATGTCTTTGCCTAGACAACACCCAGAATTAAAGTTTCAGGTTTGACCCTGGATCTTCCCAGGAATATAGTTAAATGAGCCTTGCAGCCCCTTGGGAGACCCCCTCCTCACCCTGCCCCTCCCTGCTGAGGTGATTGTAGTGTACAGGGTTAACAGATGGGATATGGTAACATATGATGTAGATGTTCCACTGACAATGTGTTAGACTTCTCTAGAGGGAGAAAATGTTGAAATTGTCAAAGCAGCATGCCTGAAACAAATTAAGCAGATACCAGTGTCTGCAGCCTATCTATTGACCAGGACCCTTCTCAGTACATTGGGTGAAACATGCTACAAATATTACGTGAATGGGGATTGAGCAATAACTTACTAAAGCCTTTAAGTCTCAGCTAATAGGAAAGGGACACCCATAACTAGTGGAATGAGATTTCACAATCAGTGCAGAAGAGGCCCTTCAGCCCATCGTGTCTGCACTGACAATGGGAAACATCTGACCTACCTACCTAATCCCTTTTTTTTTAACCAGTACTTGGCCCATAGCCTTGAATGTTATGACGTGCCAAGCGCTCATCCAGGTACTTTTTAAAGGTTGTGAGGCAACCTGCCTCCACCACCCTCCCAGGCAGCACATTCCAGACCATCACCAACCTCCAGTTAATTTTTCCTCTTTCTCCTCACATTGAACTTCAGTCCCCTCATGACTGACCGTTCAACTAAGGGGAACAGCTGCTCCCTGTCCATGCCCCTCATATTGTGTACACCTCAATCAGTTCACCCCTCAGTCTTCTCTGCTCCAGTGAAAACAACCCAATTCCATCCAACCTGTCTTCTTAAAGTTTCATCCCAGGCAACATCCTGGTGAATCTCCTCTGCACCCCCTCCAGTGCAATCACATCCTTCCTATAACATGGTGACCAGAACTGCACACAGTACTCCAGCTGTGGCCTCACTAAGGTTCTATACAACTCCAACATGATCTCCCTACCTTTGTAATCTATGCCTCAATTGATCAAGGCAAGTGTCCCATATGCATTTTTCACCACTGCACTAACATGCCCCTCTGCCTTCAGATATTTGAGGGGGGGGGAAAATACTAGATCAAACATGGAACACCCAAAGTGAATGCAATTTAAAATGTGCTTGCAAAGTGACCTTCAGCAGCACTGTTTCCTTGGTGAGAGCTGGGAGTTTTGCCCTGGAGTGTTACTGGCATTAATCATATCACTGACATGGGCCCACACCTGGCAGAGGAAGTAAAGGCCTTGGTCACTGACAGAGACTGCTGGAGATGAGGCCCCTGCTGAGCCCCATACAGATGAGCCTCTGGAATCTGCTGTTAATGACATGATGGGTGTTGAGATGAGCAGGGGAATATGTGGCAGGGTGGAGTCTGTCCAAGTTCTCTATCTTAGTTCTGGCATACCAGTGTGTGGCTGCCTTGAACAGGTGGCAGCCACCATGGACAGCCAGGTCCAGCAGAACATCAATAAATACTGGATGTGTGGGGAGACCCTCCATTCTGTCACTTGAGCCATGGACAGGGCACTTCAACCTTCCTAGTGCCCCATCCCCTCAAAGGGTGAGGGAGATGCCATTACACAGAGGGGGAGAAACAGCCAGACAAGGGATAATCATCCCAGGACACTAAGGGTTCCTGGCCACACTGCCTCCCTCTGCCTGAGACTCCATTGCTTCCAGCAGGTCAGGTTGAGGAAGATGCACCTGTTGAGAGCCCCAAGCAATTGAGGATAGTATTTGGCAGGAGGCCTCCAGCTTAGCTGTGGGTGTTGGGAGAGCAAGATGTAGTGATAGGAATAGGTTAAAGAACATTGGCTGCACAAGTGTCAATGCCTTCAATGTCATCATTTTTCATGTGGATCTCTGCTTCCCTGAGGGATAGACTTTCAGAAGAATGACCTTCAGCTGAATGTGACATCAAGGATTTACTAAGCGTTGTGTAGACCCTTAAATAGTTTTGGATTGCAGTAGTTTGAGAAGGCAGCTCACCAGAATTGTTAAGAATGGAGAATAAATGTTGTGGTCAACAAGGTCCACATCCTATGAATGAAAAGTGCTATGCCCCTTACAGAAGATTGTTTGAATGTCTGCAGGACATCATTTGTCTGGAATGTCTCCTTGAGCAGGTTTCATGGTGTCACCTCAATTGTGTATTGCCCTGTGTTTTGGATAGCCCCCCACCATACTACATTCTGCTGCATCCTATGGTAAAGAAGGTCCTTGGGAATACATTGGATGGATGGGTGGGTGGATGGATGGATTTTCCGGTTTGGTTTCAACCATGTTACTGTTATTGCCCTGCTGACTTTGAAATATCCCTTTTCTTTTGTTGTTGCTGGGTAATACCCCACAGGACCTCAGCAGTTAAAGGAGGGTCACCACCTTGAGCCATTAGGGATGGACAATAAATGCTGTCTTTTCCTCTGATGCCCACATCCTGTGAATGAGCAAATAGAATGAAACTGACATCCTAGGAAGCATTTTGAGCCCAATCATGAAGCTTGATTTCAGCTTCCCTCTGTTTGCAGAATTTGTTGTGAAAGCTGAACTCTGCTTTGAGGGTTGTTTCCAACCTTGGATATAATTTCAACTACCTTGGAATTTACTCACTCTTCTTGTCCTGGTGTTAAGCCTTTGGTACAAGGCAACTTAGGCAGCAGTAGTCTAGATCTGAGCAGCAGCAACAACTGTCTTTACCACAGCCAGCTGCCAATCCAAAATGAGCAGAGGATGAACATGAGCTCCAGCTTGAATGAGACAATATCCCTTTGCATATCAGTGATATGTGCTGCTCCCATATACTCCTGCATAACTCCCTAATTCTGTGGATGAGAAACATGAGGTCATTAGTAAAGCCGAAAAATGTAAAAACTTTGTTGTGTCTGTTTGAACAATTCTTGGAGGGCTGGAAGACCTCAGCCATTGTGGACTCATTCCTTGGACGTTCACCATACGTTAATAAACACATTCAGCCTCAAGTCAATCTGCTGTTAGGTTCTCAGGGACCTGTCTGCCACATCTCTCAACTGTCTTGACTTGGGCAGCATCATCAGTCTCCTCCTTCAGCATCTCCATCTTCCCCTTGCTTGTCTGAGGAGATGTGGCTCATCCATCTCCCCTTCTGGTAATGCCTTGCCCTACCGCTCAGCTAAATTGTGAAGAATACAGCAGACCATCTTGCTTCTGGTGAAATGGTCAGACGAGTACTGGACTGTGCTACCTGAGTGATACAGGCAATGGAACCTCTTCAGTAGACCAATTGTCTGCTCCAGTGATGGCTCTTGTTGATGCATGGGTAGCATTGTGCTGCCGTTAGGTATTAGTTTGGGGTTTGAGGACTGGAGTCATTAGCCAGGTCTTCAGGAGCTGGTTGTTGGGGTACCTCCAGAAGATCAGATGGGGGTGGGAACAGTTGTGGTACCTGGGAGTTGTTTAGAATGTGTTTGAGCTCATACAGGGTACCAGGTGTGTACCTGCAGGAACTGGCACCTGTGATCATGAGTTTGAACATTGGGAGTGAAATCCCTTCCTGTATGAATCAGGCTGGCTGATGACAAGGAGGTTTTGGACTGCCATGTGCCTGCAACTGATCACCTCTTGGACCTGAGGGGATGTTGTAATAGAAGCAAATCCCATGGTGTAGGCAGCTTGGCTCCCTGGGCAAATAGTAAACGGTACAACTCAGCTTCCTGAAAAGGGCATCTGTATATTCCCCAATGCCCTTGTGGGTCCCCAGCCAACCTTCAATAAAGTCATGAAGATTAATTATGATTGTCAGCACCAGACAGAGCCCTGCCTCCCAATCATCCACCTGGAGCAATGAAGGTTCCTTAATAGCTTAGCATTGCTGAAAGTGAGCACACCCAACCTGGATCTCAATGTTGAGAGGCAAGAGCATGAGAGCCTTTGTGCTGTCCTGGTGCATAATTTGTAATGCTCATTACCCAGTAGAGTGCAGGTTGTACTGCTTTTTACTGGCTTCTGCTTGGCTTCACATTCATTTGGGAATGTAAGCAATACAGGAACTCGTGGAGCCAGGTCAGAGGCAATTCACACATTTGATCCTGGGGATCTTTTTCCCTGGGGATTGTTTTACCAACTGACCATTCCCTTTAGTTCCATCCTTGCCCAACATATTTTGTTGCACCATTTGAAGTTCATGTTGCACTTTTCCTGCCTGCCCCAGACAGTGTTCCAGCTGTGAGCTGATCTCCCTGCCTCCCTTGGGGAGGCTCCTTATCCTGAATAGGCTGCCTCCCTTGGATGACAACCTAATCTGCCAGGCCGTGATTCATAATGGGTGGAACCAGGCCATTGCTGAAGCGTTTGTAAGAAGCAGAAAGCCGTGTGTACTCCGCAGAGTATCCAGGAAGTAGCCCACCTTGTCTGGTGCACGCCTCTTGCTTATGGCCAAGTTTCTGAAGGCCTGTTTTTCTTTCTCTTTCTTTTCTTACCAATAAGATTCAAACTATATAATAATAGTGGGCTAGAGTTAAGGAATTTGCAATGACATGTTAATAACTGCAAAAGAGCTTCCCAACCATCGCCTTCAGGAAGGTCGACTCACCTGAAAGTTTATTTTATCTTTAATACTAAAAGAAGAACCTGCTGCCAGGAATCTGAATTTTGTCTCCCATACAATGAAGTTTCCCCTCCTGTCTTTGTTCCTGCTTCAGACAGGCCTGGATGAATCCACCTGCAGTGTTTGTACAGAAAAAATACCCAGAAACACCAGATATATTAGCATTAACAAAGCTCCACCTTTTTTACAATTGAGTGTTTATTCCTGCCCAAGAACAGTGTACATAGAGTAGATTCATTTTAATGAGACCTTTATATAATTTCTTTAATCCAATTACTGGAAATAAAATTATTAGGTTGATTTTCATGTCTGTTTGGGATAAGAAAGTTCCTCAGTTTTAAACTTGTCGACATTTAACAAATACAATTTTGTGAAGACATGGTGACAATCTTCATTAATGGGGTACATAAGACTTATGTAACAGGAGGGGATTAATTTAAATAGCCCTGATTTTCTCCCCTCCACTTGTCTATAAACAGGTTTGTTTTTGATTTGCTCCCCCCAATTTCTATTAATAACCCCCATAGCAAACTCAAGGATAAACTCGGGGCAGTTTATTTCCAAACCCAAATGTGAGGGAGGTAGCAGCTTTGCCTCTTCCTTCCTACAGTAAGAGGGATGAAGGAGAGATTTACAGAGCAAAGAGGACAGGAGAAAAATATTGTTTTCATGTGTCCAGAATCAAAGTCCAATGGTATATTTTCACTGAGCTGGGTGCACTGAAAGTTACTGTATATTCACTTTTCCAGTAGAATTGATTTCCTTGAGGTGCACAGTTGAATCAATCTTGTCAGCAATGGTGCAGGCTTTCCAGTAGAAATGGTATAAATGGGGCCAGGTATTTGATCAGACACACATAATCAAACACTGATCAACTGAATACTACACAAGGTATGAGAAGAGAATAACTGTTGAGAACATTAATGAA
The DNA here is from genome assembly GCA_026770705.1 of Isurus oxyrinchus. Taxonomy (NCBI): domain Eukaryota; kingdom Metazoa; phylum Chordata; class Chondrichthyes; order Lamniformes; family Lamnidae; genus Isurus; species Isurus oxyrinchus. The sequence goes on from JANJGN010000023.1 coordinate 45,745,534, forward strand.
TTCACAGGAGTTTCCTCTTTATGCTATTTTAAAGGTGGTATTAAGCAATTTTTTTCATGGAATTATTCCTGGAGCATAATGCAACATCAACATCTTCCACAAGAAGAACATAATGTTGTTCAATTCTACTTTTTAATTCACAAAGGGGCATTAAATAAAGTATTGTGACATAGCACTGTAGTAAAACAAGACAGATTATTACAGGCTAAATGGAGGCCTCTGGAAAGCAAACTAGAGGCCATCAATACAAGTTAGTTACCAAGCAATCCAGAAGGAATTTCAGACAAAACTTCTACCTACGGAAAGTGGAACTCACTACCACAGTGAGTGAAGTGCATAGTATAGATGGATAAATTGAAGGGAACACTGGAAAAGTACAAGGGAGAAGGAAATAGATGGCCATGGTAGATTCAGGAGGAGACATGAGGTACAAGTGGAGTACAAACACCAGCATGGACTGGCAGCTTACCCTGTCTTGCAAGGTGGTACAACCCCAGTCCCTATTCTGCACAGAACAGAAGGGCTACACCAAGTTGCATACTACAAACCAGGACATGTGGACTGAGTGAATGGCATTGAGTGGTGTCAGGCCTCTCAGTGCATTCAGATGGCCCTTATAACATGTCAGAACATGCTGTTTCTGACAGTGAGCCATATGGCCAGCAACAAACTCCAAGAATGTGAAAATCTTGTTGGAAATTAAGGTCTTCAGAAGAATCTTGTAGGTGTTCGGGGAGTTAAGACCTCACAGTTAATCTCAAATTTTAAAGCTGAACAAAGACCTTTTTAAAATGGCTGAAGCCATGTTCATCTAGCCCCATGAACAAAAGGAGCTATCTGACTGTTTCACAGAAACTCATACTTCTGAAGAGACCCTGATAACCCTCTGGGCTGCAGGGACCAAACTCAACAATACAAAGACCATCTGCATTTCATAAGCTCGGCCTGGCAAATTGGAGCCTATTCATCCGCTAGGACAAGGGACCCCTACAACCTTCCTTTCAATTCTTAATTGTTGGAACATTTAACCATCCTGGGAGCCCAGACAGGGGTGCACATTCTTGGTCAAAGGCACTGAAGAGGTGGGAGTCCTGCGACATAAACCTCTGGTTGGTGGAACTAGTTTCATTGCCTTGCTGTACTGCAAAGCTCAGTCTGCCATTTTAACATCCAGAAAGCAGCAGCACACAAAAAGGGGCTCTGCCCAGATTAAATAGCCTGGGTATGGGTTCTGACATCTCCCCTGGAGGCAGCGCCTCTGCCTACTCCTGGCCTCCTCATTTTATCCCTCCCTTCCTGCTCAATCAGCCTCCAGGGGAGCCACATTTGGGAGGCCAGGTGCAGGGCCAAGGGGTGCAGGGACAATGTTTTCCAAGGTGCAAGTGGCCGCAGATGTCATTATCCTGCTGCCAGGGTTTACAGGTGGTGAAGCAGCTACCTCGGTATGACTGAGGTGCAGTGCCGATGGAGGCTTTCTGTCTAGGGAAGAGGTCAACTATATCTGCCAGATGATTGGCCCTGAGATCACCCTTAACTCTGTGGGTGGATACCCCATGCCAGCAGCTCTGAAGCACTGTTGCCCTCAATGAATCTGGCTCTTTCCAGGGCTCATGTGATAATTGTCATGTCTCCTAATCAGCTGTCCAAACTTGTGTCAAGCAGGTTACAGACAGGCATTGACCTTCATCCACGTCTGCTGTGACCAGTCAGGTCAGGCACACAGTGAGGCAGAGACTTCAGGGCCATTGCTGGCTTCCCCTGTGTCCAGAGTGCTATAGACTGTACACATGTGGCCATTAAGGCGCCAGCAGGTCAGCCTGGGGGCTCAAATGCTAATCCTGCCTTCTGGGCCAATTGGTCAAGACTGACATGGTAATCACCCGGCCAGAATGCAGCAAATCATTGTCTACTTCTGCACTGGGTGCCAGTGTGCTGCACATGGGCACTGACAGTATTGCCCACCTCCTCCCATGCCTGGCTGGTGATATGGGGGGCCCTCTTCCTCCTATCCTCCGGATAGAGCATATACCGACTGATGCACTCCTTGCTGTCCTCCTCGAAGAGGTGTATCTGAAAGTCAGGGGGCAAACTGCACCCCCCCCCCCCCCCCCCCCAACTGGCCTCTCCTGTAGCCTGAACGCTCTGGCCCAATCCCACCATGCTGCTGTCCACTCGGTCCTCCCTCCCCTCGCTCAATGAGTGGCCATGGTGCACTGCCTCAAGCAGGCTGTCTGGCCACTCTCTTTATACAGACTGTTGGCTCCCCATTGGGTCTGGCAGTCTGAGCACGCCCGCCCTGTGACTATTTTCCAGTTCTCCACAGGAGTCTCTAACCTGCTGGGTGGGTCTTTAATTGGCCCGCCCACACAAAATAGCGGCAGGCCCGTTTAGGGGGTGGCAATTGGCAGCCCACCCATTAAGGGCAAAATTCTATCCATGATGTTTCTAAGTGATCAGACCTTTCCAGGAGTAGCTAAGTCAATGCTGTTTGACTGTGTTAAAAGCTGTCACAACATTCATTAGACACTCACCTTCTGACATTTTGGGTATTATCTCACCCACCAATGGGGGTTTTATCAGAGGGACTGAACTTCTGGGGATTCTCTCTCTCCGGTAGAGGCATGTACAGGTTCTGGACAATGATGTCTGGATGAAGATGTTGAGCATTGATCTTCCCCTTCACCCCCATCCCAATCACAGGAGTGGTACTACCCATGAGGATGTTAACAGCTAGGAGCCTGTGAGATGCATCTGACCAACTTACTGGCAGCTTCCAAGTGAAGCCTTGTCAGGGCTTCTCAAATCTTTCAGGAAGTTGTCCATCACTTGCCTAAATTTGCCTTTCAGTAAGGGTGGGAACCAAATAAGTGTTTTGGGGTCTACATTGGTCAGCCTGTTCCTGTTGCCTTTCCATTCTCTACTCTGGCTTCTTCCAGCCAGGGGAGGGACTTTCATCCCACACACCCTGTTTATCCTGGAGCAGGATTTTGCATCCCACAGGTGGGCACATGCCAGACCTGATTTGGGTGAGCAGCCTGATGTTATCTCACACTCCATGCAATATTTCAGTCAGTAGCTGCTGAACTGTATTGGCCACTTAAGGCCATTAAAAAGCCAACGGACAGTGATTTCTTTGTCATTACCTGTGCAGTTTCTCACATCGCACGAGCAAAACAAACAGGCGGCCAGCTGATATTTTCCAAACCTCATCCACAGGTGGGATAAAGGGGTGAGCAGCATTCCCAGTGTCAGTAGTGGAGAGAGTTTGGTATAGAGTTTGCTGCTGGTGACTTATTGGTACTTGGCAGAAGCATCTCTGTTCAGGGCTTCACTCTTAACATTTTCAGGCTTCATTTCAGGACTGCTTGGTGCCTCCAAGGCCCCCGGGGGATTCATAGTATGGACGTTTCCACCAACAGAGCCTTCTGTTACCCTAGTAATGGGGATTGTGCTCTCTGGTGGTACCTCCTGAGGAAGAGGAGCAGATGGGAGATGAGGCCAGGTGTCCCAATGCAGCTTCCAGGGGAGGGACCTGTGGGAGGACAGGCACAGGACCAGCAGGTAGTCCAAGGCAGAAGGGTCTCAGAAGACACCACTATCCTGTTGCCAAGGTTTACAGGCAGCAATGTAGCTACCTCAAGATGTTAGAGGTGCAATGCCAAAGGAGGCTCTGCCTCTAGAGGGAGACCATGACCTCAGTGAGCACGATTGATTGGGCCTGTGATCAGCTCAGACTGGATGGACACCCCCATGCCAGTGTCTCTGAAGATCAGTGGCCCTCAACAGCTCTGCCTCTGGCTCTTTCCAGGGCTCAGTGGGAGACACCACACAGATCACCCAATCAGCAGTCCACAGTTGTCAAGCTGGTGACTGATACTCTGCTCAGGCAGGCATTGACTTTCCTTCATTTCCATACAGATGAGGCCAGCCAGGCTGAACAAGCCAGACGCTTTGCAATGATGGCTGTGTTCTCCCATGTCCAGGGTGCTATAGACTGTACACATGTGGCCATCAAGGCACCAGGAGGTGAGCCCGATGCCTTCGTCAACAGGAAGGGCTTCCACTCCATGAACGTGCAGATAGTGTGATCACAGGATGCTGATTCTGGAAGTCTGTGCAATGTATCCTAGTATCTCCCATGACACTTTTATATCCTGAGGCTCTTCAGTGCTCCAGCCCAACCAGATGGATGGCTGCAGAGTGACCAGGACTATCTGTTTGAAGACGTGGCTCATGACACCGTGCCGCTGTCCTAAAAACCGAGGCCGAGAAACCTTACAAAAGGAGTCAAGCCCCCATAAGGGTGGTGGGAGAGAGGACCATAGGTCTTAAGGTGTGCTTCCGATGCCTGGACTGTCCATGGGGTGCACTAGAGTGGGTGTCACTGGTGAGCCCAGCATGCAACCACAATCTGGCACTGGCAGGGAGGCCCACTCACTGGAGGAAGAGGATCTTGATGCAACTGCTGAGGCCACAGATGAGTACAGTAGTGAGTCAGAAGAGGAGCATCATGAGGAGAATGCTTAGGGTGTGGAGGCAGACATTTGGTAAACTCCAGGGAGGCAGGGACACCTTGATCCAATGCTTGGTTCAGCTCGGCTGCCAAAGATCAGCTGCAACTGTAAACCAGGGCTGCTGCCTCCCTCCCAGATATCTGAAATGTCCTTTTAATTTGTACCCAAAGTTCACTCAGTGCCTGTGCAATAAAGTTCAGAGCCACTCACGTCCAGCATTACATACTGGTGTACCCTGGACCAAAAGTAAAGCTGGAGCATACTCAAGCCATGATGACAAAAACAACATTTATCTCATTTTGACTATCAAAAAAAATTAATCTTCTGGTTTTCATTCCCAGACCAATAAAGATAAACCAAACAAATGAACAATGACTTGTGACCTGTCCCTCTTATGCTCATGGTGCCACTCCTTCTGGCTGGCACTGACATTGGAGACAGCCTGCTGACTGTCCTGTTGGCTTTGACAACCTTGGTTGCCATCCTCTGGCCAGTGGAGCTTGTGCTGGGAGTGGCCAGTGCCATGGCTGGCATCTCCCCAGTCATCACAGCCTCGTCATTGGCAGAGGAGCTGCTGCTGCCCTCAGATGAGCCTATAGAGATGACAAGCAATCTCTCGATGGCTCTGGACCTCCCTGCTCACTATGTTTGGATGGATACTCACCTCTGTAAGATACTGGGTGCCTCATCCATCTCCCACACTGGCATTGACCGCCTGAGAGATCTGGCAGGTTCAGGAGAAACAGCAGGAACACCTGGGCCTGCCTCCTTGAGTATCTTGATGTAGGAGGATTAACAGTGCTCATGCTCTATGTTGACTCATCCACAACAGACACCCTCGTTGTTTGCCATCAGATCCTGCTGGACATCAAGCATTTGCCATCTAATGGATGACTCCAGAGTCTCATCAGCATTCGACCCACATTCATCCTGGTCTCCATCAGTCCTCTGACTGCAGGTACCCTGGGTGCACACTGCCTCCACATGCAAGTCGAGGTGAGTGTGAAGTGCCCTTGCCAATGTGCACTAACATTCTAGCTGTTGATCTAATGCCCACTGTGGTGCTGGTATCTGTGCTGGTGCCTGGTTCAGTGGGTGTGACACAGGTGCTAATGAAAACCAGTGTTCCTCTGGCATCAGGGGGGGCTCTGGGGGGTGTGGAGAGTGAGTACATGCTGGTAACTTAAAATGCCCTTGTTCTCCCTAAGTCATCACACTCACTGCATGAGATCTGTATCATGGTCACTTCATCTTTCAATGATCATTGGAGACTCCAGATTTGAGGCTTGTCTCAGACTACACTAGTGAGGCACACAGTACTCTTAGCTTCATCTGGCACCCCCATGCCCAGTTGTATGTGGAACATGCAGCTTTTTAGTTCTAGGGCATCCTGCTTGAATCAAATCGGGTTGAGGGGGGGTCTCTACCTGTATGTGACCTCTCAATTGTTTATGGGTCATCTTCTGAAAGGATAGAGGAGCATGGATTAGTCCAGTGTCTCTACCTGCAGCGCCATTGCAGCCTGGCCAACCCCAGCTGTGGAACACCTCACAGGGTATATCCAAGTCATGGTCCTTGAGTCACAAGGAACTCAGTCCAAGCAGCCAGGAATCACCCCTGCCAGTTCCAGCATAATTGATAGTTGACACTCAGACTCCAGCACCCCTGAGGTCCATGGGGAGTGGATGGCCAAACAATAAACACCTCTGCACACTAATCCATGCTCATAGATCAGGAGCGTGGGGTTTAGAGGTGGGGGAGGAGGAGCTCACTGGATACAAAGGGCGGTATGTTGGAAACAATGATCCTCTGGGCGGTGGCCTCAAGGGGATCCACTGCCAGAAAGGTCCCACCCACAGTGAGTCCCTTTTGCAGGCCCGCTCGGACCTCAGGAAAAAGACAGCTTTGCTGTATATGTTTGAGGGGCCGACGACCCCAGCCATAGCCCTGACCATGTTGGGGTGAGCGCAGCTCTTCATCCCCAGGGCCCTCGTGAGGAGGCGGAAACGTGACAGGGCAGCGGGAGCAGCAGGAGCCGCAGAACCAGCCACTCCTGCTTGTCTTTTTAGGAGGCCCCTCCTCCGGTGACAATACCCCCTCCACATTTGCCCCTGAGGGCCTGGCCACAGGTGATGGTAAATTAGCCATCGGGGCCGAGACACACCCAGCCTGAGAAATATTGGTTTCAATGTCATTTTTAAATAAATATCTTCACCGAGGGAGAGGGGGAGAAAGGTGGAAATAACCTCCCCCTCAGGTGTTAATAGAGAGGAGGGAGAGGGGTAGAGGACAGGGAGGCACAGGAGGGAAAGGGGAAAGTCTAGGTGGGTGTCTCTGGGTGGAAGATGGATGGTGGGTGGGGGCCTTGACAATCTTCTGGTGGGGGGAGGGCGATGTCTTCACCAGACAGCTGGTACTGCCTGGCACACAGTGAGGCCTGTTCCTCTTCACCAGGCAGCACCAGCTACCTGGGCTTAGGCCTAATATTCACTGATGGAAAGGGGGGGAGGGGTGGTGGTAAGATTTTACACAGGTGTGCACTCACACTCTCACTCTTCTGCCCTCCCCCCTACAAAACAGTCTTTTTTCAGCCCCCACCTGGACAAATAAGTCCAGATACCCACCTAGGATGTTAGAAACAGTCCTGGCCTCCCTATCCCTCCCCCACCCCCCCGCAAATTCCCAGCAAAGGAAGATGAAAGTCGATTAGGGAAAAAGGAGGCCTCTTCAGAGAGGCAGTCAGAGTAATAGGAATCCAGACAGTCAGCAGACAGGAGCACACAGGCAGATCTCCCGGCTCTCTCCCTGCAACTGAAGCAACAACGAACAGCAAATGATCCACAGGTCAAGATGATGTGGTACCTCATTTGGAGTTGAACAATAAAACTAAATTTTAAAAAATGAGGGATAAATTAATGCAGCCCCTAAGTTAGGTTCATTGCCAAACCAAACACTAAAAGTATCATAGGTTGCCCATCTAAGGAATGTAAAGGAGTGGATTGAAGGCACGAGACCCAGAACATCAGTTTGTGCAAGTGCCTGAGGGCATCAAAACCAAAATGTGATAAAAGGGGTCAATAAAACACCCCAGTTCCCGCGGTGCCCACCGAGCATGGAAGGCCTCGCGTGCTCCCTCTCCAGAGAAATCCGGCCGCGAACATAACCACGGAAGAGGGACAAACAGTCGGGCGGAGCTTCCCTGTCGATCGCCTGCTGCCTGGACCTGTTAATGGCCAACTTGGCCAGGCCCGGGAGCAGGTTTACGAGGAGGTCCTCCTCCTTCCTGACCCCCTTCCGCACCGGGTGCCCATAGATCAGGAGCGTGGGGCTGAAGTGCAAACAAAATCAATAAAAGTTTTTTTTAAATAACTAAAAAGGGAGTGCAGCCTACAACACCCTATGTATACATGGTCCACGGACTCCACAAGACAGCAAAAAGGGCACATGTCCTGGGAGTCCCTGAACCGACACATCCTTCGATTGTAGGGGACTGCTGCATGCAACACCCTCCAACCCAGGTCCCCAATAGAAAGGGGAGGACACCTCTGTAGAGGGCCTCCCATCAGGGGCCTCCGCCGCCGGACGGCAACAAGGCACACCAGGGTGTGTCCGGGCGGCGGACAAGGGTGAGAAAATGGAAGGTGTGCAGCAGCAGTCCATACAGAAAGCTCCTCTTTGCTGTGCCAAATTGCACAGAGGGTATGTCCCCGAGGCGGCTCATATTGCAGGGCACCAGCACCCGAGGGAGGGTTCGGGTCTTGGGGACAATGTGGAATTCTGTCCAAACAGGGGAATGTTCAGACGAAAGACCACCGTGCACCTGGGCCACCAAGACCCAAAATAACGTCGGTTCCGAGCACGACCGTTCTCAGGTCTTGGATGGCATAGGCTGTGACCTGGACACTCAGACATGCGATGCGCCAACTCCTGTGGGAGCACACAGCACGTCCCCGATCCTAGTCACCCCTGCGGCCACAGCCCTCCTCTCCGCCAACCACAAAGGGACGTAGGGGTGGATTCCTGAGCAGAGGCTCTCTGACGATAGCCACTACTCCTGACGGGGGAGAGCTGTATCGCGAGGCGACCACATTCCAGACTTTGATCAGGTCTTGGTAAAAGATGGGAAACGCCTGCAAGTAGCCACCGAGGCCCAGCTGTTCTATAAACAGGAGCTGCATGTCATAATTCAGGCTGTGCACCTGACAGAAGAAATACGTCGTCAGGGCACACCATCTAGGAGGAGGCTCGACGTAGAGGTATCGCTGCAGGGTCTGAAGGTGGAAAGTCGCCACCTGTGTGCGTAGACACACTAGCGCCTGACCGCCCTCCCTAAGCGGGAGACTCAGAACCTCGGCAGTGACCCAGTGCAATCTTTTGTCCCAGAAGAAGTCGACTAACAATCTCTGGATTCTTGTGACAAAGTCCGGGGAAGGGGTCAAAGTGACCAGCCGATACCACATGGCGGCGATCAGCTGGTTTATGACCAGAACTCGACCTCGGTAAGATAGCACTCGGAGCAGTCCTGTCCAGCGCCGCAGGCGAGCGGTGACTTTCGTCTCCAGTTCCTGCCAGTTCGCCGGCCAGGATTCCTCAGCGGGGCAGAGATGGACCCCCAGGTACAGGAAGCTGGTCCTGCTCCAGGTGAAAGGCCTGAGCTCCTCGGGTAGGGGATCCATTTGCCACTGACCAGGTGTCCAGAACATTTACCCCAGTTGATCCTGGCAGAAGAAGTGGCAGAGTAGACCTGGCACTCGCGCATCCTCCGCAGGTTAGCCGGGTCACTAAACATAAGGAGCACGTCATCGGCGTAAGCCGAAAGGACCACCCCGATGCCCGGCCCGCGCAGGACCAATCCCGACAACCTCCTCCACAAGAGGCGCAGGAAAGGCTCCACGCAAATAGAATACAACTGGCCAGACAGGGGGCAGCCCTGACTTACCCCTCTCCCAAAGCGAAGGGGCGCCGTCAGGGACCCGTTAACCTTCACTAGACACTCCGCGGCGGTGTACAGAAGTCGGATCCGGGCGACAAAATGCGTCCCGAACCCGAACGCTCGCAGAGTTCCGAGTAAGTATCCGTGATCCACCCTGTCGAAGGCCTTCTCCTGATCGAGAGACAGGAAGGCGTTCGACAGACCAGCCCTCTGGGAATGGTGGATGATGTCCCAGACCAGATGGATGTTATCATAAATGGTTCGGTCCGGGACGGTGTAGGACTGGTCAGGGTGGATCATGTGGTCCAGCACGGTGTTAAACCAGGACAATCACGGCCCTGCGCCACGAAAGGGGCATCTCCCTGGTAGCAATGCTCTCCCCCAGGACCCCCACGAAGTCGCTCCCCAACACGTCCCAGAACGCCCTGAAGAACTCCACGGTCAGCCCGTCTAGCCCCGGGGATTTGCCCCTGGAAAGACCGTCGAGTGCGCCGGTCAGCTCCCCCAGACTTATAGGGGAGTCGAGCTTTCCGGCACACTCCGGGCTGACCTGCGGCAGGTCCTCCCACAAAACTCTGCAAGCGTCCTCGCTGGATGGATCCGGAGAGAACAGGGCAGTGTAGTCATCTCGGGCGATGGCCCTGATGCCCTCCGGATCCGAGACAAGGGATCCGTCGTCGGCCAGCAGCGTAAAGAGCTGCTGATGGACCCCGTGCCTTTTTTCCAGCGTGTAGAAGGGGGAGCAACTGTGCATCTCCTTAAGGAAACAGATCCGCGACCTCACGAACGCGCCCCGAGACCCGACCAGTTGCAGGTCCCGCAGCGTGCCCTTCTTCTCATTGTACACCGACCGCAGGGCCGGGTCCGCATCAGGCTGACGGAGACGTGCCTCCAGGTCGAGCACCTCCTTCTCCAACTCCTCGTCCCTGGATTTGCGTCTCTTGGTCGACCCCTTCGCGTACTCTTGACAGAAAACTCGGACGTGAGTCTTGCCCACGTCCCACCATAGCCTCAAGGAGGGGAAGCCTCGCTGCTTCCTTCTCCAGCCGGCCCAGAAACGACGGAACGAGTCCAGGAACTGCTGGCCCTCCAACACCAGGTTGTTAAAATGCCAGTACGCGGACCCCGTCCGAGCGCAGAACGAAGTGAGCTCCGGCCCCACCAGATGGTGGTCCGTGCACAGAACCTGCCGTATAGAAGCAGCCGGAACGCAGGACACGTACGCCTTTGAAACGTAAAGGCGGTCGAGTCTGGACGCTCCGACTCCAGGTGACACAAAGGTGAACACGCTGGAGTCAGGATGGAGATTTCGCCAGACGTCCACCAAGTCGAAGGACCTGACCAGGTCCCGCAACTTACTCACACCTCGCGTGCAGTGCGGGGTACCGTGACGGGCCCGGACCCCGAGGGTGCAATTCAAATCCCCCCCAAGGATGATGCACTCGTCAGCGTCGATGGAGCCGAGATGAGTGGACACTTCTTCAAAGAAGCTGGCTTGCTGCTGCGTGCCCAGGGGAGCGTACACGTTCACAAAGTGAAGCACCGCCCCCCCCCCCCCCCAGACGCACAGTCAGGTGCAGCAACCGGCCTGGCACCGGCTCCTTGACCCCCAAGATCTCCGGCTGAAAATGCGGGGCCAACAAGATAGCCACCCCGCCAGAATTGGAGGCTAGGTGACTCATGTAGACCCCCCCTCGCCACTCCAGGAGCCACGTGGCTTCGTCTCCCGGAACGGTCTGGGTTTCTTGCAGGAGGCACAACGCATACTTCCCGTCCCTGAGGACCGAGAAGTTCTGGAACCTGCGCTGTGCGTCCCTGCTGCTGCGGATGTTGAGGCTGGCTATAGTCGTCTTCATTGTCAAAGGTACATCAAACATTCACCTTACGTAAAAAAGAAGAGGACTTTTTAGTCCTTCCTCTCCTTCAGGAGCCCAGCGAGAAACGTTTGGACCCTCCGCCGCGTGTTCCTGTCCAACTCGGGAGCCTTGAGCCTCGAGTGGACCAGAACACCAGCGGAAACGAATGCCACCGGTCCAAGGCCAACTGAACCTGTCTCGGCGACCGCGGTGCCCCGACAAAAGTCCTGGAGTTCCCTTGGGGATGAGGGGGAAATCAGTGGAGGGCACCAGGGGATCCACCGCCTCGCTTGAGAGCGACTCTGCATAACCCTCAACGCTCACCACCGACACCCCGTCCTCGGGGTTATCGCCTCCAGCTTCCGACCCCTCCCCCGCATTGAGTACGGGGGCTGATTCGGAGCTGCCAGCTGGCTCTATCTCAGCCTCGATCCCACCCCCAGGATCAAGGCCAGAGGAGTCCTCTCTGGTCTCCTCTAAACTTTTTGGGCCAGAGGGCAGCGGCAGTTCTGATGCCCGCTCTCCTCCTGGCACCGGGTCATCCGGGGAGCTCAGGACAAGCTCCTGACCTAAACATAGGACACCCGGTGTCAAGGTTTGGGAGGGAGCGGGAAGGCCCTCCTTTTAAATGACCCATTTATATTTTTTGAAATAGGAAAGCTGCAGTCTCCCGACGACCCTGAAGGTACCTCAGGGGTATTGAGTGTACTGGAGCTGGGTAAAACCTCAAGGGAGGTGCCCTGAGTGACCCCCGAGTGGCCCTGTTCAGGGGATTGCAGCAGACTGGTAGGGGGAACAGTGGTGGGGGTAGGGGTTTTGGGTTCCCCCAGAGGGCAGGGCAAGGTTTTACTCAGGTGGTGGCGTCCCCACCTCTTCGGGGGAAGGGACACACCCAACTTCCTCAGGGCATCGCCCACTTCCTCCTACGAAGGATGACGTCTCTTCCTGGTCAGGCTGGAGGCTAGGAAGACCTCCATTTCAGAGGGCCCCCCTCCTTGTCCAGCCCTCCCGGACACTCCACCCTCTGGGGTTTGGGATCGTTTTTCTCCGGCTCGGGGTCCCGCGTCTCATCCCCGCCGGCCCCGGGAGCACGCGCGGGAACAACACCAGGGCCGGATGTTATTACTGCCCCCGAGCCGGTTTTTCCATGTGTTTGGGGGGGGGGTTTCAGGGGCCGCCTCCAGGTCTTCCTCCGCGCCTTCTTATGGCGCAGGGGTTCTCCCCCTGCCCCACTGGCAGCTGCTGCCGGTGTCGCTTCTCCTTGCGGGGAGGGAGATGGAGTGGTGGCGGGTGGAGGAGGGGCGGTGCCAGCCGAGGCCGCTTGGGTGGAGCTCGTGGCTTTGGAGGCGGGGCAGTTCTTTCTTACGTGCCGCGCCTCCTTACAGGCATGGCACCGCACGCCCTCCGCGGTCCAGAAGACCCGATAGACAGTCCCTTCAAAATTAACCGAGAAGGCCCCCTCCAGGCACTCCTCCCGGGCCAAGCGGACGAAAACTTGGCGCCGGAAGGAGTACATGTGGTGAAGGGCCGAGTCTTTGAGGCCGAGCGGTATTGGTGCAACCCCCGACCTGACCTCCCCCAGTTTATTAAGGTGGGGGAGGAGGAGATCACTGGACACAAAGGGTGGGACGTTGGAAATAATGATCCTCTGGGCGGTGGCCTCAAGGGGATCCACTGCCAGAAAAGTCCCGCCCACAGTGAGCCCCTTCTGCAGGGCGAGGTGCACCGCCCGCTCGGACCTCAGGAAAAATATGGCCTTTCTGTACATCATTGAGGCTGCGACAATGGCTGAGGGGCCGACGACCCCAGCCATAACCTTCACGCAGGTCTCGATTGTCATCTCGGGGTGAGCGTAGCATTTTACCCCGAGGGCCCTGGTGAGGAGGCGGAAAGGTGACAGGGCAGCGGGAGCAGCTGGAGCTGTAGAAGCAGCCACCCCCGCATAGGTCTTTTTTGGAGGCCCTGTCACCGGTGACAAAACCGCCTCCAAATTAGCCCTCGAGGGCCCGGCCACAGGAGATGGTGAAGTGGCCTTTGGGCCAGAGCCGCGCCCACCCTGGGAAGGATTAGCTATTTTATTCGTTTTTTTTCAATATATATTGACAAAGTCCCTCTCTATGGAGGGGTGGGGGGGAGAGGTAGAAATAACCTTCCCCCCCCCCCCCCCCCCCCCCCCACCCCTTTTTGACAGTGAGGGAGAGGAGTAAAGAGCAGGGAGGCACAGGAGGGAAAAGAGCAAGTTCAGGTGGGTGTCTCTGGTGTTTGAAAAGTACATTGGGTGGGGGGCCTGTTGATCTTCAGGCAGGGGGAGGCGATGTCTTCCCCAGCTACTTCTGGCCACAGGGAAAGGGCTGGATTTTGGGTGGGGTGGGGTGGCGGTGGAAAGAAAGATGATTTAAACCACACCCCTCCCTTCCTTCCCCAACCCCTTTGCAGTCTTCCTGCCTCCCCCTACAAAGCACAGCCCTTCAAAGCCCCCACCTTACCCAAAAATACAGAGTCCAGACACCCACATAGGACGTTGTTTGTGAAAGTCAGTCTTGGCCTCCTGGCCTTCCTGTCCTATTGTCGCAAAAGAGGCTGCGCTTTCTCTCCCTCTCTCCTTTGTCCCCACACGGGCAGCAGCAGCAACTCTGGAGCAGCAGCTACACTAACACAGCGTCTCCCTCTCTCCTTTGTCCCCACACGGGCAGGGCCAGCAGCAAGAACAATGGAACAGCTACACCAACACAGCTTCTCCCTCTCTCTCCTTTGTCCCCACAGGGGCAGCAGCAGCAGTCGGAGCCCCCACACAGCAAGTTGCACAGGCTGGGCACGGCTGTTAATCACTTGTACGTATTGTTCACTATTTTCAATAAACTCCCAAGATTGTCTCCTTGCCTGTGTCAGTCCAAATAAACCACATCCATTGTCTCCCCCTCCAACTCTACCGGTTACATCCTCAGAAAATTGCAGTAGACTTGTCGAGCATGATTTACTTTTTGTAAATCCATGCTGACTGATTCTGCCACTGTTTTCCAAATGCTCAACTATTAAATCTTTTATAATGGACCCTAAAATTTTTCCCCACTACCTACGTCAGGCTGACTGGTCTATAATTCTGTTATTTTTCTCCACCTCCCTTTATCTAACCTCCAATTTGTAGGAACTGTTCGAGTCTGTAGAATTTCAGAAGATGATCACCAATGCATCCATTATTTCTAGGGCCACTTCCTTAGTACTCTGGGATGTAGATTATCAGCTATTATGCTGCATAGTGCTGACTACTGCCTGGATGGTCAGAGTTTAGTGAGCTGAATGGCTGCCCGAAACCCCATCCTCCTCTGTCACCCTCCACCTGACCGATTGGCAGCAGCTTTGCCCACTGGACTGCATGCTGTGCTCTCAGATCAGGCACAGGCATTCTCCTAACCCACACTGCAAGGCTGCACTGTTAGCTTGAACATTGGGGGGAGACTGCTCCAAACCTGAATGATGACATTGCAAGGGGCTGTGAGCACCTCCACCAGTGACTGTACAATCCTCTTGCTAAATCTGGCCATGGAGCAATGTGCCCAGTCGTCCAACTGTTCTGCAGTGAAATGCTCTGGAGCACTTGGTGACACTTTGCTTTTGTGTTCTTTGAGTGGGTGGAGAAGCTAGAGGCATCACTCCAATCTTATCAATGTGGCTGCGCCTGAACTGTCTCAGCTGCAGTGGAACGGTCACTTTATACAAGGTTTCGCTAACACATGGCCGCTTTCCTCACCCACCCACCACACCCCCAGCCCCACACAAGCTGGTGCACTATCTTCAACCACAGGACAGACCTTGACCACACCCCCGGCCCCGCCACAAAGCACTTCAACCCTGAAGTCCAACATGCGATTGGGTGAGCGCTCTGTAACTGTGTACTCACCTCCGAGTTCCCCTCAAAGTGCAGCCCGCCAAGTGTCCACCTTTTATGCTGTTGTGAATCACGTCGATTGCGATCCAGCGGGGTGGGTGGGCGATTCCGGCGAGCTGGTTTATAATGATATGCAAATGTATTACAATGAGGTTCCCAATTTCCGATGTTGGGAAATGTGACCCGTCATCTGTTGGCTGGGCTGACAATCGTGAACTAGTTTCTCAACGTCGTGAAACCGATTTTTGGCCTTTTTGCCACATTGTCCGCTCATGCCACCGGACACACCTGAAGGCAGCGGGTATTCCGCCTGGAGCGTCTGTCTGGTGGTGTAATCAGCCCAGACCATCAGCTTAACAACATGGCCAGGCATGTCGGGGTGTGTGTGTTTATTCTTGTGCCCATAGCACTTTTTATTAATTAAAAATCTCAATATTTGAGCCCCGCTGATGATATCGTCAGTCAGGATTCTCCTCCCCTTGTCCCGATGTCCTCTGTAATCTGTCCCTACCACCTGATGAACTCTGCCCACAGGATCCACACCACAACCAGTTACATTCTTCTTCCACAGTTTAAAATATAAAACGCTGAATTCATGGGAACAATTTGAGGTTCACATACAGTTTGAAATACAAAACATCAAATCTATAAGAGCAGGTGCAGCAATCAATTCATGGGGTACATCAATTTTAAAAAGTACACCTTACAACACCCACCATTAAGTGTATAATTTCTACTGTGAATGTTACTACACTTTTGAATCTAATTCTTCCAGCCTATCCCATTCCTTCAGTAACCTTTTACCCGTTGTTCCATTCTCTGACATCTGAGTCGATAAACATAACTCATACAACAGGTCGAGGACAATAAATAATTGCACTGCTACCAGTACAGGAGATATAATTCATACCCAAGGATACATTTTGATGCTGAGACCAATGCCCAGTGGCTATCGTCACCAATGTCTGGTATTTCTACCCTAACCTCATTGCTCACTTGTTGGAGGGTATAAAAATGTTTGAAGTGTTAATGCTCTGCAGCAGCTCTGCAAGACATTCAGACACAGGGTTATGTCATAGCCAAACCAAGCAACATACACATGTAGCTGCCCTTTCGAGTCATCCCTTAAGTAATATTCACCTACCTGTGAGCATCAACATTCAGTAACACCCGCGCATGCAGTCTGACAGGCCAAGCTGCGGTAAAACAAAATGTTCCATCGAATCAGACAGGTCAGATTCTCGTACAGATTCCTGGTGTATGGTGGTGACACTGTATTCCCTCTTTCCTTTATTTGCCACGTGTGTTGTGAAATCTTCTCGCTGGGTCACACTGTGCAATTGGGTTCTTCCTGATCCCAAGTGACCCTGGGTCCTCTTCCTCCCTTCCACAATCCTCTGGATGTTCTCAGGCCTGTTTCACCAACCAGGAACCATACGTTGTACAGGCATCGTTCTCAGCAGCCTCCACAGTGGCATTTTTATCCTCTTATAATTGTGTTTATGCAGTGGGCGTGCATTTCCAATTGCCCCACCACATTTTGCAAATGAACTGTCTTTATTTGACCCTCCTGCAGCACACTGTTGAACATAATGAAATGAATTCTGTATTTGCTTTAACATACCTCTAACCACCTTTACTGATTTATTTAAAGTAGCTCAATGTGAACTCTTTACAGGTGATGTCCCAGTGTTAAAGACTGTTGCAGCATCATTAATTGTACTAGGTCATATCCACCCAGGAGATTCTGTGTGATTCCCTGAACTAAGAGATTAATGAGAGCATCTAGTTTGCTCCCTGAATTCCCTTATCACCTGCTGCAGCATTCGATTTGGCAATGTTTGGGGTTTAAGTTTTCACCATGGGATTAGTCCCATATCTGCTAAACCAATCATTATCGCTGCTGCCTCATGGGGCAGAATTTTCCAGTTGACGTGTGGGTGCTGGAACCCATACGTCGGTGTGTAAAATGTCGCGTGAGCATGCCAACAACAGCAAGCGGCATCGTGATATTTCGGTGGGCAGGTGCGCTCGGTTCACCCGCCATTAATTGAAGGGCTCATTAAAGCCCTTAACTTGCCAATTGTCCAGGATTTTGAGGGGCCCATGTGAACTTCAGGTCAGCGCATGGGCCCAACGGGCAGGCGCGTAGCAGATTATTTAAAACTTTTGCAATGCCCGGACATGTGGACTCAGAGGTTGTTCATGTTTCATCAATTATAACTTCATGTAACAGTGTTTAAAATTTGCCTGTGAGATTGTTAGCAGTTCTCATCGACGTCCAAGAGGTTTTTGTGTAATTTGAAGCCAGTCTGCAGACAGCATTCTTTTTCGGCCTTGCAGCTTTCCAGAGGCCTCCGTTTAGCCTGGAGCTATGGGTTCTGACCTCTCCACTGGAGGCAGCTCCCCTGAGGAGGAAGGGAGGGATAGAATAAGGAGGAGGCCAGGACTGAATAATCGGCCTCCAGGGGAGCCACCTTTGGGAGGCCAGGCACAGGCACAAGGGGCGCAGGGCCAAGAGGTTGTCCAAGGTGGAAGGGGCTGCAGAAGATGCCACTATCCTGTTGGCAGGGTTTACAGGCAGCGAAGCAGCTACCTCAATATGTCTGAGGTGCAGTGCCAAAGGAGGCTCTGACTCTAAAGGGAGACAGGACCAATTATCTGACAAATATAGTTGACTGAGATCTCCCCTAACTGTGTGGGAGGACACCCCAAACCAGCAGCTCTGAAGCTCACAGTTGCCCTTTACTTCTTCTATGCCTCTGGCTCCTTCTAGAGCTTGATGGGTGATCTTTGCGGTGTCTCCCAATCAGCTGTCCACACTTGTGTCAAGCAGGTTACAGGCGCTCTGTTCAGATGGGCATTGACCTTCATCCTTTTCTGCTATGACCAGACAAGTCAGACACAGTGAGCCAGAGGCTTCGCGGCCATTGCTGGCTTCCCCCGTGTCCAGGGTGCTATAGACTGTACACATGTGGCCATCAAGGCGCCAGCAGGTGAGCCCGGTGCCTTCATCAACAGGAAGGGCTTCCACTCCATGAACGTGCAGATAGTGTGTGATCACAGGATGCAGATTCTGCAAGTCTGTGCAAGGTACCCAGGCAGCTCCCACAACACCTACATCCTCAGACACTCCCAGGTGCCGGGGCTCATCAGTGCTCTGGCTCGGCTGGATGGATGGCTGCTGGGTGACAAGGGCTATTCTCTCAGAAGGTGGCTCATGACGCCTCTCCACCATCCAAGAACAGAAGCTGAGCAGCGCTACAATAGGAGCCACAGCACCACAAGGGCTGTGGTGGAGAGAACCATCGGTCTTCTCATGATGCGCTTCCATTGCCTTGACCGCTCAGTGGGCACACTCCAGTACCCCCATGATTGCGTCTCTGTGAAAGTGGTACTCTGCTACGCCCTGCACAATCTTGCACTGGAAAGGGGGGATGCAGTTGATGAAGACCTTAATGCAGTGCATGAGGCTGCACATGATGAATCCAGCAGTGCCTCAGAGGATGAGGAAGCACAGGGCGATGATGAGCACAATGACGACCGGTGTTTACACCAAGGAGGCAGGGACACCCCCGTAACAATTTAATCCATAGAACCTTCAGCTAGCTCCACACACATGGACCAGCAGGAGCAGCATAGCCTGGAACTTCCACACGGGGCACTTTGGTCCCACACCTTCCACCTGTTCAGCTGCAGATAAGGCCTCAGTACAGAAACATCAATCTCCACTCACACACATGATAATTACGTGAAAAAGAAAAAAGCACCACAATGAAAAGCCCCTCAGCCATGGTAACAAAGGTGGACTTTATTGTGTCCAAAATTAAAGCCCACATGATTATTTCACAATTGCAGAAAAATGGGTCCCTATTCTAAGGCCAACACAATCACCAGTGACATAGCTGTGGAGTGCCTAGCATGCCTTATGCTTAGGTTTGTGGGTGCTACGTCTTGGTGCTGCCCCATCACTCGGAGTGGTTTGTGAGACAGCCTGCTGACTCTGCTGTCCTGTTGGCCTCTGACCTTGGCGGGCATCCTCTGGCCTGTGGAGCCTGTGCTGGCCCTGCCTGGGAGGGAGTGGCAAAGTCCAGAACTGGGACCTCCCCCAGTTGTCGCAGCCTCAATGGATGCAATGTTGACTGCCAGAGGGGTTCTGGAGCTGCTGCCTTCATCTGAAACGCCCTCATCCAGAGCGCCCTGAGGAGCTCGCAGCAACAACAGGCAGCTGCTGAACTGACGTGAGGTCCAAATCTACCTCCCTGCTCACCGCAGATGCATGGACGCTGAGTGCCGGCGCTTAGTGTCCACAACATCTCCCACAATGGGGAAGACAACCTATGGCCAGTACCGGTGTGAGGGTTTGCAGGTCAGAGCGTAACTCAATCATATTTTGATCCATTTGGTTAAAACCCCTCAGTCGCCAATCTCTCATTGAAGGAATCCCAAAGCTCTGCCCTGAGGGCGGAACCTTCACGTGCACTTTGCCTGGACTCCTCCAGTGCAGAGTGTGACTGAATCACACCCTCATGCAACCCTGCGAGATGCAACCACTTCCTGCTGCTTGTCCTGCAGCTGCTGCATTGGTGACAACTCCAGAGGCACGTCATCAGTGCTGGACTCAGCATGTGCCTCATCCCCTGCAGCCCTCTGGCTGCTGGCATCAGCGGCACTCTCTGTCCCTACCATCTCCTCCAGTGATTGTGAAGTACCCTCTCCAGTGTGACCCGGGACTCTAGCCGATGGTAAATTCTCCTTCGAGGAGTGTGGTCTGTGCTAGTGCCTGGCTGGCTGAAATGATGTGTCACAAGTTGCACATGTTGCCCCTCAGGTGTGGAGGGGGGGCTGCAGTGTTGGTGTGGGTCACTCTGGTGGTGATGCTGAAATTAACAACAAGGACAGTGCATCAGTTAGCGTTCATTCACTTCAATTTTTCATCCCTTTCCCCCCCCAGCCTCATAAGTCGCTCATCCTTAAAGACCCTAAGGAGAAGAACATTGGTGAGGTGGGAAAGAGTCAAGAGGAGCCCCAACCATTAAACACACATGCAGACAGGCTGGTCAGATGGCCTCAGGAATGCCACATGGCTTGTTATGAACCATAGGAGTGGGGAGAGTGCAGAGGTACCTGACCTGGATGCATTGTGGCCTGGATAGTTGTGGGGCTGAGGAAACATCGCCAACAGTTGTGACGTTTTCCGCTGATCACAGGAGATTGAGGTCACATTATTGACCTTCATTCCGTAAGGAGGGGCATAGACCAGGTGGGCAGAAGGCAACATTACCCCTTGGCACAGGGATGAGTAACATGGTGACACTTATCTAAGTTGAGTGCCATGAGGTTCACAGCTGAGGACCTTTTGGACAAAGTAATGTGGGACGCACTGGCTGAAAGGGTGCAGGAGGTCCCAAACCCCCTAGAATGGACTAAGTCTTTAGCTGAACAGCAGCGATCCAATGGCATGTTAGACCATGGTGATAGTGGTCACAAATGGGATAAGGTGACTTTGGAAGATGGTGGAGATGCGAATCCTCAAGGGGACAAGGGTCCCTCCTGTATGACCCACGTGTCAAAGTGTCTCATTCAGTGAATGAGCAGTGTTGCAGCAACACTATCAACCAACTATCAGTGGTCTGGATGGTGGGCAGACAGAGTGGATGGGACTGTGGACATTAAATACCTGCCTGCAGTACCCCAGCCTCGCTGCCCTGTCCTCTTGCTTCCTGCCAAGCTCCATGCCCAGCTCCTCGAAGAGTGTGAGGCACAGGAGGAGGGCCTGCCCACCTCTAGTCCTCTGGCACTCCCGGGCATTGTGGTTACTTTTTGCCTGCAAAACAGAAGAGGATTTATTGGAGCCGATCGCTCATGTATTCTGCACGCGCACGCCGCACCCCCACCAGTGGCCCATCTGAGGCCTCCAGCGCCTCCTGTCCACACTACTGGTGATCAGTCCCCAGAAGATAGTACGGCTGCTCCCAACCACCTCCACCAACGGACACCTTGGACACATTTGGCGTCCATCACTTTGAATAACTTAGCGCCCATGGCAAGGAAGCACAATTAGGTGCAGTGTCAAGGCCAGCAGCTGACACTTGCCCAAAACACCTTGAGGCTCCCCTTCCACCATTAATATAACATGTGTTGGAGTTCTGAGTATGTGTCGAGCTGCCTTTCCTGCAGGCTGCCCCCAGACTACCCAAATGCCACTAAATCAACATATGCTGTGGGGAGAACCCATATTCTCCTCAACCACTAAGGCTGATGTAAACATGGTCAGTACCCATTTGCCCACCCAGTGTGTGCCTGATGCCCTCTGCAGTAATGACAGCAACACATAGGGGGGCTCAAAGGCTAAGGCTGCCTTCTGGGTCAAATGGCCAAGACCGACATGGTACTTATCCGTCCGGAGCGCAGCAAATGATTGAATCTTTCTCTGCACTGGGTGCCAGTGTGTCGGGCATCAAATTGGGCACTGTGGCACCCACCTCCTCCCACGCCTGGCTGGTGACATGGGGGGCCTTCCTCCTCCCATCCTCCGGATACAACAGGTGCTGACGGATAGACACCTCCTTGGAGGAGGACAACAAGGCAAGAATTAGAGAATCGGGGGGCACAGTGACCCCCCGCTGGCCTCTCCTGCAGCCTGCCCCCCTCCCTCCTACTCATGCTGCTGTCCACTCAGTCATCCCTCCCTCACTCCCTGAGTAACCATGGTGCACTGCCTCAAGCAGGCTGCCTGGCCACTCTTTATACAGACTGTCACCTCCCCATTGGAACCGGCAGTCTGAGGCAGCCTGACACCGTGACTATTTCCCGTTCTCCACGGGAGTCACTAACGCACTGGGCGGCCTTAATTGGCCCACCTGTGGAAAATGGCGGCACGGAGAGTTTCTCCAGCAGCAATCGGCCGCCTGCCTTCTACAGGATTGGTCAGGCCCGTCTGACCGACAAATGGAAAATTCTGCCCTTGGTGTTTGTTGCTGGGTGAAGATTTCATGGGTCATTGGTTGTAGGGCCAATGGTGGCAGTCAGACCTATCTGACCGGCAGCTTCTCTTTGGAAGCAGATGAAGGTGTAGTTACTACTGGGGGTAATTGGACCTGCCTTTCTCCTTTTCTCTAGCTGGCTCTTTGTTCAGACTAAAGTGTCTGTAGCATCCCTAAGGTGACATCCTGTCTTTTCCAGTGTCTCTGTTCCAAGCCGGATGTCCAACCGCACTTCGAGATAAACAATTCTAAGTGGTCCAGGATTTTTCGATCCAGGTGTTTTTGGCTCTCATCTCCGGTAACTGCCCATGCGTTAGTGATTTGAAAAGGGCCTCACACTGTCTGCAGGACTTGTTTGCGTGGTGTCTTCTCCTGATTATGGTGGATTGCATTGGATAGAGATTACACTATAATCAAATACTGTTCATGAGCCTGAATCTGGATTGTTTGAGGTTAAAACAAGTTCTGAGCCAGGAATTTGAAGTATAGTCGTTGCCGGAGAACTTGATGCCCGATCCTTAGTATTGGAGTTCTGTCCACTTTAAATATTTAACCTCCCTCCAAGCTGCATATCTGACAGGTTTTGGTCTGGACATTTGGGGAATATCCATCCATTCTAAATTGATGATTTCATCAGTGTCATTTCCTTCATGCGTCCCTCTTGGACCACCTTTCACTTTGAGGGATTCTTTGATTTCCCTGAGCATTTTAAAATTCTTCAGGGATTTGATTGTCTCTTTGTTCTTGACACCACGGAATTCAAACAAGGCCTGAATCACCATGTCCGGTGAGCTCTCCAACACCCCGAATTTCCGCATAACGGCCAAAGGAATTTGGACTTCAAGTATCGTCTTGGCTAGACCACTATTGCTGTTACTGCTGTAGAGAGTTCCATCCGTTATGTGCGGTGGAAGGTGGAGGATTTCTTGTTGTTTTTAATGGATTGATTGAGTTTCACCAATGTGTTTTGTGATACCTTTGCGAGGATTAAATGAAAATACATCCTTGAAATCGTAGGTTTTAAAGGTTTTGATGCTTTGGATCGGTTGAAGTGTTGCCTCCTTCAAATTCGCTATCCATTTCATCGATTTTTGGATCCCCATTGCTCCTCAGTTACCCCTGCCCAGGGTTTGATTCTGGCTCCCACACATTTGTGTCTCCTGGAGTTATGTATGAGATTGGACCTCCTCAACAGCCAGTTCTCCATACTGTTATACTGAAACTTATTCCTCTTGTGGATGAAGAGGAATCCCTTGGTCTTCCTGGCATTGATCTCCAACCCTGTGTTCTGGCAGAATTCCTGTACAATGGCTAAGTTCTTGGTCATGCCTGAATAGGAGTCACTGAGTAAAGCAATGTCATCAGTGAACGCCAGAGCTGAACAACTAACCTGTGTTCCCTGGAAGGCAAGTGGATGCCCAGCTGTGCCTCCTGTAGGGAACAGATTAGAGGGTCTAACGCAATGTTGAACGGGATGGGTGATTGCTGGATCCCTCATGATATTGAAAGGTTCAGTTTTACCATCTTCAGTCTGAATACATGTGCTAGTTTCCGAGGACAGATCTGTGATCGTTGTTATGAATCTTTTTGGCAGCCCCACACTCTTCGAGGTACTTCAATGAGCATTTTATGCCGAATGGAATTTGAACGCATTAGGCAGATCCACAAAGACAACGGCCAGCTCTTTCCTGTTACATTTGGCCCCTTTCGTGATATCTAGAACTGTGATGTTCTCATTACAACCAGGAGTCGTCATCAGAAACCCTTTTCATAAGAACATAAGAACTAGGAGCAGGAGAAAGCAATTCAGCCCCTCGAGCCTGCCCCACCATTCATTACAATCATGGCTGATCTCATTTTGGCCCCAAATTAGAAACCTGTCTCTCCTCATTTATTTAGTGCCCCGGCATCGGCTGCACTCTGACATAGTGACTTCCACAGATTCAGGACCCTTTGAGAAAAGTCATTCCTACTCATCTCTGATTTAAATCTACCACCCATTAGTCTAAAACTATGGTCCCTCATTCTAGAATGCCACAGAAGGCGTAACATCGGCTCCACGTCTACTTTGTCTATCCCCTTGAGCATCTTATATACCTCAAATAGATCTCCCCTCATCCTTAAAACTCTAGGTAGTATAGGCCTAAACTGTGCAATCTCTCCCCATAAGACAAGCCCCGCATCCTGGCATCAATCTATTGAACAACCTCCTGAACAGCATCCAGTGCAACTAAATCCTTCCTCAAGTAAGGGGACCAAAACTCTGCATAGTACTCCAGGTTTGGTCTCACCAATGCCTTGTAGAGCTGCAGCAACACTTCCCTATTTTTATTCTATTCCTTCAGCAATCAGTGCCATAATTGCATTTGCCTTTCATACTAACTGTTGTACCTGCATTCTAGCTTTCAGCAATTCATGCACCAGGACACCCAGATCCCTCTGCACTGAAGCATTCTGAAGTTTTTCTCCGTTTAAATAATAAGTTGCCTTTTTATTTTTCCATCCAAAAGGGATAACCCCTCACTTATCCATGTGAAACTCCATCTACCAAATTTTGGCCCATTCCCCTAACCTGTCCATATCCATTTTGTAAATTTCTTATTTCTACCTTGTAACTTACTTTCCCACCTATTTTAGTGTCATCTGCAAATTTAGTTATCGTACCTTATATCCCTGAATCCAAGTCATTAATATAGACAGTAGATAGTTGGTGCCTCAGGACTGAACACTGTGGTGCCCCACTTATTACAGCTTGTCATCCAGAATAAGACCCATTAATCCTTTCTACCTGGGGTTGATCTGCACCACATCACTTAATCGTTTGGTGATAATTTTAGCAAAGTTTCAGAATAAAATAGGGCCGATTGTTATTGGTCGCCAGTTGTCTATACTTTTTAGTTTCTCGGTGTCACCTGTCTTAGCAAGAGAACTGTGTAGATCTTTGGCTCAAGTCAACTTCCATCCCAAGGGTCATGATAGAGGGAGAAGAGACATGGAAGCCTGTCTTTGTACTCTGCCTGGACGTCCATGATGTCTTCCAACTTCATCCCATCAGCTCCTGCTGCCGTGTTCTTATCAATGTCTTTAATTGCTGCATCCTCAACCTCTTCCTTCTGTATGGGTTCTTTCAAAGAGTCATAATCTCTCTTTCCGTTATATAATGTATACTTTTGGGGATTTGCTTTATTTGGTTTTGAGTGTTTCTCGGTAAAACTCTCTTCGAGTTCAGCTTTGCTGTGTGGACATTGTAGGGTGGACGGTGCATCCATGATTTGCCGTGCTATCTTTCTCCTGTCTGTTTTGGAAGCCAACTGAGTTGCTTTAAAATTTGCTTTTTTAGCTGCCCACTTATTCTTGGATTTTGTGTTTTGGCCTCTCCTTGGGGTGAGCATCTGTCTTCCTGGACGTCCTGCCAGTTTCCTCTTCCTTTCCTTCAGTTAATATAACATCTGTGATGCTTTCAATGAGGCCGATGGCCATGGCTCTTGTTTCTGGGTCGTTCCGTACCGCCATTAGTTCTTCAGCTCAGTTCAGCTGATCATCCAGATCCATGTGTCTAGGGATACTAGCTGAGGATTGCACATTCCTCGCCCTTTGGGGACTGTTTCCCCCTCACCACCTCTGCATCACCCCCCCGCTCTTGTGGAGTTTCTGTTTCCCAAGCATCTTCTGTCTGGCTGCTTTGCGGTGATGATACGCTCGTTGTGCTCTGCTCTGCTCTCAGGAGCGATCTTCTCTTGGAAGCAATCTGCCTGCTGGTTTTAGATGTGAGATGGGCTGCTATCTGTTGATGTCTGCACAGCCTTCATACCACTTCACTAATTTTGAGGAGGTCGATTTCCTCTTTAGTCCATTTACAATCTCTTTGGCCAGGCTTTGCTTGTGGTAGGTGAGCTGATAATCTTCACATTACGTACTTCGGTGTGTCTATGACGCTCATGCTGGCTGAGTCCAATTTGCCATGTGACCTGCATTTCAGTGTTCACATGTATAGATCGTACAGGTGAGAGGTGGCCTTACCCCTTTACATTTGCCATAATGACAAGCAACCGAATCGTAATCATCAGTTTTCCTGCATTTGGAGCAAATTGTGTGAAGGTGTTTAATCTGATGTCTCACGGCCATGTGTTTGCAGAACTCACCTACCCCGGGGAGTAGCAGATGGCAGAGCAGCCCATCAACGGGGTATTGGATCTCCACTTCACTCTGTACGGTTCTGTCGTCACTGGGTGGCAGCTCCACAGGCTCGATGTAGGTTGGTGGAATATCTGTCTGGTCTTGGGGCTTCTCAACCCCGTTATTGTCCAAAGTTACCATTCCCTTGAAGTTTTTGTTATCAAAGGTCAGAATGTTGATGTCTCTCATGTCACCCGTTTCAGTTAGTAACCTTGACAGCGACGACACCTCATGTTATTCTTCATTCATTATTATGGGTTCCGGATCTTCCAGCCTGGCTTGTTTCGCCTTTTCCCTGTAGAGAAGGTAATAGCATTTAAATAGTCTCGAATCCACCTCGTCAGTTCGTGTTGAGAAATAGTCCACTCTAGTCCGCTGAGCTCGGAACTAGCACTTGCATAACGTTTGCAACTTGTGCCATTGCCTGCTACAAAAGGCACAACTGCGGGGAAGTTTATTCTCTGATCGCTTCCCACCCAGGCTGCTCTGACCAACGACTGTCAACCATTTTTATACGATAATTCTGGTCTCTGCAGACCACAATCCACACAGTGCTCTTTCAAATGTCTTTTAGCTAACGAAACATTTGCTATCTCTGCCAACCCTGATAACAGTGACGTTGTTACCGGCAGGAGCCACGAGGAGGCACGACCGATGCTTTGGATGGTGAGAACACCAAACCACCACAGGTCACGTAATTACAAACCAGACAGACTCACTAGCGAAGCTGCCACCATCAGTCATAGTTACTCCCGCCAACTGAGAGCATTCCACCTAGTCCCACTCCCCTGCCTTCTGCCCATAACCTTGCACATTCTCTTTCTTAGGTAGAAATCAATTCTCTTTTGAATGCCTTGATTGAACCTGCCTACACCACCCTTTCAGGAAGCTGGTTCCAGACCCCAACCATCCTCGGTGAAAATAATTTTCCTCACACCACCTTTACTCCTTTTGCCAGTTATTTTCAATCTGTGCCCTTTAGTTAATCTCTTGTATGCGAACTCTTTCTAACCTATGTACCCTGTTTCATTATCCTCAGGATCTTGTATATCACTATCAAGACTCCTCTCAGCCACCTTTTCTCCAAGGAAATGATCCCAACCTCTCCAACCTACCCTCATAGCTACATCCCATGTATCCCTGGAGTCATTTTTTGTGAATATCCTCTGTATTTACTCAAATGCCTTCACATCCTTCCTGATGAGAACTGAACGCAGTACTCCAGATGAGGCCTAATGGTTTAGTTCCTATTATTAAAGCCTAAGATACTATATGCTTTAACTATTCTCTCAACATGCCCTACCATCTTCAGTGACCTATGTACATATACACAGAGGTCCCTCTGTTCCTGCAAGTCCTTTTTAGATGCTGTCAATTTATAAAATATACTGTCTCACCATATTTTTCCTGCCAAAACGAATCACCTCCCACTTCTCTGCATTGAACTACATTTGCCATTTGTCTGTCCTTTTGAAATTCAAAGCTAATCTCATCACAATTGAAATTTCTAATCTTGTATCATCTACAAATTTAGAAATCGCACCCTGCACACCACAGTCTAAGTCATTAATATATAATCAGGAAGTGTCCCAACAATGACCCCCTGCTGAACTCCATTACAAACTTTCTTCCAATCTGAAAAACAACCATTTACCCACTACTGTTGCCTGTCCCTCAGCCAATTTCTATCCAAGTTCCTACTTTCCCTTTTATTCCATGAGCTAGAATTTTGTTTAAGTCTGTGTGGCACTGTATCAATGCCAAATGCATACATACCACGTCATTGTGTTTCCCTCATCAACCTTCTGTTATCACCTCAAAAAAATCGTTATTTAAACATAAGTTTCGTTTAATGCATCCATGCTGGCTTCCTAAATTATCCCATATTTGTCTAAGGCCCTTGTACCTTAGCAAGTTTAAGTAGAGATGGCCTTTCCAACACCACCTTCCTCAATTGAACGTTCTTCTGATGTAGCAGTTACCACCTCTCACCCCAGCCTAGGTACCTTTCTACAAAACTGATGCAAAGTATTCATTCCACACCTCCACAATTGCTCCAGCCTCCACATACAAGTCACCTTTTATGTCTCTAATCAGCCCTACTCTCACTTACCACTTATTATTTAGGTGTTTACAGAAGACCTTGGGATTCCCTCTTATGTTCCCTGCCAGCATCTTCATGCTCTCTCCTTGCTTTTCTGATTTAGTTTCTTCACTTCACCTCTGGTCCTTCTAAATTCACCCTGGTTCTCCATTTATTTTTCTACCTGACATCTGGTGTACACACTTCTCCCTTTTTATCTTTACCTCCTATCTCTCATCATCCAGGGCTTTCTGGATTTAGTTGTCCTACCTTTTCCCCTTCAAGGGAATATATCTTGACATTTCCTGCAATACTTTTCCTTTGAAGGTGGCCATTGCTCAGCCACTGTCTCTTTTCTGCCAATATTTGATTTCAACTCACTCGTCTCAGATGCATCCTCATCCCGTTGAAGTTGGCTTTCCCCCAATTATTCCTGTTCTGGATTGTTCACTGTCCTTTTCCATGATTAATGTGCACCTTGTGATACAATAGTCACTGCTCCCTGGAGCCTGTCTGTGCTACTTGAACCTTTATCTGGCTTCTAAAGCAGAAGGTCAAATCATGAACTGGGCCCCAGGTGTCATTGTGTACCCTATATTGGCTCATGCTAGTGGTTCCATTGCCCTTGTATATGCAACTTGGGACGGGACATGGTTCTGAGCCATCACCTCCAGGTTATGGTTTGATATGTTGTACATTTTGAGAAAAACCCACATGTCGGCTGAACGTATTCAGGTGATATGGGCACAACAATACAGGTGCATCCCCTCCTGACACCCCTTCAGATCAGTACTGGTCGTGGAGTTCCCCTACTCCTCCATGATGCCCACACGTACACCATCTAGAATGACACTGATATCTTCCACACAGTTATCCGGCATTGTTATTGATCCATCACTGGTATCCTGAGAACTATTCCCATCATAGACTATAGTCAGGGTAATATTTGGGACTGTGTATGCTTTGTATGGCAACTGCAGCTGGCATGGGTTCTTGAGATTGGCATAAGTACCCCTAGCCTTTAGGTGTCTGTTGTCAATCCATGATGGTATGCAACTTTGCAACAAATTCTCTAAATTACTACTCTGGCCACTGTACACAACACACATTTTGGACAGCCTGGCCTGAAGTGTCCTGGTCCTCTATGAAATTGCCTATGGTCTGGGCATGAGTTTCCAGCTCAGGTATCTGTTTTTAGGTGAATAGTCATTACTTGGTCTTCCTGTAGCTCTTGTTCCTCAATCTCATTACCCTTCCCCAATATTCTCTATCATTTGTCAGTTATTGACCCGCATTTGCTTCTGGGCATCCAGACCAGTGACATCCCCATGTTAAACAATGTAGCCACATCATTGATCAATCCCCTTTTATCCGTCTTCCATCCACCCTCCTGTAGGGCATGTTGGTGTCAGCTACTCCTCTGACTTCTGAGGGGTCCGAATCACTCCCACTCCCTGGGTTCTAGACCTTGGACTTATTTGGGGTTGTGACAAAGTGCAGCAGACAACTGGTTTTGGTACAAGAGAAAAAAACCTGGGTTTATTGAATTCACAAATGAATCTACAACGTTAGGATTACACTGAGATTATACTGATCAACAAAGTACTTCGTTAAGAATTGGGAACACAAGGCATAAGGAGGGGAAATGATGCTACTAATCCCGTTATCCTTGTCCAACCCCCAAAACCTAACTAAATTGATCTAGGAGAGGTCAGGGATCATGCTCACCAACCAGGGATCCTTGACAGATCAAAGTGCAGCCAGGTAAGCCGGTTGTAGTTCTGGGGTATGCTCTTTGTGCCCTCTGGGAGCTGCCAACCCCATGTGGTCCTGGTCTGTGGAATCTGTGAAGGTTCTTCAGTCGAGTGGAGGGTGCGCTTGTGGGCAGTCTATCTTCGTGGAGGGCTGCGGTTGCGGCCTTGTTGCCTTCAGTTGAGACTGCCACCCTGTGCCCCACGCCGTGATGTTGTCTGTGGCCCTGCAAACCTCCAGATCGCTCTCCTCCACTTGGCTCAGCTACCTCTCCCTGCTTCAACTCTGCTTCAACCACTCCAAAACCGCACACCCCTTCTCCCCTTCATCACTGGTGGCCCAGTTATACTGTTTTTTCGAATTTTTTATCTCAGTCGAAGTCAAGGTTAGTTCTTTGTCTTATTTTAGTGGACTTCTTCAGGTGATTGTTGTCTCGTTTTTAATGGGCTCGCATGATGTTTATCCTTATCATCTTGCCCCCATAGCTAGTCTTGAACTGAAAGCCGTTGTATTTGTGGAGTATTGATAGGTTTGCATAATTGCATTCATTGCGACCTTCCTGCCTTAGTAGTCATTAGAGATTATTAATGTAAGATTTTGATGGGCTTTCTTTTCATGTAAGATGAAGTCTTTCTCTGGGTTGATTGTTTTAATGGGAAGAATGTGTATTCTGCCTCCTCTCATTGTCTGGTTTCCAGCAACAATCCGCTCTGCTCTCAACAAGCCCGGGCATGTCCAGTCCCAGGCCTTCATGGGCCTAGCCTCCTGTCTGCAGGGTTCTACACTTAACTCAGCAGTTGGGTCCTCTGCCATAAAAGTCATATCCTTGTTGATGATATGAAAAATGTGGGATTTTTGAGAACCCTTCAGCCCCCATGTCGATGGAACTGATGCTGAATGATTGTAGAATGCTTAATATTTAATTGCTTTTCCAAGTGCTTGGCTGACCTCTTTCTCCCACACCCTGAACCGTGTTTGTGAGCTTCCTTCCATCTGTTGACTGATGTGTGAATGTTTCTTTAATCCCTGGCAGGAAATAATTGTGCTATGTGACGGCAGTTGCCCTGCACCATTGCCCATGATAATGGCTCTCAGTCTCTGGAGCCAGAATTTCGATTTCGCTCACCGCTCTTGGGTTAGTTAACCCTTAGTGTCTGTACAGTGTGGTTTAGCTATTTTATATTCTCACAGCTCGGGTCATGTCCTTCAGTTCTCCACCACTCCACCCCACCTTTTAATATTTCTTTTACAGTAGAGATATTTCCTCCGTTGATTCTTGTGATGGTGAGCGCATGGCTGGTTTCAGCCAAATTGTACATTTGTTTATTCAGTTAATTAATTTGGTTCCATCACCCCAAATCCCCTTTGAAATTTTCCAGGTTTTTCCCGTTTTTTTGTTTTTGCTTGCATGGTAAGAGATATAATACCGTAATCAATTGTACAATTTACTTATATGGGCTGCAGATTGAATTCAAGTGGGAACCTCAAGATTTTGAGCTATATCCCATCAAGCTGGGGTATTTCTTTCCTTGATCTCTCGTTTCCCTAGGCAGAAATTTACCCTCCGCATGCAGGCATATACCCGAACGTGAAATAAAACTAGTTGATATCAGTGTGTGTGTGGGTGAGACCACAGGATACAGCTTCTACACATCTCTGCAAGGTACCCTGGCAGCTCCCATGATGCTTATATCCTGAGACACTCACCCAGGCGTCGGGGCTCTTCAGTGCTCCAGCCTGATTGGATGGATGGTGACTGCGTGACGAGGGCAATCCGTTCAAAATATGGCTCATGATGCCTCTCTGCCACCCAAGAACAGGGTTTGAGCAGTGGTACAAGAGCCAGCCTGACACAAGGGTGGTGGTAGAGAGAACAATTGGTCTTAATGTGCTTCTGATGCCTGGTACACATGGGGTGCACTGCAATACCACTTCATTGTTATGAATCTTTTTGGTAGCCCCACTCTCTTTGAAGCGCCTCGATGAGCATTTAATGCACAATGGAATCGAATGCCTTAGGCAGATCCACAAAGACAACGGCTAGCTCTTTCCTGTTGCGTTTGGCCCCTTTCATGACGTTACTTAGAACTGTGATGTTCTCATCACAACCAGGAGTCGCCACCAGAAACCCTTTTCATAAGAACCTAAGAACTAAGAGCAGGAGAAGGCAATTCAGCCCCTCGATCCTGCCCCGCCATTCATTACAATCATGGCTGATCTCATTTTGGCCTCGAATTAGAAATCTGTCTGTCTCTCAAATTTATTTGTGTCCCGGCATCCACTGCACTGAGGTAGTGACTTCCACAGATTCATGACGCTTTGAGAAAAGTCATTCCTGTTCATCTGATTTAAATCTACCACCCCTTAGCCTAAAACTATTGCGCCTCATTCTGGAATGCCCCAGCATGGGAGACATCTGCTCGATGTCTACTTTGTCTATCCCCTCTAGCATCTTATATGACTCAATTAGAGTTCCTCTCATCCTTAATCTCTAGCGAGTCTAGGCCTAAACTGCCCAATCTCTCCTCAAGACAAGCCCCACATCTCTGGGAACAATGTAGTGAACCTCCTCTGAACCGCCTAAAGTGCAACTACATCTTTGTGAGGGGACCAAAACTCTGCACAGTACTCCAGGTTTGCTCTCACCAATGCCTTGTACAGCTGCAGCAACACTTCCCTATTTTTATTCTATTCCTTTAGCAATAAATGCCAAAATTCCATTCGTCTTCGTTATTACCTGTTGTACCTGCATTCTAGCTTTCAGCAATTCATGCACCAGGACACCCAGATCCCTCTGCACTGAAGCATTCTGAAGTTTCTCTCCGTTTAAATAATAAGTCGCCTTTTTATTCTTCTGACCAAAAGTGATAACCCCCTCACTTATCCATGTTAAACTCCATCCGCCAAATTTTGGCCCATTCACCTAACCTGTCCATATCCATTTCATAAATTTCTTATTTTCTTCCTTGCAACTTACTTTCCCACCTATTTTGGTGTCATCTGCAAATTTATCTATAGTACCTTCTATCCCTGAATCCAAGTCATTAATATAGACAGTAAATAGTTGGTGCCTCCGGACCAAACCCTGTGGCACCCCACTTGTTACAGCTTGTCATCCAGAAAAAGACCCATTAATCCTTTCTGCCCGAGGTTGATCTGGACCATTTGCCACCCCCTCCCCCAAGTCAGATAGTGTTTCACTGTGCAGAGCGCAGCAAGCAACCAACCACTATCTGGCACTGAAAGCGGAGCACGGGAATAACTGCCCATGATCCTCTCAGTCAAGCGTGAATATTCATCACATAGGTACTGATGATACAAGGTGTCTGATCACAGTTAGTGGTCAGAAAACCTATCCTGAAAAAATCCTCTGATTGTGTTGCTATCTTTATTAATTAATTAAATATATTAACTTAGGAAAAGCTGCTTTATTTAACATTTATAATTAATAGCATGCACCCACCACCCCAAGTAATGACCAAGGTAACCGCCAAAACCATTGTTAGACTAACATCACCGCAAATATATTATCAAATTATCCACTCTACCTGCCCACCAGGGATCAGGATCTGGACTTCTCACTGTCTATATACCATACCTGTCTTGTAGCACCTTCCTGTCCTTCATCTTGGGGCTTGTGATATCGAACCAAGTGAGCTCTGTTAAACGACTCTGATTACTGGCCTCCAAATATTTGCAGAAGTTCCAAGGTCAGAGAGATCATCAGTCTCGAAGATGGGTGAAGGACTTCTAATTCTGGATCTTCAGGAATCGCATGAAGCTTTGGTTCAAATTGAGCCACTTTCCTCTTGCTCCCATGACAAATCTGAAGAAGGTAACTGACGCGCCACCGGTCAGCTCTCGTCTTTAGTCCTTTAGGTGATGATACTTCCGTTCTTTCTCTGCCCAAACTTTCTCCAGCAAATTGTTATTGTCTTCAAACCGCACTGACATTGACAACCGCTACTACTCCAACCTTGACGAATACTACCAGGTCTGGCTTCCAGAGGGTCCCGAATTTTCCAAAGAGACTCGGTTCCAAGTCGGATGCCCAGCCGCACTTCAAAATAAACTGTTGCAAGTAGTCCAGGATATTTTGATCTGGATGTTTTTAATGAACGGACAGTTACCGGAGATGTGAGCCAGTGATTCGAAAAGGGCCTCGCATCATCTGCAGGACTTGTTTGTGTGGTGTCTTCCCCTGTTTGTGGTGGATCTCGTTGGATAGAGATTACACTATAATCAAATACTGTTCATGAGCCTGAATCAGGATTGTTTGCGGTTAAAACCACTTCTGAGACAGGAGTTTGAAATCTTGGCGTTGCAGGAGAACTTGATGCCCGATCCTTGGTATTGGAGTTCTGTCCACTTTAAATATTTAACCTCCCTCCAATCCGCATATCTGTTGTCAGATTTTGGTCTCGACGTTTGGGGAACATCCATCAATCCCCTCCCCTCTTGGACCACCCTTTTCTTTGAGGGATTTTTCGCATTCCCTGAGCACTTTAAAATTCCTCAGGGATTTGATTGTCTTTGTTCTTGATACCACGGAATTCAAACAAGGCCTCAATTTCCATATCCGATGAGCTCTCCAACGCCCTGAATTTCTGGATAATGGTCAAAAGAATTTGGACTTCAAGTCTCGGCATAGCTAGACCACTATTGCGGTTACTGCTGTAGAGAATTCCATCCGTTATGTGTGGTGGAAGGTGGAGGATTTCTTTTGTGTTTTTAATGGATTGCTCGAGAGTCACCAATGTGTTTTGCGATACCTCTGCGAGAATTAAATGAAAATAGATCCTCGGAATCGTGGGTTTTAAGGCCTTCGATCCTATGGATAGGTTGAAGTGCTGCCTCCTTCAAATTCACTATCCATCCATCGATTTTGCATCCCCATTGTTCCCATGTTACCCCTGCCCAGGGTTTGATTCTGGCTGCCACATATTTGTGTCTCCTGGAGTTAGGTATGAGATTGGAACTCCTCTCAACTGGCAGTTCGCCATACTGTTATACTGAAATGTATTCCTCTTGTGGATGAAGAGGAATCCCTTGGTCTTCCTGGCATTGATCTCCAACCCTGTGTTGTGGCAGAATTCCTGTACAATGGCTAAGTTCTTGGTCATGCCTGAATAGGTGTCACTGAGTAAAGCAATGTCATCAGTGATCGCCAGAGCTGAGCAACTAACCTGTGTTCCCTGGAAGGCAAGTGGATGCCCAGCTGTGCCTCCTGTAGGGAACAGATTAGAGGGTCCATCGCAATGTTGAATGGGATTGGTGATAGGTCACCTTGAAACCTCTCATGATAGGTTCGGTTTGACTGTCTTTACGGTCAATACATGTGCTAATATCCGAGGACAGATCTGTGATCGTTGTTATGAATTTTTTTGGCAGCCCCACTCTTTGAAGTGCCTCGCTGAGCATTTTATGCCCAATGGAATCGAACGCCTTAAGCAGATCCACAAAGACAATAGCCAGCTCTTTCCTGTTGCATTTGGCCCCTTTTATGATGTTACCTAGAACTGTGGTGTTCTCATTACAACCAGGAGTCGCCACCAGAAACTCTTTTTTTCATAAGTACATATGAACTTGGAGTAGGAGAAGGCAATTCAGCCCCTCGAGCCTGTCCTGCCATTCATTACTATCACGGCTGATATCATTTTGGCCCCAGATTAGAAATCTGCCTATCTTCTAAAATTTATTCAGTGCCCTGGCATCTGCTGCACTCTAAGGTAGTGACTTCCACAGATTCTTGACACTTTGAGAAAAGTCATTCCTGCTCATCTCTGATTTAAATCTACTACCCCTTAGCCTAAAACTATGGCCTTTCATTCTGGAATGCCCCACAAGGAGAAATATCTGCTCCTCATCTACTTTGTCTAACCCCTTAAGCATCTTACATACCTTAATTAGATCTCCCTCAACCTTAAAACTCTAGCAAGTCTAGGCTAAACTGTTCAATCTCTCATCATAAGACAAGACCTGCATCTGACATCAATCTATTGGATCTCCTGTGAACCGCCTCCAATGCTAATATATCCTTCCGCAAGTAAAGGGACCAAAACTCTGCACAGTACTCCAACTTCGGTCTCACCAATGCCTTGTACAGCTGCAGCAACACTTCCCTATTATTCTATTCATTTAGCAATAAATGCAAAAATTCCATTTGCCTTCTATATTACCTGTTGTACCTGCATTCTAGCTTTCAGCAATTCATGCACCAGGACACCCAGATCCCTCTGCACTGAAGCATTCTGAAGTTTCTCTCCATTTAAATACAAAGTTGCTTTTATATTCTTCTGACCAAAAGGGATAACCTCTCACTTATCCACGTTAAACTCCATCTGCCAAAATTTGGCCCGTTCACCTAACCTGTCCAGTATCCATTTGTAAATTTCTTTCTTCCTTGCAACTTACTTTCCCACCTAGTGTCATCTGCAAATTTATCTATAGTACTTTCTATCCCTGAATCCAAGTCATTAATATAGACAGTAAATAGTTGGTGCCTCAGAACCAAACCCTGTGGCGCCCCACTTGTTACAGCTTGTCATCCAGAAAAAGACCCATTCGTCCTTTCTGCCTGAGGTTGATCTGGACCATTTGCCACCCCCTCCCCCAAGTCAGATAGTGTTTCACTGTGCAGAGCGCAGCACCAACCAACCACTATCTGGCACTGAAAGTGGAGCATGGGAATAACTGACCATGATTCTCTGTCGGCCAAGCGTTTGGTGATAATTTTAGCAAAGATTTGGTGTAAAATTGGGCCGATCGTTATTGGTCGCCAGTTGTCTATGCTTTTTAGTTTCTCAGTGTCATCTGTCTTAACAATGAGAACAGTGTGGCTCTTTTTCATGACCCTTGGGATGGAAGTTGACTTGAGCCAGAGGGAGAAGAGACATGGAAGCCTGTCTTCGTACTCTGCCTGGACGTCCATGATGTCTTCCAACTTCATCCCATCAGCTCCTGCTGCCGTGTTCTTATCAATGTCTTTAATTGCTGCATCCTCAACCTCTTCCTTCTGTGTGGGTTCTTTCAAAGAGTCGTAATCTCTCCTTCCGTTATATAATGTATACTTTTGGGAATTTGCTTCATTAGGTTTTGAGAGTTTCTCGGTAAAACTCTCTTCGAGTTCAGCTTTGCTGAGTGGACATTGTAGGGTGGACGGTGCATCCAGGATTTGCCGTGCTATCTTTCTCCTGTCTGTTTTGTAAGCCAACTGAGTTACTTTGAAATTTGCTTCTTTAGCTGCCACTTTCTCTTGGATTTTGTGTTTCGGCCTCTCCTTGGGGTGAGCTTCTGTCTTCCTGGACCTCCTGCCAGTTTCCTCTTCCTTTCCTTCAGTTAATATAACATCTGTGATGCTTTCAATGAGGCCGATGGCCATGGCTCTTGTTTCTGGGTCGTTCCGTACCACCATTAGTTCTTCAGCTGAGTTCAGCTGATCATCCAGATCCATGTGTCTAGGAATATTGGCCGGGGATCGCACATTCCTCACAATTTGGGGACTGTTTCCCCCTCACCACCTCTGTGTCATCCCCCCTCTTGTGGAGTTTCCGTTTCCCAAGCACCTTCAGTCTGGCTGCTTTGCGGTGATGATACGCTCATTGTGCTCTGCTCTGCTCTCAGGAGTGATCTTCTCTTGGAAGCAATCTGCCTGCTGGTTTTAGATGTGAGATGGGCTGCTATCTGTTTGTTGATGTCTGCACAGCCTTCCTACCACTTCATTAATTCTCTGAGGAGGTCGGTTTCCTCTTTGGTCCATTTATAATCTCTCTGGCCAGGCTTTGCTTGTGGTAGGTGAGCTGCTAATCTTTTCACATTACGTACTTCAGTGTGTCTGTGACGCTTATGCTGGCTGAGCCCCATTTGCCATGTGAACTGCATTTCAGTGTTCACATGCATAGATCGTACCGGTGAGAGGTGGCCTTACCCCTTTACATTTGCTATAATGACAAACAACCGAATCGTAATCAGTTTTTCTGCATTTGGAGCAAATTGTGTGAAGGTGTTTAATCTGATGTCTCACGGCCATGTGTTTGCAGAACTCACCCACCCCGGGGAGTAGCAAATGGCAGAGCAGCCCCTCAACGGGGTATTGGATCTCCACTTCACTCTGAACGGTTCTGTCGTCACTGGGTGGCAGCTCCACAGGCTCGATGTAGGTTGGTGGAATATCTGTCTGGTCTTGGGGCTCCTCAACCCCGTTATTGTCCAAAATTCCTGTTCCCCTGAACTTATTGTTATCAGAAGTCAGCACGTTGATGGCTCTCGTTTCACCCATTTCGCTTAGAGGACTTGACTCTGACATCTCCTCATGTTATTGGTCATTCACTATTAAGGGTTCCGGATCTTCCAGCCTGGCTTGTTTCGCCAGTTTCCTGTAGGGTAGGTAATAGCGTCTAAATGGTCTCGGATCCAAATCGCCAGTTTGTGTTGGGGTGGATTATTTCTCTAGTCCGTTGAGCTTGGAACTAGCACTTGTGTAGCATTTGCAACTTGTGCCATTGCCTGCAACAAAAGGCACAAATGCGTGGGCGTTTTTTCTCTGGGTAGCTTCCCACCCAGGCTGCTCTGACCAATCATGGTCAACCATTTTTATAAGATAATGCTGGTCTCTGCAGACCACAATCCACACGGTGCTCTTTCAAATGTCTTTCAGCAAACAAAACCTTTTCTGTCTGTCCCAACCCTGATAACGGTGACGTTACCGGCAGGAGCCATGAGGAGGCATGACCGATGCTGTGGATGGCGAGAACACCAAACAACCACAGGTCACGTAACTACTAACCAGACGAACTAACTAGCGAAGCTGCCACCATCAGTCATAGTTACTCCCGCCAACTGAGAGCATTCCACCTAGTCCCACTCCCCTGCCTTCTGCCCATAACCTTGCACATTCTCTTTCTTAGGTAGAAATCAATTCTCTTTTGAATGCCTTGATTGAACCTGCCTACACCACCCTTTCAGGAAGCTGGTTCCAGACCCCAAACACCCTCGATGACAAAAATTTTCCCCTCACCACGTTTACTCCTTTTGCCAATTATTTTCAATTTGTGCCCTCTAGTTCATCTCTTGTATGGGAAATCTTTCTAACCTATGTACCCTGTTTTATTATCCTCACAATCTTGTATATCGCTATCAAGACTCCTCTCAGCTACTTTTTCTCCAAGGAAACGATCCCAACCTCTCCAACCTACCTCATAGCTACATCCTGTGTATCCCTGGAAACTTTTTTGTGAATGTCCTCTATATTTACCCAAATGCCTTCACATCCTTCCTGATGTATGAGGCTCAGAACTAGACACATTACTCCAGATGAGTCCTAACTGTCTTATACAAGTTCCTATTATTAAAGCCTAAGATACTATATGCTTTAACTATTCTCTCAACATGCTCTACCATCTTCAGTGACCTATGTACATATACATAGAGGTCCCTCAGTTCCTGCATCTCCTTTTAGATGCTGTCAATTTATAAAATATACAGTCTCACCATATTTTTCCTGCCAAAACCAATCACCTCCCACTTCTCTGCATTGAACTTCATTTGCCATTTGTCTGTCCTTTTGAAATTCAAGACTAGTCTCATCACAATTTACATTTCCAATCTTGTATCATCTGCAAATTTTGAAATCATGCCCTGCACGCCACAGTCTAAGTCATTAATATATATAATCAGGAAGTGTCCCAATACTGACGCCTGGCGAACTCCATTACAAACTTTCCTCCAATCTGAAAAACAACCATTAACCCATTACTGTTGCCTGTCCCTCAGCCAATTTCTATCCAAGTTCCTACTTTCTCTTTTATTGCATGAGCTAGAATTTTGCGGAAGTCTGTGTGGCTGTATCAATGCTAAATCCATACATACCACGTCATTGTGTTTCCGTCATCAACCTTCTGTTATCACCTCAAAAACATCAAGTTATTTAAACGTGAGTTTCCTTTAATGAATCCATGCTGAATTCCTAAATTATCCTGCATTTGTCTAAGGTCCTGGTACCTTATCTAGTTTAAGTAATGAGGCCTTTCCAACACCACCTTCCTCAACTGAATATTCTTCTGATGTAGCAGTTACCACCTCTCACCCCAGCCTAGGTACCTTTCTACAAAACTGATGCAAAGTATTCATTCCACACCTCCGCAATTGCTCCAGCCTCCACATGCAAGTCCCCTTTTATGTCTCTAATCGCCCTACTCTCGCTTACCACTTCTTATTTAGGTGTTTACAGAAGACCTTGGGATTCCCTCTTATGTTCCCTGCCAGCCTCTTCATGCTCTCTCCTTGCTTTTCTGATTTAGTTTCTTCACTTCACCTCTGGTCCTTCTAAATTCACCCTGGTTCTCCATTTATTTGTCTACCTGACATCTGGTGTGCACACACTTCTCCCTTTTTATCTTTACCTCCTATCTCTCATCATCCAGGGCTTTCTGGATTTAGTTGTCCTACCTTTTCCCCTTCAAGGGAATATATCTTGACATTTCCTGCAATACTTTTCCTTTGAAGGTGGCCATTGCTCAGCCACTGTCTCTTTTCTGCCAATATTTGATTTCAACTCACTCATCTCGGATGCATCCTCATCCCATTGAAGTTGGCTTTCCCCCAATTATTCCTGTTCTGGATTGTTCACTGTCCTTTTCCATGATTAATGTGCACCTTGTGATACAATAGTCACTGCTCCCTAGAGCCTGTCTGTGCTACTTGAACCTTTATCTGGCTTCTAAAGCAGCAGGTCAAATCATGAACTGGGCCCCAGGTGTCACTGTGTACCCTATATTGGCTCATGCTAGTGGTTCCATTGCCCTTGTATATGCAACTTGGGACGGGACATGACTCTGAGCCCTCACCTCCAGGTTACGGTTGATAGGTTGTGCGCTTTGTCTCAAACCCAGATGTCGGTCGAACACATTCAGGTGATATGGGCACAACACTACATGTGCATCCCCTCCTTACACACCCCTTCAGATCAGGTCTGGTCATGGAATTCCCCCTACTCCTCCATGATACCCACACATAAACCATCTGGAATGACATCGATATCTTCCTCCCAGTATACTGGCACTTGTCATTGTGACTGATCCATCGCCGGTATCCTGAGAACTATTCCCATCATAGACTGTTGTCAGTATAACCAAACTATTTGGAACTGGGTATGCTTTCCATGGCAACTGCAGCTGGCATGGGTCCATGAGATTGGCATAAGTACTCCTAGCCTTTAGGTGTCTGTTGTCAATCCATGATGGTATGTAACCTTGCAACAAATTCTCTAAATTACTACTCTGGGCACTGTACATAACACACACACCATTTTGGGTGGCCTGGCCTGAAGTGTCCTGGTCCTCTATGAAATTGCCTATGGTCTGGGCATTAGTTTCCAGCTCAGCTATTTCTTTTTGGGTGAATAGTCATTACTTGGTCTTCCTGTAACTCTTGTCCCTCAATCTCATTACCCTTCCCCAATATTCTCTAGAGTTTCTGTAAGGTAATGACCTACATTTGCAGCTGGGCATCAAGATCAGTGACATCTCTGTATTAAACACCATAGCCACGTCATTGATCAATTCCTTTTTATCCATCTTCCACCACCACACCTGCTCCCCAAAACCGGCGTTAGGTCAGCAAGTTAAGAGAAATCCTCCTGACGTTCATCCCCATAATTCAGCTCATGGAATTGTGGTAACATTTCCCTTAAGTTTCTTGTACAATTTATTGTTGCTGCTGGGTAGCATCGGGGCTCCCGTCCCTCTGTTAAGCTGAGGGTGACTGATACTACCTCATAATGCAGATCACGGTCTGACACCTGGGCTGGAATCAACACCAGCCCATTCCTAGGCCCTGGTGTTGTTATGGAACACTTGACCTCTTTATTCTGGGTCTTTGGGGCAATTGGTAGGGATTTCCTTTCTTGTGCTCCCAGTTTGGTACCTTTTGACTGTGTATTTGGAGCATCTGGGACCACATGAGTCTAAACTCTGGATACAGTATGGACTGGATCCAGAGTCTTGTCATGGTCATTTTAAAAGTGATAGCCCCCCCCCCGGTCTGGCATTTACATTCTGGCGCACACATGCTACTCGCTCCTTCTTCCACCTGTCCCAACACAATTTCACTCCCTCCTTAGTTCCCATACTCTGCCTGTAAGACTTATTTCCCAATCTTTCCCAGTCCATGGATTCATTGCCTTTATCTTTGTCTTCTGTAACCACCAGAGATGCTCTCTCAAACCTATGCAAATGTGACTTCCCTTTTCCCCCCAACCTTGCTGGCTGTGATATTTTAATTTTGGGCCAGACACCAATGTTTCCCCAAATTTGTAACCAGTGAGATTGGAATACTTAGTGAATTTGACACCAACCAACCCAGCCACCCTCACTTATGGAAGTACGTAGCTATCACGTTGGTGCCTTGTACTTTACCTGCTCCAGTACAGTTGGCCTGTCTTCACCCATATACCCATAAAAGATATCTTGACGCCCACTTTATTTCCCCATGTCCTGTGCCAATCTGACTGAACATGGTGATAACCCTGAGTGCATTTTATCTTGCACCCGAGGCTCAATTGCTTTGATGAGGGGGATGGGGGAGAAAGAAATGGCACTGCTTGGAGGTCTTCCCTCCATAAGTCAGACTTAGTGTACATTTGTACATAATGTATGCTACAATGTCCCTTTCTCCTGTCC
The DNA here is from genome assembly GCA_026770705.1 of Isurus oxyrinchus. Lineage (NCBI taxonomy): Eukaryota > Metazoa > Chordata > Chondrichthyes > Lamniformes > Lamnidae > Isurus > Isurus oxyrinchus. The sequence goes on from JANJGN010000023.1 coordinate 45,788,397, forward strand.
TCCAGCTCAGGAATTGCAGCTCAGGTTGGTGTGTGATGAGGGCACCTCGGATCGTAAATCATATGGACTTGAAACATTAACTGTATTCAGATTGTCCCTGTGAACTGCTGCAGTCCACAGTCCCATTGGGAAGGGAGTTCCTGGATTTTCACCCAGTGACAGTGAAGGAACGGTGATATATTTCCAAGTCAGGATGATGAGTGACTGGAGGGCTACCTCCAGGCTGTGGTACTCCCATCTATCTGCCACCCTTGTCCTTCTAGATGGTATGGTGTTCGTGGGTTTGGAAAGAGTCTAAGGAACATTGGTGAAATCCTGCAGTACATCTTGCACATGGTATACTCTACTACTGTGCATCGGTGGTGGAGGAAGTGAATTTTTGGATGTTATGCCAATCAAGTGGGCTGCATTGTCCTGGATGATGTCAAGTTTCCTGAGTGTTGTGGGAGCTGACTTGTGCCTGGTATATGGTGGAAAGGCTTTGGGGAGTCAGGAGTTGAGTTACTCATTGCAGAATTCCCAGCCTCTGACCTGCTCTTGTAGACACAATATTTATATGGCTAGTCCAGTTCAGTTTCTGGTCAATGGAAACCCCCAGGATGTTGATAGTGGTGGATTCAGTGATGGTAATGCCATTGAACATCAAGGGGCGATGGTTGGATTCTTTCTTGTTGGAGATGGTCATTGCCTGACATGTGTGGTGTGAATATTATTTGCCATTTGTCAGCCCAAGCCTGGATATTGTCCAGGTTTTGCTGTATTTGGACATGGACTGTATCAGTATCTGAGGAATCGTGAATGGTGCTGAACATTGTGCAATTATCAGCAAACATCCCCACTTCTGATCTTTTGATGGAGGGAAGGTCATTGATGAAGCAGCTGAAGATGGTTGGGCTGAGGACACTACCTTGTGGAACTCCTGCAGTGATATCCTGGAAGTGAGATGACTGACCTCCAACAACCACAGCCATCTTCCTTTGTGCTAGGTATGACTCTAACCAGTGGACAGTTTTTCCCCCTGATTCCCATTGATTCCAGTTTTGCTAAGGCTCCTTGATACCACACTAGGTCAAATGCGGCCTTGATGCCAAGGACAGTGACAGTCGGCTCACCTCTGGAGCTCAGCTCTTTTGTCCATGTTTGAACCAAGGCTGTAATGAGGTCAGGAGCCAAGTAGCCCGGCCCTGGTGGAACCCAGACTGGACATCAGTGAGCAGGTTATGCTAAGCAAGTGCCACTTGATAGCACTGTTTATGACCCCTTCCAGTGGTCACTCCGACTGGTACTGTCATGGAGAGGAGCATCTGCGGCAGGCAGGTTGGTGAGGATGAGGTCAACTGTTTTTCCCTCCTTGGTTCCCTCACCACCTGCAGCAGACTCAGTCTAGCAGCTGTCATTTAGTGCTCAGTCAGTGGGTGCTGCCAAACCACTCTTGGGATGGACATTGAAGTCCCCCAACCAGAGTACATTCTGTGCCCTTGTCACCCTCAGTGCTTCTTCCAAGTGGTGTTCAACATGGAGGAGCACTGATTCACCAGCTGAGGGAGGGTGGTATGTGGTAGGGCAGAACGTGGTAACCAGCAGGAGGTTTCCTTTCCCATGACCTGATGCCATGAGACTTCATGGGGTCTGGAGTTGACGCTGACTCCTGGGGCAACTCCCTCCTGACTGTATATACTGTGCTGCCACCCCTGCTGGGCCTGTCCTGCCGGTGGGACAGGACATAGCCAGGGATGGTGGAGTCTGGGACATTGGCCAGAATTTACCGGCTGATGTGCAGGTGCCAAAGCCCATACATCAGTGCTTAAACTGTTGAGTGAGCGTGCCGACGTCAGCGCCGTGATATTTTGGTCAGCGGGCACGCTCAGCAGCGGGGTGCTCACCCACCATTAATTAAAGGCCTCTGAGGAGGAAGTGAGGGATAGAATAAGGAGGAGGCCAGGAGTGGACAATCAGCCTCCAGGGGAGCCACCTTTTGGTGGCCAGGCACAGACAGTGCAGGGCCAAGAGGTTGTGCAAGTGGCTGCAGAAGATGCCACAATCCTGTTGCCAAGGGCTGTGGTGGAGAGAGCCATTAGTCTTCTCAAGATGCTCTTTCGTTGCCTGGACCGCTTGGGGCGCACTCCAGTGCCCCCCTGAAGAGTCTCTGTGATAGTGGGAGCATGCTGTGCTCTGCACAATCTTGTGGTGGAAAGGGGGGATGCAGTTGACGATGAAGACCTTGATTCCATGGATACAGCTGCACATGATGAATCCAGCAGTGGCTCAGAGGATGAGGAAGCACAGGGCGATGATGAGGGGCAGCACGCTGACCTACTACACCAAGGAGGCAGGGACCCCCAGGACACTTTAATCCAATGAACCTTCAGCTAGCTCCACACACATGGATCAGCAGGAGCAGCATTGCCTGGAACTTCCATAAGTGGCACTTAGGTGCTACATCTTCCACCTCATCAGCTGCAACTAAGGGCTTAGTACAGAAACATCAATGTCCACTCAAACACTCATGATATGCCTGTGAAAAAGAGAAATACAGCTGAAAGGAAACGCCCTCAGCCATGGTCACAAATGTGGACTTAATTACCACCGAAAACATGTATGATCGTCGCTCTGTTGTTGAGAATCAAAAATTCCCTAATCTAGGGCCAACACACAATCACCAGTGACATACCCAGGGAGTGCCTAATCTGCCTTATGCTTAGGTTCCCGGGTGCTACGTCTAGGTACCGACCCGTTGCTCAGAGTGGTTTGTGAGCCAGCCTGCTGACTCTGTTGTCCTGTTGCCCTCAATGACCTTGGCGGGCGTCCTCTGACCCATGGAGCCAGTGATGGCCCCGCCTGGGAGGGATTGGCCAGTTCCAGAACTGGCACCTCCCCAGTTTTCGCAGCCTCAATGGATGCAATGGTCACTGGCAGAGGGGCGGTGGGGTGGGGGGGGGTGGTGGGGTGGGGTGTGTGGTGTGGGGGGAGTGTGGGGGGGTTTAAAATACCGGGCGGTTATGTCAGGCGAGCGTCCCGATGTCACCGCGCACCATCGTGATATTTCGGTGGGTGGGTGCGTGATGGTCTCCGTTGTGCGCCCGCCATTAACAGGCTACTTAAGGCCCTTGAGGCTCCAATTGACGGGGATTTTGTGGGGCCCGTGCGATCTTCAGCTCATCACATGGGGGCCACAGGCAAGCGGGAAGCAGGAATTTGTATGAACTTCATCCACGGGCAGGAGAAGAGGGCTCAGTGGGGGCCAATTCTACAGGTTTAAGTTATTGTACAAAAGTTACTGAGACTTGCCTGTGAGAGCTGGAAAACTTCAAAACACATCCCAGCTGCTTGGACTGGACTCATAACCTTCAGGTCAGCACTTTGCAGTGAGGATTTGTTTTTGGGCCTGTAGGTTTCAGGAAGCCTCCCTGGGAATGGAGGCACCACCTCTGAGGAGGAAGGGAGGGCTAGAAGGGGGAGGGGGCCAAGAGTGCACATTCAGCCTCCAGGGGAGTCACCTTTTTGGGAGGAGGGGCAAAGGGCCATGCGGTAGTACAGGTTGGAAGGGGCCACAGAAGACACCACTATCCTGCTGCCAGGGTATACAGGCAGTGAAGCAGCTACCTCTGTCACTCTGTCTGGCAAGGGAGACAGTCAACACTATCTGCCAGATGATTGGGCCTGAGATCTCAGCTGTGTGGGTGGGCACACCCCATGCCAGTGGCTCTAAAGGTCACAGCTGCCGTCAATCTCTATGCCTCCAGCTCTTTCCAGGGCTTGGTGGGTGATCTTTGTGGTGATTCCTAATCAGTTGTCCACACGCGTGTCAAGCAGGTCACGGCTACTCTCTGCACAGGCTCCACCACTGCTACCAAGCCAAACACAGTCTCATGTATCTCCACCAGAGGGTCTTGCACACCCGGCTGCAGCTCATGAGTTGGCTGCATCGCGGACAACTCCAGATCCTCATTATCAGCCATGGGCTGAGCATATGCCCGGGCCCATGCAGTCCTCCGACTTCTGGTGCCATGGGCACTCTGTCTCCTCCAGCGACTGTGAAGTGCCCTCACCACTGTGCTCCAGGACACTAGCTGAATATCTGATGCCCACTGAGGTGCCAGTATCTGCACTGGTGCCTGCCTGGCATAGATGGTGTGATGCTGGACCTTCATAGCCCTCAGATATCGGAGGTGGTCCCTGCTGCTCTGGGTCCCAACCTTGCCTCACTGATGCTGTAAGGAAGAGTAAGGAAATTTGATCAGTTAGCGTGTGGACAATGTCAATGTACATACCTGTCCCCCAGATCATCATGTGCTCATCATTCCACACACAGTGGGCAAGACATGTTGGTAACGTCACTCACTCAACAATCAGTTGATGTGAGTGCTGGCCACACATACCTGCCTGTGGAACACCAGCCTCTCCGGCTCTGGTGGACCTGGACACATGGTGCCCCTCCAAGGCTGAGGGCCTCCTGCTCGAAGTGGCTAAGCAGCACTACTGTCCCACCGCCAGCCCTCACCCGCTGGGCAGGGTTGTGATAATTCTTCTCCTGGAAATGAGAAAAGAGCATTGATAAGTGATACTTGTACCGTGAATCTCATCATGACCGGCCCACCCTGAGCCCAGTTGGCCATTGCAGGGGTCCAGTGCATCCTTACCCTGCTGCTGTCGAACGCTCTCTCAAATATCCCAGGTGTGTTCTTTTCCCCCTTAATTGGCCTGCCCGCATAAAATGGTGGAGCAGACTCGATTGCCACCAGTGATCGGGTCCACGCCTGCTCCCGCACGGCCCGACCAACATGGGGAAAGTTCCCCCACATGGGCTTTTACCACTTTGACCATTCTCCCACGTGGGACCTTGTCAAAAACCTTGGACGTCCATGTAGACAACATAAACTGCACCACCCTCATCTACACACCTAGTCACCTCCTCCAAAATGTAATCAGCTTTGTTAGACATGATTTCCCCCTGACACAGCCATACTGACTATCCCTGATTCATCCCTGCCTCTCCAAGCGGAGATTAATCCTGCTCCTCAGAATTGTTTCCAATAGTTTCCCTACCACTGATGTTAGACTCACTGATCTGTAATTACCTGGTTTATCCCTAATACCCTTCTTGAATAATGATACCACATTCTCTGTCCCCAGGTCCTTTAGCACCTCTCCTGTGGCTGGAGAGGATTTGAAAATTAGTGTCGGAGCCTCTGCAATTTCCTCCCTTGCCTCACAAAGCCTGGGCTACATCTCACCTGGGCCTGGGGATTTATCCACTTTTAAGCCTGCTAATACCTCCTCCCTTTCTAATTTTTCAAGTATATCTCAGTCCCCCTCCCTGTTTTCTATAATACTTCATCTGTAATTAGCAGCCTGCTCTCCTGTGATGTCATTCTTTGTTGTTTTTAGTGCTGGGTTGAGTCACTCTTTGAGGTCTCTGTCTCTCTCCCCTGCTCTTCATTAACACTCTGCGCTGCTTTCACCCAGGGCTGCTCTCACTTCTGCCGCTGATAACCTTCTCTTGTCCAGATGGATTAAACATTCCCCTCCTACTCCTGTTTAATCTTATAATGTTGTCAGATCTGGAGGAATCTTCCTGTCCAATAAATGATCCAATAGGATTCCCTGTGATTAATCATCCTGTTTCCCATTAAACCATAAACCCCTTCCTTGTATTTCCAAGGAACACAATTTTTTGTTACATCAGTACAAAAATGGGATCCATGTGGTGGACATAAAAGCCACTATTTGTACAGGCATCAGAGTTAATGCAACAACATAGTGTGTTTAGCTGGAATTTGCTGCCCTCTAGTTGATGTAGACAGAGTGACAAAGTTCTGGTGAATGAAAACCTGTAAATACACCAGCCAAAAATGCCCTGGAACTGGAAGAAGATAGTGGGGGTAATTACTAAGCCAGCACTTGATCAGAAGAGCTAACAATGGCCTGTGCCATTTGGCAGTTAAATGACCCTCTATTCATGGTCTTGTGACGTGATAATCATTTTATATGGGGTTAAGGAAGACATTTGCTTGCTTTTTTTCCTGATACATCTGTTATCAGTTTGTCCAACTGTTTTTTCAATGTTAATCTCCCTTATGTCTCTGTCCACCTTCATGACATCACCCGCCATGCCATCACTTTTAATGACATTTTTTTATTCATTCATGGGATGTGGGCAACACTGGCTAGTCCAGCATTTATTGCCCACCCTAACTGCCCTCGAGAGGTGGTGGTGAGCTGCAGCCTTGAACCGCTGCAGTCTGGTGTAGGTACACCTATAGTGCTGTTAGGAAGGGAGTTTCCCTCTTGGTCCCCTCACCACCTGTCGCAGACTCAGTCTAGCAGCCCTGATCATTATGACTTGGCCAGCTCAGTCTTCACTGGTACTAGTGAGCCAATTGATGGACATTAAAGTCTTCCAACCAATGTACATTCTGTGCTCTTGTCACCCTTAATGCTTCCTCTAAGCGGTGTTCCACATGGAGTACTGAATCACCCGCAGGTGGGGGTTGTGTCTGGCCGGTACATGGTGATCAGCAGGAGGTTTCTTGCCCATGTTTGACCTGATACCATGAGACTTTGTGGGGTCTGGAGACAATGTTGAGGTCTCCCCAGTTGTGATAACTGAGGGGATAGCCCCTCCTGCTGGCTCAGGTCACGTGATGTTCTGTTAAATCGCCGACAAGTGAGCCCTAAGCATGGGGCTGTCTGGAGGCTGGGGCTTTCTGACGAGAGTCCCAATCGAGCGTGTAACACCTGAGAAACTCAAGTTTGGCAGTTTCTTGTTGAAACCTGTCTGCTCCGTCGAGTCATTACATTTGGTGACGAGGGTAAAATTAGCTCCGACTCTGCACCTCACCCTGTTACTGTGAGCATGTTGTTCTTTTTTTAGTTTTTTTTTTGCAACTACTTACCATTCATCCTGCTCTTTGGCAGAATTGATCCTTATCCTATAGTTCTATATCCTAGTGTGTCCATTAACACCATATATAGTTGTGTACATTTGATGTGAGTGCCAACATGATATAAATTTTGCTTTTGTCTTAATGGCCTGAGTATGCTTCACTTGTTTTCTAGGTGCAGCGTACGGCAGTTTCTCATGCTGGACGTGAGTGGCTCTAAAATTTATTGCACAGGCACTGAATGGACTTTGGGTTCAAAGGAAAAGGTCATTTCAAACAACTGGGTTGGAGGTGGCAGCCCTGGCATGAGGTGGCAGATCTTTGGCAGCCTAGCTGAAGGAGTGTTGGATCAAGGTGTCCCTGCCTCCCTGAAGGATTCAGAGGCCTGTGTCCACACCCTCAGTGTTCTCCTCATTGGGCTCCTCTTCTGACTCACTATTGGCTTCATCCTCTGTGGCCTGTGGAGCCAGCAATCACTGCAAACCCTCTGGCTCACTCAGCCTGGCTGGCCTCGTACATACGGAAATGAATAAATGTCATTACCCGCCTGAACAGAGCTTCCGTCACCCAGCTTGATGCAACTATGGACAGCTGATTGGGACACTCCACACAGATCCCCCACTGAGCCCTGGAAGGAGCCAGAGACCTAGAAGTTGAGGGTTACTGTGACCTTCAGGGACACTGGCATGGGGTGTCCACCCACACAGTCAGAGCTGATCTCAGGCCCAATCATCTGGCAAATGGAGGTCACAGTCTCCCTGGAGAGGTGGAGCCTCCTTCGACACTGCACCTCAGACATATTGAGATAGCTGCATCGCCGCCTTTAACTCTGGCAAACTAATGGCATCTTCTGCAGCTCCTTCTGCCTTGGACTCCTGCTGGCCCTGCACCCCTTGTACCTGCGCCTCTCCTCCCACAGGTCCCTCCCCTGGAAGCTGCATTGGGACACCCGGCCTCCTCTCCCTTCTGCCCCTCTCTTCCTCCTCAGCAGAGGTGCCACCAGGAGAGCACACTCTCCATTACCAGGGTAACAGAAGGTGGTCTGATACCTGGAAGGGTCCACATGGTCAAAATTCTCCAGGGGCCTTGGAGACACCAATCAGTCCTGAAATGAAACCTGGAAACACCAAGACCAAAACTCAGAACAGATGAAGCTGTCAAGTTCAAATAAGCAACCAGCAGCAAACTATCTCCTAAATTCCTCACCACTCACACAGGCAATGCTGCTGACCTTTTAACCCTGACCTTGGATGAGGTTTCGTTAAAAGACTTCCCAGACGCCTGTTTTGCCCATGTGACGAATGTGAAATAGCACGGGCAACGTAAAAATGTTAACAATTACCTTTTTAATGGCCTTAAGTGGCCTTTGAATTGCTGGTGGGTGGAGCTCCAACACCCACATGCACCTGATGACCTGAAGTTTGCTCGCGTGCAGAATAATGTCTGGATACTCGCCCGACCTCCTCTCGCGCTATTTCACATCCGTTCGTGTCAGGCGCATGCCTGTCACAAGGCAAAATATTCTGCCCATGGGGTCAATAGTTGCAGGATATGGGCACGTCACCCTGCAACTGTACGAGGTGCTGTTGTGAGAGGCGATTCAAGTATCGCGTCTGAAGTGATGCAGACCGTGCATTATCACCTTGTAAAATCAGAGTTGGAAGTAGGAAATACTGAATCTGGATGGAATAGGAGGGAAAGTGTTCTATTGCCCAGAGCTCCATCCATCTCTTCACCATCGCAAAAACCTTAAAAATAAAAGCAAATGCTGCAAAGATTGAAAGTGTTTATTTCCAAAACATGCAATAATTTTACAGCCGGAATTCGAACTATATGAAAATTAATGTAGATTCACAGGGCATAAGAGCCAATTAAGGTAGTGGGCAGGATAGTAACTTTGTTCCAGGCAGAGTTATCTCCCATATTCCTGCAATTTCTTTCTCCCTCCAATTCCCCTCAAAAGCAAAGAATCCAGTCACTGCCCAGGTTCCCTGTTCTGAGACAAGATCACATGGAAACCTGCATTCTAGCACAATATTGTCCCCCAAATGAACCCAAGTGTTTGCAAACTTAATTTCAAAGTATGGCCCATTTAATGCAGGGCTCAAACCGTGATATCACAGTTTAAGCCTCACCCTCACCAAGTTCACCAGTGAGATCAGACATCACAATACATTTATAAACTGGAGACAGGGGGCTGCTCAAGTCAGGTTAAATGAAGGAAATGGAACTGCACTTGCTGTTGATCTAGGACTGATTATAGTCTGCTAGAAGATCTGATAAAGTTTACTTTCTGAAGGGAGTGTGAACAATGGAACCATCCACTGATAGATTCAATGGAAGGTTTTGAATATTGAAAACTTTGTCTTAACCTGTGTCTCAAAGACTTATCTCTTATTGTAACGTGTGAAGAATGAATTCAGTAATACTGCTGAACAGTAGAGTGGAATAATGATATTTGTTGTCATGAATAAACCTTCCATATCATTGTTCATAGAGAGATGGGAGCCTGGAGCAGAACTCCTGTTGATTAATCAGCACCCCAGTTCTCAGGTCTCTGACTGACTTGTCTCACTGCCAGTCACAGAGTTCGATGTTCATGCTCTTTTCTGTAACTATATTCTGCCACTTATCATTGGTAGATCTGTCACAAGTCTTAAAAGCTTTTTAAAAAAACAGGTTTTTATAATCTTAATCCTTAATTATGCAATTATCTGACTTCAATTAACCCAATTAAATGTTTTGGTTCAAACAAGACACAAACATAAAACAAGATGGACTCTTGAAGTAAATTAAAAGGAATGTTTATTTTAAAAAGGAAAAATTATACATAACACCACAAAATAGACTTTACAGCTTCAAACGAGCGATCAGGTTATTGAAGAGTTATGTTGTCTTCCTGTTCCTTTGTTGACAATTCTTTCAAATTCTGCCACCAGAGCATTCAGTATCTGACTAGCTGGCAAAGATGTCATTCAAAGCCTTTATTTTTATTCCCTAAATTATCAATGCTTCGTCTCAGACCATGTCTGTGTAATTTCATAATTGGTTATTTAATTGTTATTGTTTTAATTGGAGTTTGACTACCTACGTCTGTCCATAATCTCTTGAAAGGACAATGTTTCTTTTGTTATCTGGCTTTGCACAATTGTCCATTTAGTTAGGGTTTTAGCTGAGTTTAGCACAAAATCTCCGATCTGGTACTCATCCAAAGCAAAAAGAGTATTTAAAAAGATTTTAAATTCAGCTTTATTACTATTTCTTCAATTATAACTTAATGAGGTACACTATTTGGTCAATCATCTGTTTCTGGCTGGTTCCTAATTATGTAATAATCCTTAATTATAATCACTCATATTAAAGTACAGAAAGCAAAATAGCTTTTTATCTCATTGTTAATACAAAATAGTAGCTTTTTCCTTTTTATATTCATTGTAATAAGGTAAAAGAAATTAATCTAAAATTGGTCAAGTTACACTAAAATCTAGTTAACTTGGTCAGTACAGCTTTGTGGAAGTTGTTGTTTGGACCTAGAGGCATTTTATAAGGTTCTGCTCAGCTGATTACAGTAAAAATGAGAGTGCATGGAATTGGAGGTTACCTTGTGACACGGGTTATGGTAAACTGTTGGGATATAGGAGAGCGTGTTGGGATAGAGAATTTTCTCAGGTTGACAGGATGTGGACAAGTGGTGTTCCCTGAAATTTGTACTAGGGCCTTGGCTTTTCACTATATTTTTCAATGAATGAGGTGAAGAAATAGAATCCGTAATGATGGCACTAAGACAGGTGGCACACTAAGTAGTGGAAGCAGAAACTTGTAAAGGAACATTGATAGACTGAGTGGGTAAAACTAGGGTGGGGTAGGGTTCAATGTGGGGAAGTGCAAAGTCAACCACTTTGAGCTGAAGAGAGGTCAGGATATTTCTAAATGGCGAGAAGCTGAGAACTGAGATAGAAGACATGAAATAATTGAAAAAGTGACTGAAATGTTTCGTTTTCATCTAAAATGGTTGGATGCTATGTTATAGTTTAGACTGCATCTGGAGAACTGCACTCCGTTCTGGGCGCTACACCTCAGGAAGGATATATTGTCCTGGAGTGGGTGTAGGGTAGATTCACCTGAATGATATTGGGGATTAGAAGGTTAAGTTACAAGGACATGTTGCGTAGGCTACAACTGTATTCCATGGATTAGAGGTTTAAGAGTTGATCTAGTTGAGGTGTTTAAGATTTAAATATATGATAATATGATAGAATAAGACCATAAGACATAGGAACAGAAATTAGGTCAATCGGCCCATCGAGTCTGCTCCGCCATTTAATCATGGCTGATAAGTTTCTCAACCCCATTCTCCTGCCTTCTACCCGTAACCTTTGATCCCCTTACCAATCAAGATCCTATCAATCTCCGTCTTAAATACACTCAATGACCTGGCCTCCACAGCCTTCTGTAGCAATGAATTCCATAGATTCACCACTCTCTGGCTAAAGAAGTTTCTCCTCATCTCTGTTCTAAAAGGTCTTCCCTTTACTCTGAGGCTGTGCCCTCGGGTCCTAGTCTCTCCTACTAATGGAACCATCTTCCCCACGTCCACTCTATCCAGGCCTTTCAGTATTTTATAAGTTTCAATCAGATCCCCCCTCATCCTTCTAAACTCCATTGAGTATAGACACAGAGTCCTCAAATGTGCCTCTTATGTTAAGTCTTTCATTCCTGGGATGATTCTCGTGAACCTCCTCTGGACCCTCTCCAGGGCCAGAACATCCTTCCTGAGATACGGGGCCCAAAATTGCTCACAATATTCTAAATGTGGTCTGACCAGAGCCTTATAAAGGCTCAGCAGCACATCCCTGCTTTTATATTCTAGTCCTCTCGAAATAAATGTCAACATTGCATTTGCCTTCCTAACTACCGACTCAATCTGCAAGTTAACCTTAAGAGATTCCTGGACTAGGACTCCTAAGTCCCTTTGCATTCCAGATTTCTGAATTCTCTCCTCATTTAGAAAATAGTCTATGCCTCTATTCTTCCTACCAAAGTGCATGACCTCACACTTCCCCACGTTGTATTCCATCTGCCACTTCTTGCCCATTCCCCTAACCTGTCCAAATCCTTCTGCAGCCTCCCCGCCTCCTCAATACTTCCTGTCCCTCCACCTATCTTTGTATCATCTGCAATCTTTGCCAGAATGCTCTTAGTTCCTTCATCTAGATCATTAATGCATAAAGTGGAAAGTTGTGGCCCCAACACTGACCCCTAGAACTCCTCTTGTCACCGGCCGCCATCCTGAGAAGGACCCCCTTATCCCCACTCTCTTCCTCCTGCCAGACAGCCAATCTTCTATCCATGCTAGTACCTTGCCTCTAACATCATGGGCTCTTATCTTACTGAGCAGCCTGCTGTGCTGCACCTTGTCAAAGACCTTCTGGAAGTCCAAGTAGATAACATCCATTGGCTCTCCTTTGTCTAACCTACTCATTACCTCCTCAAAGAATTCTAACAGATTTGTCAGGCATGACCTCCCCTTAATGAAACCATGCTGACTTTGCCCGATTTTTACCATGCACTTCCAAGTATTCTGAAATCTCATCCTTAATAATAGACTCTAAAATCTTACCAACGACCGAGGTCAGGCTAATTGGCCTGTAATTTTCCATCTTTTGCCTCATTCCCTTCTTAAACAGGGGGGTTACATTAACGATTTTCCAGTCCTCTGGGACCCTCCCTGACCCGACTGATTCCCGAAAGAAAATCATTAACATCTCCACTGTCTCTCCAGCTATCGCCTTCAGAACTCTGGGGTGTAATCCATCTGGTCCAGGTGATTTATCCACCTTCAGACCTTTCAGTTTTCCTAGCATATTCTCCTTGGTAATGGCCACCATACTCACCTCTGCCCACCGACTCTCTTGAACTTTGGGGATGTCACTCGTGTCTTCCACTGTCCCAATGGTACAGATCCCTCCTGTTCCAATACTGATGCCAGTGCCCCACAAAATGGAAACCCTCTTTCCTGCACCACTCCTTTAGCCACGTGTTTACTTCTCTTATTCTCACATCCCTATGCCAATTTGCACATGGCTTGGGTAGTAATCCAGAGATTATAACCCTTGAGGACCTGTTCTTTAATTTCCTAGTTCCTGATAATCCCCAAACAGGTCTTCTTTCCTAGTCTTACCTATGTTATTTGTCCCGACGTGGTCCACAACAACTGGATCCTCCCCCTCCCTCTCCAGTATCCTTTCAAGCCGCTCAGAGATGTCCCTCATCCTGGCACCGGGCAGGCAACATACCCATGTATGTCCTCCCGGTTAACACACACGCATACAAGCAGCTTTGATAACTCATCCTTGCACGTTCATCCTGATACCATGTCCTTTTACGCTCACTGACACCAGAGCCATGTATGCTCATCCTGACAAAAGATCCATTTACGCTAACTCTAATACCACACCTGTGTACGCTAACCCTGATGCCACACCCGTATATACTCACTAATTCCCAACCGGTGTACGCTCAGTGATACCACACCCGTTTATGCTACCCCTGATACCACACCCGTGTCAACTCACCTTAATACCACGCCCGTGTACACAGTCCCTGATAACACACCCATGTACGCACATGCTGATACCACACCCATCTACGCTCACTAATCCCACACTTGGGTACACTCACCCTGGTACCACACACGTGTACGCTCACCCTGATACAACAGCCGTGCTCTATCACTGATTCCACACCCGTGTACACTCAGCCATATACCTCAGCTGTAGTATCACAGTGAGCGTACACAGGTGTGTCCCATCAGTCTGTTACCACAGCCGTGTCCCATCAGCCTGATACCACACGTGGCTCTGGGGTCAGTGAGCCTAAAAGGACATGGTATCAGGATGAGCGTGCAAGGGTGAGTTATCAAAGGTGCTTGTACATGTGTGTGTTAACTGGGAGGACATACATGGGTATCTTGCCTGCACGGTGCCAGGGTGAGGGACATCTCTGACCGGCTTGAAAGGATATTGGAGAGGGAGGGGGAGGATCCAGTTGTTGTGGTCCACGTCAGGACAAATAACATAAGTAAGACTAGGAAAGAGGACCTGTTTGGGGGTTATCAGCTCACCCTGATTCCGTACCTGTGTAAGATCACACTGATACCACACCATTGTACACTGACTAATCCCTGACCCATGTATGCTCATCATGATACCACATCTGTGTACGCTCACCCTGATACAACACTGATGTATGTCCTCCCAGATAGGGAAAAAAAATTCCTCTGCTGATGGGGTCCTTAACAATGAGCATAGTCTTAGAATTAGATATAGACTGTTGAGGGTGGTGATGTCAGGAAGCATAAAGGTAGTGGAAATCAAGAACACTCTACCCAAAAAGCTGTTTTTGGTTAGGTTAATATTAGGGAGATGCACAGGTTATCGTGGGATAGGAAAGCAAGGCAGGTAGATTGAGTTAAGATACAGATCGGCCATGATATAATTGACAGGCAACAAAGCTCAAGTAGCTGACTGGATTACTTCTGCTCCTATGTTCCCAAGTTTATCAAGGGATAAAAGATAAAATATCAAGGTCAGGGTAACATATTTGAAGTACAGATTAGCCATTACTAAATGAGTGGTGATACACCCTTGAAAGGCTGAATGGCCTACTCTAATTGCTGTAAGTATAGAAGGGGTAAATTCAGGTAAGTGGTATTGGGTGCATTGCTCTTGTTAAAAGCCAGCACAGAGATGACAGGCCAAATGGCCTCCTCCTATGCTGTAATCATTCTATGGTTCTATGATACTTAATATCAAATATAGGAAGCAATGGATCCCATCACTGCCCATTGCCTGTGACCACTGTTCATGTGGAAATCCATTGAATTCTATTGCAGTAAGTCAATAAGGGGGAAATGTGGTGAGGTGAATGATGGAATGGACCTGCCAAAAGGGAGACAAGCAAGGCTTTAGACCAGATGGAAAGGTGTGGAGACACACATCTCCTAATCCCACTGCATTTGTGTGAGTAACTGACAGGAGATGGAGATGGTTAATCATCCCATTTTCCTTGAGGTCCCAACAACGCTGGCTAAGTCAAAAGAAGTCTTTCTATTGACAATGACTTGTTAAAGAGCCTCAGCTCCAATGCATATTACCCTGCAAGAATTTGATTCCGCACCATCTAATACCCCCGATGGGTAAATGAAGCCCAAAATAATAAATAATCCATCACTTTCATCACATGGGGCCCTTCACTGGTTGTGTCTTGTTGTGACATCACAGAGCACGTCTCACCCCAACACTGAGCATCACAAAAGGTTCACAAATAGGGTATATTTCAGACAGGAGGATTCACAACCAGTTTCAGTGCAAGAAATGGAACTGTACCTAATTGGCTGATCTATCTAGGAGTGAATGTAATCAGCCAGAAGAATTGAACAGGTTTACTATGTGAAGGGTGTGTGACCAATGGCAACATCATCAACCAATAGATTAAACGGAAGGTTGTGGACATCACATTGTTTGTCTCAACATGGTTATCTTGTAATAAACAAATTCTATGTCAATGACTTATGGTCACTAACAGAGCCAGTAATATTGATGTAGAGTAAGGTGGATTAGTTGAACTTGCTGTAGCTAATAAATCTTCAATATTGTTGCTCACTGATAGTCTGGATCCTGGAAACTGGGTATAATGTAGGCGTGTACAAAGCTACCTGGGGAGCAGCCATGATTCGTACATCCTCAGGTACTCCCATATGCCAGGCATGTTTAATGGACCTGATGCATTGGAAGGATGGCTGATGAATGACAAAGGGTGCCCTCTGAAGAAGCGTTCGAGATCCCAGGACTGAACCAGAGTCCGATGCAACGTGAGCCATGGCATGACCCATTCGATCATTGGTCTGCTCAAAATAAGATTTAGATGCCTCAACTGATCTGGTATCTGCTTTCGAGAGTGTGTCATGACACCATTCTCTGCAGCAAAGAACTGCTCAATGCCAGATTCTGGATATCTGTTCGGGGCTGGAGAGGAACTTGTAGTGGGAGGGGGGACGACCCAGTCATTGAGGTCCATGTTGATACCAACGACATAGACAGGACAAAGGAGTTGGTTCTGCAGTATAAGAAGCAGAATGTCAAATTCAATCTCTGGATTATTACCTGAGCCACGTGCACATTGGCACAGCATAAAGCAAATTGAGAAGAATGCATGGCTCAAAGACTGGTGTGGGTGAAGTGGGTTCCAGTTTGTGGGGCACTGACAGCAATACTGGGGAAAGTGGGATCTGTGCCGTTGGGATGGCCCACACCTGAACCCTGCTGGGACCAGTGTTCTTGCAAGTCACATAACTAGGGAAGTAGAGAGGGGTTTAAACTAAGCAGTGGGGGCAAGGGTGCAAATTTGGGAAGATGTGGTAAATCAGAGTAGAGACAAGACAAAAGAGGAAGGTATTATTACAGGAAATGAAGAATAGTCCATGACAGTAAATCACCAGATTCTAGAGGTTGTAAAAATAATAAAAGGATGAAACTAAAGGTTTGTATCTGAATGCATGAAGCATTCAAAACAAAACAGGTGAACTGCGAGCTCACACAGAAAGAAATAAATGTGATTTGATAGTCATTCCAGAGACATGGCTGCACGGGGACATGGATTGGAACTTGAATATTAAAGGGTACAGGACATTTAGAAAGGACAGGAAGTGAGGAAGAGGTGGACGGGTGGCTCTGTTAGTTAATGATGGTATTAGCAACAATAGAGGGACGACCTTTGTTCAGGAAACGAGGATGTGGAAACTGTTTGGGTAGAGATGAGAAATGGTAAAGGCAAGAAGTCACTTCTGTGTACAGGCCCCTTAATATTAACACATGGTAGGATGGTGTCCAATTTGGAGGAGTCCCTGTGGAGTATGAGCACTGCGTTGACCCTCATGGCTGAGCATAATGCCTCCTCCATTTAGAGAGTGGCGACTCTAAGGGAGAGGCAGATCCAGGAACAGAATCAGGGGTCACTGGGGTTGCACTTGGACCTCCAAGTGCTCACACAGGCACTGACCTCAGCTGGTCAGTGTACGGGTGTGTGATGGATGGGGCACCCGATATCCCAGCAAGGTGCCCATCCATCAATAGTGAGCAGGGAGGTCCAGAGCGACCTCACATTGGTTTATGAGCTGCCTGTTGTCTCTGTGAGCTCCTCTCAGGGCGCTCCGGATGATGACAGCAGCTCCTCCGCCCCTCTGCCTGTGACTGTGACATTTGATGAGGTTGTGGAGACTGGGGAGATGCCAGCTGTGGCACTGGCCGCTCCCTCCCACGTGCGGCAAGCACAGGCTCCGCTGGCCAGAGGACGACCGCCTAAGGCATCAAGGCCAACAGGACACAGCAGGGACAGCAGCTGTCTCCAATGCCAGTGCCAGCGAGGGACAAGCACTTAGATGGAGCACCTGGAAACACAAGTTTAAAGTGCCTTTCGCACAAGAGGGGCTGGTCACGGGTGATCTTTTGCTTCCCCCATTTAGCTTTTCATTTCTTAAATGGTGTGACGACCAACACCGGATATTGTTCAGTTCAAGAATCTGAGTGTTCCAACATTAAATGATGTTTGATTGCGTGTAATTGGCCTGAATATGCTTATTTGTTCTGGAGGTGCAGGGTAGGTCAGAATTTAATGCTGGATGTGGGTGTCTTGAAACTTTATTGCACAGGCACTGAGTGTATCTTGAGGGCCAAGGAAAGGTCCTTTCTGGGATCTAGGTTAGAGGTGGCAGCCCTGGCATGAGGTGGTGGTTCTTATTTGGTAGCCTAGCTGAAGCAGCGTTAGATCAAAGCGTCCCTGCTTCCCTGGTGGTTACCGAGGTCTGGCTCCACACCCTCAGCGTTCGCCTCACCGTGCCCATCTTCACACTCACTACTGGATTCATCCTCTGTGGAGCTGCATCAATATCCTTTTCCTCCAGTGGGTCCCCCCTTGCCAGTGCCAGATAGTGGTTGCATCCTGCGCTCTCCACAATCAGTGACACCCACTCTGGGGGGCTTTGGAGTGTACCCCCTGAACGGTCCAGGCATTGGAAGCACATCTTAAGACTAATGGTCCTCAATACCACCGCCCTTGTGGAGGTGTGGCTCCTGTTGTAGCGCTGCTCAGCTTCTGTTCTTGGATAGCGGAGAGGCGTCATGAGCCACCTTCTGAGGGGATAGCCCTTGTCACCTTGTCACCCAGCAGCCAACCATCCAGCCGAGCCCCATTTAGCTTTACATTTCTTAAATGGTACGACTACCAGATGATGATCCTCTGGACTTACTCACGTCACAGTTACTGGAGCTGCAAAGGCTAGCTCAGGAACATCAGGAAGGGATGTCCACTGCACTCCAGATTGCAAGGCACAATGGAGTCAGTCCGTCTTCAGCCTGAGATGATAGCGCTGGCATTGCAACACACCGAGGTCAACACTGGCTGGATGGTGGTCACCATGGAGAATTTGGTCCAGGACGTCACTCCTGTGGAGGCTGAACTCCATTGCTGATGCCATAGTTGGCTTACAACAGTGTGTCCATGAACTGAGCAGCTCGATCCCACTCCAGCTACCCCTTCCCCTCACGCAGTCAGCCAGGGGCCCTCGGGCACCCATAGGGAGGAGGATCAGCAGGTGCACACTCTGAGGTCGTTCCCCCAGGTGACTCTGGGAGTGACCGGCCAATCCGAATCCGCTCTTCTCGTGACCTTCAGACCACAGTAATGGTCCAGCTTCACACTCCCTGGAAACATTACTGATTCCTGCACCTCAGCGGTGCTGGTCATTACTGCCAGAATGTAGTGGGCAGTCACCACATGGTTCCCTCATTCTCTATGTGCTCTCAGCAACTTTAGGTGGGGCTGGCCCCCATCACACCAGCATCTGGGACCAGTGATGCTGTGCACCAGCTCCTGAAGGTCTTGAGGTGTTGAAGACAGACACAGCATCAGATGCATCTAGAGTTTCATGGTTGCATCTCTGAGATGGCCCTGATCATGGAGCAAGTGAGCTGCCCTCGGCCAGACAGGAGTCAGACATTCAGCGGCCATTTAAAGATCTATTGAGTGACCTCACCATATTGTCATCATCCTCCTGAGATCGAGTGACTATTCGGGCCTCCACTGCATCTCCATAACAGGAGCATTCTCACAGTGGGTATTGGTGCTGCCATAAGCCAGACTGGAGTGAAGGGTTCACAATTGTGATGTGAGGATCTATGGGGACACCTCACTGCATGTCGTCATCATCCTCCACAAATCTGGCAGCTACGAGGGCCTCCTGAGTGAGCCTGCCTTGCCTAGCCAAGGCGAGAGCCTCATCACCATCGTTGTCATCCCCAAGGACCCCCTCACCTTCATCCCCGGAGTCGTCCTCAGGAGGAGACCTCCAGCTCCTCCATCCCCTCCTCAGCCAGTTCCTCTCCCCGTTGTAGTGCCAGGTTGTAAAGGGCACAGCAGACGATGTGTGTGACACCGTCTGCGGACTCTATTGCAGGGCTCCACCAGACCAGCGCAGGCACCGGAACAGCACCTTCTGCATCCCGAAGGTCTGCTCCACCAGGTTGTGAGCTGCTGCGTGAGCCTCATTATAGTGTCGCTCTGCTGCAGTCTGAGGTCGCCGCATGGATGTCATCAGCTTCGGCCTCTGAAGAAAGCCCTTGTCCCCAAGGAGCCAACCCTGCAGCCTCTATGGACCCTGAAAAACTGCAGGGATCTGTGAGTGCTCAGGATGTTGGCGTCGTGCACACTCCCTGGAAACCGTGCGCACATCTGCAGGATGCGTTTGATGGTCACATACCAGCTGCATGTTCAGTGAGTGGACGCCCCTGTGGGTGATGAAGTCCACCAACTGTAGTGACAGAGACCTGAGCTGCACATGAGTACAGTCAGTCACACCCTGTCCCTGTGGGAATCCTGAGATCAGGGTGAATCCAATGGTCCTTGTATCCTGGCTGTCCCGGTCCTGGGCGAAATGCACAACGTTGTTGCCAAGGAGAAGATGGTATCTGTGACCTCACGGATGCATTTGTGGGTGGCGGATTCTGAAATCCTACAGAGGTCACCTGTGGAGCCCTGAAAGGAGCCACTGGTATAGAAATTGAGCACCGCGGTCACTTTCACAGTCACTGGCAGTGGATGCCCTCCATGTCCCCTTAATGCCAAGTCCTGCAGTAAGTGGCAGATGTGAGCCACCAGCTCCCTAGACACATGAGGTTGTTGGCGACAATGGTTCTCAATCACCTGCAGAAATGTCAGGCGGCATCTACAGGCCCTGGCTGTTGCTAGGCGCCAACCAGCCACAGCTCGCTCTCACTCCTGGGCAACATGTGTGGGTGCCCCTGCTGCCTCCTCTTCATGAGGTTGCTGCTCCTGCCTTTGTACAGCCAGGAGCCTCAGTCACTCTCTCCTCATTCTTCTACAGACTCTGAAGGCCATCAGTCTTACAGCTAGGTCACCAGGATCCATGATCCTGAGGTGGTCCTCCTGCAGCTTGAAAGGGAGAGAGAGAGAGAGACATGGTTATCATGGCTGCACTTAGCACCTTTCCTGCCCCTGTGTGACCACTCTTAATGCTTCCCGGAGAGTGCTGGTCACCCCTCAGATGGCCAGAGGTGAGTGAGCTGCATGTCTGCCCTGTTAACCTGTGACATTGGGGACACTGGTCCAAACTGGGATGCTGAGATTGCCAGGGGCTGTGAGTGCCCAGAGCAGTGACTGTTACATGGCCAGCATTGGTGAGGAGATTATACAATGTGTGCAGCCCAACTGCTCCACGGTCCAATAAAGTGGTGGCGGACTCAGTCTCTGAGGTGGGTAGGTGGGTGGGTGGGGGGGTAAGTTTTGGGTGGTGGCCCATTGGTGCCTCTGCAGCCTAAGGAAGTGCAAGCACAGAGGGAATGGGTGACCACCGGACAGAAGAAGGGGACCAGGCAGGTAGTGAGGGAATCCTCCAAGTGCATTTCACCCACAAACTGTTTTTTGGCCTTGGAAAATGGGGAGACTGACGGTTCCTCTGTGGAGGCCAATCAGAGCCAAGACCATGGCACCGTGGGTGGTCCAGCTGTCCAGGGCGGGAGGAAGAAGTGTGGAAGAGCAATAGTGGTAGGGATTCGTTAGTGAGGGGAGTAGACCAGCGCTTCTGCCGCCATAAACGTGACTCCAGGATGGTCTGTTGCTTCTTGGGTGCCAGTGTCAAGGAAGTTACGGAACGGCTGCAGGACATTCTGAAACGTGAGGGTGAACAGCCAGAGGTCGTGGTCCATGTTGGGACCAGTGACATAGGAAGAAAGAGAAATGAGGTCCTGCAAGCAGATTTTAGGGTGTTAGGTAGGAAATTGAAAAGTAGGACTTCAAAGGTAGTAATCTCCGGATTACTCCCAGTGCCACGCAGTAGTGGGTATAGGAACAGAAGGATAGAGCAGATGAATGCGTGGCTGGAGAGATGGTGCAGGAGGGAGGGCTTTAGATTCTTGGGACATTGTGGCTGTTTCTGGGGGAGGTGGGACCTGTACAAGTTGGTTGGGTTACACCTGAACAGGAACAGGACCAACATCCTCATGGGGAAGTTTGCCAATGCAGTTGAGGTGGATTTAAACTAAATTGGCAGGGGAATGGGATCCTGAAAAGTAGTTCAGAGGGGAGAGAAGCTGAGATGGAATTAGAAGTTAAAAAACTAGTGAGTCTGGAAGGCAGAGGACACATAGGCTAGATAAGAAAGAAGTGAGTTTATCAAGGCTAAATGGAATATATTTTAATGCAAGTAGCCTGAGGAATAAGACAGATGAGTTGAGGGCACAGATAGGCATGTGGGAGTGTGATATCATAGCTGTGACCAAGATTTGGCTAAAAGGGCAGGATTGGCAGCTCAACATTCCTGTTTATAGGGTATTCAGACAAGATAGGGGGATAGAAGTGGTTGCAATATTGAAGTGTAAGATTGGGCAGTAATAGTAGGGGATTTTAATGACCCAAATATTAATTGGGATAGTTTGTGTGCAAGGTAGTGAGGGAGCAAAATTCTAAAGTTGCAAACAGGTGAACAGTCTCAGAAAAACCCAACTAGGGAGGGGGCAATTCTGAACCTAATATTTGGAAATGAGCCCGGATAGGTGGAAGGTGTATCAGCAGTGGAACATTTTGGAGATAGTGACCAAAACTGAGATTTAGGATAGTTATGGAAAAGGATAAGATTGGACCAGGAACAAAAATTCTAAACTGGGGAAAGGCTAATTTTACTAAGATGGGTTACAATTTGGCCCAAGTGGACTGGGAGCAGCTACTTGCAGCTAAAATTGTCAGAACAGTTGGAGCATTAAAGGAGGAAGTGGTGACGGGGAAGTTTCTGGAGAAATCTTGAAAATTACTAAGTTTTGTTCCTTATCTTCCAATATCAGGACATGTAGAAGGCCACAGTTAAGTGGAGGCCATTTGACAGATGTCATTGGATGTGCCTTTCCAAACAATACAGAGTGTGAAACTGGCCAGAAGCTGGTTTAAACAAATAGTCCACACAATGGTTTCCTCATCCGTTTTCTTCGATGTGCATGTATTGGTGGAAGTTGACCATTTTATATCAAACTCAGGTGCATGATTTACATTCACACAGTGTAGTACAAGCATTGATCCTGAACAAACATGAGACATTCCAATGTTACGTTTGCAGAGTCAAAGGAGCAGCTGGAGATCACCCAGCACACAGTTAGTCAGCAATTAAATGATGCTGAACATGCTGCAGGTGCGAGCACACAGAAGGCAGAGACCAAGAGCAGTGTGCCACCTCCTGCTGCTGCATGACATGGCAATGGGGTGGCCCACCATCAAAGGGCAACAACATAATTTACCTGGGCCTAGTTTGGAGATTAGCCGATGACTGTGCACCAAGGCAATGGACGAGGAGGACCCATCCACCACCGTGACCGTGCCAAGCTTCACCGGTGGCACTGAGCAGCCAGCATTGGCAAAGTGGGCACTGCACAGGATGACATTTGAACTGAGCCAAGTAAGCCAGCCAGAGGGAAGGGGGCCAGGCAGCTTGAGGCTGAGGTGCAAAGTGTAGCCTCTGGTCAAAGTGAGAACATCATGGTGAGGGAATGGGATATCAAGCCCCTCACCAGCTGCAATTGCAGCCACAAGACTGAGCTGAACCCATGTGGCTGGGTTATGGAGAAGGCAAGACCCATCATCCTGGCTCCGGCACCAGTATACCCACCTCCATACATGCCAGATGTCTACAGGAGATCTGGCAGGTGGGTATTTCACCCAACTCATAGCAGGTGGGCAAGTTTGTTCACCCCTAACTCTTGAAGTGGAAGCCATGAGGCAGGAGCTTGAATATCTGTGAGCAGAGAATGAGACTGTAGGTTGGCTGAACAGTTGGGCCAAGACAAGGATGTCCTCCCAGAGACAAACTGGGTGAAGACTTGTGTTCTATGATGAACTTCACAATCAGCAGCTGACACCAGAGTGTGTGGTTGTCATGTACCCACAAATGTCATGTATTGTTTGAGGCACCCACAAACTGTCATGTGAACCTGGAACTGGCCACCCAAAACCCTGGCAGAGATTCTGCAATAGAATGGCATGAAATGCAGATCACCCTTCACCCCTTCTCAATATAGCCCTGGGATTCCTCTGGGTAGCCTGAGAAGGTAAAGTAATCTGCAACTTCCCTCCTTCCATTGCAGGTGGCCCTCCCAAACAGCTGCAGGCCCTTGTGGAATGTACTTCCTTTCCTGGTGGGCAATGATAGCACAGAGCTGGCCTGAAAATGGAAGGCAGGCGAGCACGTGTGGCCCTCTCTCCATTATCACTGCTCTCGCTCTTCTGTTTGTGGGATAATCTCAATGATCACGCTTCCACACGCTGTTTGATGGTAAGTGCCCAATACCCATTAAATAGAAGAATTTATTTTCCATCCAGGCTAGCAGTTATCTGCAGCATCATGGCAGGCCTCAGGGAGCAATTACTGTCAGTGAACCACCCATGAATGCTGACATTGCACACACCCAGGGTCCACAGGAAGACTGACACAAGGGATGCCTCCTAGAGGTGGGATCCAAAAGTTGGGAGAGGGAAAAGGAGATTTTATATAAATGCTCATTTAGCAAATAAAAGCTGAGTTTTCACACCCCATTGCATTTTGGCAGCAACACAAATTTCTTGCTATTGCACTCAGATGGTACCAGGTCCACCTTCTCTTGGCCATGGCTTTGAAAGTTAAGATTCATTTAAGTATCTGTCATGGCACAGCCGGTGGTAAATGCTGAGCTGCTCAAATCCCAAAGGGAAATTTCAAACAACTGTCACAGCTGTTTTGCAATTTGTATAAATGGAGATGCGTGTCTTGAATTCAGTAGTAATAAGACTACACTTTATAGGTTTTATACAAAACTAAATGAAACCTTTATGAATAGAAGAAATTATTTCAAATACATATGTAGATCTACAAATTACTACCTTGATAACATCTAGATCTCCTAGTTAATCCAACTCCCAGTTGCACTGTTAAGGCAATAGTAAGACAGATTTTAAAAGACCCAGGCAAAAAAACATGCACAATACCCTGAAAGTCAAATTCAAAATGAGTTTTCTTAACTTCAGTACTTTGTAGACTACAGCTTGATACCAATGCTGAAGGCTGTTCACACTTGTTAGATCTTAGAATTCCATCCCTTACACACAGCCATTGCTTCTTTCACCATATTTTCCCCTTTAAATGCAAATTCCCACTATTTCACTTTGTCTTTGGACTTTACCTCTCCAATAATAAAAATCTCAATACCAATTTTACCAGCAATCTTTGGGCAAAATAAACACTAACTTCTCCTGGCTGGGTGAATCATTTCACCCCTCTTTCGCATTTTTAAATAAACCAGTCCAAATTGATTTCAATGTTCCCTTTACACCCATGTTAACCTACTTAACATTTCAAACCTAGCTTATCTTCTGTTACATCAAAACCTTCAAACTAGCTGCCTTTAATTCACTTAACATGCACACAGTCAGACCCCATCTAACTTCCAATAACATGTGAAAATTATTATATCTTCCTGACACCATCATCAAATGTCTTCTAATAGCCAAACAATTGCACACCCTGGTGAATATAGGAAAGCCAAATCGAGCTCATATACCTGGTCCATGCACTCTTCCCAATGTCCTGGCTAACATCCTGCAGGGGCACAGTATTTACAGCAGACAGAAGGATGCCATTGCCCCTAAAAGCTATTCAGGCTGTCAAGGGTGAGTGCATACATTAACCAGTAACCATAAAGCAAGTATGTGTATTTCAGGGGAGGCTGGGTGAACTGAAGACTCCGTTTTTGGAGTATTGTTTATACAAGAGGCGTTTGATTTTGCTAAACACGTGTTATCTTCTGGGGTTCATGAGGCAGCACCAACAGGATGGAGTGCCAATGCCTAAGACAGAGCTGAACTGAGATAAGCAATTGCTGCACAAATGCAAAATGACTGCCCAGCAGGAGCCTGACACAAGGTGTAACCCCTGTCGCTGCAGGATGTGAATTTTTTGGATTAATAGAACAAATCAATAACTGCACATTTCATATAAATAATTGTTTTCCTGTTTTATAAATGCACATTTCAATTCATTGGGTCAGAGGTCAGAAAATATTTCAAGAGGAAAATTAAATCTCATCCTTTTTGCTCTAAAAAGGTCTCAAATTGGGGAAAATGTTATTTTGCCAAAATTGCTAAAAACAGGTCATCAGAATTGATGGCATTTCCAGAGTCTCCTCGGCTTTGACAGTTATTCAAAAACTGGCACAATTTATATTTGCTCATGCACAATATTTGCGCAGCCCTCATCCCCTCGAATTCCCAAGTGCTTCCAAACAGAAGATTGCCTCTGAACACAGAAGCTTGATGAGCCATGATGGCTTTCGAGCGTTTGAGTGTTTTTAATGACTCCTGAAGTAGGGCTTCAATGATGTGATTAATACTCATTCTGAATTATAGCATTTGAAGTGGGATTAGTGATTGCTTATGAGTTTTTAAATGCAGAAATCAGTGTCAGATCTTTCAGGCAGGGGAGTGGGACTGGCCAAACTCAATCCATCCTCACCAAGTTTCATTAACCGAAGCCTTACAATTAAATCAAAAAATGCCAGCTCTTATAAATGGTCCCGGAAATCTAGGACTCTACACCATCGGTTTACGTACTAGCAGAGTTTCACAAGCATCGGAACTTCGTTTGGCCAGTGATTAATTCTTGGAGATCACCTCTTCAGGGCTGGCAAATTCTACTGATCCAGTGGGGTCTCTTTGAACATAGTGAAAAGTATTGTGTAAAGGTTCAATGGGAGTAAAGGGAATATGGGAGTATCAATCTCAGCCCTTTCAAACCAGTGAACAGGAAGCATGTGGCAAACAGTGTTAAAGTGAAACTGGCAATGTTAAATGGATATACTGACATTATTAAGGCCAGCAAGCAAGGTCCCCAATCCAACATGGGAGGCAGTAGCAGCAGTGGTCAGCGCCAACACCCTGCAAAAGAGGCCAGCTGCCCAGTACTGAAAGGGGATGAATGGTCTCATCCCTTCCTCCAGGGTAAGTCTCTTCTCATCACTCTCAACTCACACACTCACAAACCCATCACACACCTCAACAGACACCATCACTAACTCTCACACACACCCTCACATCACCACCAGGCTCCTGTTCCCTCAATCTCATATCCTCATCCTGTCCATGCCTCCGCTCACAGCACAAACATTCCACTCAGTGCCATGTGTCCTGCTCGCACTCTCTCCAGCTGTTTCCATGTAGGAGAAGCAGACTCATGTCAGTAGGGAGAGGTCCCAGACCCGGGGTGGAGTGGCCCACATTAGGTCCCTCACTCACTTTGAGGAGGTGTCATCTCACTGACTGGTGTGGCCGTGGACCGTGCCTGTGGCATCGATGAGGTCGGCGACAAACACTCTCCTGAGGATCCTGCACCACCTCATCCCTCTCTCAATGCAACTGTGAGTGCTCTCTCTCCTGCTTGTGACTCTGCTGCCAGGCACTAATTATCTCTACTTTGGTTCACAGGGAGCTCTGCCAAGCAACTGACACCCTCAGCCAGCCAGTCCCTCAGCTCCATCCAGGTCCTCACCTCCAGCCAAGAGGACACCTCCTCCATTGAAGAGCTGGAAATAAGCAGCCTGGAAGACCCGTCACAGCGCTTACCCACACCCTGATGCCAGCGGACACAGACAATTCCGCCCTGGGTGTTGGGGTCAGGCGCACAGGCCCATTCAGGTACATATTCAGATGGCCTGAATGGGAGAGCAGGGAGGGTCTGGGCCAGCCTGAGGGTTAGGCAGTGCCAACTCCTGTCTGGGGAAGTGGGATCTGGGAGAGAATGGAGGTGGGGATGGAAGGTGAACTGCAAGATTGTGGTTTTGAGCCACACAGTGGGCGGTAGATCTTTCCCTTAAAAATTATTTACTCTCAGTAATTAAGTTTAGAGCAACACTTAAGACTAGTAGGCTTCTCCTTGATTGTGCCAAAGAGCTGGATATTGACATTATTGGAGTAAGCTTTCATGTGGGAAGTCGTTGTACAGACACCCAAACATAT
Organism: Isurus oxyrinchus; assembly: GCA_026770705.1. NCBI lineage: Eukaryota > Metazoa > Chordata > Chondrichthyes > Lamniformes > Lamnidae > Isurus > Isurus oxyrinchus. The sequence continues at coordinate 45,815,879 of JANJGN010000023.1, forward strand.
GCCCAGGCTATTACTTTTTCTTGATCTTGTCCCTTCAGACTTAAGTCTTGCTGGGATGCCCAGTTTTCTTGGGCAGTAGCATGGCCTGGATGTTGGGCAGGGCCTCTCCCTGAGCTATGGTGACTCCTCCCAGCAGCTTGTTAAACTCCTCGGTGTTGAGGGTAGCGAGCTGCAAATGGCGGAGGATGATACAGGTCTTCTTGTTGTCCTGGGCTGCATTGCCCACCAGCTCCAGCATCTCGGCAGTCAGGTACTCAAAACCTAATTCCACTGAACTCTTATTTCTCCAATGGTGCCACACTTACGTTGTTGTTGTTGCTGAGTGTTTATTCATCATGCCCCCACCCCACTCCTCCGGTGAAGCAGCCCTTATTCTGTTGAAGGGATGTTAATTAGCTAATTAGTTTAATTGTCTTTTTGTTTACTCAAGAGTATAAAAAGTGGACTGCTGTGACACTGGGTTGGTTGGTAGGTGGGAGTCAGAGATCTGTCATGTTGCATTCTGTAATTAAACCAACAATTAAGAAATGAGCTGATGTCTAATTTCAAACTTCAACATCAGGCTTGGGATCCATTTAACACGGTAGCAGAGAATGGTCACCTAAGGGTGAAGATTAGAAACTAAAACGTTTTTCATTCAAAAGATTGTAATTGGAGTTACTTTTGAGAAGATTGGTTGGAACCAAGTAGACAGTGTCAGGGTATGATTTCCCACTGATTTTCTCTATCAGAACCTTGTGACCAATGGAGAAATGAAGTAGATATATACCAAAGAAAAAACAAGGTTTGGTCTGCCACTCGTTTCTTAATAAAAGCAGGATCAGGTGCAAAGTAATTGTGAGCTAGAGGCTTGTCAATTGGACACTGATGAAGATTTGGATATTATTTTAGAGCTTTATGGATGAAATTTAGAAGAATGTTGATCTATTAAATGCTAATGAGGCATGGTCAGACACTGATAAATTTAGAAAAAGCAGATAGTTATTCCATAGAGCAATATTTCATGGAATTTAACAGTATATACAAGATTGCAGGAATTCTTTTTGGAAATTCCTGGCTCAGTGCTTGCTTTCAAATTGGGGATTGTGCTGAAGTGTCACACATGGATGGGTTCCTGTAGTAAACTGGAGTTAGATTCTGAGCGAGAGAGACAGACATTCGGCGGTCTCAAACAAGGTGGAGGACTGAATGGTTGTAGCCTTGTGACATCGTTTCGATATGGGCTGCAGGTGGCAGTACCATAGAGGATTCACAGGCTAAAGAAATGAGGGTGGAGGTATTATTGGCAGATATGGCAGACAAATGGAATGGAGTGATAATAAAAAATAAATGAAACCCAGGAAGACCCGTGGAGTTACTGACAGGTGTTTCAGTTGTGGTTTCAAATATCATTGTGTGGTAAATTGTGCTAAACAGGTATTTTGAAGTGGTGCATGGCATAGAACCATAGTAAATAGAAACATTGAAAAGTTATGGTGCAGAACGAGGCCATTCAGCCCATCGTGTCTGTGCCGGAAATGGAAGATTGATCAAACGAAGGGAATTGTACTGGTCACAAGAAGCTTCAGCCCAGTAACGAGCATATTGGTCATGGATTAATTTAATTGCTGAGTGTTGAACAGTGATTGCAGATTGAGAGACCGATCCGGGATGGGGTTCTCCCCTCTGCCCCAATTAACCAGGTTATTTGTTGACTGCTGTTCAGGCCAGTAAGGGAGCTTAACATTGAGGAGTTCTTAAAGTGCCAGACCTGCCTCAGCAGCAGCCTCTCCCGGTGAGGTTACCATGGCTCCGGAGCTGCTGGTCCTCTGAGTAACTGGACATCGTCCGGAGCCTGTCCTCCGTCCTTAGTTGGACAGTGAGCTTGGAGGTGAACAATCAGATGACCACCCCCTGAGAAGGAGGTTTCACTGGTCTCGCTGCCAAGTAAGTGGGGGCTCAGGACCCCATTTGATCCTGATGTCAGGGACTAAAGCCGATGTGAAAATCCAGCCCAGAGAGTCAGCCAGAGAGAGAAGGAAATACAGAGGGAGCTGCCTGGCTTTAATATTACATGTGAGCTGTTGGTGGAATTGACCTGTGTCACTGGGTCACATTCATTTCCCAGTCCCTGTGTGGACCCTGTGCGCAGGATCAGATATTTTCACATTTCAGTCACGCTCCCAACAAGGGCTCAGAGTTAAAGGTTTCAAATCTACAAAAGTGGTCCCCTAGTCAAAGCCGTTGTGTCTTGGATTAACTTGTCAATGTACAGGAGCCCAGATTGAGAACTATTCCATTGTGATACAGACTCAGGGAGTGAATCTAACTGCTGAGCTGGGTCGTTTCTGGGTGGGAGGAATCTCAGTCCCAATCCCAGACACCAAAATAAAAGCAAAATACTGCAGATGCTGGAAATCTGAAATAAAAAAACAAGGGCAGAATTTTCCAGCTCCATCGTGGGTGGGCGGAGTCCGAAAACGTGGTCGGCCATTAAAATGTCTGTTTCCTTCGATGGGGCAGGAGGTGGGAGGGGGCAGAAAATTCTGGCTAAAGTCAGGAAAAATTCAGCCCATCTGGCAGGGAGAAACAGTGAACGTTTCAGGTTGTGACCTTTCAACAATACTGGCAAAGTTTAGAAATGTAACAGGTTCATTGTAAGGGAAATGGAGGAGGGTGGAAAAGAAACACAATTGTGAAGGTCTGTGCTGGGGTGGAAAATGGGAGATATTAAATGACAGAAGAGTTGGTGGTAACAGCCAGAGGGAATACTAATGGAACAAATAAAGAAACAAAAAGATGGGTCCAGAGGAGGTTTCAATGGCAGAATAATGAATGTCTGCTGCCTGAAAGCAAAATTTGGAAACAAAAACAATAATGACCGACAAATGCTAAAAAAAGAAACAAAGTGATACGGGCGGGGGAAGGGTTCAGAAATTATGGTCTGAAGTTGTTCAACTCAATATTGAATCCAGAAGGCTATTAAATGCCTAATTGAAAGATAAGGTTCTGTCCCTTGATCTTACGTTGAACTTTACTGGAACACTTGCTGTCGGCTGAAAACAGAAATGTCAGCGTGAGACAAATGTGGAGAATTAGAATGACGGCTCACCGGAAGCTTGGGGTCATAGCTGTGGACCGAACAAGGTGTTCCACAAAGTGATCATCCAATCAGTGTTTGCTTTCCCCAATGTAGAGGGGACCATATTCAAAGCAAGAAATAAAGTTTATTAAATTGAATAAAGTACATGTAAATTTCTGCTGCCCCTGGAAGGAGTGTTGGGTCTTGGACATTGAGGAGAGGGGAGGCAGATTGGCAGGTGTTACATCTCCTGTGGTTGTATGGAGAAGTGGTGTAGGAAGGGGATGGAGTGCTGAGGGTGACTAAGGAGTGGACCAGGTGTGTCACAGAGGGAACAGTCCCTTCAGAATGCTGAAAGGGGAGTGCAGGGAAAGACATGTTTGATGGTGGCATTACATTGGATGTGGCAGAAATTGTGGAGGATGATCCATTTGGTGAGGTTGGTGAAGTGGAAAGGGAGCCAAGGGAAAGCCTATCAACCCTCCGGGAGGGAGGGGAAGGGGTGAGAGAACAAGTGTGAGAAATGGGTCAGATACAGTCAGGAGACCTGTCAGTCATGGTGGGGGTGGGAAGAGTCCTCATTTGAGAGAACAAAGACATTTTGGAAGTAGAATGGAAGGTTGTGAATTCAGAACAGATACGACAGCAACAGAGAAACATGGAGAATGGATTAGAATCCTTACAGGAAGTGCGGTGTGAGGAAGTGCTGTTGAAGTAAATTTGGGAATCAGTCAGCTTATAATGAGTATTTGCTGACAGGCTAACCCCAGAAACAGAGAGACGGAATCAAAGAAGGGAAGGGAAGATTCAGAGATGTACCATGTGAAGGTGAAGGTGGAAACTGGAAGCAAAGTTGATGAAATTTTCTCATTTATGGTGACAGCAGAAGTAGAACTGGATAAGAAATGTTCTACATACTCCACAAAAAAAACAGACGTAGCTAGAGTCAAGCAGGTACCCATGCCAACAAGTTCTATTTGGAGGAAATGAGATGAATTAAGAGATGTTCACTGAGAACAAGTTCAGCCCCAGGTTGAAGTGGGTGGTGATGGATGGAAACTGGTTGGGCCTCCATTCAGTGAAGTGGAGATCCCTCAGGCCATCCTGGTAAAGGGTGGATCTGTAAAGGGATTGGACGCCTGTAGTGAAGAGGAGGCCAGTTAGGGCCAGGAAATTGGAAACTATTTCCACTCATCCCATTACCATGGGGAAGAGGCTTTGAATCCAATCCCCACCCCCGTGGGGAAACAGTCCCTGCCCCCATTTCCCATTACCATAGTGACAGCCGAACACACCCCCAAACCACACTGGAAATGTGAAATGAGAACATGCTGGAAACTCCATGATTCAGTTTTTCACAACATTGAATGAGTTGAAAATTGAAGTAAAGGGATATTTCAGCACATTCTTCAACTGCTCCCTGAACTTGGTCTGGGTCACAGCGTAAATACAAGTGTTTGTGCAGCAACTCAGGAGCTGCAGCATGGAGCCTAATTCCTGTACATAAGCATTTAGAAATGCAGACCAATACCCCAATAACCATAACCGCCTACATAAAGAATATATCATTAACATTGCCCATAACAGGATGAAATTAGCAGTGATAATGAACAGTAAAATGATAGCTTTCCTTTGGCTCTCCATCTCTGGGTCTCAGGGACTCTTCTGACTGCTGTGAGCCCGGAGTCTACTTCGGGCTCTGCTGCTCACTAAAATGTGTCTGACAGTGAAAACATTCAGCAGCAGAATCAGGACAAATGGAATCACTGGGGTTAGGATGTGATGAAAGAACTCACTTGTTACCCAGACCAAAGAGAACAGAACAGCAATTGTTACATCACAAAACCAGGGGTCATTTCTCATTGAATACTGGCCTGTTAACATAAAATACCAGAAAATGTTCTTTAAACAGTTCACCATGGTCACTGTTCCCAGAACTACAGCTGCCATTTTCTGAGTGCAATATATAGTTTTCAGTTTCTGGCAAGATATGAACACAAATTGATCAAAGTTAAAAGCGACAGTGAACCTAACCGAACAATCACTGGTTGCATAAAGCAGGATGGCGTGGATGTTACATATGGGGATGGATTCCAGGAAAAGAAACTGTTCATTATAAACAATCGTAATGTGCCTCATTATCAGATCAAGGATAATAACCAGTAGATCTGCTGCTGCCATAGCCACCAGATAGCGAGTAACACATTTGGAGAGACCACACGTTCCCTGGGCGAGATCACAAGTGTCACTAAGTTAACTGTAAGGAAGGGAAATAAACAGGGAAATTATATATCAGGCCGAGAGCAAAGTTGCAAGTTTTACTGAGGACTTGAGAATTTATATATGTGTTATTGTACCTAGTGATGTATTGAAATGATTCTACCTGTGTCATGGCTATGTGCTAGAGACATTCAATGAAAGCAATCATTAAATAGAAATTCATATTGTGGGTGAAATGGAACATAAAGAATAACAGGTTACAGGAGACTAAATAAAAGTCACTGCTGAGCTGACAGTTTTGTTCCTGCTCCAGTAGATAAAGATAAGCTAGGGTAAAGAGTGGTGGCAGAGCAGGCGCAAGACCAGCTGCAAGAATGAGAGCAGAGTGAGGCTGGCAGAGTGATAAAGAGTGGGAGCAGAGAAGCTGGAACAGAACAGGCCCAAGACAAGTATTCATGATTGTACATATGAAACATCATCACTGCATCAGTCTTGGAAACACAAAAGCACAGCCATGAGTAACAACTATGTAACAACCCTGTCAACACGCTCAAAATTTTAAGTTTCTATGAGATCATACTACACAGTTGTATGTGCCTATTTGTGAGTGTTTATTTTGGCAGAAATGCTGGTCTGTGGCCAACTGTCAAATTATTTGGATCCATCAGATTATTTATAAAAGCATCATCTGTTGCTATTTCATTGTGAGTCATATATATCAGAGTTAAGGTAGGTGTTGTAATAGAAGCGCAACAACAAGTTACATTTATACAGTAGGTTTCATTCAGTTAAACATCCCAATGCCCTGAACAAGAGTGATGTCAATAAAAACAGTTTTGACACCGAGATATCCAATACATTCTAATAAAATGGAGCTTTTCTACATTTGAAGTTAGTGCTTAGTTCAGCTCTAAATTCTGATCAAAGCTGCCTCAGCACAAGTGGCTTCACATGACTGAACTACGGAACTGATTCAAACAGTGAAGTGCTGTTAGTCGTGAGGGAAAATTGTACTTTATCAATTTACTTCTCTGTTGTATGTAGCGGATCCTAAAAGAAGTGAGCCCTAAACCAGCCCAGCTGTCTAAACTTAGCTTATTCATTCATTGTTCCTGTTAAATATGTAGTTATGATTATTTTTGTGGAGGAGGACTCCAGTAGAAATGTACATGATCGATATAATAAAGAGAATTTAGTAATAAGACATCTGGTGGCATTGTTGACCTCTATCCTTATGCATTGATCTAACATGTATGTTCCATGTTTCTAATGTCTATTTATCGGAGAATAAAATAAAACTAGAATTATTTAAATAACCAGGTGCTGCTGTTCTTAACATTGCTTCTTGTATTGTAGATAAGGCCCATTAGTCATTAGGTAATCATGATATAATGTGTCACAGTTTCTGTTGGGCAGTGACACTAACTTGTGATACATATCAGCTGAACAATTTAATTAAATCAACAAAAGGATATGGTAACTAAAGTAATTTTCTGGATAGATACAACAAACCATCTGGAAAAGGAGACACTGAATAGTACTGATAACATCTGGAACTCAAATATTATTCCCAAGTATCATGTAGAGAATAGCAGAAAGTCTATCCATGATAGCCCAATAATGAGGACACTGGGTTGCAACTGGTATAATAATCATAGAATCATAGAAACCTACAGCACAGAAGAAGATCATTCAGCCCATCACGCCTGTGCTAGCTGTTTGTAAAAGTAGCTGTGCTAAGTGCCACATCCCTGCTTTTTGCCTGCAACCCTGTAAATTCCTCATCTCAAGCATCTGTCTCAATCCCTTTTAAAATTATTTATGGAATTAGCTTCCACCATTTCAGGTAAATCATTCCTGACCCCTCTTCCACTCTCTCCTCCAGCAACAAGTGTGAGTAGCTCGTGGATTTTTTTGTCACTAAGATTGAGATACATTCATCTGCCTCTGCTACACCCTTCCATTCCCAATCTCACCAGGCCAAACCTCTGCTAAGGAATTCCCCACCACCCTTCAGATATTCTCCAGCTCTCTCCTCTCTCCCCTCATGCCATCTCCAAGTGTATCTTACCATGAGATTCACCTCCTCCCCCCTCCGTCCTATTCCCACCAAATGGCTGACCACCCAACTTCCCTTCCTCAGAACCATGTTAGCTGATAGTTACTTCTCCCTCTCTTCAAACCTACCGTTATCACCCCTCTCCTCAAAAATGCAAATGGGAGGATCTGGGATAGGGTGGAAGGCAGGAGAGATTAATGATAAAAGGATGATACTGAAATTGTTGAACTCAAAGTTAATCATATGCATTTTCTTGCCTGGCTTAGAAACTGGCAAATCTCTAAACACTGACAATCAGAAACATTGACTTGGTTTCTCTCTCCACAGATGCTGCCAGACATGCTGAGTATCCCCAGCATTTTCTGTTTTTATTTCAGATTTCCACTACCCACAATGTTTTGTTCCTGTATTGAGAGTTAAGTGTTGGACTGACAGAGATTCCTTCACCTAGAATGGGCAGCACAGAATACAATTATTTCAAAAAAATGATTGAAAATGAGTTCACTGAAAAAAGAAAATCAATTAAACAAATTATACTGATCACTAAATCAATTCTGGAGAAGAGAAACTATCAGGCAAATTATAAATCAGGTTGGGAGTGAAAACAACAGTTTGAAGGAGTTTGACATCAAACTTTGTATATTCATCAGCGCATTCAGTGATGGAATTAATTATCGTATCTGTTACAGGGCTTTTAGCGAGAGACAGGGGGCGGAATTTTCCCAGAATTGCACTAAGTGCGGTAGCGGGTGGGTAAAATGGAGTCCTACCCGTCGAGGGAAACGGTGGGTTTTCACACCCTATCATCCTGAACCCCCCTCACTATTTATTCACCCTTGCAAAACACACCATTTCCATGGCGAGTGGGCTCTCATTCACCTGCCCGCCATCACCCCACTGTTGCATCATGATGGCCGCCATCTTTAAAAGGCAGCTCATCGTCACCGACTCACCATCACTGCCCGGAGGACATGGTCAGCAAAGGAAAAAAGACTACAGCCCCCACTTCAACGATGGGTCCCTCGAGCGACTGCTGGATGCCATGGAGGCCGCTGGGATGTGCTCTGCTACCCACCCTGTGGCCAGAGCGGGAGTAAAGTCACCAACCCGGCTTGGGAGGTGGTGGCAGCGGTGGTCAGCGCTAACGCCCTGCAGAGGAGGACAGCCACCCAGTGCTGCAAAAGGATGAATGATCTCCATTCTGCCAGGGTAAGTCACTCTTTTCATCACTCCCAACTCTCACACTCACAACCCCATCACACATCCACAGGGCCCTCACTCACTGCCAGTGAGTGACATCAAGGGACATCACCATTCACTCTTCCACACACACCGTCATTGTACTCATCCCGTCCATGGGACCACTCAGCACCCACACAGGCCAGGCATATTATCATCTGGCCCGGCAGGCGTCCTGATACACTCTCCAAGCAGGACAAACTGGCTCACAATAGGAGGGAAAGGTTGCAGACAGGTGGAGGGATGCCAGAGATCAAAGTTCTGACAGAATTCAAAAACAGAGCCATCCAGTTGGCCGGCGATGACCAGGACCGGTCCTGTGCTGACGGTGAGGTGAGCACTGCTCTATCAAGTGAGGGTCCAGCAGTGCAACATCCATCAGACAACCATGCTGTGAGTGATGTGTCCACTTTCACTGGCCATGGCTATGCCATGCATTAATTCTCTCTCCTTGCTTCTGCAGGCACATTTGGGAAACAGCTGATGGAGTTCATGACCCAGGGCCTCCAATCAAGTCCCAAAGTAACCTCTGAAAGGGAATCTGAATGCACCCTCCCTGAAGTCCCATCACAGCGCTGACCCACACCCTCCACCAGCACAGAGACACACACTTCGGTGGGCCCTCACTTTAGAGTAGCCTCGGGATCACAATGTGGGCATGCACAGCCTGTCCTGCTCCACACAGGTGCTGGAAATCCCATGTCAAGACTTGTAGTCCTCGGTCTCCACCCCAGAGACAGGTAAGTGTGCATTTTGTTACAAGATAGAGAAAAGGAGTTGTCCTGTGGGAACTGGAATGTAGCTGGCTCACTCTGACAGCCTGTCTAGCTTGAAGCTACCCAGGAATTATCCTCCCTGCCTCCTCCTCCTCCTATTGAGGTGGCCTCCAGATTCCTGGTGACAATGTTGGTGTCCTCACGATGCTGATGATATGAAGGTGCAGAACACCACAAAATTCGACACCCTCTCCAGCATGTACTGGAGGTCTCCCTCCAAGTGATTCAGGCATCAGGAGCATTGCTTCATCAGCTCAATGGTTTGCTCCATTGCTCTCATTCTACATGTTACTTTTACATGGTTGCAGGAGAGCAGTAGGAAGGATTGAGGGTATATGTATAAGGTGGGTAGCCTCTGCCTCTATGAAGCCAGCCTCTGGTTCTCCTTAAAAGCCCCAAGATGGTGGGAATGCTTACTGCTTCAGAATGAATGTATTGTGGCTGTTGCTAAGCAAGTGGGTATTCACCAAAATGATATACTGTGCATGATCACACACAGACTGCATGTTAATGGAACGATTCACAGAAACTTTACAGTGCAGGAGGCCATTCAGCCTATCGAGTCTACACTGGTTCTCTGGACGAGCGTTCGGCCTAATCCCACTCTCCTGCCTTATCCCTGTAACCTTGCACATTCTCTCTTTTCAGATGGCAATCCAATTGCCTTTTGAATACCTCAATCGAACCTGCCTCTGCCACCCTCTCAGGAAGTCCGTGCCTGGCTCCAGCCAGCTTCTGGGTTAAAAAAAAAAATTCGTCATCACTTTTACTCTTTTTGCCAATTATTTTGAATCCATACCCTCTAGTTCTTGATGTTCTCTTGAGTGGGAAAAACTTCTCACTATTTACCCTATCCATACCCTTCAGGATACTAAATATCTCTATCACGTCTCCTCTCAGCCTTCTTTTCTCCAAGGAAAACTGTCCCAACCTCTCAAATCTATCCTCACAACTACAGTTCTTTATCACTGGAATCATTCTTGTGAATCTCTCTGAACTCTCTCTAATGCCTTCACCTCCATTCTCAAGTATGACACCCAGAACTGGATGCAGTACTCCAGATGAGGCCTAACTAGTGTCTTATGAAAGATAAACATGACCTCCTCACTCTTGTACTCAGTGCCTCTATCAATTAAGCCTAACATACTGTATGCTTTATTAACTGCTCTCTCAATATGCCCTGCCATCTTCAAAGTGCTATGTACATATACACCGAGGTCCCTCTGTTCCTGCACCTCCTTTAGAGTTTCTCCCTTTATTTTATACTGTCTCTCTTCCTGCCATAATGAATCACCTCACACTTCTCTGCATTGAACTTCATCTGCCACTTGTCTGCCCAATCCACCAACATGTCAATGTCCTTTGGAAGTTCAGGACTATTGTCACTTTTACAATGTTTCCAATCTTTGTATCATCTACAAATTTTGAAATCAAGCCCTGCACACCACAGTCTAGGTGATTAACATATATCAGGAAGAGCAAGGGTCCCAACACTTACCCATTGGGCAACTCCACTACAAACCTTCCTCCAATCTGAAAAACAACCATTTATCACCACTGTTTCCTGTCACTCAGCCAATTTCGTATCCAAGTGCCTACTTTCCCTTTTATTCCATGAGTTAGAATTTTGCTCACAAGTCTGTTGTGTGGCACTGTATCAAATGCCTTTTGAAAACCATATTCACCACATCAACAGCATTGCTGTTATCATCCTCCTCTGTTACCACCTCAGTAATATTGCAGCAAGTTAGTTAAACATGATTTTCCTTTAGTGAATCTATGCTAGCTTTCCTTCATTATCCTGCACTTGTCTAAGTGATTATTGATTTTATCCTGAAATATAGTTTCCCTATCACTGAGGTCAAACTGACTGGTCTGTGGTTGCCGGCTTTATCCTTGCACCCCTTTTTGAACAAGGGTGTAACACTCAATTCTCCAGTCCTCCAGCACCACCCCAGTGTCTAAGGAAGACTGGAAGATTATCACTGGTGCCACTGCAATTTCCATTCAATTCACTCAGTACCCTTGGATGCATCTCATCCAGTCCTGTACTTTATCAATTTTAAGGAAAGGTAGCCTAACACCACCTCCTTCTCAATTGTAAATTCTTCTAGTGTACCAGTTACCTTCCTCTCTTGCCTCTGTCTGGGTAGCATCTTCTTCCTTTGTAAAGACAGATGCAAAGTACTTGTTTAATACCTCCACTATTTCTCCTGACTCCACCTGCAAGTCCCCTTTTTTGTCTCTAATTAGCCCTACTCTTTTATCACCCTTTTCACATTTATATATTTAAAGAAATCTTTGGGATTCTCTTTTGTTAGATGCCAGCCTCTTTTCATTCTCTCGCCTTGCTTTTCTTTAATTTTTTCATTTCCCCTCTGGTCCTTCTATATTCAGCCTGATTCTCCATTGTATTTCCTACCTGATATCTGTCATACGCACACATCTTCCTTTTCATCTTCACCTCTCTCTCTCGTCACTCAGAATGCTCTGGATTTATTTGTCCTGTCTTTCCCCTTCAAGGGAATATAGTTTGACATTTCCTGCAATACTTTTTCCTCTGAAGGTGGCCAATTGTTCAGCCACTGTCTTTTCTGCCAACATTTGATTCCAACTCACTCGACTCAGATGCATTCTCACCCCAGTGCAGTCGGCTTTCCTCAATTAATTATCCCTGCTCTGGATTATTCCTGGTCCTTTTCCATGGCCAATCTAAACCTTATGATGCAATGGTCACTGTCCCCTAAACGCTCTCCCACTGATATTTGATCCACTTGGGCCAACTCATTCCCCAGAACCAGGTCCAACAATGCCTGTCCTCTTGCTTGACTAGAAACATACTGCTACAGAAATTTGTCTTGAACATATTGCAGGAACTCTCACCCCCTCTTCTTCCTTTGTACTATTCCTCTCCACATCCCTTCCATTCGTTGGTGGTCTATATACTACACCCATCAATGTTATTGCACCTTTTTCATTCCTTGCCTCTAGCCCGAGAGATTCTGTCCTCGACCCCTCTGGAACATCCTCTTTCTCCAGTACTGTACTGCCACATTTAATCAATACTGCCACTCCCCCACCCCCATCTTTTCTTCCTTTTCTGATTCTTCTAAAGACCTTGTATCCAGGAATATTTAATGCCCAGTCTTGCCCTTCTTTCAGCCTGGTCTCTGTTATGGCAATATCATAATTCCATTTGTCAACCTGTGCCTGTAGTTCACCAATCTTATTAACTACACTCCGTGCATTCACATACATGCACATTAACTCTGAATTAGGCATTACTTTCCCCCTTATTCTGACCCATTCTAATGACTATTACCTACTCTAATTCTATCAAACTCTGCAAGTGTTCTATTTACCTTGATACTACTCTCTGATATATTCTCCCTATCAGTTAAACTGCTCTACTTCCCACTGCCAGTTTTTCTCCTCTCCACTCTGAATTTCCCCTCAGGTTCCCATCCCCCTGCTGATTTAGTTTAAACCCTCCCTAACAGCACTAGCAAACCTCCCCGCGAGGACATTAGTCCCAGTCCTGTTAAGGTGTAACCTCATCCTTCTTGTACAAGTCCAAGTCTGGCCTGCCCCAGAACTGGTCCCAGTGCCTCACAAATCTAAAGCCCTCCCCGCGACTCCATTTCTCCAGCCACATGTTGAACTGCTCAATCTTCTACTCACTAGCACATGGCACTGGGAGTGATCCTGAGATTCCTGCTATCAAGGTCCTGCTTTTTAATTCTCCTCTTAATTCCCTAAAATCGGCTTTCAGACGGGAGTTCATTCAGTTCCTGTACCTGTCCCCATTGACAGGGAGACCTCACAGAGCCATGTTTGCCATCAGGAATCCGGCTACCTTGGTAAAACCATGTGACGTCTCATCCTGCTCCCCCCCAACTGAGGGAGAAAGTTATATTTTCACTTGACATGGTACAGACGGACTCCATCACCTAGCAGGTGCATCAATGGGCAGTATCCTGTGAAATGATGGGATATGTCTCCCACTCCTGCCTGGAAAGGTCTGGATGCATAGAAGTTCAATAAAACAGTGACCTTAACAACCACTGGCAGCGCTGCCCTTGCTCTGGTGTGGAGGTCCATGTTGAAGGAGGAGTCACAGCTCATGGAGCAGCACCTTGTTGAATCAGAGTTGCCTCACACACTGTGCCTGGGTTAGGTGCAAGAAGGAAAAGTGCTCACGGAAAGCCCGAGGTGGGCAGAGCAACCCCCTCCCCCTCTTCGCAAAGCTTCCTTTCTCTGCTGCCTCTGGCCCACTTGTTGGTCATGTTGCCGACCCAGATGTGCTGCAAGCACTATACGCACCCCCCACCTCACCCAGAGTTCAGTCACCAAATCCTCTGGTCTCGGAATGTTTGCAGCAGCTCAGAACACAACCTCCAGGAAACCATCCACAGCTCCTCTACTAACTTTCCAATAGCAAAAATGAGTCAGATGCCTCCTGCCTACAGCTTGGTGCCTGGTCCTTTTAAATATCACTAGAGGGCAGGGGTTCCTCATGCTCCTGAACACATGTTCAGCTGAGAGTGAGTAACACAGGCAGTGGACAAGCACAGACCACATTTCAAAGACACGTGTGATCAACATCACATTCAGGCCCCTCACGCTACCAGTGTATACATGGTCCATCCAGTCTAGAGCCCTACTCAGCCTGGGACACTGAGGAGGCTATGCTGGATGTGGTCACTAGTGTAACTCACACCACTTAATGGTTCCAGGTTTCCATAGCATTGGCACCAGGGATGCTGTAGAGCCAAAAATCAAGGCCAAGTGCAGAGGAAAAGAAATTCATTTTAAAAAAGGGAATTGGTAAAAGTCTTGGAGGTAAAGGACTTTCTGGGAAATGGACAGGAGAATGGGATTAGCTGGAGGGGAGAGGTCATGGAGAGATTCAAACATAGGTTGCCAGTATACCATTGGAATGGTTGAGCCTGGATTTAATAAAGACACAGGTGTGAGGGTTTATGCAATCGGTCTAAGGCAGAGCTGGAGACGGGTGATATTATGGAGGTGGTACTAGGCAGGATTGGTGGTGGAGAGAATATGGGGTCAGAAATCAGCTCAGGTCCAAGGGATTGCGAGGTTGCAAAAAGCCTGTTTCAGTCTCAGATATTGGCCAGGGAGGAGAATTGGAGTCAATGGATAGAGAACAGAATTTGTGGCTGTAAATGAATACGTGATAATAGTAATGCAGTTAAACATGGTTTATAGAATTAATAGCCAGATACAGAGACTTACCAGGGACGCCAAGGATAGCAAGGATGGGATAGTAACCTGCTTGAATAACCTGAAGTGTGTATCTGACCCACCATCCTAATTGTATCCGATCTAGAGAAAGCATGTAAAGTGCAGAGGCTAAACCCCTATCCATTGTGGTAACATTCCAATCTATCGTTCTCAGATTCTGATCCATCCTGTCCCTCTCTTTGGAGCCGTTGATCAGTGTTAGTGCCGGAGGTGATGCTCCCACTGAAGCTATGGAATAACACACAAACGAATCCCTTATTAACGGAAGAAGGAAACCCTCCAATGACATAATTAAGATCCCATGGCAACTGTCATTAATTACAGTCACTGAACAAACAGGTTCAATTAGCCCCTTTTGTTTTGTTTATTCGAGGCCTAGATAGGATTCTTCGGGGTTTGTCTACTTTCCTTAAGAAAGCTACTAAAGACTTAAAACCGTTACTATTTATTTACAGGTCTACATACACCTTAGGAACTCTGCACAAGGTTGGACTTCCTTCCTCCAGGTCTCAGTTACTTGATCATGTACATTGGATTACACAAACAGATACAACTGTAATCTTGATGCAGAATGAATGGCTGGGAGTGTAATAGGACTGTAATTTGTAGCACGGGTTCAGAAGGTATTACAAACCACAAGAGAAAAACTTGAAGGTTTCACCATTCCTGGATAGGCTTAATAACTGAAAACTATTAATTTTTTAAACCTTTTCTCAGAATATGCATATTGCTGGCAAGACCCAAATTTATTGCCTGTCCATGGTTTCCCTTGAGAAGATTGGCAATGGCCACTTTCTTTGTCATAGCTTGGTACAATTGATAACTTGCTAGACTGCTTCATGGGGCAGGTTTCCTTTCCTAAAGAACATTCATGAACCAATTAGGTTTTTAACTAGGATCCGACAGCTCAACAATCACTTTGACTGATACCGGTATTGAAGGTCAAAAGATGTCATTATATTATTGCTGCAAACCATTGCCAAACGTCACCGTTCTTTCATTGTCAGGCCCGAATCCTGGAATCCTCTTCCTCTACCTAATGCTATTGGGAGAGCGCCATCACCAAAAGAACAGCAATAGCTCAAGGATAGAGTCTCCCACCATCATCTTCTCAGGGATGCATAATTAATGCCAGTGGTGTTTGCATCCAGAGAGAGTTCATTTTTTTTTTTAAACTTTGACTGCAAATAAGTTCCACAGGGAGTGGGAACCCTCACCAAAGGTGGCATTCTGATTAGTGAAGATTAGACAGTGAGATTTGGCAGGATTGTGAACCACGAGGGAATCAAATGAAACCTGACCCGCTCTTCAATTTTACTCTGGTATCCACTTTTCATCAGAAGGATGGTAGGGGTGAGGGTCACTGATTAGCCAATTAGCTGTGGGATCTTCATCCAATTTTCCTGCCTCATAGCCAAGATGCTCTGGGGCCAACTATGAAATAAAGAGATGTTTCTTGACTGGAGTAAAAGAAAATATTTAATGCATTTTTTGAATAACCAACCAGAATTAGAACGAAGAAACCAGAATAATGCTGATAAATTCTGAATTACCGAAAAGGTTAAAATCTACAACCAACTCCATGCTACAGATCTGAAAGTAGGATTAGCCGACATGAGTTGCTGAACTGTAGAAGTCTTCTAGATGCAGACAATAGCTATATATTGTGGAATGTGAAGCTAGAATGATTCCAAATTGGTTCAGTTCAATTATGAGAATGCAGATTTCCCTGGCTTTTGACTAAATCAGAAGAAATTATAAATCTGCTGACAGAATGTTATGTATCTTTTGGGAGAGATTTAAGAAAAAAAATGAGACAATTTGCATCACACGCTTCTTTCTCTTGGGATGACCTGTACAAAGCTGGTAATCCTCTCGATGTTCTGTTTCCAGTTTGTGCTCGGACATATGTCTCTGCTGAATAGCAGGTGTCCTGTCTCGGTCAGGCACCTAAAGGAATATTAAAAAATTACTTTTCATTAATAATTTGAGAGAGAGAGAGAGAGAGAGAGAGAGGGGGAGAGAGAAAAACAGACAGAAACAAAGTCAGTCCTTTCCAAAGGGTGTTAAATATGGCTGTTTACAACCACAAGACAAATTGTGACATTACATTAAGTTCTATACAAATTTCATTAGGGAAATAAGACCCATTTATAGGGTCTGCTGCCCTACCTCCCCAAGGCTGGAATTACAGTAGCTGCCCTCACTAAGAGTTGAAAGCAGGTGCTTGCAGCTACAATGCAAACAGAGGTCCTGAGTTCTGCCACTTGGGGCCCTTTGGGCAGCTTTATCCACAGTTTCAATTTAAAGAGAATAAATTCATGTACACAAAAAAAAAGTCGATCTAAATGCTCTGCTTTTTTATAACTTCACTATTTGCTACTTTTAATATTTGTCAATCCAGCAATCTGTTCAGTCTGACATTTCCTAAGATGGGTGCTTGTTTATATAAAAAAAGTGATTCAATAAAACGGATTAAACAAAAGCAAAATCTGAAAAGACCTATTTAAAGTTCTGAGTAGAGTGCAGGTAAAGTTATAGCCATAGTCTATAGGGGATCTTAGGCATTTTTTGTTTGTTTGAGAGAAACAAGTGGTTATGTAGCCTGAGGGGCACCACACTGCATCAAGCATAGGGCAAGGTGAGGAGGCAGGGCTCTAGGTGCTACCATAACCGGCACATGCATTGTCAGTGTCTTTCTGCACCATGTTCTAGCCATATAGCTAGCTGAGCTGACTGACCCCAATGAGAACCAGAACATAATATTCACCTGCACATAAAACACTCTGCAATTATGTTAGGTAAACAGGATGTTGAAATTATCTTTTTGTTGTGTTTTTTTAACCTCTTATTGGGTTTAACTCTTGTCTCACTCCTGAAGCTCACTTCTCTCAGCTCAATGGCTTACGTCCAAAACTCAAACAGTCCTACAGCATTCTAAATGGAAGTTAGATGGCTGAAACCCTCAGGAGACAAAAAAAGATTCAATAGCATGAACAACATGGAAATTAGACATGGTGAGGTTGCACAAAAAGCAGCCACACAGACATCTTCAATATGACTAGGCAGCAATAAGTGTTTGAGGTCATTTGTTCCTTAAATACAAGGGGAACGTTTGAAGATGAACATAAGAAGTCGGAGAGTAGACCATACGGACTATCGAGCCTGATCCACTATATATGATCATGGCTGATCTTGGGCTTCAACTCCATTTTCCCTCCTGCTCCCCATATCCCTTAGTTCTCTGACAG
Source organism: Isurus oxyrinchus (assembly GCA_026770705.1). NCBI lineage: Eukaryota > Metazoa > Chordata > Chondrichthyes > Lamniformes > Lamnidae > Isurus > Isurus oxyrinchus. Next base: position 45,833,750 of record JANJGN010000023.1, read on the forward strand.
ACCAAAACTCTGTCTATCCCAGCCTTAAAATATATTGAACATTGAAGCACCTACAGCCCTCTGGGGTAGAGAATTCCAAAGATAAACAACCCTTTGAGTGAAGAAATTTCTCCTCATCTCTCTCCTAAATTATGCACAGACACGTATCAGAGCGAATCACCTGGCGGGTTGGGAGCTGATTCATCCACCCACCAGCTGGAGAGATCAAAGATCCTGGTGCCGCATTTCAACCCCAGTCGAACAAACATTTCACTCTCTCCAGCTGACAGGAAACAGTTACAGATTCTTCCAGCCACATGAGGAAGGCCGTAAGCCTCAAGAAGGAGGCGGTACCTTGCTTCACCCACCAGGCCTTCGAGGCCTTGATCAGGAGGAGAGTGGGCACACAGGCACATCCTGTATCCCAGGGATGGATCCACCAGCCTCACCTCTCCAGCCTGGGAGACCATTGCACAGGAAGTCAGTGTGGCTGGTAACTGTGGCCAAAAAGCCAAACACTGCAGGAAGTGGATGAATGATCTCTTCAACATCCTCCAATATCAAACTCTCATTATGGCACCCTGCACTCAAACAGCTACTCTCTTCAGTGATCTCACACAACCATTAGCCAGGGACACATATCAAGACACATTCTCTCACCAAGACTTTCACCTCACCACCATCCCATCGATCATGTTGCTCACACTCCATCCTCTGGCCCTTCTGGGGAGAGCTCACCACACACAGGGGACATGCATCTCACCCAACCTCTGCTCCGTCCCTTCTCATCACGTCTTCCTTTCTTCTTCATACAGGCCAAGCTGACGTACAACAGGCCTGAGAGAGCACAGACCAGGGGAGGGACGGCCGACATCTTTGCCGTCAGTGAGTTCAAGGAGGCTGCAGCCGAGCTGGCCGGGGAGGACAGGAATCGTTTCTGCTGGGAAGGGGAGATCGGCCTCTCCCACCAACCCAGCTCCATCACTTCATCAAATCCTGACAATCACAGTGACTCACAGGCAGTCTTATATTGTTCACATTCATCAACCGCATTCAGAGGCAGGGACAGCCCAGGTCTCCGGCACTCTGGAGGGCAGCTGGAGGCCATCCACTAGCTCAGTCCACATCAGATGATGAGCCTCTGGAAGCGGCCGCCAACTCAATGCTGGAGAAACAACAATAGGCAGCGTCTGAACATCAGGCACAGATTCGGCAGTCACTCAAAAGACTAGGGCAAACGTTCATGGCTCCAACATACGAGCACCTCGAGGTCACCATGGGAAGGCTGGCGATCACCATGGAGACCATGGTCCAGTAGGTCTTGCCGGATTTATGCTCGGCCCTGCACTCCATGGCCACACACTCTGGTTGGCACCATCAGGATGTCGGCAACATGGGGGATGAGGCACCTTGACCCCTCCCTCCATTGGACCATCTCCTACAGGAGTCAGGGTGGGGCCCTTGGGCACCCACAGGGGGCTGAGCACCATCCGGACACCCTGGGGGCCTCCTCTCAGGACACTCCAAGGCTGTGCAGCCGCTCACAGCTCCCTCTGCCTGTGACCCCACCCACTGCAGCTGCTCAGGCCACCAAGGGAACTTCTCCCTGAGCAGGTGACCCTTATTGGGCCAGAGCCTCCAGGCCTTGGGCCACCAGAGGACATCTGCCAAGGTCATCACAGGCATCAGGGTGTAGCGGTCAGCAGCTGTTTCCACCTCTGCTGCAGATGTTGGGGCTGCATCCAGATGTAGCGGTGGGTTAGGAAAGTTAAGAAATTTTGATGTCACTTTTGGGTCACGGGTGTGCTACAACAGTCAAGACATTGCACTGTTGTGAATACATTTGATGGTGATATGAACGTTTTGTTCAACTGAAAGCATTATGATTGTGTACATTGGAACCCTCTTATTTCCAGGTTTAGCCACCCTCCCGCACAGTGGTAGTGTCCCACTGAGAGATTCACATTCCTGTGATGTCAACCTCAGTTGAGCTAGTATCTGCACCCCTTGTGTGATGTCAGGAAGATGTGTTTAAGTCTTTATTTGAAGTGTGTGATGTAAGCATTTCTAACCCTTCTTCCTCAAGGAGCACCACTGAGTGAGGGCAGCTCATCAGCATCAATTTTCTAGAGACGTTTGTGTCTCCTCAGTGGTAGCGGCAGAAGAAAAATACACGCACAGGAGGAGGAGATCCCTCAGCATGTGTACACCACAGTCACTGCCGTGTTTGTGTTGTTAGATGTTGGAGAAATCTTCAAGTCTTCTCATCCCTCTCACTCCTCACTGGACTCCCAGTTCCCAGAGTGAGTTCATTCACAGGGCCCCAACTGACCAACTCATGGCCTGGTGATTCATGAGGCCAGAATGTGCAAGTGTGAATGTGAGACTCATTCTCACTGAGCAATTGGACATCCCCTGAGATGAAAGGAAATGGTATTGAGGGCTAGGAGAGAGGTGACCATATTCCCTCCCACAACTTTACTCTTCCTGGAACCTGTCACCAATTAACATATCACAGGCACGACTCCCACATCTTCCTTCCTCCATGGCATGTTCACACTGATAATGACTCTCAGCAGCCTCCTGAAGTTCCTGGGCCTCTGGATCTTCAGCCTCCGATGAGCTCTCATCCTCCTCCAGGTGATCACCTCTTTGCTTTGCCAGATAGTGAAGGGTGCAACACACTACAATGATGCAGGAAACCCTGTCGGGAGAGTATTGGAGTGAACCACCTGAGCGTACCAAGCATCTGAAGCGCATCTTCAGAAGCCCAATTGTCTGCTCTATAAAGGAGTGTGGAGCTGTGAGCAGTGTTGTACTTCTCCTCAGAATGACTGAGGATGACACACCAGTGTCATCAGCCAGTACCCCTTAACCCCAAGAAGTCATATCTATAGACATAACGGCTCCTCAAAAATCTCGGGCACCTGGGAGTGACTCAGGATGTAGGAGTCATAGCAAATCCCAGGTTATGTGCACAAATATGTAGCATGTACTACAATACCAGTTGTACATTGATGGAATGACAGCCCTTGCGGTGTATAAACAATAAGGGCTGTTGCCATGGAGCCCGTATAGCCACATGGGTGCAGTCTATTGCACTCTTGGGAAGCCTGAGATGGCTGTGAATCCGGTGAATCTCGCAGCCTGGCTATCTTCATCCAGAGCAAAGCTAATATAATGATGGGTCTTCCTGTAAAGGGCATCTGTGACCTCCTTTATGCATCGATGTGTTACGGACTGAGAGATGCTGCACAGGTCCTCTAGTTGATCCTTGGAAAAAATCAGAGGCCAAGAAATTGAGTGCAGTGGTCACCTTCAAAGCCACTGGCAGGAGATACCCGCCAACTCCATGTGGAGTCAGGTCCTCACGAAGAATGTGGCATATGTGATGTACCAGAGCTCGGGACAAGTGCAGACATGCCCGGCCTTGCCTCTCTCATTTGTAAATAGGAGACTTTTCTACAACAAACCCTAGGTCTGGCGAGTCACCCCTGTTGTCTGGGTCTCTCCTCCTGACCCTCCTCTTCGTGCTATGGCTCTGCCTGACCACGTCCCTCTTGCTGGAGCTGTGCACGGAGTCGTCTCTCCATCCTTCACCTCCTTCATTACATTAGGACCCTGACAAAGGCGGTATTAAACCCCGGATCCATATCTGCTTTTGCCTTTTCTCTGAAAGGAAACATTGAAGACATTAATGATTCAAGGGGCAAGATGGTGAAGGACAGAGGATGGCATCAATGGAGACTGTAAAGCGCCATAGTTTTTCCTGCCCTACCTGCATGGTGGCTGATGCTGCCTTGTCCCTGAGACACTAGTGCACACATCGAGGTGACCAAGATGGCATCACATATATAACACCTTGAGCCCTGCGTGGGATGCTGATGTTTAACTGAGATGAATGACCCAACCTAGCTCTGTGCTCCAATCTCTGATGTGGCATTTTAATGACCAGACGTTCATGGTCATGAGTGGATGGCCTTTGGCCTGGTAGGAATGTCAAACCTGGTGAACACGTGACAGGCCTTCATTGATGGGATGCCATATAGAACCATAGGAATGTTATGGTGCAGAAAGAGGCCATTCAGCCCATCATGTCTGCACCGGCCAAAGATAAAAAAAGAAACTAACCCCTCATTTTAACCCGACTTTCCAGCACCTGGTCTGTAACCTCGCAGGTTACAGCACTTCAGGTGTAGATCCAGGGAGCTTTTAAATAAGTTGAACATTTCAGCCTCAACCACCAATTCAGGCAGCGAATTCCAGATGCCCACCACCCTCTACATAGGAAAAAAAACTCTAATATCCCCTCTAATCCTTTTACCAATCACCTGAAATCTATGCCCCCTGGTAATTGACCCCTCAGCTAAGGGAGACAAGTCTTTCCTGTCTACCCTATCTAGGCCCCTCAATTTTGTACACCTCACTTAGGTCACCCCTCAGCTGCCTCTGTTTTAAGGAAAACAACCCTCGCCTATCTAATCTCCCCTGATAGATGCAGTTTTCAAGCCCTGGCAACGTTTTTGTAAATCTCCTCTGCACGCTCTCCAAAGCAATTCTGTCCTTCCTGTAATGTGGTGACCAGAACTGTGCACAAAATTCCAGCTGTGGCCTAACCAGTGTTTGATACAGTTCCATCATTACATCCCTGCTTTTGTATCCAATAAAGGAAAGCATTCCATATGCTTTCTTTACCACCATGTCCACCTATCCTGGCACCTTCAGGGACCTGTGGACATGCACTCCAAGGTCTTTCACTTCCTCAAACCCTCTCAATGACTACCTGTTTATTGAGTATTCTCTTGCTTAGTTTGCCCTCCCCAAATGCATTACCTCACACTTTTCTGGAGTGAATTCCATTTGCCACTGAGGAAATGGTTGAACCACCTCTTGATATGATTACCTGAGAGTTTGGTGTGAGTGACACTGCAACTGTCTTCAATGCTGGCACCTCACACACTAATAGGTTCAATTTGCCCAGTCTAGACCAACTGTAATATTGGTCAGAAATTGTTTAAGGGAAATTCTGCATGAGAAACTGAACTGGACTAGCCACATAAATACCCACTTGACTGGCACCACATCCACAATCAATCATTCACTCCCTCCACCACCGACGCACAGTAGCAGTGTGTACCATCTACAAGATGCACTGTGTAGGCACTCACCAAGGCTCCAGAGACAACACCTTCCAAACCCACTACCATCTAAAAAGACAAGGGCAGTAGATAGATGGGGACACCATTACTGGAAGTTCCCCTCCAAGCCACACACCATCCTGATTTTAAAATATATCTCCATTCCTTCACTGAATGTTTGGAAACAGAACCACTTATGTGTGGACTAAGATACAGATTTCTCTGACTTGACCAAATCTGAGTCCAACTTGAGTGAATTTAAGACACTAGCGTGCTGGGAGGCTGATGGCTGCAATGCTGGCAACTTCTGCAAGATGCAATTGTTACACTTTCAAGCGCTTCTTACTACTCGAAGCAAACAACCATCATTGTCTAATTCTTATCATCTTGACTTGGTAAATTGCCACAGACAATGGTGTCAGACAGGAAAATCCACAAGGCCAGCACTGGGACATCCACATCTCCACCAGCAAACCGAGTCGAGAATTCCACAAGTAAACCTTCAACTTCTGCACCTCCTGCAGAGATAGCAGCGGCAGCCTAGAGGCCTAATGAGCACAGGCAAGAGGGGATACCAACAATTGACAATAGTCAGCATGGTCTGAGACATGTAAACACTGAGCGGCTGTAAAGCAATCCAGCTGCTTTGTAAGATTTATGCACCCCATCAATAGATTGCTGCACATGCTCTTATTGGCTTGATGTTCAGTGTGAGAACACCATCTGCTGACCAACTTCACCTTTCACCGCGTATTCAGGCACCAACCACCCATCATACACCTCTAGGGGTAGTCAGATGAGGGTATGTAATGACAGGGCAGTTTCTAGTGCACAAGTGGTTAGGTGGAGCTTCCGATACAGAACACCTGTGGTAAAGAGGAGTGCTATGTACCTTTAAGAGAACGTAGTTAACTGACCACGCAACTGTATCGACCAATCACTAGACAGTGCAGGCTACTTGGGTAAGGTGATTGAAGAAGCACACATTGTGTTAGTGTTCTGTTCTTGGTTCCAATAAAGCACCTGTCTTTGTTCAGATAAATCGGAGTCTCTGTCTATATTGTTCCAAGCACCAACTAAATGTGTTAATATCAAGGGTGCAGCTCATGTTCGCTGGACAAAGTGAATCTGAAAATCTAAAACGTAAAACCACTTAAAGATCAAGGTGCTGCTGGAGCCCCAGCTAGCAGCCAATCTCATCTACCTCACATCTGCAACGTAGAGGGGGGTCTACATGACGGAAGGAGGGTTCTGAGCAGGAATACATCCTGAAGGGCATCACATTTATCTGGATGGGTCTAGTTTTGTAGGAGGAGAACAGAAGACAGATTGTGGGAATCTATGATCCCCTCTGAAGCATTGAATTGGTCATAAAGTTACTGTCCCACCTCAAAGTCCAAGAAGCTAAGTTAGCTGCTGTCACCTATGTAGTTAGCTGCTTGCAGGAATTTCCTACCCCCTACAGGATCTCTGATTCAATGTTTGTGTGGGTTGCCGTGACGGAGTTTCCAACAATTTGGAACCATAGAGTTTCACGTCAGTGCACCCCTGTTAAAAACTATTCTCCAAGTGTTTGGGTGAGGGGATGGCATGTATTACAGCCACAAGTTAAGGATCACCCTAAAACTGAGCCTAGGTAGGAGGGGAATAAGGCTGTGGATGAATTGGCCAAAATCAGAGCTACAGAAGGAACGCTTTGGGATCCCTATCAGTCAGGAGTGGTAATGGCAGTTATGATTCCGCTCCCACTCCACTTGAAAGAGTTACAGATGAAGGGTATAGTTGAGGGCAGTCACTCAGGCCAAACTAGACAACTCGCCAGTGCAGATACCCTTCGGAGTGCCCGATGTCCACCGATGGGAGGGAATGTTGTTTAAAGATGACGGATGCCCGTGCCCAGGGGATATTGTCAAGAGCTCGTTAGTCTTGTACATGGGGGTCCAGAAGTGGGTCACACCAGCCCTGTGACTACCTAGGAACGGATCAAGCCTGTGGCTTGTTTGGCCGGCATCAGTCATGATGTTGCCAGTCACTGTAAAGCCCATCTGGTCTGTGCAGCAAACATTCCCGACCCTTACCAAACATATTGCAAGGTTTCCATGGGTCATCGTGGTGCAGAGGGACCCTGAACAAGTGTGTCCAGGTTGATTTTTTTGGCTTCCTACTTGCCACAGAAAAGGGTAACAAGTTCTGTCTTGTTGTTGTGGACAATTTCACCAAGTGGGTGGAAGATTTTTCCTGCAAAGCAGCCACTGCATTGTGGACTGCCGAGACCCTAGTTAGGGAGGTGTTTCTCAATGGGGGCTACTGCATGTAGTGGAGATTAGGGCAGCCTCTTCACAGGACAGGTGAGACAGGCTCATTTAAAGAAATTAGGGATTGAAGGTAATTGTCATGTTGCACACAATCCCCAATCTTCAGATATCGTGGAACGCATGAACCATTCCCTCAAAAACGCTATGTGTAAAGATCTCCTCACTCTGACTCTCATGGAGAGCGGGAAAATAGTCACGTGGGCAGGCTGCCTCAGACTGTCGGTTCCAATGGGGAGCCAGCAGCCTGTATAAAGAGTGGCCAGGCAGCCTGCTTGAGGCAGTGCACCATAGCCACTCAGATAGAAATTTTACATGGAGGGCAGAGGAGGTGGAGGAGGAGGAGGAGGAGGGCAGGCTGCAGGAGAGGCCAGCAGGGGGGGCCACTGTGCCCCCAGATTTTCAGATGCCTGCCTTGCTGTCCTCCTGCAAGAGGTGGGAAACCGGCATCAGATTCTGTATCCCAAGGATGGGAGGAGAAGGGCCCCCCCATGTCACCAGCCAGGGGTGGGAGGTGGTGGGTGACACTGTCAGTGCCCATGACATCCAGCACACTGGCACCCAGTGTAGAAAATAATTCAATGATTTTCTGCGCTCCGGATGGGTGAGTACCTTGTCGGTCTTGGTCATTTGACCCAGAAGGCAGCCTTAGCCTTTGACCACACCACCCCCCCCACACCCCCCATGTCTTACTGTTGTTAATGCAATGGGCATCTGGTGCACGCTGGGTGGGCAAACGGGTACTGACCATGCTTACATCAGCCTTAGTGTTTGAGGAGAAGAAGGGATTTCCCCACAGCATATGTTGGTGTTTGTGGCATTGAGTAGTCTGGGGGCAACCTGCAGGGGAGGCAGCCAGACACATACTCAGAACTCCAACACATGTCTTATTAATGGTGATGAGGTGGTGCAAGGGAAGCCTCAAGGTCTTTGGGGCAAGTTCCTTCTGCTGGTATCGGTGCTGCACCTATGCGCTCCTCCTTGCCGTGGGTGCTAAACCCGTGTGCTATTCAAAGTGATGGACACCGAATGTGTCCAAGCTGTCCATTGGGAGCAGCCATACTCTCTCTTGGGGACTGATCACTAGTGTGGACAGGAGCCGCTGGAGGTCTCAGATGGGCCACTGGTTGGGGTGAGGGGTGTACTTGCAGAGTATATGAGCAAACAGCCCCAATAAATCCTCTTCTGTTTTGCAGGCAAAAAGTCAGCACAATGCCCAGGAGCACCAGAAAACCAGAGGTGGGCGTGCCCTCCTCAAGAGCCTCACAAACTTCGAGGAGCAAGCCATGGAGCTGGGCAGGAGGCCAGGGCAGTGAAGCTGGGGTCCAGCGGGCAGGTATTCGAGGTCCACATTCCCATTCACTGTCTGCCCACCATCCAAACCACTGAGTTGCTGAAATCGTTAATGCTACAACACTGCTCATTCACAGACTGAGACACTCTGACATGTGGGTCATACAGGAGGGACCCTCGTCCCCCTTGAGGATTCACATCTCCACCACCTTCTAAAGTCACCTTATCCTATTTGTGACCACTATCTGTGCAGCAGCGATCCAATGGCATGTTAGACCATGGTGATAAAGACTTAGTCCATTCTAGGGGGCTTGGGACCTCCTGCACCCTTTCAGCCAGTGTGCCCCACATTACTTTGTCCAAAAGGTCCTCAGCACCTCAGCTGTGACCCTCATGGCACTCAACTTAGATAAATACCACCATGTTACTCATCCCTGCGCCAAGGGGAAATGTTGCCTTCTGCCCACCCAGTCTATGCCCCTCCTTACAGACTGAAGCTCAATGTGACCTCTCAATCTCCTGTGATCCACGGCAAATGTCACAACTGTTGGCGATGTTTCCTCAGCCCCACAACTATCCAGGCCACAATGCATCCAGGTCAGGTACCTCTGCACTCTCCCCACTCCTATGGTTCATAACAAGCCATGTGGCATTCCTGAGGCCATCTGACCAGCCTGTCTGCATGTGTGTTTAATGGTTGGAGCTCCTCTTGACTCATTCCCACCTCAATGTTCTTCTCCTTAGGGTCTTTAAGGATGAGCGACTTATGAGGCTGAGGGGGAAAGGGATGAAAAATTGAAGTGAATGAACGCTAACTGATGCACTGTCCTTGTTGTTAATTTCAGCATCACCACCAGAGTGACCCACACCAACACCGCAGCCCCCCCTCCACACCTGAGGGGCAACATGTGCAACTTGTGGCACATCATTTCAGCCAGCCAGGCACTAGCGCAGACCACACTCCTCGGTGGGGACTTTACCATCGGCTAGTGTCCTGGGTCACAGTGGAGAGGGCACTTCACAATCACTGGAGGAGTGGTAGGGGCAGAGAGTGCCGATGGTTCCAGCAGCTGGAGAACTGCAGGGGATGAGGCACATGCTGAGTCCGGCACTGATGACGTGCCTCTGGAGTTGTCACCAATGCAGCAGCTGCAGGACAAGCAGCAGGAATCTCGTTTAGCATCTGGCAGAGTTGCATGAGGGATTGGTTCAGTTGGTCACTGCGATGGAGGAGTCCAGGCAGAGTGCATGCAAAGATTCCACCCTTAGGGCAGAACTTCAGGATTCCTTCAATGAGATTGGCAATTCAGAGGGGCTTTAACCAAATGGATCAAAATATGATTGGGATACGCTCTGACCTGCAAGCCCTCACACCGGTACTGGCCACGGGTTGTCTTCCCCATTGTGGGAGATGTTATGGACACCAAGTGCCGGCACTCGGGATCAGGAAGAACCCAATTGCACAGATGGGCACCAAGTGACCCTGGGTCCTCTTCCTCCCTTCCACAATCCTCTGGATGTTCTCAGGCCTGTTTCACCAACCAGGAACCATACGTTGTACAGGCATCGTTCTCAGCAGCCTCCACAGTGGCATTTTTATCCTCTTATAATTGTGTTTATGCGGTGGGCGTGCGTTTCCAATTGCCCCACCACATTTTGCAAATGAACTGTCTTTATTTGACCCTCCTCCAGCACACTGTTGAACATAATGAAATGAATTCTGTATTTGCTTTAACATACCTCTAACCACCTTTACTGATTTATTTAAAGTAGTTCAATCTGAACTCTTTACAGGTGATGTCCCAGTGTTAAAGACTGTTGCAGCATCATTAATGGTGCTAGGTCATATCCACCCAGGAGATTCTAACCCTAACCCTCCAAGGCCACGAGCCCCACCCAAGCGGCTGCGGCTGGCACCGCCCCTCCATTTCCCCCCCTCCGCAAGGGGAAGCGATGCCGGCAGCCACTGTCATCTCGGCTGCCGGTGAGGCGGGGGGAGAGCCCCCGTGCCATAAGAAGGTGCGGAGGAAGATCCGCAACCTGGGGGCGGCCCCAAACCCCCCGAACCCCTGCAGACACCGTCTCGGGGGAAATATTAACATCCGGCCCCAGCGTCGTCTCCCCGTGAGCTCCCAGGCCCGTGGGCGCTGAGGCTCCATGTGCTGGGCCTAGCGTCGTCCCTGCGCGGGTTCCCGGGGCCGGCGGGGGTGAGATTCGTGACCCTGAGCTGGTAGATAAACCCAAACCCCAGAGGGTGGAGTGTCCGGGAAGGCTGGACAAGGAGGACGGGGCCTCAGAGATGGAGGTCTCCCTAACTCCCAGCCTGACCCAGAAGAGAGGTCACCCCTCAGAGGAGGAAGAGGAGGGCGAGGCCCAGGCTGTAGAGGTTGGGTGTGTCCCCTTCACTGAAGAAGAGGTAGTGGTGTCTCTGCCTAATAATGCCTCACCCTGCCCTCTGGGGGAAACCCAAACCCCTACCCCCACACCCATTGTTCCCCCATAAACCTGCTGCAGTCTCCTGAACAGGGCCCCTCCGGGCCCTCGAGATGGTGCCCAATAAAGAAACACTAAATACCCCCGAGGTATCTTCTGGCTCGTCGGGGGACAGCAGCTTCCCCATATTAAAAAAAATTAACTGGGTCATTGGGTGGCGGTGAGAAGGAGGGCCATCCCACTCCCTCCCAAATCTTAGCACCGGACGTCCTGGTTCTAGGTCAGGAGCTCGTCCTGAGCTCCCCGGACGACCTGGTGCCGGGAGGAGAGCAGGCATCAGAACTGCCGCTGCCCTCTGACCCAAAATCTTTAGAGGAAACCAGAGAGGATCCCTCTGGCCTTGATCCTGGGGGTGGGATCGAGGTACAGGTGGAGCCAGCTGGCAGCTCCGAATCAGCCCCCGTACTCAATGCGGGGGAGGGGTCGGAAGCTGGAGGCGACGACCCGGAGGAGGACGGGGTGTCGGTGGTGAGCGCTGGGGATTACGCGGAGTCGATCTCAAGCGAGGCGGTGGATCCCCTGGTGCCCTCCACTGACTCCCCCCCTCATCCTCCCAAGGGAACTCCGGGACTTTTTGGCGAGTCATTGCGGTCGCCGAGACAGGGTTCAGTTGGCCTTGGACCGGTGGCATTCTTATCCGCTGGTGTTCTGGTCCACTCGAGGCTCTCAAGTCTCCCGAGTTGGATAGGAACGCTCGGCAGAGGGTCCAAATGTCTCTCGCTGGGCTCCTAAAGGAGAGGAAGGATTAAAAGTCCTCCCCTTTTTATTTAAGGTGACAGCTGTATGTACTTTTGACAATGAAGACAACTATAGCCTGGTCAGGTCCTTCGACTTGGTGAACATGTGGCGAAACCCATGCGGGGGTGGCTGCTTCTGCGGCTCCTACTGCCCTGTCATCCTTTCCGTCTCCTCACCAGGCCCCTAGGGGTGAAGAGCTACGCTCACCCTGAGATGACAGTCGAGGCCTGTGTGAAGGCTATGGCTGGGGTCGTCGGCCCCTCGGCCATTGTCGCGGCCTCGAAGTTGTACGGAAAGGCCATAGTTTTCCTGAGGTCCGAGCGGGAGGTGCACCTGGCCCTGCAGAAGGGGCTCACTGTGGGCGGGACTGTTCTGGCGGTGGATCCCCTTGAGGCCACCGCCCAGAGGATCATTATTTCTATCTGGTGAGTTCCTCCTCCCCCTCTGTAAACTGGGGGCGGTCAGGGCAGGAGTTGCACCAATCCCGCTCGGCCTCAAGGACTCGGCCCTCCGCCATGTGTACTCCTTCCGGCGCCAAGTATTCATCCGCTTGGCCCGGGAGGAGTGCCTGGAGGGGGCCTTTACTGTAAACCATGAGGGGACCGCCTACCAGGTGTTCTGGACTGCGGAGAGCATGTGGTGCCAGGCTTGTAAGGAAGTGAGGCATGTGAGGAAGAACTGCCCCCACCTCCAAGGCCGCGGATTCCATCCAAGTGGCCGCAGCTGGCACCGCCCCTCCTCCCCCCGCCACCACTCCATCTCCCTCCCCGCAAGGGGAAGTGTCACCAGCAGCCACTGTCATCTCGGCCGCCGGTGAGGCAGGGAGAGCCCCCGCGCCATAAGAAGGCACGGAGGAAGACCCGTAATCCAGGGGCAGCCCCTGAAACGCCCCAAACCCCCCCCGAACCACTCGGGTTTCGGAGCTGGAGCGATGGCTGGGGACACTGTGCAGCATCCACGAGGCAGAATGTATCATGGATAGCACATAGAGAGGTGGACATACTGCAGGTGAAAAGTCCACAGGCAGGAAGGGAAAGGGTGACCACCCATGCAGAGCAAGAGGACTAGGCAGACAGTGCAGGAATCTCCTGTGGCTATTCCCCTGCAAAACAGATATACCGCTTTGGATACTGTTGAGGGAAATGGCTACAGGGGAAATCAGCAACAGCCAAATTCGTTGCACCGCAGTGGATTTTGCTGCACGGGGGATGAGTAAAAAGTGTGGGAATGCAATAGTTATAGGGGATTCCATTGTAAGGGGAATAGATAGGTGTTTGTGGCTGCCTATGAGATCCAGGATGGTATGTTGCCTCCCTGGTGCTAGGGTCAAGGATGTCTCAGGACTACAGGACATTGAAGGGGGAGGTTGAACAGCCAGTGGTCATGGTACACATTGGTACAAATGACAGGGTTAAAAAAGGGATGAGGTCATATAGAAATGTAGGGAGCAGAATATAGGGAGTTAGGAAGTAATTTGAAGAGTAGGACCTCAAAAGGTAGTGATCTCAGGATTACTACCAGTGCCACGTGCTAGTCAGAGTAGACATTGCAGAATATATCGGATGAATACGTGGCTGAAGAGATGGTGAGAGGGTGATTCCTGGGACATTTTGACCAGCTCTGGGGTAGGTGGGACCAGTACAAAGTGGACAGGTTACACCTGGGCAGGACCGGGACTGATGTCCTAGGGGGAATATTTGAGAGTGTTTGGGGAGGGTTTAAAATAAAATGGCAGGGGGATGGGAACTTATGTAAAGGAGTCAGAGGAGGGGGAATCAAGGACAAGAACAAAAGACAGAAAGGGGAATAAGAAAAGTGATAGTCAGAGAAATCAAGGGCAAGAATCAAACATGGCTTCAGTGAGAAATAGTGGGAACAAGACAAGTAACGTTAAAAAGACAAACCTTAAGGCTTTGTGTCTTAACCTTAGGAGCATTCACAATAAAGTGGATGAATTAACTGTGCAAATAGATGTAAACAGGTATGATATAGTCAGGATTGCAGAGACATGGTTGCAAGGTGACCAGGGATGGGAACTGAACATCCAGGGGTATTCAGTATTTAGGAAGGACAGACAAAAGAAAAGGCGGTGGAGTTGAATTACTGGTTAAAGAGGAAATTAGCGCACTAGTGAGGAAAAGGTATTAGCTCTGACAATGTGGAATCTGTATGAGTGGAGCTGAGAAACAGGAGCAAACATTAGTGGGGGTTATGTATAGACCCCAAAGTGTAGTGGTGATGTTAGGAATGGCATTGAGCAGGAAATTAGAGACACATGCAATAAAGGAACATCTGTAATTATCGGTGACTTTAATCTACATATAGATTGGGAAAAATCAAATTAGTAACAATACCGTAGGAGGAGGAATTCCTGGAGTGTATACAGGATGGTTGTTTTGGACCAACTGGGAGGAGAACAGGCCATCCTAGACTGGGCATTGTGTAATGAGAAAGGAATAATTGACAATCTAGTTGCGGGGTCCCTTGGGGATGAGTGACCATTATAATAATAGAATTCTTCATCAAGATGGAGAGTGACGTAGCTGATTCTGTGACTCGGGTCCTGAATCTTAATAAACTACGATGGTATGAGGAGTGAGTTGCCTATGATGGATTGGGAAACGTTACTTAATAGGGATGACGGTGGATAGGCAATGGCAAACAAACATTCAAAGAGCCCATGGGTGATCTGCAACTATTGTTTATTCCTGTCTGGCACAAAAGTCAAACAGGGAAGGTGGCCAAATCATGGCTTACAAGGGAAATTAGAGTCGTATTAGATCCAAGGAAGAGGCAAACAAGTTGGCCAAAAAATACAACAGATCTGAGGATTGGGAGCAGTTTAGAATTCAGCAAAGGAGGACCGAGGGATTGACGAAGGAGAAGAGAAAGTCCGTGGGGAAAGATTGTGGGAACATAAGAACTGTAAAAGGTTTCTATAGTTATGTGAAGAGAAATGTAGGTCCCTTACAGTCAGAAACAGGAGAATTTATAATGGGGAACAAAGAAATGGCTGACCAACTACATACATACTTTGGTTCTGTCTTGACAAAGGAGGATACTAATAACATACCAGAAATGTTAGGGAACACAGGGTTTAGGAGAGGGAGGAACAGAAAGAAATCAGTATTAGTAGGGAAATGGTGTTGGAGAAATTGATGGGATTGAAGGCAGATAAATCCCCAGGGCCTGATCATCTACATTCCCAGATTACTTAACTGGCCCTAGAAATAGTGGGTGCATTGGTGGCCATCCTCCAAGATTCTATAGACTCTGGAACAGATCCTACAGATTGGTGGGTAGCTAACGTAACCCCACTATTTAAAAAGGGAGGCAGAGAGAAACCAGGGAATTATAGACCAGACTGCCTGATGTCAGTAGGTGGGGAAAATTCTAGAGTCCATTTCCAAAGCTTCAACGGCTGAGCACTTGAAAAACAGTGGCAAAATTTTACAGAGTCAGTGTGGATTTATGAAAGGGAAATCCTGCTTGACAAATCTACTGGAATTTTGCAAGGATGTAACTAGTGGAGTTGATGAGAAGCCAGCGGATGTGGTTTATTTGGACTTTCAGAAGGCCTTTGACAACGTCCCACATAAGAGATTGGCATGTAAAATTAAAGTGCATGGGATTGGGGTTAGTGTATTGAGATGGATAGAAAACTGTTTGGCAGATAGGAAACAGGAGGAATAAATAGCTCTTTTTCCCTTGAATGGCAGGCAGTGACTAGTGGGGTACCGCAGGGATCGGTGCTGGGACCCCGGTTATTCACAATATATATTAATGATTTAGATGAGGGAATTAAATGTAATATCTCCAAATTTGCAGATGACACAAAGCTGGGAGGGAGGGTGAGCTGTGAGGAGGATGCAGAGATGCTTCAGTGTGATTTGGACAAGCTGAGTGAGTGGGTAAATGCATGGCAAATGCAGTATGAAGTGAATAAACGTGAGGTTATACATATTGGTAGCAAAAACTGGAAGGCAGATTATCTGAATGACTATAAATCAAGAGAGGGGAATGTGCAATGAGATCTGGGTGTCCTTGTACACCAGTCGCTGAAGGTAAGCATGCAGGTACAGCAGGCGGTGAAGAAGGCAAATGGTATGTTGGCCTTCATAGAGGATTCGAGTACAGGAGCAGGGATGTCTTGCTGCAATTATACAGGGCCTTGGTGAGACCACACCTAGAACATTAGGCTGAATTTTCTGTTTGCCAGGTGGAGCTGACCCGATCGCTGGAGGCCACAGACCTGATTGCCATTGGGGCCGCACCGCCATTTTGTGTGGGTGGGTCAATTAAGGCCCCGCCCAGCGCATTTCCACTCCTGTGGAGAGCGGGACATTTAAAATTGCAGCGGGCACGTACAGACCACCAGGTCCCAATGGGGATCTGGCCATCTGCATAAAAAAGGCCAGGCAGCCTCCTTTAGGCTGATGACCATGGCCAGCTACAGGTGGTACCACAGGGGGCCAAGAGCAGGCCAGGCTGCAGAGTGTGGGCCACTGGGAGGGCCAATGTGCCCTCGCTTCTCTGATGCTTGCCTTGCTGTCCCTCGAGGAGGTGGCAGCATGGTGAGTGGCCCCGATTACCCAGGTTGGGAGGAGGGGGGCCCCACAAGATGAAGTGGGCTTGGGAGGCAGTGACCAAGGTGTTCAGTTCCAGGGATGTTGTGCACCGAACGTGGATCCAGTGTTACAAGAACTTCAGCAATTTGTTGTACTCTGGAAGGGTGAGTACCATGTTGGCCTTGGCCATTAAACCCAGCAGGTAGCTTTAGCCTTTGAGTAACCCCACCCCCCCCCCCCACCCATGTCTTAGTGTCATGAATGCACTGACTTATGTTGGACATTTGGCACACTGGGTGGTCAAGCAGATGGTCACCATGCTCACATCAGCCTTAGTGGTTGATAAGATGGATTCTCCCCAATGTGCTGGTCTTTGTCACACTTTAGTTTGGGGGCAGCCTGCAGGGGAGACAGCTAGACACATACTGAGAACTCCAACACACGTCTTATTGAGTGATGAGATGGAAGGGGAGTCTCAAGGTGTTGTGGCCAAGAGCCATCTGGTGCCCTCAGCGCCGCATCTAGTTGTGCCTCCTAGCCATGGGAGCTAAGACCCATGTGTTATTCAAAGTGATGGACGCAGAATGTGCCAAAGGTGAGGGTTGTTGGGGGGGGTGGGTGGGTTGGGAGCTGTCATACCATCTTTGTGGACAGGAGGCACTGGAGGCCTCAGATGGGCCACTGTGGTTGGGGTGCAGTGTGCACGTGCCGAGTACATGAGTGATCAGCCCCAATAAATGCTGTTCTGTTCTGCAGGAGAAAAGTGCACACACATACAAGTGTTCACGCACTCTTGACCAGCTTATGCTTCTCTTTTCCAGCCATTTTGAAGAGCAGGCCCTGGAGTTGGAAACCTGCCCTGCGTCCAGGTCAGCAGGTGTCAGCGAGGCTGGGGTCCAGCGGCCAGGTATTTGAGGCCCACAGTCCCATCCACTCTGTCTCCCCACCATCCAAAGCACTGATGGTTGCTGCAATCGTTAATGCAGCAACACTGCTCATTCACAGACTGATACAGTCAGACGTGTGGGTCATACACAAAGGTCCCTTGGCCCCTTGAGGATGCACGTCTCTAGCACCTTCCAAAGTTGCCTTATTCCATTTCTGACACTATCCCCATGGCCTGACATGCCATGGCATCGCTGGTGCACATCCAAATACTTATTGGATCTTAGAAGGGTTTATGCTTCCACCACCCTATCAGCCACTGTGTCCAACATTACTCTGTCCAAGAATTCTTCATTACCTCACCTGACAACCTCATGCCCCTTGCCTTAAATAAATGCCACCACATTAGTCATCCCTCTGCCAAGGGGAAATGTTGTCTTCTGTCCACCTGGTCTATGCCCCTCATAACAGCATGAAGGTCAATAATGAGACCTGTCAATCTCCTGTGCTCCACTGCAAATGTGGCAAGTGTTTGTAATGTTTTCTCATAACTCCAACTCTCCAGGACAGCATGCATCCTGGTCAGGAACCTCTGAACTCTCCTCACTCCAATCCCATCCCTACATGAAGTGCAGGTCACAACTGAACGCAGAAGTGTAGCTGTGGCCTCGACAGTGTTTTCTGCACTTGTAACATGACCTCCCTTTTCCTACATTCTATTCCTCGGCTGATAAAGGCAAGTCTGGCTTTTACTTTGTTAAATGCCTTATATTTCTATTCTGTTACCTTAACGGCCCTGTTGACACACCCAGCAAGTTCCCAGTAATCATCCTTACTTCCCATGGCCCTACCATTTCTCGTGTGTTCCTGGACCTTGTTTGTTTGCCCAATTGCTTAAACAAACACTTGTCCACATAACATTCTATGTGGCATTCCTTGGGCCATCTGACCAGCCTGTCTGTATCCACCTGTAATGTTTGGGCCTCCTCTTTACTATTTACCACCACACCAATGTTCATCTCCTTAGGTTCTTGAAGGTCGAGTGCATTATGAGCCTGTGGGGGAAAGGGTTGCAGTGTGTGTCACTGTGTCCATGCCGACTGATCCAGTCTCCTTGTTGTTAGTTTCAGTATCACCAGAGCACAGCTGCAATGAGGATGTCCAGAGTCCCCCTACTTGACCTGAGGGGTGTCAATTGTCACAAACGTCACACCATTGCAGAAAGGCAGGTACCAGCGTAGCAACTACCACTTCGGTGGGAATTGTAACATCGGCTAGTGTCCTAGGGCACAGTGGAGAAGGCACTTGACAATCGCTGGAGGTGATGGCACAGATGGAGTGCCGATGGCACCAGCAGCCGGAGGACTGCAGGAGACCAGGCATATGCTGAGTCTGGCTGTGATGTGCCTTTGGAGATGTCTGCCATGCAGCAACTGCAGGAAAAGCAGCCCTGCACACAGGAGTATCTGGCAGGGTAGCATGAGGGTGTGTTTCAGTTGGTCTCTGTGGTGGAGGAATCCAGGCAGAGTGTCAGTGATGGCAGGAACCTCAGGACAGAGCTTCTGGCTTCCTCCAGTGAGAGATTGGCAACTCTCATGGAGGGGCTTCCAGCAGAATAATCAGCTTCTGCTGAGGTTATGCTCAGACCTGCAAGCTCTCTCAATGCTACTGGTCACAGTTGGTCAGTCGCAATGTGGGAGATTTTCTGGGCACCAAGTGTTCCAGCTCAGTGCCCATCCATCTGTGGTGAGCAGGGAGGTCCAATGTGACCTCACAGCTCAGCAGCTGCCTGTTGTCTCCGCGAGCTCCTCTCAGGGCGCTCCAGACGAGGGCAGCAGCTCCTCTGCCAGTGATCATTGCATCCATTGAGATTGTGACAATTGGGGAGGTGCCAGTTCTGGAATTGGCCACACCCTCCCAGGCGGGGACAGCACAGGCTCCACGGGCCAGAGGACACCCAAGGTCATTGAGGCCAACAGGACCAGAGTCAGCAGTCTGGCTCACAAACCACTCCAAGCGATGGGGCGGTACCAAGAGGTAGCACCCATAAACGTAAGCATAAGGCACGTTAGCTGCTCCACGGGTTTGTCACTGGTGATTTTCTGTTGCGCCGAGATTAGGGGAATTTTTATTTTTTAACATTGGAACAATATTGATTAATTTTGTTGCACCATATGATGGATGGAAATAAAATCCACGTGTGTTAACATAGCTGAGGGTGGCTCCTCTGTGCTGCATTTGTTAGTTTCACAGATTTGTGAGTGGACATTGATGTTTCTGTACTAAGCCCTTAGTTGCAGCTGATGAGGTGGAAGATGTAGCACCTAAGTGCCACATGTGGAAAGTTCCAGGCAATGCTGGTCCTGCAGATCCATGTGTGTGTGGAGCTAGCTGATGGTTTGTTGGATTAAATTGTCCCGGTGTCCCTGCCTCCTTGGTGTAGTAGCGGGTCAGCGTGCTGCCCCTCATCATCACCCTGTGCTTCCTCATCCTCTGAGCCACTGCTGGATTCATCATGTGCAGCCTCATCCAGGGTGTCAACCTCTTCATCGTCAACTGTGTCTCCCCTTTCCAGCTCAAGATTGTGGAGAGAACAGCATGCTCCCACTATCAGTGACATGAGCAGTCCAGTCATCGGAAGCGCATCAAGAAGATCGATGTCTCTCTCGACCACAGCCCTTGTGGTGCAGAGGCTCCTTTTGTACCGCTGCTCAGCTTTAGTTCTAGGATGGTGGAGAGGTGTCATGAGCCACCATGAGGGGAGAGCCCTCGTCACCCATCCAGCCGAGCCAAAGCAGAGGAGCACTGACACCTGGGAGTGTCTGAGGATGTAGGCATTGTGGGAGCTGACTAGGTACCTTGCACAGACTTGCAGAAACTGCATCCTGTGATCACACTCTATCTGCACGTTCATGGAGTGGAAGCCCTTCCTGTTGACAAAGGCACCGGGCTCACCTGCTGGCACCTTGATGGCCACATGTGTACAGTCTATAGCACCCTGGACACTGGAGAAGCCAGCAATGGCCGTGAAGCCTCTGGCTCACTGTCTGACTGGTCTAGTGGCAGCAGAAGTGGATGAAGGTCAATGCCCATCTGAACAGAGCGTCTGTAACCTGCTTGACACAAGTGTGGACAGCTGATTGGGAGACACAGCAAAGATCACCAACCGAGCCCTGGAAGGAGCTAGAGGTATAGAAGCAGAGGCTAACTGAGCTTCAGAGCTGCTGGCATGAAATGTCCACCCAGTTAGGGAAGATCACAGGGTAATATAATCTGCCAGGTATAGTTGACTGTTTCCCTTGACAGTCAGAGCCTCCTTTGGCACTGCACCTCAGTCATATTGAGGTAGCTGCTTCTCTGCCTGTAAACCCTGGCAGGATAGCAGTGTCTTCTGTGGCCTCTTCCACCTTGGATACCTCTTGACCCTGCACCCCTTGTGCCTATCCTCCCAAAGGTGGCTCCACTGGAGGCTGATTGAGGAGAAAGGGAGGGCTAGAATAAGGAGAGGCCAGGAGTGGACAGAGGAGCTGCCTCCAGTGGAGAGATCAGAAACATATCCCCAGGCTAAATGGAGGCCTCTGGAAAGCTGCAGGTCCGAGAAAGATTACCGTCTGCAGACTGCTGAGCTGAAGCTTCCAAAGTACAGATAAAGCTGCTGGAATTGGTTCTGAATTGCTACAGATCACACAGCCAAGTTTAAAACACTTTCTGCAATAAATCCAAAATGAGGGAGGTAGTGAGGAGTGACTGAGAAGCATTCTGGGAGAAGTCAGCACAGTCACCGCAACTCAGAAGGGGATCGAGGACCCCCCCCACTGTCAAAGAACGGACTAGCCCCAAACATTATATTGCTGTCGTGTTTCAATCCCTCCATCCTCATCAAACCAAAGAGAGGAGAGGCAGTACCTTGAGTGCACCAGATCTGCAAGGGATACTCAATGGATTTTTATAAAAGCAGCCGACTGGTGAGTAGATCCTGGTGAGTTTTTTTTCCCCCAATCTATGCAAGTAATTCATTGCTTAATACTGAGGTAGGGGCTAAAAAAAGTATAGAGTAGTACCAAAAAAGTATAATTAGTCAAGAAACAAGGTTCCTAGCTAAAGTCTGAGCTAGTGTATTTTTTTTAAAGGGAATAACTAGCTTAAATTGAGAGGGACGTCATGGCAGGAGAACTCAGACCCGTGATATGTTCCTCCTGCAGGATGTGGGAAATGAGGGACGCTTCCAGCATCTGTGGTGACCATGTGTGCGGAAGGTGTGTCCAAATGCAGCTTCTCGTTTACTGGATTTCAGAGTTGGTGCTGCAGGTGGACTCACTGTGGAGCATCTGCGATGCTGAGCAAGTCATGGATATCACGTTTAGTGAGGTGGGAACACCACAGGTGAAGTTTACACAGGCAGAAAGGGAATGGATGACCATCAGGAGCAGTAAAAGACTCAGGAAGGTAGTTCAGGAGTCCCCTGTGGTCATCTCCCCCCTCAAACAGATATACCACTTTGGATACTGTTTTTTTGGGGGGAGGGGGGGCACGGTGGGGAATGGCTTCTCAGGGGAAAGCAGCAACAGCCAAGTTCACAGCACTGTGGGTGGCTCTGCTACTCAGAGGGGCAGGTGGAAATCAAATGGCAGGGCTTTAGTGATAGGGAATTCAGTAGTTAGGGGCACAGACAGACGCTTGTGGCCACAAATGTGAATCAAGGATGGTTTGTTGCCTCCCTGGTGCCAGGGTCCAGGATGTCACAGAGCAGCTGCAGGACATTCTGGGGAGGGAAGGTAAACAGCCAGTGGTCGTGGTACACATTGGTACCAACAACATAGGTAAAGTAAGGGATGAGGACCTGCATGCTCAGTACAGGAAGTTAGGAGATAAATTAAAATGCAGGACCTCAAATGTAGTAATCTCAGGATTGCTCCCAGTTCCATTTGCTAGCGAGAGCAGGAATTAGAGAATAGATCAAATGAACACATGGCTGGAGAGATGGTGTAGCTGGGAGGGATTCAGACCCTTGAAGTACTGAGACGGGTTCAGAGGAAGGTAGGACCTGTACAAATCAGACAGGCTGCACCCAGGCAGAGCTGGGACCAGTGTCCTTGCGGGGGCTTTTGCTAGTTCTGTTGGGGAGTATTTAAACTTGTGTGGCAGGGGGTTGGGATCCCAGGAGTAGGATCAGATAGGTCAGATTCAGATCAGAAAAATGGAGGTAGAACATTAGCCAGGGATGTTGTGATAGACATGGAGTTACAGGAGAAGCAAAGTTTACCAAGTGTCCAGCAAGGGAAATTGACAGGGTTAAACTGGTTATACTTCAATGCAAGGAGTATTACAAACAAGGTAGATGAGTTAAGGGCACAGGTAGACACATAGCAGCAGGATGTCATTGCTATAACAGACCTGGCTAAAGGAAGGACAAAACTGGGATTTTAATATCCCTGGCTTTAGAGTCTTCAGACACGATAGAGTGGGAGATAAAAAGGATGGGGTGCAGCACTAATGGTTAAAGAATCAGTTCCAGTTGTGGGAAGGGATGATATACTAAACAAACGAGGCTTTATGGATTGAGCTTAGAAATAATAAAAAAGGGTCAGTCACACTACTGGGAGTATAGTACAGACCCCCAAATAGTGAAAGGGAGATAGAACAACAAATATGTAGGAAAATTTCTGCTTGTAAGAACAAGGGGGCAATAATAGTAGGAGACTTCAACAGGGATTCAAACAATATAAGGGGCACCGAGGGAGAAAAATTCAAGCAGTGTGTCCAGGGAAATCTTTTCAACCAATTAGTGACAAACCCAATGAGAGGAGATCAAATTCTAGACCTAGTCTTGGGGAACGAAGAAGGGCAAGTGGGTGAAGTGACAGTTGGCACCCATATCAGGGACAGTGATCATAATTCAGTTAGATTTAGCATTACCATGGAAACGGACAGAGAAGGCAGGAGTAAAAGTCTTGAACTGGGGGAAGGCAAATGTTGCCGAAATGAGAAGGGATTGGCTGAGGTGGACTGGACAGCACTGCTGGGGGATAAAGCAGTGGAAAACCAGTGGGAAGCACTAAAAAGCAAGATTCTAATTTTACAAAGTAAACATGTCCCCAACAAAAATAAGAGTGGTCCTGTCAAATCTAAACCCCCTGGTTGTCTAGAAGAATACAGGGGAATATCAAACAGAAAAAGAAAGTGTACGATAGGCACAAAGAACTAAGCACTGCAGGTAGCCTAGACAAATATAGGAAGCACAGGGAGGAAGTAAAAGAGGAAATAAGGAAATCAAAGAGGGCATGAAAAGAGATTAGCAAGTAAAGTTAAAGATAACCCAAAGATGTTTTACCAATACATTAATGCCAAAAGGTTAGTTAAGGAAAAAGTGGGACCTATCACAGATGAAGATGGAAACTTGTGTGTAGAGGCAGAGGCTGTGGGAAGGGTTTTGAATGAATATTTTGTCTCCATGTTTAGAAAGGAAGGATCTAGATATAGTCCAGGAGTGACACTACGAGATATTGGACGGGCTAGTCAAAGAGAGAGGAAGTACTCGAAGGGTTGAAATCCTTGAAAGTTGAGAAGTCACCAGGGCCAGAAGGATTGTTTCTGAGGCTGCTGAAGGAAGTCAGGGAGGAGATAGCAGATGCTCGGAGGATGATTTTCCAATCATCTTCACTAGAGACAAGGGAGGTACCAGAGCACTGGAGAAATGCAAACGTAGTTCCATTGTTTAAAAAAGGATCAAAGGAAATTCCAAACAATGATAGACCAGTTAGTTTTACATCGGTGGTGAGCAGATTAGTAGAATCAATCCTGAGAGATAGGATTAACTGTCATGTGGAAAGGCATGGACTAGTCAGGGATGGTCAGCATGGATTTGTTAAAGGAAGGTCTTGCCTCACAAATTTGATTGAATTCTTTTGAGGAAGTGACAAGAAGGGTTCAAGGTTGTACAGTGGATGTGAACATGGATTTTAGCAAGGCATTTGACAAGGTCCCACATGGCAGATTGGCCAGTTAAAAGCCCATGGGATTCAGGGTAATGTGGCAAAATGGATAAGGTTGGCTTTGTAACAGGATACAAAGGGTAATGGGCGATGGATGCCCTTGCAAATGGAAAGTTGTCTCCAGTGGTTTTCCACAGGGCTGAGTGTTGGGACCCTTGCTGTTTGTTATATATTAACGATTTGGATATGAATGTGGGGGGCACGATGGGGAAATTTGCAGATGACACAGATTGGCTGAGTAGTGGATAGTGTAGAGGATAGCCATAATCTCCAAAACAATATATGGGGTGGAGTGTGCGGTAAAGTGGCAGATGGATTTTATCATTGAGAAGTGTGAGGTTATACATTTCAGGGACGTCGAACAGTTGCAGGGATTACACAATATAAGGGGTAGATGAAGTGAGAGATCTTGGCGTACAAGTACACAGCTCCCTGAAGGTAGTTCCAGTAGACAAGGTTGTAAAGAAGGCATATGGAATGCTCACCTTCATTGGCGGAGGTATAGAATATAAAAATAAGGATCTGATGTTGGAATTGTATAAAACACTAGTGAGGAGACAACTGGAGTATTGTGCACATTTATGGTCACATTACAGGAAGGACGTAATAGCTCTGGAGAGTGTGCAGAAGAGGTTTACAAGAACGTTGCCAAGGTTAGGAAACTGTAGCTACGAAGAGAGATTGGATAGGTTGGGGTTATTTTCCTTAGAGCAAAGGTGGCTGAGAGGTGACTTTACTGAAATGTACAAAATTATGAGGGAATAGATAGAGTGGACAGGATAAAATTGTTTCCCTTGGAGAATTCTAGAACCAGGGGACACAGATTCATTGTAAGTGGCAGAAGGTGCAGGGCAGACATGAGGAAGAAGCTTTTTTAAAAAAACTCAGGGTAGTGGGTGTGTGGAAATTGCTGCCCAAGTTGGTGGTAGAGGCAGAAACTCAACTCTTAATAAGTACCTGGATCTGCACCTTAAGTGCTGTAAGCTGCAGGGCTATGGGCCGGGTGCAGGAACGTGGGATTAGAAAGGGCACCTGGGTGTCCTCAGGCTGGCATGGGAAAGATGGGCCGAATAGTCTCCTTCTGTGCTGTAACCTATGGTTCTATATATTTCACATAAACACCCCCACTGAGGCCACATATCCCGTCTGTGGAGGAGTTTTGTTAAGAAGCCGCCTGCCCGTTGGCCGAGCTGAAGATCACACAGGCTCCTCAAAATCAGCATTAATTGCTGAGTTAAGGGCCTTAACAAGCCCTTCAGTTAATAGTGGACGCACGTCACACTTAGTGCCCCCGCCCAGCTAAATATCGCTATGGCGCGCAGTGACGTTGGGACACTCGCCCGACATCACCTCGCACCATTTTAAACACTGACATGCAGGGCCCGGCCCCTCACACATCCCTCTGAAAATTCTGTCCCTAGATTGTGGAATTGTTCCAGTGGGTTATAAAGTTGCAAAAGTAACTCCTCTGTTCAAGAAAGGAGGGAGGAAGACAAATCAGGAAACCATGGGCAGAATTCTCGGCTCGGCGATCCAGAAAGGGTCTCTTGTGGATGAGTCCATGAGGAGCATGAACACTTAATCCTCATGTCCGAGCACACTGCCTCCTCCATTGAGATACTCATGGAGGCAGGTCCAAGTGTTCCTGGTGTTTTTCTTAAACCTGCAACCTCTCTCAGGCATTGACCTCACATGGTCCATGCCAGTGTGGGAGATGGACGAGGCACCCATTATCTTACCTAGGTGAGTATCCATCCACACATCGTGAGCAGGGAGGTCCAGGGCCATCGTGAGATTGCTTGTCATCTCTATAGGCTCATCTGAGGGCACACGATGACAGCAGCAGCTCCTCTGCCAATGACTGTGGCATCTGATGAGGCTGTGATGACTGGGGAGATGCCAGCCATGGCACTGGCCACTCCCAGCACAAGCTCCACTGGCCAGAGGATGACCAGCAACATTGTCAAAGCCAACAGGACAGTCAGCAGGCTGTCTCCAATGTCAGTGCCAGCCAGAAGGAGTGGCACCATGAGCATAAGAGGGACAGGTCACAAGTCATTGTTCATTTGTTTGGTTTATCTTTATTGGTCTGGGAATGAAAACCAGGTTAAATTTTTTTTGATAGTCAAAATGAGATAAATGTTATTTCTTTCATCATGTCTTGAGTATGCTCCAGCTTTACTTTTGGTCCAGGGTACACCAGTATGTAATGCTGGACGTGAGTGGCTCTGAACTTTATTGCACAGGCACTGAGTGAACTTTGGGTACAAATTAAAAGGACATTTCAGATATCTGGAAGGGAGGCAGCAGCCCTGGTTTACAGTTGCAGCTGATCTTTGGCAGCCGAGCTGAACCAAGCATTGGATCAAGGTGTCCCTGCCTCCCTGGAGTTTACCAAATGTCTGCCTCCACACCCTCAGCATTCTCCTCATGATGCTCCTCTTCTGACTCACTACTGTACTCATCTGTGGCCTCAGCAGCTGCATCAAGATCCTCTTCCTCCAGTGAGTGGGCCCACACCCTGCCAGTGCCAGATTGTGGTTGCATGATGGGCTCACCAGTGACACCCACTCTAGTGCACCCCATGGACAGTCCAGGCATCGGAAGCACACCTTAAGACCTATGGTCCTCTCTCCCACCACACTTATGGGGGCTTGACTCCTTTTGTAAGATTTCTCGGCCTCGGTTTTTAGGGCAGTGGCACGGTGTCATGAGCCACCTCTTCAAACAGATAGTCCTGGTCACTCTGCAGCCATCCATCTGGTTGGGCTGGAGCCTGAAGAGCCTCAGGATATAAAAGTGTCATGGGAGCTACTAGGGTACCGTGTACAGACTTAAAGAAACTGCATCCTGTGATCACACACTATCTGCACGTTCATGGAGTGGGAGACCTTCCTGTTGACGAAGGCACCGGGCTCACCTCCTGGCGCCTTGATGGCCACATGTGTACAGTCTATAGCACCCTGGACATGGGAGAACACAGCCATCATTGCAAAGCCTCTGGCTTGTTAAGCCTGGCTGGCCTCATCTGTATGGAAATGAAGGAAAGTCAATGCCTGCCTGAGCAGAGTATCAGTCACCAGCTTGACAACTGTGGACAGCTGATTGGGTGATCTGTGTGGAGTCTCCCACTGAGCCCTGGAAAGAGCTGTTAGCATAGATATTGAGGGCCACTGATCTTCAGAGACACTGGCATCGGGGTGTCCATCCACAGTCTGAGCCCACAGGCCCAATCAATCATCAGGCAAACTGAGGTCATGGTCTCCCTCAAGAGGCAGAGCCTCCTTCAGCATTGCACCTCTAACATCTTGAGGTAGCTACATCACTGCCTGTAAACCTTGGCAACAGGATAGTGGTGTCTTCTGTGGCCCTTCTGCCTTGGACTACCTGCTGTTCCTGTGCCTGTCCTCCCACAGGTCCCTCCCCTGGAAGCTGCATTGGGACACCTGGCCTCATCTCCCT
Organism: Isurus oxyrinchus; assembly: GCA_026770705.1. Taxonomy (NCBI): domain Eukaryota; kingdom Metazoa; phylum Chordata; class Chondrichthyes; order Lamniformes; family Lamnidae; genus Isurus; species Isurus oxyrinchus. Next base: position 45,861,610 of record JANJGN010000023.1, read on the forward strand.
TCTGCTCCTCTTCCTCAGGAGGTACCACCAGAGAGCACAATCCCCATTACTAGGGTAACAGAAGGCTCTGTTGGTGGAAACGTCCATACTATGAATCCCCCGGGGGCCTTGGAGGCACCAAGCAGTCCTGAAATGAAGTCTGAAAATGTTAAGAGTGAAGCCCTGAACAGAGATGCTTCTGCCAAGTACCAATAAGTCACCAGCAGCAAACTCTATACCAAACTCTCTCCACTACTGACACTGGGAATGCTGCTCACCCCTTTATCCCACCTGTGGATGAGGTTTGGAAAATATCAGCTGGCCGCCTGTTTGTTTTGCTCGTGCGATGTGAGAAACTGCACAGGTAATGACAAAGAAATCACTGTCCGTTGGCTTTTTAATGGCCTTAAGTGGCCAATACAGTTCAGCAGCTACTGACTGAAATATTGCATGGAGTGTGAGATAACATCAGGCTGCTCACCCAAATCAGGTCTGGCATGTGCCCACCTGTGGGATGCAAAATCCTGCTCCAGGATAAACAGGGTGTGTGGGATGAAAGTCCCTCCCCTGGCTGGAAGAAGCCAGAGTAGAGAATGGAAAGGCAACAGGAACAGGCTGACCTATGTAGACCCCAAAACACTTATTTGGTTCCCACCCTTACTGAAAGGCAAATTTAGGCAAGTGATGGACAACTTCCTGAAAGATTTGAGAAGCCCTGACAAGGCTTCACTTGGAAGCTGCCAGTAAGTTGGTCAGATGCATCTCACAGGCTCCTAGCTGTTAACATCCTCATGGGTAGTACCACTCCTGTGATTGGGATGGGGGTGAAGGGGAAGATCAATGCTCAACATCTTCATCCAGACATCATTGTCCAGAACCTGTACATGCCTCTACCGGAGGGAGAGAATCTCCAGAAGTTCAGTCCCTCTGATCAAACCCCCATTGGGGAGTGAGATAATACCCAAAATGTCAGAACGTGAGTGCCTAATGAATGTTGTGACAGTTTTTAAACACTGTCAAACATTGACTTAGCTACTCCTGGAAAGGTCTGATCACTTAGAAACATCATTGGCAGAATTTTGCCCTTAATGGGTGGGCCTGACTGACTGGGCAGCAGGTGGGCAGCCAATTGCCATCCCCAAAACAGGCCTGCCGCTATTTTGTGGGTGGGCCAATTAAGGCCAATCCAGCAGGTTAGTGACTCCTGTGGATAACGGGAAAATAGTCACAGGGTGGGCGTGCTCAGACTGCCAGACCCAATGAGGAGCTGACAGTCTGTATAAAGAGTGGCCAGACAGCCTGCTTGAGGCAGTGCACCATGGCCACTCATGGAGAGGGACGGAGGAGCGGGTGGATAGCATGATGTTTGAGGGGGGGGGGGGGGGGGGGTTTGAGGCTACAGGAGAGGCCAGTGGGGGGACACTGTGCCCCCTGATTTTCAGATGCATACATTGCTGTCCTCCTTGAAGAGGTGTCTATCAATTGGCATATGCTCTATCCGGAGGATAGGAGGAGGAGGGCCCCCCCATGTCACCAGCCAGGCATTGGAGGAGGTTGGCAATACTGTCAGTGCCCATGATGTGCAGCACACTGGCACCCATTGCAGAAAAAGATTCAATGATTTGCTGCACTCTGGACGGTTGAGTACCATGTCAGTCTTGGCCATTTGACCCAGAAGGCAGCCTTAGCCTGAGCCCCCACCATGTCTTGCTGTCATTACTGCAGAGGGCATCTGGCACACGGTGGGCAAATGGGTACTGATCATGCTTAGATCAGCCTTAGTGGTTGGGAAGATGGGTTCTCCCTGCAGCATATGTTGGTGTTTGTGGCATTTGTGTAGTCTGGGGGCAACCTGCAGGGGAGGCAGCTAGACACATACTCAGAACTCCAACACATGTCTTATTGATGGTAAAGAGATGGTGCAAGGGGAGCCTCAAGGTGTTTTGGCCAAGTGGCATCTGCACCCACCTAGTTGCACCTCCTTGCCATGGGCACCAAGACCCATGTGCTAGTCAAAAGTGCTGGCTGCTGAATGTGTCCAAGGTGGCCATTGGGGGAAAGGGTTTGGGACCAATCGCTAGTGTGGGCAGAGGCTGCTGGAGGCCTCATATGTGCCACTGTGGTTGGGGTGGGGTGCAGCATACACATGAGTGAGCAGTCTCAATAAATCCTGTTTTGCAGGCAAAAAGTCACAATGCCCAGAAACACCAGAGTACTAGAGTTGGGCGCTCCCTCCTAAGTGTGTGAGGCGCTGGAGAAGAGCAGGCCATGGGGCTGGGCAGGAGGCAGGAGCCCAAGGCGTGGCGAGACTGGGGTCCAGCAGCCAGGTATTTGAGGTCCACAGTCCCATCCACTGTCTGCCCACCTTCCAAACTGATGGTTGCTGCAATTGTTAATGCTGCAACACTGTTCACTGACTGAGACACTGCCATGTGGGCCATACACACAAAGGTCCCTCGTGCCCTTGAGGATTTGTGTCTTCACCACCTTCCAAAGTCACCTCATACCATTTGTGACCACTATCACCATGGTCTAACATACCATTAGATCACTGCTGCACAGCCAAGAGTTATTGCATCTTAGGGGGTTTGGGACCTCCTGCAGCCTTTCAGCCAGTGCGCCCCATATTACTTTGTCCAAAAGGTCCTCAGCACCTCAGCTGTGACCCTCATGGCACTCAACTTAGATAAATGCCACCATGTTACTCATCCCTGTGCCAAAGGGAAATGTTACCACCTGGTCTATGCCACTTGTTATGGAATGAAGGTCAATAATGTGACCTCTCAATCTCCTGTGATCCATGGCAAAAAGTTTACAAGTGTTTGCGATATTTCCTCAGCCCCACAACTATCCAGGCCACAATGCATCCAGGTCAGGTACCTCTCCACTATCCCCACTCCAATGGTTCATAACAAGCCATGTGGCATTCCTGAGGCCATCTGATCTGGGGTCCTCTTGACTCTTTCCCACCTCACCAATGTTCGTCTCCTTAGGATGACGTGCCTCTGGAGTTGTCACCAATGCAGCAACGGCAGGATAAGCAGCAGGAAGGGCATTTGCATCTGGCAGGGTTGCATGAGTGAATGCCTCAGTTGCTCTCTGCAATGCAGGAGTCCAGGCAGAGTGCACGTGATGGTTTGACCCTCAGGGAAGAGCAGCAGGCTTCCTCCAATGAGAGATTGGTGACTCAGAGTGGCTTCAATCGAATGGAATCATTTATGATTAGGATATGCTCTGACCTGCAAGCCTTCAGTGGTACAGGCCATGGGTGGTCATTCCCAAAGTGGGAAATGTTTTGGGCACCTAGTATTAGCGCTCAGTGCCCATGCATCAGTGTTGAGCAGCAAGGTTGAAAGGGACCTCATGTTGGCACAGCAGCAGACTGTTGTCACTGTGAGCTCCTCCCAGGGTGCCCCAGATGAAGGCAGCAGCTCCTCTGTCCCTCTGCCAGTCATCATTGCTTCCATTGAGGCTGTGACATCTGGGGAGGTGCCAGTTCTGGAACTGGCCACTCCCTCCCAGGCAGGGCCATCACAGGCTTCAAGGGCCAGAGGACACCTGCCAAGGTCATCGAGGCCAACAGGACAGCAGAGTCAGCAGGCTGGCTCACAAACCACTGAGCGATGGGGCGATACCTAGACGTAGCACCCACAAACCTAAGCATAAGTCACGTTAGGCACTCCCTGGGTATGTCACTGGTGATCGTCTGTTGGCTCTAGAATAGGGAACAAAATTCTTATTGGAATGGAGAAGAATGTGTACTTTTTATGGACATAATAAAGTTCACTTTTCTGACCATGGCTGAGGGTGTTTCCTTTGTGGTGCATTTCTCTTTCTCAGACATGAGTGAGTGTTTGAGTGAACATTGATGTTTCTGTACTAAGCCCTTAGTTGCAGCTGATGAGGTGGAAGATGTAGCACCTAAGTGCCACTTATGGAAGCGCCAGGCAATGCTGGTCCTGCTGATCCATGTGTGTGGAGCTAGCTGTAGATCGTTTGGATTAAGGTGTCCCTGCCTCCTTGGTGTAATAGCAGGTCAGTGTGCTGTCCCTCATCATCGCCCTGTGCTTCCTCATCCTCTGAGCCACTGCTGGATTCATGTGTAGCCACATCCAGGGTGTTAAAGTCAGCGTCAACTGCATCCCCCTTTCCAAGATAGTGGTAGCATGCTGTGCTCTGCACAGAGACAATCTGGAGAGTGTCCCGAGCAGTCCAAGGAACAGAAGCACATCTTAAAATGAATGGCTGTCCACCACAGCCCTTGTGGTGCCGTGGCTCCTATTGTACCACTGCTCAGCTTCTGTTCTTGGATGAGAGAGATGCGTAATGAGCCACCTTCGCAGGGGATACCCCTTGTCACCCAGCAGCCAAGCATCCAGGCAAGCTGGAATACTGATGAGCCCCAGAACCTGGGAGTGTCTGAGGATGTAGGCATTGTGGTAGCTGCATGAATACCTTGTATAGACTTGTAGAATCTGCATCCTATGATCACACTATCTGCACGTTCATGGAGTGGAAGCCTTTCCTGTTGACGAAGGCACCGGGCTTACCTTCTGGTGCCTTGATGGCCACATGTGTACAGTCTATAGCACCCTGGACACAGGGGAAGCCAGCAATGGCCACGAAGCCTCTGGCTCACTGTGGGCCTAACTTGCCTGGTCACAGCAGAAGTGGATGAAGGTCAATGCACGTCTGAACAGAGTGTCTGTAACCTGCTTGACACAAGTGTGGACAGCTGATTAGGAGACACTGCAATTATCACCCGAGTCCTGTGAGGAGCCAGATGCATAGAAGTTGAGGTGCAATTGAGCGCTTCAGAGCTGCTGGCATGGGGTGTCCACCCACAGATTTAGGGGAAATCTCAAGGCCAATCATCTGACAGATATAGTTGACCGTTTCCCTTGATAGACAGAGCCTCCTTTGGCACTGCACCTCAAGTCATATTGAGGTAGCTGCTTCACCACCTGTATACCCTGGCAGCAGGGTAGTGGTGTCTAAGGCCCCTTCCACCTTGGACAACCTCTTGGCCCTGTGCCCTTTGAGCCTGGGCCTAGCCTCCCAAATGTGGCTCACCTGGAAGTTGATTATCCACTCCTGGCCTCCACCTTATTCTATCCCTCCCTCAAGAGGAGCTGCCTCCAGTGGAGATGTCAGAACCCATACCCAGGCTAAATGGAGGCCTCTGGAAAGTTGCAGGCCCAAGAAAGATTCCTGTCTGCAGACTGGTTTCAAAGTTCATAAGAAGCTCTTGGAAATCAATGTGAACGGTTGGCAATCACAGGCAAGTTTAAAACACTTTCTGCATTAAATACTTCATGAAAAACATGAACAACCCCTCTGAGCCCACATATCCCACCACTGCCTGAGTTTTAATAAAAATCTCATACCCGCCTGCCCGTTCGGCCCATGCACCGAGCCGAAGGTCACACGGGCCCCTCAAAATCCTGGACAATTGGCAAGTCAAGGACCTTAATGAGGCCTTTAATTAATGGCAGGTACGTGTCCCACTGAGTGAAATATGGCGATGCCGCACGCTGATGACAGGACGCTCGCCTGACATTTTAAGCACTGACGTGTGGGCTCTGCCATCCCCACATCACCCAGGAAATTCTGCCCCATGAGATATTCTGGGCAAAATAACAGGAAGAGAAGAATTAAAAGACAATTGGGATCTTGACAATTATTTTACAAGATATGGTCAAGCATCAAGAATCTCATTGAGGTCTTTATAACTATGGAAGCTTCTGATAAGAATGGACAGAGCAAAAAAGGTTTCCTCTTGCTGGGAAGAGCAAACTAGAGGCCATCAATACAAGTTAGTCACCAAGCAATCCAGAAGGAATTTCAGAAACTTCTACCTACAGAAAGTGGAACTCACTACCACAGAGTGAGTGAAGTGCATTGTATAGATACATTGAAGGGAAAACTGGAAAAGTACAAGGGAGAAGGAAATAGATGGCCATGGTAGATTCAGGAGGAGACATGAGGAAGTTCAAGTGGAGCACAAACACCAGCATGGACTGGCAGCTTACCCTGTCTTGCAAGGTGGTACAACCCCAGTCCCTGTTCCGCACAGAAAACAGAAGGGCTACTCCAAGTTGCATTAACACAAACCAGGACATGTGGACTGAGTAAATGGCATTTAGTGGTGTCAGGCCTCTCAGTGCATTCAGATTGTCCTTACAACATGTCAGAACATGCTGTCTCTGACTGTGGGTTTAAAATCAGACCACATTGAATTTAACCTCTGGAGAGCAATGCCCAGTATCATAAGGAAGGTGATTGTCTCACCACAACACCAGCAGCACCAGCAGTGACAATCTGTTGTTGCATCAACACTTAATAGGCCTGGGTGGAATAAGTGTTTGAGTGAGGATTCTGATAAATCTATAGTCAGATGATCAGCTGGCTATTAATGTAAAAGGATAAACTTTTGTCCTATTCCCCTGCACACATTCTCTTTTCAGATAGCCATCCAATTCCTTTTTGAATACGTTCATCAAACCTGCCTTCGTCACTCTCCAATAAAAAAAATCTCTTCTTCATCACTTACTCCTTTGGCCAATTATTTTGAATTGGTGCCCCCTCGTTCTTGATGCTGAGTGGGAACAGTTTCTCACTGTTTTTTGTCCATACCCCTCAGGATCTTAAATACCTCTATCAAGTTTCCTTTTTACAACTTCTCCAATCTATCCTCATGGCTCATTGAGAATATAATATTTTATGTTTTATTGATGGGGCTTTGAGTACAAAAGTAAAGGAGATCATGTTGAACTTGTATAGGACACTAGCTAGGCCTCATCTGGAGTACTGCATCTAGTTCTGGCTAACACTGAGGAAGGATCAAGGCATTGGAGGGAGTAGAGGAGATTCTCAAGCTTGATTCTGGGGTTGAATAACTGGAGCCATATAGTCAGCAACAAACTCCAAGAATGTGAAAGTCTTGTTGGAAATTAAGGTCTTCAGAAGAATCTTGTAGATGTCAGGGAAATTAAGACTTCATGGTTAATCTCAAATTTTAAAGCTGAACAAAGACCTTTTTAAAATGGCTGAAGCCATGTTAGTCTAGACCCATGAACAAAAGGAGCTACCTGGCTGTTTCACAGAAACTTATACTTCTGAAGAGGCCCTGAAAACCCTCTGGGCTGCAGGGACCAAAATCAACAATACATAGACCATCTGCATTTCATAAGCTAGGTCTGGCCAATTGGAGTCTATTCATCTGCTAGGATAAAGGACCCCCTCAACCTTCCTTTCAATTTTTAATTGTTGGAAGATTTAACCATCCTGGGAGCCCAGACAGGGGTGCACATTCTTGGTCAAAGGCACTGAAGAGGTGGGAGTCATGCGACATGAACCCCTGGTTGGTGGAACTAGTTACATTGCCTTGCTGTACTGCAAAGCTCAGTCTGCCATTTTAACATCCACAAGCGGCAGCACAGGAAAAAGGGGCTCCACCCAGATCAAATCCCTGGCCCCATCTCTATCATTTCTACTGGAAAGTCTGTACCATTGCCGACAAAATTGATTCAACTCTGCATCTCATCATGAAAGTCAATTCTACTGGAAAAGTGAATATACAGTAATTTTCAGTGCACCCAGCTCAGTGAAAGAATACACCATTGGACTTTGATTCTGGACACATGAAAACAATATTTCTGTCTTGTCCTCTTTGCTCTGTAAATCTCTCCTTCATCCCTCTTACTGTAGGAGGGAAGAGGAGGCAAAGCTGCTACCCTCCCTCACATTTGGGTGTGGAAATAAATGGAGGAACTTTCTTATCCCAAACTGACACGAAAATTAACCTAATAATTTTATTTCCAGTAATTGGATTAAAGAAATTATATAAAGGTCTCATTAAAATGAATCTACTCTATGTACACTGTTCTTGGGCAGGAACAAACAGTCAATTGTAAAAAAGGAGGAGCTTTGTTAATGCTAATATATCTGGTGTTTCTGGGTATTTTTTCTGTACAAACACTGCAGGTGGATTCTTCCAGGCCTGTCTGAAGCAGGAATAAAGACAGGAGGGGAAACTTTATTGTATGGGAGACAAAATTCAGATTCCTGGCAGCAGGTTCTTCTTTTAGTATTAAAGATAAAATAAACTTTCAGGCGAGTCGACCTTCCTAAAGGCGATGTTTGGGAAGCTCTTTTGCAGTTATTAGCACGTCATGCAAATTCCTTAACTCCAGCCCACCGTTATTACATCGTTGAAATCTTATTGGTAATGAGTGAGTGAGAGATATAAAGAAAAACAGGCCTTCCAAAACCTGGCCATAAGCAAGAGGTGTGCACCAGACAAGGTGGGCTACTTCCTGGATTCTCTGCAGAGTACACACGGCTTTATGCTTCTTAAACACTTCAGCAATGGCCTGGTTCCACCCATTATGAATCACAGCCTGGCAGATTAGGTTGTCATCCAAGGGAGGCAGCCTGTTCAGGATAAGGAGCCTCCCCAAGGGAGGCAGGGAGATCGGCTCACAGCTGGAACGCTGTCTGGGGCAGGCAGGAAGAGTGCCACATGAACTTCAAATGGTGCAACAAAATGTGTTGGGCAAGGATGGATCTAAAGGGCATGGTCAGTTAGTAAAAGGATCTCCAGGATCAAATACAGGCAACTGGGAAGCAGAGGGGACAGTGAGAGGAAGAAAGGGGGCAAGGGAGGGTGGGAGTTGCATGTTAAGATAAGGGAAAACAAATATTTTCATGAGGTGAGCTTGTGTAGGTGGTGAAATGGATAAGGGGCAGTATGAGGATCAAGCTGAGCTTGGGGAGTTTGACAGGGGTGGGCTCAGGTGGGAGAGCAGGAAAATCTGGTCGGGGGGTTTGGGGAGGTTTAATGTTGACAGTTGGGAGGGTAAGAAAAGCAACATCTATTGGTGATTGTGGGGGTGTGGGGTTAGAAGTTGACATGTCATAGGGGGAGAAGGGAGAGGATGGTGAAGTAATCAAAAGGGTAAGGTGCACCATTCTGACTCATGCAGTCCCTCGCTGATACTGTGCAGTAGAGGTGTGAATGGCCTCTGACCTGGCTCCACGAGTTCCTGTACTGCTTACATTCCCAAATGAATGTGAAGTCAAACAGAAGCCAGTAAAAAGCAGTACAACCTGCACTCTACTGGGTAATGAGCATTACAAATTATGCACCAGGACAGCACAAAGGCTCTCATGCTCTTGCCTCTCAACATTGAGATCCAGGTTGGGTGTGCTCACTTTCAGCAATGCTAAGCCATTAAGGAGTCTTCATTGCTCCAGGTGAATGATTGGGAGGCAGGGATACGTCTGGTGCCGACAATCGTAATTACTCTTCATGACTGGCTCTTTTTTTTTTTAAAAAAGGTTAGCTGGGGACTGCCAACCAGTCATCCACGAGGGCATTGGGGAGTTTACAGATGCTCTTTTCATGAAGCTATGAGTTTGTACCATTTACTACTGACCCAGGGAGCCAAGCTGCCTACACCATGGGATTTGCTTCTATTACAACATCCCCTCAGGTCCAAGAGGTCATCAGTTGCAAGAACATGGCAGTCCGAAACCTCCCAGGCCAATTCATCCAGGAAGGGATTTCACTCCAGATGTTCAAACTTGATCACAGGAGCCAATTCCTGCAGGTACACACCTGGTACCCTGTGTGAGCTCAAACACATTCTAAACAACTCCCAGGTCCCACAACTGTTCCCACCCCCATCTGATCTTCTGGAGGTACCCCAACAACCAGCTCCTGAAGACCTGGCTAATGACTCCAGTCCTGAATCCCCAAACTAATACTCAACGGCAGCACAATGCTACCCGTGAATCAACAAGAACCATTACTGGAGGAAACAATTGGTCTACTGAAGAGATTCCATTGCCTGTACCACTCCGTTAGCACAGTCCAGTACTCGTCTGACCATTTCACCAGGATCAAGATGGTCTGCTGTATTCTTCACAATTTAGCTGAGCGATAGGGCAAGGCATTACCAGAAGGGGAGATGGATGAGCCACATCTCAGACAAGGGGAACATGGAGATGCTGAAGGAGGAGTCTGATGATGCTGCCCAAGTCAAGACAGTTGAGAGATGTGGCAGACAGGCACCTGGAGAACCTAACAGCAAATTGACTTGAGGCTGAATGTGTTTATACTAATGTATGGTTACCCTCCAAGTAATGAGTCCACAATGGCGGAGAGGCCTTCCAGCCCTCCAAGAATTGATCAAACAGATGTGACAAAGTGTTTATATTTTTTGGCTTCAATAAAAGCAATGTTTTTACTCTTACACTAATGACCTCCTGCTTCTGTTTCTCATCCACTGGATTAGGGAGTTATGCAGGACTATATGGGGGCAGCACATATATCACTGATATGCAAAGGAATATTGTCTCTTTCGAGCTGGAGCTCATGTTCATCCTCTGCTCATTTTGGATTGGCAGCTGGCTGTGGTAAAGACAGTTGTTGCTGCTGCTGCCTAAGTTGCCTTGTACCAAAGGTTTAACACCAGGGTAAGAAGAGTGAGTGAGTATATTCTAAGGTAGTTGAATTATATCCAAAGTTGGAAACAACCCTCAAAGCTGAGTTCAGCTTTCACGACAAATTCTGTAAACAGAAAGAGGGAGGCTGACATCAAGCTTCATGATTGGGCTCATAATGCTTCCTAGGATGTCAGTTTCATTCTATTTGCTCATTCACAGCATGTGGGCATTAGAGGAAACAGCATTTATTGTACATCCCTAATGGCTCAAGGTGGCGACCCTCTAACTGCTGAGGTCCTGTGGGATGTTACTCAGCAACAATGAAAGAAAAGGGGTTATTTCAAAGTCAGCAGAGTGATAACAGCAGCATGGCTAAACATCAAATTGGGAATCCATCCACCCACCCAATGTATTCCCAAGGACCTTCTTTACCATTGGATGCAGCAGAACGTAGTATGGTGTGGGGCTATCCAAAACATAGGGCAATACATAATTGAGGTGACACCATGAAACCTGCTCAAGGAGACATTGCAGACAAACAATGTCCTGCAGATGTTCAAACAATGTTCTGTAAGGGGCATTCCACTTTTCATTCATGGGATGTGGACGTTGCTGGCTACAACATTTATTGCCCATCCCTAACTACTCTGGTGAACTGCCTTCTCAAACCACTGCAGTCCAAAACTATTTGAGGGTCTACACAATGCTTAGTGAGTCCTTGATGTCACATGCAGCTGAAGGTCACTCTTCTGAATTTCTATCCCTCAGGGTAGCAGAGATGGGCAGAGATCCACATGAACAATGATGGTGACCATCACCCTTCAAATACCACAATGGTGGAAAAATCAACAGCCTCATCAGATAGAAGAACTAATAGGTCAGATCATACCTAACTGCTGTGGTTACATTTACATGACATTGAAATCATTGACACTTGTGCACCCAATGTTCTTTAACCTTTTCCTATCACTACATCTTGCTCTCCCAACACCCACAGCTAAGCTGGAGGCCTCCTGCCAAACACTATCCTCAATTGCCTGGGGCTCTCCTTAACAAGTGCATCTTCCTCAACCTGACCTGCTGGAAGCAATGGAGTCTCTGGCAGAGGGAGGCAGCGTGGCCAGGCACCCTTAGTGTCCTGGGATGATTATCCCTTGTCTGGCTGTTTCTGCCTCTGTACAATGGAACCCCTCTCACGGCTTGAACTGATGGGGCGCTAGGAATGTTGAAGTGACCTGTCCCTGGCTCAAGTGACAGAATGAAGGGTTTCCCCACACATCCAGCATTTATTGATGTTCTGCTGGACCTGGTTGTCCATGGTGGCTACCACCTGTTCAAGGCAGACACACACTGGTAAGCCAGAACCAAGACAGAGAACTTGGACAGACTCCACCCTGCCACATGTTCCCCTGCTCATCTCAACACCCATCATGTCATTAATGGCAGATTCCAGAGGCTCATCTGTATGGTGCTCAGCAGGGGCCTCATCTCCAGCAGTCTCTGTCAGTGACCAAGGCCTTTACTTCCTCTGCCAGGTGAGGGCCCATGTCAGTGATATGATTAATGCCAGTAACTCTCCAGGGCAAAACTCCCAGCTCTCACCAAGGAAACAGAGTGCTGCTAAAAGGTCACTTTGCAAGCACATTTTAAATTGCATTCAGTTTGGGTGTTCCATGTTTGACCTAGATTTTCCCCCTCAAATCTGAGGGCGGAGGGGCATGTTAGTGAGGCTGTGAAAAAAGTATATGGGACACTTGCCTTGATCAATTGAGGCATAGATTACAAAGGTAGGGAGATCATGTTGGAGTTGTATAGAACCTTAGTGAGGCCACAGCTGGAGTACTGTGTGCAGTTCTGGTCGTCACATTATAAGAAAGATGTGATTGCACTGGAAGGGGTGCAGAGGAGATTCACCAGGATGTTCCCTGGGATGAAACATTTAAGTTATGAAGACAGGTTGGATAGACTTGGGTTGTTTTCATTGGAGCAGAGAAGACTGAGCAGTGACATGATTGAGGTGTACAAGATTGAGGGGCATGGACAGGGAACAGCTGTTCCCCTTAGTTGAGAGGCAGTCACAAGGGGACTGAAGTTCAAGGTGAGGGGCAGGTGGTTTTTATTTGCAGGTGGTGGGGGTGCAGATTAAGAGGAAAAATTTTACCTGGAGCGTGGTGACGGTCTGGAATGTGCTGCCTGGGATGGTACAGGCAGGTTGCCTTTAAGAAAGTACCTGGATGAGCACTTGGCATGTCATAACATTCAAGGATATGGGCCAAGTGATGGTAAATTGGATTAGGTAGGTAGGTCAGATGTTTCTCAGTCAGTGCAGACTCAATGGGCTGAAGGGCCTCTTCTGCACTGATTGTGAAATCTCATTCCACTGGTCATGGGTGTCCCTTTCCTATTAGCTGAGACTTAAAGGCTTCACTAAGTAATTGCTCACTCCCCACTCACCTATAATTGTAGCATGTTTCACTCACTGTTCTGAGATGGGTCCTTCTGTCTAGGACTCTAGGCATGGGTCTGGGTCAGTAGATAGGCTGTAGACACTTATCTGCTTAATTCCTTTCAGGCATGCTGCTTTGAGACATAATTCCAACTTTTTCTCCCTCTGGCGAAGTCTAACACATTGTCAGTGGATCATCTACATCATACGTTACCATATCCCATCTGTTAACCCTTTACACTACAATCACCTCTGCAGGTAGGGGAGAAGTGAGGGGGGGCCGGGGGGGTCTCCCAAGAGGTTGCAAGGCTCATTTAATTATATTCCTGGGAAGATCCAGGGTCAAAGCAAAAACTTCTATTCTGGGTTTTGTCTGGACAAAGACAACATGGAACCTCAGTTCTGCTTCACAATCACACCTACACAATTGTTCCAAAATAAGGGACTCATTACTTTCAGTTGATTGATTTTGTGCCTGTAACCAGTGGGTCAGCAATATATGCAGCTCAGGACTGGAACCAGTTCAACTAATTCACCTTGAAACAGCTTAAGGTGAAATTGCCCCACACCTGGGAAAAGAGAAAAGCACAAGTTGAACTGGTCCAGCTTGCTGGAAGCTGGCACTTCCTACTGGGTTCCCATTCACAACTGGACTTCACTTCCCAATTGAGAACTGAATCAATTAGTACCAGTTCCATTGGAACTTTTTCCTCAATTGCTTTCATTTGAAAATAAACACCTCAACTACTCCTTGTGGTGCTATGTCCAAGCAGTCATTGTGCAGTTTGTTATGGTTAATAGGGCAATAAATTTTATTTGAATTACCAATTAATATCACTTGAGTAAGGGTCTGGCAGTTTAGACAGAACACTATACAAAGTAAATGTTGTTCAGGTATATCTATTGAACCTTAAACATACCTCCTACTGACAGTTTTGTCTCACCCATAGGGTGGTGAAGTAACATTTGCTTAGCACTAGAGTGAGACTAGAGTGAGGTTTGAATCAAGGAAGATGTTATAGGAGAGAGAAGCAAAAGCCTGATCAAAAAGCTGGGGTTGGATCTCAAGGAGAAGGCGGCAGAGAATTCTGGAACTACCTAGAAGACTGAAGATACATCTATGCTCAAAGTGGCCAAGAAGGAGATACACAAGGTGTCAGTAGGAGGAACAGAAATTTTAGGAACGTGTACTAAGCAAAGCTGGTTCCAATCTTTCAAAGTGAGAGATCATGGGATGAGTCAGAACTAGCCAACAATCTGTTTCCTGTCCCATTAACTACAGCTCAGTCACAATGACCACTGATTTGCAATTAGTATAAGAAACCTTTGTCACTTCTTACTGGATACTTGGAAGACAGACTGGTCTTGATTCTCCCTCATCACCAGTATCTCAGCTTGTGCACAAGCCAGATATCAGTTTAATTCCCTATAGCTGATTGTGAAGTATTACAAGCAACAACGAGGGACAAATCACTGACAATAGTCATTTCTCCAATATTAACAGCTTTCCCATCAGCCACTGCTTCATCCAGCAGCTCAAAATTCTGGTTTCATGCCGAAATTATTTTCCCTCAAGTTGCTGGCTGTTTTCATCTGGAAATTGGGGATTTGTAGAATTCCCAGTGCAGAGAGAGATACAGAACAAGGAAAATATCATCCAGTTCATCAACTTGACTCCAGCTGTTGGCCAGGAACAATCTGCTCCAACACCTTCAACTGGTTTCACAGACTGAGGAAGGAATCTGGAAGTTCTTTCTTTAACACCCAAACCTAAGTTGGGCAAAGCTTCCCAATAACAATCTAGACTTTTATCTGTTATCAATCCCCTTCCCTGTGACAGTCCACCTTAACCATCACAGTTCAGAAAGCACCCTATCCACACAGAAACCCAATCTGTTTCCCTAACTGAAAATCCAACTCCCAAACCACAGCCCTTTTAAAAAGCTCCCAATCAGCTCATTAGCTGCTTCAGCTGGACAATCAATTAGGTAGAGATTGAAAGCAATGAGATACCTTGTTCCAGTCCTACTCCGGTCCCCTCCCACAACTCTTTCTCCGGGACATCGATGATTACTTTGATGCTGCTTCATGCTCTCGGTTGCACCTGGAAAAATTTATTAATCTTGCTTCCAATTTTCACTCCTCCATCATTTTTACATGGTCCATCTCTGACACTTCCCTTCCCTTCCTTGACCTCTCTGTCTCAATTTCTGGTGATAGACTATCCACCAATATTCATTACAAGCCTATCGAGTCCCACAGCTACCTAGACTACAGATCCTCACACCCCGCTTCCTGTAAGGACTCCATCCCATTCTCTCAGTTACTTCGACCCCGTTGCATCTGTTCCGATGATGCCACTTTCAAAAACAGTTCCTCTGACATGTCCACCTTCTTCCTCAACCGAGGTTTTCCACACACGGTTGTTGGCAGGGCCCTCAACCGTGTCCGGCCCATCCACCGCCCATCCGCCCTCACATCTTTCTCTCCCTCCCAGAAACATGATAGGGTCCCCCTTGTCCTCCCTTATCACCCCACCAGCCTCTGCATTCAAAGGATCATCTTCCTCCATTTCTGCCAACTCCAGCATGATGCCACCACCAAACACATCTTCCCTTCACCTCCCCTGGTGGCATTCCGCAGAGATCGTTCCCTCTGGGACACCTTGGTCCACTCCTCCATCACCCCCTACACCTCAACCCCCTCCCATGGCACCATCCCATGCAAACCCAGAATATGCAACACCTGCCCCTTTACTTCCCCTCTCCTTACCATCCAAGAGCCCAAACACTCCTTTCAAGTGAAGCAACATTTCACTTGCACTTCCCTCCATTTAGTCTACTGCATTCATTGCTCCTAATGCAGTTTCCTCTACATTGGAGTGACCAAACGCAGACTGGGTGACCGCTTTGCAGAACACCTTCGGTCTGTCCGCAAGCATTATCCAGACCTCCCTGTCGCTTGCCATTTCAATACTCCACCCTGCTCTCATGCCCACATGTCCATCCTTGGCCTACGGTATTGTTCCAGTGAAGCTCATCGCAAACTGGAGGAACAGCACCTCATCTTCCGATTAGGCACTTTACAGCCTTCTGGACTGAATATTGAGTTCAAAGATCTTAGATCATGAACTCTCTCCTCCATCACCACCCCATTTCCGATACCCCCATCCTTTTTTCCAATAATTATATAGATTTTTCTTTTCCCACCTATTTCCATTATTTTTAAATGTATTTCCATCCATTGTTTTATCTCTACCTTTTAGCCTTTTTCGATTCCTTCACCCCACCCCGTCCCCCACCAGGGCTATCTGTACCTTGCTGGTCCTGCTTTCTACCCTTAATTAGCACATTCCTTAGATAATATCACCACCTTCAACACCTTTTTGTTCTTTAGTCTCTGACATCTTTTGGTTATCTCCACCTATCACTGGCCGTCTATCCAGCTCTACTTGTTCCCCCCTAAACCAGCTTATATTTCACCTCTCTTCTATTTTTACTTAGTTCTGTTGAAGGGTCATTCAGACTCGAAACGTTAAATGTTTTCCTCTCCGCAGATGCTGCCAGACCTGCTGAGTTTTTCCAGGCATTTTGTTTTTGTTTTGGATTTCCAGCATCTGCAGATTTTTGCTTTTATATTCATATGATTGGGATTGGGCTTCTAGTTTATCTGCCCACTCAAGCAATGCAGAGGCATCAAGGAGCCACCAAGTGTTCCAAAGCTATTAACCCCCCCTCCACTACCAAGGGGACTTCACACTTAACCAGGACAGGTTCTTAGTGCATCCATGCTAACCATGTGTCTCACTCTTTCATCCTGCAGGAGGAGTACATCAGGGTCATGCTGCCTGGTGAACTAGCTGTATGCCAGATGGCCTACAGAGCATGAAGACGACGGAGAAGAGAGTGATAGAAGCTCCTGGCTGCGCAGAGGCAGCAACAGCAACTCAGGAAGAAGAGCCACAGTGAGTCCTCATTGGTTAGTGCCTAGCGAGATCCAGGGTGTATAGACGTCACCTTTCATTCCTGCAGATGACCGAGAACGAGTGTCGCCGAAGATGCGCATGTCCAGGGAACTGGTCAGTCACATCTCCCACCTGCTGCAGGATTTGGTGCCGCGGGGACATGGAGGACATCCACTGCCAGTGGCTGTGAAAGTGACTCAGGGCTACACAGGTGATCTCTGTGGGATCTCACAAGCCTCCACCCACAAATGCATCCATGAGGTCACTGATGCCATCTTTGCAAGGGCACATGACTTTATTCATTTTGCCTGGGACTAGGGGAGACAGGATGGAAGAACGATTGGATTCGCCCAGATCTTGGGGTTTCCCACAGGTGCAGGATGTGATCGATTGCAGTCAAGTGGCACTCAGATCTCTATCGCAACATACGATGGACTATATCAACTGCAAGGGGTTCCATTCGCTGAATGTGCAGATGGTATGCGACCACCATAAATGCATCCTGCAGGTATGATTTCCAGGGATTGTGCAGGACTCCTAGATCCTCAGTCAGTCACAGATCCCAGTGGACAGACAGTCTGTTCATTGTGAGCTCATCGGCAAGGTTAACTTTTATTGTCCATCCCTAGTTGCCCAGAGAAGATCGTGGAGAGATTTCTTCAAATACTCCAGTCCTGTGCAGTATTTTAATATACCTGGGTAAGCAACTCGGCCACTTCAAGTAAGATGGATTGGGCATTCTGTGATGAGTAACTCACCTCCTGACACCCACCTGTCCACCATCTATAAGGCACAAGTCAGGAGTGTGATGGAATACTCTTACTTGCCTGGATGAGTGCAGCTCCAACAACACTCAGGAAACTCAACACCGACCAGGACAAAGCAGCCCGCTTGATCGGTACCTCATACACCACCCTAAACATTCACTCCCTCCACCACTGATACACAGCAGCAGCAGTGTGCACCATCTACAAGATTCACTGCAGAAACTCACCAAGGCTTCTTTTCCATCATCTTCCAAACCTGTGACCTCTATCACACAGAAGGACAAGGGCAGCAGATGCATGGGAACACCACCACCTGCAAGTTCCCCTCCAAACCACACACCATCCTGACTTGGAAATATATCATCATTCCTTCACTGTCGCTGGGTCAAAAACCTGTAACACCCTTCCTAACAGCACTGTGGGTGTACCTACACCACAGGGACTGCAGTGGTTCAAGAAGGCAGCTCACCACCACCTTCTCAAGGGTAATTAGGGATAGGCACAAAATGCTGGCCACCTCCTGTTAAAGAATTTAAAAAATGGAATCAAACTGGTCTGAGACTGGAATCACATATAGGACAAGCTGTTAAGGATGACAGGGTTCCTTCCCTAAAGGGCATGAGTTGTTGATTTATAGCAATTGTAAGCCGATGTATTATTTACCTTTTTAATGTACAATTTCTCTGCAACTATTAACAGTTTCTTTACTTCTTTTCTATTATTTAACGTAGACCGGCTGTGGTGTAACCCTATGTGTGGAGTCTGTCTCATGGCACTAATATGGAACATCGAGGTATAAGAAGAACCCAGAGCGAAGATATATCTCAAGAAATGCACTGAACTGCACTGTGGGCTCAAAACACCCAAAGCATGATGGTCAACTTTGTCAAGGCAAAGCCTTGCTGGAATCAGCAAGTTCTGAAAAATTGCTTCACCTGTAGGAGGGCTCATACCAGGGAAGATAAACAGACTGAGGGAAAATAAATGTGCCACTTTCTCCCAGCTCTGGAGATAACAAGGCAGTTTCAAGCTGGCGATGGTACCTCAAATGTGACCTTCAAAAGGCCAGGGAACATCTGGAGAAAGCATGGAGTTACCTTATATGGCACAGGGCCACAACAAAGAAATAAACAGCCCATAGAACCATCTTTATTGCAGCAGTTAGAGCAATTTGGCCAGTTGCTCAGAAGATGCACACAGAGGATTTGTCATCGGATTGACCACCGAGACAGATTCCAACTCGCAGGGAAGCAAAGCAACAAGTGTTATCGTGAGAATGTACTATTGATTAGTGGTTTAATAAAGGTGGTGATACACCAAGCTGTTGTGTGCTGTTGGTATCCAAGACACGGACCTTTAGAACAGGGGGACGTTCTTACTCAATCTAACAGCTTCAGGGTCACTTATTTCCAGATTTCTATTCTGAGTTCAAAGGCTGTTGAGTGAGGAAAGGGAGGAGATAGCGGGGGCGCTGGCAATAATTTTCATTACCTCTCTGGCCACAGGAGAGGTGCCAGAGGACTGGAGGACAGCTAATGTGGCACCGTTATTCAAGAAGGGAGGTAGGGATAAATGAGGAAACTACAGGCCAGTCAGTCTAAACACAGCGATGAGGAACCATTGGAAGCAATTCTGAGGGACAAAATTAATCTACATTTGGAGAGGCAGGGATTAATTAAGGACAGTCAGCATGATTTTGTTAAGGGGAGGTCATGTCTGACCAATTTGATTGAATTTTTCGAAGAGGCGACCAGATATGATGATGAGGGCAATGCATAGTCTACTTGGACTTCAGCAAGGCTTTTGATAAGGTCCCGCATGGGGGACTGATAGCTAAGGTAAGAGCCCATGGGATCCAAGGAAATTTGGCAAATTGGATCAAGATGTGGCTGAGTGGCAGGAAAGAGAGTGTGATGGTTGAAGGGGGTATTTGTGACTGGATGCCTGTGTCCAGTGGGGTTCCACAGGGATTGGTGTTGGGTCCCTTGCTCTTTGTGGTATATATAAACGATTTAGACTTGAATGTAGGAGGGTTGATCAGTACGTTAGAGGATGACATGAAACCTGGTGGGGTGGTAAATAGTGAGGACAATAGACTTAGATTATAGGAGGATATAGATGGGCTGGTCAGATGGGCTGATCATTGGCAAATGGAATCTAATCCAGATAAGTGTGAGGTGATGCATTTGGGCAGGACAAACAAGGCATGGGAATATACGATGAATGGTAGGAAACTGGGAAACTCTGAGGATCAGAGGGACCTTGGTGTGCATATCCACCAGTCCCTTAGGGTAGCGGGACAGGCTGATAAGGTGGTTAAGAAAGCATATGGGATACTTGCCTTTATTAGCTGAGGCATAGAATATAACAGCAGGGAGGTTATGCTGGGACTGTCTAAAATGCTGGTGAGGTCACAGCTAGAATATTGCGTGCAGTTCTGGATTGCACTAGAGAGAGTGCAGAGGAGATTTACCAGGATGTTGCCTGGGCTGGACAGTTTTAGTTATGAGGAGAGATTGTATAGACTGGGGGTATTTTCCCTGGAGCAGAGGAGATTGAGGGGGGACATGATTGAAGTGTCTAAAATTATCAGGGGTATAGGTTGGGTAGATAAGAAGGAACGTTTCCCCTTAGTGGAAGGATCAATAACCAGGGGGCATAGGTTGAATGTAACGGGCAGGAAGTTTAGAGGGGATGTGAGGAAGGACTTTTTCACCCAGAAGGTGGTGGGAATCTGGAACTCACTGCCTGAAAGGATGGTAGAGGCAGAAAGCCTCATAATATTTAAGAAGTATTTGCATGTGTATTTGCAATGCCATGGCATACAAGACTATGAGCTTTGTGCAGGAAAATGGGATTAGAATAGTTAGGTACTTGTTTGATCGGCGTAGACTCAATGGGCCAAAGGGCCTTTTGCTATGCTGTAGACCTCTATGACCCTATGATCAAAATGCTAAAGTGGGATTTGAACTTGTAATCTGTGGATTGTTATTCCAGATTCCTGGATTACTAGTCCAGTAGCAAACACTGCACTAATGTACCTCAGTGTTCCCTATCCACCTCTATTCCATCTCATAAATCCTGCTTATCCATTGATTTTTCACCTTCTTGCCTGATTGTACCAACATTCTTCTGATTGGCCTCCATAAAGCCAATTTATCCACAACTCTGCGGAACAAACTCTGGCCCACACCTGATTGTCATCGCTCCTGTCCTCAGTGCCAGTTACCTGTCCAAAACCTCAAATTTATTATTGTCAACCTCAAACTTCTCAATTTTTACTACACCTTCCCAAAGTTTCTGTTCCTCCTACTCTGACACCTTGCATATCTCACTCTTGGCCCCATTGAGCACAGATGTATCTTCAGTCTTCCAGGTCTTTCCAGAATTCCCTCCTTAAAACCTGTGCCACCTTCTCCTTGAGATCCAACCCCAGCTCTTTGATCAGGCTTTTGCTTCTCTCTCCTATAACATCTCCTTCCTTGATTCATCGTATGTCCGTCCTCCCAGTTCTGTGAAGGTCCCTGTGATATTTTTCCATGTTAAAAGTGCTGTATAAATACAAGTTGTTGTTGAGGCACTAACACCACTTGAATATTTGAGCAGGTGGTGGTAACTTAAACCGGTTGCATTTTGAGTCTCATCCTCATGTCAAGATGTCTTCATCCCTTTCAATGATAGAATGACCTGGCATACTGGCTAACTTTGAATCCATGCTCTGTAGTTGATTAACCTTCAGCTGTAAATTTCAAGAAATACCCAATACTTAAAAATAGTACAAAGGTTTTAGGAGTTGCCATGTTCATGAAATATGAATAGAATATAACTCATACATTTAAACCCATTGATGAAACATTACTTAGCCTCCTCATCTCTTCAGCTTTCTTTGATATTCTCCAATTTAGCTTTTAATGTTTGTCTCTTTGAATTGTTTTTCTGTGTCTGTTCCATCCGATCTCATTGCTTTCAATCTCTACCTAATTGATTGTCCAGCTGAAGCAGCTAATGAGCTGATTGGGAGCTTTTTAAAAGGGCTGTGGTTTGGGAGTTGGATTTTCAGTTAGGGAAACAGATTGGGTTTCTGTATGGACAGGGGTGTTTTCTGAACTGTGAGGGTCAAGGTGGACTGTTACAGGAAAGTGGATTAATAACAGATATAAGTCTAGATTATTATTGGGAAGCTTTGCCCATCTTAGGTTTGGGTATTAAAGAAATGACTTCCAGATTCCTTCCTCAGTGTGTGAAACCAGTTGAAGGTGTTGGAGCAGATTGTTCCTGGCCAACAGCTGGAGTCAGGTTGATGAACTGGATGATGTTTTCCTTGTTCTGTATCTCTCTCTGCACTGGGAATTCTACAAATCCTCAATTCCCAGATGAAAACAGCCAGCAACCTGAGGGAAAGTAATTCCTGTATGAAAGCAGAATTTTGAGCTGCTGGATAAAACAGTGGCTGATGGGAAAGCTGTCAATATTGGAGAAATGACTATTGTCAGTGATTTGTTCCTCACTGTCGATTGTAATACTTCACAATCAGCTATAGGGAATTAAACTGATATCTGGCTTGTGCTCAAGCTGAGATACTGGTGATGAGGGAGAATCGAGACGAGTTTGTCTTCCAAGTATCCAGTAAGAAGTGACCAAGGTTTCCTACACTCATTGTGAATGAGTGGTCAACATGACTGAGCTGAAGTTAATGGGTCAGGAGCCAAGTTGTTTGCTAGCTCTGAATCATCCCCATGATCTCACTTTGAAAGATTGGAACCAACGTGGCTTAGTAAATTCCACACTCAAACCTCTGTCTCACTCTAGTACTAAGCAAATGTTACTTAGTCACCCTATGGCTGTGACAAACTTATGACTTCCCTGCCAGGAGAAGTGATGTTTTAAGGTTCATTTGGTATACTTGAAGAACGTTGATTTTGTTTAGTGTTCTCCCTAAACTGCCAGACCATTACTCAAGTGATATTAATTGGTTATTCAAATAAATTTTTTTGCCCAATTAACCATAACCAACTGCATAATGATTGCTTGGACATAGTACCACAAGGAGTAGATGAGGTGATTATTTTCAAATGAAAGCTATCAAGGAACAAGTTCCAATAGAACTGGTACTAATTGATTCAGTTCTCAATTGGGAAGTGAAGTCCAGTTGTGAATGGGAACCCAGTAGGAAGTGCCAGCTTCCAGCAAGCTGGACCAGTTCAACTTGTGCTTTTCTCTTTTCCCAGGTGTGGTGCAATTGCACCTTTAAGCTGTTTCAAGGTGAATGAGTTGAACTGGTTCCAGTCCTGAGCTGCATATATTGCTGGCCCACCGGTTACAGGCACAAAATTAATCAACTGAAAGTAATGAGTCCCTTTGGAACAATTGTGTAGGTGTGATTGTGAAGCATAACTGAGGTTCCATGTTGTCTTTGCCTAGACAACACCCAGAATTAAAGTTCTTGGTTTGACCCTGGATCTTCCCAGGAATGTAGTTAAATGAGGCTTGCAACCTCTTGGGAGATCCCCCTCCTCACTCAGCCCCTCCCTGCTGAGGTGATTGTAGTGTAAAGGGTTAACAGATGGGATATGGTAATGTATTATGTAGATGTACCACTGACAATGTGTTAGACTTCTCTAGAGGAAGAAAAAGTTGGAATTATGTCTTGAAGCAGCATGCCTGAAAAATGTTAAGCAGATAGCTGTGTCTTCAGCCTATCTACTGACCCAGACCCATGCCTCGAGTCCAAGACAGAAGGACCCATCTCGGAACAGTGGGTGAAACATGCTACAAATATTAGGTGGATTGGGAGTGAGCAATAACTCATTGAAGCCTTTAAGTCTCAGCTAATAGGAAAGGGACACCCATGACCAGTGGAATGAGATTTCACAATCAATGCAGAAGAGGCCCTTAAGCCCATTGAGTCTGCACTGACTATGAGAAACAGCTGACCTACCTACCTCATCCCATTTACTAGCACTTGGCCCATAGCCTTGAATGTTATGATGTGCCAAGTGCTCATCCAGGTACTTGTTAAAAGATGTGAGGCAACTCACCTCTACCATCCCAGGCAGCACAGTCCAGACCATCACCACCCTCCAGTTAAAATGTTTCCTCCTTCCCCACAACTCCACCCCCTGCCCAAAACCACCTGCCCCTCACCTTCAACTTCAGTCCCCTCATGATTGACCATTCAACTAAGGGGAACAGCTGCTCTCTATCCACCCTGTCCATGCCCCTTAATCTTGAACACATTGATCATGTCGCCCCCTCCGTCTTCTCTGCTCCAATGGAAACAACACAAGTCTATCCAAACTCCCTTCATAACTTAAATGTTTCATCCCAGGCAACATCCTGGTGAATCTCCTCTGCACCCCCTCCAGTGCAATCACATCCTTCCTATAATGTGGTGACCAGAACTGCACACAGTACTGCAGCTGGGGCCTCACCAAGGTTCTATACAACTCCAACATGATCTCCCTACCTTTGTAATCTATGCCTCAATTGATCAAGGCAAGTGACCCATATGCCTTTTTCACCACTGCACTAACATGCCCCTCTGCCTTCAGATATTAGAGGGGGAAAAAACTAGATCAAACATGGAACACCCAAAGTGAATGCAATTTAAAATGTGCTTGCAAAGTGACCTTTAGCAGCACTCTGTTTCCTTGGTGAGAGCTGGGAGTTTTGCCCTGGAGTGTTACTGGCATTAATCATATCACTGACATGGGCCCACACCTGGCAGAGGAAGTAAAGGCCTTGGTCACTGACAGAGACTGCTGGAGATGAGGCCCCTGCTGAGCCCCATACAGATGAGCCTCTGGAATCTGCCATTAATGACATGATGGGTGTTGAGATGAGCAGGGGAACATGTGGCTGGGTGGAGTCTGTCCAAGTTCTCTACCTTGGTTCTGGCATACCAGTGTGTGGCTGCCTTGAAGAGGTGGCAGTCACCATGGACAGCCAGGTCCAGCAGAACATCAGTAAATGCTGAATGTGTGGGGAGACCCTTGATTCAGTCACTTGAGCCATGGACATGGCACTTCAACCTTCCTAGTGCCCCATCCCCTCAAGTCGTGAGAGGTGCCATTGCACAGAGGGGGAGAAACAGCCAGACAAGGAATAATCATCCCAGGACACTAAGGGGGCCCGGCCACGCTGCCACCCTCTGCCAGAGACTCCATTGCTTCCAGCAGGTCAGGTTAAGGAAGATACACCTGTTAAGGAGAGCCCCAGGCAATTGAGGATAGTATTTGGCAGGAGGCCTCCAGCTTAGCTGTGGGTGTTGGAGAGCAAGATGTAGTGATAGGGAAAGGTGAAAGAATATTGGGTGCACAAGTGTCAATGATTTCAACGTCATCAGTGTTCATGTGGATCTCTGCCCAACTCTGCTTCCCTGAGGGATAGAACTTCAAAGAGTGACCTTTTAGCTGCATGTGACATCAAGGGTTTACTAAGCGTTGTGTAGACCCTCAAATAGTTTTGGACTGCAGTGGTTTGAGAAGGCAGCTCACCAGAGTAGTTAGGGATGGGCAATAAATGTTGTAGCCAGCAACGTCCACATCCCATGAATGAAAAGTAGAATGCCCCTTACAGAACTTTGTTTGAACATCTGCAGGGCAATGTTTGGAATGTCTCCTTGAGCAGGTTTCATGGTGTCACCTCAATTGTGTATTGCCTTATGTTTTGGATAGCCTCCCACCATACTACATTCTGCTGCATCCAATAGTAAAGAAGGTCCTTGGGAATACATTGGATGGATGGATTTTCCAGTTTGGTTTCAGCCATGTTACTGTTATTGCCCTGCTGACTTTGAAATATCCCCTTCCTTTCATTGTTGCTGAGTAATACCCCACAGGGCCTCAGCAGTCAGGGTCACTGCCTCGAGCCTTTAGGGATGGACAATAAATGCTGTCTTTTCCTCTGATGTCTACATCCTGTGAATGAGCAAATAGAATGAAATTGACATCCTAGGAAGCATTTTGAGCCCAATCATGAAGCTTGATGTCAGCCTCGCTCTGTTTGCAGAATTTGTTGTGAAAGCTGAACTCAGCTTTGAGGGTTGTTTCCAACTTTGGATATAATTTCAACTACCTTGGAATTTACTCACTCACTCTTCTTGTCCTGGTGTTAAGCCTTTGGTCCAAAGCAACTTAGGCAGCAGTAGCCTAGATCTCTGAGCAGCAGCAACAATTGTCTTTACCACAGCCAGCTGCTAATCCAAAATGAGCAGTGGATGAACATGAGCTCCAGCTCGAATGAGACAATATCCCTTTACACATCAGTGATGTATGTGCTGCCCCCATATAGTCCTGCATAACTCCCTAATCCTGTGGATGAGAAACAGAAGCAGGAGGTCATTAGTGTAAGGGTTAAAAATATTGCTTTTATTGAAGCCAAAAAATATAAACACTTTGTCGCATCTATTTGAACAATTCTTGGAGGGCTGGAAAGCCTCTCGGCCACTGTGGACTCATTCCTTGGAGGGTCACCATACATTAGTAGAAACACATTCAGCCTCAAGTCAATCTGCTGTTAGGTTCTCATGGGCCTGTCTGCCACATCTCTCAACTGTCTTCACTTGGGCAGCATCATCAGTCTCCTCCTTCAGCATCTCCATCTTCCCCTTGTCTGAGATGTGGCTCATCCATCTCCCCTTCTGGTAATGCCTTGCCCTATCACTCAGCTAAATTGTGAAGAATACAGCAGACCATCTTGATCCTGGTGAAATGGTCAGGTGAGTATTGGACTGTGCTAACCGAGTGGTACAGGCAATGGAACCTCTTCAGGAGACCAATTGTCTGCTCCAGTGATGGCTCTTGTTGATGCATGGGTAGCATTGTGCTGCCGTTAGCTACAAGTTTGGGGTTTCAGGACTGGAGTCATTAGCCAGGTCTTCAGGAGCTGGTTGTTGAGGTACCTCCAGAAGATCAGATGGGGGTGGGAACAGTTGTGGGACCTGGGAGTTGTTTAGAATGTGTTTGAGCTCACACAGGCTACCAGGTGTGTAGCTGCAGGAATTGGCACCTGTGATCATGAGTTTGAACATTGGGAGTGAAATCCCTTCTGTATGAATCGGGCTGGCTGATGCCAAGGAGGTTTTGGACTGCCATGTGCCTACAACTGATCCCCTCTTGGACCTGAGGGGATGTTGTAATAGAAGCAAATCCCATGGTGTAGGCAGCTTGGCTCCCTGGGTCAGTAGTAAACGGTACAAACTCATCACTTCCTGAAAAGTGCATCTGTAAACTCCCCAATGCCCTTGTGGATGACTGGTTGGGAGTCCCCAGCTAACCTTTAATAAAGAGCCAATCATTAAGTGTAATTATGGTTCAGCACAAGAGATAGCCCTACCTCCCAATCATCCACTTGGAGCAATGAAGGCTCCTTAATGGCTTAGCATTGCTGAAAGTGAGCACACCCAACCTGGATCTCAATGTTGAGAGGTAAGAGCATGAAAGCCTTTGTGCTGTCCTGGTGCATAATTAGTAATGCTCATTACCCAGTAGAGTGCAGGTTGTACTGCTTTTTACTGGCTTCTGTTTGGCTTCACATTCATTTGGGAATGTAAGCAGCACAGGAACTCGTGGAGCCAGGTCAGAGGCCATTCACACATATTTGATCCTGGGTATCCTTTTACTAACTGACCATGCCCTTTAGTTCCATCCTTGCCCAACATATTTTGTTGCACCATTTGAAGTTCATGTTGCAATCTTCCTGCCTGCCCCAGACAGCATTCCAGCTGTGAGCCGATCTCCCTGCTTCCCCTGGAGAGGCTCCTTATCCTGAACAGGTGGCCTCCCTTGGATGACAACCTAATCTGCCAGGCCGTGATTCATAATGGGTGGAACCAGGCCATTGCTGAAGCGTTTGTAAGAAGCATAAAGCCGTGTGTACTCGGCAGAGTATCCAGGAAGTAGCCCACCTTGTCTGGTGCACGCCTCTTGCTCATGGCCAGGTTTCTGAAGGCCTATTTTTCTGTCTCATTACTAATAAGATTTCAACTATGTAATAATGTTAGGCTGGAGTTAAGGAATTTGCTAATAACTGCAAAAGAGCTTCCCAACCATCACCTTCAGAAAGGTCGACTTGCCTGAAAGTTGATTTTATCTTTAATACTGTAAGTTGAATCTGCTGCCAGGAATCTGAATTTTGTCTTCCATACACTGAAGTTTCCCCTCCTGTCTTTATTCCTGCTTCAGACAGGCCTGGATGAATCCACCTGCAGTGTTTGTACAGAAAAAATACCCAGAAACACCAGATATATTAGCATTAACAAAGCTCCACCTTTTTTACAATTGAGTGTTTGTTCCTGCCCAAGAACAGTGTACATAGAGTAGATTCATTTTAATGAGACCTTTATATAATTTCTTTAATCCAATTACTGGAAATAAAAATTATTAGGTTGATTTTCATGTCAGTTTGGGATAAGAAAGTTCCTCTGTTTTAAACTTGTCGACATTTAACAAATACAATTTTGTGAAGACACGGTGACAATCTTCATTAACGGGGTACATAAGACTTATGTAACAGGAGGGGATTAATTTAAATAGCCCTGATTTTCTCCCCTCCACTTGTCTATAAACAGGTTTGTTTTTGATTTGCTGCCCCAATTTCTATTAATAACCCCCATAGCAAACTCGAGGATAAACTCGGGGCAGTTTATTTCCAAACCCAAATGTGAGGGAGGGTAGCAGCTTTGCCTCTTCTTCCCTCCTACAGTAAAAGAGGGATGAAGGAGAGATTTACAGAGCAAAGAGGACAGGATAAAATTGTTTTCACATGTTCAGAATCAAAGTCCAATGGTGTATTCTTTCACTGAGCTGGGTGTACTGAAAATTACTGTATATTCACTTTTCCAGTAGAATTGACTTCCATGATGAGAGGTGCACAGAATTGAATCAATCTTGTCAGCAATGGTGCAGACTTTCCAGTAGAAATGGTATAGATGGGGCCAGGTATTTGATCAGACACACATAATCAAACACTGATCAACTGAATACTACACAAGCTATGAGAAAAGAATAACTGTTGAGAACATTAATGCATTCACAGGAGTTTCCTCTTTATGCTATTTTAAAGGTGGTATTAAGTAATTTTTTTCATGGAATTATTCCTGGAGCATAATGCAATGCAAAATCTTCCACAAGAAGAACACAATGTTGTTCAATTCTACATTTTAATTCACAAAGGGGCATTAAATTTACTATTGTGACATAGCACTGCAGTAAAACAAGAGATTATTACAGGCTAAATGGAGTTCTCTGGAAAGCAAACTAGAGGCCACCAATACAAGTTAGTCATGAAACAATCCAAAAGGAATTTTAGAAGAAACTTCTACCTACAGAAAGTGGAACTCACTACCAGTGAGTGAAGTGCATCATATAGATACATTGAAGGGAAAACTGGAAAAGTACAAGGGAGAAGGAAATATCTAGCCATGGTAGATTCAGGAGGAGACATGAGGATGTTCAAGTGGAGCACAAACACCATGGACTGGCAGCTTACCCTGTCTTGTAAGGTGGTACAACCCCAGTCCCTGTTCTGCACAGAATACAAGGGCTACAGCAAGTTGCATTACCACAAACCAGGACATGTGGACTGAGTGAACGGCATTGAGTGGTGTCAGGCCTCTCAATGCATTCAGATTGTCCTTATAAAATGTGAGAACATGCTGTCTCTGACAGTGAGCCATATGGCCAGCAACAAACTCCAAGAATGTGAAAACCTTGTTGGAAATTAAGGCCTTCAGAAGAATCTTGTAGGTGTTAGAAGATTTAAGACCTCACTGTTGATCTCAAATTTTAAAGCAGAGCAAAGACCTTTTTTAAAATGGCTGAAGCTATGTTAGTCTAGACCCATGAACTATCTGGCTGTTTCACAAACTTATACTACTGAAGAGACCCTGATAACCCTCTGGGCTGCAGGGACCAAACTCAACAATACAAAGACCATCTGCATTTCATAAGCTCGGTCTGGCCAATTTGAGCCTATTCATCTGCTAGGACAAGGGACCCCTACAACATTCCAACAATTAAGAATTGAAAGGAAGATTTAACCATCCTGGGAGCCCAGACAGGGGTGCACATTCTTGCTCAAAGGCACTGAAGAGGTGGGAGGCATGCGACATGAGCCTCTGGTTGGTGGAACTAGTTACATTGCTGTACTGCAAAGCTCAGTCTGCCATTTTAACATCCACAAGCAGCAGCACAGGAAAAGGGGCTCTGCCCAGATTAAATACCCTGGGTATGGGTTCTGACATCTTTCCTGGAGGCAGCTCCTCTGTCTACTCCTGGCCTTGTCATTTTATCCCTCCCTTCCTGCTCAATCAGCCTCCAGGGGAGCCACCTTTGGGAGGCCAGGCACAAGGGGCGCAGGGCCAAGAGGTTGTCCAAGGTGCAAGGGGCCGCAGAAGATGTCATTATCCTGCTGCCAGGGTTTACAGGTGGCGAAGCAGCTACCTCAGTATGACTGAGATGCAGTGCCGAAGGAGACTCTGTCCAGGGAAAGGGTCAACTATATCTGTCAGATGATTAGCCCTGAGATCTCCCTTAACTCTGTGGGTGGACACCCCATGCCAACAGCTCTGAAGCACTCAGTTGCCCTCAACTTCTCTGCATCTGGCTCTTTCCAGGAATCAGGTGATAATTGCGGTCTCTCCTAATCAGCTGTCCACACTTGTGTCAAGCAGGTTACAGATGGGCATTGACCTTCATCCACTTCCTCTGTGACCAGTCAGGTCAGGCATACAGTGAGCCAGAGGCTTCAGGGCCATTGCTGGCTTCTCCTGTGTCCAAGGTGCTAGAGATTGTACACATGTGGCCATCAAGGTGCCAGCAGGTGAGCCCGGTGCCTTCGTCAACAGGAAGAGCTTCCACTCCATGAACGTGCAGATAGTGTGTGATCACAGGATGCAGATTCTGCAAGTCTGTGCAAGGTACCCAGGCAGCTCCCACAACACCTACATCCTCAGACACTCCCAGGTGCCGGGGGCTCTTCAGTGCTCCGGCTTGGCTGGATGGTTGGCTGCTGGGTGACAAGGGCTCTCCCCTCAGAAGGTGGCTCATGATGCCTCTCTGCCATTCAAGAACAGAAGCTGAGCAGTGGTACAACAGGAGCCATGGCACCACGAGGGCTGTGGTGGAGAGTGGCATTGGTCTTAAGATGTGCTTCTGTTGCCTGAATTGCTCAGGGCACACTCCAGTACCCCCCCCAGATCGTGTCTGATAATGGGAGCATGCTGTGCTCTGGATCATTTTGCGCTGGAAAGAGGGGACACAGTTGACGATGAAGACCTTGACGCAGTGCATGAGGCTGCGAATGATAAATCCAGCAGGGCTCAAAGGATGAGGAAGCACAGGGTGATGATGAGGGGCAGCACGCTGACCCACTACTACACCAAGGAGGCAGGGACACCCTGGACAATTTCAACCAAAGAAGCTTCAGCTAGCTCCACACACATGGATCAGCAGGAGCAGCATTGCCTGGAACTTCCACACGTGGCACTTAGTTGCAGCTGATAAGGTGGAAGATGTAGCACCTAAGGGCTTAGTACAGAAACATCAATGTTCACTCAAACACTCATGATATGTCTGTGGAAAAAGAGAAATGCACCACAAAGGAAACACCCTCAGCCATGCTCAGATAAGTGGACTTTATTATGTCCAAAAAAAGTACACATACTTCTCCATTCCAATAAAAAGAATTTGTTCCTTATTCTAAGGCCAACACGCAATCACTAGTGACATAACCCATTGAGTGCCTGATGTGCCTTATGCTTAGGTTTTCGGGTGCTATGTCTAGGTATCGCCCCATTGCTCAGAGCGGTTTGTGAGACAGCCTGCTGTCTCTGCTGTCCTGTTGGCCTCAATGACCTTGGTGGGTGTCCTCTGGCCTGTGGAGCCTGTGATGGCTCAGCCTGGGAGGGAGTGGCCAATTCCAGAATTGGCACCTCCCCAGTTTTCAGACTCAACGGAAGCAACGTTGACTGGCAAGGGGAGGAGGAGCTGCTGGCCTTATCTGGAGCGCCCTGAGAGGAGCTCGCAGTGACAACAGGCGGCTGCTGCACCGACATGAGGTCCCTTTCCACCTTTCTGCTCACCACAGATGCATGGGCACAGCACTGACGCTTGGTGCCCACAACTCCCACATTGGGAATGACCACCCATGGCCAGTACCGCTGTGAGGGCATAGATTTTTCCAATTGATTGAAGCCCCTCAGAGTTGCCAATCTCTCACTGGAGGAAGCCTGAAACTCTGCCCTGAGGGTCAAACCTTCACCTGCACTCTGCCTGGACTTTTCCGTTGCATGGAGCTACTGAGGCGTTGACTCATGCAAGCCTGCCAGATGTAAACGCCCTTCCTGCTGCTTATTCTGCAGCTGCTGCATTGGTGACAACTCCAGAGGCATGGCGTCAGTACCAGACTCAGCATATGCCTCATCCCCTGCAGCCCTCTGGCTGCTGGAGCCATCGGCACTCTCTGCCCCTACCATCTCCTCCAGTAATCGTGAAGTGCCCTCTCCACTCTGATCCAGGACACTAGGTGATGGTAAAGTCCCCACCGAGCTGTGTAGTCTGCGCTAGTGCCTGGCTGGCTGAAATAATGTGCCACAAGTTTCACATGTTGCCCCTCAGATGTGAAGGGAGGGCTGCAGTGTAGACATGTGGGTCACGCTGGTGATGTTGAAATTAACAAGGATAGTGCATCAGTTAGCGTTCATTCACTTCAACCTTTGACCCCTCTTCCCTCTCCCCCCCCCCCCCCCCCCCCCCCCGCCCCCAGCCTCATAAGTCACGCACCTTTCGAGACCTTAAGGAGAAGAACATGGAGGTGGGAAAGAGTCAAGAGGAGCCCCAACCATTAAACACACATGCAGACAGGCTGGTCAGATGGCCTCAGGAATGCCACATGGCTTGTTATGAACCATAGGAGTGGGGAGAGTGCAGAGGTCCCTGACCTGGATGCATTGTGGCCTGGATAGTTGTGGGGCTGAGGAAACATCGCAAACAGTTGTGACATTTGCCGTGGATCACAGGAGATTGAGAGGTCACATTACTGACTCAGTCCGTAAGGAGGGGCATAGACCAGGTGCGCATGTGGTAACAATTCCCCTTGGTACAGGGATGAGTACCATGTGGCATTTATCTAAGTTGAGTGGCATGAGGGTCACAGCTGAGGTGCTGAGGACCTTTTGGACAGTAATGTGGGGCGCACTGGCTGAAAGGGTGCAGGAGGTCCCAAACCCCCTAAGATGCAATAAAACTTCACTGCAGCAGCGATCCAATGGCATGTTAGACCATGGTGATAGTAGTCACAACTGGGATAAGGTAACTTTGGAAGATGGTGGAGACGAAAATCCTCAAAGGGATTAGGAACCTTTTTGTGTATGGCCCACGTGTCAGTGTCTCAGTCAGTGAATGAGCACTGTTGCAGCCTTAACAGTTGCAGCAATCATCAGTGGTTTGGATGATGGGCGGACTGTGGACCTCAAATACCTGCCGCTGAACCCCAGCCTCGCCACCCTTGGCCTTCTGCCTCCTGCCCAGCTCCATGGCTGCTCTTCTAAGGGTGAGGTGCTGGAGAAACGTGCACCCACCTCTGTTCCTCTAGTGCTTCCGGGCATTGTGGTGAAATTTTGCCTGCAAAACAGAAGAGGATTTATTGGGACTGCTCGCTCATGTGCACGCCACACCCCAACCACAGTGGCCCATCTGAGGTCTCCAGCAGCTCCTGTCCACACTAGTGATTGGTCCCAACCCCTTTCTGCCAACGGCCACCTTGGACACATTCAGCATCCATCACATTTGACTAGCAAATGGGACTTGGTGCCTGTGGCAAGGAGGCACAACTAGGTGCAGCGCAGATGCCACTTGGCCAAAACACCTCGAGGATCCTCTTGCACCATCTCATCACCATCAATAAGACATGTTGGAGTTTGGAGTATGTGTCTAGCTGTCTCCCCTGCAGTTTCCCCCCCCAGACTACTCAAATACCACAAACACCAACATTATTCTGCGGGGAGAACCCTTCTCCCCAACCACTAAGGCTGATGTAAGCCTGGTCAGTAGCCATTTGCCCACCCAGCATATGCCAGATGCCCTCTGCAGTAATGACAGCAAGACATGGGGGCTTAAAGGCTAATCCTGCCTTCTGGTGCAATTGGCCAAGACTGACATGGTATTCACCTGTCCAGAGTGCAGCAAATCATTGAGTCTTTATCTGCACTGGGGCCGGTGTGCTGCACATGATGGGCACTGACAGTATTGCCCACCTCCTCCCATGCCTGGCTGGGGACATAGGGGGCCCCCCTCCTCCTATTCTCCGGATAGAGCATATGCCGACTGATACACCTTGCTGTCCTCCTCCAAAGAGGTATGCCCCTGAAAATCAGGGGGCGTAATGGCCCCCCCACTGGCCTCTCCTGTAGCCTGAACAGCACCCCCAATCCCACCATGCTGCTGTCCACTCGGTCCTCCGTCCCCTCTCTCCATGAGTGGCCATGGTGCACTGCCTCAAGCAGGCTGTCTGGCCACTCTTTATACAGACTGTCAGCTCCCCATTGGGTCCGGCAGTCTGAGCACGCCCGCCGGTGACTATTTCCCAGTTCTCCACAGGAGTCACTAACTTGGGTGGGTCTTTAATTGGCCCGCCCACTCACAATAGTGGCAGGCCTGTTTTGGGGGTGACAGTTGGCTGCCCACCTGCTGCCCAGTCAGTCAGGCCCACCCATTAAGGGCAAAATTCTGCCCATGATGTTCCTAAGTGATCAGACTTTTCCAGGAGTTGCTAAGTCAATGCTGTTTGACTGTGTTAAAAGCTGTCACAACATTCATTACACTCACCTTTTGACATTTTGGGTATTATCTCTCTCCCCAATGGGGGTTTTATCAGAGGGACTGAACTTCTGGGGATTCTCTATCGTGCAGGTTCTGGACAATGATGTCTGGATGAAGATGTTGAGCATTGATCTCCCCCTTCACCCCCATCCCAATCACAGGAGTGGTACTACCCATGAGGATGTTAACAGCTAGAAGACTGAGATGCATCTGACCAACTTGCAGCACCTAAGTGAAGCCTTGTCAGGGCTTCTCATATCTTTCAGGAAGTTGTCCATCACTTGCCTAAATTTGCCTTTCAGTAAGGGTGGGAACCAAATAAGTGTTTTGGGGTCTACATAGGTCAGCCTGTTCCTGTTGCCTTTCCATTCTCTACTCTGGCTTCTTCCAGCCAGGGGAGGGACTTTCATCCCACACACCCTGTTTATCCTGGAGCAGGATTTTGCATCCCACAGGTGGGCACATGCCAGACCTGATTTGGGTGAGCAGCCTGATGTTATCTCACACTCCATGCAATATTTCAGTCAGTAGCTGCTGAACTGTATTGGCCACTTAAGGCCATTAAAAAGCCAACTGACAGTGATTTCTTTGTCATTACCTGTGCAGTTTCTCACATCGCACAAGCAAAACAAACAGGCGGCCAGTTGATATTTTCCAAACCTCATCCACAGGTGGGATAAAGGGGTGAGCAGCATTCCCAGTGTCAGTAGTGGAGAGAGTTTGGTATAGAGTTTGCTGCTGGTGACTTATTGGTACTTGGCAGAAGCATCTCTGTTCAGGGCTTCATTCTTAACATTTTCAGGCTTAATTTCAGGACTGCTTGGTGCCTCCAAGGCCCCCGGGGGATTCATAGTCTGGACGTTTCCACCTATCAGAGCCTTCTGTTACCCTAGTAATGGGGATTGTGCTCTGGTGGTACCTCCTGAGGAAGAGGATCAGAAGGGAGATGAGGCCAGGTGTCCCAGTGCAGCTTCTAGGGGAGGGACCTGTGGGAGGACAGGCACAGGACCAGCAGGTAGTCCAAGGCAGAAGGGCCACAGAAGACACCACTATCCTGTTGCCAAGTTTACACAGTGATGTAGCTACCTCAACATGTTCGAGGTGCAATGCTGAAGGAGGCTGTGCCTCTAGATGGAGACCATGACCCCAGTTTGCCTGATGATTGGGCCTGTGATGGGCTCAGACTGTGGATGGACACCCCCATGCCAGTGTCTCTGAAGATCAGTGGCCCTCAACATCTATGCTTCTGGCTCTTTTTTTCCAGGGCTCAGTGG
Organism: Isurus oxyrinchus; assembly: GCA_026770705.1. Classification (NCBI taxonomy): domain Eukaryota; kingdom Metazoa; phylum Chordata; class Chondrichthyes; order Lamniformes; family Lamnidae; genus Isurus; species Isurus oxyrinchus. The sequence continues at coordinate 45,897,312 of JANJGN010000023.1, forward strand.
GAGACTCCACACAGATCACCCAATCAGCTGTGCACAGTTGTCAAGCTGGTGACTGATACTCTGCTCAGGCAGGCATTGACTTTCCTTCATTTCCATACAGATGAGGCCAGCCAGGCTGAACGAGCGAGGCTTTGCAATGATGGCTGTGTTTCCCCGTGTCCAGGGTGCTATAGACTGTACACATGTGGCCATCAAGGTGCCAGGAGGTGAGCCCGGTGCCTTTGTCAACAGGAAGGTCTCCCACTCCATGAACGTGCAGATAGTGTGTGATCACAGGATGCTGATTCTGTAAGTCTGTGCAATGTACCCTAGTAGCTCCCATGACACTTTGATATCCTGAGGCTCTTCAGTGCTCCAGCCCAACCAGATGGATGGCTGCAGAGTGACCAGGACTATCTGTTTGAAGAGGTGGCTCATGACACCGTGCCGCTGTCCTAAAAACCGAGGCCGAGAAACCTTAAAGGAGTCAAGCCCCATAAGGGTGGTGGGAGAGAGGACCATAGGTCTTAAGGTGTGCTTCCGATGCCTGGACTGTCCATGGTGTGCACTAGAGTGGGTGTCACTGGTGAGCCCAGCATGCAACCACAATCTGGCACTGGCAGGGGGGCCCACTCACTGGAGGTAATGAAACCCAGTGTTCCTCTGGCATCAGGAGTGGCTCTGGGGGGGTGTGGAGAGTGAGTACATGCTGGTAACTTAAAATGCCCTTGTTCTCCCTTAGTCATCACACTCACTGCATGAGATCTGTATCATGGTCACATCTTTCAATGATCAATGGGGACTCCAGATTTGGGACTTGTCTCAGACTACACTAGTGAGACACACAGTACTCTTAGCTTCATCTGGCACCCCCATGCCCAGTTGTATGTGGAACATGCAGCTTTTTAGTTCTAGGGCATCCTGCTTGAATCAAATCGGGTTGGGCAGGCCTCTAACTGTATGTGACCTCTCAATTGTTTATGGTTCATCTTCTCCTGCAAGGATAGAGGAGCATGGATTAGTCCAGTGTCTCTACCTGCAGCACCATTGCAGCCTGGCCAACCCCACCTGTGTAACACCTCACAGGGTATATCCAAGTCATGGCCCTTGAGTCACAAGGCACTCAGTCCAAGCAGCCAGGAATCTCTCCCTTTTGCCAGCTCCAGCATAATTGATAGTTGGCACTCAGACTCCAGCACCCCTGAGGTCCATGGGATTGGATGGCCACACCATAAACACTTCTGCACACTAATCCATGCCAACATGGGTCTTGCCCTTCCTGAGTGCAGAAGGTCATTGAACCTCTTCCAGCACTGCACCACACATCATGGCTGCTAACCAGCACTGCAACCTCCTCCCATACCCTCTTGGTGAGGTGCAGTGGGCTCCTCCCATCTCTAGAGACAAGGGTGTCCCTCCTGACAGGACCACAAGGCACCCATCAGAAAGCATAGTGCCCCCCTGACTTGCCCTCCCACATGGTGTCTCCAGCCGCACCTGACTCTGTCTTTAGACAAGGAGTTAGAAACGTTCTTCTGCAGCAGCCTTCAAGGGGCTCACTATGCTGTTTCTAAACTGGCTGCTGGGTCACCTTTGGACCCGACTGCTGACAGGCCCCTGCCTGGCCCTTCCTGACCAGTGGGCAGCCGCGTATCATGCTGGGTGGGCCTTAATTGTCTGTCAGCTTAAAATCACAAGCAACGGCCTGTTTACTGGCTGATCCTGGGCCCGCCGAGCTGAGAATCCTGCCCATGGTTTCCTGATTTGTCTTCCTCCCTCCTTTCTTGAACAGAGGTGTTACTTTACAACTTTATAACCCACTGGAACAATTCCACAATCTAGGGACAGAATTTTCAGGGTGATGTGTGAGGGGCCGGGACCCGCATGTCAGTGTCTAAAATGGCACGAGCTGATGTTTCCTCCCTAACTTCAGCCTCAGAAACAATCCTTCTGGCCCTGGTGACTTCTCAACTTTCAAGGATTTCAACCCTTCGAGTACTTCCTCTCTCTTTGACTAGCCCGTCCAATATCTCGCAGTGTTCCTCCTGGACTACTATATCTACATCCTCCCTTTCCTTTGTAAACACGGAGACAAAATATTCATTCAAAACCCTTCCTACAGCCTCTGCATCTACACACAAGTTTCCATCTCTGATAGGTCCCACTTTTTCCTTAACTAACCTTTTGGCATTAATGTATTGGTAAAACATCTTTGGGTTATCTTTAACTTTACTTGCTAATCTTTTTTCATGCCCTCTTTGATTTCCTTATTTCCTCTTTTACTTCCTCCCTGTGCTTCCTATATTTGTCTAGGCTACCTGCAGTGCTTAGTTCTTTGTGCCTATTGTACACTTTCTTTTTCTGTTTGATCTTCCCCTGTATTCCTCTAGACAACCAGGGGGTTTAGATTTGACAGGACCACTCTTATTTTTGTTGGGGACATGTTTACTTTGTAAAATTAGAATCTTGCTTTTTAGTGCTTCCCACTGGTTTTCCACTGCTTTATCCCCCAGCAGTGTTGTCCAGTCCACCTCAGCCAATCCCTTCTCTGTCCTTTTCCATGGTAATGCAAAATCTAACTGAATTGTGACACTGTCCCTGATATGGGCGCCAACTGTCACTTCACCCACTTTCCCTTCTTCGTTCCCGAAGACTAGGTCTAGAATTGCATCTCCTCTCATTGGGTTTGTCACTAATTGGTTGAAAAGATTTCCCTGGACACTGCTTGAATTTTTCTCCCTCAGTGTCCCTTATATTGTTTGAATCCCCGTTGAAGTCTCCTACTATTATTGCCCCCTTCTTACAAGCAGAAATTTGCCTACATATTTGTTCTTCTTTCTCCCTTTCACTATTTGGGGGGTCTGTAGTATACTCCCACTAATATATATTGTGAATAATTGGGGTCCCAGCACCGATCCCTGTGGTACCCCACTAGTCACTGCCTGCCATTCAGGGGAAAAAGAGCCATTTATTCCTACCGTTTCCTGTCTGCCAACCAGTTTTCTATCCATCTCAATACGCTCACCCCAATCCCATGCGCTTTAATTTTACATGCCAATCTCTTTCAGAAGGCTTTTGACAAACTCCCACGTAAGTCGAAATAAACCACATCCAGTGGCTTCTCATCAACTCTACTAGTTACATTCTCAAAATTCCAGTAGATTTGTCAAGCAGGATTTCCCTTTCATAAATCCACGCTGACTCTCTAACTTCTGCCACTGTTTTTCAAGTGCTCAGCTGTTAAATCTTTTATAATGAACTCTAGTATTCTCCCCACCTACTGACATCAGCCAGTCTGGTCTATAATTCCTTGGTTTCTCTCTGCCTCCCTTTTTAAATTGTGGGGTCACATTAGTTACCCTCCAATCTGTAGGAACTGTTCCAGAGTCTATAGAATCTTGGAGGATGACCACCAATGCAGCCACTATTTCTAGGGCCAGTTAAGTAATCTGGGAATGTAGATGATCAGGCCCTGGGGATTTATCTGCCTTCAATCCCATCAATTTCTCCAACACCATTTCCCTACTAATAGTGATTTCTTTCAGTTTCTCCCTTTCTCCTGAACCCTGTGTTCCCTAACATTTCTGCTATGTTATTAGTATGCTCCTTTGTCAAGACAGAACCAAAGTGTATAAGTAGTTGGTCAGCCATTTCTTTGTTCCCCATTATAAATTCCCCTGTTTCTGACTAAGAGACCTACATTTCTCTTCACATACCTATTGAAACCTTTTACAGTTTTTATGTTCCCACAATCTTACACCTGTCCTCTCTCTTCTCCTTCATCAATCCCTTGGTCCTCATTTGCTGAATTCTAAACTGTTCCCAATCCTCAGATCTGTTGTATATTCTGACCAATTTGTATGCCTCTTCCTTGGATCTAATACAATCTCTACTTTCCCTTGAAAGCCATGGTTTGGCCACCTTCCCTGTTTGACTTTTGTGCCAGACAGGAATAAACAATAGTTGCAGTTCCCCCATGTGCTCTTTGAATGTTTGTTTGCCATTGCCTATCCACCATCATCCCTTTTAACTAACGTTTCCCAATCCATCATAGACAACTCACTCCTCATACCATCGTAGTTTATTAAGATTCAGGACCCTAGTCACAGAATCAGCTACGTCACTCTCCATCTTGATGAAGAATTCTATTATTATAATGGTCGCTCATCCCAAAGGGACCCCGCAACTAGATTGTCAATTATTCCTTTCTCATTACACAATGCCCAGTCTAGGATGGCCTGTTCTCCTCACAGTTGGTCCAAAACAACCATCCTGTATACACTCCAGGAATTCCTGCTACGGTATTACTAATTTGATTTTCCCAATCTATATGCAGATTAAAGTCACCGATAATTACAGATGTTCCTTTATTGCATGTGTCTCTAATTTCCTGCTTAACGCCATTCCGAACATCACTGCACTTTAGTGGGGGTTATGTATAGACCCCGATGTTTGCTCCTCTTTCTCAGCTCTACCCATACAGATTCCACATTGTCAGAGCTAATACCTTTTCCTCACTAGTGCGCTAATTTCCTCTTTAACCAGCAATGCAACTCCACCGCCTTTTCTGTCTGTCCTTCCTAAATACTGAATACCCCTGGATGTTTAGTTCCCATCCCTGGTCACCTTGCAGCCATGTCTCTGTAATCCTGACTATATCATACCTGTTTACATCGATTTGCACGGTTAATTCATCCACTTTATTGTGAATGTTCCTAAGGTTAAGACACAGCCTTAAGGCGTGTCTTTTTAACGTTACTTGTCCTGTTCCCACTATTTCTCACTGAGGCTGTTCGATTCTTGCCCTTGATTTCTCTGACTATCAATTTTCTTATTCCCCTTTCTGTCTTGTGTTCTTGTCCTTGATTCCGCCTCCTCGACAACTTTACATAATTTCCCATCCCCCTGCCATTTTAGTTTAAACCCTTCCCCGATGCCTGGCCCAAACAGAACCAATCGGAACCAACGGGTACGGAAGGCCTCGAGAGTGCCAGCAGAAACCGCGTGCTCCCTCTCCGGGGACATCCGGCCGCGGAAGAGGGACAAACAATCGGGTGGGACTCCCCCGTCGATCGCCCGCTGCCTGGACCTGGAGCAGGTTCACGAGGTCCTCCTCCTTCCCGACCCCCTTCTGCACCGGGTGCCCATAGATCAGGAGTGTGGGGCTGAAGTGCAAACAAAACATCAATAAAAGGTTTTTCAAATAACTAAAAAGGGAGTGCAGCCTACAACACCCTATGTATACATGGTCCACGGACTCCACAAGACCGCAAAAAGGGCACGTGTCCTGAGAGTCCGTGAACCTATGCATCCTCTTATTATAGGGGACTGCTGCATGCAACACTCTCCAACCCAGGTCCCCGATAGAAAGGGGAGGACACCACCGTAGAGGGCCTCCCATCGGGGGCCTCCGCCGCCGGACGGCAACAAGGCACGCCAGGGCGTGTCCGGGCGGCGGACAAGGGCGAGAAAACGGAAGGTGTGCAGCAGCAGTCCGTACAAAAAGGCACGGAGGGCATGTCCCCGAGGCGGCTCATATTGCGGGGCACCAGCACCCGAGGGAGGGTTCGGGGCTAATGTGGAATTCCGTCCGAACAGGGGAACGTTCAGACGGAAGACCACCACACACCTGGGCCACCTCAAGACCCAAAATAACGTCGGGTTCGAGCACGACCGTTCTCAGGTCTTGGATGGCATCGGCTGCGACCTGGACACTCTCAGACGCGCGCCGCGCCAACTCCTGCGGGAGCATCCAGCCCAGTCCTCCGCCACCCAGCACGTCCCCGATCCTGGTCACCCCTGCGGCCACAGCCCTCCTCTCCGCCAACCACTGAAAAGGACGGAGGGGCGGATTCCTGAGCAGCGGCTCTCTGACGATAGCCGCTACTCCTGACGGGGGAGAGCTGCGTCACGAGGCGACCACTTTCCAGACTTTGATCAGGTCCTGGTAAAAGACGGGCAACGCCTGCAAGGAGCCACCGAGGCCCATCTGTTCCATAAACAGGAGCTGCACATCATAATTCAGGCCGTGCACCTGACAGAAGAAATACGTCGTCAGGGCACACCATCTAGGAGGAGGTTCGACGTAGAGGTATCACTGCAGGGTCTGAAGGCGGAAAGTCGCCACCTGTGTGCGTAGGCACACTAGCGCCTGACCACCCTCCCTAAGCGGGAGACTCGAACCTCAGCAGTGACCCAATGCAATCTTTTGTCCCAGAAGAAGTCGACTAACAATCTCTGGATTCTTGTGACAAAGTCCGGGGGAGGGGTCAAAGTGACCAGCCGATACCAAAACATGGCGGCGATCAGCTGGTTTATGACCAGAACTCGACCTCGGTAAGATAGCACTCGGAGCAGTCCTGTCCAGCGCCGCAGGCAAGCGGTGACTTTCGTCTCCAGTTCCTGCCAGTTTGCCGGCCAGGATTCCTCAGCGGGGCAGAGATGGACCCCCAGGTAGAGGAGGCTGGTCCTGCTCCAGGTGAAAGGCCTGAGCTCCTCGGGTAGGGGATCCATCTGCCACTGACCGACCAGGAGTCCAGAACATTTACCCCAGTTGATCCTGGCAGAAGAAGCGGCAGAGTAGACCTCCTGGCACTCGCGCATCCTCCGCAGGTCAGCCGGGTCACTAAACATAAGGAGCACGTCATCGGTGTAAGCCGAAAGGACCACCCCGATGCCCGGCCCGCGCAGGACCAATCCCGACAACCTCCTCCGCAAGAGGCGCAGGAAAGGCTCCACGCAAATAGAATACAACTGGCCAGACAGGGGGCAGCCCTGACGTACCCCTCTCACAAAGCGAAGGGGCGCCGTCAGGGACCCGTTAACCTTCACTAGACACTCCGCGGCGGTGTACAGAAGTCTGATCTGGGTGACAAAATGCGTCCCGAACCCGAACGCTCGCAGAGTTCCGAGTAAGTATCCGTGATCCACCCTGTCGAACGCCTTCTCCTGATCGAGAGACAGGAAGGCGCTCGACAGACCAGCCCTCTGGGAATAGTGGATGATGTCCCGGACCAGATGGATGTTATCACAAATGGTTCGGTCCGGGACGGTGTAGGACTGGTCAGGGTGGATCATGTGGTCCAGCACGGTGCCGAGCCGAGAAGACATGGCTCGGGCGAAGATTTTGTAGTCCGTGCTGAGGAGGGAGACAGGGCGCCAGTTTTTAAGAAGGCGGAGATCCCCCTTCGGCAGCAGGGCAATCACGGCCCTGTGCCACGAAAGGGGCATCTCCCCGGTAGCGATACTCTCCCCCAGGACCCCCGCGAAGTCGCTCCCCAAGACGTCCCAGAACGCCCTGAAGAACTCCACGGTCAGCCCGTCTAGTCCCGGGGATTTGCCCCTAGAAAGACCGTCGAGTGCGCCGGTCAGCTCCCCCAGACTTATAGGGGAGTCGAGCTTTCCGGCGCACTCCGGGCCGACCTGCGGCAGGTCCTTGCACAAAACTCTGCAAGCGTCCTCGCTGGACGGATCCGGAGAGAACAGGGCAGTGTAGTAATCTCGGGCGATGGCCCTGATGCCCTCCGGATCCGAGACAAGGGATCCGTTGTCGGCCAGCAGCATGAGGAGCTGCTTACGGACCCCGTGCCTTTTTTCCAGCGAGTAGAAGAAGGGGGAGCTACGGTCCATCTCCTTGAGGAACCGGATCCGCGACCTCACGAACGGGCCCCGAGACCCGACCAGTTGCAGGTCCCGCAGCGCGCCCTTCTCATCGTACACCAACCGCAGGGCCGGGTCCGCATCAGGCTGACGGAGACGTGCCTCCAGGTCGAGCACCTCCTCCAACTCCAGGACCCTGGATTTGTCTCTTTGTTGACCCCTTCGCGTACTCTTGACAGAAAACTCGGACGTGAGTCTTGCCCATGTCCCACCATAGCCTCAAGGAGGGGAAGCCTCCCTGCTTCCTTCTCCAGCCGGCCCAGAAACGACGGAATGTGTCCAGGAACCGCTGGTCTTCCAACAACAGGTTATTAAAATGCCAGTACGCGGACCCCGTCCGAGCGCAGAACGAAGTGAGCTCCGCCCACACCAGACGGTGGTCCGTGCACGGAACCTGCCGTATAGAAGCAGCCGGAACGCAGGACACGTACGCCTTTGAAACGTAAAGGCGGTCGAGTCTGGACGCTCCGACTCCAGGTGACACAAAGGTGAACACGCTGGAGTCAGGATGGAGATTTCACCAGACATCCACTAAATCGAAGGACCTGACCAGGTCCCGCAACTTACTCACACCTCGCGTGCAGTGCGGGGTACCGTGACGAGCCCGGACCCCGAGGGTGCAATTGAAACCCCCCCGAGGACGATGCACTCGCCAGCATCGATGGAGCCGAGACGAGTGGGCACTTCTTCAAAGAAGCTGGCTTGCTGCTGCGTGCCCAGGGGAGCGTACACATTCACAAAGTGAAGCACCGCCCCCCCCCAGACGCACAGTCAGGTGCAGCAACCGGCCTGGCACCGGCTCCTTGACCCCCAAGATCTGCGGCTGAAAATGTGGGGCCAACAGGATAGCCACCCCGCCAGAATTGGAGGCTAGGTGACTCATGTAGACCCCCCCCTCGCCACTCCAGGAGCCACGTGGCTTCATCTCCCGGAACGGTCTGGGTTTCTTGCAGGAGGCACAACGCATACTTCCCGTCCCTGAGGACCGAGAAGTTCTGGAACCTGCGCTGTGCGCCCCTGCTGCCGCGGATGTTGAGGCTGGCTATAGTCGTCTTCATTGTCAAAGGTACATCAAACATTCACCTTAAGTAATTAAAAAGAAGAGGACTTTTTAGTCCTTCCCCTCCTTCAGGAGCCCAGTGAGAAACGTTTGGACCCTCCGCCGCGCGTTCCTATCCAACTCAGGAGACTTGAGGGCCTCGCGAGTGGACCAGAACACCGGCGGAAATGAATGCAACCGGTCCAAGGCCAACTGAACCCTGTCTCGGCGACCGCGGTGCCCCGACAAAAAGTCCCGGAGTTCCCTTGGGGGGATGAGGGGGGAGTCAGTGGAGGGCACCAGGGGATCCACCGCCTCGCCTGAGAGCGACTCCGCATAATCCCCAACGCTCACCACCGACACCCCGTCCTCTTCCGGGTCGTCGCCTCCAGCTTCCGACCCCTCCCCCGCATTGAGTATGGGGGCTGATTCGGAGCTGCCAGCTGGCTCTATCTCAGCCTCGATCAAACCCCCAGGATCAAGGCCAGAGGAGTCCTCTCTGGTCTCCTCGCAACTTTTTGGGCCAGAGGGCAGCGGCAGTTCTGATGCCCGCTCTCCTCCTGGCACCGGGTCGTCCGGGGAGCTCAGGACAAGCTCCTGACCTAAACATAGGACGCTGGGTGCTAAGGTTTGGGAGGGAGTGGGAAGGCCCTCCTTTTCGCCGCCACCAATGACCCATTTATACTTTATAAAATTTCAAAGCTGCAATCCCCCGACGAGCTAGAAGGTACCTCGGGGGTATTAAGTGCCTTGGAGTCGGACACCACCTCAAGGGAGGTGCCCTCAGTGACCCCCGAGGGGCCCTGTTCAGGGGACTGCAGCAGACTGGTAGGGGGAACAGTGGTAGGGGTAGGTGTTTCGGGTTCCCCAAGAGGGCAGGGTGAGGTTTTACTGGGTGGAGATGCCACCACCTCTTCATCAGGGGAAGGGACACACCCAACTTCTTCAGTTTGGGCGTCGCCCACTTCCTCCTCCGAAGCGTGACGTCTCTTCCGGGTCAGGCTGGGGGCTAGGGAGACCTCCATTTCCGAGGCCCCCTCCTCCTTGTCCAGCCCTCCCGGACACTCCACCCTCTGGGTTTTCAATCTTTCTTTCCCCGGCTCGGGGTCCCGCGTCTTTTCCCCGCCGGCCCCGGGAGCACGCGCAGGGACGACGCCGGGCCCAGCACTCGGCGCCTTAGCGCCCACGGACCCGGGAGCACACGCGGACACGACGCCGGGGCCGGATGATGTTTTCTGCCCCAAGCTGGTTTTTCCACATGTTTGAGGGGTTTTGGGGCGTCTCAGGGACCGCCTCCAAATTTCGGGTCTTCCTCCGCGCCTTCTTACGGCGCGGGGGCTCTCCCCCCGCCTCACCGGCAACCGAGATGGCAACTGCTGCCGGGATCACTTCCCCTTGCGGGGAGGGAGATGGAGTGGTGGCGGGTGGAGGAGGGGCGGTGCCAGCCGCAGCCGCTTATGTGGGGCTCGTGGCCTTGGAGGCGGGGCAGTTCTTCCTCACGTGCCCCGTCTCCTTACAGGCATGGCACCGCACGCCCTCCGTGGTCCAGAAGACCCGATAGGCGGTCCCCTCAAAATTAACCGAGAAGGCCCCCTCCAGGCACTCCTCCCGGGCCAAGCGGACGAAAACTTGGCGCCGGAAGGAGTACACGTGGCGGAGCGTTGAGTCTTTGAGGCCGAGCGGGATCGGTGCAACCCCCGACCTGACCTCCCCCAGTTTATTAAGGTGGGGGAGGAGGAGCTCACTGGGTAGGAAGGGCGGGACGTTCAAGACAATAATCCTCTGGGCGGTGGCCTCAAGGGGATCCACCGCCAGAAAAGTCCACCCACAGTGAGTCCCTTCTGCAGGGTGAGGTGCACCACCCGCTCGGACCTCAAGAAGAAGATGGCCTTCCCATATATCTTTGAGGCCGCAACAATGGCCGAGGGGCCGACGACCCCAGCCATAGCCTTAACGCAGGCCTCTATTGTCATCTCAGGGTGAGCGTAGCTCTTCACCCCGAGGGCCCTGGTGAGGAGGCGGAAAGGTGACAGGGCAGCAGGAGCCGCAGAAGCAGCCACCCCCGCATAGGTCTTTTTTGTAGGCCCTGCCACTGGTGACAAAGCCGCCTCCACATTAGCCCTCCAGTTACATTCTTCCACAGTTTAAAAACATAAAACACTAAATTCGTGGGAACAATTTGAGGTACACGTACAGTTTGAAATACAAAACATCAAATCTATTAGAGCAGGTGCAGCAATCAATTCATGGGGTACATCAATTTTAAAAAGTACACCTTACAACACCCACCATTAAGTGTATAATTTCTGCTGTGAATGTTACTACACTTTTGAATCTAATTCTTCCAGCCTATCCCATTCCTTCAGTAACCTTTTACCCGTTGTTCCATTCTCTGACGTCTGAGTCGATAAACATAACTCATACAACAGGTCGAGGACAATAAATAATTGCACTGCTACCAGTACAGGAGATATAATTTTGATACATTTTGATGCTGAGACCAATGCCCAGTGGCTATCGTCACCAATGTCTGGTATTTCTACCCTAACCTCATTGCTCACTTGTTGGAGGGTATAAAAATGTTTGAAGTGTTAATCCTCTGCAGCAGCTCTGCAAGACATTCAGACACAGGGTTATGTCATAGCCAAACCAAGCAACATACACATGTAGCTGCCCTTTCGAGTCATCCCTTAAGTAATATTCACCTACCTGTGAGCATCAACTTTCAGTAACACCCGCGCATGCAGTCTGACAGGCCAAGCTGCGGTAAAACAAAATGTTCCATCGAATCACAGGTCAGATTCTCGTACAGATTCCTGGTGTATGGTGGTGACACTGTATTCGCTCTTTCCTTTATTTGCCACGTGTGTTGTGAACTCTTCTTGCTGGGTCACGCTGTGCAATTGGGATCTTCCTGATCCCAAGTGACCCCGGGTCCTCTTCCTCCCTTCCACAATCCTCTGGATGTTCTCAGGCCTGTTTCACCAACCAGGAACCATACGTTGTACAGGCATCGTTCTCAGCAGCCTCCACAGTGGCATTTTTATCCTCTTATAATTGTGTTTATGCAGTGGGCGTGCATTTCCAATTGCCCCACCACATTTTGCAAATTAACTGTCTTTATTTGACCCTCCTCCAGCACACTGAACATAATGAAATGAATTCTGTATTTGCTTTAACATACCTCTAACCACCTTTACTGATTTATTTAAAGTAGCTCAATGTGAACTCTTTACAGGTGATGTCCCAGTGTTAAAGACTGTTGCAGCATCATTAATTGTGCTAGGTCATATCCACCCAGGAGATTCTGTGCGATTCCCTGAACTAAGAGATTAATGAGAGCATCTAGTTTGCTCCCTGAATTCCCTTATCACCTGCTGCAGCATTCGATTTGGCAATGTTTGGGGTTTAAGTTTTCACCATGGGATTAGTCCCATATCTGCTAAACCAATCATTATCGCTGCTGCCTCATGGGGCAGAATTTTCCAGTTGACGTGTGGGTGCTGGAACCCGTACGTCGGTGTGTAAAATGTCGCGTGAGCGTGCCAACGACAGCACGCGGCATCGTGATATTTTGGTGGGCGGGTGCGCTCAGTTCGCCCGCCATTAATTGAAGGGCTCATTAAAGCCCTTAGCTTGCCAATTGTCCAGGATTTTGAGGGGCCCGTGTGAACTTCAGGTCAGCGCACGGGCCCAATGGGCAGGCGGGTAGCAGATTATTTAAAACTTTTGCAAAGCCCGGACATGTGGACTCAGAGGTTGTTCATGTTTCATCAATTATAACTTCATGTAACAGTGTTTAAAATTTGCCTGTGAGATTGTTAGCAGTTCTCATCGATGTCCAAGAGGTTTTTGTGTAATTTGAAGCCAGTCTGCAGACAGCATTCTTTTTCGGCCTTGCAGCTTTCCAGAGGCCTCCGTTTAGCCTGGGGCTATGGGTTCTGACCTCTCCACTGGAGGCAGCTCCCCTGAGGAGGGAGGGAGGGATAGAATAAGGAGGAGGCCAGGAGGGGACAATCAGCCTCCAGGGGAGCCACCTTTGGGAGGCCAGGCACAGGCACAAGGGGCGCAGGGCCAAGAGGTTGTCCAAGGTGGAAGGGGCTGCAGAAGATGCCACTATCCTGTTGCCAGGGTTTACAGACAGAGAAGCAGCTACCTCAATATGTCTGAGGTGCAGTGCCAAAGGAGGCTCCAACTCTTAAGGGAGACAGGGCCAATTATCTGACAAATATAGTTGACTGAGATCTCCCCTAACTGCGTGGGAGGACACCCCAAACCAGCAGCTCTGAAGGTCACAGTTGCCCTTTACTTCTTCTATGTCTCTGGCTCCTTCTAGAGCTTGATGGGTGATCTTTGCAGTGTCTCCCAATCAGCTGTCCACACTTGTCAAGCAGGTTACAGGCGCTCTGTTCAGATGGGCATTGACCTTCATCCTTTTCTGCTATGACCAGGCAAGTCAGGCACAGTGAGCCAGAGGCTTCGCAGCTATTGCTGGCTTCCCCCGTGTCCAGGGTGCTATAGACTGTACACGTGATGCTGTCAATTTATAAAGTATACTGTCTCACCATATTTTTCCTGCCAAAACAAATCACCTCCCACTTCTCTGCATTGAACTTCATTTGCCATTTGTCTGTCCTTTTGAAATTCAAAGCTAGTCTCATCATAATTTACATTTCCAATCTTGTATCATCTGCAAATTTTGAAATCGCACCCTGCACACCACAGTCTAAGTCATTAATATATATAATCAGGAAGTGTCCCAACACTGACCCCCCCCGGTGAACTCCATTACAAACTTTCTTCCAATCTGAAAAACAACCATTTACCCACTACTGTTGCCTGTCCCTCAGCCAATTTCTATCCCATTTCCTACTTTCCCTTTTATTCCATGAACTAGAATTTTGCGTAAGTGTGTGGCACTGTATCAATGCCAAATCCATACATACCACGTCATTGTGTTTCCCTCATCAACCTTCTGTTATCACCTCAAAAACATCAAGATTTTAAACATAAGTTTTCTTTAATGCATCCATGCTGGCTTCCTAAATTATCCTGCTCTTGTCTAAGGCTCTTGTACCTTAGCTGGTTTAAGTAAAGATGGCCTTTCCAACACCACCTTCCTCAATTGAATGTTCTTCTGATGTAGCAGTTACCACCTCTCACCCCAACCTAGGTACCTTTCTACAAAACTGATGCAAAGTATTCATTCCACACCTCCGCAATTGCTCCAGCCTCCACATGCAAGTCCCCTTTTATGTCTTTAATCAGCCCTACTCTCGTTTACCACTTAGTTACGTGTTTACAGAAGACCTTGGGATTCCCTTTTTATGTTCCCTGCCAGCCTCTTCATGCTCTCTCCTTGCTTTTCTGATTAGTTTCTTCACTTCACCTCTGGTCCTTCTAAATTCACCCTGGTTTTCCATTTATTTTTCTACCTGACATCTGGTGTGCACACACTTCTCCCTTTTTATCTTTACCTCCTATCTCTCATCATCCAGGGCTTTCTGGATTTAGTTGTCCTACCTTTTCCCCTTCAAGGGAATATATCTTGACATTTCCTGCAATACTTTTCCTTTTGAAGGTGGCCATTGCTCAGCCACTGTCTCTTTTCTGCTAATATTTGACTTCAACTCACTCATCTCGGATGCATCCTCATCCCGTTGAAGTTGGCTTTCCCCCAATTATTCCTGTTCTGGATTGTTCACTGTCCTTTTCCATGATTAATGTGCACCTTGTGATACAATAGTCACTGCTCCCTAGAGCTTGTCTGTGCTACTTGAACCTTTATCTGGCTTATAAAGCAGAAGGTCAAATCATGAACTGGGCCCCAGGTGTCACTGTGTACCCTATATTGGCTCATGCTAGTGGTTCCATTGCCCTTGTATATGCAACTTGGGACAGGACATGACTCTGAGCCATCACCTCCAGGTTATGGTTTGATATGTTGTGCGCTTTGAGAAAAACCCACATGTCGGCTGAACATAATCAGGTGATATGGGCACAACACTACATGTGCATCCCCTCCTGACACCCCTTCAGATCTGCTGGTTGTGGAGTTCCCCTACTCCATGATGCCCACACGTACATCTAGAATGACACTGAAATCTTCCACACAGTTATCCGGCATTGTTCATTGTTACTGATCCATCACTGGTATCCTGAGAACTATTCCCATAATAGACTATAGTCAGGGTAATACTTGGGACTGTGTATGCTTTGTATGGCAACTGCAGCTGGCATGGGTTCTTGAGATTGGCATAAGTACCCCGAGCCTTTAGGTGTCTGTTGTCAATCCATGATGGTATGCAACCTTGCAACAAATTCTCTAAATTACTACTCTGGCCACTGTACACAACACACATTTTGGACAGCCTGGCCTGAAGTGTCCTGGTCCTCTATGAAATTGCTTATGGTCTGGGCGTGAGTTTCCAGCTCAGGTATCTGTTTTTAGGTGAATAGTCATTACTTGGTCTTCCTGTAGCTCTTGTTCCTCAATCTCATTACCCTTCCCCAATATTCTCTATCATTTGTCAGTTATTGACCTGCATTTGCTTCTGGGCATCCAGACCAGTGACATCCCCATGTTAAACAATGTAGCCACATCATTGATCAATCCCTTTTATCCGTCTTCCATCCACCCTCCTGTAGGGCATGTTGGTGTGTCAGCTACTCCTCTGACTTCTGAGGGGTCCGAATCATTCCCACTCCCTGGGTTCTAGACCTTGGACTTATTTGGGGTTGTGACAAAGTGCAGCAGACAACTGGTTTTGGTACCAGAAAAAAAAAACCTGGGTTTATTGAATTCACAAATGAATCTACAACGTTAGGATTACACTGAGATTATACTGATCAACAAAGTACTTCGTTAAGAATTGGGAACACAAGGCATAAGGAGGGGAAATGATGCTACTAATCCCGTTATCCTTGTCCAACCCCCAAAACCTAACTAAATTGAACTAGGAGAGGTCAGGGATCATACTCACCAACCAGGGGATCCTTGACAGATCAAAGTGCAGCCAGGTAAGCCGGTTGTAGTTCTGGGGTATGCTCTTTGTGCCCTCTGGGAGCTGCCAACCCCACGTGGTCCTGGTCTGTGGAATCTGTGAAGGTTCTTCAGTCGAGTGGAGGGTGTGATTGTGGGCAGTCTATCTTCGTGGAGGGCTGCGGTTGCGGCCTTGTTGCCTTCAGTTGAGACTGCCACACTGTGCCCCACGCCGTGATGTTGTCTGTGGCCCTGCAAACCTCCAGATCGCTCTCCTCCACTTGGCTCAGCTACCTCTCCCTGCTTCAACTGCTCCAAAACCGCACACCCCTTCTCCCCTTCATCTCTGGTGGCCCAGTTATACTGTTTTTTTGAATTTTTTATCTCAATCGAAGTCAAGGTTAGTTCTTTATTTTATTTTAGTGGACTTCTTCAGGTGATTGTTGTCTCGTTGTTTTTAATGGGCTCGCATGATGTTTATCCTTATCTTCCTGCCCCCATAGCTAGTCTTGAACTGAAAGCCATTGTATTTGTGGAGTATTGATAGGTTTGCATAATTGCATTCATTGCGGCCTTCCTGCCTTAGTAGTCATTAGAGATTATTAATGTAAGATTTTGATGGGCTTTCTTTTCATGTAAGATGAAGTCTTTCTCTGGGTTGATTGTTTTAAAGGGAAGAATGCGTATTCCGCCTCCTATCATTGTCTTGTTTCCAGCAACAATCCGCACTGCTCTCAACAAGCCCGGGATGTCCAGTCCCAGGCCTTCATGGGCCTAGCCTCCTGTCTGCAGGGTTTTACACTTAACTCAGCAGTTGGGTCCTCTGCCATAAACGTCCAAAAGTCATATCCTTGTTGATGATTTGAAAAATGTAGGATTTTTGAGAACCCTTCAGTCTCCATGTCGATGGAACTGATGCTGAATGATTGTAGAATGTTTAATGTTGAATTGCTTTTCCAAGTGCTTGGCTGACCTCTTTCTCCCAAACCCTGAACCGTGTGTTTGTGAACTTCCTTCCATCTGTTGACTGAGATGTGAATGTTTCTTTAATCCCTGGCAGGAAATAATTGTGCTATGTGACGGCAGTTGCCCTGCACCATTGCCCATGATAATGGCTCTCAGTCTCTGGAGCCAGAATTTCGATTTTGCTCACCCCTCTTGGGTTAGTTAACCCTTAGTGTCTGTACAGTGTGGTTTAGCTATTTTATATTCTCACAGCTCGGGTCATGTCCTTCAGTTCTCCACCACTCCACCCCACGTTTTAATATTTCTTTTACAGTAGAGATATTTCCTCCGTTGATTCTTGTGATGGTGAGCGCATGGCTGGTTTCAGCCAAATTGTACATTTGTTTATTCAGTTAATTAATTTTGTTCCATCACCCCAAATCTCCTTTGAAATTTTCCAGGTTTTTCCCGTTTTTTTGTTTTTGCTTGCATGGTAACAGATATAATACCGTAATCAATTGTACAATTTACTTATATGGGCTGCAGATTGAATTCAAGTGGGAACCTCAATATTTTGAGCAATATCCCATCAAGCTGGGGTATTTATTTCCTTGATCTCTCGTTTCTCTAGTCAGAATTTTACCCTCAGCATGCAGGCAAATGCCCGAACATGAAATAAAACTAGTTGATATCAGTGTGTGCGCGGGTGAGACCACAGGATACAGCTTCTGCACATCTCTGCAAGGTACCCTGGCAGCTCCCATGATGCTTTTATCCTGAGACACTCTCACCCAGGCGCCGGGGCTCTTCAGTGCTCCAGCCCAATTGGATGGATGGTGACTGCGTGACAAGGGCAATCCGTTCAAAATGTGGCTCATGATGCCTCTCTGCCACCCAAGAACAGGGTTTGAGCAGTGGTACAAGAGGCAGCCTGACACAAGGGCGGTGGTAGAGAGAACAATTGGTCTTAATGTGCTTCTGATGCCTGGTACACATGGGGTGCACTGCAATACCACTTCATTGTTATGAATCTTTTTGGTAGCCCCACTCTCTTTGAAGCGCCTCGATGAGCATTTAATGCACAACGGAATTGAATGCCTTAGGCAGATCCACAAAGACAACGGCCAGCTCTTTCCTGTTGCGTTTGACCCCTTTCATGATGATACTTAGAACTGTGATGTTCTCATTACAACCAGGAGTCGCCACCAGAAACCCTTTTCATAAGAACCTAAGAACTAGGAGCAGGAGATGGCAATTCTGCCCCTCGAGCCTGCCCCACCATTCATTACGATCATGGCTGATCTCATTTTGGCCTCGAATTAGAAATCTGTCTGTCTCTCAAATTTATTTGTGTCCCGGCATCCACTGCACTGAGGTAGTGACTTCCACAGATTCATGACGCTTTGAGAAAAGTCATTCCTGTTCATCTCTGATTTAAATCTACCACCCCTTAGCCTAAAACTATTGCCTCTCATTCTGGAATGCCCCAGCAGGGGAGACATCTGCTCGATGTCTACTTTGTCTATCCCCTCTAGCATCTTATATGACTCAATTAGATCTCCTCTCATCCTTAATCTCTAGCGAGTATAGGCCTAAACTGCCCAATCTCTCCTCATAAGACAAGCCCCACATCTCTGGAAACAATCTAGTGAACCTCCTCTGAACCGCCTAAAGTGCAACTACATCTTTAACTGAGGGGACCAAAACTCTGCACAGTACTCCAGGTTTGGTCTCACCAATGCCTTGTACAGCTGCAGCAACACTTCCCTATTTTTATTCTATTCCTTTAGCAATAAATGCCAAAATTCCATTTGGCTTCCATATTACCTGTTGTCCCTGCATTCTAGCTTTCAGCAATTCATGCACCAGGACACCCAGAACCTTCTGCACTGAAGCATTCTGAAGTTTCTCTCCGTTTAAATAATAAGTCACCATTTTATTCTTCTGACCAAAAGGGATAACTTCTCACTTATCTACGTTAAACTCCATCTGCCAAATTTTGGCCCATTCACCTGACCTGTCCATATCCATTTGTAAATTTCTTATTTCTTCCTTGCAACTTACTTTCCCACCTATTTTGGTGTCATCTGCAAATTTATCTATAGTACCTTCTATCCCTGAATCCAAGTCATTAATATAGACAGTAAATAGTTGGTGCCTCAGGACTGAACCCTGTGGTGCCCCACTTGTTACAGCTTGTCATCCAGAAAAAGACCCATTAATGCTTTCTGCCTGAGGTTGATCTGGACCATTTGCCACCCCCTCCCCCAAGTCAGATTGTGTTTCACTGTGCAGAGCGCAGCAAGCAACCAACCACTATCTGGCACTGAAAGCGGAGCACGGGAATAACTGCCCATGATCCTCTGTCGGCCAAGCGTGAATATTCATCACATAGGTACTGATGATACAAGGTGTCCGATCACAGTTCGTGGTCAGAAAACCTATCCTGAAAAAATCCTCTGATTGTGTTGCTATCTTTATTAATTAATTAAATATATTAACTTAGGAAAAGCTGCTTTAGTTAACATTTATAATTAATAGCATGCGCCCACCACCCCAAGTAATGACCAAGGTAACTGCCAAAACCATTGTTGGACTAACGTGATCACCGCAAATATATTATCAAATTACCCACTCTACCTGCCCACCAGGGATCAGGATCTGGACTTCTCACTGTCGATAAACAATACCTGCCTTGTAGAACCTTCCCGTCCTTCATCTTGGGGCTTGTGATATTGAACCAAGTGAGCTCTGTTAAACGACTGATTACTGGCCTCCAAATATTTGCAGAAGTTCCAAGGTCAGAGGGATCATCAGTCTCGAAGATGGGTGAAGGACTTCTAATTCTGGATCTTCAGGAATCGCATGAAGATTTTGTTCAAATTGAGCCACTTTCCTCTTGCTCCCATGACGAATCCGAGGAAGGTAACTGACGCGCCCCCGGTCAGCTCTCGTGTTTCGTCCTTTAGGTGTTGATACCTCCGTTCTTTCTCTGCCCAAGCTTTCTCCAACAAATTGTTATTGTCTTCCAACCGCACTGACATTGACAACCGCTACTACTCCAACCTTGACGAATACTACCAGGTCTGGCTTCCAGAGGGTCCCGAATTTTCCAAAGAGCCTCGGTTCCAAGTCGGATGCCCAGCCGCACTTCAAAATAAACTGTTACAAGTAGTCCAGGATATTTTGATCCGGGTGTTTTTAATGAACGGACAGTTACCGGAGATGTGAGCCAGTGATTCGAAAAGGGCCTCATCGTCTGCAGGACTTGTTTGCGTGGTGTCTTCCCCTGTTTGTGGTGGATCTCGTTGGATAGAGATTACACTATAATCAAATACTGTTCATGAGCCTGAATCAGGATTGTTTGCGGTTAAAACCACTTCTGAGCCAGGAGTTTGAAATCTTGGCGTTGCAGGAGAACTTGATGCCCGATCCTTGGTATTGGAGTTCTGTCCACTCTAGATATTTAACCTCCCTCCAATCCGCATATCTGTTGTCAGATTTTGGTCTCGACGTTTGGGGAATGTCCATCAATCCCCTCCCCTCTTGGACCACCCTTTTCTTTGAGGGATTTTTCGCATTCCCTGAGCACTTTAAAATTCCTCAGGGATTTGATTGTCTTTGTTCTTGATACCACGGAATTCAAACAAGGCCTCAATCTCCATATCCGGTGAGCTCTCCAATGCCCTGAATTTCTGGATAATGGTCAAAAGAATTTGGACTTCAAGTCTCGGCATGGCTAGACCACTATTGCGGTTACTGCTGTAGAGAATTCCATCCGTTATGTGTGGTGGAAGGTGTAGGATTTCTTTTCTTGTGTTTTTAATGGATTGCTCGAGAGTCACCAATGTGTTTTGCGATACCTTTGCGAGGATTAAATGAAAATAGATCCTCGGAATCGTTGGTTTTAAGGTCTTCGATCCTATGGATAGGTTGAAGTGCTGCCTCCTTCAAATTCACTAAGCATCCATCGATTTTGCATCCCCATTGTTCCCACGTTACCCCTGCCCAGGGTTTGATTCTGGCTGACACATATTTGTGTCTCCTGGAGTTACGTATGAGATTGGAACTCCTCTCAACTGGCAGTTCGCCATACTGTTATACTGAAATGTATTCCTCTTGTGGATGAAGAGGAATCCCTTGGTCTTCCTGGCATTCATCTCCAACCCTGTGTTCTGGCAGAATTCCTGTACAATGGCTAAGTTCTTGGTCATGCCTGATTAGGAGTCACTGAATAAAGCAATGTCATCAGTGAACGCCGGAGCTGAGCAACTAACCTGTGTTCCCTGGAAGGCAAGTGGATGCCCAGCTATGCCTCCTGTAGGGAACAGCTTAGAGGGTCCATCGCAATGTTGAATGGGATTGGTGATAGGTCACCTTGAAACCTCTCATGATAGGTTCGGTTTGACTGTCTTTACGGTCAATACATGTGCTAATATCCAAGGACAGATCTGTGATCGTTGTTATGAATTTTTTTGGCAGCCCCACTCTTTGAAGTGCCTCGCTGAGCATTTTATGCCCAATGGAATCGAACGCCTTAAGCAGGTCCACAAAGACAATAGCCAGCTCTTTCCTGTTGCGTTTGGCCCCTTTCATGATGTTACCTAGAACTGTGGTGTTCTCATTACAACCAGGAGTCGCCACCAGAAACTCTTTTTTCATAAGAACATAAGAACTTGGAGCAGGAGAAGGCAATTCAGCCCCTCGAGCCTCTCCTGCCATTCATTACTATCACGGCTGAGATCATTTTGGCCCCAGATTAGAAATCTGCCTATCTTCTAAAATTTATTCAGTGCCCTGGCATCTGCTGCTCTCTGAGGTAGTGACTTCCACAGATTCTCGACCCTTTGAGAAATATCATTCCTGCTCATCTCTGATTTAAATCTACTACCCCTTAGCCTAAAACTATGGCCTCTCATTCTGGAATGCCCCACAAGGAGAAATATCTGCTCCTCATCTACTTTGTCTAACCCCTTAAGCATCTTACTTACCTTAATTAGATCTCCCCTCAACCTTAAAACTCTAGCAAGTCTAGGCCTAAACTGTTCAATCTCTCATCATAAGACAAGACCTGCATCTGACATCAATCTATTGGATCTCCTTTGAACCGCCTCCAATGCTAATATATCCTTCCGCGAGTAAAGGGTCCAAAACTCTGCACAGTACTCCAACTTCGGTCTCACCAATGCCTTGTACAGCTGCAGCAACACTTCCCTATTTTTATTCTATTCATTTAGCAATAAATGCCAAAATTCCATTTGGCTTCTATATTACCTGTTGTACCTGCATTCTAGCTTTCAGCAATTCATGCACCAGGACACCCAGATCCCTCTGCACTGAAACATTCTGAAGTTTCTCTCCATTTAAATACAAAGTCGCCTTTTTATTCTTCTGACCAAAAGGGATAACCTCTCACTTATCCACGTTAAACTTCATCTGCCAAATTTTGGCCCATTCACCTAACCTGTCCATATCCATTTGTAAACTTCTTCCTTGCAACTTACTTTCACACCTATTTTGTGTCACCTGCAAATTTATCTATAGTACTTTCTATCCCTGAATCCAAGTCATTAATATAGACAGTAAATAGTTGGTGCCTCAGGACTGAACCCTGTGGCGCCCCACTTGTTACAGCTTGTCATCCAGAAAAAGACCCATTAATCCTTTCTGCCTGAGGTTGATCTGAACCATTCGCCACCCCCTCCCCCAAGTCAGATTGTGTTTCACTGTGCAGAGCGCAGCAAGCAACCAACCACTATCTGGCACTGAAAGCGGAGCATGGGAATAACTGCCAATGATTCTCTGTCGGCCAAGCGTTTGGTGATAATTTTAGCAAAGATTCGGAATAAAATTGGGCCGATCGTTATTGGTCGCCAGTTGTCTATGCTTTTTAGTTTCTCAGTGTCATCTGTCTTAACAATGAGAACTGTGTGGCTCTTTTGCAAGACCCTTGGAATGGAAGTTGACTTGAGCCAGAGGGAGAAGAGACATGGAATCCTGTCTTCGTACTCTGCCTGGACGTCCATGATGTCTTCCAACTTCATCCCATCAGCTCCTGCTGCCGTGTACTTATCAATGTCTTTAATTGCTGCATCCTCAACCTCTTCCTTCTGTATGGGCTCTTTTAAAGAGTCGTAATCTCTCCTTCCATTATATAATGTATACTTTTGGGAGTTTGCTTTATTTGGTTTTGAGTGTTTCTCGGTAAAACTCTTTGAATTCAGCTTTGCTGAGTGGACATTGTAGGGTGGACGGTGCATCCAGGATTTGCCGTGCTATCTTTCTCCTGTCTGTTTTGGAAGCTAACTGAGTTACGTTGAAAGTTGCTTCTTTAGCTGCCACTTTCTCTTGGATTTTGTGTTTTGGCCTCTCCTTGGGGTGAGCTTCTGTCTTCCTGGACCTCCTGCCAGTTTCCTCTTCCTTTCCTTCAGTTGATATAACATCTGTGAAGCTTTCAATGAGGCCGATGGCCATGGCTCTTGTTTCTGGGTCGTTCCGTACCGCCATTAGTTCTTCAGCTGAGTTCAGCTGATCATCCAGATCCATGTGTCTAGAGATACTGGCTGGGGGTCGCACATTCCTCACAATTTGGGGACTGTTTCCCCCTCACCACCTCTGCATCATCCCCCTCTTGTGGCATTTCCGTTTCCCAAGCACCTTCTGTCTGGCTGCTTTGCGGTGATGATACGCTCGTTGTGCTCTGCTCTGCTCTCAGGAGTGATCTTCTCTTGGAAGCAATCTGCCTGCTGGTTTTAGATGTGAGATGGGCTGCTATCTGTTTGTTGATGTCTTCACAGCCTTCCTACCACTTCATTAATTCTCTGAGGAAGTCGGTTTCCTCTTTAGTCCATTTATAATCTCTCTGGCCAGGCTTTGCTTGTGGTAGGTGAGCTGCTAATCTTTTCACATTACGTACTTCGGTGTGTCTGTGACGCTCATGCTGGCTGAGTCCAATTTGCCATGTGACCTGTATTTCAGTGTTCACATGTATAGATCGTACCGGTGAGACATGGCCTTACCCCTTTACATTTGCGATAATGACAAGCAACCGAATTGTAATCACCAGTTTTTCTGCATTTGGAGCAAATTGTGTGAAGATGTTTAATCTGATGTCTCATGGCCATGTGTTTGCAGAACTCACCCACCCCGGGGAGTAGCAGATGGCAGAGCAGCCCATCAACGGGGTATTGGATCTCCACTTCACTCTGTACGGTTCTGTCATCATTGGGTGGCAGCTCCACAGACTCGATGTAGGTTGGTGGAATATCTGTCTGGTCTTGGGGCTCCTCAACCCTGTTATTGTCCAAAATTCCTGTTCCCCTGAACTTATTGTTATCAGAAGTCAGCACGTTGATGGCTCTCGTGTCACCCATTTCGCTTAGAGGACTTGACTCTGACACCTCCTCATGTTGTTGGTCATTCACTATTAAGGATTCCGGATCTTTCAGCCTGGCTTGTTTCGCTGGTTCCCTGTAGGGTAGTAATAGCGTCTAAATGGTCTCCAATCCAACTCAGCAGTTTGTGTTGGGGTGGATTATTTCTCTAGTCCGTTGAGCTCGGAACTAGCACTTGTGTAGCATTTGCAACTTGTGCCATTGCCTGCAACAAAAGGCACAACTGTGGGGACGTTTTCTCTCTGGGTCGCTTCTCACCCAGGCCGCTCTGAACAACTATGGTCAACCATTTTTATAACATAATGCTGGTCTCTGCAGACCACAATCCACACGGTGCTCTTTCAAATGTCTTTCAGCAAACAAAACCTTTTATATCTGTGCCAACCCTGATAATGGTGACATTCCCGGCAGGAGGCATGGGGAGGCACAACCGACGCTGTGGATGGCGAGAACACCAAACCACCACAGGTCACGTAACTACTAACCAGACGAACTCACTAGCGAAGCTGCCACCATCAGTCATAGTTACTCCCACCAACTGAGAGCATTCCACCTAGTCCCACTCCCCTGCCTTCTGCTCATAACCTTGCACATTCTCTTTCTTAGGTAGAAATCAATTCTCTTTTGAATGCCTTGATTGAACCTGCCTACATCACCCTTTCAGGAAGCTGGTTCCAGACCCCAACCACCCTCGGTGAAAAAAATTTTCCCCTCACCACGTTTACTCCTTTTGCCAATTATTTTCAATCTGTGCCCTCTAGTTCATCTCTTGTATGGGAAATCTTTCTAACCTATGTACCCTGTTTCATTATCCTCACGATCTTGTATATCGCTATCAAGACTCCTCTCAGCTGCTTTTTCTCCAAGGAAATGATCCCAACGTCTCCAACCTACCCTCATAGCTACATCCTGGTGTATCCCTGGAAACATTTTTGTGAATGTCCTCTATATTTACCCAAATGCCTTCACATCCTTCCTGATGTATGAGGCTCAGAACTAGACACATTACTCCAGATGAGTCCTGTCTTATACACGTTCCTATTATTAAAGCCTAAGATACTATATGCTTTAACTATTCTGTCAACATGCCCTACCATCTTCAGTGACCTATGTGCATATACAGAGGTCTCTCAGTTCCTGCATCTCCTTTTAGATGCTGTCAATTTATAAAGTATACTGTCTCACCATATTTTTCCTGCCAAAACAAATCACCTCCCACTTCTCTGCATTGAACTTCATTTGCCATTTGTCTGTCCTTTTGAAATTCAAGACTAGTCTCATCACAATTGACACTTCCAATCTTGTATCATCTGCAAATTTTGAAATCATGCCCTGCACACCACAATCTAAGTCATTAATATATATAATCAGGAAGTGTCCCAACACTGACCCCTGGCGGATTCCATTGCAAACATTCTTCCAATCTGAAAAACAACCATTTACCCACTACTGTTGCCTGTCCCTCAGCCAATTTCTATCCAAGTTCCTACTTCCCTTTTATTGCATGAGTTAGAATTTTGCGTAAGTCTGTGTGGCACTGTATCAATGCCAAATCCATACATAACACGTCATTGTGTTTCCTTCATCAACCTTCTGTTATCACCTCAAAAACATCAAGTTATTTAAACGTGAGTTTCCGTTAATGAATTCATGCTGGCTTCCTAAATTATCCCACACTTGTCTAAGGTCCTGGTACCTTATCTAGTTTAAGTAAAGATGGCCTTTCCAACACCACCTTCCTCAATTGAACATTCTTCTGATGTAGCAGTTATCACCTCTCACCCCAGCCTAGGTACCTTTCTACAAAACTGATGCAAAGTATTCATTCCACACCTCCGCAATTGCTCCAGCCTCCACATACAAGTCCCCTTTTATGTCTCTAATCGCCCTATTCTCGCTTACCACTTCTTATTTAGGTGTTTACAGAAGACCTTGGGATTCCCTCTTATGTTTGCTGCCAGCCTCTTCATGCTCTCTCCTTGCTTTTCTGATTTAGTTTCTTCACTTCACCTCTGGTCCTTCTAAATTCACCCTGGTTCTCCATAGTGTTTTTCTACCTGACATCTGGTGTGTTCACACTTCTCCCTTTTTATCTTTACTTCCTATCTCTCATCATCCAGGGCTTTCTGGATTTAGTTGTCCTACCTTTTCCCCTTCACGGGAATATATCTTGACATTTCCTGCAATACTTTTCCTTTGAAGGTGGCCATTGCTCAGCCACTGTCTCTTTTCTGCCAATATTTGATTTCAACTTGCTCGACTCGGATGCATCCTCATCCCGTTGAAGTTGGCTTTCCCCCAATTATTCCTGTTCTGGATTGTTCACTGTCCTTTTCCATGATTAATGTGCACCTTGTGATACAATAGTCACTGCTCCCTAGAGCCTGTCTGTGCTAATTGTACCTTTATCTGGCTTCTAAAGCAGCAGGTCAAATCATGAACTGGGCCCCAGGTGTCATTGTGTACCCTATATTGGCTCATGCTAGTGGTTCCATTGCCTTTGTATATGCAACTTGGGACGGGACATGACTCTGAGCCCTCACCTCCAGGTTATGGTTGATAGGTTGTGCGCTTTGTGTCAAACCCACATGTCGGTCGAGCACATTCAGGTGATATGGGCACAACACTACATGTGCATCCCCTCCTTACACACCCCTTCAGATCAGGTCTGGTCATGGAATTCCCCCTACTCCTCCATGAAACCCACACATAAACCATCTGGAATGACACCAATATCTTCCACCCAGTATACTGGCACTGGTCATTGTGACTGATCCATCACCGGTATCCTGAGAACTATTCCCATCATAGACTGTAGTCAGTATAACCAAACTATTTGGGACTGGGTATGCTTTGCATGGCAACTGCAGCTGGCATGGGTCCATGAGATTGGCATAAGTACTCCTAGCCTTTAGGTGTCTGTTTTCAATCCATGATGGTATGTAACCTTGCAACAAATTCTCTTAATTACTACACTGGACACTGTACATAACACACACACCATTTTGGGTGGCCTGGCCTCAAGTGTCCTGGTCCTCTATGAAATTGCCTATGGTCTGGGCATGAGTTTCCAGCTCAGCTATTTCTTTTTAGGTGACTAGTCATTACTTGGTCTTCCTGTTACTCTTGTCCCTCAATCTCATTACCCTTCCCCAATATTCTCTAGTGTTTCTGTAAGGTAATCACCTACATTTGCAGCTGGGCATCAAGATCAGTGACATCTCTGTATTAAACAACATAGCCAAATCATTGATCAATTCCTTTTTATCCATATTCCACCACCACCCCCTGCTCCCCAAAACCGGCGTTAGGTCAGCGAGTTGAGAGAAATCCTCCTGACGTTCATCCCCATAATTCAGCTCATGGAATTGTGGTAACATTTTCCTTAAGTTTCTTGTACAATTTCCTGTTGCTGCTGGGTAGCATCGGGGCTCCCGTTCCTCTGTTAAGCTGAGGGTGACTGATACTACCTCATAATGCAGATCACGGTCTGACACCTGGGCTGGAATCAACACCAGCCCATTCCTAGGTCCTGATGTTGTTATGGAGCACTTGACCTCCTTATCCTGGGTCTTTGGTGCAATTGGTAGGGATTTCCCTTCTTGCGCTCCCAGTTTGGTACCTTTGACTGTGTATTTGGAGGATCTGGGACCACATGAGTCTAAACTCTGGATACAGTATGGACTGGATCCAGAGTCTTGTCATGGTCATTTTAAAAGTGATAGCCCCCCCCCCCCCGTCTGGCATTTACATTCTGGCGCACACATGCTACTCGCTCCTTCTTCCACCTGTCCCAACACAATTTCACTCCCTCCTTAGTTCCCATACTCTGCCTGTAAGACTTATTTCCCAATCTTTCCCAGTCCATGGATTCATTGCCTTTAGCTTTGTCTTCTGTAACCACCAGAGATGCACCCTCGATCCTATGCAAACGTGACTTCCCTTTTCCCCCCACCTTGCTGACTGTGATATTTTAATTTTGGGCAAGACACCAATGTTTCCCCAAATTTGTAACCGGTGAGTTTGGAATACTTAGTGAATTTGACACCAACCAACCCAGCCACCCTCACTTATGGAAGTACGCAGCTATCACGTTGGTGCCTTGTGCTTTTCCTGCTCCAGTACAGTCGGCCTGTCTTCACCCATATACCCATAAAAGCTATCTTGACGCCCACTTTATTTACCCATGTCCTGTGCCAATCTGAACATGGTGATAACCCTGAGTGCATTTTATCTTGCACCCTAGGCTCAATTGCTTTGGTGAGGGGGATGGGGGAGAAAGAAATGGCACTGCTTGGAGGTCTTCCCTCCATAAGTCAGACTTAGTGTACATTTGTACATAATGTATGCTACAATGTCCCTTTCTCCTGTCCTCCAGCTCAGGAATTGCGGCTCCGGTCAGGTTGGTGTGTGATGAGGGCACCTCGGATCGTAAATCATATGGACTTGAAACATTAACTGTATTCAGTTTTTCCCTGTGAACTGCTGCAGTTCACAGTCCCATTGGAAAGGGAGTTACTGGATTTTGACCCAGTGACAGTGAAGGAACGGCGATATATTTCCAAGTCAGGGTGATGAGTGACTGGAGGGCTACTTCCAGGTGGTGGTGTTCCCATCTATCTGCCACCCTTGTCCTTCTAGATGGTCTGGTGGTCATGGGTTTGGAAGGTGTCTTATGAACCTTGGTGAAATCCTGCAGTACATCTTGTATGTAGTATACACTGCTACTGTGCATCGGTGGTGGAGGAAGTGAATGTTTGGATGTTATGCCAATCAAGTGGGCTGTATTGTCCTGGATGATGTCAAGTTTCCTGAGTGTTGCGGGAGCAAACAATTCTCCATTGCAATAACAATATGGGTCCCTATTCTAAGGCCAACACAAAATCACCAGTGACATACCTGTGGCCTGCCTAAGGTGCCTTATGCTTATGTTTCCAGGTGCTATGTCTAGGTGCTGCTCCACTGCTCAGTGGCTTGAGACAGCCTGCTGACTCTGCTGTGCTGTTGGCCTCGATGACCTTGGCGGGCATCCTCTGGGAGGGAGTGGCCAGTTCCTGAACTGGCACCTCCACAGTTGTCGCAGCCTCAACGGAAGAAACATTGACTGGCAGAGGGGTGGTGGAGCTGCTGCCCTCATCCGGAGCGCCCCGAGAGGAGTTCGTAGCAACGACAGGCAGCTGCTGCACCGATAAGATGCATGGACACCGAGTGCTGATGCTTGGTGCCCACAACAACTCCCACATTGGGAATGCATATCCATGGCCAGTACCACTAAGGGCTTGCAGGGCAGAGCGTAACCCAATCAGAAGATATTCAATCCGATTGAACCCCCTCTCTGAGAGTCACCAATCTCTCATTGGAGGAAGCCTGAAGCTCTGCCCTGAGGGTCAAACCTTCACGTGCACTCTGCCTGGACTCCTCCATCACAGAGAGCAACTGAACCACTCCCTCATGCAACCCTGCCAGACGCAAACGCACTTCCTGCTGCTTGTCCTAAAGCTGCTGCATTGGTGACAACTCCAGAGGCACGTCATCAGTGCCGGACTCCGCATGTGCCTCATTCCCTGCAGCCCTCTGGCCCATTGGCACTCTCTGCCCCTACCATCTCCTCCAGTGATTGTGAAGTACCCGCTCCACTGTGACCCGGGACACTAGCCGACGGTAAATTCCCCATCGAGGTGTGTGTGTCTGCGCTGGTGCCTGGCTGGCTGAAATGATGTGTCACAAGTTGCACATGTTGCCCCTCAGGTGTGGAGGGGGGGGCTGCGGTGTCGGTGTGGGTCACTCTGGTGGTGATGCTGAAATTAACAACAAGGACAGTGCATCAGTTAGCGTTCATTCACTTCAATCATTCATCCCTTTCCCCTACCCCCAGCCTCATAAGTTGCTCACCCTTCAAGACCCTAAGGAGACGAACATTGGTGAGGTGGGAAAGAGTCAAGAGGAGCCCCAACCATTAAACACACATGCAGACAGGCTGGTCAGATGGCCTCAGGAATGCCACATGGCTTGTTATGAACCATAGGAGTGGGGAGAGTGCAGAGGTACCTGACCTGGATGCATTGTGGCCTGGATAGTTGTAGGGCTGAGGAAACATCCCAAGCAGTTGCGATATCTGCCATTGATCACAGGAGATTGAGAGGTCACATTATTGACCTTCATTCCGTAAGGAGGGGCATAGAACAGGTGGGCAGAAGGCAACATTTCCCCTTGGCGCAGTGATGAGTAATGTGGTGGCATTTATCTAAGTTGAGTGCCATGAGGTTCACAGCTGAGATGCTGAGGACCTTTTGGACAAAGTAATGTGGGGCGCACTGTCTGAAAGGGTGCAGGAGGTCCCAAACCCACTCAGATGCAATAAGTCTTTGGCTGTGCAGCAGCGATCCAATGGCATGTTAGACCATGGTGATAGTGGCCACAAATGGGATAGGTGACTTTGGAAGGTGGGGACGAGGGTCCCTTGTGTATGACCCACACGTCAATGTCTCAGTCTGTGAATGAGCAGTGTTTCAGTGTTAACGATTGCAGCAACCATCAGTAGGTTGGATGGTGGGCAGACAGTGGATGGGACTGTGGACCTCAAATACCTGCCTGCTAGACCCCAGCCTCACTGCCCTGGCCTCCTGCCTCCTGCCCAGCTCCAGGGCCTGCTCCTCGAAGGGTGTGAGGCACTGGACGAGGGACGCGCCCACCTCTAGTCCTCTGGCACTTCCGGGCATTGTGGTGACTTTTTGCCTGCAAAACAGAAGAGGGTTTATTGGGGCTGATCGCTCATGTACTCTGGTTGGAGTGAGGGGTACACGTGCACTGTGGCCCATCTGAGGCCTCCAGCGGCTCCTGTCCACACTACTGGTGATCAGTCCCCAGAAGATAGTACGGCTGCTCCCAACCACCTCCCCCAACGGACACCTTAGACACATTCCGCGTCCATCACTTTGAATAGCACATGGGTCTTGATGCCCATGGCAAGGAGGCACAAGTTGGTGCGGTGCCGATGCCAGCAGATAGCTCTTGGCCATGACACCTTGAGGCTCCCCTTCCACCATCTCATCACCATCAATAAGACATGTGTTGGAGTTCTGAGTACGTGTCGAGCTGCCTCCCCTGCAGGCTGCTCCCAGACACTCGAATACGACAAACACCAACTTATGCTGTAGGGAGAACCCATCTTCTCCTCAACCACTAAGGCTGATGTAAGCATGGTCAGTGCCCATTTACCCACCGTGTGCCAGGTGCCCTCTGCAGTAACGAGGGGTCAAAGGCTAAGGCTGCCTTCTAGGTCACCTGTCCAGAGTGCAGCAAATGATTGAATCTTTTCCTGCATTGGGTGCCAGTGCGCTGCACATCAACATGGGCACTGACAGTGTCACCCACCTCCTCCCACGCCTGGCTGGTGACATGGGTGTCCCTCCTCCCTTCCTCTGGATACGGCAGGTGCCGATGGATAGACACCGCTTTGCAGGAGGACAGCAAGGCAGGCATCAGAGAATTGGGGGGCACAGTGACCCCCCACACTGGCCTCTCCTGCAGCCTGCCTCCCTCCTCCTGCTGCTGTCGACTCGCACCTCCCTCCCTCTCTCCCCGAGTGGCCATGGTGCACTGCCTCAAGCAGGCTGCCTGGCCACTCTTTATACAGACTGTCGGCTCCCCATTGGAACCAGCCGTCTGAGGCCGCCCGACACCGTGACTATTTCCCGTTCTCCACGGGAGTCACTAACCCGCTGGGCAGCCTTAATTAGCCCGGCCGCAGAAAATGGCAGCGCGGCCCGTTTCACCAGCGGCAATCGGCCGACAAATGGAAAATTCTGCCCGTTATCTATAAGGCGTGATTCTGGGAGGATTATCTTTTGGCACTAGCTCCCAGATGTTAGGAAGAAGGTCTTTGCAGGGTTGACAGGGCTGAGATTACAATTTTCAGTTCCAGTGCCTAGGGCAGTTTTGGGTGGTCCGTCTGGTTTCATTCCTCTTTTTGTGACTTTGTAGCGGTTTGTTACAACCGAGGTGGCTTGCTCAGTCTTTTCAGAGTCAACCACGTTGCTGTGGGGCTGGAGTCACGTGTAAGCCAGACCAGGTAAGGACGACAGATCTCCTTCTCTAAAGGATATTAGTGAACCAGATGGGAGTTTGCAACAATCGACGATGATTTCATGGTCATCATTAGATTTTTAATTCCCGGTTTTTATTTAATTCAAATTCCACCATCTGCCGTGGTGGGATTTGATCATGGGTCCCCAGAGCATTACCCTGGGTCTCTGGATTCCTGGTTCAGTGACAATACCACTACCCCATTGCCTTTCCCTAAATAGGTCACCAAGAGATGTTTACAACCTTCCACGTCAGTCAGGACCTGGGAGGTGTAGGCCACTGGTCTCCCCTTGTCACTCCTGGAGCAACACTGCACTCAAACTATCCCCAGTGGCTGCTCCCTCCAGATAAAAATCTTCATTCCCATTTATTGCTCCTAGTGCAGGTGTAGTTTGTAGGTTTATCTTATTAGGTGGGTAAATATTTCACCCCATTCCCATCTTAATACTTTTCTTAAGGACTCTGAGCAAAGGGGCTGCTGTGGCTGCGTAGTCTTCAATGAACTCCCTGCAATTACCCGTTATTTCTAGAAAGGACCTTACCCTGTGTACATCCTTTGGGGAGGGTAGTTGCTGAACTGCCCTCCTTTTCACCTTGTCTATAGCTTTTTCCCCTGTCCTAATTGTCAGTCCCAGGAATTGCACCACCACCTGTCCAATTTGCCCTTTCATGGGGGTCACCTTTAAAACCTGTCTCCTTCAGCAGCTCGTCCAGTAGTGACCCATGATCCTCTGCACTTCCTGAAAATAATCACAAGCCATCCACATTGTATCAACTGAGCTGACAAAAACCCTTTAAAACCTCCGTTATGCAAAAATAGTAAATCAAGGGACTGTTGTGAAACCCTTGTGGGAGGCACGTCCACGTATACTGTAACCCCCTGAATGTGGAGGCAAATTTATACTGATCCCCTCATCTTACTGGGACAGACCAGAACCCATTGGCTGTATCCAGTACAGTGAGCATTGTCGTCTCAGTGGGGATATCCCCTATTAAATCTGCTACTGCGACAGTGGGCCCACAGGCTGGGATATTTTTGAGAACCCGGTAGTCTACAGCAGCTCTCCATGACTGGTCAGACTTTTTCACTGGCCAAAGGGCTAAATTTATGTGGGTAGCCATCAGTCTCTGGCCACCTCGGTCCACCGGAGTTCAATGGAGCTGAAAAACAACAGTTCAAAATAAATTTTAAAATAGGTGGGAAAAGAAAAATATATTTAGTTAAAAATGATAAATTATTGGAAAAAGGGGAATCGGAAAGGGGGTGGGGATGGAGGAGAGAGTTCATGATCTGAAACTGTTGAACTCGATATTCAGTCAGGAAGACTGTAAAGTGCCTAGTCGGAAGATGAGGTGCTGTTCCTCCAGTTTGCGTTGAGCTTCATTGGAACAATGCAGCAGGCCAAGGATGGACATGTGGGCATGAGAGCAGGGTGGTGTTGAAATGGCAAGCAACAGGGAGGTCTGGGTAATGCTTGTGGACAGACTGAAGGCGTTCCTTCGAGAGACCAAACGCAGACTGGGTGACCGCTTTGCAGAACACCTTCCATTTAGCACATCCCTTAGATAATATCACCACCATCAACACCCCTTTGTCCTTTTGTCTATGACATCTTTAGTAATCTCTTCTTGGCCTCTACCTATCACTGGCCCCCTATCTAGCTCTACCTGTACCACCCTCTCTACCAGCTTATATTTTGTCTAATTTCTCTGTTTCCTTGAAACGTTAACTCTGTTCCTCTCCGCAGATGCTGTCAGACCTGCTGAGTTTTTCCAGGTACTTTTGTTTTTGTTCCAACATAACCTCCCTGCTTTTATATTCATTGCCTTGGGATAATAAAGGCAAGTATCACATATGCCATCCAAACCACCTTATCTACCTGTGCTGCTGCCTTCAGGGTTCTATGGACGTGTAGACCAAGGTCCCTCTGATCCTCTGTACTTCCTAGGGTCCTACTATTCATTGTGTATTCCCTTGCTGTGTTAATCCTGCCAAAATGCATCACCTCACACTTCTCAGGATTAAATGCCATTTGCCACTGCTCCGCCCATTTTACCAGCCCATCTATATTGTCCAGTAATCTAAGGCTTTCCTCCTCACTATTTAGGACACAGACAGAATTTTATGGATGCCGTGTGGGTGGTGGGCCCCACATGTCAGGGCTGACGTTGGGCGAGTGTCCTGACGTCACTGCGATATTTAACTGGGCGAGCACGTGATGAAGGACGAGGCGCGCCTGCCATTAGTTAAAGAGCTTGTTAAGGCTCTTACCTTGGCAATCGATGCCAATTTTGGGGCGCCCGTGCGATCTTCGGCTCAGCGCACGGGCCCAACGGGCAGGCGGGTAAGTGACTTTTTAACAAACCTCATCCACGGGCGGGATGTGTGGGCTCAGTAGGGTTGTCAATGTTTTATGTGAAGCAGTTATTGCAGAAAGTGTTTTAAACTTGCCTCTGTGATTGGGAGCTGTTCAGATTGATCTCCAACAGCTCTCTCTACTTTGAAGCTTCAGCTCAGCAGTCTGCAGACAGGAATCTTTATCGGGCCTGCAGCTTTCCAGAGGCCTCCATTTAGCCTGGGGATGGGTTCTGACATCTCCACTGGAGGCAGCTCCTCTGAGGAGGAAGGGGGGGATAGAATCAGGAGGAGGCCAGGAATGGACAATCAGCCTCCAGAGGAATCAATTTTGGGAGGCCAGGCGCAGACACAAGAGGTTGTCCAAGGTGGAAGGGGACACAGAAGATGCGATCTCATGCCAGCAGCTCTGAAGGTCACAGTTGCCCTCCACGTCTATGGCTCTGGCTCCTTCCAGGGCTCGGTGGGTGATCTTTGCTGTGTCTCCCAATCAGCTGCCCACACTTGTGTCAAGCAGGTTACAGATGTTCTGTTCAGACGGGTATCCACCTTCATCCACTTCCACTGTGACCAGGCAAGTCAGACACAGTGAGCCAGAGGCTTCACGATCATTGCTGGCTTCCCCCGTGTCCAGGGTGCTATAGACTGTACACATGTGGCCATCAAGGCACCAGCAGGTGAGCCCGGTGCCTTCGTCAACAGGAAGGGCTTCCACTCCATGAACGTGCAGATAGTGTGTGATCACAGGATGCAGATTCTACAAGTCTGTGCAAGGTATCCAGGCAGCTCCCACAATGCCTACATCCTCAGACACTCCCAGGCGCCAGGACTCTTCAGTGCTCTGGATCGACTGGATGGTTGGCTGCTGGGTGACAAGGGCTGTCCCTTGTGAAGGTGACTCATGACACCTCTCCTTCATCCAAGAACAGAAGCTGAGCAGCGGTACAATAGGAGCCAGGCCTCCACAAGGGCTGTGATGGAGAGAACCATCCGTCTTCTCAAGATGCATTTCCAATGCCTGGACTGCTTGGGGCACACTCCAGTACCCACCAGATCGTGTCTCTGTGACAGTGGTAGCATGCTGTGCCCTGCACAATCTTGCGCTGGAAAGGGGGGATGCAGTTGACGATGAAGACCTTGACGCCCTGGATGAGGCTGCACATGATGAATCCATCAGTGGCTCAGAGGATGAGGAAACACAGGGCGATGATGAGGGACAGCACGCTGACCCGCTACTACACCAAGGAGGCAGGGACACCCGGGACACTTCAACACAAAGAACCTTCAGCTAGTTCCACACACATGGATCAGCAGGACCAGCATTGCCTGGAACTTCCACACGGGGCACTTAGGTGCTACATTTTCTACTTCATCAGCTGCAACTAAGGGTTTAGTACAGAAACATCAATGTCCACTCAAACACATGATATGCCTGTGAAACAGAGAAATACAGCTGAAAGGAAACACCCTCAGCCATGGTCACAAATGTGGACTTCATTGCCACCAAAATCATGTATGATCGTCGCTCTGATGTTCAGAATCAAAAATTCCCTAATCTAGGGCCAACACACAATCACCAGTGACATACCCGTTGAGTGCCTAATGCCTTATGCTTACGTTTGCGGGTGTTACGTCTAGGTACCACTCCATCACTCGGAGTGGTTTGTGAGCCAGCCTGCTGTCTCTGCTGTCCTGTTGGCTTCAATGACCTTGGCGGGCGTCCTCTGGCCCGTGGAGCCTGTGCTGGCCCCGCCTGGGAGGGAGTGGCCAGTTCCAGAACTGGCACCTCCCCAGTTTTCGCAGCCTCAATGGCTGCAATGGTCACTGACAGAGGGGCGGAGGAGCTGCTGCCCTCGTCAGGAGCGCCCTGAGAGGAGTTCACAGCGACGACAGGCAGCTGCTGTGCCAACATGAGGTCACATTGGACCTCCCTGCTCACCGCAGATGGATGGGCACTGAGCTGGGGCACTTGGTGCCCAAAACATCTCCCACATTGCCAATGAACACCTGTGGCCATTAGTGCTGTGAGGGCTTGCAGGTCAGAGTGTAACCCAATCAGATGCTGATCAATCTGTTGGAAGCCCCTCCCCATGAGAGTTGCCAATCTCTCAATGAAGGAAGCCGGAAGCTCTGTCCTGAGGTTCCTGCCATCACTGACACTCTGCCTGGATTCCACCACCACAGAGACCAACTGAAACACACCCTCATGCAACCCTGCCAGATGCTCCTGTGTGCAGGGCTGCTTTTCCTGCAGTTGCTGCATGGCAGACATCTCCAGAGGTACATCACAGCCAGACTCAGCATGTGTCTGGTCCCCTGCAGACCACTGACTGCTGGCGCCATCGGCAGTCTCTGTCCGTGCCATCTCCTCCAGCGATTGTGAAGTGCCCTCTCCACTGTGCCCAGAGACACTAGCTGATGTTATAATCCTCGCTGCGCTGGTGCCTGGTTGGCTGAAATGATGTGTTGCTCATGCCAATTAACACCCCTCAGGTGTGGAGGGGGGGCTCTGGACTGGTTCCTGGTGGCCATGTGGTGCTGATGCTGAAATTAACACCAAGGACAGTGGATCAGTTAGCGTTCAGTCACTAACACAATCCATTCCACCCCCCACCCCCCCCCCCACTCCGTAATGTGCTCAACCTTCAAGAACCTAAGGAGACGAACATTGGTGGGGTGGCAAATAGTCAAGAGGGGGTCCAAACATTACAGGTGGATACAGACAGGCTGGTCAGATGGCCTAAGGAATGCCACATGGAATGTTATGTGTACAAGTGTGAGGTTAAGTACTTGGGCAAGACAAGCAAGGTACAGGAATACAGGAGAAATGGTAGGACAGTGGGAAGTAAGGATGATCACTGGGACATTGCTGGGCAGACCCGTTAAGGTAGCAGAACAGGAACATAAGGCGTTTAGCAAGGTAAAAGCCAGACTTGCCTTTATTAGCTGAGGAATAGAATGTAGGAAAAGGGAGGTCATGTTACAAGTGCAGAAAACACTGTCGAGGCCACAGCTACACTTCTACGTTCAGTTGTGACCTGCACTTCATGGGAGGGATGGGATTGGCGTGGGGAGAATGCACAGGTTCCTGACCAGGATGCATGTTGACCTGGAGATTTGGAGGTATGAGGAAACATTACAAACACTTGCCACATTTGCAGTGGAGCACCAGAGATTGACAGGTCTCATTATTGACCTTCATGTTGTTGAGGGGCATAGACCAGGTGGACAGAAGACAACATTTCCCCTTGGCGCAGGGATGACTAACGTGGTGGTATTTATTTAAGCTGAGTGCCATGAGGTTGGCAGGTGAGGTGCTGAGGACCTTTTGGACAGAGTAATGTGGGACACACTGGCTGAAGCGGTGGTGGAGCTACAAACCCTCCTAAAATGCAATAAGTATTTGGATGTGCAGCAGCGATGCCATGGTATGTTAGACCATGGGGATAGTGGTCACAAATGGGATAAGGCAACTTTGGAAGGTGCTAGAGATGTGCATCCTCAAGGGGCCGAGGGGACTTTGTGTATGACCCACACGTCTGACTGTATCAGTCTGTGAATGAGCAGTGTTGCTGCATTAACGATTGCAGCAACCATCCCTGCTTTGGATGGTGGGGAGACAGAGTGGATGGGACTGTGGGCCTCAAATACCTGGCCGCTGGACCCCAGCCTCACTGACACCTGCTGACCTGGCTGCCTGCCTCCTCCCCAGCTCCATGGCCTGTTCTTCGAAGTAGGTCAGTGTGTGCAGCATGGCCTGGCCACTAACAGTGCGCAAACACTCCTGGTTGTTGTGCTCAGTATTTGCCTGCAGAACAGAGAACAGCATTTATTGGGGCAGGTCACTCATGTACTCTGCACGTGCACCTTGCACCCCAACCAGTGGCCCATCTGAGGCCTCCAGCGGCTCCTGTCCACACTACTGGTGATCAGTCCCCAGAAGATAGTACGGCTGCTCCCAACCCCCTCCCCCCAACGGCCACCTTAGACACATTCGACGTGCATCACTTTGAATAACACACGGGTCTTAGCGCCCACGGCAAGGAGGACAACTAGGTGCGGTGCCGATGCCAGCAGATGGCTCTTGGCCAAAACACCTTGAGGCTCCCCTTCCACCATCTCATCACCATCAGAAAACAGAGGGGCATAGTGACCCCCCACTGGCCTACCCTGCAGCCTGCCCCCCTCCTCCCCTGCTCCCCTCTGGAGCCCGTTGTGCAGACCCCCTGCACCGGTCGCTGGCCATGGTGAACAGCGTAAAGGAGGCTGCCTGGCTGCTCTTTATACAGACTGCTGATTCCCCAATGGAACCGGCGGTCTGAACACACCCACCGCACATTTGAAATTCCCGCTGTACACGGGAGTCTGCAATGTGCTGGGTCGGCCTTAATTGGCCCCGCCCGTGCAAAATGGCGGCGCGGCCCGTGTCACCAGCGGAGATCAGTTACATGTCCACCGCCCATTGAGTCGTGCCCACCCGACAAACAAAGTTCTGCCCCAGCAACTTTCCTGTCATTTACAAACTGACTGATCATATCACCTCCTATATTCACGTCTAAATCATTAATGTACCCCACAAACAGCAAGGCTCCCAGCACCGATCCCTGTGGCTCACCACTCATCACAGGCTTCCAGTCCCAAAAATGACCTTCAACCATCACCCTCCTGCCACAAAGACAATTTTGGTTCCAAATTGCCCTGGATTCCATGGGTAGAATTTTTCCCTCAGCGTGTGTGCGTGTCTGGATGGGCCCTGTACACCGACATATAAAATACCGCGCTGTGATGTCAGGCGAGCGTCCCGATGTCACCGCGCGCCATCGTGATATTTCGGTGGGTGGGTGCGTGATGGTCTCCGTTGTGCGCCCGCCATTAACAGGCTACTTAAGGCCCTTGAGGCTCCAATTGACGGGGATTTTGTGGGGCCCGTGCAATCTTCAGCTCATCACACGGGGGCCACAGGCAAGCGGGAAGCAGGAATTTGTATGAATTTCATCCACGGGCGGGAGAAGAGGGCTCAGTGGGGGCCAATTCTACAGGTTTAAGTTATTGTACAAAAAAGTTACTGAAACTTGCCTGTGAGAGCTGGAAAACTTCAAAACACATCCCAGCTGCTTGGACTGGACTCATAACCTTCAGGTCAGCACTTTGCAGTGAGGATTTGTTTTTGGGCCTGTAGGTTTCAGGAAGCCTCCCTGGGAATGGGAGGTGATCTTTCCACTGGAGGCACCACCTCTGAGGAGGAAGGGAGGGCTAGAAGGGGGAGGGGGCCAAGAGTGCACATTCAGCCTCCAGGGGAGTCCAAGGTGGAAGGGGCCACAGAAGACACCACTATCCTGCTGCCAGGGTATACAGGCGGTGAACCAGCTACCTCTGTCACTCTGTCTGCCAAGGGAGACAGTCAACACTATCTGTCAGATGATTGGGCCTGAGATCTCAGCTGTGTGGGTGGGCACACCCCATGCCAGTGGCTCTAAAGGTCACAGCTGTCGTCAACCTCTATGCCTCCAGCTCTTTCCAGGGCTTGGTGGGTGATCTTTGTGGTGATTCCCAATCCCCTGTCCACACGCATGTCAAGCAGGTCACGGCTGCTCTCTGCACAGGCTCCACCACTGCTACCAAGCCAAGCCCAGCCTCATGTATCTCCACCAGAGGGTCCCGCACACCCGGCCGCAGCTCGTGAGTTGACTGCATCGCGGACAACTCCAGATCCTCATTATCAGCCATGGGCTGAGCATATGCCTGGGCCCCTGCAGTCCTCCGACTGCTGGTGACTTGGGCACTCTGTCTCCTCCAGCGACTGTGAAGTGCCCTCACCGCTGTGCCCCAGGACACTAGATGAAGATCTGATGCCCACTGAGGTGCCAGTATCTGCACTGGTGCCTGCCTAGCAAAGATGGTGATGCTGGAACTTCATAGCTCTCAGATATCGGAGGTGGTCCCTGCTGCTCTGGGTCCCAACCTTGCCCCACTGATGCTGAAAGGAAGAGTAAGGAAATTTGATCAGTTAGTATGTGGACAATGTCAATGTACATACCTGTCCCCTGGATCATCATGTGCTCATCATTCCACACACAGTGGGCAAGACATGTTGGTAATGTCACTCACTCAACAATCAGCACTGCCATGGATGTTGGGAGACGACTGGTGATGTGAGTGCTGGCCACACATACCTGCCTGTGGAACACCAGCCTCTCCTGCTCTGGTGAACCTGGACACATGGTGCCCCTCCAAGGCTGAGGGCCTCCTGCTCGAAGTGGCTAAGCAGCACTACTGTCCCACTGCCAGACCTCACCCGCTGGGCAGGGTTGTGATAATTCTCCTGGAAATGAGAAAAGAGCATTGATAAGTGATACTTGTACCGTGAATCTCCTCGTGACCGGCCCACCCTAAGCCCAGTTGGCCATTGCAGGGGTCCAGTGCATCCTTACCCTGCTGCTGTCGAACGCTCTCTCAAATATCCCAGGTGTGTCCTTTTCCCCCTTAATTGGCCTGCCCGCATAAAATGGTGGCGCAGACTCGATTGCCACCAGTGATCGGGTCCACGCCTGCTCCCACACGGCCCGACCAACATGGGGAAAGTTCCCCCACATGGGCTTTTACCACTTTGACCATTCTCCCACGTGGGACCTTGTCAAAAACCTTGGACGTCCATGTAGACAACATAAACTGCACCACCCTCATCTACACACCTAGTCACCTCCTCCAAAATGTAATCAGCTTTGTTAGACATGATTTCCCCCTGACACAGCCATACTGACTATCCCTGATTCATCCCTGCCTCTCCAAGCGGAGATTAATCCTGCTCCTCAGAATTGTTTCCAATAGTTTCCCTACTACTGATGTTAGACTCACTGATCTGTAATTACCTGGTTTATCCCTAATACCCTTCTTGAATAACGATACCACATTCTGTCCCCCAGTCCTTTAGCACCTCTCCTGTGGCCGGAGAGGATTTGAAAATTAGTGTCGGAGCCTCTGCAATCTCCTCCCTTGTTTCACAAAGCCTGGGCTACATCTCATCTGGGCCTGGGGATTTATCCACTTTTAAGCCTGCTAATACCTCCTCCATTTCTAATTTTTCAAGTATATCTCAGTCCCCCTCCCTGTTTTCTATAATACCTCGTCTGTAATTAGCAGCCTGCTCTCCTGTGATGTCATTCTTTGTTGTTTTTAGTGCTGGGTTGAATCGCTCTTTGGGGTCTCTGTCTCTCTCCCCTGCTCTTCATTAACACTCTGCGCTGCTCTCACCCAGGGCTGCTCTCACTCCTGCCGCTGATAACATTCTCTTGTCCAAATGGATTAAACATTCTCCTCCTACCCCTGCTTAATCTTGTAATTTTGTCAAAACTGGAGGAATCTTCCTGTCCAATAAATGATCTGATCGACTCCATGTGATTAATCATCCTGTTTCCCATTAAACCATAAACCCCTTCCTTGTATTTCCAAGGAACACAATTTTTTGTTACTTCAGTACAAAAATGGGAACCGTGTGGTGGACATAAAAGCCACTATTTGTACAGGCATCAGAGTTAAAGCAACAACATAGTGTGTTTAGCTGGAATTTGCTGCCCTCTAGTTGATGTAGACAGAGTGACAAAGTTCTGGTGAATGAAAACCTGTAAATACACCAGCCAAAAATGCCCTGGAACTGGAAGAAGATAGTGGGGGTAATTACTAAGCCAGCACTTGATCAGAAGAGCTAACAATGGCCTGTGCCATTTGGCTGTTAAATGACCCTCTATTCATGGTCTTGTGACGTGATAATCATTTTATATGGGGTTAAGGAAGACATTTGCTTGCTTTTTTTCCTGATACATCTGTTATCAGTTTGTCCAACTGTTTTTTCAATATTAATCTCCCTTATGTCTCTGTCCACCTTCATGACATCACCTTCCATGCCATCACTTTTAATGATGTTTTTTTATTCATTCATGGGATGTGGGCAACACTGGCTAGTCCAGCATTTATTGCCCATCCCTATCTGCCCTCGAGAGGTGGTGGTGAGCTGCAGCCTTGAACTGCTGCAGTCTGGTGTAGATACACCCACCGTGCTGTTAGGAAGGGAGTTTCCCTCTTGGTCCCCTCACCATCTGTCGCAGACTCAGTCTAGCCCTTGGCCAGCTCGGTCTGCACTGGTACTAGTGAGCCGCTTGATGGTTATTAAAGCCTCTCAACCAATGTACATTCTGTGCTCTTGCCACCCTTAATGCTTCCTCTAAGCGGAGTTCCACATGGAGCACTGAATCACCCGCAGGTGGAGGTTGTGTCTGGCTGGTACATGGTGATCAGCAGGAGGTTTTCTTGCCCATGTTTGACCTGATACCATGAGACTTTGTGGGGTCTGGACTCAATGTTGAGGACTCCCCAGTTGTGGTAACTGAGGGGATAGCCCCTCCTGCTGGCTCAGGTCACGTGATGTTCTTTTAAATCTCCGACAAGTGAGCCCTAAGCATGGGCTGTCTGGAGGATGGGGCTTTCTGACGAGAGTCCCAATCGAGCGTGTAACACCTGAGAAACTCAAGTTTGGCAGTTTCTTGTTGAAACCTGTCTGCTCCGTCGAGTCATTACATTTGGTGACGAGGGTAAAATTAGTTCCAACTCTGCACCTCACCCTGTTACTGTGAGCAGGTCAATTTTATTTAGTTTTTTTTTGTAACTACTTACAAGTCATTGTGCTCTTTGGCAGAATTGATCCTTATCCTATAGTTCTATATCCTAGTGTGTCCATTAACACCATATATAGTTGTGTACATTTGATGTGAGTGCCAACATGATATAAATTTTGCTTTTGTCTTAATGGCCTGAGTATGGTTCCCTTGTTTTCTAGGTGCAGCATACGCCAGTTTCTCATGCTGGACGTGAGTGGCTCTAAACTTTATTGCACAGGCACTGAATGGACTTTGGGTTCAAAGGAAAAGGTCATTTCAAACATCCGGGTTGGAGGTGGCAGCCCTGGCATGAGGTGGCAGATCTTTGGCAGCCTAGCTGAAGGAGTGTTGGATCAAGGTGTCCCTGCCTCCCTGAAGGATTCAGAGGCCTGTCTCCACACCCTCAGTGTTCTCCTCATTGGGCTCCTCTTCTGACTCACTATTGGCTTCATCCTCTGTGGCCTGTGGAGCCAGCAATCACTGCAAACCCTCTGGCTTGCTCAGCCTGGCTGGCCTCGTACATACGGAAATGAATAAATGCCATTACCCACCTGAACAGAGCTTCTGTCACCCAGCTTGATGCAACTATGGACAGCTGATTGGGACACACCACACAGATCCCCCACTGAGCCCTGGAAGGAGCCAGAGGCCTAGAAGTTGAGGGTTACTGTGACCTTCGGAGACACTGGCATGGGGTGTCCACCCACACAGTCAGAGCTGATCTCAGGCCCAATCATCTGGCAAATGGAGGTCACAGTCTCCTTGGAGAGGTGGAGCCTCCTTCGACACTGCACCTCAGACATATTGAGATAGCTGCATCGCCGCCTTTAGCTCTGGCAAGATAATGGCATCTTCTGCAGCCCCTTCTGCCTTGGACTCCTGCTGGCCCTGCCCCCCTTGTACCTGCACCTCTCCTCCCACAGGTCCCTCCCCTGGAAGCTGCATTAGGACACCTGGCCTCCTCTCCCTTCTGCCCCTCTCTTCCTCCTCAGCAGAGGTGCCACCAGGAGAGCACACTCTCCATTACCAGGGTAACAGAAGGTGGTCTGATACCTGGAAGCGTCCACACGGTCTGAATCCTCCAGGGCCCATGGAGACACCAATCAGTCCTGAAAT
The DNA here is from genome assembly GCA_026770705.1 of Isurus oxyrinchus. Taxonomy (NCBI): domain Eukaryota; kingdom Metazoa; phylum Chordata; class Chondrichthyes; order Lamniformes; family Lamnidae; genus Isurus; species Isurus oxyrinchus. The sequence goes on from JANJGN010000023.1 coordinate 45,941,518, forward strand.
GAAGCCGAGAAACACCAAGACCAAAACTCAGAACATGGAGGATATACATGGGTATGGTGTCTGCCCAGTGCCGGGGTGAGGGACATCTCTGACCGGATTGAAAGGATATTGGGGAGGGAGGGAGAGGATCCAGTTGTTGTGGTCCATATTGGGACAAATAACATAGGGAAGACTAGGAAAGAGGACCTGTTTGGTGATTATCAGCTCACCCTGATACCGCACCTGTGGAAGCTCACACTGATAGCACACCATTGTACACTGACTAATCCCTCACCCGTGTAGGCTCACCCTGATCCAGACAAATGTTTTCTCACCCTGAAACCACACCCATGTATGTCCTCCCAGTTAACACACGTGTACGATCACCCTGATACCTCACCCATGCACGCTCATCCTTATACCATGCCCTTTTACACTCAATGATCCCAAACCTATGTACACTCACCCTGAACGTGGATCCGTTTATGCTAACGCTAATACCACACCTGTGTAAGCTCACACTGATACTACACCCTTGTACACTCACTCATCCCTGACACGTGTATACTCACCCTGATACCACACCCATGTTAGCTCACCCTGATCCAGAGCCGTCTTTTCTCACCCTGATACCACACCTATGAATGTCCACCCTGTTAACACACGTGTGCGATCACCCTAATAACTCACCCATGCATGCTCGTCCTTATACCATGCCCTTTTTACACTCAATGATCCCATACCCATGCACGCTCACCTTGAAACTACACCTGTGTACGCTCACCCTGATACCACACCCGTGTAAGCTCACCCTGATACCACACCGATGTATGTCCTCCCAGATAGGGAAAAAAAATTCCTCTGCTGATGGGGTCCTTAACAATGAGCATATTCTTAGAATTATATATAGACTGTTGAAGGGGTGATATCAGGAAGCATAAAGGTGGTGGAAATCAAGAAGCCTCTACCCAAAAAGCTGTTTTTGGTAAGGCTAATTGAAAACTAAATATTAGGGAGACACACTGTTAGTTAGGTTATTGTGGGATAGGAAAGCAAGGCAGGTAGATTGAGTTAAGATACAGATCGGCCATGATATAATTGACAAGCAACAAGGCTCAAGAAGCTGATTGGATTACTTCTGCTCCTATGTTCCCAAGTTTATCAAGGGATAAAAGATAAAATATCAATATCAGGGTAACATATTTGAAGTACAGATTAGCCATTACTAAATGAATGGTGATACACCGTTGAGGGGCTGAATGGCCTACTCTACTCCACGTATATTTACACCAATTAAAGTCAGGCAAATGGCATTGGATGCATTGCTATTTTTAAAAGCCAGCACAAAGATGAGTGAGTAACTGACAGGAGATGGAGTATCAGCCAGCATTGTTGGGACTTCAAGGAAAATGGGATAAGGCAAAAGAAGTCTTTCTATTGACAAGGACTTGTTAAAGAGCCTCAGCTCCAACGCACATTACCCTGCAAGAATTTGATTCCGCTCCATCTAATACCCCCAATGGGTAAATGAAGTCCATGGGTATTTATCCATCACTTTCATCACATGGGGCCCTTCACTGGTTATGTCTAATTGTGACATCACAGGGCAAGTCTCACCCCAACCCTGAGCATCACAAAAGGTTCACAAATAGGGTATATTTCAGACAGGAGGATTCACAACCAGTCTCAGTGGAAGAAATGGAACTGCACCTAATTGGCTGATCTGTCTAGGAGTGAATGTAATCAGCCAGAAGAATTGAACAGGTTTACTATGTGAAGGGTGTGTGACCAATGGCAACATCATCAACCAATAGATTAAACAGAAGGTTGTGGACATCACAGTGTTTGTCTCAGCATGGTTACCTTGTAATAAACAAATTCTATGTCAATGACTTACAGTCACTAACAGAGCCAGTAATATTGATGTAGAATAAGGTGGATTAGTTGATCTTGCTGTAGCTAATAAATCTTCAATATTGTTGCTCACTGATAGCCCAGTTTCCAGGATCCAGACTGAGTTTTGAGTCCAGTGGAAGCAGAATATCCAGCAAGATGATGTTGGCCCATGGATCCAATATCGTCACACCGGCCGGCAGTAACATTCTGGCTGCCCGGCTCAGAAATCTGAAGCCTGCCCGCCATTGTGAAATGAGCAGTTAACCATTGTTAAAGTTTATTAGCAGCCCAATCAACAGCAATAAAACATTGCCTACATGTGAAACACAAAGGGAACATATAAAATGTGGACGTGGGTCTATGCCTGGTTTTAACAGGAGATGCTGCTGACAATGCTTTTCACTGGCAAATCTGTGAAATGCATGAATTCCTAGACAGTATCAGGGCTATTGGTCATTATTGTCCTCAATCTGGTAGATACTGTAATCTAACATCACTGCAGCATTGTCTCAGAATCCAATATGGGTATTGTTTATCCTATTGGAGATACTTCCTCCAGTGAGGAGGAAGCAGAGGGAAGAGGCCAGTTGAACAGGGGTAGGACCCTGGGAAGTGTATGAAAGAGGCCAACCTGCTGAGGAGCAAGGTGCCGCTGAGGGCAGACACAGAGGCATGGGTGGAGTCCTAACCCTGCCAATCATGTGAACAGGGTGTGCATTATATACCTGCAAATGATGAGGGATAGTACCTGTGGAGATTTTGTCTTTGGCGAGCCACTCTGACATCTGTGATCTCAGACGTGCTGACTCCGGAGATCACACCCAATTGGGGAGCCATCCAATACCTGTGGCATTGAAAGTTACTGTGGCACTAATGTTACCACATCAGTATTACCTCAGAGCCAAGTGGTGTAACCCAGCCTGCAGTACACCGCTATTAAAGGGAAGTATTTACAGAAGCTATGTTGTAACATGCATGGCAATTCCTTTCCATCTGACCATTGGTGAAGGCAAGAACCAGAGGCTTTCCCCAAGCATGCAAGGAGTCATTGATTGTACCCATGTCACCAGCGAGGCAGCAGGAGGACAGCCAGGAGTGCTTATTAGCAGAAAGGTTTACCACTCAATACCCACATAGTCTGCGACCACCAACAGGGTATAATGCAGGTGTGTACAAAGATACCTGGGGAGTAGCCGTGATTCCTACATCCTCAGGTACTCCCATATGCCAGGCATGTTTAGTGGACCTGATGCATTGGAAGGATGGCTGATGAATGATAAAGGGTGCCCTCTGAAGAAGCGTTCGAGATCCCAGGACTGAACCAGAGTCCGATGCAATGTGAGCCATGGCATGACCCATTTGATCATTGGTCTGCTCAAAATAAGATTTAGATGCCTCAACCGATCTGGTATCTGCTTTTGCGAGTGTGTCATGACGTGAATTGTGCAAGTGGAATATTAATCTTTAATTTCATTGTCTGGTCAAATATATAGATATTGGATCTCTTTAAAAGGACTTTCTAAAAGCAAAGACACTGACTTAAAATGGCAGCCACAGGTCATCTGACATCTGGTATTATAAGAGATCAATTTCTGGAAGTTCCCAACATGCATTAGGACATGCCAAGGTAATGTCCTATGGAATTTCACAGCTGATATCAAAAATTACATCAAAGATGAACTGAAATATTTGTAACAGGTTCTTGCCATTTTGCATTTCTAGTCTTGCAAGGCAGCTTTAGAGTCTGAAAGTCAACTGGGACAATGTCTATATGGAATGCATTAATTTGTTCTTCCTAGTTTATCATGGGAAATATTGATCTATTCAGAAGTGATGGCTGGGACATTAAAGAAATTAATCACCTAGGTATAAGTCACTAAGAGGTGCACGGTCAGAGGGGACACTTCAGCTTGAGTGAGACAGAGACTGAGTGAATATATTTGGGAATTTGGTGCATGGGGGAAGAGGTGCTTTAGGTAAGGTTTATTGCAAGAAATAAAGTGTGCTGAGTGGGGAGTATGGTGAAGGGCAAGGAGGGGGTGCTTTTATTCCTTCTGCTCTTTTGCAGCCTCCAGTATTTGATTTTGGTGTATCAGAAGGAGCAGGTAAACCAGGAACTGCTATTATTAGCTTTATCAATATTGTAAGTACTGTATTGTTTTATGAGTGTTGTAAAGTTTACCGACAGTGCCAAAACCTATTGGGAAGTGTAGCAATTAATTAATTAACACATATTGGAAATGGCAGGGCAGGTAAGTGCAGTGATTGCAGGATGTGGGAGCATCTGGATACCAGTGTGATCCAGGTCAAACACATCTGCAGTAAGTGTTTGCAGCTGCAGGAACTTCAGCTCTGAGTTATTGATCTGGAGGCTGAGCTGCAGACACTGCAGCATATCAGGGAGGGGGAAGTTACCTGGACACTTTATTCCAGGAGGTGGTCACACCGCTTAGGACTGTCTCTTCTGATTTGGTCAGGGACAGGAGGGTGTGACTGCAAGTGAGGCAGGTAAGGGGACCCAGAGGGCAGGAGTGCAGGGGCATCAGCCCTTGCAATTGTCCAACAGGTTTGAGGTTTTTTCAGCTGGTTTGGATGAGAGTGGGGGCTGTAGGGTGGGTGAACTAACTGGCCATGGTACAAGAAGCCATTCAAGCAGGGGGTGTTACAAGAAATGTAGTGTTAGTAGGAGATACTATAGTCAGAAGAATTGACACCGTTCTCTGCAGCAAAGAGCGTGAGTCCAGCTGACTGTGTTGCCTGCCCAATGCCAGGTTTAGGATATCCGTTCGGGGCTGGAGAGGAACTTGCAGTGAGAGGGGAATGACCTAGTCATTGTGGTCCATGTTGATACCAACGACATATACTGCAGAACCAACTCCTTTGTCCTGTCTAAGAAGCAGAATGTCAAATTCAATCTCTGGATTATTACCTGAGCCACGTGCACATTGGCACAGCATAAAGCAAATTGAGAAGAATGCATGGCTCAAAGACTGGTGTGGGTGAAGTGGGTTCCAGTTTGTGGGGCACTGACAGCAATACTGGGGAAAGTGGGATCTGTGCCGTTGGGATGGCCCACACCTGAACCCTGCTGGGACCAGTGTTCTTGCAAGTCACATAACTAGGGAAGTAGAGAGGGTTTTAAACTAAGCAGTGGGGGCAAGGGTGCAAATTTGGGAAGATGTGGTAAATCAGAGTAGAGACAAGGCAAAAGAGGAAGGTATTATTACAGGAAATGAAGAATAGTCCATGACAGTAAATCAACAGATTCTAGAGGTTGTAAAAAATAATAAAAGGATGAAACTAAAGGTTTGTATCCAAATGCATGAAGCATTCAAAACAAAACAGGTGAACTGCGAGCTCACACAGAAATAAATAAATATGATTTGATAGTCATTCCAGAGACATGGCTGCACGGGGACATGGATTGGAACTTGAATATTAAAGGGTACAGGACATTTAGAAAGGACAGGAAGTGAGGAAGAGGTGGACGGGTGGCTCTGTTAGTTAATGATGGTATTAGCAACAATAGAGGGATAACCTATGTTCAGGAAACGAGGATGTGGAAACTTTTGGGTAGAGATGAGAAATGGTAAAGGCAAGAAGTCACTTCTGTGTACAGGCCCCTTAATATTAACACATGGTAGGATGGTGTCCAATTTGGAGGAGTCCCTGTGGAGTATGAGCACTGTGTTGACCCTCATGGCTGAGCATAATGCCTCCTCCATTTAGAGTGGCGACTCTAAGGGAGAGGCAGCTCCAGGAACAGAATCAGGGGTCACTGGGGTTGCACTCGGACCTCCAAGTGCTCACACAGGCACTGACCTCAGCTGGTCAGTGTACGGGTGTGAGATGGATGGGGCACCCGATATTCCAGCTAGGTGCCCTTCCATCAATAGTGAGCAGGGAGGTACAGAGCGACCTCACATTGGTATATGAGCTGCCTGTTGTCTCTGTGAGCTCCTCTCAGGGCGCTCCAGATGACAATAGCAGCTCCTCCGCCCCTCTGCCAGTGACCCTGGCATCTGATGAGGCTGCGGAGACTGGGGAGATGCCAGCTGTGGCACTGGCCGCTCCCTCCCAGATGGGGACAGCACAGGCTCCGCTGGCCAGAGAACGACCACCTAAGGCATCAAGGCCAACAGCACACAGCAGGGACAGCAGCTGTCTCCAATGCCAGTGCCAGCGAGGGACAAACACCTAGATGCAGCACCTGGAAACACAAGTTTAAAGTACCTTTAGCACAAGAGGGGCTGGTCACGGGTGATCTTTTGCTTCCCCCATTTTAGCTTTTCATTTCTTGAACTGAACAATATCCGGTGTTGGTGGTCACACCATTTAAGAATCTGAGTGTTCCAACGTTAAATGATGTTCGATTTTGTGTAATTGGCCTGAATATGCTTATTTGTTCTGGAGGTGCAGGGTAGGCCAGAATTTAATGCTGGACGTGGGTGTCTTGAAACTTTATTGCACAGGCACTGAGTGTATCTTGAGGGCCAAGGAAAGGTCCTTTCTGGGATCTAGGATAGAGGTGGCAGCCCTGGCATGAGGTGGTGGTTCTTATTTGGTAGCCCAGCTGAAGCAGCGTTGGATCAAAGCGTCCCTGCTTCCCTGGTGGTTACCGAGGTCTGGCTCCACACCCTCAGCGTTCTCCTCACCGTGCCCATCTTCACACTCACTACTGGATTCATCCTCTGTGGAGCTGCATCAATATCCTTTTCCTCCAGTGGGTCCCCCCTTGCCAGTGCCAGATAGTGGTTGCATACTGTGCTCTCCACAATCAGTGACACCCACTCTGGGGGGCTTTGGAGTGTGCCCCCTGAACGGTCCAGGCATTGGAAGTACATCTTAAGACTAATGGTCCTCAATACCACCGCCCTTGTGGAGGTGTGGCTCCTGTTGTACCGCTGCTCAGCTTCTGTTCTTGGATAGCGGAGAGGCGTCATGAGCCACCTTCTGAGGGTATAGCCCTGTCACCCAGCAGCCAACCATCCAGCTGAGCTGGAGCACTGAAGAGCCCCTGCACCTGGGAGTGTCTCAGGGTGTACGTGTCATGTGAGCTGGCAATGTACCTTGCACAGACTTGCAGAATCTGCACGTTCATGGAGTGGAAGCCCTTCCTGTAGATGAAGGTGCCTTGATGGCTACTTGTGTACAGTTAATGGCATCTTAGATGCAGGGGAACCCAGCAATCACTGCAACACCTCTGGTTTGCTCTGCCTGGCTGGCCTCATCCATATGGTGATAAATGAAAGTCAATGCACACCCGAACAGATCTTCTGTCATCAGCTTGACAACTATGGATAGCTGAGTGGGAGACTTCACAAAGATCACCCACGAACCCCTGGAAAGAGCTGCAGGCATAGAAGTTGAGCCACTGTGATCTTCAGAGCCACTAGCATGGGGTGTCCAACCACCCAGTCAGATCTCAGGCCTGAGCATCTGGTGAATGTAGTTCAGTCTCCCTGGAGAGTTGGAGAACCTCAGACATATTAAGGTAGCTGAATCACCACCTGTAAGCCCTGGTAGCAGGATAGTGCCATCTTCTGCAGCTCCTTCCCCCTTGGACTGCTAGCTGGCCCTGCACCCATTGTGCCTGTGCCTCTCCTGCCCTAGAAGCTGCATTGGGACACCTGGGTTCCCCTCCCTTCTGCCCATCTGTTCCTCCTCAGAGGAGGAGCCTCCAGCAGACACCACAATCCCCATTACCAGAGTAAGGGAAGGCTGCCCTGATACCTGGAAGGGCCCACACAGTCTGAATCCTCTGAGGGCCTGGAAGACACCATAGAGTCCTGGAATGAAGCCTAGAAATGCTCAGAACTGAGATGAAGCTGTCCAATTGAAATAAGCAACCAGTAGCATATGCTGTCCAAAACTCCTTATTAACCACATTGACAATACGGCTGACCCTTCTTACCCTGCCCATCGATGTTTTCGCAAATTATGGGCTGCCTGCCTTCCCATTTTGCTCATGCAATTTCTCAGCAACATTAAATTGCCAACAACTGGGGTGCCAAGGGCCTTAACTGGCCTCTTAATTAATGGTGGGTATGGCTGCAACTCCTGTGTGCCCACCAAGTGAAATATCACACAAGTGCGTGTTGACGGCAGGACGCTTGCCCGATGTCAATGTGCGTCATTTTACGCTCATTCGGGTCGGGCACATGCCCGGCAACGAGGTCAAAATTCTGCCCCATGTGATCAAGAAGTCTTAGTAGCTTCTAACAAATTAGATGATAAATAAAGGATGCTAAACAGCAAGAACTATGTAGTTGGAAAGAATTTGGGGTATACACACAGATGGCAGATAGGGGACAACCAGCTCTGTCGCATGGATGGATATGCACAGAAAAGGTGCTTCCTGATGGGACTTATAAAGCTAAAGCCAGGCTAGTGGCATGATGGTTTGAAGAAAAATTGGGTGGCCAGGATATAAGAATAGAGTCACCTACAGCAGGGAAAGTTATTCTGAAGATCTTTTTAGCTCTATTAGCCACAAATGTTTGAGAACCCAAGTTCATTGAAATTAAAGCTGCTTTTTTGCAGGGACATCAAATTCAAATGGAAGTTTTTCTCCGTCCACCAAAAGAGGTGCCAAACTCAGAAGGGACTCTTTGGAAGCTAAATAAATGCACATACGGGTTAAATAATGCCTCCAGAGTTTGGTATTTCTCAGTGAGGTCAGTGTTGTTAAAGTTGGGCTGCCTTCAGGTGAAAGCAGACCCAGCAATGTTTTATTGGCACCATGGAGGGAAACTTGCAGGCATCTTTATGATGCATGTAGACGACTTTTTGTGGGGAGGTAGTTGTCATTCTTGGGCTCAGAACGGATTTAAAATTGGGAGTTAGGCTTCTGCTGCATTTAAGTACATTGGACAGGAAATCAGGCAGAGCAGATCACATGACATTTTACATCAGCAATCCTACTTTGAGAACATCAATCCCATAGCAATTAGTCATGGTAGGGCCTGTCAGAAAGATATAGCAGCTTCAGAAACAGAAAAAGAGAAACTCTGAAGTCTAATTGGTCAATTAAATTTGGCAAACAAGGCTGGATGTCAGTTTTGATGTTTTGGAATCGAGCACTAAAATGAATGATCCCAAGTTTGAAGGAATAATTCAGGCAAACAAAACACTGATAACATTAAAAATAGAGCTGTGTGTTTTGAAATTCCCATATTTGGGTGATGTTAGAAAAATGAAACTGATTGTGTTTGGTGATGTGTCTTGCGCAAATCAGTGATGGATTTTCAAGTGTGGGAGGATTTATAATATTTCTCATGGGGGAAAAAGGCTAATGCTTTGGCGTGGGAATCTAAGGATATGAAGAGTTGTAAAAAGTATGTTAGAGTGGAGACTATCTCCCTTGTCGAGGTGGTTGTAATGACATTCTTTATGTCAAAGATGCTGGCAGAAGTTTTAACTGGAAAGGGTATTCAGGAACAGTATCATCAAATGTCTTATTAGGTAAGAAGTCAAAATCTGGGAAAATGTTCACTTTACGAAGTGTGTTAACGAGATGAGATTGCAAATTGATATTGCAAGCTTAAAATGGATGCTTGAGTTTATTGGAATTGCCAAGATCAAATGGATTGATAGCAGCTCCCAATTATCTGACTGCTTCACCAAAAGAGGAGTGAGCTCCAAGAAGTTACTAGAGATCTCCAAAGACGGGTGTCTTTTTCTTTAAAAAAATAACTTCTTTTGTGTGGACGTGTGTGTTTTTGGGGGGGAATAAGGTCAATTTATCAAATGAAAAAACATATTGATGTTTGTTTGTGATTATGTAAACTCAGGGTTACTTTCTTTTTAAGAGGAGGGGAATCTGTTAGGGAAGGAAACAGTTAAAGAAGTGCAATTTCTAATTATTAGCTTGTTTTACTAAGTACCCATTTGGTTGCATAAAAGGGATAACAGCTGAGACTAATTGGCTCTGTGGAGACTTTTATGACAAGCAATAAAACTCTGTCTGATGGAGTCCGTCATGGTTTCAGTCTTTATTTCTAAACAATTATTGGAACTTAACAGGGTGGATGGATGTGGAGAGCTTGTGGGAGAATCTAGAACAAGGGGTCCCTGTTTAAAAATGTGTAGCCCATTTAAAACATAGATCAGGCAATTTTTTTCTCTCAATGAATCTTTAAACATATTCAGACTCCATTACCTTTTTAGGAAGAGTTGAAAGCAGAGATGGATAGATTCTTGGTAGGCAGGATGCAGATTTGAGGTTACTATCAGATCAGCCATGATCTTATTGAACAGCAGAGCAGGCGCAAGGGGGCAAACAGGACCAGGCAGGGCCATACAGGGCCCCTTGTTTGTATATTTGTATAACACAATAACCAAGGTCTGTTCAGACATGAGCTAATCCATTAACTTCTGTGAGATACTCAATTCATTATGGGGAAAAGGTCACGTGACCAGGATTGTTTTTTGAAAGCAAAGGATTGAGTATAGGAGTAAGGATGTTATGGTGAGGTTGTATAAGACATTGGTGAGGCCAACTTTGGAGTATTGTGTGCAGTTCTGGTCACCTAACTACAGGAAGGATATCAGTAAGATTGAAAGAGTGCAGAGAAGATTTACTAGGATGTTGCCGGGTCTTCAGGAGTTGAGTTACAGGGAAAGATTAAACAGGTTAGGACTTTATTCCTTGGAGCGTAGAAGAATGAAGGGAGATTTGATGGAAGTTTACAAAATTATGAGGGGTATAGACAGAGTAAATGTGAATAAGCTCTTTCCATTTAGATTATGAGAGATAAGCACGAGAGGACATGGCTTTAGGGTGAAAGGGGAAAGGTTTAGGGGGAAATTCTTCACTCAGAGTGGTGAGAGTGTGGAACAACCTGCCATCTGACGTGGTAAATGCAGGCTCACTCTTAAGTTTTAAGAATAAATTGGATATATAAGTGGATGAGAGAGGTCTGGAGGGTTATGGACTAGGTGCAGGTCAATGGGACTAGCGGAATAATATTTCGGCACCGACCAGAAGGGCTGAATGTCCTGTTTTTCTGTGCTGTAGTGTTCTATGGCTCTATGGTTCATTTCAGGTAAATAATTCCTGACCCCTCTTCCACTCTCACCTCCAGCAACAAGTGTGAGAAGCTCATGGATTTTTTTGTCACTAAGATTGAGATACATTCATCTGCTTCTACCACACCCTTCCATTCCCAATCCCACCAGGCCAAACCTCTGCTAAGGAATTCCCTACCACCCTTCAGATATTCTCCAGCTCTCTCCTCTCTCCCCTCATGCCATCTCCAAGTGTATCTTACCATGAGATTCACCTCCTCCCCACTCCGTCCTATTCCCACCAAATGGCTGACCACCCAACTTCCCTTCCTCAGAACCATGTTAGCTGATAGTTACTTCTCCCTCCCTTCAAACCTACCGTTATCACCCCTCTCCTCAAAAATGCAAATGGGAAGGTTGGTGATAGGGTGGAAGGCAGGAGAGATTAATGATAAAAGGATGATACTGAAATTGTTGAACTCAAAGTTAATCATATGCATTTTCTTGCCTGGCTTAGAAACATTAACTTGGTTTCTCTCTCCACAGATGCTGCCAGACATGCTGAGTATCCCCAGCATTTTCTGTTTTTATTTCAGACTTCCACTACCCACAATGTTTTGTTCCTGTATTGAGAGTTAAGTGTTGGACTGACAGAGATTCCTTCACCTAGAATGGGCAGCACAGAATACAATTATTTCAAAAAAATGATTGAAAATGAGTTCACTGAAAAAAGAAAATCAATTAAACAAATTATCCCGATCATCACTAAATTAATTCTGGAGAAGAGAAACTATCAGGTAAATTATAAATCAGGTTGGAAGTGAAAACAACAGTTTGAAGGAGTTTGACATCAAACTTTGTACATTCGTCACCGCATTCAGTGATGGAATTAATTATCGTATCTGTGACAGGGCTTTTAGCGAGAGACAGGGGGCGGAATTGTCCCAGAATTGCACTAAGTGCGGTAGCGGGTGGGTAAAATGGAGTCCTACCTGTTGAGGGAGATGGTGGGTTTTCACACCCTATCATCCTGAACCCCCCTCACTATTTATTCACCCTTGCAAAACACACCATTTCCATGGCGAGTGGGCTCTCATTCCCCTGCCCGCCATCACCCCACTGTTGCATCATGATGGCCGCCATCTTTAAAAGGCAGTTCATCGTCACCAACTCACCATCACTGCCCGGAGGACATGGTCAGCAAAGGAAAAAAGACTACAGCCCCCACTTCAACGATGGGTCCCTCGAGCGACTGCTGGATGTCATGGAGGCCGCTGGGATGTGCTCTGCTACCCACCCTGTGGCCAGATTGGGAGTAAAGTCACCAACCCGGCTTGGGAGGCAGTGGCAGCGGTGGTCAGCGCTAACGCCCAGCAGAGGAGGAGGACAGCCACCCAGTGCCACAAGAGGATGAATGATCTCCATTCCGCCAGGGTAAGTCACTCTTTTCATCACTCCCAACTCTCACACTCACAACCCCATCACACATCCACAGGGCCCTCACTCACTGCCAGTGAGTGACATCAAGGGACATCACCATTCACTCTTCCACACACACCGTCATTGTACTCATCCCGTCCATGGGACCACTCAGCACCCACACAGGCCAGGCATACTTATCATCTGGCCCGGCAGGCATCCTGATACACTCTCCAAGCAGGACAAACTGGCTCACAATAGGAGGGAAAGGTTGCAGACAGGTGGAGGGATGCCAGAGATCAATGTTCTGACAGAATTCAAAAACAGAGCCATCCAGTTGGCCGGCGATGACCAGGACCGGTCCTGTGCTGACGGTGAGGTGAGCACTGCTCTACCAAGTGAGGGTCCAGCAGTGCAACATCCATCAGACAACCATGCTGTGAGTGATGTGTCCACTTTCACTGGCCATGGCTATGCCATGCATTAATTCTCTCTCCTTACTTCTGCAGGCACATTTGGGAAACAGCTGATGGAGTCCATGACCCAGGGCCTCCAATCAAGTCCCAAAGTAACCTCTGAAGAGGATTCTGAATGCACCCTCCCTGAAGCCCCATCACAGTGTTCACCCACACCCTCCACCAGCGCAGAGACACACACTTCAGTGGGACCTAGCTTTAGAGTAGCCTCGGGATCACAGTGTGAGCATGCACAGCCTGTCCTGCTCCACACAGGTGCTGGAAATCCCATGTCAGGACTTGTAGTCCTCAGTCTCCACCCCAGAGACAGGTAAGTGTGCATTTTGTTACAAGATAGAGAAAAGGAGTTGTCCTGTGGGAACTGGAATGTAGCTGGCTCACTCTGACAGCCTGTCTGGCTTGAAGGTACCCAGGAATTATCCTCCCTGCCTCCTCCTCCTCCTATTGAGGTGGCCTCCAGATTCCTGGTGACAATGTTGGTGTCCTCACGATGCTGATGATATGAAGGGGCAGAACACCACAAAATTAGACACCCTCTCCAGCATGTACTGGAGGTCTCCCTCCAAGTGATTCAGGCATCAGGAGCATTGCTTCATCAGCTCAATGGTTTGCTCCATTGCTCTCGTTCTACATGTTACTTTTACATGGTTGCAGGGGAGCAGTAGGGGGGATTGAGGGTATATGTATAAGGTGGGTAGCCTCTATGAAGCCAGCCTCTGGTTCTCCTTAAAAGTCCGAAGATGGTGGGAATGCTTACTGCTTCAGAATGAATGTATTGTGGCTGTTGCTAAGCAAGTGGGTCTTCACCAAAATGATATACTGTGCATGATCACACACAAACTGCATGTTAATGGAAGGAATCACAGAAACTTTACAGTGCAGGAGGCCATTCAGCCTATCGAGTCTATACTGGTTCTCTGGATGAGCATTCGGCCTAATCCCACTCTCCTGCCTTATCCCTGTAACCTTGCACATTCTCTCTTTTCAGATGACAATCCAATCGCCTTTTGAATACCTCAATCGAACCCGCCTCTGCCACCCTCTCAGGAAGTCCGTGCCAGGCTCCAGCCAGCTTCTAGGTAAAAAAAAAAAAATCCTCATCACTTTTACTCCTTTTGCCAATTATTTTGAATCCATACCCTCTAGTTCTTGATGTTCTCTTGAGTGGGAAAAACTTCTCACTATTTACCCACTCTGTACCCTTCAGGATACTGAATATCTCTATCACGTCTCCTCTCAGCCTTCTTTTCTCCAAAGAAAACAGTCCCAACCTCTCAAATCTATCCTCACAACTACAGTTCTTTATCACTGGAATCATTCTCGTGAATCTCTCTGCACTCTCTCCAATGCCTTCACCTCCATTCTCAAGTATGACACCCAGAACTGGATGCAGTACTCCAGATGAGGCCTAACTAGTGTCTTATACAAGTTCAACATGACCTCCTCACTCTTGTACTGAATGCTTCTATCAATTAAGCCTAAGATACTATCGGCTTTATTAACTGCTCTCTCAATATGCCCTGCCATCTTCAAAGAGCTATGTACATATACACCGAGGTCCCTCTGTTCCTGCATCTCCTTTAGAGTTTCTCCCTTTATTTTATATTGTCTCTCTTCCTGCCATAATGAATCACCTCACACTTCTCTGCATTGAACTTCATCTGCCACTTGTCTGCCCAATCCACCAACATGTCAATGTCCTTTGGAAGTTCAAGACTATTGTCACTTTTTCAATGTTTCCAATCTTTGTATCATCTACAAATTTTGAAATCAAGCCCTGCACACCACAGTCTAGGTGATTAATATATATCATGAAGAGCAAGGGTCCCAACACTTACCTATTGGAGAGCTCCACTACAAACCTTCCGGAATCTGGAAAACAACCACTTATCTCCACTCTGCTTCCTGTCACTCAGCCAATTTCGTATCCAAGTTCCTACTTTCCCTTTTATTCCATGAGTTAGAATTTTGCTCACAAGTCTGTTGTGTGGCACTGTATCAAATGCCTTTTGAAAATCCATGTACACCAAATCAACAGCATTGCTGTTATCATCCTCCTCTGTTACCACCTCAATAACATTGCAGCAAGTTAGTTAAACATGATTTTCCCTTAGTGAATCTATGCTGGCTTTCCTTCATTATCCTGCACTTGTCTCAGTGATTAATGATTTTATCCTGAAATATAGTTTCCCTCCACTGAGGTGAAACTGGCTGGTCTGTAGTTGCCGGCTTTATCCTTGCACCCCTTTTTGAACAAGGGTGTAACACTCAATTCTCCAGTCCTCCAGCACCACCCCAGTGTCTAAGGAAGACTGGAAGATTATCACTGGTGCCTCTGCAATTTCCATTCAATTCCTTCAGTACCCTTGGATGCATTTCATCCAGTCCTGTACTTTATCAATTTTAAGGAAAGATAGCCTAACACCACCTCCTTCTCAATTGTAAATTCTTCTAGTGTACCAGTTACCTTCCTCTCTTGCCTCTGTCTGGGTAGCATCTTCTTCCTTTGTAAAGACAGACGCAAAGTACTTGTTTAATACCTCCACTATTTCTCCTGACTCTACTTGCAAGTCCCCTTTTTTGTCTCTAATTAGCCCTACTCTTTTATCACCCTTTTCACATTTATATGTTTAAAGAAAAACTTGGGATTCTCTTTTGTTAGATGCCAGCCTCTTTTCATCCCCTCTCCTTGCTTTTCTTTAGTTTTTTCACTTCCCCTCTGCTCCTTCAATATTCAGCCCGATTCTCCACTGTATTTTCTACCTGATATCTTTCGTATACACACATCTTCCTTTTCATCTTCACCTCTATCTCTCTCATCACTCAGAATGCTCTGGATTTATTTGTCCTATCTTTCCCCTTTAAGGGAACATAGCTTGACATTTCCTGCAATACTTTTTCTTTGAAGGGGGTCCATTGTTCAGCCACTGTCTTTTCTACCAACATTTGATTCCAACTCACACGACTCAGATGCATTCTCACCCCAGTGCAGTTGGCTTTCCTCCAATTAATTATCCCTGCTCTAGATTATTCCTGGTCCTTTTCCATGGCCAATCTAAACCTTATGATATGATGGTCACTGTCCACTAAACGCTCTCCCACTGATATTTGATCCACTTGGGCCAACTCATTCCCCAGAACCAGGTCCAACAATGCCTGTCCTCTCGCTAGACTGGAAACATACTGCTGCAGAAACTTGTCTTGAACACATTGCAGGAACTCTCACCCCCTCTTCTTCCTTTGTACTATTCCTATCCCAGTCTATATTTAGATAATTGAAGTCCCCCATTATGATTACTCTAACTCTTGCACCTCTCTGTAATTTCTTTGCAAATTTGTTTCTTCACATCCCTTCCATTAGTCGGTGGTCTAAATACTACACCAATCAATGTTATTGCATCTTTTTCATTCCTTGTCTCTGGTCAGAGAGATTCTGTCCTCAACCCCTCTGGAACATCCTCTTTCTCCAGTACTGTACTGCCACCTTTAATCAATACTGCCACTCCCCCACCCCCATCTTTTCTTCCTTTTCTGATTATTTTAAAGACCTTGTACCCAGGAATATTTAATGCCCAGTCTTGCCCTTTCAGCCTGGTCTCTGTTATGGCAATATCATAATTCCATTTGTCAACCTGTGCCTGTAGTTCACCAATCTTATTAACTACACTCCGTGCATTCACATACATGCACATTAACTCTGAATTAGGCATTACTTTCCCCCTTATTCTGACCCATTCTAATGACTATTACCTACTCTAATTCTATCAAACTCTGCAAGTGTTCTATTTACCTTGATACTACTCTGTGATATATTCTCCTTATCGGTTAATGCTGCTCTACTTCCCACTGCCAGTTTTTCTCCTCTCCACTCTGAATTTCCCCTCAGGTTCCCATTCCCCTGCTGATTTAGTTTAAACCCTCCCTAACAGCACTAGCAAACCTCCCCGTGAGGACATTAGTCCCAGTCCTGTTAAGGTGTAACCCCATCCTTCTTGTACAAGTCCAAGTCTGGCCTGCCCCAGAACTGGTCCCAGTGCCTCACAAATCTAAAGCCCTCCCCGCGACTCCATTTCTCCAGCCACATGTTGAACTGCTCAATCTTCTACTCACTAGCACATGGCACTGGGAGTGATCCTGAGATTACTGCTATCAAGGTCCTGCTTTTTAATTCTCCTCTTAATTCCCTAAAATTGGCTTTCAGACGGGAGTTCATTCAGTTCCTGTACCTGTCCCCATTGACAGGGAGACCTCACAGAGCCATGTTTGCCATCAGGAATCCGGCTACCTTGGTAAAACCATGTGACCTCTCATCCTGCTCCCCCACAACTGAGGGAGAAAGTTATATTTTCACTTGACATGGTACAGACGGACTCCATCACCTAGCAGGTGCATCAATGGGCAGTATCCTGTGAAATGATGGGATATGTCTCCCACTCCTGCCTGGAAAGGTCTGGATGCATAGAAGTTCAATAAAACAGTGACCTTAACAACCACTGGCAGTGCTGGCCTCGCTCTGGTGTAGAGGTCCATGTTGAAGGAGGAGTCACAGCGCATGGAGCAGCACCTTGTTGAATCAGAGTTGCCTCACACACTGTGCCTGGGTTAGGTGCAAGAAGGAAAAGTGCTCACGGAAAGCCCGAGGTGGGCAGAGCAACCCCATCCCCCTCTTCGCAAAGCTTCCTTTCTCTGCTGCCTCTGGCCCACTTGTTGGTCATGTTGCCGACCCAGATGTGCTGCAAGCACTACTCCACACGCCCCCCCCCCCCCCCCCCCACCACCCCCCACCTCACCCAGAGTTCAGTCACCAAATCCTCTGGTCTCGGAATGTTTGCAGCAGCTCAGAACACAACCTCCAGGAAACCATCCACAGCTCCTCTACTAACTTTCCAATAGCAAAAATGAGCCAGATGCCTCTTACCTACAGCTTGGTGCCTGGTCCTTTTAAATAACACTAGAGGGCAGGGGTTCCTCATGCTCCTGAACATATGTTCGGGTGAGAGTGAGTAACACAGGCAGTGGACAAGCACAGACCACATTTCAAAGACATGTGTGATCAACATCACATTCAGGCCCCTCACGCTACCAGTGTATACATGGTCCATCCAAGCTAGAGCCCTACTCAGCCTGGGACACTGAGGAGGCTATGCTGGATGTGGTCACTAGTGTAACTCACACCACTTTATGGATCCAGGTTTCCATAGCATCAGCACTAGGCATTGATTTTTGGCTCTACAGCATCCCAAGTGCAGAGGAAAAGAAACTCATTTTAAAAAAGGGAATTGGTAAAAGACTTGGAGATAAAGGACTTTCTGGGAAATGGACAGGGGAATGGGACTAGCTGGAGGGGAGAGGTCATGGAGCGATTCAAACATAGGTTGCCAGGATACCATTGGAATGGTTGAGCCTGGATTTAATAAAGACACAGGTGAGAGTTTATGCAATCGGTCTAAGGCAGACCTGGAGACGGGCGATATTATGGAGGTGGTACTAGGCAGGATTGGTGGTGGAGAGAATATGGGGTCAGAAATCAGCTCAGGGTCCAAGGGATCGTGAGGTTGCAAAAAACCTGTTTCAGTCTCAGATATTGGCCAGGGAGGAGAATTGGAGTCAATAGATAGAGAACAGAATTTGTGACTGTAAATGAATACGTGATAATAGTAATGCAGTTAAACATGGTTTATAGAATTAATTGCCAGATACAGAGACTTACCAGGGATGCCAAGGATAGCAAGGATGGGATAGTAACCTGCTTGAACAACCTGAAGTGTGTATCTGACCCACCATCCTAATTGTATCCGATCTAGAGAAAGCATGTAAAGTGCGGAGGCTAAACCCCTATCCATTGTGGTAACATTCCAATCTATCGTTCTCAGATTCTGATCCATCCTGTCCCTCTTTGGAGCCATTGATCCGTGTTAGTGCCGGAGGTGATGCTCCCACTGAAGCTATGGGATGACACACAAAGGAATCCCTTATTAACGGAAGAGGGAACCCCTCCAGTGACAGAATTAGGATCCCATGGCAACTGTCATTAATTACAGTCACTGAACAAACAGGTTCAATTAGCCCCTTTTGTTTTGAATGTTCGAGGCCTAGATAGGATTCTTCGGGGTTTGTCTACTTTCCTTAAGTAAGCTACTAAAGACTGTTAAAACCGTTATTATTTATTTACAGGTCTACATACACCTTAGGAACTCTAAACGGTTGGACTTCTCCTTCCTCCAGGTCTCAGTTACTTGATCATGTACGTTGGATTACACAAACAGATACAACTGTTATCTTGATGCAGAATGAATGGCTGTGAGTGTAATAGGACTGTAATTTGTAGATAAAAACAAAGAAAACGGCGGATGCTGGAAATCCAAAACAAAAACAGAATTACCTGGAAAAACCCAGCAGGTCTGGCAGCATCGGCGGAGAAGAAAAGAGTTGACGTTTCGAGTCCTCATGACCCTTCGACAGAACTTGATTTCGAGTCCAAGAAAGAGTTGAAATATAAGCTGGTTTAAGGTGTGTGTGTGAGGGGGCGGAGAGAGAGAGAGAGACAGAGGTGCTTGTGTAGACAAACAAGCAGTGATAGAAGCAGATCATCAAAAGATGTCAGTGACAATGGTACAAAAGAACACATAGGTGTTAAAGTTAAAGTTGGTGATATTATCTAAACGAATGTGCTAATTAAGAATGGATGGTAGGGCACTCAAGGTATAGCTCTAGTGGGGGTGGGGGGAGCATAAAAGATTTTAAAATATTTAAAAATAATGGAAATAGGTGGGAAAAGAAAAATCTATAAAATTTATAGGGAAAAAAAGGGGAAAAAAAAGGGGGAGACAGAAAGGGGGTGGGGATGGGGGAGGGAGCTCACGACCTAAAGTTATTGAATTCAATATTCAGACCGGAAGGCTGTAAGGTGCCTAGTCGGAAGATGAGGTGTTGTTCCTCCAGTTTGCGTTGGGCTTCACTGGAACAATGCAGTAAGCCAAGGACAGACATGTGGGCAAGAGAGCAGGGTGGAGTGTTAAAATGGCAAGCGACAGGGAGGTTTGGGTCATTCTTGCGGACAGACTGCAGGTGTTCCGCAAAGCCGTCGCCCAGTTTACGTTTGGTCTCTCCAATGTAGAGGAGACCACATTGGGAGCAATGAATTCAGTAGACTAAATTGGGGGAAATGCAAGTGAAATGCTGCTTCACTTGAAAGGAGTGTTTGGGCCCTTGGACGGTGAGGAGAGAGGAAGTGAAGGGGCAGGTGTTACATCTTTTGCGTGGGCATGGGGTGGTGCCATAGGAGGGGGTTGAGGAGTAGGGGGTGATGGAGGAGTGGACCAGGGTGTCCCGGAGGGAGCGATCCCTACGGAATGCCGATAAGGGGGGTGAAGGAAAGATGTGTTTGGTGGTGGCATCATGCTGGAGTTGGCGGAAATGGCGGAGGATGATCCTTTGAATGCGGAGGATGGTGGGGTGATAAGTGAGGACAAGGGGGACCCTATCATGTTTCTGGGAGGGAGGAGAAGGCGTGAGGGCGGATGCGCGGGAGATGGGCCGGACACGGTTGAGGGCCCTGTCAACGACCATGGGTGGAAAACCTCGGTTAAGGAAGAAGGAGGACATGTCAGAGGAACCGTTTTTGAAGGTAGCATCATCGGAACAGATGCGACGCAGCATTTCACTTGCATTTCCCCCAACTTAGTCTACTGCATTCGTTGCTCCCAATGTGGTCTCCTCTACATTGGAGAGACCAAACGTAAACTGGGCGACCGCTTTGCAGAACACCTGCGGTCTGTCCGCAAGAATGACCCAAACCTCCCTGTCGCTTGCCATTTTAACACTCCAACCTGCTCTCTTGCCCACATGTCTGTCCTTGGCTTACTGCATTGTTCCAGTGAAGCCCAACGCAAACTGGAGGAACAACACCTCATCTTCCGACTAGGCACCTTACAGCCTTCCGGTCTGAATATTGAATTCAATAACTTTAGGTCGTGAGCTCCCTCCCCCATCCCCACCCCCTTTCTGTTTCCCCCTTTTTTTTCCCCCTTTTTTTCCCTATAAATTATATAGATTTTTCTTTTCCCACCTATTTCCATTATTTTTAAATATTTTAAAATCTTTTATGCTCCCCCCACCCCCACTAGAGCTATACTTTGAGTGCCCTACCATCCATTCTTAATTAGCACATTCGTTTAGATAATATCACCATCTTTAACTTTAACACCTATGTGTTCTTTTGTACCATTGTCACTGACATCTTTTGATGATCTGCTTCTATCACTGCTTGTTTGTCTACACAAGCACCTCTGTCTCTCTCTCTCTCTCCGCCCCCTCACACACACACCTTAAACCAGCTTATATTTCAACTCTTTCTTGGACTCGAAATCAAGTTCTGTTGAAGGGTCATGAGGACTCGAAACGTCAACTCTTTTCTTCTCCGCCGATGCTGCCAGACCTGCTGAGTTTTTCCAGGTAATTCTGTTTTTGTTCTGTAATTTGTAGCACAGGTTCAGAAGGTATTACAAACCACAAGAGAAAATCTTGAAGGTTTCACCATTACTGGATAGGCTTAATAACTGAAAACTATTAATATTTTTGAACCTTTTCTCAGAATATGCATATTGCTGGCAAGACCCAATTTTATTGCCTGTCCATATTTTCCCTTGAGAAGATTGGCAATGGCCACTTTCTTTGTCATAGCTTGGTACAATTGATAACTTGCTAGACTGCTTCATGGGGCAGTTAAGAGTCAACCATGCACAGGTCAGAGTGTCAGGTTTCCTTTCCTAAAGAACATTCATGAAGCAATTGGGTTTTTAACCATGACCCAATAGCTCAACAATCACTTTTACTGATACCGGTATTGAAGGTTAAAAGATGTCATTATGTTATTGGCATTGCCAACCGTCACCATTCTTTCATTGTCAGGCCTGAATCCTCTTCCTCTACCTAACGCTATTGGGAGAGCGCCATCACCAAAAGAACAGCAGTAGCTCAAGGATAGAGTCTCTCACCATCATCTTCTCAGGGATGCATAATTAATGCCAGTGGTGTTTGCATCCAGAGAGAGTTCATTTTTTTTTTAAACTCTGCCTGCAAATAAGTTCCACAGGCAGTGGGAACCCTCACCAAAGGAGGCATTCTGATTAGTGAAGATTAGACAGTGAGATTTGGCAGGATTGTAAACCACAAGGGAATCAAATGAAACCTGACCCGCTCTTCAATTTTACTCTGGTATCCACTTTTCATCAGAAGGATGGTAGGGGTGAGGGTCACTGATCAGCCAATTAGCTGTGGGATCTTCATCCAATTTTCCTGCCTCATAGCCAAGGTGCTCTGGGGCCAACTATGAAATAAAGAGATGTTTCTTGACTGGAGTAAAAGAAAATATTTAATGCATTTTTTGAATAACCAACCAGAATTAGAACGAAGAAACCAGAATAATGCTGATAAATTCTGAATTACTGAAAGGGTTAAAATCCACAACCAACTCCATGCTACAGATCAGAGAGTAGGATTAGCCGACATGAGTTGCTGAACTGTAGAAGTCTTCTAGATGCAGACAATAGCTATGTATTGTAGAATGTTAAGCTAGAATGATTCCAAATTGGTTCAGTTCAATTATGAGAATTCAGATTTCCCTGGCTTTTGACTAAATCAGAAGAAATTATAAATCTGCTGGCAGAATGTTATGGATCTTTTGGGAGAGATTTAAGAAAATTGAGACAATTTGCATCACACGCCTCTATCTCTTGGGATGACCTGTACAAAGCTGGTAATCCTCTCGATGTTCTGTTTCCAGTTTGTGCTCGGACATGTCTCTCTGCAGAATAGCAGGTGTCCTGTCTCGGTCAGGCACATAAAGGAATATTAAAAAGTTACTTTTCATTAATAATTTGAGAGTGAGAGAGAGATAGAAACAGAAAAAAAGTCAGTCCTTTCCAAAGTGTATTAAATACGGCTGTTTACAACCACAAGACAAATTGTGACATTACATTAAGTTGTATAAAAATTTCATTAGGGAAATAAGACCCATTTATAGGGTCTGCTGCCCGACCTCCCCAAGGCTGGAATTACAGTAGCTGCCCTCACTGTAAGAGTTGAAAGCAGGTGCTTGCAGCTACAATGCAAACAGAGGTCCTGAGTTCTGCCACTTGGGGCCCTTTGGGCAGCTTTATCCACAGTTTCAATTTGAAGAGAATAAATTTAGGTACACAAAAAAAATCGATTTAAATGCTCTTTTTTATAACTTCACAATTTGCTACTTTTAATATTTACTGTCAATCCAGCAATCTGTTCAGTGTGACATTTCCTAAGATGGGTGTTTGTTTATATATAAAAAGTGATTCAATAAAACGGATTAAACAAAAGCAAAATCTGAAAAGACCTATTTAAAGTTCTGAGTAGAGTGCAGGTAAAGTTATAGCCATAGTCTATAGGGGATCTTAGGCATTTTTTGTTTGTTTGAGAGAAACAAGTGGTTATGTAGCCTGAGGGGCACCACACTGCATCAAGCATAGGGCAAGGTGAGGAGGCAGGGCTCTAGGTGCTACCATAACCAGCACCACACTGCATTGTCAGTGTCTTTCTGCACCATGTTCTAGCCATATAGCTAGCTGAGCTGACTGACCCCAATGAGAGCCAGAACATAATATTCACCTGCACATAAAACACTCTGCAATTATGTTAGGTAAACAGGATGTTGAAATTATCTTTTTGTTGTGTTTTTTTAACCTCTTATTGGGTTTAACTCTTGTCTCACTCCTGAAGCTCACTTCTCTCAGCTCAATGGTTTAGGCCCAAAACTCAAACAGTCCTACAGCATTCTAAATGGAAGTTAGATGGCTGAAACCCTCAGGAGACAAAAAAAGATTTAATAACGTGAACAACATGGAAATTAGACATGGTGAGGTTGCACAAAAAGCAGCCACACAGACATCTTCAATATGACTAGGCGGCGACAAGTGTTTGAGGTCATTTGTTCCTTAAATACAAGGAGAACGTTTGAAGATGAACATAAGAAGTCGGAGAGTAGCCCATACGGACTATCGAGCCTGCTCCACTATTTAATATGATCATGGCTGATCTTGGGCTTCAACTCCATTTTCCCTCCTTCTCCCCATATCCCTTAGTTGTCTGACAGACCAAAACTCTGTCTATCCCAGCCTTAAAATATATTGAACATTGAAGCACCTACAGCCCTCTGGGGTAGAGAATTCCAAAGATAAACAACCCTTTGAGTGAAGAAATTTCTCCTCATCTCTCTCCTAAAATAAGCACAGGTGCGTATCAGAGCGAATCACCTGGCGGGTTGGGAGCTGATTCATCCACCCACCAGCTGGAGAGATCGAAAGTCCTGGTGCCACATTTCAACCCCAGTCGGACACAAACATTTCACTCTCTCCAGCCGACCTGTCTCCAGGAAACAGTTACAGATTCTTCCAGCCACATGAGGAAGGCCGTAAGCCTCAAGAAGGAGGCAGCACCTTGCTCCACCCACCAGGCCTTGATCAGGAGGAGAGTGGGCACACAGGCACATCCTGTATCCCAGGGATGGATCCACCAGCCTCACCTCTCCAGCCTGGGAGACCGTTGCACAGGAAGTCAGTGTGGCTGGTAACTGTGCCCAAAATGCCAAACACTGCAGGAAGTGGATGAATGATCCCTTCAACATCCTCCAATATCAAACTCTCATTATGGCACCCTGCACTCAAACAGCTACTCTCTTCAGTGATCTCACACAACCATTAGCCAGGGACACATATCAACACACATTCTCTCACCAAGACTTTCACCTCACCACCATCCCATCGATCATGTTGCTCACACTCCATCCTCTGGCCCTTCTGGGGAGAGCTCACCACACACAGGGGACATGCATCTCACCCAACCTCTGCTCCCTCCCTTCTCATCATATGTCTTACTTTCTTCTTCATACAGGCCAAGCTGACGTACAACAGGCCTGAGAGAGCACAGACCAGGGGAGGGATGGCCAACATCTTTGCCGTCAGTGAGTTCAAGGAGGCTGCAGCCAAGCTGGCTGGGGAGGACAGGAATCGCTTCTGCTGGGAAGGGGAGATCGGCCTCTCCCACCAACCCAGCTCCATCACTTCATCAAATCCTGACAATCACAGTGAATGCAGTTGATGAACATGATCAATATAAGACTGCCTGTGAGTCAGAGGCAGGGACAGCCCAGGTCTCTAGCACTCTGGAGGGCTGCTGGAGGCCATCCACTAGCTCAGTCCAAGTCAGATGATGAGCCTCTGGAAACGGCCGACAACTCAATGCTGGAGATACAACAATAGGCAGCGGCTGAACATCAGGCACAGATTCAGCAGTCACTCAAGAGACTTGGGTGAACGATGGAGGAGTCCATCCATGTTCTGTCTGATGTTTGTGGCTCCAACATGCGAGCACCTCCAGGTCACCATGGGAAGGCTGGCGATCACCATGGAGACTGTGGTCGAGCAGGTCTTGCCGGATTTACGTTGGGCCCTGCACTCACACCCTGGTTAGCACCATCAGGATGTCGGCAACATGGGGATGAGGCACGTTGACCCCTCACTCCAATTGGACCATCTCCTACAAGAGTCAGGGTGGGGCCCTCGGGCACCCACAGGGGGCTGAGCACCATCCGGACACCCTGGGGGCCTCCTCTCAGGACACTCCAAGGCTGTGCAGCCGCTCACAGCTCCCTCTGCCTGTGACCCCACCACTGCAGCTGCTCAGGCCACCAAGGGCACTTCTCCCTGAGCAGGTGACCCTTATTGGGCCAGAGCCTTCAGGCCTTGGGCCACCAGAGGACATCTGCCAAGGTCATCACAGGCATCAGGGTGTAGCAGTCAGCAGCTGTTTCCACCACTGCTGCAGATATTGGGGCTGCACCCAGATGTAGTGGTGGGTTAGGAAAGTTAAGAAATTTTGATGTCACTTTTGGGTCACGGGTGTGCTACAACAGTCAATACATTGCACTGTTGTGAATACATTTGATGGTGATATGAACGTTTTGTTCAACTGAAAGCATTATGATTGTGTACATTGGAACCCTCTTATTTCCAGGTTTAGCCACCCTCCCGCACAGTGATAGTGTCCCACTGTGAGATTCACATTCCTGTGATGTCAACCTCAGTTGAGCTAGTATCTGCACCCCTTGAGTGATGTCATTGATGTGTGTTTAAGTCTTTATTTGAAGTGTGTGCTGTAAGCGTTTCTAACCCTTCTTCCTCAAGGAGCACCACTGAGTGAGCGCAGCTCATCAGCATCAATTTTCTAAAGATATTTGTGTCTCCTCAGTGGTAGCGGCAGAAGAAAAATACACGTACAGGAGGAGGAGATCCCTCGGCATGTGTGCACCTCAGTCACTGCCGTGTTTGTGTCATTAGATGTTGGAGAAATCTTCAAGTCTTCTCTCTCATCGCTCTCACTCCTCACTGGACTCCCAGTTCCCAGAGTGAGCTCATTCACAGGGCCGCAACTGACCAACTCATGGCCTGGTGATTCATGAGGCCAGAATGTGCAAGTGTGAATGTGAGACTCGTTCTCACTGAGCAATTGGACATCCCCTGAGATGAAAGGGAATGGCATTGAGGGCTAGGAGAGAGGTGACCATATTCCCTCCCTTAACTTTACTCTTCCTGGAACCTGTCAGCGATTATCATGTCACAGGCACGACTCCCACATCTTCCTTCCTCCATGGCATGTTTACGCTGATAATGACGCTCAGCAGCCTCCTGATGTTCCTGGGCCTCTGGATCTTCGGCCTCCGATGAGCTCTCATCCTCCTCCAGGTGATCCTCTGGCAGGTGGGCACCTCTTTGCTTTGCCAGATAGTGAAGGGTGCAACACACTACAATGATGCAGGAAACCCTGTCGGGAGAGTATTGGAGTGAACCACCTGAGCAGTCCAAGCATCTGAAGCGCATCTTCAGAAGCCCTGTGGTCTGCTCTATAAGGGAGTGTGTGGAGCTGTGAGCAGTGTTGTACCTCCCAAGAATGACTGAGGATGACACACCAGTGTCATCAGCCAGTGTTTCAGTGGGTACCCCTTAACCCCAAGAAGTCATACCTACAGACATAACGGCTCTTCAAAAATCTCAGGCACCTGCGAGTGACTCAGGATGTAGGAGTCATAGCAACTCCCAGGTTATTGTGCACAAATATGCAGCATGTACTACAATACCAGTTGTACATTGATGGAATGATAGCCCTTGAGGTTTATAAACATTAGGGGCTGCTGCCATGGAGCCCATATAGCCACATGGGTGCAGCCTCTTGCACTCTGCACTCTTGGGAAGCTGGAGATGGCGGAGAATCCGGTGAATCTCACAGCCTGGCTATCTTCATCCAGATCAAACCTGACATAATGATGGGCCTTCCTGTAAAGGGCATCTGTGACCTCCTTTATGCATCAATGTGTTACGGACTGAGAGATGCTGCACAGGTCCCCTAGTTGATCCTTGGAAAAAATCAGAGGCCTAGAAATTGAGGGCAGTGGTCACCTTCAAAGCCACTGGCAGGAGATACCCTCCAACTCCATGTGGAGTCAGGTCCTCACGAAGAATGTGGCATATGTGATGTACCAGAGCTCAGGACAAGTGCAGACATGCCCGGCCTTGCCTCTCACACATTTGTAAATAGAAGACTCTTCTACAACAAACCCTAGGTCTGGCGAGTCACCCCTGTTGTCTGGGTCTCTCCTCCTGACCCTCCTCTTCGTGCTATGGCTCTGCCTGACCATGTCCCTCCTGCTGGAGCTGTGCACGGAGTCGTCTCTCCATCCTTCACCTCCTTCATTACATTAGGACCCTGACAAAGGCAGCATTAAGCCCCGCATCCATATCTGCTTTTGCCTTTTCTCTGAAAGGAAACATTGAAGATATTAGTGATTCAAGGGGCAAGATGGTGAAGGACAGAGGATGGCATCAATGGAGACTGTAAAGCGCCATAGTTTTTCCTGCCCTACCTGCATGGTGGCTGATGCTGCCTTGTCCCTGAGACACTAGTGCACACATCGAGGTGACCAAGATGGCATCACATATATAACACCTTGAGCCCTGAGTAGGATGCTGATGTTTAACTGAGATGAACGACCCAACCTAGCTCTGTGCTCCAATCTCTGATGTGGCATTTTAATGACCAGACGTTCATGGTCATGAGTGGATGGCCTTTGGCCTGGTAGGAATGTCAAACCTGGTGAACACGTGACAGGCCTTCATTGATGGGATGCCATATAGAACCATAGGAAAGTTATGGTGCAGAAAGAGGCCATTCAGCCCATCGTGTCTGCATCGGCCAAAGATAAAAAAAAACGAACTCCTCATTTTAACCCGACTTTCCAGCACCTGGTCTGTAACCTCGCAGGTTACAGCACTTCAGGTGTAGATTCAGGGAGCTTTTAAATAAGTTGAACATTTTAACCTCAACCACCAATTCAGGCAGTGAATTCCAGATGCCCACCACCCTCTACATGGGAAAAAAACCCCTCATATCCCCTCTAATCCTTCTCCCAAACACCTTAAATCTATGCCCCCTGGTAATTGACCCCTCAGCTAGGGGAGATAAGTCTTTCCTGTCTACCTATCTAGGCCCCTCAATTTTGTACACCTCACTTAGGTCACCCCTCAGCTGCCTCTGGATAGGCTAGGGTTGTTTTCCTTAAAACAATCTCCCCTGATAGATGCAGTTTTCAAGCCCTGGCAACGTTTTTGTAAATCTCCTCTGCCCGCTCTCCAAAGCAATTCTGTCCTTCCTGTAATGTGGTGACCAGAACTGCACACAAAATTCCAGCTGTGGCCTAACCAGTGTTTGATACAGTTCCATCATTACATCCCTGCTTTAGTATTCAGTACCTCATCCAATAAAGGAAAGCATTCCATATGCTTTCTTTACCACCATGTCCACCTGTCCTGCCACCTTCAGGGACCTGTGGACATGCAGTCCAAGGTCTTTCACTTCCTCAAACCCTCTCAATGACTTCCTGTTTATTGAGTATTCTCTTGCTTAGTTTGCCCTCTCCAAATGCATTACCTCACACTTTTCTGGAGTGAATTCCATTTGCCACTGAGGAAATGGTTGAACCACCTCTTGATATGATTACCTGAGAGTTTGGTGTGAGTGACACTGCAACTGTCCTCAATGCTGGCTCCTCACACACTAATAGGTTCAATTTGCCCAGTCTAGACCAATTGTAATATTGGTCAGAAATTGTTTAAGAGAAATTCTGTATGAGAAACTGAACTGGACTAGCCACATAAATACAGAGTCTCAAAGATCTGGTCAGAGGCTAGGAATTTTGCAGCAAATAACTCACCTGACTCTCCATAGCCTGTCCACCATCTACAAGGCAAAAGTCAGGTGTGTGATGGTATATTCCCCACTTGCGTAGATGAGTGCCAACTCCAACAACACTTGAAGCTTGACACCATCCAAAACAAAACAGCCCACTTGACTGGCACCACATCCACAAACATTCACTCCCTGCACCACCGACGCACAGTAACAGTGTGTACCATCTACAAGATGCACTGTGTAGGCACTCACCAAGGCTCCAGAGACAACACCTTCCAATCCCACACCCCCTCTCATCAAGAAGGACAAGGGCAGCAGATAGATGGGGACACCATTACTGGAAGTTCCCCTCCAAGCCATACACCATCCTGATTTGGAAATATATCGCCGTTCCTTCACTGAGTGTTTGGAAACAGAACCACTTATGTGTGGACTAAGAAGATACAGATTTCTCTGACTTGACCAAATCTGAGTCTAACTTGAGTGAATTTAAGACACTAGCGTGCTGGGAGGCTGATGGCTGCAATGCTGGCAACTTCTGTAAGATGCAATTGTTACACTTTCAAGCCCTTCTTACTAATCGAAGCAAACAACCATCATTGTCTGTGGCAATTTGATAAAAATTAGACAATGGTGTCAGACAGGAAAATCCACAAGGCCAGCACTGGGACATCCGCATCTCCACTAGCAAACCGAGACGAGAATTCCACAAGTAAACCTTCAACTTCTGCACCTCCTGCAGAGATAGCAGCGGCAGCCTAGAGGCCTAATGAGCACAGGCAAGATGGGATACCAACAATTGACAATAGTCAGCATGGTCTGAGACATGTAAACACTGAGTGGCTGTAAAGCAATCCAGCTGCTTTGTAAGATTTATGCACTCCATCAATAGATTGCTGCACTTGCTCTTATTGGCTTGATGTTCAGTGTGAGAACACCATCTGCTGACCAACTTCACCTTTCACCGTGTATTCAGGCACCAACCACCCATCATACACCTCTAGGGGTAGTCAGATGGAGGGTATGTAATGACAGGGCAGTTTCTAGTGCGCAAGTGGTTAGGTGGAGCTTCCGATACAGAACACCTGTGGTAAAGAGGAGTGCTATGTACCTTTAAGAGAATGTACTTAACTGACCACGCAACTGTATCGACCAATCGCTAGACAGTGTGGGCTACTTGGGTAAGGTGATTGAAGAAGCACACATTGTGTTAGTGTTCTGTTCTTGGTTCCAATAAACCACCTGTCTTTGTTCAGATAAATCGGAGTGTCTGTCTATATTGTTCCAAGCACCAACTCAATGTGTTAATATCAAGGGTGCAGCTCATGTTCGCTGGACAAAGTGAATTTAAAATCTAAAACGTAAAACCACCTAAAGATCAAGGTGCTGCTGGAGCTCCAGCTAGCAGCCAATCTCATCTACCTCACATCAGCAACGTAGAGGGGGGTCTGCATTATTGAAGGAGGGTTCTGAGCAGGAATACATCCTGAAGGGCATCACATTTATCTTGATGGGTCTAGTTTTGTAGGTGGAGAACAGAAGACAGATTGTGGGAATCTATGATCCCCTCTGAAGCATTGAATTGGTCATAAAGTTACTGTCCCACCTCAAAGCCCAACAAGCTAAGTTAGCTGCTGTCACCTATGTAGTTAGCTGCTTGCAGGAATTTCCTACCCCCTACAGGATCTCTGACTCAATGTTTGTGTGGGTTGCCGTGACAGAGTTTCCAACAATTTGGAACCGTAGAGCTTTCCCGTCAGTGCACCCCTGTTAAAAAACTATTCTCCAAGTGTTTGGGTGAGGGGATGGTTGTATTACAGCCACAAGTTAAGGATCACCCTAAAACTGAGCCTAGGTAGGAGGGGAATAAGGCTGTGGATGAATTGGCCAAAATCAGAGCTACAGAAGGAACGCTTTAGGATCCCTATCTGTCAGGAGTGGTAATGGCCGTTATGATTCCGTTCCCACTCCACTTAAAAGAGTTACAGATGAAGGGTATGGTTGAGGGCAGTCATTCAGACCAAACTAGACAACTCGCCAGTGCAGACACCCTTCGGAGTGCCCGATGTCCAGCGATGGGAGGGAATGTTGTTTAAAGATGACGGATGCCCGTGCCCAGGGGATATTGTCAAGAGCTCGTTAGTCTTGTACATGGGGGTCCAGAAGTGGGTCGCACCAGCCCTGTGACTACCTTGGAACGGATCAAGCCTGTGGCTTGTTTGGCCGGCATCAGTCATGATGTTGCCAGTCACTGTAAAGCCCGTCTGGTCTGTGCAGCAAACATTCCCGACCCTTACCAAACATATTGCAAGGTTTCCATGGGTCATCGTGGTGCAGAGGGACCCTGAACAAATGTGTCCAGGTTGAGTTTTTTGGCTTCCTACTTACCACAGAAAAGGGTAACAAGTTCTGTCTTGTTGTTGTGGACAATTTCACCAAGTGGGTGGAAGATTTTTCCTGCAAAGCAGCCACTGCATTGTGGACTGCCGAGACCCTAGTTAGGGAGGTGTTTCTCAATGGGGGCTACTGCATGTAGTGGAGATTAGGGCAGCCTCTTCACAGGACAGGTGACACAGGCTCACTTAAAGAAATTAGGGTTTGAAGGTAATTGTCATGTTGCGCACAATCCCCAATCTTCAGATATCGTGGAACGCATGAACCATTCCCTCAAAAACTGCTACGTGTAAAGATCTTCTCACTCAGGACCGTACATGGAATAAGGTCCTCCCACTGATACTCATGGGCATCTGAGGTACAAAATCCAAAGGGACAGGTTATTCCCCTCATGAACTGGTCTGGTTGCCAGGTGGGAATACCAACTACATACACTGGCGCCCTTACCGACCCATTGATTGGGGAAGTGGCCGAGGATAAGTTTACAGTTGAGTTGTGGCAGACATTATGCTCCCTTTATCTCAACACCACAGCAATCACAGGTCACAGTCAACAACATAATTTCTTGAAACCGAAGCCAGTGAAATCTCAGGAGTGGGCTGTTGGCAAGCAGGTCATGGTCTGAAATTATGCTGGGGTGGGAGTGTTTGAACCACTTCACAAAGGCCCCTACTTTATAGTGCACAAAACTAGCCCTCTGGTGTCAGTGGTCCAACTGCCCAAGTTGGTCAAATGATTTTATATTAATCAGATGAATCTTCAGCTCGCAAACGCGAGGCTGAAGCCTAACGGCTCTGGCAAAGTCAGCTCTCTGCAACCCTGTGATCCAATCACATGGGGTTGTGGTGAGGTCCCAGTTCCACATCGGGGGGTATCATAGAGGATCTTACCGATGATGACACCTGGGCTTTAGAAAACTTCTTCCAGGCAGCAGCTGGAGATACTGAAATCGGGGTGTTTGGGGGAAACATCACCCCCATGACAGAAATAGGCAGTGCAGCTGGGATTCTTATTTCATGCATTATTAAACCCTGATTGTGTGTAATTATAATATGTCTGCAACCAAATCTGCTCAGAGCAGGATGTTGTTTTTCATTTTTATCTTTTTACAGAATCATGAAGATGGTTGTCAGGAAGATATAATAATTCTCAATGTTATTGGAATTTATTGTAAAATAAGTGCGTGTGCCTTAACAGGATTAAAGACAGCTGGCCTCAAGGTTTTGATGTAAACATGGGGCAAGTTGAGAATGTAAGGTGTAAAAGGACATTTGCATTTTGAAATAAGCCAGACTCGATTGTTTTCAAAGGAGCAGTGAAGTGTGTCACTAGGTGATGTTTAGAAACAGTGGGGAGAATTTTTCCCCCATTGGGGTGGGAGGGGGTGCATTTTTACCAAAGATTACTGGTAAAACTTAGTGCTATGAGAGATTTTTTTTATCAGAAAGATAGTGAAACAATGGGAATTTGCATTCAAAGGGGAAAATATGTGTAAAGGAGTGAGGGCTGTGTGTAAGGGTGGTATTTTTTAGATCTAACAAATGTGACAAGCCTTCAGGATCTCTGCCTCAAGCTGCTGTCTTCAAAGATCTGAAGTTAAGAAAACTCACTTTGAATTCAACTGGTTCAGGGTATTGAGGTCACTGCCTGAGTCTTTTAAACTGTTTCTCACTGTTGCCTTAATGGAAGTGTAACTGAGAGTTAGATTGATTAGAGGATTTAAGAGTTATCATAGTAGTAATTTGTAGATCTGTGTTTAAAATCATTTTTCTTATTAATAAATGTTTAATTTAGTTTTGTAAGAAACTTACAAGGCTTGGTGGTCTTATTACTACTGAATTCAAAGCAAACATCTCGAAATTTATACATATTGCAGAACAAGTTGTGGCAGTTGTTTCAAGCTTCCCTTTGGGATTTGAACTCAGCGTTTACCATCAGCTGGGCCATAACACGGTGCTGATAGTGATGATCCTGGGAGTTGTGACTGGCAGCACACACCCAGAAAAGACATTGGACAGAATTTTATGTTTGTCCATTGGGTGGGCCTGACTGGGCGGGCGGCCGATTGCTGCTGGCGAAACGGGCTGAGCCGCCATTTTCCGCGGGCAGGCCAATTAGGACCCGCACCGTGGCTTTGTGACTCGTGGAGAGCGGGAAAATAGTCACGTGGGCGGGCTGCCTCTGACTGTCGGTTCCAATGGGGAGCCAGCAGCCTGTATAAAGAGTGGCCAGGCAGCCTGCTTGAGGCAGTGCACCATAGCCACTCAGATAGAAATGTTACATGGAGGGCAGAGGAGGAGGTGGAGGAGGAGGAGGGGGGCAGGCTGCAGGAGAGGCCAGCAGGGGGGGCCACTGTGCCCGCAGATTTTCGGATGCCTGCCTTGCTGTCCTCCTGCAAGAGGTGGGAAACCGGTGTCAGATTCTGTATCCCAAGGATGGGAGAAGGGCCCCCCACGTCACCAGCCAGGGGTGGGAGGTGGTGGGTGACACTGTCAGTGCCCATGATGACATCCGGCGCACTGGCACCCAGTGTAGAAAATGATTCAATGATTTGCTGCCCTCTGGATGGGTGAGTACCATGTCGGTCTTGGCCATTTGACCCAGAAGGCAGCCTTAGCCTTTGAGCACCCCCCACGTCTTGCTGTTGTTACTGCAGAGGGCATCTGGCACATGCTGGGTGGGCAAATGGGTACTGAACATGGTGACATCAGCCTTAATGGTTGAGGAGAAGAAGGGCTTTCCCCACAGCATATGTTGGTGTTTGTCGCATTTGAGTGTCTGGGAGCAGCCTGCAGGGGAGGCAGCTAGACACATACTCAGAACTCCAACACATGTCATGTTGATGATAATATGAGATGGTGCAAGGGGTAAATCAAGGTCTTTTGGGCAAGTCCCATCTGCTGGCCTCAGCACTGCACCTAGTTACGCCTCCTTGCCATGGGCGCTAAGATCCATGTGTTATTCAAAGAGATGGATGCTGAATGTGTCCAAGGTGGCCATTGGGGGAGGGGTTTGGGAGCAGCCATACTATCTTCTGGGGACTGATCACCAGTAGTGTGGACAGGAGCCGCTGGACGCCTCAGATGGGCCACTGTGGTTGGGGTGCAGCGTGCGCATGCAGAATACATGAGTGATCAGCCTCAATAAATCCTCTTCTGTTTTGCAGGCAAAAAGTCATCACAATGCCCGGGAGCGCCAGAGGACTGGAAGTGGGTGCACCCTCCTGCAGCGCCTCACACCCTTCGAGGAGCAGGTCATGGAGCTGGGCAGGAGGCCAGGGCGGTGAGGCTGGGGTCCAGCAGGCAGGTCTTTGAGGTCCACAGTCCCATCTACTCTGTCTGACCACCATCCTATCCACTGATGGTTGCTGCAATTGTTAATGCTGCAACACTGCTCATTCATAGACTGAGACACTCTGACATATGGGTCATACAGAGGGACCCTTGTCCTCTTGAGGATTCGCATCTCCACCACCTTCCAAAGTTACTGTATCCCAATTGTGACCACTATCACCATGGTCTAACATGCCATTGGATTGCTGCTGCTCAGCTACAGACTTAGTCTATTCTAGTGGTTTTGGGACCTCCTGCACCCTTTCAGCTAGTGCGCCCCACATTACTTTGTCCAAAAATTCCTCAGCACCTCAGCTGTGACCCTCATGGCACTCAACTTAGATAAATGCCACCATGTTACTCATCCCTGTGCCGGGGGAAATGTTGCCTTCTGCCCACCTGGTCTATGCCCCTCCTTATGGAATGAAGGTCAATAATGTGACCTCTCAATCTCCTGTGTTCGACGGAAAATGTCACAACTGTTGGCGATGTTTCCTCAGCCCCACAACTATCCAGGCCACAATGCATCGAGGTCAGGTACCTCTGCACTCTCCCCACTCCTATGGTTCATAACAAGCCATGTGGCATTCCTGAGGCCATCGGACCAGCCTGTCTGCATGTGCGTTTAATGGTTGGGGCTCCTCTTGACTCTTTCCCACCTCACCAATGTTCTTCTCCTTAGGGTCTTGAAGGGTGAGCGACTTGAGGCTGGGGGGGAAAGGGATGAAAGATTGAAGTGAATGAACGCTAACTGATGCACTGTCCTTGTTGTTAATTTCAGCATCACCAACAGAGCGACCCACACCGACACCGCAGCCCCCCCTCCACACCTGAGGGGCAACATGTGCAACTTGTGACACATCATTTCAGCCAGCCAGGCACCAGCACAGACACACACGCCTTGGAGTCTTTACAGTCGGCTACAGTCCCGGTTCACACTGGAGAGGGCACATCACGATCACCAGAGGAGATGGTGGGGACAGAGAGTGCCGATGGCTCCAGCAGCCAGAGGGCTGCAGGGGATGAGGCACATGCTGAGTCCGGCACTGATGACGTGCCTCTGGAATTGTCCCCATTGCAGCAGCTGCAGGACAAGTGGCAGGACAGGCGTTTGCATCTGGCAGAGTTGCATGAGGGATTAGTTCAGTTGGTCTCTGCGATGGAGGAGTCCAGGCAGAGTGCACGTGAAGGCCAAGAGTTATTGTATCTTAAGGGTTTTGGGACCACCATCACCCTTTCAGCCAGTGCACCCCACATTACTTTGTTAAAGAAGGTCCTCAGCACCTCAGCTGTGACCCTCATGGCACTCAACTTAGATAAATGCCACCATGTTACTCATCCCTGTGCCAAGTGGAACCGTTACCTTCTGCCCACCCGGTCTATGCCCCTCCTTATGGAATGAAGGTCAATAATGTGACCTCTCAATCTCCTGTGATCCACAGCAAATGTCACAACTGTTGGCGATGTTTCTTCAGCCCCACAACTAACCAGGCCACAATGCATCCAGGTCAGGTACCTCTGCACTCTCCCCACTCCTATGATTCATAACAAGCCATGTGGCATTCCTGAGGCCATCTGACCAGCCTGTCTGTATGTGTGTTTAATGGTTGGTGCCCATCTTGACTCATTTTCACCCCACCAATGTTCAACTCATTATGAGGCTGGAAGGAAAGGGATGAAAGATTGAAGTGAATGAACGCTAACTGATACACTGTCCTTGTTGTTAATTTCAGCATCACCACCAGAGTGACCCACACCGACACCGCAGCCCCCCCTCCACACCTGAGGGGCAACATGTGCAACTTGTGACACATCATTTCAGCCAGCCAGGCACCAGCGCAGACACACACCTTGGTGGGGAATTTACCAACGGCTAGAGTCCCGGGTCACAGTGGAGAGGGTACTTCACAATCATTGGAGGAGATGGTAGGGGCAGAGAGTGCCGATGGTGCCAGCAGCCAGAGGGCTGCAGGGGATGAGGCACATGCTGAGTCCGGCACTGATGACGTGCCTCTGGAGTTGTCCCCAATGCAGCAGCTGCAGGACAGGCAGCAGGAAGTGTTTGCGTCTGGCAGGGTTGCATGAGTGAATGCCTCAGTTGCTCTCTGTGACGGAGGAGTCCAGGCAGAGTGCACGTGAAGGTTTGACCCTCAAGGCAGAGCTTCAGGCTTCCTCCAATGAGAGATTGGTGACTCTCAGAGAGGGGCTTCAATCCAATGGAACATCTTATGATTGGGTTATGCTTTGACCTGCAAGCTCTCTGTGGTCCTCAGTAGTACTGGCCATTGGTGGTCATTCCCAATGTGGGAGATGTTGTGGGCACCATGCGTTAGCGCTCAGTGCCCATGAATCTGTGGTGAGCAGCCAGGTCGAAAGGGACCTCATGTCAGTGCAACAGCTGCCTGTTGTCACTGCGAGCTCCTCTCAGGGCGCTCCGGATGAGGGCAGCAGCTCCTCTGCCCCTCTGCCAGTCAACATTTCTTCTGTTGAGGCTGCAACAACTGGGGAGGCGCCAGTTCTAGAACTGGCCTCTCCCTCCCAGGCGGGGCCATCACAGGTTTCCGGGTGCTACGTCTAGGTATCGCCCCATCGCTCAGAGTGGTTTGAGAGACAGCCTGCTGACTCTGCTGTCCTGTTGGCCTCTGACCTTGGTGGGTGTCTTCTGGCCGTGGAGTCTAAGCATAAGTCATGTTAGGCACTCAACAGGTATGTCACTGGTGATTGTGTGTTGGTCCTAGAATAGGGACCCAAACTGTTGTTATTGCAATGGAGAATTGTTTGCTTTTCTTTTGGACATAATAAAGTCCACTAATGTTACCATGGCTGAGGGTGTTTTAATTGTGGAGCATTTTTCTTTTTCACATATTTATCATGAGCGTTTGAGTGGACATTGATGATTCTGTACTAAGCCCTTAGTTACAGCTGAACAAGTGCCACATTTGGAAGCACCAGCCAATGCTATTCAGCTAGCTCCACACACATGGATCAACAGGAAGATTCTTTGGAATAAAATGACGCCGGGTGTCCCTGCCTCCTTGGTGTAGTAGCCGGTCAACGTGCTGCCCCTCATCATCGCCCTGTGCTTCCTCATCCTCTGAGCCACTGCTGGATTCATCATGTGCAGCCTCATCCAGGGCATCAAGGTCTTCATCGTCAACTGCACCCCCCTTTCCAGTGCAAGATTGTGCAGAGCACAGCATCAGACCACTATCACTGAGATGCAATCATGGGGGTACTGGAGTACGCCCCCTGAGCGGTCAAGGCAAAGGAAGCGCATCTTGAGAAGATCGATGGTTCTTTCCACCACAGCCCTTGTGGTGCCGTGGCTCCTATTGTACTGCGGCTCAGCTTCTGTTCTTGGATGGCGGAGAGGTGTCACAAGCCACCTTCGCAGGTGATAGCCCTTGTCATTCACCAGCCATCCATCCAGCCGAGCCAGAGCACTGAAGAGCCCTGGCACCTGGGAGTGTCTGAGGATGTAGGTGTTGTGGGAGCTGCCTGGGTACCTTGCACAGACTTACAGAATCTGCATCCTGTGGTCACACACTATCTGCACGTTCATGGAGTGGAAGCCCTTCCTGTTGACGAAGGCACCGGGCTCACCTGCTGGCGCCTTGATGGCCACATGTGTACAGTCTATAGCACCCTGGACACGGGGGAAGCCAGCAATGGCCGCAAAGCCTCTGGCTCACTGTGTCTGACTTGCCTGGTTGCAGCGGAAGTGGATGAAGGTCAATGCCCATCTGAACAGAATGTCTGTAACCTGCTTGACACAAGTGTGGACAGCTGATTGGGAGACACCACAAAGATCACCCACCAAACCCTGGAAGGAGCCATAGGCATAGAATTGGAGGGCAACTGAGAGCTTCAGAGCCGCTGGCATGGGGTGTCCACACACACACACAGTTACGGGAGA
This sequence comes from Isurus oxyrinchus, assembly GCA_026770705.1. Lineage (NCBI taxonomy): Eukaryota > Metazoa > Chordata > Chondrichthyes > Lamniformes > Lamnidae > Isurus > Isurus oxyrinchus. The sequence goes on from JANJGN010000023.1 coordinate 45,980,211, forward strand.
TCTCAGGTCCAATCATCTGACCGATATAGTTGACTGTCTCCTTTGAGCATCGGAGGCTCCTTTGGCACTGAACCTCAGTCATATTGAGGTAGCTGCTTTACTGCCTGGAAACCCTGACAGCAGGATAGTGGCATCTTCTGTGGCCCCTTGCACAACCTCTTGGCCCTGTGCCTGGACACTCAAAAGGTGGCTCCCCTAGAGGCTGATTATTCAGTCCTGGCCTCCTCTTTATTCTATCCCTCCCTTCCTCCTCAGGGGAGCTGCCTCCAGTGGAGAGGTCAGAACCCATAGCCCCAGGCTAAATGGAGGCCTCTGGAAAGCTGCAAGGCCGAAAAAGAATGCTGTCTGCAGACTGGCTTCAAATTACACAAAAACCTCTTGGACGTCGATGAGAACTGCTAACAATCTCACAGGCAAATTTTAAACACTGTTACATGAAGTTATAATTGATGAAACATGAACAACCTCTGAGTCCACATGTCCGGGCATTGCAAAAGTTTTAAATAATCTGCTACCCGCCTGCCCGTTGGGCCCATGCACTGACCTGAAGGTCACACGGGCCCCTCAAAATCCTGGACAATCGGCAAGTTAAGGGCCTTAACGAGGCCTTCAATTAATGGCGGGCAAACACCCAGCTGCCCCTCATCATCGCCCTGTGCTTCCTCATCCTCTGAGCCACTGCTGGATTCATTATGTGCAGCCTCATCCAGGGCATCAAGGTCTTCATCGTCAATTGCATCCCCCCTTTCCAGCGCAAGATGGTGCAGAGCACAGCATCAGACCACTATCAGAGAGACTATCAGGGGGGAACTGGAGTGCGCCCTGAGTGGTCAAGGCAATGGAAGCACATCTTGAGAAGACTAATGGCTCTCTCCACCACAGCCCTTGGCAACAGGATTGTGGCATCTTCTGCAGCCACTTGCACAACCTCTTGGCCCTGCACTGTCTGTGCCTGGCCACCAAAAGGTGGCTCCCCTGGAGGCTGATTGTCCACTCCTGGCCTCCTCCTTATTCTATCCCTCCCTTCCTCCTCAGAGGCATTTCATTAATGGTGGGTGAGCACCCCGCTGCTGAGCGTGCCCGCTGACCAAAATATCCCGGTGCTGACGTCGGCACGCTCACTCGACATTTTAAGCACTGATGTATGGGCTTTGCCACCTGCACATCAGCCGATAAATTCTGGCCAATGTCCCAGACTCCACCATCCCTGGCTATGTCCTGTTCCACTGGCAGGACAGGCCCAGCAAGGGTGGCAGCACACTATATACACTCAGGAGGGAGTTGCCCCGGGACTCAGTGTGAACTCCGGACCTCATGATGTCTCATGGCATCGGGTCAAACATAGGCAAGGAAACCTCCTGCTGCTGACCACCTTCTACCCTACCACATACTGCCTCCTCCCTCAGCCGGTGAATCAGTGCTCCTCCATGTTGAACACCACTTGGAAGAAGCACTGAGGGTGGCAAGGGCACAGAATGTACTCTGGTAGGGGGACTTCAATGTCCATCCCAAGAGTGGTTTGGCAGCACCCACTGACTGAGCGCTAAATGACACAGCTGCTAGACTGAGTCTGCTGCAGGTGGTGAGGGAACTAAGGAGGGAAAAACAGTTGACCTCATCCTCACCAACCTGCCTGCCGCAGATGCTCCTCTCCATGTCAGTATCAGTCGGAGTGACCACTGGAAGGGGTCATAAACAGTGCTATCAAGTGGCACTTGCTTAGCATAACCTGCTCACTGATGTCCAGTCTGGGTTCCACCAGGGCCGGGCTACTCGGCTTCTGACCTCATTACAGCCTTGGTTCAAACGGACAAAAGAGCTGAGCTCCAGAGGTGAGCCGACTGTCACTGCCCTTGGCATCAAGGCCACATTTGACCTAGTGTGGTATCAAGGAGCCTTAGCAAAACTGGAATCAATGGGAATCAGGGGGAAAACTGTCCACTGGTTGGAGTCATACCTAGCACAAAGGAAGATGGTTGTTGTCACTGGAGGTCAATCACCTCAGTTCCAGGACATCACTACAGGAGTTCCTCAGGGTAGTGTCCTTAGCCCAGCCATCTTCAGCTGCTTCATCAATGACCTTCCCTCCATCAAAAGATCAGAAGTGGGGATGTTCGCTGATAATTGCACAATGTTTTGCACCATTCATGATTCCTCAGATACTGATACAGTCCATGTCCAAATGCAGCAAGATCTGGACAATATCCAGGCTTGGGCTGACAAATGGCAAATAACATTCACGCCACATGTCAGGCAATGACCATCTCCAACAAGAGAGAATCCATCGCCCCTTGATGTTCAATGGCATTACCATCACCAAATCCTCCACTATCAACAACCTGGGGGTTTCCATTCATCAGAAATTGAATTGGACGAACCATATAAACACTGTGGCTACAAGAGCAGGTCAGAGGCTGAGAATTCTGCGAGAGTAACTCGCCTCCTGTTTCCTCAAAGCCTGTCCACCATCTACAAGGCACAAGTCAGGAGTGTGATGGAATACTCTCCACTTGCCTGGATGAGTGCAGCTTCCACAACCCTCAGGAAACTTTACATCATCCAGGACAATGCAGCCCACTTGATTGACATAACATCCAAACATTCACTTCCTCCACCACCGCTGCACAGTAGCAGTGTATACCACATACAAGATGTACTGCAGGATTTCACCAAGGCTCCTTAGACAGCACTTTCCAAACCCACAACTACCACACCATCGAGAAGAATGGCACCAGATAGATGGGAACACCACCACCAGGATGTACCCCTCCAGTCACTCATCATTCTGACTTGGAAATATATCACCGTTCCTTCACTGTCACTGGGTCAAAATCCAGGAACTCGCTTCCCAATGGGACTGTGGACTGCAGCAGTTCACAGGGACAATCTGAATACAGTTAATGTTTCAAGTCCATATGATTTATGATCCCAGGTGCCCTCATCACACACCAACCTGAGCTGCAATTCCTGAGCTGGAGAATAGGAGAAAAGGACGTTGTAATTATTGCTTACATTATGTACAAATGTACACTAAGTCTGACTTATGGAGGGAAGACCTCCAAGCAATGCCTTTCTTTCTCCCCCCTCCCCCTCACCAAAGCAATTGAACCTAGGTTGCTAGATAAAATGCACTCAGGATTATCACCATGTTCAGTCAGATTGGCACAGGACATGGGGAAATAAAATGGGCATCAAAATGTCTTTCATGAGCGTATGAGTGAAGACAGGCCAACTGTACTGGAGCAGGTAAAGCACAAGGCACCAACGTGATAACTACGTACTTCCATAAGTGAGGGTGGCTGGGTTGGTTGGTGTCAAATTCACTAAGTGTTCCAATCTCACTGGTTACAAATTTGGGGAAACATTGATGTCTTGCCCAAAATTAAAATATCACAGCCAGCAAGGTTGGGGGGGGGGGGGAAAAAAGGGAAGTCACATTTGCTTAGGATCGAGAGAGCATCTCTGGTGGTTACAGAAGACAAAGCTATAGGCAACGAATCCATGGACTGGGAAAGATTGGGAAATAAGTCTTACAGGAGGGAGTGAAATTGTGTTGGGACAGGTGGAAGAAGGAGCGAGTAGCATGTGTGCGCCAGAATGTAAATGCCAGAAGAGGGGCAGCTATCACTTTTAAAATGACCATGACAAGACTCTGGATCCAGGCCATACTGTATCCAGAGTTTAGACTCATGTGGTCCCAGATCCTCCAAATACACAGTCAAACGTACCAAACTGGGAGCGCAAGAAAGGAAATCCCTTCCAATTGCCCCAAAGACCCAGGATAAGGAGGTCAAGTGCTCCATAACAACACCAGGGCCTAGGAATGGGCTGGTGTTGATTCCAGCCCAGGTGTCAGACCGTGATCTGCATTGAGGTAGTATCAGTCACCCTCAGCTTAACAGAGGGACGGGAGCCCCGATGCTACCCAGCAGCAACAGGAAATTGTACAAGAAACTTAAGGGAAATGTTACCACAATTCCATGAGCTGAATTATGGGGATGAATGTCAGGAGGATTTCTCTTAACTCGCTGACCTAACGCCGGTTTTGGGGAGCAGGGTTGGTGGTGGAATATGGATAAAAAGGGGATTGATCAATGACGTGGCTATGGTGTTTAATACAGAGATGTCACTGATCTTGATGCCCAGCTGCAAATGTAGGTCATTACCTTACAGAAACTCGAGAATATTGAGGAAGGGTAATGAGATTGAGGCACAAGAAGTACAGGAAGACCAAGTAATGACTAGTCACCTAAAAAGAAATAGCTGAGCTGGAAACTCATGCCCAGACCATAGGCAATTTCATAGAGGACCAGGACACTTCAGGCCAGGCTGTCCAAAATGGTGTGTGTGTGCTATGTACGGTGGCCAGAGTGTAGTGATTTAGAGAATTTGTTGCAAGGTTGCATACCATCATGGATTGACAACAGACACCTAAAGGCTAGGGGTACTTATGCCAATCTCATGAACCCATGCCATGTGCAGTTGTCATGGAAAGCATACCCAGTCCCAAATAGTTTGGTTATACTGACTACAGTCTATGATGGGAATAGTGTCCCAAGTTGCATATACAAGGGCAATGGAACCACTAGCGTGAGCCAATATAGGGTACACAATGACACCTGGGGCCCAGTTCATGATTTGACCTTCTGCTTTAGAAGCCAGATAAAGGTTCAAGTAGCACAGACAGGCTCTAGGGAGCAGTGACTATTGTATCACAAGGTGTACATTAATCATGGAAAAGGTCAGTGAGCAATACAGAACAGGAATAATTGGGGGAAAGCCAACTTCAACGGGATGAGGATGTATCCAAGACGAGTGAGTTGAAATCAAATATTGGCAGAAAAGAGACGGTGGCTGAGCAATGGCCACCTTCAAAGGAAAAGTATTGCAGGAAATGTCAAGATATATTCCCTTGAAGGGGAAAAGGTAGGATAAATAAATCCAGAAAGCCCTGGATGATGAGAGATAGGAGATAAAGATAACAAGGGAGAAGTGTGTGTATACCAGATATCAGGTAGAAAAATACAATGGAAAACCAGGGTGAATGTAGAAGGACCAGAGGTGAAGTGAAGAAACTAATGAGAAAAGCAAGAAGAGAGCATGAAAAGAGGCTGGCAGCAAACATAAAAAGGGAATCCCAAGGTCGTCTGTAAACACGTAATTAAGAAGTGGTAAGTGAGAGTAGGGCCGATTAGAGACATAAAAGGGGACTTGCATGTGGAGGCTGGAGCAATTGCGGAGGTGTGGAATGAATACTTTGCATCAGTTTTGTAGAAAGGTACCTAGGCTGGGGGTGAGAGGTGGTAACTGCTACATCAGAAGAACGTTCAATTGAGGAAGGCAATGTTGGAAAGGCCATTTTTTCTTTTGGCAGGAAAAATATGGTGAGACACAGTATATTTTATAAAGGGACAGCCTCTAAAGGAGATATAGACAGAGGTCCCTCTGTTCCTGTATGTACATAGGTCACTGAAGATCATAGAGCATGTTGAGAGAACTGTTAACAAAACATATAGAATCTTAGCCTTTAATAATAGGAACTTGTGCAAGACAGTTAGGCTGCATCTGAAATACTGCGTCCAGTTCTGAGCGCCATACATCAGGAAGGATGTGAAGGCATTTGATAAGTACAGAGGACATTCACAAAAATGATTCCAGGGATACACAGGATGTAGCTATGAGGGCAGGTTGGAGAGGTTGGGATTGTTTCCTTGGAGAAAAAGTGACAGAGGAGACTTGATAGTGACATTCAAGATCCTGAGGATAATGAAACAGGGTAAATAGGTTAGAAAGAGTTCCCATACAAGAGATGAACTAGAGGGCACAGGTTGAAAATAATTGGCAAAAGGAGTAAACGTGGTATGAGGAAAATGTTTTTTAACTGAGGATGGTTGGGGTCTGGAACCAGCTTCCTGAAAGGGTGGTGTAGGCAGGTTCAATCAATGCATTCAGATGAAAATTGATTTCTACCTAAGAAAGAGAATGTGCAAGGTTATGGGCAGAAGGCAGGGGAGTGGGACTAGGTGGAATGCTCTCAGTTGGCGGGAATAACTATGACTGATGATGGCGGCTTCGCTAGTGAGTCCGTCTGGTTAGTAGTTACGTGACCTGTGGTGGTTTGGTGTTCTCGCCATCCACAGCGTCAGTCGTGCCTCCTCGTGGCTCCTGCCGGTAACAACGTCACCGTTATCAGGGTTGGCACAGATAGAAAAGGTTTTGTTGGCTAAAAGACATTCGAAAGAGCACTGTGCTGATTGTGGTCTGTGGAGACCAGCATTATCGTATAAAAATGGTTGACCGTCGTTCAGAGCAGCCTGGGTGGGAAGCGACCCAGAGAAAAAACGTCCCCACAGTTGTGCCTTTTGTAGCAGGCAATGGCACAAGTTGCAAATGCTACACAAGTGCTAGTTCAGAGCTCAACGGACTAGAGAAATAGTCCAGCTCAACACAAACCACTGAGGTGGATTCGAGAACATTTAGAGGCTATTACCTACCCTACAGGGAACCAGCGAAACAAGCCAGGCTGGAAGATCCGGAACCCTTAATAGTGAAAGACAAATAACATGAGGAGGTGTCAGAGTCAAGCCCTCTAAGCGAAATGGGTGACACGAGAGCCATCAACGTGCTGACCTTTGATAACAAGAAGTTCAGGGGAACAGGAATTTTGGACAATAACGGGGTTGAGGAGCCCCAAGACCAGACAGATATTCCACCAACCTACATCGAGCCTGTGGAGCTGCCACCCAGTGACGACAGAACCATACAGAGTGAAGTGGAGATCCAATACCCCGTTGATGGGCTGCTCTGCCATCTGCTACTCCCCGGGGTGGGTGAGTTCTGCAAATACATGGCCGTGAGACATCAGATTAAACACCTTCACACAATTTGCTCCAAATCTGGTGATTACAATTCGGTTGCTTGTCATTATTGCAAATGTAAAGGGGTAAGGCCACCTCTCACCGGTACGATCTATGCATGTGAACACTGAAATGCAGGTCACATGGCAAATTGGGCTCAGCCAGCATGAGCGTTATAGACACACCGAAGTACGTAATGTGAAAAGATTAGCAGCTCACCTACCACAAGCAAAGCCTGGCCAGAGGGATTATAAATGGACTAAAGAGGAAACCGACCTCCTCAGAGAATTAGTGAAGTGGTATGAAGGCTGTGCAGACATCAACAAACAGATAGCAGCCCATCTCACATCTAAAACCAGCAGGCAGATTGCTTCCAAGAGAAGATCACTCCTGAAAGCAGAGCAGAGCACAACGAGCGTATCATCACCGCAAAGCAGCCAGACTGAAGGTGCTTGGGAAACAGAAACGCCACAAGAGGGGGGATGACACAGAGGTGGTGAGGGGGAAAACAGTCCCCAAAGGGTGAGGAATGTGCAACCCCCGGCCAGTATCCCTAGACACGTGGATCTGGATGATCAGCTGAACTCAGCTGAAGAACTAATGGTGGTACGGAACGACCCAGAAACAAGAGCCATGGCCATCGGCCTCATTGAAAGCATCACAGATGTTATATTAACTGAAGGAAAGGAAGAGGAAACTGGCAGGAGGTCCAGGAAGACAGAAGCTCACCCCAAGGAGAGGCCGAAACAAAATCCAAGAATAAGTGGCAGCTAAAAAAGCAAATTTCAAAGCAAAAACAGAATTACCTGGGAAAAACTCAGCAGGTCTGGCAGCATCGGCGGAGAAGAAAAGAGTTGACGTTTCGAGTCCTCATGACCCTTCGACAGAACTTGAGTTCGAGTCCACCGATGCTGCCAGACCTGCTGAGTTTTTCCAGATAATTCTGTTTTTGTTTTGGATTTCCAGCAACCGCAGTTTTTTTGTTTTTAAATTTCAAAGCAACTCAGTTGGCTTCCAAAACAGACAGGAGAAAGATAGCACGGCAAATCCTGGATGCACCATCCACCCTACAATGTCCACTCAGCAAAGCTGAGTTCGAAGAGAGTTTTACCGAGAAACTCAAAACCAAATAAAGCAAATCCCTAAAAGTATACATTATATAACGGAAGGAGAGATTACAACGCTTTGAAAGAACCCATACAGAAGGAAGAGTTTGAGGATGCAGCAATTAAAGACATTGATAAGAACACGGCAGCAGGAGCTGATGGGATGAAGTTGGAAGACATCATGGACGTCCAGGCAGAGTACGAAGACAGGCTTCCATGTCTCTTCTCCCTCTGGCTCAAGTCAACTTCCATCCCAAGGGTCATGAAAAAGAGTCACACAGTTCTCATTCCTAAGACAGACGACACTGAGAAACTAAAAAGCATAGACAACTGGCAACCAATAATGATCGGCCCAATTTTATCCCAACTCGTCGTTAAAATTATCACCAAACGCTTAAGTGACACGATCCAGATCAACCTCAGGCAGAAAGGATTAATGGGTCTTTTTCTGGATGACAAGCTGTAACAAGTGGGGCACCACAGGGTTCAGTCCTAAGGCACCAACTATTTACTGTCTATATTAATGACTTGGATTCAGGGATAGAAGGTACTATAGATAAATTTGCAGATGACACCAAAATAGGTGGGAAAGTAAGTTGCAAGGAAGAAATAAGAAATTTACAAGATGGATAATGGACAGGTTAGGTGAATGGGCCAAATTTGGCAGATGGAGTTTAACATGGATAAGTGAGAGGTTATCCCTTTTGGTTGGAAGAATAAAAAGGCGACTTATTATTTAAATGGAGAGAAACTTCAGAATGCTTCAGTGCAAAGGGATCTGGGTGTCCTGGTGCATGAATTGCTGAAAGCTAGAATGCAGGTACAACAGGTAATAAGGAAGACAACTGGAATTTTGGCATTTATTGCTAAATGAATAGAATAAAAATAGGGAAGTGTTGCTACAGCTGTACAAGGCATTGGTGAGACCGAAGTTGGAGTACTGTGCAGAGTTTTGGTCCGTTACTTGAGGAAGGATGTAACTCTGAGTTAAAACAATTAAACTAAATTATCAAAATTAAGGATAAATCAGGCACAGCCCCTAATTTAGGTCAGCTGTAAAACCAAGAACAAAGTTTAAAGGAACCTTACAAACTTTAAACCAAAATGTGATAAAAGGGATCAATAAAGCACCCCAGTCCCCACGGTGACCACCGAGCACGGAAGGCCTGTTGCACTGGAGGTGGTTCAGAGGAGATTCAGTAGATTGATGATAGAGATGCGGGATTGTCTTATGAGGAGGGGTTGAGTAGTTTAGGCCTATACTCTCTAGAGGTTAAGGATGAGAGGAGCTCTAATCGAGGTATAATATGCATTCTAGAATGAGAGGCCATCATTTTAGGCTAAGGGGTGGTAGACTTAAATCAGAGATGAGCAGGAATGACTTTTCTCGAAGGGTCGTGAATCTGTGGAAGTCTCTACCTCAGAGCTGTGGATGCTGGGATGCTGAATAAATTTGAGAAGATAGAAAAAGATTTCTAATTTGAGGCCAAAATGAGATCAGCCATGATCGTAATGAATGGCGGGGCAGGTTCAAGGGGCTGAATTGCCTTCTCCTGCTCCTAGTTATGTTTTTATGAAAAGGGTTTCCTGGTTGTAATGAGAACACCACAGTTCTAAGTAACATCATGAAAGGGGCCAAAAGCAACAGGAAAGAGTTGGCCGTTATCTTTATGGATCTGGCTAAGGAATTTGATTCCGTTGGGCATAAAATGCTCATTGTGGCACTTCAAAGAGAGTTGGGCTGCCAAAATGATTCATAACAACAATCACAGATCTGTCCTCAGAAACAAGCACATGTATTGACTGTAAAGACGGTCAAACCGAACCTATCAATATCATGAGATGGTTCAAGGTGACCCATTGTCATCAATCCTGTTCATCATTGCGATGAATCCTCTAATCTGTTCCCTACAGGAGGCACAGCTGGGCGTCCACTTGCCTTCCAGGGAACACAGGTTAGTTGCTCAGCTCTAGCGTTCACTGATGACATTGCTTTACTCAGTGACTCCTATTCAGGCATGACCAAGAACTTAGCCATTGTACAGGAATTCTGCCAGAACACGGGGTTGGAGATGAATGCCACGAAGACCAAGGGATTCCTCTTCATCTACGAGAGGAATACGTTTCAGTATAACAGTATGGCGAACTAACAGTTATGAGGAGGTCCTGTCTCAAACATAACTCCAGGAGACAAATATCTGGGAGCCAGAATCGAACCCTGGGCAGAGGTAAGTGAGGAGCAATGGGGATCCAAAAATCGAAGGATGGATAGCGAATTTGAAGGAGGCAGCACTTCAACCTATCCAAAGGATCGAAGCCCTTAAAACTCACGATTCCGAGGATCTATTTTCACTTAATACTTGCAGAGGTATCACAAAACATGTTGGTGAAACTCAATCAATCCATTAACAACATCGAAGGAATTCCTCCACCTTCCACCGCACATAACGAACGGAATTCTCTACAGCAGGAATCGCAATGGTGATCTAGCCATGCTGAGACTTGAAGTCTAAATTCCTTTGGCCGTTATTCAGAAATTAGGGGCCTTGGGGAGCTCACCAGACTTGGTTATTCAGGCCTTGTTTGAATTCCGTGGTATCAAGAACAAAGAGACAATCAAATCCCTGAGGAATTTGAAAAATCCTTCAAAGAGAAGGGTGGCCCAAGAGGGACACACGAAGGAATTGGCACTGATGGAATCATCAATTTGGGATGGATGGATATTCCCCAAATGTCGAGACTAAAATCTGACAACAGATATCAGGCTTGGAGGGAGGTTAAATATTTAAAGTGGACACAACTCCAATACCAAGGTTCAGACATCAAGATCTCCGGCAACGACTATATTTCAAACTGGCTCAGAACTGGTTTTAACCGCAAACAATCCTGATTCAGGCTCATGAACAGTATTTGATTATAGTGTAATCTCTATCCAACAAGATCCACCACAAACAGGGGAAGACACCACGCAAACAAGTCCTGCAGACGATGTGATAATATATTTGCGGTGATGACGTTAGTCTAACAATGGTTTTGGCGGTTACCTTGGTCATTATTTGGTGTGGAGCGTGCATGCTATTAATTATAAATGATAACTAAAGCAGCTTTCCTATGTTAACAAAGTTAATTAGAAAAGATGGCAACACAATCAGATGACGTTATTCAGGATAGGTTTTCTGACCACTAACTATGTGATCGGCCAACAAGTATCATCAGTACCCATGTGATGAATATTCATGCTTGTCTGACAGAGGATCACGGGCAGTAATTCCCGTGCTCCGCTTTCACCTGAGTCACTTCCCTTGGTTGTGGTCACACCTGGAGTTAAGTCACAACCTGGATGAGCCACGTAAATACTCGGATTGGGCGCTGCATTAATTTGTGCATATTAAATAATTCAGTACAGTCTCGATGGACAAATAGCCTCCTCCTGCAAAGTGTCAGTGAAATGATAATCCTATCTTGGATCACTCCCCAATATAACTGAGCAATAATTTCCAGGATTACATCTCCCATTTTGGGTCTGATATTCCACCATTACCCAAACATTTGACAGAACTGGTAAAGGATGCCGAGCTTTCCCAAAAACATTACAGGAAAAGCAGGGGCAGAATTTTACCCTCAGAGGGGATGCTTGGCAGGGGTGGTCAGGGAACTGTCTGCCACTGGCAATCGGCAGCTCATCGCGATTTTATGAGGATGGGCCAATTAAGGCCCCCACAGTGTAAAACACAGCCAATGAGTGAGGGCGATGGAGTGGGGGCTTATCCGTTGGGTCCAGTGACATCCCAGCAGCCAATTCAAATGCAGCCTCGGCAGCCCCTGGAAGGCTGCCACTAAAGGACGCGGATCTCCTGTGAATGGAGACCATAGCGGGTAGACACGGCAGGCGGGAGGGCAGGCCAGCGGGGCAGTCAGCCCCACGTTTCTCAGATGACAGCCTCACTGCCCTCCTGGAGGTGACAGGAAGGGGAGAAACACTTGTCCCCAGGGACTGGAAGCAGCCACCCCCCCACCTCACCAAAAGAGGCCTGGGTGGAGGTGGCATCCAGGGGCAACAGCCACAACATGGTGAGGTGCACATGGGTGCAGTGCCAAAAGCACTTGAATGATCTCCTACAATCAGGAAGGGTGAGTACCCTGTTGGCATGGGTCACTTTGCTGAACAGTTGAGCTGGACATCCCACTGGATCTCAAATATTAGAGTGAGAGTATCAACTGCAGCGAGGTTGGGGTGCCAGAGGGAGGTAAGATTGCAGTGCACTGAGGAGAGAATGTGGCTTTTTGCCACCATTGCAGTGTAGTCTATATATTGATGGGAACCTCAAACCTGGAACCCCCATTGATAATGGGGAGATGAGGGCACCATGATGCAGATCTGTCTCTTCAGGGTGCCAGGCAGACACATGGACAGACTAACGCCCTGCTAATGACATGTGCTTCTTCGCCTTTTTAGACACACCAGCAGCCCCTCGTTCTGAGATGCCTGAAGGCCCACCCCTGACCCCTGAGGACCACCATGCTGAGCACGCACCAGTATCACCCTCTGTCAAGCTGGCACCAGCGCAGATACCAGCACCTCAGTGGGCATAAGATCACCATCTTGTATCTCAGTGCACATTGGTGAGTCCATTTCACACTTGCTTGATGTGCAGGTGGAGGCAGAGTGTCCAGGGCATTGGCAGAGGGCTGCTGGAGACCAGGTCAATGCTCAGTCAATTGCTGATAGGCCTCTGAAGTCATCCATGAGGCAGCAGATGCTGGATGTCCAGCCGGGTGTGGAAGATCTGGCAGTGATACATGAGGGAATGCATGCCATGGTGTCCTTTGTGGAGGAGTCCCTGTAGAGAATAGCACTGCATTGACCCTCATGGCCGAGTGCACTGCTTCCTCCATGGAGGGACTGGTGACTCTCATGGAGAGGTTCCTCCAGGAGCTCAATCAGGGGTTAGTGGAGATGTAAGCCCTCACACCAGCAATGACCTCTGGTGGTCAGTGTCAGTGTGGGAGATGGATTGCTCAGCTAGGTGCCCATCCATCAATGGTGAGCAGGGATGTCCAAAGCGGAATGAAATTGGTGCATAATCAGCTTGCCGTCTCTGCAGGCTCTTCATTGCGCTCCAGATACAGTAGCAGCTCCTCTGCAGGTGACCATGACATGTGAGGCTGCACTGACAGGGTAGATACCAGCCATGGGAATCCTGTCCCCTCTCTGGTGGGCGTCCTCAGGCCTGTGAGCTGTGCTTGCCCAGCCTATGTCATTCAGGCCAACACAACTTCAGGAAACAAATATCTGGCAGCCAGAATCGACCCCTCTGCAGGGGTAATTGGGGAACCAAAATCAATGGATGGATAGTGAATTTGAAGGAGGCAGCACTGCAACCTATCCAAAGGTTCGAAACCCTTAAAACCCATGATTCCAAGGATCTATTTTCACAAAATGGCACTGATGAAATCATCAATTTAAGATGGATGGATATTCCCCAAATGTCCAAACCAAAACCTGTCAACAGATATGCAGCTTGGAGGGAGGTTAAATATATAAAGTGGACAGAACTCCAATACCTTCTTTATGGTATTTAACACCCAAAACACCTTGAGGCACTGCTTGCACCATCTCATCACCATCAATATGACATGTGTTAGAGTTCTGAGTATGTGTCGAGCTGCCTCCCCTGCAGGTTGCCCCCAAACTATTCAAATGCCACAAACACCAACATATGATGCGGGGAGAACCCATCTTCTCCTCAACCACTAAAGCTGATGTAAGCAAGGTCAGTACCCGCTTGCCACCCAGCGTGGCCAGATGCTCTCTGCAGTGACGACAGCAAGACATGGGGGGCGGGGGGTCAAAGGCTAAGGCTGCCTTCTGGGTCAAATGGCCAAGACAGACATGTTACTCACCCATCCAGAGTGCAGCAAATGATTAATTCCTTTCCTGCACTGTGTGCCAATACGCCAGCCATCAACATGGGCACTCACAGCATCACCCACCTCTTCCCATCCTCTGGGTACAGAGTGTGCTGATGGATAGACACCTCTTTGGAGGAGGACAGCAAGGCAGGCATCAGAGAATCGGGGGGGGGCACAGCGGGCCCCCGCTGGCCTCTCCTGCAGCCTGTCCCCCTCCCTCCAACCCAAACATGCTGCTGTCCACTCGGTCTTCCCTCCCTCACTCCCTGAGTGGCCATGGTGCACTGCCTCAAGCAGGCTGCCTGGCCATTCTTTTCCAGACTGTCAGTTCCCCATTGGAACCGGCAGTCCGAGGCCGCCCGACACCGTGACTATTTCCCGTTCTCCACGGGAGTCACTAACCCGCTGGGCGGCCTTAATTGGCCCACCTGTGGAAAATGGCGGCACGGAGAGTTTCTCCAGCAGCAATCGGCCGCCTGCCTTCTACAGGATTTGTCAGGCCCATCTGACCGACAAATGGAAAATTCTGCCCTTGGTGTTTGTTGCTGGGTGAAGATTTCATGGGTCATTGGTGCAGGGCCAATGGTGGCAGTCAGACCTATCTGACCGGCAGGTTCTCTTTGGAAGCAGATGAAGGTGTAGTTACTGCTGGGGGTAATTGGACCTGCCTTTCTCCTTTTCTCTAGCTGGCTCTTTGTTCAGACTAAAGTGTCTGTAGCATCCCTAAGGTGACATCCTGTCTTTTCCGAGGAGTCTCTGTTCCAAGTCAGATGCCCAGCCGCACTTCGAGAGAAACTGTTGCAAGTGGTCCAGGTGGATCTCGTTGGATAGAGATTACACTCTAATAAAATAGAGATGGAGAACAACTGCTGCTCCTGCTGTGTCCTGTGTGTTACTGCTGCTGCTCCTGTGGGGCTGAAGGAAAGAGAGGAAGAAAAAGGTGGGGGGAGGAGGTGGTGGGGGGGGCGGGGGGATGCCTGTATTAAAAACATCTTCCTGACAACCCTCCCTCACTCAGCCTTTTCTCCAGTGTGGGCTGGTGAAGACATTGCCCTCCCCCCACCGGAAGATCATTGAGACCCCCCACCCGCTGTCCATCTTCCACCCAGAGACACCCACCTAGACTTTCCCCTTTCCCTCCTGTGACTCCCTGTCCTCAATCCCCCTCCCTCCTCTCCCTTCCCTTAATTTGAGCATCTCAGGGTGGGGGTGGGGTGGGGGGGGGGGGGGGGGGAGTTATTTCCACCTTTCTCCCCCCAGGGAGGAGCTTTATTAAAAAAAGTAATATATATATACACACACACATTAAAAGAACAAAAATCATGGCCAATCCTTCCCAGGGTGGGCGTGGCTCTGGCCCTAAGGCCAGGTCACCATCTCCTGTGGCCGGGC
This sequence comes from Isurus oxyrinchus, assembly GCA_026770705.1. Lineage (NCBI taxonomy): Eukaryota > Metazoa > Chordata > Chondrichthyes > Lamniformes > Lamnidae > Isurus > Isurus oxyrinchus. The sequence continues at coordinate 45,995,479 of JANJGN010000023.1, forward strand.
CCTCAGGGGTAAATGTGGAGGGGGTATTGTCACCGGTGACAGGGCCTCCCAAAAAGACCTATGCGGGGGTGGCTGCTTCTGCGGCTCCAGCTGCTCCCGCAGCCCTGTCACCTTTCCGCCTCCTCACCAGGGCCCTCGGGGTGAAGAGTTACGCTCACCCTGAGATGACAATCGAGGCCTGTGTGAAGGCTATGGCTGGGGTCGTCGGCCCCTCGACCATAGTCACAGCCTCGAAGATGTACGGAAAGGCCATATTTTTCCTGAGGTCCGAGCGGGCGATGCACCTCACCCTGCAGAAGGGACTCATTGTGGGTGGGACTTTTCTGGTGGTGGATCCCCTTGAGGCCACCGCCCAGAGAATTATTATTTCCAATGTCCCGCCCGTTGTGTCCAGTGAGCTCCTCCCCCCCCCACCTCTAAACAGGGGGAGGTCAGGTCGGGGGTTGCACCGATCCCGCTCGGCCTCAAGGACGCGGCCCTCCGCCACGTGTACTCCTTCTGGCGCCAGGTATTCATCCGCTTGGCCCGGGAGGAGTGCCTAGAGGGGGCCTTTACTGTAAATTATGAGGGGGACCGCCTAACAGATGTTCTGGACCGCGGAGGGTGTGCTGTGCCTGGCTTGTAAGGAGGTGGGGCATGTGAAACTTTTGGGGCCTTGGGGAGTGCGATGAATTCACCAGCCAACACTGGGGAAAAAGCTTAGTGAGGGAGGGGTGGCAGCAAGATGTTTTTAATACACACACCACCCCCCCCACCCCCACCCGCCTTTTTCTTCCTCTCCCTCTCCCTCCTTCAGCCCCACAGGAGCAGCAGCGACACTCAGGACACAGCTGGAGCTGGAGCTGTTCTCCCTCTCCCTCTCTTTTTGGAGGAGCCAAGGGAAGTGAAGGAGAGACAGGGCCTTCCAACTCCCCCAGGCAATGGAGGAGGGCAATGATGACAATGAAGTGAAGGAGGGCACAGGAGCAGCACTCAGGAACAGCAGATAGCACCAAACAGGAGACAGTAACAGCAGTTTCATGCTAAAATCTCAGATACTCCAGCTGCTTAGTGCAACAGCTGGAAAGGTCTGCTCAAAGCAATCAGATGAATCAGTGGATGAAGCTGACTTACTTCTCATCAAAGACCACCCTAAGGATAAAGATCAGGAAGATAACTGGAAATTATGGGGAGGCCAGTCTATCAAAGTACTGCCCCAGCTAGAAACTATGGATACACTGAGAAGCATGCAGATTAATAATTTATTGCAAAAACAGAATTACCTGGAAAAACTCAGCAGGTCTGGCAGCATCGGTGGAGAAGAAAAGAGTTGACGTTTCGAGTCCTCATGACCCTTCGACAGAACTTGAGTTCGAGTCCAAGAAAGAGTTGAAATATAAGCTGGTTTAAGGTGTGTCGGGGGGTGGAGAGAGGGGACTGTTTTATGTACTTTTGACAATGAAGACGACTATAGCCAGCCTCAACATCCGCGGCAGCAGGGGCGCACAGCGCAGGTTCCAGAATTTCTCGGTCCTCAGGGACGGGAAGTATGCGTTGTGCCTCCTGCAAGAAACCCAGACCGTTCCGGGAGACGAAGCCACGTGGCTCCTGGAGTGGCGAGGGGGGGTCTACGTGAGTCACCTAGCCTCCAATTCTGGCGGGGTGGCTATCTTGTTGGCCCAGCATTTTCAGCCGGAGATCTTGGGGGTCAAGGAGCTGGTGCCAGGCCGGTTGCTGCACCTGACTGTGCGTCTGGGGCGGGGGGGGGTGGCGGTGCTTCACTGTGAATGTGTACGCTCCCCTGGGCACGCAGCAGCAAGCCAGCTTCTTTGAAGAAGTGTCCACTCATCTCGGCTCCATCGACGCTGGCGAGTGCATCGTCCTCGGGGGGGATTTCAATTGCACCCTCGGGGTCCGGGACCGTCACGGTACCCCGCACTGCACGCGAGGTGTGAGTAAGTTGCGGGACCTGGTCAGGTCCTTCGACTTGGTGGACATCTGGCGAAATCTCCATCCTGACTCCAGCGTGTTTACCTTTGTGTCACCTGGAGTCGGAGCGTCCAGACTCGACCGTCTTTAGGTTTCGAAGGCGTATGTGTCCTGCGTTCCGGCTGCTTCTATACGGCAGGTTCCGTGCACGTACCACCGTCTGGTGTGGGCGGAGCTCACTTCGTTCTGCACTTGGACGGGGTCCGCGTACTGGCATTTTAATAACCTGGTGTTGGAGGACCAGCAGATCCTGGACTCATTCCGTCGTTTCTGGGCCGGCTGGAGAAGGAAGCAGCGAGGCTTCCCCTCCTTGAGGCTATGGTGGGACATGGGCAAGACTCACGTCCGAGTTTTCTGTCAAGAGTACGCGAAGGGGTCGACAAAGACGCAAATCCAGGGTCGAGGAGTTGGAGAAGGAGGTGCTCGACCTGGAGGCACGTCTCCGTCAGTCCAACGCGGACCCGGCCCTGCGGTTGGTGTACGATGAGAAAAAGGGCGCGCTGCGGGACCTGCAACTGGTCAGGTCTCGGGGCGCGTTCGTGAGGTCGCGGATCCGGTTCCTCAAAGAGATGGACCGTGGCTCCCCCTTCTTCTACTCACTGGAAAAAAGGCACGGGGTCCGTCAGCAGCTCTTTACGCTGCTGGCTGACGACGGATCCCTTGTCTCGGACCCGGAGGGTATCAGGGCCATCGCCCGAGATGACTACACTGCCCGGTTCTCTCCGGATCTGTCCAGTGAGGAAGCTTGCAGAGTTTTGTGGGAGGACCTGCCGCAGGTCGGCCCGGAGTGTGCCGGAAAGCTTGACTCCCCTGTAAGTCTGGGGGAGCTGACCGGCGCACTTGACTGTCTTTCCAGGGGCAAATCCCCGGGGCTAGACGGGCTGACCGTGGAGTTCTTCAGGGCGTTCTGGGACGTGTTGGGGAGCGACTTCGGGGGGGTCCTGGGGGAGAGTATCGCTACCGGGGAGATGCACCTTTCGTGGCGCAGGGCCGTGATTGCTCTGCTGCTGAAGGGGGATCTCAGCCTTCTTAAAAACTGGCGCCCGGTCTCCCTCCTCAGCACAGACTACAAAATCTTCGCCCGAGCCATGTCTTCTCGGCTCGGCACCATGCTGGACCACATGATCCACCCTGACCGGTCCTACACCCTCCCGGACCGAACCATTTATGATCACATCCATCTGGTCCGGGACATCATCCACCATTCCCAGAGGGTTGGTCTGTCAAGTGCCTTCCTGTCTCTCAATCAGGAGAAGGCGTTCGACAGGGTGGATCACGGATACTTACTCGGGTTCGGGACGCAGCATTTTGTCACGCGGATCCGACTTCTGTACACCGCCGTGGAGTGTCTAGTGAAGGTTAACGGGTCCCTGATGGCGCCCCTTTGATTTGGGAGAGGGGTACGTCAGGGCTGCCCCGTCTGGCGAGTTGTATTCTATTTACGTGGTGCCTTTCCTGAGCCTCTTGCGGAGGAGGTTGTTGGGATAGGTTCTGCAATCGGGGTGGTCCTTTTGGCTTACACCGATGACGTGCTCATGTTTAGCGACCTGGACGTGCCCTCCCACTTTCCATCAGGCCCCTGGGGTGGAGGTTGTTTCACGCAGCAGTCCCGTATCACCTCAGCATATAAAGTATTTTCCAAAAGGCTTAATTTAGTAAAGGTGTAAGTTATGGCAGGAGAGCTTAAAGCCATGTTGTGCTCCTCCTGTTTTATGTGGGAAGCTGGCTACATTTTCCGTGCCCGGGGCTAGCTTGTTTGTGGGAAGTCTCCCCAGCTGCAGTTCTGCGAATCGGGTTTCGGAGCTGGAGCGATGGCTGGGGACACTGTGCAGCATCCGTGAGGCAGAGTGTATCATGGATAGCATATAGAGAGGTGGACACACTGCAGCTGAAAAGTCCACAGGCAGGAAGGGAGTGGGTGACCACCCAAGCAGAGCGAGAGGACTAGGCAGACAGTGCAGGAACCTCCTGTGGCTATTCCCCTGCAAAACAGATATACCACTTTGGATACTGTTGAGGGAAATGGCTTCTCAGGGGAAATCAGCAACAGCCAAATTCGTTGCACCGCAGTTGGTTTTTCTGCACGGGGGAGGAGTAAAAAGTGTGGGAATGCAATAGTTATAGGGGATTCCATTGTAAGGGGAATAGATAGGTGTTTGTGGCTGCAAATGAGATCCAGGATGGTATGTTGCCTCCCTGGTGCTAGGGTCAAGGATGTCTCAGGACTACAGGACATTGAAGGGGGAGGTTGAACAGCCAGTGGTCATGGTACACATTGGTATGAATGACAGGTATGAAAAAGGGATGAAGTCACATAGAAATGTAGGGAGCAGAATATAGGGAGTTAGGAAGTAATTTGAAGAGTAGGACCTCAAAAAAGGTAGTGATCTCAGGATTACTACCAGTGCCACGTGCTAGTCAGAGTAGACATTCCAGAATATATCGGATGAATACATGGCTGAAGAGATGGTGAGAGGGTGTTTCCTGGGACATTGGGACCGGCTCTGGGGGAGGTGGGACCAGTACAAACTGGTCAGGTTACACCTGGGCAGGACCAGGACTGATGTCCTAGGGGGAATAATTGAGTGTGTGTTTGGGGAGGGTTTAAACTAAAATGGCAGGGGGATGGGAAATAACGTAAAGGAGTCAGAGGAGGGGAATCAAGGACAAGAACAAGAACAAAAGACAGAAAGGGGAATAAGAAAAGTGATAGTCAGAGAAATCAAGGGCAAGAATAAAACACAGCCTTAGTGAGAAATAGCGGGAACAGGACAAGTAACGTTAAAAAGACACGCCTTAAGGCTTTGTGTCTTAACCTTAGGAGCATTCACAATAAAGTGGATGAATTAACCGTGCAAATTGATGTAAACAGGTATGATATAGTCAGGATTACAGAGACATGGCTGCAAGGTAACCAGGGATGGGAACTGAACATCCAGGGGTATTCAGTATTTAGGAAGGACAGACAAAAGAAAAGGCGGTGGAGTTGCATTGCTGGCTAAAGAAGAAATTAGCACACTAGTGAGGAAAAGGTATTAGCTCTGACAATGTGGAATCTGTATGGGTGGAGCTGAGAAACAGGAGCAAACATTAGTGGGGGTTATGTATAGACCCCAAAGTGTAGTGGTGATGTTCGGAATGGCATTGAGCAGGAAATTAGAGACACATGCAATAAAGGAACATCTGTAATTATCAGTGACTTTAATCTGCATATAGATTGGGAAAATCAAATTAGTAACAATACCGTAGGAGGAGGAATTCCTGGAGTGTATACAGGATGGTTTTTTTGGACCAACTGTGAGGAGAACAGGCCATCCTAGACTGGGCATTGTGTAATGAGAAAGGAATAATTGACAATCTAGTTGCGGGGTCCCTTGGGGATGAGTGACCATTATAATAATAGAATTCTTCATCAAGATGGAGAGTGACGTAGCTGATTCTGTGACTCGGGTCCTGAATCTTAATAAACTACGATGGTATGAGGAGCGAGTTGTCTATGATGGATTGGGAAATGTTACTTAATAGGAATGACGGTGGATAGGCAATGGCAAACAAACATTCAAAGAGCACATGGGTGAACTGCAACAGTTGTTTATTCCTGTCTGGCACAAAAGTAAAACAGGGAAGGTGGCCAAACCATGGCTTACAAGGGAAATTAGAGATTGTATTAGATCCAAGGAAGAGGCAAATAAGTTGGCCAAAAAATATACAACAGATCTGAATATTGGGAGCAGTTTAGAATTCAGCAAAGGAGGACCAAGGGATTGACGAAGGAGAAGAGAAAGTCTGGGTGTAAGATTGTGGGGAACATAAAAACTGTAAAAGGTTTCTAAAGGGATGTCAAGAGAAAAAGATTGGTGAAGACAAATGTAGGTCCCTTACAGTCAGAAACAGCGGAATTTATAATGGGGAATAAAAAAGGCTGACCAACTAAATACATACTTTGGATCTGTCTAGACAAAGGAGGATACTAATAACATACCAGAAATGGTAGGGAACACAGGGTTCAGGACAGAGGGAGGAACTGAAAGAAATCAGTATTAGTAGGGAAATGATGTTGGAGAAATTGATGGGATTGAAGGCAGATAAATCCCCAGGGCCTGCTCATCAACATTCCCAGATTACTTATCTGGCCCTAGAAATAGTGGATGCATTGGTGGTCATCTTCCAAGATTCTATAGCCTCTGGAACAGTTCCTACAGATTGGAGGGTAGACCCATGTTATTGAAAGTGATGGACGCAGAATGTGCCCAAGGTGAGGGTGGGTTGGGAGCAGTCGTACTATCTTTGCATGACCGATCACCAATAGTGTGGACAGGAGCCACTGGAGGCCTCAGATGGGCCACTGTGGTTGGGGTGCAGTGTGTACATGCAGAGTACATGAGTGACCTACCCCAATAAATGGTCTTCTCTTCTGCAGAAGAAAAATGCGCACACATACAAGTGATCATGCGCTCTTGACAAGCCTATGCTTCTCTTTTTCAGCCATTTTGAAGAGCAGGCCCTGGAGTTGGAAACCTGCCCTGCACCCAGGTCAGCAGGTGTCGGTGAGGTTGGGGTGCAGCAGGCAGGTATTTGAGGCCCATAGTACCATCCACTCTGTCTGCCCACCATCCAAAGCACTGATGGTTGCTGCAATCGTTAATGCAGCAACACTGCTCATTCACAGACTGATACAGTCAGACATGTGGGTCATACACAAGGTCCCTCAGCCCCTTGAGGATGCATGCCTCTAGCACCTTCCAAAGTTGCCTTATCCCATTTCTGACCATTATCCCCATGGCCTAACATGCCATGGCATCGCTGCTGCACATCCAAATACTTAGGGTGGTGGAAGCACAAACTCTTCTATCAGCCACTAAGATCCAATGTGTCCAACATTACTCTGTCCAAGAGTTCCTCATTACCTCACCTGTCAACCTCATGCCCCTTGCCTTTATTAAATGCCACCGCATTAGTCATCCCTCTGCCAAGGGGAAATGTTGTCTTCTGTCCACCTGGTCTATACCCCTCATAACAGCATGAGGGTCAATAATGTGACCTGTCAACTTCCTGTGCTCCACTGCAAATGTTGGTAATGTTTCCTCATAACTCCCAACTCTCCAGGGGGGCGGGGTGGAAGATTGCCGTGTGTGTCACTGTGTGCATGCCGACTGATCCAGTGTCCTTGTTGTTAGTTTCAGTATCAACAGAACACGGCCGCAATGAGGATGTCCACAGACAGAACTCCGATGGTGCCAGCAGCCTGAGGACTGCAGGGGACCAGGCCTATGCTGAGTCTGGCTGTGATGTGCCTCTGGAGATGTCTGCCATGCAGCAACTGCAGGAAAAGCAGCCCTGCACACAGGAGCATCCGGCAGGGTTGCATGAGGGTGTGTTTCAGTTGGTCTCTGCCTGGATTCCTCCACCACAGAGTGTCAGTGATGGCATGAACCTCAGGACAGAGCTTCAGGTTTCCTCCATTGAGAGATTGGCAACTCTCATGGAGGGGCTTCCAACAGAATAATCAGCTTCTGCTGAGGTTATGCTCAGACCTGCAAGCTCTCTCAATGCTACTGGCTACAGGTGGTCATTCACAATGTGGAAGATTTTCTGGGCACCAAGTGTCCCATCTCAGTGCCCATCCATCTGTGGTGAGCAGGGAGGTCCAATGTGACCTCGCAGCGCAGCAGCTGCATGTTGTCTCTGCGAGCTCCTCTCAGGGCGCTCCAGACGAGGGCAGCAGCTCCTCTGCCCCTCTGCCAGTGACTGTTGCATCCATTGAGACTGCGACAACTGGGCAGATGCCAGTTCTGGAACTGGCCACTCCCTCCCAGGCGGGGCCAGCACAGGCTCCACGGGCCAGAGGACGCCCGCCAAGGTCATCGAGGCCAACAGGACAGCAGAGTCAGCAGGCTGTCTCACAAACCACTGAGCGATGGAGCGGTACCAAGATGTAACACCTGTAAAGTAAGCATAAGGCACGTTAGCCGCTCCACGGGTTTGTCACTGGTGATTTTCTGTTGCCCCGAGATTAGGGAATTTTTATTTTTTTAATATTGGAACAATATTTTGATTAATTTTGTTGCTCCATATGATGGACGGAAATAAAATCCACGTGTGTTAACATGGCTGACGGTGGCTCCTCTGTGCTGCATTTGTTAGTTTCACAGACGATTTGAGTGGACATTGATGTTTCTGTACTAAGCCCTTAGGTGCTTCCACCTCATTAGTTGCAACTAAGTGCCACGTGTGGAAGTTCCAGGCAATGCTGCTCCTGCTGATCCATGTGTGTGGATCTAGCTGAAGGTTTGTTGGATTAAATTGTACCGAGTGTCCCTGCCTCCTTGGTGTAGTAGCGGGTCAGTGTGCTGCCCCTCATCATCGCCCTGTGCTTCCTCATCCTCTGAGCCACTGCTGGATTCATCATGTGCTTCCTCATCCACTGCGTCAAGGTCTTCATCTTCAACTGTGTCCCCTCTTTCCAGTGCAAGATTGTGGAGAGCACAGCATGCTCCCACTATCAGGGACATGATCTGGGTGGTACTGGAATGCGCTATACAGTAGTCCAGGCACTGGAAGCGCATCGAGAATATCGATGCCTCTCTCCACCACAGCCCTTGTGGACCCGTGGCTCCGGTCGTACCGCTGCTCAGATTCTGTTCTTGGATAGCGGAGAGTTGACATGAGCCACCTTCTGAGGTAACAGCCCTTGTCACCCAGCAGCCATCCATCCAGCCAAGCCGGAGCACTGATGAGCCCCGGCACCTGGGAATGTCTGAGGATGTAGGTGTTGTGGGAGCTGCCTGGGTACCTTGCACAGACTTGTAGAATCTGCATCCTGTGATCACACTATCTGCACGTTCATGGAGTGGAAGCCCTTCCTGTTGACAAAGGTACCAGGCTCACCTGCTGGCGTTTTGATGACCACATGTGTACTGTCTATAGCACCCTGGACACGGGGGAAGCCAGCAATGGCCGCGAAGTCTCTGGCTCACTGTGTCTGACTTGCCTGGTCACAATGGAAGTGGATGAAGGTCAATGCCCATCTGAACAGAGCGTCTGTAATCTGCTTGACGTAAATGTGGACATTTGATTAGGAGACACAGTAAAGATCACCCACCGAGCCCTGGAAGGAGACAGAGGTATAGAAGTGGAGGGCAACTGTGACCTTGAGAGCCACTGGATGGGGTGTCCACACAGTTAGGGGGAGATCTCAGGGAAAAATAATCTGACAGGTATAGTTGACTGTTTCCCTTGACAGATGGAGCCTTGTTCGGCACTGCACCTCAGTCATATTGAGGTAGCTGCTTCTCTGCCTGTAAACCCTGGCAGGATAGCAGTGTCTTCTGTGGCCTCTTCCACCTTGGACTACCTCTTGACCCTGCACCCCTTATGCCTATCCTCCCAAAGGTGGCTCCACTGGAGGCTGATTGTCCACTCCTGGCCTCCTCCTTATTCTAGCCCTCCCTTCCTCCGAGGAGCTGCCTCCAGTGGAGAGATCAGAAACATATCCCCAGGCTAAATGGAGGCCTCTGGAAAGCTGCAGGTCCGAGAAAGATTACCGTCTGCAGACTGCTGAGCTGAAGCTTCCAAAGTACAGATAAAGCTGCTGGAATTGGTTCTGAATTGCTACAGATCACACAGCCAAGTTTAAAACACCTTCTGCAATAAATCCAAAATGAGGGAGGTAGTGAGAAGTGACTGAGAAGCATTCTGGGAGAAGTCAGCACAGTCACCGCAACTCAGAAGGGGATCGAGGACCCCCCACTGTCAAAGAACGGACTAGCCCCAAACATTATATTGCTGTCGTGTTTCAATCTCTCCGTCCTCCTCAAACCAAAGGGAGAGAGAGGGGGAGAGGCAGTTTTTTTTCCAATCTTTTCAAGTAATTTATTGCTTAATACTGAGGTAGGAGCTAAATAAAAGTATAGAGTAGTACTGTACAAGTATATTTAGTCAAGAAACAAAGGTTCCTAGCTAAAGGCCCTGAGCTAGTGTATTTTTTAAGGAAATAACTAGCTTAATCGAGAGGGACATCATGGCAGGAGAACTCAGACCTGTGATATGCTCCTCCTGCAGGATGTGGGAAATGAGGGACGCTTCCAGCATCTGTGGTGACCATGTGTGCAGAGGGTGTGTCCAAATGCAGCTTCTCACTTACTGGATTTCAGAGCTGGTGCTGCGGGTGGACTCACTGTGGAGCATCTGCGATGCTGAGCAAGTCATGGATATCATGTTTAGTGAGGTGGACACACTGCAGGTGAGGTTTACACAGGCAGAAGGGGAATGGATGACCATCAGGAACAGTAAAAGACTCGAAGGTAGTACAGGAGTCCCCTGTGGTCATCCCCCCTCTCTAACAGATATACCACTTTGGATACTGTTGGGGGGATGGTCTCTCAGGGGAAAGCAGCAACAGCCAAGTTCACAGCACTCTGGGTGGCTCTGCTGCTCAGAGGGGCAGGAGGAAAACAAGTGGCAGGGCTATAGTGATAGGGAATTCAATAGGGGCACAGACAGACCCTTCTGTGGCCACAAATGTGAATAAAGGATGGTATGTTGCCTCCCTGGTGCCAGGGTCCAGGATGTCACAGACCGGCTGCAGGACATTCTGGGGAGGGAAGGTAAACAGCCAGTGGTCGTGGTACACATTGGTACCAATGACATAGTTAAACTATGGGATGAGGTCCTGCATGCTCAGTACAGGAAGTTAGGAGATAAATTAAAATGCAGGACCTCAAATGTGGTAATCTCAGGATTACTCCCAGTTCCATGTGCTAGCGAGAGCAGGAATAAAAGGATAGACCAAATGAACACGTGGCTGGAGTGATAGTGTCACTGGGAGGGATTCAGATCCTTGAGGCACTAGGACTGGTTCTGGGAGAAGGTGGAACCTGTACCAGTCAGACAGGCTGCACCCAGGCAGAGCTGGGACCAGTGTCCTTGCAGGGGCTTTTGCTAGTTCTGTTGGGGAGTATTTAAACTTGTGTGGCAGGGGGATGGGATCCCAGGAGTAGGATCAGATAGGTCAGATTCAGATCAGAAAAATGGAGGTAGAACATTAGCCAGGGATGTTGTGATAGACATGGAGTTACAGGAGAAGCAAAGTTTACCAAGTGTCCAGCACAGGAAATTGACGGGGTTAAACTGTTTATGCTTCAATGCAAGGAGTATTACAAACAAGGTAGATGAGTTAAGGGCACAGGTAGACACATAGCAGCAGGATGTCATTGCTATAACAGACCTGGCTAAAGGAAGGACAAAACTGGCAGCTTCATATCCCTGGTTATAGGGTCTTCTGACATGATAGAGGAGATAAAAAAGGAGGGGTGGAGGTAGCACTAATGGTTAAAGAATCAACTCCAGTTGAGAAGGGATGATATAATAAATGGGTCAACAAACGAGGCTTTATGGATTGAGCTTAGAAATAAAAAGGGTCAGTCACACTACTGGGAGTATACTACAGACCCCCCAAATGGTGACAGGGAGTTGGAAGAACAAATACGTAGGCAAATTTCTGCTTGTAAGAACAAGGGGGCAATAATAGTAGGAGACTCCAACTGGGATTCAAACAATATAAGGGGCACTGAGGGAGAAAAATTCAAGCAGTGTGTCCAGGGAAATCTTTTCAACCAATTAGTGACAAACCCAACGAGAGGCGATGCAATTCGAGACCTAGTCTTGGGGAACAAAGAAGGGCAAGTGGGTGAAGTGACAGTTGGCGCCCATATTGGGGACAGTGATCACAGTTTAGTTAGATTTTGCATTACCATGGAAAAGGACAGAGAAGGCAGGTGTTAAAGTCCTGAACTGGGGGGAGGGGGGCGGAGGGGTAAGGCAAATGTTGCTGAAATGAGAAGGGATTGGCTGAGGTGGACTGGACAACACTGCTGGGGGATAAAGCAGTGGAAAACCAGTGGGAAGCACTAAAAAGCGAGATTCTAATTTTACAAAGTAAACATGTCCCCAACAAAAATAAGAGTGGTCCTGTCAAATCTAAACCCCCTGGTTGTCTAGAGGAATACAGGGGAAGATCAAACAGAAAAAGAAAGTGTATGATAGGCACAAAGAACTAAGCACTGCAGGTAGCCTAGACAAATATAGGAAGCACAGGAAGTAAAAGAGGAAATAAGGAAATCAAAGAGGGCATGAAAAAAGATTAGCAAGTAAAGTTAAAGATAACCCAAAGATGTTTTACCAATACATTAATGCCAAAAGGTTAGTTAAGGAAAAAGTGGGACCTATCAGAAATAAAGATGGAAACTTGTGTGTAGATGCAGAGGCTGTAGGAAGGGTTTTGAATGAATATTTTGTCCCCGTGTTTACAAAGGAAAGGGAGGATGTAGATATAGTAGTCCAGGAGGAACACTGCGAGATATTGGACGGGTTAGTCAGAGAGAGAGGAAGTACTCGAAGGGTTGAAATCCTTGAAAGTTGATAAGTCACCAGGGCCAGAAGGATTGTTTCCGAGGCTGCTGAAGGAAGTCAGGGAGGAGATAGCAGATGCTCGGAGGATGATTTTCCAATCATCTTCAGTAGATACAAGGGAGGTACCAGAGGACTGGAGAAATGCAAACGTAGTTCCATGGTTTAAAAAGGGATCAAAGGAAATGCCAAACAATGAAAGGCCAGTTAGTCTTACATCAGTGGTGAGCAAATTAGTAGAATCAATCCTGAGAGATAGAATTAACTGTCACGTGGAAAGGCATAGAATAGTCAGAGATGGTCAGCATGGATTTGTTAAAGGAAGGTTTTGCCTCACAAATTTGATTGAATTCTTTTGAGGAAGTGACAAGGGTTGAAGGTTGTACAGTGGATGTGTACATGGATTTTAGCAAGGCATTTGACAAGGTCCCACATGGCAGATTGGCTAGTTAAAAGCCCATGGGATTCAGGATAATGTGGCAAACTGGATAAAAGGTTGGCTTTGTAACAGGATACAAAGGGTAATGGTTGATGGATGCCCTTGCAAATGTGAAGTTGTGTCCAGTGGTTTTCCCACAGAGCTTGGTGTTGGGTCCCTTGCTGTTTGTGTTATATATTAATGATTTGGACATGAACATGAGGGGCACGATTGGGAAATTTGCAGATGACACAGATTGGCTGAATAGTGGATAGTGTAGAGGATAGCCATAATCTCCAAAACGATATATGGGGTGGAGAGGGCGGTAAAGTGGCAGATGGATTTTATCATAGAGAAGTGTGAGGTCATACATTTTAGGGAGGTCAAACAGTTGCAGGGATTACACAATAAATGGGATTATACTAAGAGGGGTAGATGAAGTGAGAGATCTTGGCGTACAAGTAGGCAGGTTGCTGAAGGCAGCAGTTCAAGTAGACAAGGTTGTAAAGGCAGCATATGGAATGGTCTCCTTCATTGGCAGAGGTATAGAATATAAAAGTAAGGATCTGATGTTGGAATTGTATAAAACACTGGTGAGGACACAACTGGAGTATTGTGCACAGTTCTGGTCACATTACAGCAAGGACGTAATAGCTCTGGAGAGTGTGCAGAGGTTTACAAGAACGTTGCCAGGGTTAGGAAAGTGTAGCTATGAGGAGAGATTGGATAGGTTGGGGTTATTTTCCTTAGAACAAAGGCAGCTGAGAGGTGACTTGATTGAAGAGTACAAAATTATGAGGGGAATAGAAAGAGTGGACAGGATAAAATTGTTTCCCTTGCTGGAGAATTCTAGAACCAAGGAACACAGATTCAAGATAAGTGGCAGAAAGTGCAGGGCAGACATGAGGAAGAAATTTATTTATTTTTTTTTAAAAAAACATGGTAGTGGGTGCCTGGAATTTGCAGCCCAAGTTGGTGGTAGAGGCAGAAACTCAACTCCTAATAAAGTATCTGGATTTGCACCTTACGTGCTGTAAGCTGCAGGGATATGGGACGGGTGCAGGAAGGTGGTGTTAGAAAGGGCACGTGGGTGTCCTCTGGCTGGCATGGACAAGATGGGCCAAATAGCCTCCTTCTGTGCTTTAACCTATGGTTCTATATATTTCATAAAACAGACACCCCCAGAGCCCACATATCCTCAATCGGCATCAATTGCCGAGTTAAGGGCCTTAACAAGCCCTTTAATTAATAGCGGGCGCACGTCACACTGAGTGCACCCGCCCAGCTAAATATCGCTATGGTGCGCGGTGACGTTGGGACACTCGCCCGACATCAGCTCGCGCCATTTTAAACACTGACATGCGGGGCCCGGCCCCTCACACATCCCCCTGAAAATTCTGTCCCTAGATTGTGGAATTGTTCCAGTGGGTTATAAAGTTGCAAAAGTAACACCTCTGTTCAAGAAAGGAGGGAGGAAGACAAATCAGGAAACCATGGGCAGGATTCTCGGCTCGGCGGGCCCAGGATCAGCCAGTAAACAGGCCGTTGCTTGTGATTTTAAGCTGGCAGACAATTAAGGCCCACCCAGCATGATACGTGGCTGCCCACTGGTCAGGAAGGGCCAGGCAGGGGCCTGTCAGCAGTCGGGTCCAAAGGTGACCCAGCATCCGGTTTAGAAACAATATAGCGAGCCCCTTGAAGGCTGCTGCAGAAGAACGTCTCTATCTCCTTGTCTAAAGTGAGAGAGTCAGGTGCAGCTGGAGACGCCATGTGGGAGGGCAGGTCAGGTGAGCACTTGCGGGGGGGGCTATGCTTTCTGATGGGTGCCTTGCGGCCCTGTCAGGAAGGACACCCTTGTCTGTAGAGATGGAGGAGCCCACTGCACCTCACCAAGAGGGCATGGGAGGAGGTTGCAGTGCTGGTTAGCAACCATGATGTGTGGTGCAGTGCTGGAAAAGGTTCAATGACCTTCTGCACTCAGGAAGGGCAAGACCCATGTTGGCATGGATTAGTGTGCAGAGGTGTTTATGGTTTGGCCATCCATTCCCCCCATGGACCTCAGGGGTGGAGTCTGAGTGCCAACTATCAATTATGCTGGAGCTGGCAAAGGGGGTGATTCCTGGCTGCTTGGACTGAGTGCCTTGTGACCCAAGTACCATGACTTGGATATGCCCTGTGAGGTGTTTCACAGCTGGGGTTGGCCAGGCTGCAATGGCGCTGTAGGTAGAGACACTAGACTAATCCATGCTCCTCTATCCTTTCAGGAGAAGATGAACCATAAACAATTGAGAGGTCACATACAGGTAGAGGCCTACCCAACCTGATTTGATTCAAGCAGGATGCCCTAGAACTAAAAAGCTGCATGTTCCACATACAACTGGGCATTGGGGTGCCAGATGAAGCTAAGAGTACTGTGTGCGTCACTAGTGTAGTCTGAGACAAGCCTCAAATCTGGAGTCCCCATTGATCATTGAAAGATGATGTGACCATGATACAGATCTCATGCAGTGAGTGTGATGACTTAAAATGCCCTTGTTCTCCCTTAGTCACCAGCATGTGCTCACTCTCCACACTCCCCAGAGAATCCCTGATGCCGGAGGAGCACTGGGTTTCATTAGCACCTGTGTCACACCCACTGAACCAGGAACTAGCACAGATACCAGCACCACAGTGGGCATTAGATCAACAGCTAGAATGTTAGTGCACATTGGTAAGAACACTTCACACTCACCTCGACTTGCATGTGGAGGCAGTGTGCGCCCAGGGTACCTGCAGTCAGAGGACTGCTGGAGACCAGGATGATGCTGGGTCGAAGGCTGATGAGCCTCGGGAGTCATCCATTACATGGCAGATGCTTGATGTCCAGCGGGATCCGATGGCAATCCACGAGGGTGTCTGTTGTGGACGAGTCCATGTGGAGGATGAGCACTGTTAACCCTCATGTCCGAGCACACTGCCTCCTCCATTGAGATACTCATGGAGGCAGGTCCAGGTGTTGCTCTTGAACCTGCAACCTCTCTCAGGCCATGACCTCAGGTGGTCAATGCCAGTGTGGGAGTTGGACGAGTATCACCAGTATCTTACCGAGGTGAGTATCCATCCATACATCATGAGCAGGGAGGTCCAGAGCCATTGAGAGATTGCTTGTCATCTCTATAGGCTCATCGGAGGGCACGCGATGACAGCAGCAGCTCCTCTGCCAATGACTGTGGCATCTGATGAGGCTGTGATGACTGGGGAGATGCCAGCCATGGCACTGGCCACTCCCAGCACAGGCTCCACTGGCCAGAGGATGACCACCAAGGTTGTCAAAGCCAACAGGACAGTCAGCAGGCTGTCTCCAATGTCAGTGCCAGCCAGAAGGAGTGGCACCATGAGCATAAGAGGGACAGGTCACAAGTCATTGTTCATTTGTTTGGTTTATCTTTATTGGTCTGGGAATGAAAACCATAAGAAGGTTTTAATTTTGTTTGCTAGTCAAAATGAGATAAATGTTGTTTTTGTCATCATGGCTTCAGTATGCTTCACCTTTACTTTTGGTCCAGGGTACACCAGTATGTAATGCTGGATGTGAGTGGCTCTGAACTTCATTGCACAGGCACTGAGTGAACTTTGGGTACAAATTAAAAGGACATTTCAGATATCTGGGATGGAGGCAGCAGCCCTGGTTTACAGTTGCAGCTGATCTTTGGCAGCCGAGCTGAACCAAGCATTGGATCAAGGTGTCCCTGCCTCCCTAGAGTTTACCAAATGTCTGCCTCCACACCCTAAGCATTCTCCTCATGATGCTCCTCTTCTGACTCACTACTGTACTCATCTGTGGCCTCAGCAGCTGCATCAAGATCCTCTTCCTCCAGTGAGTGGGCCCCCACCCCTGCCAGTGCCAGATTGTGGTTGCATGCTGGGCTCACCAGTGACACCCACTCTAGTGCACCCCATGGACAGTCCAGGCATCGGAAACACACCTTAAACCTATGGTCCTCTCTCCCACCACCCTTATGGGGGCTTGACTACTTTTGTAAGGTGTGTCAGCCTCGGTTTTTAGGGCAACGGCACGGTGTCGTAAGCCACCTCTTCAAACAGATAGTCCTGGTCACTCTGCAGCCATCCATCTGGTTGGGCTGGAGCACTGAAGAGCCTCAGGATATAAAAAAGTGTCAGGGGAGCTGCCTGGGTACATTGCACAGACTTACAGAATCAGCATCCTGTGATCACACTATCTGCACGTTCATGGAGTGGAAGCCCTTCCTGTTGATCAAGGCACTGGGTTCACCTCCTGGTGCCTTGACAGCCACATGTGTACAGTCTATAGCACCCTGGACATGGGGGAAAAACACAGCCATCATTGCAAAGCCTCTGGCTTGTTCAGCCTGGCTGGCCTCATGAAGGAAATGAAGGAAAGTCAATGCCTGCCTGAGCACAGTATCAGTCACCAGCTTGACAACTGTGGACAGCTGATTGGGTGATCTGTGTGGAGTCTCCCACTGAGCCCTGGAAAGAGCCAGAGGCATAGATGTTCAGGGCCACTGATCTTCAGAGACACTGGCATGGGGGTGTCCATCCACAGTCTGAGCCCATCACAGGCTCAATCTACGGGCAAACTGAGGTCATGGTCTCCCTCTAGAGAGAGCCTCCTTCGGCATTGCACCTCGTACATGTTGAGGTAGTTACATTGCTGCCTGTAAACCTTGGCAACAGGATAGTGGCGTCTTCTGGAAAGTCCCTCCCCTGGCTGGAAGAAGCCAGAGTAGAGAATGGAAAGGCAACAGGAACAGGCTGACCTATGTAGACCCCAAAACACTTATTTGGTTCCCACCCTTACTGAAAGGCAAATTTAGGCAAGTGATGGACAACTTCCTGAAAGATTTGAGAAGCCCTGACAAGGCTTCACTTGGAAGCTGCCAGTAAGTTGGTCAGATGCATCTCACAGGCTCCTAGCTGTTAACATCCTCATGGGTAGTACCACTCCTGTGATTGGGATGGGGGTGAAGGGGAAGATCAATGCTCAACATCTTCATCCAGACATCATTGTCCAGAACCTGTACATGCCTCTACCGGAGGGAGAGAATCCCCAGAAGTTCAGTCCCTCTGATAAAACCCCCATTGGGGAGAGAGATAATACCCAAAATGTCAGAAGGTGAGTGTCTAATGAAATGTTGTGACAGCTTTTAACAGTCAAACAGCATTGACTTAGCTACTCCTGGAAAAGGAGTAGAAACATCATGGACAGAATTTTGCCCTTAACGGGTGGGCCTGACTGACTGGGCAGTGGGCAGGCTGCCAATTGCCACCCCCAAAACAGGCCTGCCGCTATTTTGCATGGGTGGGCCAATTAAAGACCCACCCAGCAGGTTAGAGACTCCTGTGGAGAACTGGGAAATAGTCACAGGGCAGCGGTGCTCAGACTGCTGGACCCAATGGGGAACCGACAGTCTGTATAAAGAGTGGCCTGAAAGGCTGCTTGAGGCAGCGTACCATGGCCACTTCTGGAGCAAGGGGAGGGAGGACCGAGGGGGCAACAGCATGGGGGGGTGAGTCAGGATACAGGAGAGGCCAGTGGGGAGGGGGAGGGGGGCCACTGTGCCCCAATGTTCAGATGCACACCTTGCTGTCCTCCTCGAAGAGGTGTCTATCAGTTGGCATATGCTCTATCCGTAGGATAAGAGGGCCCCCCTTGACACCAGCCAGGCATGGGAGGAGGTGGGCAATACTGTCAGTGCGCACTGGTGCACAGTGCAGATAAAGACTCAATGCTTTGCTGCACTCCGTACTGGTGAGTACCATGTCAGTCTTGGCCATTTGACCCAGAAGGCAGCCTTAGCCTTTGAGGCCCCACCATGTCTTGCTGTTGTTCCTGCATAGGGCATTTGGCACATGCTGGGTGGGCAAATGGGTACTGACCATGCTTACATCAGCCATAATGGTTGAGAAGAAGGGTTCTCCCTGCAGCATATGTTGATGTTTGTGACATTTGAATAGTCTGGGGGCAACCTGCAGGGGAGGCAGCTAGACACTTACTAAGAACTCCAACACATGTCTTACTGATGGTGATGAGATGGTGCAAGGGGAGCCTCAAGGTGTTTTGACCAAGTGCCATCTGCGCTGCACTTAGTTGTGCCTCCTTGCCACAGGCACCAAGACCCACGTGCTAGTCAAAAGCAATAGATGCTGAATGTGTTCAGGGTGGCCGTTGGCAGAAAGGGGTTGGGACCAATCACTAGTGTGGACGGGAGCTGCTGGAGGCCTCAGATGGGCCACTGTGGTTGGGGTGCAGTGTGCATATGCAGAGTACATGAGCAAGCAGTCCCAATAAAACCTCTTCTCTTTTGCAGGCAAAAAAAAAAATCACAATGCCCGGAAGTCCCAGAAGACCAGAGGTGGGTGCACCCTCCTCCAGTACCTCACACCCTGAGAAGAGCAGCCATGGAGCTGGGCAGGAGGCCGGAGGTCAGGGGTGGCAAGGCTGGGGTTCAGTGGCCAGGTATTTGAGGCCCACAGTCCCATCCACTGTCTGCCCACCATCCTATCCACTGATGGTTGCTGCAACTTTTAAAGCTGCAACAGCGCTCATTCATAGACTGAGACACTGACACATGGGCCATACACAAAGGTCCCTTGTCTGCTTGAGGATTTGCCTCTCCACCACTTTCCAAAGTCACCTTATCCCATTTGTGACCACTATCACCATGGTCTAACATGCCATTGGATCATTGCTGTTCAGCTAAAGACTTACTGCATCTTAGGGGGTTTGGGACCTCCACCACCCTTTCAGCCATTGCGCCCCACATTACTTTGTTCAAAGGTCCTCAGCACCTCAGTTGTGAACATCATGGCACTCAACTTAGATAAATGCCACCATGTTACTCATTTCTGCACCAAGGGGAAATGTTGCCTTCTGCCCACCTGGTCTATGCCGCTCCTTACGGACTGAAAGTCAATAACGTGACCTCTCAATCTCCTGTGATCCACGGAAAATGTCACAACTGTTTGCGATGTTTCCTCAGCCCCACAACTATCCAGGCCACAATGCATCCAGGTCAGGTACCTCTGCACTCTCCCCACTCCTATGGTTCATAACAAGCCATGTGGCATTCCTGAGGCCATCTGACCAGCCTGTCTGCATGTGTGTTTAATGGTTGGGGCTCCTCTTGACTCTTTCCCACCTCACCAATGTTCTTCTCCTTAGGGTCTTTAAGGGTGAGCGACTTGAGGTGGGGGAGAAAAGGGACGAAGGATTGTAGTGAACGCGTGCTAACTGATGCACTGTCCTTGTTAATTTTGCATCACCACCAGAGTGACCCGCATGTCAAACCACAACCCCCCCTCCACACCTGAGGGGCAACATGTACAACTTGTGGTACATCATTTCAGCCAACCAGGCACTAGCACAGACCGCACACCTCAGTGGAGACTTTGATCCAGGGAACTAGGCGATGATAGACTGGAGAGGGTACTTCACAATCACTGGAGGAGATGGTAGGGACAGAGTGCCGATGGCTCCAGCAGCCAGAGGGCTGCAGGGGATGAGGTACATGCTGAATCTGGCACTGATGACATGCCTCTGGAGTTGTCCACATTGCAGCAGCTGCAGGACAAGCAGCAGGAAGGGTGGTTGCATCTGGCAGGGTTGCATGAGTGAATGCCTCAGTTGCTCTCCACAACGGAGGAGTCCAGGCAGAGTGCACGTGAAGGTTTGACCCTTAGGGCAGAGTTTCAGGCTTCCTCCACTGAGAGTTGAAGCCCCCCTCAGAGTCGCCATCGAATGGAACAATTTATTAGGATACACTGACCTGCAAGCCTTCTGTGGTCCTCAGTGGTAATGGCCATGGGTGGTTATTCCCAATGTGGGAGATGTTGTGGACACCAAGCGTCAGCGCTCAGTGCCCATGCATCTGTGGTGAGCAGCAAGGTCGAAAGGGACCTCATGTCAGTGCAGCAGCTGCCTGTTGTTGCTGTGAGCTCCTCTCAGGGCGCTCCGGATGAGGGCAGCAACTCCTCCACTACCCTGCCAGTCAACGTTGCAACCATGTGCTTCCTCATCCTCTGAGCCACTGCTGGATTCATCATGTGCAGCCTCATCCAGGGCGTCAAGGTCTTCATTGTCAACTGCATCCCCCCTTTCCAGCGCAAGATGGTGCAGAGCACAGCATGCTCCCACTATCAGTGGAATGCAATCTGGGTGGTACTGGAGTGTGCCCCGAGCAGTCCAGGCAACAGAAGCACATCTTAAGACCAATGGCTCTCTCCACCACAGTCCTTGTGCTGTAGCTTCTGTTCTTGCATGGGAGAGGCGTCATGAGCAACCTACACACACACACTCCTGTTCATGAAGGCACCATCAACTGCTGGTGCCTTGTTGGCCATATGTGCACAGTCTATAGCACCCTGGATGCAGGGGAAGCCAGCAATAGCCGCAAAGCCTCTGGCTCAGTGTGCCTGGCCTACCTGGTCACAGCGGAAGGGGATGAATGTCAATGCCTGTCTGTAACCTGTTTGACACAATGGATCCTGATCATTATTTTACAAGATATGGTCAAGCATCAAGAATCTCGTCTCATTGAGGTCTTTATAACTATGGAAGCTTTTGAGAAGAATGGACAGAGCAAAAAGGTTTCCTCTTGCTGGGAAGAGCAAACTAGAGGCCATCAATACAAGTTAGTCACCAAGCAATCCAGAAGGAATTTCAGACAAAACTTCTACCTACAGAAAGTGGAACTCACTACCACAGAGTGAGTGAAGAGCATCGTATAGATACATTGAAGGGAAAACTGGAAAAGTACAAGGGAGAAGGAAATAGATGGCCATGGTAGATTCAGGAGGAGACATGAGGAAGTTCAAGTGCAGCACAAACACCAGCATGGACTGGCAGCTTACCCTGTCTTGCAAGGTGGTACAACCCCAGTCCCTGTTCCGCACAGAAAACAGAAGGGATACACCAAGTTGCATTACCACAAACCAGGACATGTGGACTGAGTGAATGGCATTGAGTGGTGTCAGGCCTCAGTGCATTCAGATGGCCCTTATAACATGTCAGAACATGCTGTCTCTGACTGTGGGTTTAAAATCAGACCACATTCAATTTAACCTCTGGAGAGCAATGCCCAGTATCATAAGGAAGGTGATTGTCTCACCACAACTCACTGGCAGCACCAGCAGTGACCTAACCTGCCATTGCATCAAGAACACTTATTCTACCCAGGCCTATTAAGGGTTGGAGTGCGGGTTCTGATAAATCTATAGTCAGATGATCAGCTGGCTATTAATGTAAAAGGATAAACTTTTGTCCTATTCCCCCGCACACATTCTCTTTTCAGATAGCCATCCAATTATTTTTTTGAATACATTGATCTGCCTGCATCACTTACTCCATTTGCCATTTATATTGAATCTGTGCCCCTTAGTTCTTGATGCTGAGTGGGAACAGTTTCTCAGTTTTCTGTCCATACCCCTCAGGATCTTGAATACCTGTATCAAGTCTTTTTTCTCCCCCCAAGGAAAGGAGTTTCAACTTCTCCAATCTATCCTCATGGCTCATTGAGAATAATATTTTAGGTTTTATTG
The DNA here is from genome assembly GCA_026770705.1 of Isurus oxyrinchus. Lineage (NCBI taxonomy): Eukaryota > Metazoa > Chordata > Chondrichthyes > Lamniformes > Lamnidae > Isurus > Isurus oxyrinchus. The sequence continues at coordinate 46,017,833 of JANJGN010000023.1, forward strand.
ATTGGGGCATTGAGTACAAAAGTAAAGGAGGTCATGTTGAACTTGTATAGGACACTAGCTAGGCCTCATCTGGAGTACTGCATCTAGTTCTGGGTAACACTGAGGAAGGATCAAGGCATTGGAGGGAGTAGAGGAGATTCACAACAATGATTCTGGGGATTAAGAACTGGAGCCATATAGTCAGCAACAAACTCCAAGAATGTGAAAATCTTGTTGGAATTTAAGGGCTTCAGAAGAATCTTGTAGGTGTCAGGAAAATTAAGACCTCACGGTTAATCTCAAATTTTAAAGCTGAACAAAGACCTTTTTAAAATGGCTGAAGCCATGTTAGTCTAGACCCATGAACAAAAGGAGCTATCTGTTTCACAGAAACTTATACCTCTGAAGAGACCCTGATAACCCTCTGGGCTGCAGGGACCAAACTCAACAATACAATGACCATCTGCATTTCATAAGCCAGGCCTGGCCAAATGCAACCTATTCATCTGCTAGGACAAGGGACCCCCCACAACCTTCCTTTCAATTCTTAATTGTTGGAACATTTAACCATTCTGGGAGCCCAGACAGGGGTGCACATTGTTGGTCAAAGGCACTGAAGAGGTGGGAATCATGCGACATGAACCTCTGGTTGGTGGAACTAGTTACATTGCCTTGCTGTACTGCAAAGCTCAGTCTGCCATTTTAACATCCACAAGCAGCAGCACAGGGAAAGGGGCTATGCCCAGATCAAATACCTGGCCACATCTATATCATTTCTACTGGAAAGTCTGCACCATTGCTGACGAGATTGATTCAACTCAGTGCACTTCTCATCATGGAAGTCAAATCTACTGGAAAAATGAATATAAGTAATTTTCAATGCACCCAGCTCAGTGAAAAAGTACACCATTGGACTTTGATCCTGGACACATGAAAACAATATTCCTGTCCTCTTTGCTCTGTAAATCTCTCCTTCATCCCTCTTTTACTGTAGGAGGGAAGAAGAATCAAAGCTGCTACCCTCCCTCACATTTGGGTTTGGAAATAAACTGCCCAGAGTTTATCCTTGAGTTTGCTATGGGGTTATTAATAGAAATTGGGGGAGCAAATCAAAAACAAACCTGTTTATAGACAAGTGGAGGGGAGAAAATCAGGGCTATTTAAATTAATCTCCTCCTGTTACAAGTCTTATGTACCCCATTAATGAAGATTGTCACCATGTCTTCACAAAATTGTATTTGTTAAATGTCGACAAGTTTAAAACGGAGGAACTTTCTTATCCCAAACTGAAAAATCAACCTAATAATTTTATTTCCAGTAATTGGATTAAAGAAATTATATAAAGGTCTCATTAAAATGAATCTACTCTATGTACACTGTTCTTGGGCAGGACCTTCCTGAAGGCAATGGTTGGGAAGCTGTTTTGCAGTTATTAGCATGTCATGCAAATTCCTTAACTCCAGCCCACCATTATTACATAGTTAAAATCTTATTGGGAGAGAGAGAGAGAGAGAAAATCTTATTGTGAGAGAGAGAGAGAGAGAGAGAAAATCTTATTGTGAGAGAGAGAGAGAGAGAGAGAGAGAGAAAATCTTATTGTGAGAGAGAGAGAGAGAGAAAATCTTATTGGGGGGGAGAGAGAGAGAGAGAGAGAGAAAAAAAAAAACAGGCCTTCAGAAACCTGGCCATAAACAAGAGGTGTGCACCAGACAAGGTGGGCTACTTCCTGGATACTCTGCCGAGTACACACGGCTTTATGCTTCTTACAAACGCTTCAGCAATGGCTTGGTTCCACCCATTATGAATCACGGCCTGGCAGATTAGGTTGTCATCCAAGGGAGGCAGCCTGTTCAGGATAAGGAGCCTCCCCAAGGGAGGCAGGGAGATCAGCTCACAGCTGGAACGCTGTCTGGGGCAGGCAGGAAGAGTGCAACATGAACTTCAAATGGGGCAACAAAATATGTTGGTCAAGGATGTATCTAAAGGGCATGGTCAGTTGGTAAAAGGATACTCAGGATCAAATTGAGCCAACTGGGAAGCAGAGAGGACAATTACAGTGACAGGAAGAAATGAGCAAGGGAGGGTGGGAGTTGCATGTTAAGATAAGGGAAAATGAATATTTTCATGAGGTGAGCTTGTGTAGGTGGTGAAATGGATAAGGGGCAGTATGAGGATCAAGCTGAGCTTGGAGAGTTTGACAGGGGTGGGCTCAGGTGGGAGAGCAGGAAAATATGGTCGGAGGGGTTTGGGGAGGTTTAATGTTGACAGTTGGGAGGGTAAGAAAAGCAACATCTATTGGTGATTGTGGGGATGTGGGGTTAGAAGTTGGCATGTTATTGGGGGAGAAGGGGGAGGATGGTGAAGTAATCAAAAGGGTAAGGTGCACCATTCTGACTCATGCAGTCCCTCGCTGATACTGTGCAGTAGAAGTGTGAATGGCCTCTGACCTGGCTCCACGAGATCCTGTACTGCTTACATTCCCAAATGAATGTGAAGCCAAGCAGAAGCCAGTAAAAAGCAGTACAACCTGCACTCTACTGGGTAATGAGCATTACAAATTATGCACCAGGACAGCACAAAGGCTCTCATGATCTTGCCTCTCAACATTGAGATCCAGGTTGGGTGTGCTCACTTTAAGCAATGCCAAACCATTAAGGAGTCTTCATTGCACCAGGTGGATGATTGGGAAGCAGGGCTCTGTCTGGTACTGACAATCGTAATTACACTTCATGACTGGCTCTTTTTTAAAGGTTAGCTGGGGACTCCCAACAAGTCACCCACGAGGGAATTTGGCAGTTTACAGATGCCCTTTTCAGGAAGCTACGAGTTTGTACCATTTACTACTGACCCAGAGAGCCAAGCTGGCTACACCATGGGATTTGCTTCTATTACAACATCCCCTCAGGTCCAAGAGGTGATCAGTTGCAGGCACATGGCAGTCCGAAACCTCCTTGGCATCAGCCAGCCTGATTCATACAGGAAGGGATTTCACTCCAAATGTTCAAACGCATGATCACAGGTGCCAATTCCTGCAGGTACACACCTGGTACCCTGTGTGAGCTCAAACACATTCTAAACAACTCCCAGGTACCACAACTGTTCCCACCCCCATCTGATCTTCTGGAGGTACATCAAGCTCCTGAAGACCTGTGTAATGACTCCAGTCCTGAAACCCCAAACTAATACTTAATGGCAGCACAATGCTACCCATGCATCAACAAGAGCCATCACTGGAACAGACAACTGGTCTTCTGAAGAGATTCCATTGCCTGTACCACTCAGGTAGCACGGTCCAATACTCGCCTGACCATTTCACCAGGATCAAGATGGTCTGCTGTATTCTACTGTTTAGCTGAGCGATAGGGCAAGGCACTACCAGAAGGGGAGATGGATGAGCCGCATCTCAGACAGACAAGGGGAAGATGGAGATGCTTAAGGAGGAGACTGATGATGCTGCCCAAGTCAAGACAGTTGAGAGATATGGTAGACAGGCCCATGAGAAACTAACAGCAGATTTATTTGAGGCTGAATGTGTTTCTAATGTATGGTGACCCTCCAAGGAATGAGTCCACAATGGCTGAGAGGCCTTCCAGCCCTTCAAGAATTGTTCAAACAGATGCGGCGATGTGTTTATATTTTTTGGCTTCAATAAAAGCAATGTTTTTACATTTACACTAATGACCTCCTGCTTCTGTTTCTCATCCACAGGATTAGGGAGTTATGCAGGACTATATGGGGGCAGCACATATATCACTGATATGCAAAGGGATATTGTCTCATTCGAGCTGGAGCTCATGTTCATCCACTGCTCATTTTGGATTGGCAGCTGGCTGTGGTAAAGACAGTTGTTGCTGCTTCTCAGATCTAGGCTACTGCTGCCTAAGTTGCCTTGTACCAAAGGCTTAACACCAGGACAAGAAGAGTGAGTGAGTAAATTCCAAGGTAATTGAAATTATATCCACAGTTGGAAACAACCCTCAAAGCCGAGTTCAGCTTTCACAAGAAACTCTGCAAACAAAGAGGGAGGCTGACATCAAGCTACATGATTGGGCTCAAAATGCTTCCTAGGATGTCAATTTCATTCTATTTGCTCATTCACAGGATGTGGGCATCAGAGGAAAAGACAGCATTTATTGTCCATCCCTAAAGGCTCGAGGTGGTGACCCTCCTTTAACTGCTGAGGCCCTGTGGGGTGTTACTCAGCAACCATGAAAGAAAGGGGATATTTCAAAGTCAGCAGGGCAACAACAATAGCAACATGGCTGAACACCAAACTGGGAATCCATCCATCCACCCACCCAACCAATGTATTCCCAAAGGTTGCAGCAGAATGTAGTATGGTGGGGGGCTATCCAAAACATAGGGCAATACACAATTGAGGTGACACCATGAAACCTGCTCAAGGAGACAGTCTAGACAAACGTTGTCCTGCAGATGTTCATCAAACAATGTTCTGTAAAGGGCATTCCACTTTTCATTATTCATGGGATGTGGACGTTGCTGGCTATAACATTTATTGCCCATTCCTAACTACTCTGGTGAGCTGCCTTCTCAAACCACTGCAGTCCAAAAATGTTTGAGGGTCTACACAATGCTTAGTGAATCCTTGATGTCACATGCAGCTAAAGGCCACTCTTCTGAAGTTCTGTCCCTCAGGGAAGGAGAGATCCACATGAACACTGATGGTGACCATCACCCTTCAAATACCACAATGGTGGAAAAATCAACAGCCTCAGATAGAAGAGCAAATAGGTCAGATTATACCTAACTGCATTGGTTACAGTTGACATGACATTGAAATCATTGACACTTGCGCATCCAATGTTCTTTAATCTTTTCCTATCACTACATCTTGCGCTCCCAACACCCACAGCTGAACTGGAGGCCTCCTGCCAAATACTACCCTCAATTGCCTGGGGCTCTCCTTAACAGGTGCATCTTCCTTAACCTGACCTGCTGGAAGCAATGGAGTCTCTGGCAGAGGGTGGCAGCGTGGCCAGGCACCCTTAGTGTCCTGGGATGATTATTCCCTTGTCTGGCCGTTTCTCCCCTTCTGTGCAATGGCACCTCTCTCACGCCTTGACGGAATGGGGCACTTGGAAGGTTGAAGTGCCCTGTCCATGGCTCAAGTGACTGAATCAAGGGTTTCCCCACACATTCAGCATTTACTGATGTTCTGCTGGACCCTGGCTGTCCATGGTGGCTGCCACCTCTTCAAGGCAGCCACACACTGGTATGCCAGAACCAAGACAGGGAACTTGGACAGACTCCACCCAGCCACATGTTCCCCTGCTCATCTCAACACCCATCATGTCATTAATGGCAGATTCCAGAGGCTCATCTGTATGGGGCTCAGCAGGGGCCTCATCTCCAGCAGTCTCTGTCAGTGACCAAGGCCTTTACTTCCTCTGCCAGGTGTGGGCCCATGTCAGTGATATGATTAATGCCACTAACACTCCAGGGAAAAACTCCCAGCTCTCACCAAGGAAACAGAGTGCTGCTAAAGGTCACTTTGCAAGCACATTTTAAATTGCATTCACTTTGGGTGTTCCATGTTTGAACTAGTTTTTTCCCCCTCTAATATCTGAAGGCAGAGGGGCATGTTAGTGCAGTGGTGAAAAAGGCATATGGGACACTTGCCTTTATCAATTGAGGCATAGATTACAAAGGTAGGGAGGTCATGTTGGAGTTGTATAGAACCTTAGTGAACCCACAGCTGGAGTACTGTGTGCAGTTCTGGTCACCACATTATAGGAAGGATGTGATTGCACTGGAGGGGGTGCAGAGGAGATTCACCAGGATGTTCCCTGGGATGAAACATTTAAGTTATGAAGGGAGTTTGATAGACTTGGGTTGTTTTCGTTGGAGCAGAGAAGACTGAGCAGCGACCTGATTGAGGTGTACACGAAATGAGGGGCATGGACAGGGAGCAGCTGTTCCCCTTAGTTGAGGGATCAGTCATGAGGGGGACTGAAGTTGAAGGTGAGGGGCAGGTGGTTGCAGTGGGGGGGGGGGGTGGGAAGGTTTGGGGTGTTGGTGGGGGGTGTGGGCAAAGAGGAAAAATTTTAACTGGAGGGTGGTGTGGGTCTGGAATGCGCTGCCTGGAGGGTGGAGGTGAGTTGCCTCAGATCCTTTAAAAAAAAAGTACCTGGATGAGCACTTGGCACATCAGAACATTCAAGGCTATGGGCCAAGTACTGGTAAATGGGATTATGTAGGTAGGCCAGATGTTTCTCATCGTCAGTGCAGACTCAATGGGCTGAAGGGCCTCTTCTGCACTGATTGTAAAATCTCATTCTATTGGTCATGGGTGTCCCTTTCCTATTAGCTGAGACTTAAAGGCTTCAGTAAGTTATTGCTCACTCTCCATCCACCTAATATTTGTAACATGTTTCACCAATTGTTCTGAGATGGTTCCTTCTGTCTTGGATTCTAGGCATGGGTCTTGGTCAGTAGATAAGCAGATACCAGTGTCTACAGCCTATCTTTTTTCAGGTATGCTGTTTCAAGACAATTCCAACTTTTCCTCCCTCTAGAGAAGTCTAACACATTGTCAGCAGTACATCTACATCATACATTACCATAACAAAACATACATTACCATATCCCATCTGTTAACACTTTACATTACAATCACCTCAGTAGGGAGGGGAGGAGTAAGGAGGGGGTCTCCCAAGAGGTTGCAAGGCTCATTTACCTATATTCCTGGGAATATCCAGGGTCAAACCAAGAACTTTAATTCTGGGTGTTGTCTAGGCAAAGACACCATGGAACCTCAGTTCTGCTTCATAATCACACCTACACAGTTGTTCCAAAAATAAAAAAAGGCATCATTACTTTCAGTTGATTGATTTGATGCCTGTAACCAGTGGGTCAACAATATATGCAGCTCAGGACTGGAACCAGTTCAACATTTCACCTTGAAACAGCTTAAGGTGAATTTGCACCACATCTGGGAAAAGCACAAGTTGAACTGTGTCCAGCTTGCTGGAAGCTGGCATTTCCTACTGGGTTCCCATTCAGAACTGGACTTCACTTCCCAATTGAGAACTGAATCAATTAGTACTAGTTCTATTGGAACTTTTTCCTCGATAGCTTTCATTTGAAAATAATCACCTCAACCACTCCTTGTGGTTTTATGTCCAAGCAATCATTGTGCAGTTGGTTATGATTAATAGGGCAATAAATTTTACCTGAATAACCAATTAATATCTTGAGTAAGGGTCTGGAAGTTGAGAGAGCACTATACAAACTCAATGTTCTTCAGGTATATTTACTGAACCATAAAAAATCCCTCCTCCTGACAGGGAAGGCCCAAGTTTGTCTCAGCCATCAGGTGGTGAAGTAACATTGCTCAGTACTACAATGAGACAGAGGTTTGAGTGTGGAACTAACTAAGCCAAGCTGGTTCCAATCTTTCAAAGTGAGACATCATGGGGATGATTCAGAGCTAGTCAACAATCAAGCACTTGTCCCATTAACTACAGCTCAGTCACATTGACCACTCATTCACAACTAGTGTAAGAAACCTTTGTCACTTACTGGATACTAGGAAGACAGACTGGTCTAGGTTCTCCCTCATCACCAGTATCTCAGCTTGAGCACAAGCCAGATATCAGTTTAATTCCCTATAGCCGATTGTGAAGTATTACAATCGACAGTGAGGGATAAATCACTGACAATAGTCATTTCTCCAATATTGACAGCTTTCCCATCAGCCACTGTTTCATCCAGCAGCTCAAAATTCTGCTTTCATAAAGAAATTACTTTCCCTCAGGTTACTGACTGTTTTCATCTGGGAATTGGGGATTTGTAGAATTCCCAGTGCAGAGAGAGATACAGAACAAGGAAAACATCATCCAGTTCATCAACTTGACTCCAGCTGTTGGCCAGGAACAATCTGCTCCAACACCTTCAACTGGTTTCACAGACTGAGGAAGGAATCTGGAAGTTCTTTCTTTAACACCCAAACCTAAGTTGGGCAAAGCTTCCCAATAACAATCTAGACTTATATCTGTTATCAATCCCCTTCCCTGTAACAGTCCACCTTGACCCTCACAGTTCAGAAAGCACCCTGTCCACACAGTAACCCAATCTGTTTCCCCAACTGAAAATCCAACTCTCAAACCACAGACCTTTTAAAAAGCTCCCAATCAGCTCATTAGCTGCTTCAGCTGGACAATCAATTAGGTAGAGATTGAAAGCAATGAGATCCTAAGTGGATGGAACAGACACAGAAACAATTCAAAGAGACAAACATAAAAAGCTAAATTGGAGAATATCAAAGAAAGCTGAAGAGAGGAGGAGGCTAAGTAATGTTTCATCAGTGGGTGTAAATGTATGAGTTATATTCTATTAATATTTCATGAACATGGCAACTCCTAAAACCTTTGTACCATTTTTAAGTATTTCTTGAAATTTATAGCTGAAGGTTGATCAACTACAGAGCATGGATTCAAAGTTAGACAGTATGCCAGGTCATTCTATCATTGAAAGGGATGAAGACATCTTGACATGAGGATCAGAGTCAAAACTCCACCGGTTTAAGTTACCACCACCTGCTCAAATATTCAAGTGGTCTTAGTGCCTCAACAACAACTTGTATTTATACAGCACTTTTAACATGGAAAAATATCACAAGGGTCTTCACAGAACTGGGAGGACGGACATACAATGAATCAAGGAAGGAGATGTTATAGGAGAGAGAAGCAAAAGCCTGATCAAAGAGCTGGGGTTGGATCTCAAGGAGAAGGTGGCAGAGGTTTTAGGGAGGGAATTCTGGAAAGACCTGGAAGACTCAAGATACATCTGTGCTCAATGGGACCAAGAGGGAGATACACAAGGTGTCAGAGTAGGAGGAACAGAAAGTTTGGGAAGGTGTAGTAAAAATTGAGAAGTTCGAGGTTGACAATAATAAATTTGAGGTTTTGGACAGCTAACTGGCACTGAGGACAGGAGCGATGACAATCAGGTGTGTGCCAGAGTTTGTTCCGCAGAGTTTTGGATAAGTTGGCTTTATGGAAGCCAATCAGGAGAGTGTTGGTACAGTCAGGCAAGAAGGTGAAAAATCAATGGATAAGCAGGATTTATAACATGGAGTAGAGGTGGATAGGGAGCACTGAGGTACATTAGTGCAGTGTTTGTTACTGGACTAGTAATCCAGGAACCTGGACTAAACAATCCACAGATTACATGTTCAAATCCCACTTTAGCATTTTGAGCATAGGGTCATAGAGGTCTACAGCACAGCAAAAGGCCCCTCGGCCCATCGAGTCTGTGCCGGTCAAACAAGTAACTAACTATTCTAATCCCATTTTCCAGCATGAAGCTCATTGTCTTGTATGCCATGGTATTGCAAGTGCACATCCAAATACTTCTTAAATATTATGAGGGTTTTTGCCTCTACCATCCTTTCAGGCAGTGAGTTCCAGATTCCCACTACCTTCTGGGTGAAAAACTTCTTCCTCACATCCCCTCTAAACCTCCTGCCCCTTACATTAAACCTATGCCCCCTGGTTATTGATCCCTCCACTAAGGGGAAAAGTTCCTTCCTATCTACCCTACCTATACCCTTCATAATTTTAGACACCTCAATCATGTCCCCCCTCAATCTCCTCTGCTCCAAGGAAAATAACCCCAGTCTATACAATCTCTCCTCATAACTAAAACTCTCCAGCCCAGCAACATCCTGGTAAATCTCCTCTGCACTCTCTCTAGTGCAATCACATCCTTCCTATAATGCAGATTCCAGAACTGCACACAATATTCTAGCTGTGGCCTCACCAGCATTTTTTCAGTCCCAGCATAATCTCCCTGCTCTTATATTCTACACCTCAGCTAATATAGGCAAGTATCCCTTATGCCTTCTTAACCACCTTATCAACCTGTTAACCTAAGGTGGATATGCACACCAAGGTCCCTCTGATCCTCGGAATATCCCAGGGTCCTACCATTCATCGTGTATTTCCATGCCTTGTTTGTCCTGCCCAAATGCATCACCTCACACTTATCCGGATTAAATTCCATTTGCCACTGATCAGCCCATCTGACCAGCCCGTCTATATCCTCCTGTAATCTAAGGCTGTCCTCCACACTATTTACCACCCCACCAAGTTTCATGTCATCCTCTAACATACTGATCAACCCTCCTACATTCAAGTCTAAATCGTTTATATATACCATAAACAGCAAGGGACCCAACACCAATCCCTGTGGAACCCCACTGGACACAGGCATCCAGTCACAAAAACACCCCTCAACCATCACACTCTCCTTCCTGCCACTCAGCCAATTCTTGATCCAATTTGCCAAATTGCCTTGGATCCCATGGGCTCTTACCTTAGCTATCAGTCCCCCCATGCGGGACCTTATCAAAAGCCTTGCTGAAGTCCAAGTAGACTATGTCAAATGCATTGCCCTTATCCTCATACCTGGTCGCCTCTTCGAAAAATTCAATCAAATTTGTTGGACATGACCTCCCCTTAACAAAACCATGATGACTGTCCTTAATTAATCCCTGCCTCTCCAAATGTAGATTAATTTTGTCCCTCAGAATTGCTTCCAATGGTTTCCCCACCACTGAGGTTAGACTGACTGGCCTGTAGTTCCCTCATTTATCCCTTCCTCCCTTCTTGAATAACAGTACCACATTGGCTGTCCTCCAGTCCTCTGGCACCTCTCCTGTGGCCAGAGAGGTATTGAAAAGTATTGCCAGTGCCCCTACTATCTCCTCCCTTTCCTCACTCAACAGCCTTTGAACTCAGAACAGAAATCTGGAAATAAGTGACCCTGAAGCTGTTGGATTGAGTAAGACCCTCCCCCTGGTCTAAAGGTCCTTGTCTTGGATACCAACAGCACACAATAGCTTGGTGTATCACCACCTTTATTAAACCACTAAGCAATAGTACATTCTCACGATAACACTTGTTGCGTTGCTTCCCTGCGATTTGGAATCTGTCTCGGTGGCCAATCCGATGACAAATCCTCTGAGTGCATCTTCTGAGCAACTGGCCAAATTGCTCTAACAGCTGCAATAAAGATGGTTCTATGGGCTGTTTATTTCTTTGTTGTGGCCCTGTGCCATATAAGGTAACTCCATGCTTTCTCCAGATGTTCCCTGGCCTTTTGAAGGTCACATTTGAGGTACCATCGCCAGCTTGAAACCGCCTTGTTATCTCCAGAGCTGGGAGAAAGAGGCACATTTATTTTCCCTCAGTCTGTTTATCTTCCCTGGTATGAGCCCTCCTACAGGTGAAGCAATTTTTTAGAACTTGCTGATTCCAGCAAGGCTTTGCCTTGACAAAGTTGACCATCATGCTTTGGGTGTTTTGAGCCCACAGTGCAGTTCAGTCTATGCACCCTGGATCTCGCTAGGCGCTGACCAATGAGGACTCACTGTGGCTCTTCTTCCTGAGTTGCTGTTGCTGCCTCTGCGCAGCCAGGAGCTTCAATCACTCTCTTCTCCGTCGTCTTCATGCTCTGTAGGCCATCTGGCATACAGCTAGTTCACCAGGCACCATGACCCTGATGTACTCCTCTTGCAGGATGAAAGAGTGAGACACATGGTTAGCATGGATGCATTAAGAACCTGTCCTGGTTAAGTGTGAAGTCCCCTTGGTAGTAGATGTGGGGGGGGGGGGGGGGGGGGGGGGGTGGTGGTGGGGGGGGTTAATAGCTTTGGAGCACTTGGTGGCTCCTTGATGCCTCTTGCCTCTGCATTGCTTGAGTGGGCAGATAAACTAGAAACCCAATCCCAATCATATGAATATAAAAGCAAAAAACTGCAGATGCTGGAAATCCAAAACAAAAACAAAAATGCCTGGAAAAACTCAGCAGGTCTGGCAGCATCTGCGGACAGGAAAACATTTAACGTTTCGAGTCTGAATGACCCTTTAACAGAACTAAGTAAAAATAGAAGAGAGGTGAAATATAAGCTGGTTTAGGGGCGGGACAAGTACAGCTGGATAGATGGCCAGTGATAGGTGGAGATAACCGAAAGATGTCACAGACAAAAGGACAAAGAAGTGTTGAAGGTTGTAACATTATCTAAGGAATGTGCTAATTAAGGGTAGAAAGCAGGACAAGCAAGGTACAGATAGCCTTTGTGTGGGTTGGGTCGGGTGAAGGAATCAAAAAAGGCTAAAAGGTAGAGATAAAACAATGGATGGAAATAAATTTAAAAATAATGGAAATAGGTGGGAAAAGAAAAATCTATATAAATTATTGGAAAAAAGGGGGGGATTGGAAAGGGGGCGGGGATGGAGGAGAGAGTTCATCATCTAAAATCGTTGAACTCAATATTCAGTCCGGAAGGCTGTAAAGTGTCTAATCGGAAGATGAGGTGCTGTTCCTCCAGTTTGCGTTGAGCTTCACTGGAACAATGCAGCAGGCCAAGGATGGACATGTGGGCATGAGAGCAGGGTGGAGTGTTGAAATGGCAAGAGACATGTTGGTCTGGTGCTTGTGGACAGACCGAAGGTGTTCTGCAAAGCGGTCACCCAGTCTGCGTTTGGTCTCGCCAATGTAGAGGAAACTGATTTGGGAGCAACGAATGCAGTAGGCTAAATTGAGGGAAGTGCAAGTGAAATGCTGCTTCACTTGAAAGGAGTGTTTGGGCCCTTGGACGGTGAGGAGAGGGGAAGTAAAGGGGCAGTTGTTGCATATTCTGGGTTTGCATGGGATGGTGCCATGGGAGGGGGTTGAGGTGCAGGGGATGATGGAGGAGTGGACCAAGGTGTCCCAGAGGGAACGATCGCTGTGGAATGCCACCAGGGGAGGTGAAAGGAAGAGGCGTTTGGTGGGGGCATCATGCTGGAGTTGGCAGAAATGGTGGAAGATGATTCTTTGAATCCGGAGGCTAGTGGGGTGATAAGTGAGGACAAGGGGGACCCTATCCTGTTTCTGGGAGGGAGAGAAAGGTGTGAGGTGGATGGGTGGGAGATGGGTCGGAGACAGTTGAGGGCCCTGTCAACCACCGTGTGTGGAAAACCTCGGTTAAGGAAGAAGGAAGACATGTCAGAGGAATTGTTTTTGAAAGTGGCATCATCAGAACAGATGCGACGGGGACGAAGGAACTGAGAGAATGGGATGGAGTCCTTACAGGAAGTGGGGTGTGAGGAGCTATAGTCGAGGTAGCTGTGGGACTTGATAGGCTTGTAATGGATATTGGTGGATAGTCTATCACCAGAAATTGAGACAGAGAGGTCAAGGAAGAAAAGGGAAGTGTCAGAGATGGACCATGTGAAAATGATGGAGGGGTGGAAATTGGAAGCAAGATTAATAAATTTTTCCAGGTCCAGACGGAAGCATGAAACAGCACCGAAGTAATCATCGATGTCCCGGAGAAAGAGTTGTGGGAGGGGACCGGAGCAGGACTGGAACAAGGTATCTCATTGCTTTCAATCTCTACCTAAATGATTGTCCAGCTGAAGCAGCTAATGAGCTGATTGGGAGCTTTTTAAAAGGTCTGTGGTTTGGGAGTTGGATTTTCAGTTGGGGAAACAGATTGGGTTACTGTGTGGATAGGGTGTTCTCTGAACAGTGAGAGTTAAGGTGGACTGTTACAGGGAAGGCAATTCATTACTGATATAAGTCTAGATTGTTATTGGGAAACTTTACCCAACTTAGGTTTGGGTGTTAAAGAAAGAACTTCCAGATTCCTTCCTCAGTCTGTGAAACCAGTTGAAGGTGTTGGAGCAGATTGTTCCTGGCCAACAGCTGCAGTCAAGTTAATAAACTAGTTAACATTTTCCTTGTTCTGTATTTCTTTCTGTACTGGGAATTCCAGAAATCCCCAATTCCAAGATGAAAACAGCCAGCAACTTGAGGGAAAGTAATTCCTGTATGAAAGCAGAATTTTGAGCTGCTGGATGAAGCAGTGGCTGATGGGAAAGCTGTCAATATTGGAGAAATGACTATTGTCAGTGATTTGTCCCTCACTTTTGATTGTGATACTTCACAATCAGCTATAGGGAATTAAACTGATATCTGGCTTGTGCTCAAGCTGAAATACTGGTGATGAGGGAGAATTGAGACCAGTCTGTCTTCCAAGTATCCAGTAAGAAGTGACAAAGGTTTCCTGTACTAGTTGTGACTGAGGGGTCAATGTAACTGAGCAGTAGTTAATGGGAGAGGAAACAGATTGTTGGCTAGCTCTGACTCATCCCATGATTTCTCAATTTGAATGATTGGAACCGGCTTGGTACACCTTCCCAAAATTTCTGTTCCTCCTACCCTGACACCTTGTGTATCTCCCAGTTGGCCACATTGAGCACAGATGTATCTTCAGACTTTCATGTTTTTCCAGAACTCTCTCCCAAAAACTTCTGCAGCCTTCTCCTTGAGATCCAACCCCAGCTCTTTGATCAGGTTTTTGCTTCTCTCCTATAACATCTCCTCACTGATCCAAACCTCTGTCTCACTCTAGTACTAAGCAAATGTTACTTCACCACCCTATGGGTGAGACAAAATTGGGTCTTCCCTGCCAGGAGGACGGATGTTTAAGGTTGAATAGGTATACCTGAAGAACATTGAGTTTGTTTAGTGTTCTCTTAACTGCCAGACCCTTACTCAAATGATATTAATTGCTTAGTCATATAAAATTTATTGCCCTATTAACCATAACCAACAGCACAATGATTGCTTGGACATAGCACCACAAGGAGTAGTCGAGGTGATTATTTTCAATTGAAAGCTATTGAGGGGCAAAAGTTCCAGTAGAACTGGTACTAATTGATTCAGTTCTCAATTGGGAGGTGAAGTCCAGTTCTGAATGGGAACCCAGTAGGAAGTGCCAGCTTCCAGCAAGCTGGACCAGTTCAACTTGTGCTTTTCTCTTTACAAAGGTTAATGAAGATGCACCTGTTAAGGAGAGCCCCAGGCAATTGAGGATAGTATTTGGCAGGAGGCCTCCAGCTTAGCTATGGGTGTCAGGAGAGCAAGATGTAGTGATAGGAAAAGAACAATGCGTGCACAAGTGTCAATGATTTCAATGTCATCATTGTTCATGTGGATCTCTGCCTCCCTGAGATAGAACTTCAGAAGAGTGACCTTTAGCTGCATGTGACATCAGGGATTCAATAAGTGTTGTGTAGACACTCAAATATTTTTGGACTGCAGTGGTTTGAGAAGGTAGCTCACCAGAGTAGTTAGGGATGGGCAATAAATGTTGTAGCCAGCAATGTCCACATCTCATGAATGAAAAGTGGAAAGCCCCTTACAGAACATTGTTTGATGAACATCTGCAGGACATTGTTTGCCTGATGTGCTCAAGGAGACATTTTTCATGGCGTCACCTCAATTGTGTATTGCCCTATGTTTTGGATAGACATCCACCATACTACATTCTGCTGTATCCAATGGTAAAGAAGATCGTTGGGAATATATTGGATGGGTGGGTGGATTCCCAGTTTGGTGTTCAGCCATGTTGCTATTGTTATCAACCTACTGACTTTGAAATATCCCCTTTCTTTCATTGTTGCTGAGTAATACCCCACAAGACCTCAGCAGTTAAAGGAGGGTCACCACCTCAAGCTTTTAGGGAGGGACAAGAAATGCTGTCTTTTCCTGATGCCCACATCCTGTGAATGAGCAAATAGAATGAAACTGACATCCTAGGAAGCATTTTGAGCCCCATCATGAATCTTGATGTCAGCCTCCCTCTTTGTTTACAGAATTTGTTGTGAAAGCTGAACTCAGCTTTGAGGGTTGTTTCCAACTTTGGATATGAATTCAACTATCTTGGAATTTACTCACTCAGTCTTCTTGTCCTGGTGTTAAGCCTTTGATACAAGGCAACGTGGGCAGCAGTAGCCTAGATGTGAGAAGCAGCAACAACTGTCTTTACCACAGCCAGCTGCCAATCCAAAATGAGCAGAGGATGAACATGAGCTCCAGCTCAAATGAGACAATATCCATTTGCATATCAGTGATATATGTGCTGCCTCCATATGCTCCTGCATAACTCCCTAATCCTGTGGATGAGAAACAGAAGCAGAAGGTCATTAGTGTAAGGGTAAAAACATTGCTTTTATTGGAGCCAAAAAATATAAACACTTTGCATCTATTTGAACAATTCTTGTAGGGCTGGAAGGCCTTTCAGCCATTGGGTACTCATTCCTTGCAGGGTCACCACATGTTAGTAGAAACACATTCAGCCTCAAGTCAATCTGCTGTTAGCTAAATTGTGAAGAATACAGCAGACCATCTTGATCCTGGTGAAATGGTCAGGTGAGTATTGGACTGTGCTAACCGAGTGGTACAGGCAATGGAACCTCTTCAGAAGACCAATTGTCTGCTCCAGTGATGACTCTTGTTGATGCATGTGTAGAAATGTGCTGCGTTAGCTATTAGTTTGGGGTTTCAGGACTGGAGTCATTAGCCAGGTCTTCAGGAGCTGGTTGTTGAGGTACCTCCAGAAGATCAGATGGGAGTGGGAACAGTTGTGGTACCTGGGAGTTGTTTAGAATGTGTTTGAGCTCACACAGGGTACCAGGTGTGTACCTGCAGGAATTGGCACCTGTGATCATGAGTTTGAACATTTGTAGTGAAATCCCTTCCTGTATGAATCAGGCTGGCTGATGCCAAGGAGGTTTCGGACTGCCATGTGTCTACAACTGATCACCTCTTTGACCTCAATGTTGTAGAAGCAAATCCCATGGTGTAGGCAGCTTAGCTCCCTGGGTCAATAAAAAACAGTACAAACTCACAGCATCCTGAAAAAGGCATCTGTAAAATCCCCAATTCCCTCGTGGGTGACTGGTTGGGAGTCCCCAGCTAACCTTTTTTTAAAAAAAAAGCCAGTCGTGAAGAGTAATTATGATTGTCAGCACCAGACAGAGCCCTGCTTCCCAATCATCCACCTGGAGCAATGAAGGCTCCTTAATGGCTTAGCATTGCTGAAAGTGAGCACACCTGACCTGGATCTCAATGTTGAGAGGCAAGAGCATGAGAGCCTTTGTGCTGTCCTGGTGCATAATTTGTAATGCTCATTACCCAGTAGAGTGCAGGTTATGCTGCTTTTTACTGGCTTCTGTTTGGCTTCACATTCATTTGGGAATGTAGCAGTACAGGAACTCATGGAGCCAGGTCAGAGGCCATTCACACATACTTGATCCTTTTACCAACTGACCATTCCCTTTAGTTCCATCCTTGCCCAACAAATTTTGTTGCGCCATTTGAAGTTCATGTTGCACTCTTCCTGCCTGCCCCAGACAGCATTCCAGCTGTGAGCTGATCTCCCTGCTTCCCTTGGGGAGGCTCCTTATCCTGAACAGGCTGCCTCCCTTGGATGACAACCTAATCTGCCAGGCTGTGATTCATAATGGGTGGAACCAAGCCATTGCTGAAGCATTTGTAAGAAGCATAAAGCCGTGTGTACTCAACAGAGTATCCAGGAAGTAGCCCACCTTGTCTGGTGCACGCCTCTTGCTTATGGCCAGGTTTCTGAAGGCCTGTTTTTCTCTCTCTCATTACCAATAAGATTCTGACTATGTAATAACGGTGGGCTGGAGTTAAGGAATTTGCATGACATGCTAATAACTGCAAAAGAGCTTTGCCAAACATTGCCTTTAGGAAGGTCGACTCGCCTGAAAGTTGATTTTATCTTTAATACTAAAAGAAGAACCTGCTGCCAGGAAACTGAATTTTGTCTCCCATACAATGAAGTTTCCCCTCCTGTCTTTATTCCTGCTTCAGACAGGCCTGGATGAATCCACTTGCAGTGTTTGTACAGAAAAACCCAGAAACACCAGATATATTAGCATTAACAAAGCTCCACCTTTTTTACAATTGAGTGTTTGTTCCTGCCCAAGAACAGTGTACATAGAGTAGATTCATTTTAATGAGACCTTTATATAATTTCTTTAATCCAATTACTGGAAATAAAATTATTAGGTTGATTTTCATGTCTGTTTGGGATAAGGATGTTCCTCTGTTTTAACCTTATTGACATTTAACAAATACAATTTTGTGAAGACATGGTGACAATCTTCATTAACGGGGTACATAAGACTTATGTAACAGGAGGGGATTAATTTAAATAGCCCTGATTTTCTCCCCTCCACTTGTCTATAAACAGGTTTGTTTTTGATTTGCTCCCCCCAATTTCTATTAATAACCCCATAGCAAACTCAAGGATAAACTTGGGGCAGTTTATTTCCAAACCCAAATGTAAGGGAGGGTAGCAGCTTTGCCTCTTCTTCCCTCCTACAGTAAAAGAGGGATGAAGGAGAGATTTACAGAGCAAAGAGGACAGGACAGAAATATTGTTTTCATGTGTCCAGAATCAAAGTCCAATGGTGTATTCTTTCACTGAGCTGGGTGCACTGAAAATTACTGTATATTCACTTTTCCAGTAGAATTGACTTCCATGATGAGAGATGCACAGAGTTGAATCAATCTCATCAGCAATGGTGCAGACTTTCCAGTAAAAATGATATAGATGGGCCCAGGTATTTGATCTGAGCAGAACCCCTTTTCCTGTGCTGCTGCTTGTGGAAGTTAAAATGGCAGACTGAGCTTTGCAGTACAGCAAGGCAATGTAACTAGTTCCACCAACCAGAGGTTCATGTCGCATGACTCCCTCCTCTTCAGTGCCTTTAACTAAGAATGTGCACTCCTGTCTGGGCTCCCAGGATGGTTAAATGTTCCAACAATTAAGAATTGAAAGGAAGTTTGTGGGGTCCCTTGTCAGGTGATTGGCCCTGAGAACTCCCCTAACTGTGGGCGGACACCCCGTGCCAGCGGTTCTGAAGCACTGAGTTGCCCTCAACTTCTATGCATCTGGCTCCTTCCAGGGCTCGGGTGATAATTGCAGTGTCTCCTAATCAGCTGTCCACACTTGTTTCAAGCAGGTGACAGACGGGCATTGACCTTCATCCACTTCTGCTGTGACCAGGCAAGTCAGACATTGAGCCAGAGGCTTCGCAGCCATTGCTGGCTTCCCCTGTGTCCAGGGTGCTATAGACTGTACACATGTGGCCATCAAGGCGCAAGCATTTGAGCCCTGGTGCCTTCCTCAACAGGAAAGGCTTTCACTCCATGAACGTGCAGATAGTGTGTCATCACAGGATGCAGATTCTACAAGTCTGTGCAAGGTACCCAGGCAGCTCCCACAACACCTACATCCTCAGACACTCCCAGGTGCCAGGGCTCTTCAGTGCTCTGGCTCGACTGGATGGATGGCTGCTGGGTGACAAGGGCTATCCCTTCAGAAGGTGACTCATGTCGCCTCTCTTTCATCCAAGAACAGAAGCTGAGCAGCAGTACAATAGGAGCCACGGCACCACAAGGGTTGTGGTGGAGAGCCATTGGACTTAAGGTGTGCTTCTGTTGCCTGCTCCCGTATCCCCCAGATTGCGTCTGTGCAAAGCACAGCATGCTACCACTATCTTGTGCTGGAAAGGGGGTTGCAGTTGACGATGAAGACCTTGACACCCTGGATGAGGCTGCACATGATGAATCCAGCAGTGGCTCAGAGGATGAGGAAGCACAGGGTGATGATGAGGGGCAGCACGCTGACCCGCTACTACACCAAGGAGGCAGGGACACTGGGAGAATTTAATTCAACAAACCACAGCTAGCTCCACACACATGGATGAGCAGGACCAGCATTGCCTGGAACTTCCACACGTGGCACTTAGGTGCTACATCTTCCATCTCATCAGCTGCAACTAAGGGCTTAGTACAGAAACATCAATGTCCATTCAAACACTCATGATATGTCTGTGAAAAAGAGAAATGTACCACAAAGGAAACACCCTCAGCCATAGTCAGAAAAGTGAACTTTGTCCAGTAAAAGTACACATACTTCTCCATTCCAATAATAAGAATTTTGTTCCCTATTCTAGGGCCAACACACAATCACCAGTGACATTCCCATGGAGTGCCTAACATTCCTTATGCTTAGGTTTGCGGGTGCTACGTCTAGGTACCGCCCCATCACTTGGAGTGGTTTGTGAGACAGCCTGCTGACTCTGCTGTCCTGTTGGCCTCAATGACATTGGCAGGTGTCCTCTGGCCCGTGGAGCCTGTGATGGCCCCGCCTGGGAGGGAGTGGCCATTTCCAGAACTGGCACCTCCCCACTTGTCGCAGCCTCAACGGAAGCAGCATTGACTGGCAGACGGGAGGAGGAGCTGCTGCCATCATCCGGAGCACCCTGAGAGGAGCTCAGTGACAACAGGCAGCTGCTGCACTGACATGAGGTCCCTTTTGACCTTGCTGCTCACCACAGATGCATGGGCACTGAGCACTGACGCTTGGTGCCCACAACATCTCCCACACTGGGAAAGACCACCCATGGCCAGTACCACTGAGGGCTTGCAGGTCAGAGCGTATCCTAATCATAAATTGTTCCATTCGACTTTAAGCCCCTCCGAGTTGCCAATCTCTCATTGGAGGAAGCCTGAAGCTCTGCCCTGATGGTCAAACCTTCACGTTCACTCTGCCTGGACTCCTCTGTTGTGGAGAGCAACTGGGGCATTCGCTCGTGCAACCCTGCCAGATGTAAACGCCCTTCCTGCTGCTTGTCCTGCAGCTGCTGCTTTGGTGACAACTCCAGACGCACGTCATCAGTGCCGGACTCAGCATGTGCCTCATCCCCTGCAGCCCTCTGGCTGCTGGAGCCATCGGCACTCTCTGTCCCTACCATCTCCTCCAGTGATTGAAGTGCCCTCTCCATTCTACCATCGCCTAGTGTCCTGGATCAAAGTCCCCACTGAGGTGTGTGGTCTGAGCTGGTGCCTGGCTGGCTGAAATGATGTGCCGCAAGATGCACATGTTGCCCCTCAGGTGTGGAGGGGGGGCTGCGGTGTCGGTGTGGGTCGCTCTGGTGGTGATGCTGAAATT
This sequence comes from Isurus oxyrinchus, assembly GCA_026770705.1. Taxonomy (NCBI): domain Eukaryota; kingdom Metazoa; phylum Chordata; class Chondrichthyes; order Lamniformes; family Lamnidae; genus Isurus; species Isurus oxyrinchus. The sequence continues at coordinate 46,038,657 of JANJGN010000023.1, forward strand.
AACAACAAGGACAGTGCATCAGTTAGCGTTCATTCACTTCAATCTTTCATCCCTTCTCTTCCCCCACCCCCCCCCCCCACCCCACCAGCCTCAAGTCGCGCACCCTTCTTGACCCTAAGGAGACGAACTTTGGGGTGAGAGTCAAGAGGAGCCCCAAACATTAAACACATGCAGACATGGGCACCAAGACCCGTGTGCTTGTCAAAAGTGATGGATGCTGAATGTGTCCAAGGTGGCCGTTGGGGTAAAGGGGTTGGGACCAATCCCTACTGTGGACAGGAGCTGCTGGAGGCCTCAGATGGGCCACTGTGGTTGGGGTGTGGCGTGCACTTGCAGAGTATATGAGCAAGCAGTCCCAATAGATCCTCTTCTGTTTTGCAGGCAAAAAGTCACCATGATTCCCGGAAGCGCCAGAGGACTAGAGATAGGTGCGCCTCTCCTCCAGTGCCTCACACCCTTAAAGCAGGCCATGGAGCTGGGCAGGAGGCTAGGGCAACCAGGGGTGTTGAGGCTGGGATCCACAGTCCCATCCACTCTCTGCCCACTATCCAAACCACTGATGGTTGTTGCAATTGTTAATGCTGCAACTGTGCTCATTCACTGACTGAGACACTCTGACACATGGGCCATACACATGTCCCTCGTTCCCTTGAGGGTTTGTGTATCCAAAGTCACCTTATCCCATTTGTGACCACAATCACCATGGTCTAACATGCCATTAGATCGCTGCTGCACAGCCAAGAGTTATTGCTTCTTAGGTGTTTGGGACCTCCACCTTTCAGCCAGTGCGCCCCACATTATTTTGTCCAAAAGGTCCTCAGCACCTCAGCTGTGACCCTCATGGCACTCAACTTAGATAAATACCACATTACTCATCCGTGAGCCGAATGGGACTGTTAACATCTGCCCACCCGGTCTATGCCCCTCCTTACGGAATGAAGTTCAAAAATGTGACCTCTCGATCTCCTGTGATCCACGGCAAAGGAGGTGCAAGTAGGTGCGGTGCAGATGCCACTTGGCCAAAAAACCTTGAGGCTCCCCTTGCACCATCTCCACCATCAATAAGACACGTGTTGGAGTTCTGAGTATGTGTCTAGCTGCCTCCCCTGCAGGTTGCCCCCAGACTATTCAAATGTCACAAACACACCAACATATGTTGCAGGGAGAACACATCTCCTCCACCATTATGGCTGATGTAAGCATGGTCAGTACCCATTTGCCCACCCAGCGTGTGCCAGATGCCCTCTGCAGTAATGACAGCAAGACATGGTGGGGGCTCAAATGCTAATCCTGCCTTCTGGGTCAAATGGCCAAGACCGACATGGTACTCACCCATCCAGAGTGCAGCAAATCATTGAGTCTTTATCTGCACTGGGCGCCAGTGTGCTGCACATCATGGGCACTGACAGTATTGCCAACATCCTCCCATGCCTGGCTGGTGACATGGGGGGCCCTCTTCCTCCTATCCTCTGGATAGAGCATATGCCGACTGATAGACACCTCTTCGAGGAGGACAGCAAGGTATGGATCTGAAAGTCAGGGGGCAAACTGCCCCCCCACAACTGGCCTCTCCTGTAGCCTGACCCACCCCCATGCTGATGTCCTCTCTCCATGACTGGACATGGTGCACTGCCTCGAGCAGGCTGTCTGGCCACTCTTTATACAGACTGTCAGCTCCCCATTGGGTCCGGCAGTCTGAGCACACCCGCCCCGTGACGATTTTCCAGTTCTCCACAGGAGTCTCTAACCTGCTGGGTTCGCCTTAATTAGCCCGCCCATGCAAAATAGCAGCAGGCCTGTTTTGGCAGTGGCAATTGGCTGCCCAGTCAGTCAGGCCTACCCATTAAGGGCAGAATTCTGCCCATGATGTTCCTAAGTGATCAGACCTTCCCAGGAGTCGCGAAGTCAATGCTGTTTGACTGTTAAAAGCTGTCACAACATTTCATTAGACACTCACCTTCTGACATTTTGGGTATTATCTCTCTCCCCAACGGGGGTTTTATCAGAGGGACTGAACTTCTGGAGATTCTCTCTATCCGGTAGAGGCATGTGCAGGTTCTGGACAATGATGTCTGGATGAAGATGTTGAGCATTGATCTTCCCCTTCACCCCCATCCCAATCACAGGAGTGGTACTACCCATGAGGATGTTAACAGCTAGGAGCCTGTGAGATGCATCTGACCAACTTACTGGCAGCTTCCAAGTGAAGCCTTGTCAGGGCTTCTCAAATCTTTCAGGAAGTTGTCCATCACTTGCCTAAATTTGCCTTTCAGTAAGGGTGGGAACCAAATAAGTGTTTTGGGGTCTACATAGGTCAGCCTGTTCCTGTTGCCTTTCCATTCTCTACTCTGGCTTCTTCCAGCCAGGGGAGGGACTTTCATCCCACACACCCTGTTTATCCTGGAGCAGGATTTTGCATCCCACAGGTGGGCACATGCCAGACCTGATTTGGGTGAGCAGCCTGATGTTATCTCACACTCCATGCAATATTTCAGTCAGTAGCTGCTGAACTGTATTGGCCACTTAAGGCCATTAAAAAGCCAACGGACAGTGATTTCTTTGTCATTACCTGTGCAGTTTCTCACATTGCACGAGCAAAACAAACAGGCGGCCAGCTGATATTTTCCAAACCTCATCCACAGGTGGGATAAAGGGGTGAGCAGCATTCCCAGTGTCAGGAGTGGAGAGAGTTTGGTATAGAGTTTGCTGCTGGTGACTTATTGGTACTTGGCAGAAGCATCTCTGTTCAGGGCTTCATTCTTAACATTTTCAGGCTTCATTTCAGGACAGCTTGGTGCCTCCAAGGCCCCCGGGGGATTCATAGTATGGACGTTTCCACCTATCAGAGCCTTCTGTTACCCTAGTAATGGGGATTGTGCTCTCTGGTGGTACCTCCTGAGGAAGAGGAGCACTTAGTCCAAGGCAGAAGAGCCACAGAAGACTCCACTATCCTGTTGCCAAGGTTTACAGGCAGCAATGTAGCTACCTCAACATGTTCCAGGTGCAATGCTGAAGGAGGCTGTGCCTCTAGAGGGAGACCATGACCTCAGTTTGCCCGATGATTGGGCCTGTGATCAGCTCAGACTGTGGATGGACACTCCCATGCCAGTGTCTCTGAAGATCAGTGGCCCTCAACATCTATGCCTCTGGCTCTTTCCAGCGCTCAGTGGGAGACTCCACACAGATCACCCAATCAGCTGTCCACCGTTGTCAAGCTGGTGACTGATACTCTGCTCAGGCAGGCATTGACTTTCCTTCATTTCCATACAGATGAGGCCAGCCAGGCTGAATGAGCCAGAGGCTTTGCAATGATGGCTGTGCTTCCCCCATGTCCAGGGTGCTATAGACTGTACACATGTGGCCATCAAGGTGCCAGGAGGTGAGCCCGGTGCCTACATCAACATGAAGGGCTCCCACACCATGAACGTGCAGATAGTGTGTGTGATAACAGGATGCTGATTCTGTAAGTCTGTGCAAGGTACCCTAGTAGCTCCCATGACACTTTTTTATATCTTGAGGCTCTTCAGTGCTCCAGCCCAACCAGATGGATGGCTGCAGAGTGACCAGGACTATCTGTTTGAAGAGGTGGCTCATGACACCGTGCCGCTGTCCTAAAAACCGAGGCTGAGAAACCTTACAAAAGGAGTCAAGCCCCCATAAGGGTGGTGGGAGAGAGGACCATAGGTCTTAAGGTGTGCTTCCGATGCCTGGACTGTCCATGGGGTGCACTAGAGTGGGTGTCACTGGTGAGCCCAGCATGCAACCACAATCTGGCACTGGCAGGGGTAGGGGCCCACTCACTGGAGGAAGAGGATCTTGATGCAGCTGCTGAGGCCACAGATGAGTACAGTAGTGAGTCAGAAGAGGAGCATCATGAGGAGAATGCTTAGGGTGTGGAGGCAGACATTTGGTAAACTCCAGGGAGGCAGGGACACCTTGATCCAATGCTTGGTTCAGCTCGGCTGCCAAAGATCAGCTGCAACTGTAAACCAGGGCTGCTGCCTCCATCCCAGATATCTGAAATGTCCTTTTAATTTGTACCCAAAGTTCACTCAGTGCCTGTGCAATAAAGTTCAGAGCCACTCACGTCCAGCATTACATACTGGTGTACCCTGGACCAAAAGTAAAAGTGGAGCATGCTCAAGACATGATGACAAAATTTATCTCGTTATGACTATCAAAAAAAATTAAAACCTTCTGGTTTTCATTCCCAGACCAATAAAGATAAACCAAACAAATGAATAATGACTTGTGACCTGTCCCTCTTATGCTCATGGTGCCACTCCTTCTGGCTGGCACTGACATTGGAGACAGCCTGCTGACTGTCCTGTTGGCTTTGACAACCTTGGTGGCCATCCTCTGGCCAGTGGAGCTTGTGCTGGGAGTGGCCAGTGCCATGGCTGGCATCTCCCCAGTCATCACAGCCTCATCAGATGCCAGTCATTGGCAGAGGAGCTGCTGCTGTCATCGTGTGCCCTCAGATGAAGAGATGACAAGCAATGTGATGGCTCTGGGCCTCCCTGCTCATGCTGTATGGATGGATACACACCTAGGTAGTATTCTGGGTGCCTCGTCCATTTCCCACACTGGCATTGACCACCTGAGGTCATTGCCTGAGAGAGCTTGCAGGTTCAAGAACAACACCAGCCTGGCCTCCATGAGTATCTCAGTGGAGGAGGCAGTGTGCTCGGCCATGAGGATTAACAGTGTTCATGCTCCTCATGGACTCGTCTACAAGAGACCCTTCTGGATCGCCGACTCGAGAATTCTGCCCATGGTTTCCTGATTTGTCTTCCTCCCTCCTTTCTTGAACAGGTTATTTTGCAACTTTATAACCCACTGGAACAATTCCACAATCTAGGGACAGAATTTTCAGGGGGATGTGAGGGGCCGGGCCCCGCATGTCAGTGTTTAAAATGGCGCGAGCTGATGTTGGGCGAGCGTCCCAACGTCACCGCGCACCATAGCGATATTTAGCTCGGCGGGTGCACTAAGTGTGACGTGCGCCCGCTATTAATTAAAGGGCTTGTTAAGGCCCTTACCTCAGCAATTGATGCTGATTTTGAGGTGCCCGTGTGATCTACAGCTTGTTCAACGGGCAGGCGGCTTCTTAACAAAACTCCTCCACATACGGGATATGTGGGCTCAGTGGGGGTCTCTGTTTTGTGTTAGCTTGAATCTATGTCCCCTGGTTCTTGAATTCTCCACCAAGGGAAACAATTTTATCCTGTCCACTATCTATTCCCCTCATAATTTTGTATACTTCAGTCGAGTCACCTCTCAGCTGCCTTTGTTCTCAGGAAAATAACCCCAACCTATCCAATGCCTCATCGTAGTTACACTTTCCTAACCTTGGCAACATTCTTGTAAACCTCCTCTGCACACTCTCCAGAGCTATTATGTCCTTCCTGTAATGTGACCAGAACTGTGCACGATACTCCAGTTGTGTCCTAACTAGTGTGTTATACAATTCCAAAATCAGATCTTTACTTTTATATTCTATACCTCCGCCAATGAAGGAGAGCATTCCATATGCCTTCTTTACAACCTTGTCTACTGCAACTGCATTCAGGGACCTGTGTACTTGTACGTAATGATCTCACTTCATCCACCCCTCTTAGTATAATCCCATTTATTGTGTAATCCCTGTAACTGTTTGAGCTCCCTGAAATGTATGACCTCAAACTTCTCTATGATAAAATCCATCTGCCACTTTACTGTGCACTCCATCCCATATATCGTTTTGGAGATTATGGCTATCCTCTACACTATCCACTACTTGGCCAATTTGTGTCATCTGCAAATTTCCCAATCGTGCCCCCCACGTTCACGTCCAAATCGTTAATATATAACACAAACAGCAAGGGTCCCAACACTGATCCCTGTGGAACACCACTGGAGACAACTTTCCATTCACAAGAGCAGCCATCGACCATTACCCTTTGTTTCCTGTTACAAAGCCAACCTTTTATCCAGTTTGCCACATTACCCTGAATCCCATGGGCTTTTAACTAGCCAATCTGCCATGTGGGACCTTGTCAAATGCCTTGCTAAAATCCATGTACACATCCACTGCACTAGCTTCAACCCTTCTTGTCACTTCCTCAAAAGAATTCAATCAAATTTGAGGCAAGACCTTCCTCTAACAAATCCATGCTGACCATCCCTGACTAGTCCATGCCTTTCCACATGACAGTTAATCCTATCTCTCAGGATTGATTCTACTAATTTGCTTACCACCGATGTAAGACTAACTGGCCTATAATTGTTTGGCATTTCCTTTGATCCCTTTTTAAACCATGGAACTACGTTTGCATTTCTCCAGTCCTCTGGTACCTCCCTTGTATCTAGTGAAGATGATTGGAAAATCATCCTCCGAACATCTGCTATCTCCTCCCTGACTTCCTTCAGCAGCCTCAGAAACAATCCTTCCAGCCCTGGTGACTTATCAACTTTCAAGGATTTCAACCCTTCGAGTACTTCCTCTCTCTTTGACTAACCCGTCCAATATCTCGCAGTGTTCCTCCTGGACTACTATATCTACATCCTCCCTTTCCTTTGTAAACACGGAGACAAAATATTCATTCAAAACCCTTCCTACAGCCTCTGCATCTACACACAAGTTTCCATCTTCATCTCTGATAGGTCCCACTTTTTCCTTAACTAACCTTTTGGCATTAATGTATTGGTAAAACATCTTTGGGTTATCTTTAACTTTACTTGCTAATCTTTTTTCATGCCCTCTTTGATTTCCTTATTTCCTCTTTTACTTCCTCCCTGTGCTTCCTATATTTGTCTAGGCTACCTGCAGTGCTTAGTTCTTTGTGCCTATCGTACACTTTCTTTTTCTGTTTGATCTTCCCCTGTATTCCTCTAGACAACCAGGGGGTTTAGATTTGACAGGACCACTCTTATTTTTGTTGGGGACATGTTTACTTTGTAAAATTAGAATCTTGCTTTTTAGTGCTTCCCACTGGTTTTCCACTGCTTTATCCCCCAGCAGTGTTGTCCAGTCCACCTCAGCCAATCCCTTCTCATTTCGGCAAAATTTGCCTTACCCCGGTTGAATACTTTTAATCCTACCTTCTCTCTGTCCTTTTCCATGGTAATGCTAAATCTAACTGAATTGTGACACTGTCCCCGATATGGGCGCCATCTGTCACTTCACCCACTTGCCCTTCTTCGTTCCCCAAGACTAGGTCTAGAATTGCATCGCCTCTCGTTGGGTTTGTCACTAATTGTTTGAAAAGATTTCCCTGGACACACTGCTTGAATTTTTCTCCCTCAGTGCCCCTTATATTGTTTGAATCCCAGTTGAAGTCTCCTCCTATTATTGCCCCCTTGTTCTTACAAGCAGAAATTTGCCTACATATTTGTTCTTCTATCTCACTCTTTATTTGGGGATCTATATAGTATACTCCCAGTAGTGTGACAGCCCTTTTATTTCTAAGCTCAATCCACAAAGCCTCGTTTGTTGACCCATTTATTATATCATCCCTTCCCACAACTGGAGTTGATTCTTTAACCATTGGTGCTACCCACCCCTGCACCCCCTCTTTTAATCTCCTCCTCTATCGTGTCTGAAGACCCTATAACCAGGGATATGAAGCTGCCAGTTTTGTTCTTCCTTTAGCCAGGTCTGTTATAGCAATGACATCCTGCTGCTATGTGTCTACCTGTGCCCTTAACTCATCTACCTTGTTAGTAATACTCCTTGCATTGAAGTATAAACAGTTTAACCCTGTCAATTTCCCTTGCTGGACACTTGGTAAACTTTGCTTCTCCTGTAACTCCATGTCTATCACAACATCTCTGGCTAATGTTCTGCCTCTATTTTTCTGATCTGAATCTGACCTATCTGATTCTACTCCTGGGATCCCATCCCCCTGCCACACTAGTTTAAATACTTCCCAACAGAACTAGCAAAAGACTCCACAAGGACACTGGACCCAGCTCTGCTGTGCAGCCTGTTTTATACAGGTCCCACCTTCCCCCAGAACTGGTCCCAGTGCCTCAAGAATCTGAATCTCTCCCAGCTACACAATCTCTCCAGCCACATGTTCATTTGGTCTATCCTCTTATTCCTGCTCTCGCTAGCACGTGGAACTGTGTAATCCTGAGATTACTACATTTGAGGTCCTGCATTTTAATTTATCTCTTAATTTATCTCCTAACTTCCTGTGCTGAGCATGCAGGTCCTCATCCCATAGTTTACCTATGTTGTTGGTATCAATGTGTACCACAACCACTGGCTGTTTACCTTCCCTCCCCAGAATGTCCTGCAGCCGCTCTGTGACATCCTGGACCCTGGCACCAGGGAGGCAACAAACCATCCTTGATTCACATTTGTGGCCACAGAATCATCTCTGTGCCCATTTCTATTGAATTCCCTATCACTATAGCCCTGCCACTTGTTTACCTCCTGCCCCTCTGAGCAGCAGAGACACCCACGGTGCTGTGAACTTGGCTGTTGCTGCTTTCCCCCGAGAGGCCATCCCCCCCCAAACAGTATCCAAAGTGGTACATCTGTTAGAGGGAGGATGACCATAGGGGACTCCTGTAATACCTTCGAGTCTTTTACTGTCCCTGATGGTCATCCATTCCCTTTCTGCCTGTGTAAACTTCACCTGCAGTGTGCTCACCTCACCAAATGTGCTATCCATGACTTGCTCAGCATCGCAGATGCTCCAGTGAGTCCACCCGCAGCACCAGCTCTGAAATCCAGTAAGCAAGAAGCTGCATTTGAACACAGCTTCTGCACACATGGTCACCAGGGATACTGGAAGCGTCCCTCATTTCCCACATCCTGCAGGAGGAGCATTTCATGGGTCTGAGTTCTCCTGCCATGATGTCCCTCTTGATTTAAGCTAGTTATTCCCTTAAATATACTTGCTCAGGGCCTTTCTCTAGGAACCTTTGTTTCTTGACTAATTATACTTGTACAGTACTACTCTACACTTTTATTTAGTTCCAACCTCAGTATTACGCAATGAATTATTTGAATAGATTGGGGAAAAAAAAAAACTGCCTCTCCCCCTCTCTCTCCCTTTTTTTGTTTTGAGGACGGAGGGATTGAAACATGACAGAAATGTAATGTTTGGGGCTAGTCCGTTCTTTGACAGTGGGTCCTCCTCGATCCCCTTCTGAGTTGCGGTGACTGTGCTGACTTCTCCCAGAATGCTTCTCAGTCACTCCTCACTACCTCCCTCTTTTTGGATTTATTGCAGAAAGTGTTTTAAACTTGGCTGTGTGATCTGTAGCAATTCAGAACCAATTCCAGCAGCTTTATCTGTACTTTGGAAGCTTCAGCTCAGCAGTCTGCAGACGGTAATCTTTCTCGGACCTGCTGCTTTCCAGAGGCCTCCATTTAGCCTGGGGATATGTTTCTGATCTCTCCACTGGAGGCAGCTCCTCGGAGGAAGGGAGGGCTAGAATAAGGAGGAGGCCAGGAGTGGACAATCAGCCTCCAGTGGAGCCACCTTTGGGAGTATAGGGACAAGGGGTGCAAGGTCAAGAGGTAGTCCAAGCTGGAAGGGGCCACAGAAAACGCTGCTATCCTGCTGCAAGGGTTTACAGGCAGAGAAGCAGCTACCTCAATGAGTGAGGTGCAGTGCCGAAGAAGGCTCCATCTGTAAAGGGAAACGGTCAACTACACCTGGCAGATTATTTTTCCCTGAGATCTCCCCCTAACTGTGTGGGTGGACACCCCATCCAGTGGCTCTGAAGCTCACAGTTGCCCTCCGCTTCTATACCTCCAGCTCCTTCCAGGGCTTAGTGGGTGATCTTTGCTGTGTCTCCCAATCAGCTGCCCACTCTTGTCAAGCAGGTTACAGACGCTCTGTTCAGACGTGCATTGACCTCCATCATATGGTGCAACAAAATTAATCAATGTTGTTCCAATATTTAAAAAAAAATAAAAATTCCCATTCTCGGGGCAACAGAAAATCATCAGTGACAAACCCGTGGAGCGGCTAACATTCCTTATGCTTATGTTTATGGGTGCTCGGAGTGGTTTGTGAGACAGCCTGTTGGCCTCTGACCTTGGCGGGCGTCCTCTGGCCCATGGAGCCTGTGCTGGCCCCGCCTGGGAGGGAGTGGCCAGTTCCAGAACTGGCAGCTCCCCAGTTGTTGCAGTCTCAATGGATGCAACGGTCACTGGCAGAGGGGCAGAGGAGCTGCTGCCTTCGTCCAGAGCGCCCTGAGAGGAGCTCGCAGACACAAGGCAGCTGCTGTACTGAGGTCACATTGGACCTCCCTCCTCACCACAGATGGATGGGCACTGAGCTGGGACACTTGGTGCCCAGAAGATCTCCCACATTGTGAATGACTACCTGTGGCCAGTAGCATTGAGAGAGCTTGCAGGTCTGAGCATAACCTCAGCAGAAGCTGATTATTCTGTTGGAAGCCCCTCCATGAGAGTTGCCAATCTCTCAAGGGAGGAAGGCTGAACCTCTGTCCTGAGGTTCATGCCATCACTGTCACTCTGCCTGGATTCCTCCACCACAGAGACCAACTGAAACACACCCTCATGCAACCCTACCAGATGCTCCTGTGTGCATGGCTGCTTTTCCTGCAGTTGCTGCATGGCAGACATCTCCAGAGGCACATCACAGCCAGACTCAGCATATGCCTGGTCTCCTGCAGTCCTTAGGCTGCTGGTGCCATCAGCACTCTGTGCCATCTCCTCCAGCGATTGTCAAGTGCCCTCTCCACTGTGCCCTGGGACACTAGCCGATGTTATAACTCCCACTGATTGTGGTAGTTGCTGTGCTGGTGCCTGCCTCTCTGAAATGGTGTGACGTTAGTGCCAATTGACAGCCCTCGGGTGCAGAAGGGGGGCTCTGGACATCCTCATTGTGGTCGTGCTCTGGTGATACTGAAACTAACAACAAGGACACTATCAGGTGGCATGCACACAGTGAAACACACTGCAAAACTTTCCCCCAACCACCACCCCCCCCCCCCCCCCACCCCCCCAACCCTCAGGCTCATAATGCACTCAACCTTCAAGAACCTAAGGGGATGAACATTGGTGGGGTGGTAAATAGTAAAGAGGAGGCCCAAACATTACAGGTGGATACATTACAGACAGGCTGGTCAGATGGACTAAGGAATGCTGCATGGAATGTTACGTGTACAAGTGTTTGGTTAAGCAATTGGGCAAGGCAATCAAGGTACAGGAATATAGGAGAAATGGTAGGACCATGGAAAGTAAGGATGATTACTGGGAACTTGCTGGGCATGTCAACAGGGCCGTGAAGGTAGCAGAATAGAAATAGTGTTTAACAAGGTAATAACCAGACTTGTCTTTATCAGCCGAGGAATAGAATGTAGGAAAAGGGAGGTCATGTTACAAGTGCAGAAAACACTGTCGAGGCCACAGCTACACTTCTGTGTTCAGTTGTGACCTACACTTCATGGAGGGATGGGATTGGAGTGGGGAGAGTGCAGAGGTTCCTGACCAGGATGCATGCTGTCCTGGAGAGTTGGAGTTATGAGGAAACATTACAAACATTTGCCTCATTGCTCCCCTGCAACAGGAGGTTTACAGGTCACATTATTGACCTTCATGCTGTTATGAGGGGCAGAGAGCAGGTGGACGGAAGACAACATTTCCCCTTGGCAGAGGGATGACTAATGTGGTGGCGTTTATTTAAGGAAAGGGGCATGAGGTTGACAGGTAAGGTAATGAGGAACTCTTGGACAGAGTTGTGTTGGACACAGAAGGGTTTGTGCTTCCACCCTATCAGCCACTAAGATCCAATAAGTATTTGGATGTGCAGCAGCGATGCGATGGTACGTTAGGCCATGGGGATAGTGTCAGAAACGGGATAAGGCAACTTTGGAAGGTGCTAGAGACATGCATCCTCAAGGGGCTGAGGGACCTTTGTGTATGACCCGCACGTCTGACTGTATCAGTCTGTGAATGAGCAGTGTTGCTGCATTAACAATTGCAGCAACCATCAGTGCTTTGGATGGTGGGGAGACAGAGTGGATGGGACTGTGGGACTCAAATACCTGCCCGCTGCACCCCAGCCTCACTGACACCTGCTGACCTGGGAGTAGGGCAGGTTTCCAACTCCAGGGCCTGCTCTTCAAAACGGCTGAAAAAGAGAAGCATAAGCTGGTCAAGAGTGCGTGAACACTTGTATGTGTGTATTTTTCTCCTGCAGAACAGAACACCATTTATTGGGTCTGATCACTCATGTACTCTGCACGTACACACTGCACCCCAACCACTGGCCCATCTGAGGCCTCCAGTGCCTCCTGTCCACACTACTGGTGATCGGTCACAAAAAGATAGTACGACTGTTCCCACCCCACCCCAACCCTCACCTTGGGCACATTCTGCACCCATCACTTTGAATAACACACAGGTCTTAGCTCCCATGGCCAGGAGGCACAACTATTTGTGGCGCTGAGGGCACCAGATGGCTCTTGGCCACGACACCCCCTCCATCTCATCACTCAATAAGACGTGTGTTGGAGTTCTCAGTATGTGTCTAGCTGTCTCCCCTGCAGGTTGCCCCCAAACTAAAGTGTGACGAAGACCAGCACATTGGGGAGAATCCATCGTGTGCCAAATGCACAACATAAGTCAGTGCATTCATGACACTAAGACATGGATGGTGGGGGTGGGGGTTACTCAAAGGCTAAAGCTACCTGCTGGGTTTAATGGCCAAGGCCAACATGGTACTCACTCTTCCAGAGCACAACAAATTGCTGAAGCGCTTGCAACATTGGATCCACATTCGGCGCACAACATCCCTGGAACTGAACACCTCGCTCACTGCCTCCCAAGCACGCATCATCTTGTGGGAACCCCCTCCTCACAACCTGGGGAAACAGGGCCACTCACCATGGTGCCACATCGAGGGACAGCAAGGCAAGCATCAGAGAAGCGAGGGCACATTGGCCCTCCCAGTGGCCCACACTCTGCAGCCTGGCCTGCTCTTGGCCCCCTGCGGTACCACCTATAGCTGGCCATGGTGATCAGCCTAAAGGAGGCTGCCTGGCCTTTTTTATACAGACGGCCAGATCCCCATTGGGACCTGGTGGTCTGTGCGTGCCCGCTGCAATTTTAAATGTCCCACTCTCCACAGGAGTGGGAAATGTGCTGGGCGGGGCCTTAATTGACCCACCCACACAAAATGGCAGTGCGGCCCCAATGGCAATCGGGTCTGTGTCCTCCAGCGATTAGGTCAGCTCCACCTGGCAAACAGTAAATTCAACCTAATATTCTAGATGTGGTCTCACCAAGGCCCTGTATAATTGCAGCAAGACACCCCTGCTCCTGTACTCGAATCCTCTGGCTATAAAGGCCAACATACCATTTGCCTTCTTTACCGCCTGCTGCACCTGCATGCTTATCTTCAGCGACTGGTGTACAAGGACACCCAGGTCTCATTGCACATTCCCCTCTCTTGATTTATAGCCATTCAGATAATAATCTGCCTTCCTGTTTTTGCTACCAATGTGAATAACCTCACATTTATCCACTTTATACTGCATCTGCCATGCATTTGCCCATTCATTCAGCTTGTCCAAATCACACTGAAGCATCTCTGCATTTTCCTCACAGCTCACCCTCCCTCCCAGCCTTGTGTCATCTGCAAATCTGAAGATATTACATTTAATTCCCTCATCTGAATCATTAATATATATTGTGAATAACTGGGATCCCAGCACTGATCCCTGTCGTACCCCACTAGTCACTGCCTGCCATTCAGGGGAAAGAGACCCAATATTCCTACTGTTTCCTGTCTGCCAAGCAGTTTTCTATCCATCTCAATACGCGAACCCCAATCCCATGCACTTTAATTTTCCACGCCAATCTCTTATGTGGGACTTTGTCAAAAGCCTTCTGAAAGTCCAAATAAACCACATCCACTGGCTTCTCATCAACTCTACTAGTTACATCCTCGCAAAATTCCAGTAGATTTGTCCAGCAGGATTTCCTTTAATAAATCCACACTGACTCTGTCCAATTCTGTTACTGTTTTCCAAGTGCTCAGCCGTTGAAGCTTTTATAATGGACTCTAGAATTCTCCCAACCTACTGACGTCAGGCAGTCTGGTCTATAATTCCCTGGTTTCTCTCTGCCTCCCTTTTTATTTAGTGGGGTTACATTAGCTACCCTCCAATCTGTAGGAACTGTTCCAGAGTCTATAGAATCTCGGAGGATGACCACCAATGCATCCACTATTTCTAGGGCCAGTTAAGTAATCTGGGAATGTAGATGATCAGGCCCTGGGGATTTATCTGCCTTCAATCCCATCAATTTCTCCAACACCATTTCCCTATTAATACTGATTTCTTTCAGTTACTCCCTCTCTCCTAAACCCTGTGTTCCCTAACATTTCTGGTATGTTATTAGTATCCTCCTTTGTCAAGACAACCAAAGTATGTATGTAGTTGGTCAACCATTTTTTTTTTTTTTTTTTGTTCCCTGTTATAAATTTCCCTGTTTCTGACTAAGAGACCTAAATTTGTCTTCACCAATCTTTTTCTCTTTGCATACCTATAGAAACCTTTTACAGTTTTTATGTTCCCCACGATCTTACACCTGTCCTCTCTCTTCTCCTCTGTCAATCCCTTGGTCCTCCTTTGCTGAACTCTAAACTGCTCCCAATCCTCAGATCTGTTGTATTTTTTGGCCAACTTGTTTGCCTCTTCCTTGGATCTAATACTATCTCTACTTTCCCTTGTAAGCCATGGTTTGGCCACCTTCCCTGTTTTACTTTTGTGCCAGACAGGAATAAACAATAGTTGCAGTTCCCCCATGTGCTCCTTTGAATGATTGATTGTTTGCCATTGCCTATCCACCGTCATCCCTATTAAGTAACGTTTCCCAATCCATCATAGGCAACTCGCTCCTCATACCATCGTAGTTTATTAAGATTCAGGACCCTAGTCACAGAATCAGCTACGTCACTCTCCATCTTGATGAAGAATTCTATTATTATAATGGTCACTCATCCCCAAGGGACCCCGCAACTAGATTGTCAATTATTCCTTTCTCATTACACAATGCCCAGTCTAGGATGGTCTGTTCTCCTCACAGTTGGTCCAAAACAACCATCCTGTATACACTCCAGGAATTCCTCCTCCTACGGTATTGTTACTAATTTGATTTTCCCAATCTATATGCAGATTAAAGTCACTGATAATTACAGATGTTCCTTTATTGCATGTGTCTCTAATTTCCTGCTCAATGCCATTCCTAACATCACCACTACACTTTGGGGTCTATACATAACCCCCACTAATGTTTGCTCCTGTTTCTCCGCTCTACCCATACAGATTCCACATTGTCAGAAAATACCTTTTCCTCACTAGTGTGCTAATTTCTTCTTTAACCAGCAATGCAACTCCACCGCCTTTTCTTTTGTCTGTCCTTCCTAAATACTGAATACCCCTGGATGTTCAGTTCCCATCCCTGGTCACCTTGCAGCCATGTCTCTGTAATCCTGACTATATCATACCTATTTACATCGATTTGCACGGTTAATTCATCCACTTTATTGTGAATACTCCTTAGGTTAAGACACAGCCTTAAGGCTTGTCTTTTTAACGTTACTTGTCCTGTTCCCACTATATCTCACTGAGGCCGTGTTTGATTTTTGCCCTTGAGTTCTGACTATCAATTTTCTTATTCCCCTTTCTGCCTTTTGTTCTTGTCCTTGATTCCCCCTCCTCTGACTCCTTTACATTATTTCCCATCCCCCTGCCATTTTATTTTAAACCCTCCCCAAACACACTCAAATATTCCCCCTAGGACATCAGTCCCGGTCCTGCCCAGGTGTAATGTGTCCAGTTTGTACTGGTCCCAAGGAATCACCCTCTCGTCATCTCTTCAGCCACGTATTCATCTGATATATTCTGCTATTTCTACTGACTAGCGTGTGGCACTGGTAGTAATCCTGAGATCACTACCTTTTGAGGTCCTACTCTTCAAATTACTTCCTAACTCCCTATATTCTGCTCCCTACACTTCTATATGACCTCATCCCTTTTTTAAACCTGTCACTTGTACCAATGTGTACCATGACCACTGGCTGTTCACCCTCCCCCTTCAATGTCCTGTAGTCCTGAGACATCCTTGACCCTAGCACCAGGGAGGCAACATACCATCCTGGATCTCATATGCAGCCACAAACACCTATCTATTCCCCTTACAATGGAATCCCCTATAACTATTGCATTCCCACACTTTTTACTCCTCCCCCGTGCAGCAAAACCAAATGCGGTGCAACAAATTTGGCTGTTGCTGATTTCCCCTGAGGCCATTTTCCTCAACAGTATCCAAAGCAGTATGTCTGTTTTGCAGGGGAATAAGTGCAGGAATGTCCTGCACTGTCTGCCTCGTCCTCTCGCTCTGCTTGGGTGGTCACCCACTCCCTTCCTGCCTGTGGACTTTTCACCTGCAGTGTGTCCACCTCTCTATGTGCTATCCATGATACACTCTGCCTCGTGGATGCTGCACAGTGTCCCCAGCCATCGCTCCAGCTCTGAAACCTGAGCTTCGAGGAAATGCAGTTGGGGAGACTTCCTGCACACAAGCTGGCCCCGGGCACTGGAAATGTACCCAGCTTCCCACATAAAACAGGAGCAGCACACCATGGCTTTGAGCTCTCCCGCCTTGACTTACACCTTTTTAAATTAAACCTTTTGGAAGATACTTAATATCAAATAACATCAATTACTTAAGGGATCTTGTTCCCTGCTCCTTGTTACAGAATATAGCTCTTACAAACAATGAACAATGAAATAAGACCTTTAAACTATATAAGCAATAAAAGTAGTAAATACTTACCTGACCACGGTACTCAAAGGATCACCTCGTTCCCTCTTCACTGAAATCCCTCTGTCACCAAACTCCAACTTCCCTCTGTCACCAAACTCCAACTTAAGTACTCTACAGCCCAAAACAGCACTCCAGTGCAGGCACCCAACATACACTGGCTCCACAAGACAGCAAAAGGGGCAGGTATCTTGGAAGTCCATGAAACGACACATCCTGCGGTTGTATGGGACTGCTGCATGTAACAACCTCCACCCCAGGGGCCTGATGGAAAGTGGGAGGGCACCTGCAGATCACTCAACATGAGCACGTCATCGGCGTAAGCCGAAAGGACCACCCCGATGCCCGGCCCGCACAGAACCAATCCCAACAACCTCTTCGGCAAGAGGCGCAGGAAAGGCTCCACGCAAATCGAATATAATTGGCCAGACAGGGGGCAGCCCTGATGTACCCCTCTCCCAAAGCGAAGGGGCGCCGTCAGGGACCCGTTAACCTTCACTAGACACTCCGCGGCGGTGTACAGAAGTCGGATCCGGGCGACAAAATGCGTCCCGAACCCGAACGCTTGCAGAGTTCCGAGTAAGTATCCGTGATCCACCCTGTCGAACGCCTTCTCCTGATCGAGAGACAGGAAGGCGCTCGACATACCAGCCCTCTGGGAATGGTGGATGATGTCCCGGACCAGATGGATGTTATCATAAATGGTTTGGTCTGGGACGGTGTAGGACTGGTCAGGGTTGATCATGTGGTCCAGCACGGTGCCAAGCCGAGAAGACATGGCTCAGGCGAAGATTTTGTAGTCTGTGCTGACTGACAGTAAATGGGTCTTTATTCTAAGGCAAACACAAAATGACCAGTGACATACCCGTGGAGTGCCTAACGTGCCTTATGCTTAGGTTTGCAGGTGCTACGTCTTGGTGCCACCCCATCACTCGGAGTGGTTTGTGAGACAGCCTGCTGACTCTGCTGTCCTGTTGGCCTCAATGACATTGGTGGGCGTCCTCTGGCCTGTGGATCCTGTGCTGGCCCCGCCTTGGGAGTGAGTGGTAAGTTCCAGAACTGGCACCTCCCCAGTTGTCGCAGCCTCAATGGAAGCAATGTTGACTGACAGAGGGGCGGAGGAGCTGCTGCCCTCATCCGGAGCGCCCTGGGGAGCTCAGTGATGACAGGCAGCTGCTGCACTGACGTGAGGTCCAAATCTACCTCCGTGCTCACTGCTGATGCATGGGCACCGAGTGCCAGTGCTTAATGTCCACAACATTTCCCACAATGGAGAAGACAACCCGTGGCCAGTACCGGTGTGAAGGCTTGCAGGTCAGAGCGTATCCCAATCATATTTTGATCCATTTGGTTAAAGCCCCTCAGAGTCACCAATCTCTCATTGAAGGAATCCTGAAGCTCTGCCCTAAGGGTGGAATCTTTGCATGGACTCTGCCTGGACTCCTCCATTGCAGAGACCAACTGAACCAATCCCTCATGCAACTCTGTCAGAGGCTAAATGCCCTTCCTGCAGCTGCTGCATTGGGGACAACTCCAGAGCCACGTCATCAGTGCCGGACTCAGCACGTACCTCATCCCCTGCAGCCCTCTGGCTGCTGGAGCCATCGGCAGTCTCTGCCCCTACCATCTCCTCCAGTGATTGTGATGTGCCCTCTCCACTGTGACCCGGGACTCTAGCCGACGGTTAAGTCCCCACCAAGGTGTGTGTCAGCGCTGGTGCCTGGCTGGCTGAAATGATGTGTCACAAGTTGCACATGTTGCCCCTCAGGTGTGGAGGGGGGGCTGCAGTGTCGGTGTGGGTCGCTCTGGTGGTGATGCTGAAATTAACAACAAGGACAGTGCATCAGTTAGCGTTCATTCACTTCAACCTTTCATCCCTTTCCCCCCCCCGGGTCTCGAAGGGTGTGCGACTTATGAGGCTAAGGAGAAGAACATTGCTGAGGTGGGAAAGAGTCAAGAGGAGCCCCAACCATTAAACACACATGCAGCCAGGCTGGTCAGATGGCCTCAGGAATGCCACATGGCTTGTTATGAACCATAGGAGTGGGGAGAGTGCAGAGGTACCTGACCTGGATGCATTGTGGCCTGGATAGTTGTGGGGCTGAGGAAACATCACAAACAGTTGTGACATTTTCCGCTGATCACAGGAGATTGAGAGGTCACATTATTGACCTTCATTCCGTAAGGAGGGGCATAGACCAGGTGGGCAGAAGGCAACATAACCCCTTGGCACAGGGATGAATAACATGGTGGCATTTATCTAAGTTGAGTGCCATGAGGGTCACAGCTGAGGTGCTGAGGACTTTTTGGACAAAGTAATGTTGGACGCACTGGCTGAAAGGGTGCAGGAGATCCCAAACCCCCTTGAATGGACTAAGTCTTTAGCTGAGCAGCAGTGATCCAATGGCATGTTAGACCATGGTGATAGTGGTCACAAATGGGATAAAGTGACTTTGGAAAGAGGTGGAGACACGAATCCTCAAGGGGACGAGGGACCCTCCTGTATGACCCACGTGTCAGAGTGTCTCAGTATGTGAATGAGCAGTGTTGCAGCATTAACAATTGCAGCAACCATCAGTAGTTTGGATGGTGGTCAGACAGAGTGAATGGGACTGTGGACCTCAAATACCTGCCCATTGGACCCCAGCCTCCCACCCTGGCCTCCTGCCCAGCTCCATGACCTGCTCCTTGAAGGGAGTGAGGTGCTGGAGGAGGGTGCACCCACTTCCAGTCCTCTGATCTCCCAGGCATTGTGGTGACTTTTTGCCTGCAAAACAGAAGAGGATTTATTGGGGCAGGTCACTCATGTACTCTGCACGTGCACCCCTCACCCCAACCACAGTGGCACAACTGAGGCCTCCAGCGGCTCCTGTGCACACTACTGGTCATCAGTCCCCAGAAGATAGTACGGCTGCTCCCAACCACCTCCCCCAACGGCCACCTTAGACACATCCAGCGTCCATCACTTTGAATAACACGTGGGTCTTAGTTGCGCCTCCTTGCCATGGGCACTAGGTGCTGTGCTAAGGCCAGCAGCTGACTTGCCCAAAACACCTTGAGGCTCCCTTTGCACCATCTCATCACCATTAATATGACATGTGTTGCAGTTCTGAGTATGTGTCGAGCTGCCTCCCCTGCAGGTTGCCCCCAGACTACTCAAATGCCACAAACACCAACATATGCTGCAGGGAGAACCCATCTTCTCCTCAACCACTAAGGCTGATGTCAGCATAGTCAGTACCTGCTTGCCACCCAGCACGCGCTAGATGCCCTCTGCAGTGACAACAGCAAGACATGGAGGGGAGTGTGGGGGGGTTGGTCAAAGGCTAAGGCTGCCTTCTGGGTCAAATAGCCAAGACCGATATGTTACATACCCGTCCAGAGTGCAGCAAATGATTGAATCTTTCACTGCACCGTGTGCCAGTCTGCTGGCCATCAACATGGGCACTCACAGCATCACCCACCTCCTCCCATACCTGGATAAAAAATGTGCTGATGGATAGACACCTCTTTGGAGGAGGACAGCAAAGCTGGCATCAGAGAATTGGGGGTGGCACAGCAGACCCCCGCTGGCCTCTCCTGCAGCCTGTCCCCCTCTTCTACCCGCCGCCCCGCCCCCTTCCCCCTTCCCCCCCCCCCCCCCCAAAAAAACCAACATGTTGCTGTCCACTCGGTCCTCCCCCTGCCTCGCTCCGAGTGACCATGGTGCACTGCCTCAAGCAGGCTGCCTGGCCACTCTTTATACAGACTGTCACCTCCCCATTGGAACCGGCAGTCTGAGGCCGCCTGACACCGTGACTATTTCCCGTTCTCCACGGGAGTCACTAACCCGCTGGGCGGCCTTAATTACCCCACCTGTGGAAAATGGCGGCGCGGAGAGTTTCTCCAGCAGCAATCGGCCGCCTGCCTTCTACAGGATTGGTCAGGCCCGTCTGACCGGCAAATGGAAAATTCTGCCCTTGGTGTTTGTTGCTGGGTGAAGATTTCATGGGTCATTGGTGCAGGGCCAATGGTGGCAGTCAGACCTATCTGACCGGCAGCTTCTCTTTGGAAGCAGATGAAGGTGTAGTTACTGCTGGGGGTAATTGGACCTGCCTTTCTCCTTTTCTCTAGCTGGCTCTTTGTTCAGACTAAAGTGTCTGTAGCATCCCTAAGGTGACATCCTGTCTTTTCCGAGGAGTCTCTGTTCCAAGTTGGATGCCCAGCCTCACTTCGAGAGAAACTGTTGCAAGTGGTCCAGGATTTTTTGATCCGGGTGTTTTTAATGAACGGAGAGTTACCGGAGATGTGAGCCTGTGATTTGAAAAGGGCCTCACACCGTCTGCAGGACTTGTTTGCGTGGTGTCTTCCCCTGTTTGTGGTGGATCTCATTGGATAGAGATTACACTATAATCAAATGATATTCATGAGCCTGAATCAGGATTGTTTGACATGACAAAAAACAAAATTGAGCCAGGAATTTGAAGAATAGCCATTGCTGGAGAACTTGATGCCTGATCCTTGGTATTGGAGTTCTGTCCACTTTAAAAATTTAACCTCCAAGCTGCATATCTGTTGACAGGTTTTGGTCTGGATGTTTGGGGAATATTCGTTCATTCATTCTAAATTGATGATTTCATCAGTGTCATTTCCTTTGTGTCCCCCTTCGACCACCCTTCTCTTTGAGGCATTTTTCGAATTCCCTCAGGGATATGATTGTCTCTTTGTTCTTGATACCACTGAATTCAAACAAGGCCTGAATCACCATGTCCGGTGAGCTCTCCAACGTCCCTAATTTCCAGATAACGGCCAAAAGAATTTGGACTTCAAGTCTCGGCATGGCTAGACCACTATTGCGGTTACTGCTCTATAGAATTCCAACCGTTATGTGCGGTGGAAGGTGGAGGATTTATTTTGTTGTGTTTTTAATGGATTGATTGAGTTTCACCAACGTGTTTTGTGATAACTCTGCTAGGATCCTTGAAATCGTAGGTTTTAAGGTTTTCGATCTTTTAGGTTGAAGTGCTGCCTCCTTCAAATTCA
The DNA here is from genome assembly GCA_026770705.1 of Isurus oxyrinchus. Lineage (NCBI taxonomy): Eukaryota > Metazoa > Chordata > Chondrichthyes > Lamniformes > Lamnidae > Isurus > Isurus oxyrinchus. The sequence continues at coordinate 46,060,483 of JANJGN010000023.1, forward strand.
CTATCCATCCATCGATTTTGGTTCCCCAAATACCCCTGCTGAGGGGTCGATTCTGGCTGCCAGATATTTGTCTCCTGGAGTTATGAGATTGGATCTCCTCTCAACAGCCAGTTTGCCATACTGTTATACTGAAATGTATTCCTCATGTGGATGAAGAGGAATCCCTTGGTCTTCCTGGCATTCATCTCCAACCCTGTGTTCTGGCAGAATTCCTGCACAATGGCTAAGTTCTTGGTCATGCCTGAATAGGAGTCACTGGCGTTCACTGATGACATTGCTTTACTCAGAGCTGAGCAACTAACCTGTGTTCCCTGGAAGGCAAGTGGATGCCCAGCTGTGCCTCCTGTAGGGAACAGATTAGAGGGTCCATTGCAATGTTGAAAAGGATTGGTGATAATGGGTCACCTTGATCCCTCATGATATTGATAGGTTCAGTTTGACGGTCTTTGCATTCAATACATGTGCTAGTTTCCGAGGACAGATCTGTGATCGTTATGAATCCTTTGGCAGCCCCACTCTTTAACACCTCTGAGCATTTTATGCCCAACGGAATTGAATGCCTTAGCCAGATCCACACAGACAATGGCTAACACTTTCCTGTTTTGTTTGGCCCCTTTCATGATGTTACTTAGAACTGTGATGTTCTCATTACAACCAGGAGTCGCCACCAGAAACCCTTTTCATAAGAACATAAGAACTAGGAGCAGGAGAAGGCAATTCAGCCCCTCGAGCCTGTCCTGCCATTCATTACGATCATGGCTGATCTCATTTTGGCCTCAAATTAGAAATCTGTCTCTCCTCAAATTTAGTCAGCGCCCTGGCATCTGCTGCACTGAGGTAGTGACTTCCATAGATTCACGACCCTTTGAGAAAAGTTATTCCTGCTCATCTCTGATTTAAAACTACCACCCCTTAGTCTAAAGCTATGGCCTCTTATTGTGGAATGCCCCACAAGGAGAAATATCTGCTCCGCATCTACTTTGTCTATCCCCTTTAGCATCAATTAGAGCTCCTCTCATCCTTAAACTCTAGCGAGTATAGGCTTATACTGCTCAATCTCTCCCCATAAGATAAGCCCCACATCTCTGCCATCAATCATTTGAACCACCTCTGAACTGCCTCCAGTGCAACTACATCTTTAAGTAAGGGGACCAAAACTCTGCACAGTGCTCCAGGTTTGGTCTCACCAATTCCTTGTACAGCTGCAGCAACACTTCCCTATTTTTATTCTATTCCTTTAGCAATAAATGACAAAATTCCAATTGTCTTCCTTATTACCTGTTGTCCCTGCATACTAGCTTTCAGCAATTCATGCACCTGGACACCCAGATCCCTCTGCACTGAAACATTCAGAAGTTTCTCCTTTTAAATAGTAAGTCGCCTTTTTATTCTTCCACCAAAAGGGTTAATCCCTCACTTATCCATGTTAAACTCCATCTGCCAAAGTTTTGGACAATTCATCTAACCTGTCCATTATCCATTTTGAAAAATTTCTTATTTCTTCCTTGTAACTTACTTTCCCACCTATATTGGTGTCATCTGCAAATTAATCTATAGTACCTTCTATCCCTGAATCCAAGTCATTAATATAGACAGTAAATAGTTGGTGCCTCAGGACTGAACCCTGTGGCGCCCCACTTGTTACAGCTTGTCATCCAGAAAAAGACCCATTAATCCTTTCTGCCTGAGGTTGATCTCGATCGTGTCACTTAACCGTTTGCTGATAGTTTTAACGATGAGTTGGAAGAAAATTGGGCTTATCGTTATTGGTTGCCAGTTGTCAATGATTTTTAGATTCTTGGTCTCGTCTGTCTTATCAATGAGAACTGTGTGGCTCTTTTTCATGACCCTTGGGATGGAAGTTGACTTGAGCCAGAGGGAGAAGAGACATGGAAGCCTGTCTTCGTACTCTGCCTGGACGTCCATGATGTCTTCCAACTTCATCCCATCAGCTCCTGCTGCCGTGTTCTTATCAATGTCTTTAATTGCTGCATCCTCAACCTCTTCCTTCTGTATGGGTTCTTTCAAAGAGTCGTAATCTCTCCTTCCGTTATATAATGTATACTTTTGGGGATTTGCTTTATTAGGTTTTGAGTGTTTCTCGGTAAAACTCTCTTCGAGTTCAGCTTTGCTGAGTGGACATTGTAGGGTGGACGGTGCTTCCATGATTTGCCGTGCTATCTTTCTCCTGTCTGTTTTGGAAGCTAACTGAGTTACTTTGAAACTTGTTTTTTTAGCTGCCCACTTATTCTTGGATTTTGTGTTTCGGCCTCTCCTTGGGGTGAGCTTCTGTCTTCCTGGACCTCCTGCCAGTTTCCTCTTCCTTTCCTTCAGTTAATATAACATCTGTGATGCTTTCAATGAGGCCGATGGCCATGGTTCTTGTTTCTGGATCGTTCCGTACCACCATTAGTTCTTCAGCTGAGTTCAGCTGATCATCCAGATCCATGTGTCTAGGGATACTGGCCGGGGGTCACACATTCCTCGTCCTTTGGGGACTGTTTTCCCCCTCACCACCTCTGCGTCATCCCCCCTCTTGTGGAGTTTCCATTTCCCAAGCACCTTCAGTCTGGCTGCTTTGCGGCGATGATACACTCGTTGTGCTCTGCTCTGCTCTCAGGAGTGATCTTCTCTTGGAAGCAATCTGCCTGCTGGCTTTAGATGTGAGATGGGCTGCTATCTGTTTGATGTCTGCACAGCCTTCCTACCACTTCATTAATTCTCTGAGGAGGTCGGTTTCCTCTTTAGTCCATTTATAATCTCTCTGGCCAGGCTTTGCTTGTGGTAGGTGAGCTGCTAATCTTTTCACGTTACGTACTTCGGTGTGTCTGTGACGCTCATGCTGGCTGAGTCCAATTTGCCATGTGACCTGCATTTCAGTATTCACATGCATAGATCGTACCGGTGAGAGGTGGCCTTACCCCTTTACATTTGCGATAATGACAAGCAACCGAATTGTAATCACCAGATTTGGAGCAAATTGTGTGAAGGTGTTTAATCTGATGTCTCATGGCCATGTGTTTGCAGAACTCACCCACCCCGGGGAGTAGCAGATGGCAGAGCAGCCCATCAACGGGGTATTGGATCTCCACTTCACTCTGTACGGTTCTGTCGTCACTGGGTGGCAGCTCCACAGGCTCGATGTAGGTTGGTGGAATATCTGTCTGGTCTTGGGGCTCCTCAACCCCGTTATTGTCCAAAATTCCTGTTCCCCTGAACTTCATGTTATCAAAGGTCAGCACGTTGATGGCTCTCGTGTCACCCATTTCGCTTAGAAACCTTGACTCTGACACCTCATGTTATTGGTCATTCACTATTAAGAGTTCCAGATCTTCCAGCCTGGCTTGTTTCGCTGGTTCCCTGTAAGGTAGGTAATAGCGTCCAAATGGTCTCGGATCCACCTCTGTGGTTTTCTGTTCAGGTGGACTATTTCTCTAGTCCGTTGAGCTCGGAACTAGCACTTGAGTAGCATTTGCAACTTGTGCCTTTTTGTAGAAGGCCACTGCCCAACTGCGGGGACGTTTTTTCTCTGGGTCGCTTCCTACCCAGGCCACTCTGACCAACGACAGTCAACCATTTTTATACAATAATGCTGGTCTCCGCAGACCACAATCAGCACTGTGCTCTTCTGAATGTCTTTTAGGCAATGAACCCTTTTCTATCTGTGCCAACCCTAATAATGGTGACGTTGTTACCAGCAGGAGCAACAAGGAGGCATGACCGATGCTATGGATGGCGAGAACACCAAACCACCACAGGTCACGTAACTGCTAACCAGACGGACTCACTAGCGAAGCCGCCATCATCAGTCATATTTACTCCAGCCAAATGAGAGCATTCCACCTAGACCCACTCCCCTGCCTTCTGCCCATAACCTTGCACATTCTCTTTCTTAGGTAGGAATCAATTCTCTTTGGAATGCCTTGATTGAACCTGCCTACACCACCCTTTCAGGAAGCTGGTCCAAACCCCAACCACCCTCGGTGAAAATAATTTTCCTCACACCACCTTTACTCCTTTTGCCAATTATTTTCAATCTGTGCCCTCTAGTTCATCTCTTGTATGGGAACTGTTTCTAACCTATGTACCCTGTTTCACTACACCCAAGATCTTGTATTTCACTATCAAGACTCCTCTTAGCCATCTTTTCTCTAAGGAAATGATCCCAACCTCTCCAACCTACCCTCATAGCTACATCCTGTGTATCCCTGGAATCAGTTTCGTGAATATCCTCTGTACTTACTCAAATGCTTTCACATCCTTCCTGATGTATGGCGCTCAGAACTGGATGCAGTACTCCAGATGAGACCTAACTGTCTTATACAAATTCCTAGTATTAATGCCTAAGATACTATATACTTTAACTATTCTCTCAACATGCCCTACCATCTTCAGTGACCTATGTACATATATGCAGAGGTCCCTCAATTCCTGCATCTCCTTTTTAGATGCTGTCAATTTTTAAAATATACTCTCACCGTATTTTTCCTGCCAAAATGAATCACGTCCCATTTCTCTGCATTGAACTTCATTTGCCATTTGTCTGTCCTTTTGAAATTCAAGGCTAGTCTCATCACAATTGACATTTCCAATCTTGTATCATCTGCAAATTTTGAAATCATGCCCTGCACACCACAGTCTGTCATTAATATATATAATCAGAGTGTCCAACACAGACCCCTGGCGAACTCCATTACAAACTTTCTTCCAATCTGAAAAACGACCATTTACCCATTACTGTTGCCTGTCCCTCAGCCAATTTCTATCCAAGTTCCTACTTCCCTCTTATTGCATGAGCTAGAATTTTGCGTAAGTCTGTGTGGCACTGTATCAATGCCAAATCCATACATAACACGTCATTGTGTTTCCCTCATCAACCTTCTGTTATCACCTCAAAAACATCAAGTTATTTAAACATGAGTTTCCGTTAATGAATCCATGCTGGCTTCCTAAATTATCCCACACTTGTCTAAGGTCCTGGTACCTTTTCTATTTTAAGTAAAGATGGCCTTTCCAACACCACCTTCCTCAATTGAATGTTCTTCTGATGTAGCAGTTACCACCTCTCACCCCAGCCTAGGTACCTTTCCACAAAACAGATGCAAAGTTTTCATTCCACACCTCAGCAATTGCTCCAGCCTCCACATGCAAGTCCCCTTTTATGTCTCTAATTGGCCCTACTCTCGCTTACCACTTCTTATTTACATGTTTACAGAAGACCTTGGGATTCCCATTTTGTTTGCTGTCAGCCTTTTTTCATGGTCTCTTTGCTTTTCTGATTAGTTTCTTCTAAATTCACCCTGGTTCTCCAGAGGTGAAGTGAAGGACCATTGTGTTTTTCTACCTGCCATCTGGTGTACACATAGTTCTCCCTTATTATCTTTACCTGCTATCTCTCAACATCCAAGGCTTTCTGGATTTAGTTGTCCTACCTTTTCCCCTTCAAGGGAATATACCTTGACATTTCCTGCAATACTTTTTCTTTGAAGATGGCCATTGCTCAGCCACAGTCTCTTTTCTGCCAATATTTGACTTCAACTCATTTGACTCGGATGCATCCTCATCCTGTTGAAGTTGGCTTTCCCCCAATTATTCCTGTTCTGGATTGCTCACTGACCTTTTCCATGATTAATGTGCACCTTGTGATAGAATAGTCACTGCCCCCTAGAGCCTGTCTGTGCTACTTGAACCTTTATCTGGCTTCTAAAGCAGAAGGTCAAATCATGAACTGGGCCCCAGGTGTCACTGTGTACCCTATGTTGGCTCATGCTAGTCGTTCCATTGCCCTTGTATATGCAACTTGGGACGGGACATGGCTCCGAGCCATCACCTCCAGTTTACAGTTGATATGTGGGTTTTTCTCAAAGCGCACAACCTATCGGCTGAACACGTTCAGGTGATATGGGCACAACACTACATGTTTATCCCCTCCTGGCACCCCTTCAGAACAGGGCTGGTCATGGAGTTCCCCTACTCCTCCATGATGCCCACATGTACATCATCTAGAATGACATCGATATCTTCCACACAGTTTTCCAGCATTGCTCATTGTTACTGATCCATCACTGGTATCCTGAGAACTATTCCCCTCATAAACTGCAGTCAGGGTAATATTTGGGACTAGGTATGCTTTGTAAGGCAACTGCAGTTCATGAGATTGGCATAAATACTCCAACCTTTAGGTGTCTGTTGTCAATCCATGATGGTATGCAACCTTGCAACTAATTCCCTAAATTACTACTCTGGGCACTGTACATAACACACATTATTTTGAGTAGCCTGGCCTGAAGTGTCCTGGTCCTCTATGAAATTGCCTATGGTCTGGGCATGAGTTTCCAGCTCAGGTAGTTCTTTTTAGGTGAATAGTCATTACTTGGTCTTCTTGTAACTCTCGTCCCTCAATCTCATTACCCTTCACCAATGTTCTGTAGCATTTCTGTCAGTTATTGACCTGCATTTGCTTCTGGGCATCGAGAACAGTGACATCCCTGTATTAAACAATGTAGCCATATGATTGATCAATCCCCTTTTATCCATCTTCCACCCACAGCCCTGTAGGGGTGATGGTTTGTGTCAGCTTCACCTGACTTCTGAGTGGTCCGAATCGCTCCCACTCCCTGGGTTCGAGACATCGGACATATTTGGGGCTTGTGACAAAGCGCAGCAGACAACTGGTTTTGGTGCAAGAAAATAAAAACCTGGGTTTATTGAAGTCACAAATTAATTTATAACATTAGTATTACACTGAGATTATACAGACATACCAAGTACTTCGTTAAGGATGGGGAGCACAAGGGCATAACGATGGGAAATGATGCTACTAATCCCCTTATTATTGTCCAACCCCCAAAACCTAACTAAATTGAACTAGGAGAGATCAGGGATCATGCTCACCAACCAGGGTTCCTTGACAGTTTGAAATCCAGCCAGGTAAGCTGGTTACAGTTCTGGGGTATGTTCTTTGTGTCCTCTGGGGCCTGCTATCCCCACGTGGTCCTGGTCTGTGGAATCTGTGAAGGTTCTTCAGTTGGGTGGAGGGTGTGGTTGTGGGTGATCAATCTTCATGGAGGGCTGTTGTTGCGGCCTTGTTGTCTTCTTCTGAGCCTGCCACTCCGTGCCCCTCACTGTGATGTTGCCTGTGGGCCTGCAAACCTCCAGATCTCCTTCCTCACTTGGCTTAGCTACCTCTCCCTGCTTAAACTCTGCTTCAAGCACTCCAAAACTCCTCACCCCCTCCTCCCCTTCTTCACTGGTGGCCCAGTTATACTGTTTTTAATTTCCTATCTGAATCCACATCAAGGTTAGTTCTTTGTCTGATTTTGGTGGGCTTCAGGTGATTGTTGTCTCGTTGTTTTTAATGGGCTCGCATGATGTTTATCCTCGTCCTCCTGCTCCCATAACTCATCTTGAACTGAAAGCCATTGTATTTGTGGAGTATTGATAGGTTCGTATAATTGCATTGATTGCGGCCTTCCTGCCTTAGTAGTCAGTAGTGCTTTTATGCAAGATTTTGATGGGCTTTCTTTTCATGTAATATGAAGTCTTTCTATGGGTTGATTGTTTTAAAGGGAAGAATGCGTATTCTGCCTCCTCTCGTTGTCTGGTTTCCAGCAACAATCCACACTGTTCTCAACAAGCCCGGGATGTCCAGTCCCAGGCCTTCATGGGCCTAGCCTCCTGTCTGCAGGGTTCTACACTTAACTCAGCAGTTGGGTCCTCTGCCATAAATGTCCAAAAGTCATATCCTTGTTGACATGAAAAATGTGGGATTTTTGAGAATCCTTCAGCCCCCATGTCGATGGAACTGATGCTGAATGATTGCAGAATGCTCAATATTGAATTGCTTTTCCAAGTGCTTGGCTGACCTCTTTCTCCCACATCCCGAACCATGTGTTTGTGAGCTTCCTTCCATCTGTTGACTGAGATGTGAATGTTTTTAATCCCTGGCAGGAAATAATTGTGCTATGTGACGGCAGTTGCCCTGCACCATTGCCCATGATAATGGCTCTCAGTCTCTGGAGCCAGAATTTCAATTTCACTCACCCCTCTTGGGTTAGTTAACCCTTAGTGTCTGTACAGTGTGGTTTAGCTATTTTATATTCTCACAGCTCGGGCCATGTCCTTCAGTTCTCCACCACTCCACCCCACCTTTTAATATTTCTTTTACAGTAGAGATATTTCCTCCGTTGATTCTTGTGATGGTGAGCGCATGGCTGGTTTCAGCCAAATTGTACATTTGTTTATTCAGTTAATTAATTTGGTTCCATCATCCCAAATCCCCTTTGAAATTTTCCAGGTTTTTCCTGTTTTTTTTTGTTTTTGCTTGCATGGTAACAGATATAATACCATAATCAATTTTATAATTTAATTATATAGACAGATTGAATTCAAGGGGGAACCTCAATATTTAGAGATATATCCCATCAAGCTGGGGTATTTATTTCCTTGATCTCTCGTTTCCCCAGGCAGAATTTTACCCTCGACATGCAGGCATATACCCGAACGTGAAATAAAACTAGTTGATATCAGTGTGTGTGTGGGTGAGACCACAGGATACAGCTTCTGCACATCTCTGCAAGGTACCCTGGCAGCTCCCATGATGCTTATATCCTGAGACACTCACACCCAGGCGTCGGGGCTCTTCAGTGCTCCAGCCCCATTGGATGGATGGTGACTGTGACGAGGGCAATCAGCTCAAAAGGTGCCTCATGATGCCTCTCCGTCACCCAAGAACAGGGGTTGAGCAGTGGTACAAGAGCCACCCCTACACAAGGGCGGTGGTAGAGAGAACAATCGGTCTTAATGTGCTTCCGATGCCTGGACCACTTGGGGTGCACTGCAATACCACCTCATTGTTATGAATCTTTTTGGCAACCCCACGCTCTTTGAGGCGCTTCGATGAGCATTTTATGCTGAACGGAATCGAACGCCTTAGCCAGATCCACAAAGACAACGGCCAGCTCTTTCCTGTTGCGTTTGGCCCATTTCATGATGTTACTTAGAACTGTGATATTCTCATTACAACCAGGAGTCGCCACCAGAAACTCTTTTCATAAGAACATAAGAACTAAGAGCAGGAGAAGGCAATTCAGCCCCTCGAACCTGCCCTACCATTCATTACAACCATGGCTGATCTCATTTTGGCCTTGAATTAGAAATCTGTCTCTCGTCAAATTTATTCACGTCCCAGCATCCGCTGGGTGAGGTAGTGACTTCCAGTGATTAACGACACTTTGAGAGAAGTAATTCCTCCTCATCTGATTTAAAATTACTGTCCCTTAGCCTAAAACTATTGCCTCTCATTCTGGAATGCCCCAGTAAGCTATCATCTGCTCCACGTCTACTTTGTCTATCCCCTTTAGCATCTTATATGCCTCAATTAGATTTCCTCTCATCCTTAATCTGTAGCAAATATAGGCCTAAACTGCCCAATCTCTCCTCCATAAGACAAGCCCCACATCTCTGGGAACAATCTAGTGAACCTCCTCTGAACCGCCTCCAGTGCAACTACATCCTTAAGCGAGGGGACCAAATCTCTGCACAGTACTCCAGGTTTGGTCTCACTAATGCCTTGTACAGCTGCAGCAACACTTCCCTATTTTTATTCTATTCCTTTAGCAATAAATGCCAAAATTGTCTTCCTTGTTACCTGTTGTTCCTGCATACTTGCTGTCAGCAATTCATGCACCAGGACACCCAGATCCCTCTGCACTGAAACATTCTGAAGTTTCTCTCCATTTAAATACAAAGTCACCTTTTTATTCTTCTGACCAAAATGGATAACCTCTCACTTATCCACGTTAAACTCCATCTGCCAAAATTTGGCCCATTCACCTAACCTGTCCATATCCATTTGTAAATTTCTTATTTCTTCATTGCAACTTACTTTCCCACCTATTTTGGTGTTATCTGCAAATTTATCTATAGTACCTTCTATCCCTGAATCCAAGTCATTAATATAGACAGTAAATAGTTGGTGCCTCAGGACTGAACCCTGTGGCGCCCCACTTGTTACAGCTTGTCATCCAGAAAAAGACCCATTCATCCTTTCTACCTGGGGTTGATCTGGACCATTCCACCCCCCCACCACCCCCAAGCCAGGTTGTGTTTCACTGTGCAGAGCGCAGCACCAACCAACCACTAACTGGCACTGGAAAGGGGGACACACAGGAGGAAGATGATCTTGATGCAGCTGCACAGGCAACAGGTGATCAGTCCAGCAGTGAGTCTGTGGATGAACAGGGTGAGATGACTGAGGGCATAGACACTGACCTGGGTAAACTCCAGGGAGGCAGGGACATCCAGAACGCTTTGATCCATTGCTCCTGCAGCTAACTCTACCAAAGAACAGCCACCACCACATGAGATGGCTGCAGGCTCCACACTTAATCCCTGACAGGACCCATTCCTTGGTTAACAAAATACACTCTGCCATTGCAATGAAATTTAAGGAGTCACACTTCATCATAACATCATGGCTTACCCCACACCTACACAGCAAATGAAGTATCCAGAGGCCAGTTGCAAAAAAAACATAATTTGCTGTTGACAAACAGCAGAAATGAACATTGACTGGTGTTTTACATCACACCATTCATAAAAGAACAAAAATGGGGGAACAAGTGATCAAGCTGTGTTGTGATTGAGGTGCTTTACGGTTTCGCTAGCAGGTACTATGTCTAGGTGCTCCAGCCTCACTAGCATTGGAGACAGCCTGCTGACTCTGAAGTCCACTTGGCCTTAACGACATTGGTGGGTGTCCTCTGGCCTGTGGAGCTGTGCTTGCCCAACCTGAGACGGAACGTTATTGCCATGGCTGGCATCTCCCCTGTCAGTGCAGCCTCATATGCCATGGTCACTGGCAGAGAAGCTGCTACTGTATCTGGAGCGCCCTGAGGAGCCTGCAGAGACGGCAGGCTGATTATGCACCAATTTCAGTTCGCATTGGACATCCCTGCTCACCATTGATGGATGGGCACCTAGATGAGCAATCCATCTCCCATACTGACACTGAGCAGCTGAGGTCATTGCTGGTGTGAGGGCTTGCATCTCTGGGAACCTCTGATCCCCTGGAGGAGCCTGTCCATGAGAGTCGCCACTCCCTCCATGGAGGAGGCAGTGTGTTCGGCCATGAGGGTCAATGCAGTGCTATTCTCTGCAAGGACTTCACAATGGACACCATGGCACGCATTCCCTCATGTATCACTGCCAGATCTTCCACACCTGGTTGGACATCCAGCATCTGCTTCCTCGTGGATGACTTTAGAGGCTATCAGCCATTGACTGAGAATTGACCTGGTCCCCAGCAGCCCTCTGCCAATTCCCTGGACACTCTGCCTCCACCTGAACATCAAGCAAGTGTGAAATGCACTCACCAATGTGCACTGAGATACTAGATGGTGATCTTATGTCCACTGAGGTGCTGGTATCTGCGTTGGTGCCTGCTTGACAGAGGGTGATGCTGGTGCGTGCTCAGCATGGTGGTCCTCAGGGGTCAGGGGTGGGCCTTCAGGCTCCTCAGAACGAGGGGCTGCTGGTGTCTAAATGTGAAAAGAAGCACTTGTCATTAGACTGTCCGTGTGTATGCCTGGCACCCTGATGAGACAGATCTGCATCATGGTGCCCTCATCTCCCCATTATCAATGGGGATACCAGGTTTGAGGCTCCCATCAATATACAGACTACACTGCAATGGTTGCAAAAAGCCACATTCTCACCTCAGTGCACTGCAATCTTACCTCCCTCTGGCACCCCAACCTCACTGCAGCCGCTACTCTCACTCTAATATTTGAGATCCAGTGGGATGTCCAGCTCAACTGTTCAGCAAAGTGACCCATGCCAACACGGTACTCACCCTTCCCGATTGCAGGAGATCATTCGAGTGCTTTCGGCACTGCACCCATGTGCACCTCACCACGTTGTGGCTGCTGACCCTGGATGTCACCTCCACCCAGGCCTCTTTTGGTGAGATGGTGGTGGCTGCTTCCAGTCCCTAAGCCCAAGTGTTTCTCCCCTTGCTGTCACCTCCAGGAGGGCAGTGAAGCTCTCATCTGAGAAACGTGGGGCTGACTGCCCTGCTGACCTGCCCTCCCGCCTGCCGTGTCCACCCGCTATCGTCTCCATTCACAGGAGATCCGCGTCCTTTAGTGGCAGCTTTCCAGGGGCTGCCGAGTCTGCATTTGAATTGGCTGCTGGGATGTCATTGGACCCAACGACAAGCCCCCACTCCATTGCCCTCACTCATTGGCTGTGTTTTACACTGTGGGGGGCCTCAATTGGCCCATCTTCGTAAAATCAGTGAGCTGCCAATCGCTGGTGACAGTCAGTTCCCTGACCACCCCTGCCGAGCACCCCCTCTGAGGGTAAAATTCTGCCCCCGCTTTTCCTGTAATGTTTTTGGGAAAGCTCTGCATCCTTTACCAGTTCTGTCAAATGTTTGGGTGATGGTGGAATATCAGACCCAAAATGGGAGATGTAATCCTGGAAATTATTGCTCAGGTTTATTGGGGAGTGATCCAAGATAGGATTATCATATCACTGACACTTTACATTGCAGGAGGAGGCTATTTGTCCATTGAGACTGTACTGAATCATTTAATACGCACAAATTAATGCAGCGCCCAATCCGAGTATTTAAGTGGCTCGTCCAGGTTGTGACTTAACTCCAGGAGTGACCACAACTAAGGGAAGTGACTCAGGTGAAAGCGGAGCAGGGGAATAACTGACTATGATCCTCTGTCGGACAAGCGTGAATATTCATCACATAGGTACTGATGATAGTAGGTGGCCGATCACATAGTTAGTGGTCAGGAAACCTATCCTGAATAACATTATCTGATTGTGTTACCATCTTTTCTAATTAACTTTGTTAACATAGGAAAGCTGCTTTAGTTATCATTTATAATTAATAGCATCGATGCACCACCCCAAATAATGACCAAGGTAACCGCCAAAACCATTGTTAGACTAACGTCATCACTGCAAATATATTACCAAATTATTCACTCTACCTGCCCACCAGGGATCAGGATCTGGACTTCTCACTGTCGATATACAATCCCTGTCTTGTAGCACCTTCCCGTCCTTCACCTTGGGGCTTGCGATGTCGAACCAGGTGAGCTCTGTTAAACGACTGTGATTACTGGCCTCCAAATATTTGCAAAAGTTCCAAGGTCAGAGAGATCATCAGTCTCGAAGTTGGGTGAAGGACTTCTAATTCTGGATCTTCAGGAATTGCATGAAGCTTTTGTTCAAATCGAGCCACTTTCCTCTTGCTCCCATGACGAATCTGAAGACGGTAACTGACACGCCCCTGGGCAGCTCTCACATTTTGTCCTTTAGGTGATGATACTTCCGTTCTTTCTCTGCCCAAGCTTTCTGCAACAAATTGTTATTGTCTTCAAACCGCACTGACATTGACAACCGCTACTACTCCAACCTTGACAAATACTATCAGGTCTGTCTTCCAGAGGGTCCTGTCTTTTGCAAAGAGCCTCTGTACCAAGTCGGATGCCCAGCGCACTTTGAAATAAACTGCTGCAAGTAGTCCAGGATTTTTTGATCCGGGTGTTTTTAACGAACGGACAGTTACCGGAGATGTGAGCCAGTGATTCGAAAAGGGCCTCACATCATCTGCAGGACTTGTTTGCGTGGTGTCTTCCCCTGTTTGTGGTGTATCTTGTTGGATAGAGATTACATGATAATCTAATACTGTTCATGAGCCTGAATCTGGATTGTTTGCGGTTAAAACCAGTTCTGAGCCAGAAATTTTGAAGTATAGTCGCAGCCGGAGAACTTGATGCCTGATCCTTGGCATTAGGGTTCTGTCCACTTTAAATGTTTAACCTCCCTCCAAGCTGCATATCTGACAGGTTTTGGTCTCGACATTTGGGGAATATCCATCCATCCCAAATTGTTGATTTCATCAATGCCGTTTCCTTCATGTGTTCCACTTGGACCACCCTTCTCTTCGATGGATTTTTCGAATGCCTAGCACTTCAAAATTCCTTGGGTTTGATTGTCTCTTTGTTCTTTATACCACGGAATTCAAACAAGGTCTGAATCACCAGGTCCGATGAGCTCTCCAACACCCCGAATTTCCGAATAATGGCCAAAAGAATTTGGACTTCAAGTCTCGGCATGGCTAGACCACTATTGCAGTTACTGCTGTAGAGAATTCCATCCGTTATGTGCGGTGGAAGGTGGAGGATTTATTTGTTTTGTTTTCAATGGATTGCTCGAGTTTCACCAACGTGTTTTGTGATATCTCTGCGAGGATTAAATGAAAATAGATCCTCGGAATTGTGTGTTTTAAGGGTTTTGCTCCTCTGGATAGGTTGAAGTGCTGCCTCCTTCAATTTCACTATCCATCCATTGATTTTGGTTCCCCAAATACCCCTGCTGAGGGGTCGATTCTGGCTGCCAGATATTTGTCTCCTGGAGTTATGTATGAGATTGGACCTCCTCTCAAAAGCCAGTTTGCCATACTGTTATACTGAAACGTATTCCTCTTGTGGATGAAGAGGAATCCCTTGGTCTTCCTGGCATTCATCTCCAACCCTGTGTTCTGGCAGAATTCCTGTACAATGGCTAAGTTCTTGGTCATGCCTGAATAGGTGTCACTGAGTAAAGCAATGTCATCAGTGAATGCCAGAGCTGAGCAACTAACCTGTGTTCCCTGGAAGGCAAGTGGATGCCCAGCTGTGCCTCCTGTAGGGAACAGATTAGAGGGTCCATCGCAATGTTGAACAGGATTGGTGATAATGGGTCACCTTGATCCCTCTCATGATATTGATAGGTTCGGTTTTAGCGTCTTCAGATTCAATACATCTGCTAGTTTCCAAGGACAGATCTGTGATCGTTATGCATCCTTTGGCAGCCCCACTCTTTAACGCCTCGATAAGCATTTTATGATCAACGGAATTGAACGCCTTAGCTAGATCCACAAAGACAATGGCTAGCACTTTCCTGTTTTGTTTGGCCCCTTTCATGATGTTACATAGAACTGTGATGTTCTCATTACAACCAGGAGTCGCCACCAGAAACCCTTTTCATAAGAACATAAGAACTAGGAGCAGGA
This sequence comes from Isurus oxyrinchus, assembly GCA_026770705.1. Taxonomy (NCBI): domain Eukaryota; kingdom Metazoa; phylum Chordata; class Chondrichthyes; order Lamniformes; family Lamnidae; genus Isurus; species Isurus oxyrinchus. Next base: position 46,075,562 of record JANJGN010000023.1, read on the forward strand.
GAAGGCAATTCAGCCCCTCGAGCCTGTCCTGCCATTCATTACGATCATGGCTGATCTCATTTTGGCCTCAAATTAGAAATCTGTCTCTCCTCATTTATTCATGTCCCAGCATCAGCTGCACTCTGAGGTAGTGACTTCCACAGATTCACAACCCTTTGAGAAAAGTTATTCCTGCTCATCTCTGATTTAAAGCTACCACCCCTTAGCCTAAAACTATGGCCTCATTCTGGAATGCCCCACAAGGCAAAACATCCACTCCACATCTAGTTTGTGTAACATCTTTAGCATCAATTAGAGCTCCTCTCATGCTTAAACTCTAGCGAGTATAGGCTTATACCGCTCAAACTCTCCTCATAAGATAAGCCCCGCATCTCTGGCATCAATCTATTGAACCTCCTCTGAACCGCTTCCAGTGCATGCTTGGCCTAAATAGCCAAGTGGTTATGGTACTGGGTTTGTAACCCCAAGATCAAGAATTCAAATCTCTCAATGGCAAACTATGAAACAATGTAACTTCATCTGAATAGGAACAGATGGAAACGTGTTTGAACTCGAAAGAGTTACATCCTTAAGTAAGGGGACCAAAACTCTGCACAGTACTCCAGATTTGGTCTCACCAATGTCTTATACAGCTGCAGAAACATTACCCTATTTTTATTCTATTCCTTTAGCAATAAATGCCAAAATTCCATTTGCCTTCTATATTACCTGTTGTACCTGCATTCTAGCTTTCAGCAATTCATGCACCAGGACACCCAGATCCCTCTGCACTGAAACATTCAGAAGTTTCTCCTTTTAAATAGTAAGTCGCCTTTTTATTCTTCCACTAAAAGGGTTAGCCCCTCACTTATCCATGTTAAACTCCATCTGCCAAAGTTTTGGACCATTCACCTAACCTGTCCATTATCCATTTTGTAAATTTCTTATTTCTTCCTTGCAACTTACTTTCCCACCTATATTGGTGTCATCTGCAAATTTATCTATAGTACCTTCTATCCCTGAATCTAAGTGATTAATATAGACAGTAAATAGTTGGTGCCTCAGGACTGAACCCTGTGGCCCCCCACTTGTTACAGCTTGTCATCCAGAAAAAGACCCATTAATCCTTTCTGCCTGAGGTTGATCTGGACTGTGACACTTAAGTGTTTGGTGATAATTTTAACGACGAGTCGGAAGAAAATTGGGCCGATCGTTATTGGTCGCCAGTTGTCTAAGCTTTTTAGTTTCTCGTTGTCGTCTGTCTTAGGAATGAGAACTGTGTGACTCTTTTTCAAGACCCTTGGGGTGGAAGTTGACTTGAGCCAGAGGGAGAAGAGACATGGAAGCCTGTCTTCGTACTCTGCCTGGACGTCCATGATGTCTTCCAACTTCATCCCATCAGCTCCTGCTGCCGTGTTCTTATCAATGTCTTTAATTGTGGCGTCCTCGACTTGTCCTTCTGTATTGGTTCTTTCAAAGCATTGTAATCTCTCCTTCCGTTATATAATGTAAACGTTTGGAGGTTTGCTTTATTTGGTTTTGAGTTTTTCTCAGTAAAACTCTCTTCAAGATCAGTTTTGCTGAGTGGACATTGTAGGGTGGACGGTGCATCCAGGATTTGCCGTGCTATCTTTCTCCTGTCTGTTTTGGAAGCCAACTGAGTTACTTTGAAAGTTGCTTCTTTAGCTGCCACTTTCTCTTGGATTTTGTATTTCGGCCTCTCTTTGGGGTGAGCTTCTGTCTTCCTGGACCTCCTGCCAGTTTCCTCTTCCTTTTCTTCAGTTAATATAACATCTGTGATGCTTTCCATGAGGCCGATGGCCATCGGTCTTGTTTCTGGGTCGTTCCGTACCACCATTAGTTCTTCAGCTGAGTTCAGCTGATCATCCAGATCCATGTGTCTAGGGATACTGGCCGGGGGTCGCACATTCCTCGCCCTTTGGGGACTGTTTTCCCCCTCACCACCTCTGTGTCATCCCCCCTCTTGTGGAGTTTCTGTTTCCCAAGCACCTTCAGTCTGGCTGCTTTGCAGTGATGATACGCTCGTTGTGCTCTGCTCTGCTTACAGGAGCGATCTTCTCTTGGAAGCAATCTGCCTGCTGGTTTTAGATGTAGATGGGCTGTTATATGTTTGTTAATGTCTGCACAGCCTTCAGACCACTTCATTAATTCTCTGAGGAGGTCGGTTTCCTCTTTAGTCCATTTATAATCTCTCTGGCCAGGCTTTGCTTGTGGTAAGTGAAATGCTAATCTTTTCACATTACGTACTTCGGTGTGTCTATGACGCTCATGTTGGCTGAGTCCAATTTGCCATGTGAACTGCATTTCAGTGTTCACATGCATAGATCGTACCGGTGAGATGTGGCCTTACCCCTTTACATTTGCGATAATGACAAGCAACCGAATCGTAATCATCAGTTTTTCTGCATTTGGAGCAAATTGTGTGAAGGTGTTTAATCTGATGTCTCACGGCCTTGTGTTTGCAGAACTCACCCACCCCGGGGTGTAGCAGATGGCAGAGCAGCCCATCAATGGGGTACTGGATCTCCACTTCACTCTGTACAGTTCTGTCGTCACTGGGTGGCAGCTCCACAGGCTCGATGTAGGTTGGTGGAATATCTGTCTGGTCTTGGGGCTCCTCAACCCCGTTATTGTCCAAAATTCCTGTTCCCCTGAACTTCTTGTTATCAAAGGTCAGCACGTTGATGGCTCTCGTGTCACCCATTTCGCTTAGAGGGCTTGACTCTGCATCTCCTCATGTTATTGGTCTTTCACTATTAAGGGTTCCGGATCTTCCAGCCTGGCTTGTTTTGCTGGTTCCCTATAGGGAAGGTAATATCGTCTAAATGGTCTCGGATCCATCTCGGCAGTTTGTGTTGGGGTGGATTATTTCTCTAGTCCGTTGAGCTTGGAACTAGCACTTGTGTAACATTTGCAACTTGTGCCATTGCCTGCAACAAAAGGCACAACTGCCGGACGTTTTCTCTCTGGGTCGCTTCCCACCCAGGCTGCTCTGACCAACGACAGTCAACTTTTTTATATGATAATGCTGGTCTCCGCAGACCACAATTCACACTGTGCTCTTTCGAATGTCATCTTTTAGCCAACGAACCCTTTTCTATCTGTGCCAGCCCTGATAATGGTAACGTTGCTACCAGCAGGAGCCACGAGGAGGCACAATCGGTGGATGGCAAGAACACCAAACCACCACAGGTCATGTAACTACTAACCAGACGGACTCAAAAGCGAAGCCGCCGCCATCAGTCATAGTTACTCCTGCCAACTGAGAGCATTCCACCTAGTCCCACTCCCCTTCCTTCTGCCCATAACCTTGCACATTCTCTTTCTTAGGTAGAAATCAATTCTCTTTTGAATGCCTTGATTGAACCTGCCTACACCACTCTTTCAGGAAGCTGGTTCCAGACCCCAACCACCCTCAGTGAAAAAAAATTTTCCTCATACCACATTTACTCCTTTTGCCAATTATTTTTAATCTGTGCCCTCTAGTTCATCTCTTGTATGGGAACTCTTTCTAACCTATGTACCCTGTTTCGTTATTCTCAGGATCTTGTATATCACTATCAAATCTCCTCTCAGCTGCTTTTTCCCCAAGGAAACGATCCCAACCTCTCCAACCTACCCTCATAGCTACATCCTGGTGTATCCCTGGAATAATTTTTGTGAATGTCCTCTGTACTTACTCAAATGCCTTCACATCCTTCCTGATGTATGGTGCTCAGAACTGGACGCAGTACTCCAGATGAGGCCAACTGTCTTATACAAGTTCCTATTATTAAAGCCTAAGATACTATATTCTTTAACTATGCTCTCAACATGCTCTACCATCTTCAGTGACCTATGCACACATACAGAGGTCCCTCAGTTCCTGCATCTCCTTTTAGATGCTGTCAATTTAAAAAATATACTGTCTCACCATATTTTTCCTGACAAACCGAATCACCTCCCACTTCTCTGCATTGAACTTCATTTGCCATTTGACTGTCATTTTGAAATTCAAGGCTAGTCTCATCACAATTTACACTTCCAATCTTGTATCATCTGCAAATTTTGAAATCATGCCCTGCACACCAGTGTCTAAGTCATTAATATATATTGTCATGAAATGACCCAACACTGACCCCGGGCAAACTCCATTACAAACTTTCTTCCAATCTGAAAAACAACCATTTACTCACTACTGTTGCCTGTCCCCTAGCCAATTTCTATCCAAGTTCCTACTTTCCTTATTATTGCATGAGCTAGAATTTTGCGTAAGTCTGTGTGGCACTGTATCAATGCCAAATCCATACATACCACGTCATTGTTTCCCTCATCAACCTTCTGTTATCACCTCAAAAACATCAAGTTACTTAAACGTGAGTTTCCTTTAATGAATCCATGCTGGCTTCCTAAATTATCCCACACTTGTCTAAGGCGCTTGTACCATATCTAGTTTAAGTAAAGATGGCCTTTCCAACACCACCTTCCTCAATTGAACGTTCTGATGTAGCAGTTACCACCTCTCACCCCAGCCTAGGTACCTTTCTACAAAACTGATGCAAAGTATTCATTCCACACCTCCGCAATTGCTCCAGCCTCCACATACAAGTCACCTTTTATGTCTCTAATCGGCCCTACTCTCACTTACCACTACTTATTTAGGTGTTTACAGAAGACCTTGGGATTCCCTTTTTATGTTCCCTGCCAGCCTCTTCATGCTCTCTCCTTGCTTTTCTGATTTAGTTTCTTCACTTCACCTCTGGTCCTTCTAAATTCACCCTGGTTCTCCATTGTATTTTTCTACCTGACATCTGGTGTGCACACTTCTCCCTTTTTATCTTTACCTCCTATCTCTCATCATCCAGGGCTTTCTGGATTTAGTTGTCCTACCTTTTCCCCTTCAAGGGAATATATCTTGATATTTCCTGCAATACTTTTCCTTTGAAATTGGCCATTGCTCAGCCACTGTCTCTTTTCTGCTAATATTTGATTTCAACTTGCTCGACTCAGATGCATCCTCATCCCGTTGAAGTTGCCTTTCCCCCAATTATTCCTGTTCTGGATTGTTCACTGTCCTTTTCCATGATTAATGTGCACCTTGTGATACAATAGTCACTGCTCCCTAGAGCCTGTCTGTGCTACTTGAACCTTTATCTGGCTTCTAAAGCAGAAGGTCAAATCATGAACTGGGCCCCAGGTGACATTGTGTACCCTATATTGACTCATGCTAGTGGTTCCATTGCTCTTGTATATGCAACTTGGGACGGGACATGACTCTGAGCCATCACCTCCAGGTTACAGATGATAGTTTGGGCGTTTTGTTTCAAAGCCACATGTCAGTTGAACATATTCAGGTGATATGGGCACAACACTACATGTGCATCCCCTCCTTACACAGCCCTTCAGATCAGGTCTGGTCATGGAATTCCCCTACTCCTCCATGATACCCGCACATAAACCATCTAGAATGACACTGATATCTTCCACCCAGTATACTGGCACTGGTCATTGTGACTGATCCATCACCGGTATCCTGAGAACTATTCCCATCATAGACTGTAGTCAGTATAACCAAACTATTTGGGACTGGGTATGCTTTGCATGGCAACTGCAGCTGGCATGGGTCCATGGGATTGGCATAAGTACTGCTAGCCTTTAGGTGTCTGTTGTCAATCCATGATGGTATGTAACCTTGCAACAAATTCTCTAAATTACTACACTGGACATTGTACATAACACACGCACACCATTTTGGGCAGCCTGGCCTGAAGTGTCCTGGTCCTCGATGAAATTGCCTATGGTCTGGGCATGAGTTTCCAACTCGGCTATTTCTTTTTAGGTTAATAGTCATTACTTGATCTTCCTGTAACTCTTGTCCCTCAATCTCATTACCCTTCCCCAATATTCTCTAGAATTTCTGTAAGGTAATGACCTACATTTGCAGCTGGGCATCAAGATCAGTGACATCTCTGTATTAAACACCACAGCCACGTCATTGATCAATCCCCTTTTTATCCATATTCCACCACCACCCCATGCTCCCCAAAACCGGCGTTAGGTCAGCGAGTGGAGAGAAATCCTTCTGACATTCATCCCCATAATTCAGCTCATGGAATTGTGGTAACATTTTCCTTAAGTTTCTTGTACAATTTATTGTTGCTGCTGGGTAGCATCGGGGCTCCCGTTCCTCTGTTAAGCTGAGGGTGACTGATACTACCTCATAATGCAGATCACGGTCTGACACCTGGGCTGGAATCAACACCAGCCCATTCCTAGGCCCTGATGTTGTTATGGAGCACTTGACCTCCTTATCCTGGGTCTTTGGGGCAATTGGTAGGGATTTCCTTTCTTGCGCTCCCAGTTTGGTACCTTTGACTGTGTATTTGGAGAATCTGGGACCACATGAGTCTAAACTCTGGATACAGTATGGACTGGATCCAGAGTCTTGTCATGGTCATTTTAAAAGTGATAGCCGCCCCCCTTCTGGCATTTACATTCTGGCGCACACATGCTACTCGCTCCTTCTTCCACCTGTCCCAACACAATTTCACTCTCTCCTTAGTTCCCATACTCTGCCTGTAAGAGTTATTTCCCAATCTTTCCCAGTCCATGGATTCATTGCCTTTAGCTTTGTCTTCTGTAACCAGCAGAGATGCTCCCTCGATCCTATGCAAACGTGACTTCCCTTTTCCCCCCCCACCTTGCTGGCTGTGATATTTTAATTTTGGGCCAGACACCAGTTTCCCCAAATTTGTAACCAGTGAGATTGGAATACTTAGTGAATTTGACACCAACCAACCCAGCCACCCTCACTTATGGAAGTACGCAGCTATCACGTTGGTGCCTTGTGCTTTACCTGCTCTGTTACAAGCCTGTCTTCACCCATATACCCATAAAAGCTATCTTGACGCCCACTTTATTTCCCCATGTCCTGTGCCAATCTGACTGAACATGGTGATAACCCTGAGTGCATTTTATCTTGCACCCTAGGCTCAATTGTTTTGGTGAGGGGGAGGGGGGAGAAAGAAATGGCACTGCTTGGAGGTCTTCCCTCCGTAAGTTAGATTTAGTGTACATTTGTACATAATGTATGCTACAATTACCATGTCTCTTTCTCCTGTCCTCCAGCTCAGGAATTGCAGCTCAGGTTGGTGTGCGATGAGGGCACTTCGGCTCATAAATCATACGGACTTGAAACATTAACTGTATTCAGATTGTCCCTGTGAACTGCTGCAGTCCACAGTCCCATTGGGAAGGGAGTTCCTGGATTTTCACCCAATGACAGTGAAGGAACGGTGATATATTTCCAAGTCAGGATGATGAGTGACTGGAGGGCTACTTCCAGGCTGTGGTACTCCCATCTATCTGCCACCCTTGTCCTTCGAGATAGTATGGTGTTTGTGGGTTTGGAAAAAGTCTAAGGAACCTTGGTGAAATCCTGCAGTACATCTTGCACATGGTATACTCTACTACTGTGCATCGGCGGTGGAGGAAGTGAATTTTTGGATGTTATGCCAATCAAGTGGGCTGCATTGTCCTGGATGATGTCAAGTTTCCTGAGTGTTGCGGGAGCTGACTTGTGCCTGGTATATGGTGGACAGGCTTTGGGGAGTCAGGAATTGAGTTACTCATTGCAGAATTCCCAGCCTCTGACCTGCTCTTGTAGACACAATATTTATATGGCTAGTCCAGTTCAGTTTCTGGTCAATGGAAACCCCCAGGATGTTGATAGTGGTGGATTCAGTGATGGTAATGCCATTGAACATCAAGGGGTGATGGTTGGATTCTTTCTTGTTGGAGATGGTCATTGCCTGACATGTGTGGTGTGAATATTATTTGCCATTTGTCAGCCCAAGCCTGGATATTGTCCAGGTTTTGCTGCATTTGGACATGGACTGTATCAGTATCTGAGGAATCGTGAATGGTGCTGAACATCGTGCAATTATCAGCGAACATCCCCACTTCTAATCTTTTGATGGCGGGAAGGTCATTGATGAAGCAGCTGAAGATGGTTGGGCTTAGGACACTACCTTGTGGAACTCCTGCAGTGATATCCTGGAAGTGAGATGACTGACCTCCAACAACCACAACCATCTTCCTTTGTACTAGGTATGACTCTAACCAGTGGACAGTTTTCCCCCTGATTCCCATTGATTCCAGTTTTGCTAAGGCTCCTTGATACCACACTAGGTCAAATGCAGCCTTGATGCCAAGGACAGTGACAGTCGGCTCACCTCTGGAGCTCAGCTCTTTTGTCCATGTTTGAACCAAGGCTGTAATGAGGTCAGGAGCCGAGTAGCCCGGCCCTGGTGGAACCCAGACTGGACATCAGTGAGCAGGTTATGCTAAGCAAGTGCCACTTGATAGCACTGTTTATGACCCCTTCCAGTGGTCACTCCGACTGATACTGTCATGGAGAGGAGCATCTGCAGCAGGCAGGTTGGTGAGGATGAGGTCAACTGTTTTTCCCTCCTTGGTTCCCTCACCACCTGCAGCAGACTCAGTCTAGCAGCTGTGTCATTTAGCGCTCAGTCAGTGGGTGCTGCCAAACCACTCTTGGGATGGACATTGAAGTCCCCCAACCAGTGTACATTCTGTGCCCTTGTCACCCTCAGTGCTTCTTCCAAGTGGTGTTTCACATGGAGGAGCACATTCGCCAGCTGAGGGAGGGAGGGTGGTATGTGGTAGGGCAGAACGTGGTAACCAGCAGGAGGTTTCCTTTCCCATGACCTGATGCCATGAGACTTCATGGGATCTGGAGTTGAATTTGACTCCTGGGGCAACTCCCTCCTGACTGTATGTACTGTGCTGCCACCCCTGCTGGGCCTGTCCTGCCGGTGGGACAGGACATAGCCAGGGATGGTGGAGTCTGGGACATTGGCCAGAATTTACCGGCTGATGTGCAGGTGCCAAAGCCCATACATCAGCGCTTAAACTGTTGAGTGAGCGTGCCGATGTCAGCGCCGTGATATTTTGGTTAGCGGGCACGCTCAGCAGCGGGGTGCTCACCCACCATTAATGAAATGCCTCTGAGGAGGAAGTGAGGGATAGAATAAGGAGGAGGCCAGGAGTGGACAATCAGCCTCCAGGGGAGCCACCTTTTGGTGGCCAGGCACAGACAGTGCAGGGCCAAGAGGTTGTGCAAGTGTCTGCAGAAGATGCCACAATCCTGTTGCCAAGGGCTGTGGTGGAGAGAGCCATTAGTCTTCTCAAGATGCGCTTCTGTTGCCTGGACCGCTTGGGGCGCACTCCAGTGCCCCCCTGAAGAGTCTCTGTGATAGTGGGAGCATGCTGTGCATTGCACAAACTTGTGGTGGAAAGGGGGGATGCAGTTGACGATGAAAACCTTGATTCCATGGATACAGCTGCACATGATGAATCCAGCAGTGGCTCAGAGGATGAGGAAGCACAGGGCGATGATGAGGGACAGCACGCTGACCGGCTACTACACCAAGGAGGCAGGGACACCCAGGACACTTTAATCCAATGAACCTTCAGCTAACTCTTCACACATGGATCAGCAGGAACAGCATTGCCTGGAACTTCCACACGTGGCACTTAGGTGCTACATCTTCCACCTCGTCAGCTGCAACTAAGGGCTTAGTCCAGAACATCAATGTCCACTCAAACACTCATGATATGCCTGTGAAAAAGAAATACAGCTGAAAGGAAACACCCTCAGCCATGGTCACAAATGTGGACTTAATTACCACCGAAATCATGTATGATCATCGCTCTGATGTTGAGAATCAAAAATTCCCTAATCTAGGGCCAACACACAATCACCAGTGACATACCCAGGGAGTGCCTAATCTGCCTTATGCTTACGTTTGCGGGTGCTACGTCTAGGTACCGACCCATTGCTCAGAGCGGTTTGTGAGCCAGCCTGCTGACTCTGCTGTCCTGTTGCCCTCAATGACCTTGGCGGGCGTCCTCTGGCCCGTGGAGCCTGTGATGGCCGCGCCTGGGAGGGAGCGGCCAGTTCCAGAACTGGCACCTCCCCCAGATTTCGCAGCCTCAATGGATGCAATGGTCACTGGCAGAGGGGCAGTGAGGGGGGTGTGGGGGGGGTGTAAAATACCGCGCGGTGATGTCAGGTGAGCGTCCCGATGTCACCGCGCGCCATTGTGATATTTCGGTGGGTGGGGGCGTGATGGTCTCCGTTGTGCGCCCGCCATTAACAGGCTACTTAAGGCCCTTGAGGCTCCAATTGACGGGAATTTTGTGGGGCCCGCGCGATCTTCAGCTCATCACACGGGGGCCACAGGCAAGCGGGAAGCAGGAATTTGTATGAACTTCATCCACGGGCGGGAGAAGAGGTCTCAGTGGGGGCCAATTCTACAGGTTTAAGTTATTGTACAAAAGTTACTGAAACTTGCCTGCGAGAGCTGGAAAACTTCAAAACACATCCCAGCTGCTTGGACTGGACTCATAACCTTCAGGTCAGCACTTTGCAGTGAGGATTTGTTTTGGGGCCTGTAGGTTTCAGGAAGCCTCCCTGGGAATGGGAGGTGATCTTTCCACTGGAGGCACCACCTCTGAGGAGGAAGGAAGGGCTAGAAGGGGGAGGGGGCCAAGAGTGCACATTCAGCCTCCACGGGAGCCACGTTTTTGGGAGGAGGGGCACAGGGCCATGCGGTAGTCCAAGGTGGAAGGGGCCACAGAAGACACCACTATCCTGCTGCCAGGGTATACAGGCGGTGAACCAGCTACCTCTGTCACTCTGTCTGTCAAGGGAGACAGTCAACACTATCTGCCAGATGATTGGGCCTGAGATCTCAGCTGTGTGGGTGGGCACACCCCATGCCAGTGGCTCTAAAGGTCACAGCTGCCATCAACTTCTATGCCTCCAGCTCTTTCCAGGACTTGGTGGGTGATCTTTTGTGGTGATTCCTAATCCGCTGTCCACACTTGTGTCAAGCAGGTCACAGCTACTCTCTGCACAGGCTCCACCACTGCTACCAAGCCAAGCACAGCCTCATGTATCTCCACCAGAGGTTCTTGCACACCCGGCCGCAGCTCATGAGTTGGCTGCATCGCGGACAACTCCAGACGCTCATTATCAGCCATGGGCTGAGCATATGCCTGGGCCCCTGCAGTCCTCCGACTTCTGGCGCCCTGGGCACTCTGTCTCCTCCAGCGACTGTGAAGTGCCCTCACCACTGTGCCCCAGGACACTAGCTGAATATCTGATGCCCACTGAGGTGCCAGTATCTGCACTGGTGCCTGCCTGGCATAGATGGTGTGATGCTGGACCTTCATAGCCCTCAGATATCAGAGGTGGTCCCTGCTGCTCTGGGTCCCAGCCTTGCCTCACTGATGCTGAAAGGAAGAGAAAGGAAATTTGATCAGTTAGCGTGTGGACAATGTCAATGTACATACCTGTCTCCCAGATCATCATGTGCTCATCATTCCACACACAGTGGGCAAGACATGTTGGTAACGTCACTCACTCAACAATCAGCACTGCCATGGATGTTGGGAGACGACTGGTGATGTGAGTGCTGGCCACACAAACCTGCCTGTGGAACACCAGCCTCTCCGGCTCTGGTGGACCTGGACACATGGTGCCCCTCCAAGGCTGAGGGCCTCCTGCTCGAAGTGGCTAAGCAGCACTACTGTCCCACCGCCAGCCCTCACCCGCTGGGCAGTGTTGTGATAATTCTTCTCCTGGAAATGAGAAAAGAGCATTGATAAGTGATACTTGTACCGTGAATCTCCTCGTGACCGGCCCACCCTAAGCCCAGTTGGCCATTGCAGGGGTCCAGTGCATCCTTACCCTGCTGCTGTCGAACGCTCTCTCAAATATCCTAGGTGTGTCCTTTTCCCCCTTAATTGGCCTGCCCGCATAAAATGGTGGCGCAGACTCGATTGCCACCAGTGATCGGGTCCACGCCTGCTCCCACACGGCCCGACCAACATGGGGAAAGTTCCCCCACATGGGCTTTTACCACTTTGACCATTCTCCCACGTGGGACCTTGTCAAAAACCTTGGACGTCCATGTAGACTACATAAACTGCACCACCCTCATCTACACACCTAGTCACCTCCTCCAAAATGTAATCAGCTTTGTTAGACATGATTTCCCCCTGACACAGCCATACTGACTATCCCTGATTCATCCCTGCCTCTCCAAGCGGAGATTAATCCTGCTCCTCAGAATTGTTTCCAATAGTTTCCCTACTACTGATGTTAGACTCACTGATCTGTAATTACCTGGTTTATCCCTAATACCCTTCTTGAATAATGATACCACATTCTCTGTCCTCCAGTCCTTTGGCACCTCTCCTGTGGCCGGAGAGGATTTGAAAATTAGTGTCGGAGCCTCTGCAATCTCCTCCCTTGCCTCACAAAGCCTGGGCTACATCTCACCTGGGCCTGGGGATTTATCCACTTTTAAGCCTGCTAATACCTCCTCCCTTTCTAATTTTTCAAGTATATCTCAGTCCCCCTCCCTGTTTTCTATAATACCTCGTCTATAATTAGCAGCCTGCTCTCCTGTGATGTCATTCTTTGTTGTTTTTAGTGCTGGGTTGAATCGCTCTTTGGGGTCTCTGTCTCTCTCCCCTGCTCTTCATTAACACTCGGCGCTGCTCTCACCCAGGGCTGCTCTCACTCCTGCCACTGATAACCTTCTCTTGTCCAAATGGATTAAACATTCCCCTCCTACTCCTGTTTAATCATATAATGTTATCAGATCTGGGGGAATCTTCCTGTCCAATAAATGATCCAATAGGATTCCATGTGATTAATCATCCTGTTTCCCATCAAACCATAAACCCCTTCCTTGTATTTCCAAGGAACACAATTTTTTGTTACTTCAATACAAAAATGGGATCCATGTGGTGTAAATAAAAGCCACTATTTGTACAGGCTTCAGAGTTAATGCAACAACATTGTGTGTTTAGCTGGAATTTGCTGCCCTCTAGTTGATGTAGACAGAGTGACAAAGTTCTGGTGAATGAAAACCTGTAAATACACCAGCCAAAAATGCCCTGGAACTGGAAGAAGATAGTGGGGGTAATTACTAAGCCAGCACTTGATCAGAAGAGCTAACAATGGCCTGTGCCATTTGGCTGTTAAATGACCCTTTATTCATGGTCTTGTGACGTGATAATCATTTTATATGGGGTTAAGGAAGACATTTGCTTGCTTTTTTTCCTGATACATCTGTTATCAGTTTGTCCAACTGTTTTTTCAATATTAATCTCCCTTATGTCTCTGTCCACCTTCATGACATCACCCTCCATGCCATCACTTTTAATGACATTTTTTTATTCATTCAAGGGATGTGGGCAACACTGGCTAGTCCAGCATTTATTGCCCATCCCTATCTGCCCTCGAGAGGTGGTGGTGAGCTGCAGCCTTGAACCGCTGCAGTCTGGTGTAGGTACACCCACAGTGCTGTTAGGAAGGGAGTTTCCCTCTTGGTCCCCTCACCACCTGTCGCAGACTCAGTCTAGCCCTGATCTTTATGACTTGGCCAGCTCAGTCTTCACTGGTACTAGTGAGCAACTTGATGGTCATTAAAGTCTTCCAACCAATGTATATTCTGTGCTCTTGTCACATTTTTTGCTTCCTCCAAGTGGTGTTCCACATGGAGTACTGAATCACCCACAGGTGGAGGTTGTGTCTGGCCGGTACATGGTGATCAGCAGGAGGTTTCTTGCCCATGTTTGACCTGAGAGCATGAGACATTGTGGGGTCTGGAGACAATGCTGAGGACTCCCAAGTTGTGGTAACTGAGGGGATAGCCCCTCCTGCTGGCTCAGGTCACATGATGTTCTGTTAAATCTCTGACAAGTGAGCCCTAAGCATGGGCTGTCTGGAGGATGGGGCTTTCTGACGAGGGTCCCAATCGAGCGTGTAACACCTGAGAAACTCAAGTTTGGCAGTTTCTTGTTGAAACCTGTCTGCTCCGTCGAGTCATTACATTTGGTGACGAGGGTAAAATTAGCTCCGACTCTGCACCTCACCCTGTTACTGTGAGGATGTTGGGTTTTTTTCAGTTTTTTTTTTTGCAACTACTTACCATTCATCCTGCTCTTTGGCAGAATTGATCCTTATCCTATAGTTCTATATCCTAGTGTGTCCATTAACACCATATATAGTTGTGTACATTTGATGTGAGTGCCAACATGATATAAATTTTGTTTTTGTCTTAATGGCCTGAGTATGCTTCACTTGTTTTCTAGGTGCAGCGTACACCAGTTTCTCATGCTGGACGTGAGTGGCTCTAAACTTTATTGCACAGGCACTGAGTGGACTTTGGGTTCAAAGGAAAAGGTCATTTCAAACATCCGGGTTGGAGGTGGCAGCCCTGGCATGAGGTGGCAGATCTTTGGCAGCCTAGCTGAAGGAGTGTTGGATCAAGGTGTCCCTGCCTCCCTGAAGGATTCAGAGGCCTGTCTCCACACCCTCAGTGTTCTCCTCATTGGGCTCCTCTTCTGACTCACTATTGGCTTCATCCTCTGTGGCCTGTGGAGCCAGCAATCACTGCAAACCCTCTGGCTCGCTCAGCCTGGCTGGCCTCGTACATACGGAAATGAATAAATGTCATTACCCGCCTGAACAGAGCTTCTATCACCAGCTTGATGCAACTATGGACAGCTGATTGGGACACTCCACACAGATCCCCCACTGAGCCCTGGAAGGAGCCAGAGGCCTAGAAGTTGAGGGTTACTGTGACCTTCAGGGACACTGGCATGGGGTGTCCACCCACACAGTCAGAGCTGATCTTAGGCCCAATCATCTGGCAAATGGAGGTCACAGTCTCCCTGGAGAGGTGGAGCCTCCTTCAACACTGCACCTCAGACATATTGAGATAGCTGCATCGCCGCCTTTAACTCTGGTAAGCTAATGGCATCTTCTGCAGCTCCTTCTGCCTTGGACTCCTGCTGGCCCTGAGCCCCTTGTACCTGCGCCTCTCCTCCCACAGGTCCCTCCCCTGGAAGCTGCACTGGGACACCCGGCCTCCTCTCCCTTCTGCCCCTCTCTTGCACCTCAGCAGAGGTGCCACCAGGAGAGCACACTCTCCATTACCAGGGTAACAGAAGGTGGTCTGATACCTGGAAGGGTCCACATGGTCAAAATTCTCCAGGGGCCTTGGAGACACCAATCAGTCCTGAAATGAAACTTAGAAACACCAAGACCAAAACTCAGAACAGATGAAGCTGTCAAGTTCAAATAAGCAACCAGCAGCAAACTATCTCCTAAATTCCTCACCACTCACACAGGCAATGCTGCTGACCTTTTAACCCTGACCTTGGATGAGGTTTCGTTAAAAGACTTCCCAGATGCCTGTTTTGCCCATGTGACGAATGTGAAATAGCACGGGCAACGTAAAAATGTTAACAATTACCTTTTTAATGGCCTTAAGTGGCCTTTGAATTGCTGGTGGGTGGAGCTCCAACACCCACATGCACCTGCTGACCTGAAGTTTGCTCGCGTGCAGAATAATGTCTGGATACTCGCCCGACTTCCTCTCGCGCTATTTCACATCCGTTCGTGTCAGGCGCATGCCTGTCACAAGGCAAAATATTCTGCCCATGGGGTCAATAGTTGCAGGATATGGGCACGTCACCCTGTAACTGTACGAGGTGCTGTTGTGAGAGGCGATTCAAGTATCGCGTCTGAAGTGATGCAGACCCTGCATTATCACCTTGTAAAATCAGAGTTGGAAGTAGGAAATACTGAATCTGGATGGAATAGGAGGGAAAGTGTTCTATTGCCCAGAGCTCCATCCCTCTCTTCACCATCGCAAAAACCTTAAAAATAAAAGCAAATGCTGCCAAGATTGAAAGTGTTTATTTCAAAAACATGCAATAATTTTACAGCCGGAATTCAAACTATGTGAAAATTAATGTAGATTCACAGGGCATAAGAGCCAATTAACGTAGTGGGCAGGATAGTAACTTTGTTCCAGGCAGAGTTATCTCCCATATTCCTGCAATTTCTTTCTCCCTCCAATTCCCCTCAAAAGCAAAGAATCCAGTCACTGCCCAGGTTCCCTGTTCTGAGACAAGATCACATGGAAACCTGCATTCTAGCACAATATTGTCCCCCAAATGAACCCAAGTGTTTGCAAACTTAATTTCAAAGTATGGCCCATTTAATGGAGGGCTCAAACCGTGATATCACAGTTTAAGCCTCACCCTCACCAAATTCACCAGTGAGATCAGACATCACAATACATTTATAAACTGGAGACAGGGGGCTGCTCAAGTCAGGTTAAATGAAGGAAATGGAATTGCACTTGCTGTTGATCTAGGACTGATTATAGTCTGCTAGAAGATCTGATAAAGTTTACTTTCTGAAGGGAGTGTGAACAATGGAACCATCCACTGATAGATTCTATGGAAGGTTTTGAATATTGAAAACTTTGTCTTAACCTGTGTCTCAAAGACTTATCTCTTATTGTAACGTGTGAAGAATGAATTCAGTAATACTGCTGCACAGTAGAGTGGAATAATGATATTTGTTGTCATGAATAAACCTTCCATATCATTGTTCATAGAGAGATGGGAGCCTGGAGCGGAACTCCTGTTGATTAATCAGCACCCCAGTTCTCAGGTCTCTGACTGACTTGTCTCACTGCCAGTCACAGAGTTCGATGTTCATGCTCTTTTCTGTAACTATATTCTGCCACTTATCATTGGTAGATCTGTCACAAGTCTTAAAAGCTTTTTAAAAAAACAGGTTTTTATAATCTTAATCCTTAATTATGCAATTATCTGACTTCAATTAACCCAATTAAATGTTTTGGTTCAAGCAAGACACAAACATAAAACAAGATGGACTCTTGAAGTAAATTAAAAGGAATGTTTATTTTAAAAAGGAAAAATTATACTTAACACCACAAAATCGACTTTACAGCTTCAAACGAGCGATCAGGTTATTGAAGAGTTATGTTGTCTTCCTGTTCCTTTGTTGACAATTCTTTCAAATTCTGCCACCAGAGCATTCAGTATCTGACTAGCTGGCAAAGATGTCATTCAAAGCCTTTATTTTTATTTCCTAAAGTATCAATGCTTCGTCTCCGACCATGTCTGTGTAATTTCATAATTGGTTATTTAATTGTTATTGTTTTAATTGGAGTTTGACTACCTACGTCTGTCCATAATCTCTTGAAAGGACAATGTTTCTTTTGTTATCTGGCTTTGCACAATTGTCCATTTGGTTAGGGTTTTAGCTGAGCTTAGCACAAAATCTCCGATCTGGTACTCATCCAAAGCAAAAAGTGTATTTAAAAAGATTTTAAATTCAGCTTTATTACTATTTCTTCAATTATAACTTAATGAGGTACACTATTTGGTCAATCATCTGTTTCTGGCTGGTTCCTAATTATGTAATAATCCTTAATTATAATCACTCATATTAAAGTACAGAAAGCAAAATAGCTTTTTATCTCATTGTTAATACAAAATAGTAGCTTTTTCCTTTTTATATTCATTGTAATAAGGTAAAAGAAATTAATCTAAAATTGGTCAAGTTACACTAAAATCTAGTTAACTTGGTCAGTACAGCTTTGTGGAAGTTGCTGTTTGGACCTTGAGGCATTTTATAAGGGTCTGCTCAGCTGATTATAGTAAAAATGAGAGTGCATGGAATTGGAGGTTACCTTGTGACACGGGTTATGGTAATCTGTTGGGACATTGGAAAGAGTATTGGGATAGAGAATTGTCTCAGGTTGGCAGAATGTGGACAAGTGGTGTTCCCTGAAATTTGAACTAGGGCCTTGGCTTTTCACTATATTTTTCAATGAATGAGGTGAAGAAATAGAATCTGTATAGATGGCACTAAGACAGGCGGCACACTAAGTAGTGGAAGCAGAAATTTGTAAAGGAACATTGATAGACTGAGTGGGTAAAACTAGGGTGGGGTAGGGTTCAATGTGGGGAAGTGCAAAGTCAACCACTTTGAGCTGAAGAGAGGTCAGGATATTTCTAAATGGCGAGAAGCTGAGAACTGAGATAGAAGCCATGAAATAATTGAAAAAGTGGCTGAAATGTTTCGTTTTCATCTAAAATGGTTGGATGCTATGTTACAGTTTAGACTGCGTCTGGAGAACTGCACTCCGTTCTGGGCGCTACACCTCAGGAAGGATATATTGTCCTGGAAGGGGTGTAGGGTAGATTCACCTGAATGATATTGGGGATTAGAAGGTTAAGTTACAAGGACATGTTGCGTAGGCTACACCTGTATTCCATGGATTAGAGGTTTAAGAGTTGATCTAGTTGAGGTGTTTAAGATTTAAATATATGATAATATGATAGAATAAGACCATAAGACATAGGAGCAGAAATTATGTCAATCGGCCCATTGAGTCTGCTCCGCCATTTAATCATGGCTGATAAGTTTCTCAACCCCATTCTCCTGCCTTCTACCCGTAACCTTTGATCCCCTTACCAATCAAGATCCTATCTATCTCCGTCTTAAATACACTCAGTGACTTGGCCTCCACAGCCTTCTGTGGCAATGAATTCCATAGATTCACCACTCCCTGGCTAAAGAAGTTTCTCCTCATCTCTGTTCTAAAAGGTCTTCCCTTTACTCTGAGGCTGTGCCCTCGGGTCCTAGTCTCTCCTACTAATGGAAACATCTTCCCCACATCCACTCTATCCAGGCCTTTCAGTATTCTATAAGTTTCAATCAGATCCCCCCTCATCCTTCTAAACTCCATCGAGTATAGACACAGAGTCCTCAAACATTCCTCATATGTTAAGCCTTTCATTCCTGGGATGATTCTCGTGAACCTCCTCTGGACCCTCTCCAGGGCCAGCACATCCTTCCTGAGATACGGGGCCCAAAATTGCTCACAATATTCTAAACGTGGTCTGACCAGAGCCTTATAAAGCCTCAGCAGCACATCCCTGCTTTTATATTCTAGTCCTCTCGAAATAAATGTCAACATTGCATTTGCCTTCCTAACTACCGACTCAATCTGCAAGTTAACCTTAAGAGAATCCTGGACTAGGACTCCCAAGTCCCTTTGCACTCCAGATTTCTGAATTTTCTCCCCATTTAGAAAATAGTCTATGCCTCTATTCTTCCTACCAAAGTGTATGATCTCACACTTCCCCACGATGTATTCCATCTGCCACTTCTTGCCCATTCCCCTAACCTGTCCAAATCCTTCTGCAGCCTCCCCGCCTCCTCAATACTTCCTGTCCCTCCACCTATCTTTGTATCATCTGCAAACTTAGCCAGGATGCCCTCAGTTCCTTCATCTAGATCATTAATGCATAAAGTGGAAAGTTGTGGTCCCAACACTCACCCCTAGAACTCCACTAGTCACCGGCCACCATCCATTTTTTCTTTTGGCAGGAAAAATATGGTGAGACACAGTATATTTTATAAAGGGACAGCCTCTAAAGGAGATATAGACAGAGGTCCCTCTGTTCCTGTATGTACATAGGTCACTGAAGATCATAGAGCATGTTGAGAGAACTGTTAACAAAACATATAGAATCTTAGCCTTTAATAATAGGAACTTGTGCAAGACAGTTAGGCTGCATCTGAAATACTGCGTCCAGTTCTGAGCGCCATACATCAGGAAGGGTGTGAAGGCATTTGATAAGTACAGAGGACATTCACAAAAATGATTCCAGGGATACACAGGATGTAGCTATGAGGGTAGGTTGGAGAGGTTGGGATTGTTTCCTTGAAGAAAAAGTGACAGAGGAGACTTGATAGTGACATTCAAGATCCTGAGGATAATGAAACAGGGTAAATTTCTCCTCATCTCTCTCCTAAAATAAGCACAGGCGTGTATCGGAGCGAATCACCTGGCGGGTTGGGAGCTGATTCATCCACCCACCAGCTGGAGAGATCGAAGGTCCTGGTGCCACATTTCAACCCCAGTCGAACAAACATTTCACTCTCTCCAGCCGACCTGTCTCCAGGAAACAGTTACAGATTCTTCCAGCCACATAGCGGGAATAGGCCGTGTTTGATTCTTGCCCTTGATTTCTCTGACTATCACTTTTCTTATTCCCCTTTCTGTCTTGTGTTCTTGTCCTTGATTCCCCCTCCTCTGACACCTTTACATAAGTTCCCATCACCCTGCCATTTTAGTTTAAACCCTCCCCAAACACACTCTCAAATATTCCCCCTAGGACATCAGTCCTGGTCCTGCCCAGGTGTAACCTGACCAGTTTGTACTGGTCCCACCTCCCCCAGAGCCGGTCCCAATGTCCCAGGAATCACCCTCTCACCATCTCTTCAGCCACGTATTCATCCGATATATTCTGGAATGTCTACTCTGACTAGTGTGTGGCACTGGTAGTAATCCTGAGATCACTACCTTTTTGAGGTCCTACTCTTCAAATTACTTCCTAACTCCCTATATTCTGCTCCCTACATTTCTATATGACCTCATCCCTTTTTTAACCCTGTCATTTGTACCAATGTGTACCATGACCACTGGCTGTTCAACCTCCCCCTTCAATGTCCTGTAGTCCTGAGACATCCTTGCCCCTAGCACCAGGGAGGCAACATACCATCCTGGATCTCATTTGCAGCCACAAAAACCTATCTATTCCCCTTACAATGGAATCTCCTATAACTATTGCATTCCCACACTTTTTACTTGTCCCCCGTGCAGAAAAACCAACTGCGGTGCAACGAATTTGACTGTTGCTGATTTCCCCTGAGAGGCCATTTCCCTCAGTATCCAAAGTGGTATATCTGTTTTGCAGGGGAATAGCCACAGGAGATTCCTGCACTGTCTGCCTAGTCATCTTGCTCTGCTTGGGTGGTCACCCACTCCCTTCCTGCCTGTGGACTTTTCACCTGCAGTATGTCCACCTCTCTATATGCTATCCATGATACACTGTGCCTCGTGGATGCTGCACAGTGTCCCCAGACATTGCTCCAGCTCCGAAACCCGAGCTTCGCGGAACTGCAGCTGAGGAGACTTCCTGCACACAAGCTGGCCCCAGGCACTGGAAATGTACCCAGCTTCCCACATAAAACAGGAGAATCACACCATGGCTTTGAGCTCTCCTGCCATAACTTACACCTTTAATAAATTAAGCCTTTTGGAAGATACTTTATATGCTGAGGTGATAGGGGACTGCTGAGTGAAATAACCTCCACCTCAGGGGCCTGATAGAAAGTGGGAGGGCACCTGCAGGTCCCTAAACATAAGCACGATTCAGCATAATCCCCAGCGCTCACCACTGACACCCCGTCCTCCTCCGGGTCGTCGCCTCCAGCTTCCGACCCCTCCCCCGCATTGAGTACGGGGGCTTATTCGGAGCTGCCAGCTGGCTCCACTTGTACCTCGATCCCACCCCCAGGATAAAGGCCAGAGGGGTCCTCTCTGGTCTCCTTGAACGTTTTCGGGTCAGAGGGAGATGGCTGTAATGATGCCCGCACTCCTCCCGGCACCGGGTCGTCCGGGGAGCTCAGGACAAGCTCTTGACCTAAACATAGGATGCCTGGGGTCAAGGTTTGGGAGGGAGCGGGAAGGTCCTCCTTTTCGCCACCACCCAATGACCCATTTATATTCTTTTAAATTGTGGAGGCTACAGTCCCCTGACGAACCAGAAGCGATCGTGGGGATATTGAGGGTTTCGGGGATGGGCACCGCCTCAAGCGAGGTGACCTCAGTGACCCCCGAGGGGCCTTGTTCAGGGGACTGCAGCAGGTTGATGGGGGGAACAGAGTGTTTGGTGTGGGGTAGGGGTTATGGAGTCCCCCAGAGGACAGGGTGAGGTTTTATTTGGTGGAGACGCCACCACCTCTTCATCGGGGGAAGGGACACACCCAACTTCTTCAGTTTGGGCGTTTTCCTCCTCCGAAGGGTGACGTCTCTTCCGGGTCAGGCTGGGGGGTAGGGAGATCTCCATCTCCAAGGACCCCTCCTCCTTGTCCAGCCCTCCCGGACACTCCACCCGCTGGGGTTTCGATTTATTTTCCCCGGCTCGGGGTCCCGCGTCTTTTCCCCGCCAGCCCTGGGAGCACACGCAGGGACGACGCCGGGCCCAGCACTCGGCTCCTTAGCGCCCACGGGCCCGGGAGCACACGCGGACACGACGCCGGGGCCGGATGATGTTTTTTCCCCCGAGCCAGTGTTTGGGGGTTTTGGGGCGTTTCAGGGGCCGCCTCCAGGTTTCGGGTCTTCCTCCGCGCCTTCTTACGGCACGGGGGCTCTCCCCCTGCCTCACCGGCAGCCGAGATGGCAGCTGCTGCCGGGGTCGCTTCCCCTTGCGTGGAGGAAGATGGAGTGGTGGCGGGGGGAGGAGGGGCGGTGCCAGCCACGGCTGCTTGGGTGGGGCTCGTGGCCTTGGAGGCGGGGCAGTTCTTCCTCACGTGCCCCGCCTCCTTACAGGCATGGCACCGCACGCCCTCCGCGGTCCAGAACACCCGGTAGGCGGTCCCCACGAAATTAATTGCAAAGCTCCCCTCCAGGCACTCCTTCCGGGCCAAGCGGATGAATACCTGGCGCCGGAAGGAGTCCACGTGGCGGAGGACCGAGTCTTTGAGGCCGAGCGGGATTGGTGCAACCCCTGACATCCCCCAGTTTATTAAGGTGGGGGAGGAGGAGCTCACTGGATACAAAGGGCGGGACATTTG
The DNA here is from genome assembly GCA_026770705.1 of Isurus oxyrinchus. Taxonomy (NCBI): domain Eukaryota; kingdom Metazoa; phylum Chordata; class Chondrichthyes; order Lamniformes; family Lamnidae; genus Isurus; species Isurus oxyrinchus. The sequence continues at coordinate 46,098,123 of JANJGN010000023.1, forward strand.
AAATAACAATCCTCTGGGCGGTGGCCTCAAGGGGGTCCACCGCCAGAAAAGTCCCGCCCACAGTGAGCCCCTTCTGCAGGGCGAGGTGCACCGCCCGCTCAGACCTCAAGAAGAAGATGGCCTTCCCATACATCTTTGAGGCAGCGACAATGGCTGAGGGGCCGACGACCCCAGCCATAGCCTTCACACAGGCCTCAATAGTCATCTCCGGGTGGGCGTAGCACTTCACCCTGAGGGCCCTGGTGAGGAGGCGGAAAGGTGACAGGGCAGCAGGAGCAGCAGGAGCCACAGAAGCAGCCACCCCCACATAGGTCTAAATAACCTCCCCCTTTCGTACAGGAGAGGAGTAAAGGACAGGGAGGCACAGGAGGGAAGGGGGTAGAAGTCCAGGTGGGTGTCCTCGATGGAAGCTGGACGTTTGCTGGGGCCCTGATGGTCTTCAGGCAGGGGGAGGCGATGTCTGCACCAGCTACCGCTGATCCTACTGGGAAAGAGAGGGGTGGCAGAAAGATGGTACACACATGCACACACACACTCTTCCTTCCCCAAACCCTCTGGCAGTCCTCTTGCCTCTCCCAACAAAACACAGTCCTCAGTTGCCCCCACCTTAAACAGAAATAGACAATCCGGACATCCACCTAGGCTGTTGTTTAAAAGTCAGTCCTGTCCTCCTGGCCTTCCTGTCCTGTAGCAGCAGAAGCTGTTGTTCTTGTCTCCCTCTCTCTCCTTTGGCCCCACAGGGGCAGAAGCAGGTGGAACAACAGCAACTCCAAGTGCATCAGAAGCACTGAGGAGCAGGAGCTGCAACACCAAACACCTTCTCTCCTCAGTGTCTAGGTCCGAACTGAATCGCCAATGAGCAGCAACAGGTGAAGATGATCATCTTTCAGGTGAAACCAATTAAACCAAATCAACAAAATGAGGTCAAATCAAGCACAGTCCCTAATTCAGGTCAGCTGTAAAACCAAGAACAAAGTTTAAAGGAACCTTACAAACTTCAAAACACCCAGTCCCCGCAGTGCCCAGCGGGCACGGAAGGCCTCGAGAGTGCCAGCAGACACAGCGTGCTCCCTCTCCAGAGACATCCGGCCGCGAACAGAGCCGCAGAAGAGGGACAAAAATTGGGCGGGTCTTCCCTGTCGATCGCCCGCTGCCTGGACCTGTTAATGGCCAACTTGGCCAGGCCCAGGAGCAGGTTCACGAGGAGGTCCTCCTCCTTCCCGACCCCCTTCCGCACCGGGTGCCCATAGATCAGGAGCGTGGGGCTGAAGTGTAAACAAAACATCAATAAAAGGTTTTTCAAATAAGTAAAAAGGGAGTGCAGCCTACAACACCCTATTTACGCATGGTCCACGGACTCCACAAGACCGCAAAAAGGGCACGTGTCCTGAGAGTCTGTGAACCTATGCATTCTCTTATTATAGGGCACTGCTGCATGCAACACCCTCCAACCCAGGTCCCCGTTAGAAAGGGGGAGGACACCTCCGTAGAGGGCCTCCCATCGGGGGTCTCCGCCGCCGGACGGCAACAAGGCACACCAGGGCGTGTCTGGGCGGTGGACAAGGGCGAGAAAATGGAAGGTGTGCAGCAGCAGTCTGTACAAAAAGCCCCTCTTTGCTGTGCCAAAAGGCACAGAGGGCATGTCCCCGAGGCGGCTCATATTGCGGGGCACCAGCACCCAAGGGAGGGGTCGAGGCTTGGGGCCAATGTGGAATTCTGTCCGAACAGGGGAATGTTCAGACGGAAGACTAACGCACACCTGGGCCACCTCAAGACCCAAAATAACGTCGGGTCCAAGCACGACTGTTCTCAGGTCTTGGATTGGCTGCGACCTGGACACTCTCAGACGCGCAACACGCCAACACCTGCGGGAGCATCCAGCCCAGTCCTCCGCCACCCAGCACGTCCCCGATCCTGGTCACTCCTGCGGCCACAGCCCTCCTCTCCGCCAACCACTGAAAAGGACGGAGGGGCGGATTCCTGAACAGCGGCCCTCTGACGATAGTCGCTACTCCTGACGGGGGAGAGCTGCATCGCAAGGCGACCATGTTCCAGACTTTGATCAGGTCCTGGTAAAAGAAGGGCAACGCCTGCAAGGAGCCACCGAGGCCCATCTGTTCTATAAACAGGAGCTGCATGTCATGATTCAGCCGTGCACCTGACGGAAGAAATACGTCGTCAGGGCACACCATCAAGGAGGAGGCTCTACGTAGAGGTATCGCTGCAGGGTCTGAAGGTGGAAAGTCGCCACCTGTGTGCGTAGGCACACTAGCGCCTGACCGCCCTCCCTAAGCGGGAGACTCAGAACCTCAGCAGCAACTCAGTGCAATCTTTTGTCCCAGAAGAAGTTGACTAACAATTTCTGGATTCTTGTGACAAAGTCCGGGGACGGGGTCAGTGACCAGTCGATACCACAACATGGCGGCGATCAGCTAGTTTCTGACCAGAACTTGACCTCGGTAAGATAGCACTGGGAGCAGTCCTGTCCAGCGCCGCAGGCGAGCGGTGACTTTCGTCTCCAGTTCCTGCCAGTTTGTCGGCCAGGATTCCTCAGCGGGGCAGAGATAGACCCCCAGGTCGAGGAGGCTGGTCCTGCTCCAGGTGAAAGGCCTGAGCTCCTCGGGTAGGGGATCCATCTGCCACTGACCGACCAGGAGTCCAGAACATTTACCCCAGTTGATCCTGGCAGAAGAAGCGGCAGAGTAGACCTCCTGGCACTCGCGCATCCTCCGCAGGTCAGCTGGGTCATTAAACATAAGGACAACGTCATCGGTGTAAGCCGAAAGGACCACCTCGATGCCCGGCCCGCGCAGAACCAATCCCGACAACCTCCTCCGCAAGAGGCGCAGGAAAGGCTCCACGCAAATAGAATACAACTGGCCAGACAGGGGGCAGCCCTGACGTACCCCTCTCCCAAAGCGAAGGAGTGCCGTCAGGGACCCGTTAACCTTCACTAGACACTCCGCGGCATTGTACAGAAGTCGGATCCGGGCAACAAAATGCGTCCTGAACCCGAACGCTCGCAGAGTTCCGAGTAAATATCCGTGATCCACCCTGTCGAACGCCTTCTCCTGATCGAGAGACAGGAAGGCGCTCGAGAGACCAGCCCTCTGGGAATGGTGGATGATGTCCCGGACCAGATGGATGTTATCATAAATGGTTCGGTCCGGGACGGTGTAGGACTGGTCAGGGTGGATCATGTGGTCCAGCACGGTGCCGAGCCGAGAAGACATGGCTCGGGCGAAGATTTTGTAGTCCGTGCTGAGGAGGGAGACCGGACGCCAGTTTTTAAAAAGGTGGAGAGAAGCTAATGTGATAGTTACAGTCTGTGCATGGGTGTTAATCACTTGTACATATTTTCGCTATTTTCAATAAACTCCCAAGATTGTCTCCTTGGCTGTGTCTCCTTGTTCTGATGAGCAGTGCTCGTGTCACTCTGATGTGAAACCTTTCTGCACAAGATAAAAGGAGGTGTCTCAGTCCAGGACCTCTTCCCTGTGTTCTCTGCAGCCTTCAGACCACAGCGATGGTCCGGCCTCACTCTCCCTGGACACATTACTAATGCCTGCACCTGGACAGTTCTTATCATTGTTGCCAGAATGAAGTGGGCAGGCCTATCAGCTGCTGATTATGAAGTTCATTATGGAACACAAGTCTTCACCCAGTTTGTCACTGGGAGGACATCCTTGTCTTGGCCCAACTGTTCAGCCAACCTACAGTCTCATTCTCTGCTCACAGATATTCAAGCTCCTGCCTCATGGCTTCCACTTCAAGAGTTAGGGGTGAACAAACTTGCCCTCCTGCTATGAGTTGGGTAAAATGCCCAACTGTCAGACCTCCTGTAGACATCTGGCATGTATGGAGGTGGGTATACTGGTGCTGGAGCCAGGATGATGGGTCTTGCCTTCTCCCTAACCCAGCCACATGGGCTCAGCTCAGTCTTGTGGCTGCAATTGCAGCTGGTGAGGGGCTTGATATCCCATTGCCTCACCATGATGTTCTCACTTTGACCTAGTCGATCCAACCAATTCCAGGGTTTTCTCCTCTGCCAGCGTTAGTGCTCAGATGTTGGAACTCCTCCAACTTGGACCTCCAGTCTAGGACCTCTCAACTCTGAAGAAGAGTCATACGTACTCGAAACATTAACTGTCTTTCTCTCCACAAATGCTTTCAGACCTGCTGTGTTTTTCCAGCATTTTTTTGTTTTTGTTTCAGATTTCCAGCATCTGCAGTATTTTGCTTTTAGTTTGGACCTCTCTTTATTGTTGTGGACCTAGTTTGCTTACAGCCAGAAGGAGGGACGCTGTGAGTTCCCACACAAAAACCAGAGCTGGTGGCTTCGGGTTGGACTATGATGATGGCTTCTGAATTCCTCCTCCATATGTCAGTTCTCAAGGGACATGGTGGGGTGAGCAAAAATAGAGATCTTGTCAAGATGCATTCTGCATCACAAGTCAGCTGATGCTGGCACTCCTGTTTGCTAGTTGGTCACTCCCACCCCATGTAGCACTCCATCCCGTGTTGTCAGGTGCAAGCCCCAGTGAGGAGGACTCATCCTCAGTGGAGCGGAGAGGGTCACTGAGCCACTTAGAGAATGGCACCCAGGAGCAGAGAAGGGGATGCGGTGACCCCATGGCGGCTGACCTCCATTTCGATCTCCATCCGGGCATCCTTGGTCAGGCAGGTAAGTGTCTTTTTGCCATGCCTTGGGAAGAGAAGCTGCCGCCTTTCCCTTGCACCCTGGAGGAGAATCTGCAGGGAGGTATCACTAACCAATTATTTTCCCTGTCTTCCCTCCAGCATGTCTTCTGCACTGTCCTCGTTATCTCTTTGATTTGCTGGCTGTGCCACAGTCCTCACATTGGATTCAACACTGGGTCAGCCTCTGGGATCCCTGAAGTGAGCACTGGTTAGTCTTCAGGTTGGAGGGTTCGGCTCTGGGGCAAGTGCCCTTTCTGGAGTCTCCCGTGCTGTTAATAGTATTCAACGCAGGATTGAATGCAGGTCCAGCAGCCCTTTAGAAATGGGCCCAGCACCTGCCTGTGTGTCAGATGACTCCCGGATCATTTAATTGCTGACTAACAGTGTAGTACAAGCATTGATCCTGAACAGACATGAGACATTCCAATGTTATGTTTGCAGAGTCAAAGGAGCAGCTGGAGATCACCCAGCACAGTGAATATAAATCATGCACCTGAGTTTGATGTAAAATGATCAACTTCCACCAATGCATGCACATCTAAGAAAAGGGATGAGGAAACCATTGTGTGGACCATTTGTTTAAACCAGCTTCTGGCCAGTTTCACACTCAGGATGTGCCTTTCCAAACAATACAATCTGTCACATGGCCTCCACTTTACTGTGGCCTTCTACATGTCCTGATATTGGAAGATAAGGAACAAAACTTAGTAATTTTCAAGGTTTCCCCAGAAAATTCCCCCTCCCCTCTTCCACCTGACCTGGCAGGTCACCGCTTCCTCTTCATGATCCTCATCGCTTGACAATCTTTCCTCCTTTAATGCTCCCACTGCTCTGACAAGTTTATCTGCAAGTAGTTTATTTCCATTGGATGTGGGCATTGCTGGGCTAGGCTGGTATTTATTGCCCTTGACGTGGTGGGGGGCTGCCTTGAGCTGCTGCTGACACCATCTGGGGGCACCACTCATGGTGCTTCTGACAGGGACAGCTGCTCTGCCCCTCTGGCATGAGGCCCATCTACGCCAATAGCAATGTCAGGACACTCCCACTATGCCAGGACCCCGCAGGGTCTGGCGACTGGAGGTTGGCTGCAGTCCTCACAGACAAAGGGGGTATAACAGTCACCAGCAGCCTGTTTGGCAGCCACAGTGGAGTGAGAGGGAAGCACTATGCTGTTGTCGGCTGCCAATGGGTGGAAGACTACACTCAGCACCCAGAGAATAAAAGAAACCCCACAGTGAATCCTGCTTCAGTACACATGGGCGAATTTCTAATTGATTATTTGTAAATGTTACTGAGGTTCTGTGTACATAATGATGTCTCTGAACATTCTTAAGAAGATCACTGTGTCAGAATGCATTGAGCTGGACCAGAGGTGACAAACTGGTTTACTTGTGATGATAGAGGGAGAAGGAGCACCGGCCAAGATGATGGTGCTTGGATAGAATGAACTATTTGAATCTTCACACGGACAACGTCTCCCTTGTCTCACACCCATCCCCTCTCTCTGGCAGGGCCTTGCACATCCGGCTGTGGAGCTTTACCCTCCTTTTCCTCCCTCTTCCTCAGAGGAATGGATAGTCTCCCATGGCTCATCCTCCGGAAGGGGTTCCCTCTCACCAGCTCCAGGCTGTGGACTGTATAATAAACATCACCAAGGGAGAATTATTACGACTGGTGTCAGAACTTGGCCTTTCTTTCCCACACCTTGGTTGATCTTCACAAGGTTTTTGTAATTGATAAGGATTAACCATTTAAACATAGAAACTAGGAGCAGGAGTAGGCCATTCAGCCCTTCGAGCCTGCTCCACCATTCAATATGACCATGGCCGATCCTCTGGGTGGAATTTTTCGAGCCCGCTAATGGCGGGTGTGATAGGTGACATGCGTGGGAAATATGGCGGGACCCACTTCACAATGGCGTGAAGGCAGGTCATGATCTTCCGCTCAGTCCACCAATAGCGGGCCGCATTTCCCGCCATTGGTCGGCGGGGAACTAATTGTTATACATTAGCATAGAATTAAAAGGCCAGCCCACCAGGGTCTTGGAACCCAGCGTATCGTCCGTCCACATCGGGGGAAAGCACACAGTTGATGTGCACTTGGCGGCCTTCACTGTGGGGGAACTGAGGTGAGTGAGCAGCAGCGTTCTCCACAGCTCGCCTGTTGTTTCCAGGCCTCGAGGGCGTTGTGGGTCAACTGATGCCCGACCCCGAAGGTGAGTATTGGGGATGGGTGTGTCTGGGGGCAAGTGCTGGCCAACCTCAGAGGGGACTGATGCGGGGTGGGGGTCAAGTGCTGTCCTGGTGCTGCATCCCACGCACAGGCATTCAAGGTGGGGGGGCAGAGTAAGCGAGGGAAGTGACTACACATTAGGGTCACCTGTATAAACTGACAATGTCTCTGCAACTAAGACCAGGCGCAGCCACAGTGATATGATTGGGGTCAGGCTCCTAGCCTGTCCGCCCATGCAAGCATCGCAGAGGCACCAAAGGGACACCAAGCACCTCTTACCCCCCACCCACCCACCCACCCACCCACCTCCCTCACAGACTGAGTCCGCCACCACTTTATCAGATCGCAGAACAGTTGAGCTGCACACATTGTACAATCTCCTCACTAACACTGTCCATGTGGCAGTCACTGCTGGGGGCACTCAGTCCCTGGCAATCTCAGCATCCCGGTTTGGACCAGTGACATTGGGGACACAGGTTAACAGGGCAGACGTGCAGCTCACTCACCTCTGGCAATCTGAGGGGTGACCAGCACTCTCCGGGAAGCATTAAGGGTGGTCACACAGGGGCAGGAAAGGTGCTAAGTGCAGCCATGATAACCACGTCTCTCTCTCTCCTTTTCAAGCTGCAGGAGGACCACCTCAGGATCATGGATCCTGGTGACCTAGCTGTATGCCTGATGGCCTTCAGAGACTGTAGAAGACTGCACAGCCAGGAGCCTCAGTCACTCTCTCTTCAAAGGCAGGAGTAGCAACCTCATGAAGAGGAGGCAGCAGGGGCACCCACACATGTTGCCCAGGAGCGACAGCGAGCTGTGGCTGGTTGGCACCTAGCAACAGCCAGGGCCTGTAGACGCCACCTGACATTTTTGCAGGTGATTGAGAACCATTGTCACCAACAACTTCACATGTCTAGGGAGCTGGTGGCTCACATTTGCCACTTACTGCAGGACTTGGCACTAAGGGGACATGGAGGGCATCCACTGCCAGTGACTGTGAAAGCAACTGCAGTGCTGAATTTCTATACCAATGGCTCCTTTCAGGGCTCCACATGTGACCTCTGTGGGATTTCACAATCCATCACACACAAATGCATCCATGGGGTCACAGATACCATCTTCTCCATGGCAACAACTTTGTGCATTTTGCCCGGGACCGGGACAGCCTGCAGATGTGCGCACGGTTTCCAGGGAGTGTGCATGACGCCAACATCCTGAGTCACTCTCAGATCCCTGCAGTCTTTCAGGGTCCATAGAGGCTGCAGGGTTGGCTCCTTGGGGACAAGGGCTTTCTTCAGAGGCCGAAGCTGCTGACATCCATGCGGCGACCTCAGACTGCAGCAGAGCGACACTATAATGAGGCTCACGCAGCAGCTCACAACCTGGTGGAGCAGACCATCGGGATGCAGAAGGTGCAGTTCCAGTGCCTGCGCTGGTCTGGTGGAGCCCTGCAATAGAGTCTGCAGAGGGTGTCACACATCATTGTCTGCTGTGCCCTTTACAACCTGACACTACAATGAGGAGAGGGACTGGCTGAGGAGGGGATGGAGGAGCTGGAGGTCTCCTCCTGAGGACGACTCCGGGGATGAGGGTGAGGGGGTCCTTGGTGGTGACGATGGGGATGAGGCTCTCACATTGGCTAGGCAAGGCAGGCTCACTCAGGAGGCCCTCATAGCTGCCAGATTTGTGGAGGATGATGACGACATGCAGTGAGGTGTCCCCATAGATCCTCACATCACAATTGTGAACCCTTGACTCCAGTCTGGCTTATGGCAGCACCAATAACCTCTGTGAGAATGCTCCTGTTATGGAGATGCAGTGGAGGCATTAATAGTCGCTTGATCTCAGGAGGATGATGACAATATGGTGAGTTCCTGTCTCTGCATATTGTGGATCGGACAGTGCGATGGGATCACCAGATTGTGATTCCGAGGCTACTCTAAAGCTAGGACCCACGGAGGTGTGTGTCTCTGCGCTGGTGGAGGGTGTGGGTGAGTGCTGTGATGGGACTTCAGGGAGGGTGCCTCCAGATTCCACTTCAGAGGTTTCTTTGGGACTTGATTGCAACCCCTGGGTCATGGACACTGTCGGCTGTTTGGCAGATGTACCTGTGAAAGCAAGGGGGGATAATTAGTGCATGGCAGTGGCCTGTGAAACAGGACACATCACTCACAGCATGGTTGTCTGATGGATGTTGCACTGCTGCATCCTCACTTGGTAGAAACATGACCTCACTGTCAGCCCAGGACCGGTCCTGGTGATCGCTGACCAGCTGGATGGCTCTGTTTTCGAATTCTCTCAGAACGTTGATCTCCGGCATCCCTCCACCTGCCTGTGACCTTTCCTCCTGTTGTGAGCCAGTTTGCCCTGCATGGATAGAGATGGGGAGAGTGTATCAGGATGCCTGCCGGGCCAGATGATAAGTATGCCTGTCCTGTGTGGGTGGATGAGGACAATGACCGTGTGTGTGAGAGAGTGAATGGTGATGTCCCTTGCACTGGCAGCGAGCGAGGGTCCTGTGGGGGGGGTGTGTGTGTGTGTGTGTGTGTGTGTGTGTGTGCAGGAGATCATTCATCCTTTTGCGACACTGGGTGGCTGTCCTCCTCTGCAGGGCGTTGGTTGGTGACATCGCTGCCCAACCTGTGGCCAGGGTGGGGGACAGCACATCCCAGCGGATCTCCATGGCATCCAGTCGCTCGAGGGACTTGTTGAAGTGGGGGGGCTGCAGTCTTGTTGCCTTCCCTGGCCATGCCTCCCAGGCAGCGGTGGTGAGCTGGTTGTGATGAGCGCCTTGCTGGCGGCTGCCTTTTAAAGATGGCGGCCGGCATGATGCACCAGCGGGTGATGGCGGGCAAATGAGAGCCCGATCACCATGGAAATCGCGTGTTTCGCTGGAGTGAATATATAATGAGGTGGGCTCAGGAAGATACTGTATGAAAACCAGTCATTTTCATTGGCGAGTAGGACACCATTTTACCTGCCCAACACTGCACTTAGAGGGCTGAATATTCCCAGAATTGCTCTGTCTCTCCATACCCTTTGCCCTTAATATCTAAAACAGTTAGCAATTTCTTTCTTGAATATACTCAGTAACCCATCCTCCACAGCCTTCTGTATAGAGAATCCCACAAGTTGACCACCCTCTGAGTGAAGAAATTTTTCCTCATCTCAGTCCCAAATGGCCTTCCCTGTATCCTGAAACTGTGGCCCCTGGTTCTAGACTCCCCAACCAGGGAAACATCCTCCCTGCATCCAGTCTGTCTAGCCCTGTTAGAATTTTATATGTTTAAATCAGATCCCCTCTTATTCTTCTAGCCAGCAGGTGAGCCCAGTCCCTTCGTCAACAGGAAGAGATTCCATCCACGAACGTGCAGATAGTGTGTGATCACAGGATGCAGATTCTGCAAGAGTGTGCAAGGTACCCAGGCAGCTCCCATGACACTTACATCCTGAGACACTCCCAGGTGCTGATGCTTTTCAGTGCTCCAGACTGACTGGATGGATGACTGCTGAGTGACAGGGGCTCTCTGCTCAAAAGGTGGCTCATGACGCCTCTCTACCACCCAAGAGCAGGAGGTCAAGTAGAGGTACAACATGAGCCATGCCCCCACAAGGGCAGTGGTAGAGAACCATAGGTGGTCTTGAGATGTGCTCCAAAAGACGTGGCTATTCAGGGGGCACACTGCAATACCCCCCAGAGCACATTTTACTGTGCAGAGTGCAGCATGCAACCACTATCTGGCACTGGCAAGGAGGGACCCAGTGGAGGAAGAGGATGGTGATGCAGCTGCACAGGCCACAGACGATGAATCCAGTAATGAGGACGAGCACGGTCAGGAGAATGCTGAAGGCATAGACGCTGACCTGGGTAACCTCCAGGGAGGCAGGGACACCCGGGATGCTTTGATCCAATGCTCCTTCAGCTAACCTACCAAATAAGAACCACCACGACATGTGAGAGCGGCAGACTCCACACTCGATACCTGACAGGACTATTTCCTTGGTATACACTCCGTGTCCCTGTGCAGTAAAGTTTCAGGAGACACACGTCCATCATTACATAATGGCTTACCCTGCACCTACAGAAAACATGAAGCATACAGCGGCCAATAGCACAAAATAAAGTCTCATTTAATTGTGCACATGAAACATGGCTGAAATGAACATAATGGTGTGATAAACAACACCGGTTTAAAAAAGTTAAAGCAAACGGGGGAACAAAGTATCACCCGTGATAAGGCCGTCTTGTGCTTAAAGGTGCTTTACATTTACAGTGCTACGTCTAGGTGCTTCCTCCTCGCTGGCACCAGCATTGGAGACAGCCTGCTCACTCTGCTGTCTTGTTGGCCTTGATGACCTTGGTGGTCGTCATCTGGCCCGTGGAGCCTGTGAAGTCCGCACTTGGGAGGGAGCGGCCAGTGCAACAGCTGGCATCTCCCCAGTCGCTGCACCCTCATTGGATGCCACGCTCACTGGCATCATCCAAGCACCCTGAGGGGAGCCTGCAGAGACGATGGGCAGCTCGTGCGCCAACATGAGATCACTTTGGACCTCCTTGCTCCCCATTAATGGACAGGCACCTAGCTGGGATACTGGGTGCCCAATCCATCTCCCACATGGACACGGACCTGCAAGCCCACACACCAGCCATGACCTCAGCTGATCAAAGTGCATCCCTAGGCACCCCTGATTGTGTCCTGGGAGGAGCCACTCTCTGCATGGAGGATGCATTACGCTCAGTCATGAGGGTCAATTCAGTAGTCATGCCCCACAGGGACGCCTCCCAAACAGACTCCATGGCACACATTCCCTCATGTATCTCCACCAGACCCTCCCGCACAACCCTGCTGGACATCCAGTATCTGCTGCCTCAGGGACGACTCCAGAACCTGTCATCAGCCATCGACTGAGCATTGTCCTGGTCTCCAGCAGTCCTTCAGCTGCTGACAGCTTGGGCACTCAATGCCTTCACCTGCACCTCAAGCGAGTGTGAAATGCCCTCACCAATGTGCACCGAGATACAATAACCAACATTCTCACCTCCGTGAACTGAACACTTACCTTCTTCTAACACCCCAACCTCACAGCGGCCAGTTGACCGAGGTGCATGCTGCCCCTCGAGCTCCAGTGCCTCCTGCTCATAGCAGGTCAGGATTAGGAGGTGTGGGGGTCCACTGCCAAGTCTGTGACTTCTCAATAGTGTTATGGGATGTTTTCTCCTGAAAGGATAGAGGAGCATTGATAAATCCACTCTCTCCCTGCAGCACCATTGCAGCCTGACCAACCCCACCTTTAGTTTCATCCTTTTATTATTTTTACAACCTCTAGAATCTGTTGATTTACTGTCATGGACTATTCTTCATTTCCTGTAATAATACCTTCCTCTTTTGCCTTGTCTTTACTCTGATTTACCACATCTTCCCAAATTTTCCCCCTTGCCCCCACTGCTTAGTTTAAACCCCTCTCTACTTCCCTAGTTATGTGACTTGCAAGAACACTGGTCCCAGCAGGGTTCAGGTGTGGGCCATCCCAACGGCACAGATCCCACTTTCCCCAGTATTGCTGTCAGTGCCCCACAAACTGGAACCCACTTCACCCACACCAGTCTTTGAGCCATGCATTCTTCTCAATTTGCTTTATGCTGTGCCAATGTGCACGTGGCTCAGGTAATAATCCAGAGATTGTCATGTCTAGAAGCAGAATGTAAAATTCAAAGGAGTTGGTTCTGCAGTATATGTCGTTGGTACCAACGTGGACCACAACGACTGGGTCACCCCCCTCCCACTGCAAGTTCCTCTCCAGCCCCGAACAGATATCCCGAACCTGGCATTGGGCAGGCAACACAGTCAGCTGGACTCACGCTCTTTGCTGCAGAGAATGGTGTCAATTCTTCTGACTATAGTATCTCCTACTAACACTACATTTCTTGTAACACCCCCCTGCTTGAATGGCTTCTTGTACCATGGTGCCACGGCCAGTTAGCTCACCCAGCCTACAGCCCCCACTCTCATCCAAACCAGCTGAAAAAACCTCAAACCTGTTGGACAATTGCAAGGGCTGATGCCCCTGCACTCCTGCCCTCTGGGTCCCCTTACCTGCCTCACTTGAAGTCACACCCCCCTGTCCCTGACCAGTGACCAAATTAGAAGAGACAGTCCTAAGGGGTGTGACCACCTCCTGGAATAAAGTGTCCAGGTAACTTCCCCCTCCCTGATATGCTGTAGTGTCTGCAGCTCGGCCTCCAGATCAATAACACAGAGCTGAAGTTCCTGCAGCTGCAAACACTTAATGCAGATGTGTTTGCCCTGGATCACACTGGTATCCAGATGCTCCCACATCCTGCAATCGTTGCACATACCTGCCCTGTCATCTCCAATGTGTGTTAATTAATTGCTACACTTCCCAATAGGTTTTGGCACTGTCAGTAAACTTTACAATACTCATAAAACAATACAGTACTTACAATATTGATAAAGCTAATAACAGTTACTGGTTTACCTGCTCCTTCTGATGCACCAAAGTGGAAAACAAATACTGGAGGCTGCAAAAGAACAGAAGGAATAAAAGCACCCCCTCCCTGCCCTTTACGTCCTGCAGTAAACCTTACCTAAAGTGTGGAGTTCAGTGAAGTACCTCTTCTCCCATGCACCAAATTCCCAAATATATTCACTCAGTCTCTGTCTCACTCAAGCTGAAATGTCCCCTCTGACCAAGCGCCTCTTAGTGACTTATAGCCTAGGTGATTAATTTCTTTAATGTCCCAGCCATTACTTCTGAATGGATCATTCTTTCCCATGATAAACTAGGAAGAACATATTAATACATTCTATAATAGACATTGTCCCAGTTGACTTTCAGACTCTAAAGCTGCCTTGCAAGCGTAGAAATGCAAAATGGCGAGAGCCAGTTACAAATTTCAGTTCATCTTTGATGTAATTTTTGACATCAGCTGTGAAATTCCATAGGAATTACCTTGGTATGTCCTCATCCATGTTGGGAACTTCCAGAAATTGATCTCTTATAATACCAGATGTCAGATGACCTGTGGCTACCCTATTTAGTCAGTGTCTTTGCTTTTAGAAAGTCCTTTTAAAGAGGTCCAATATCTATACATTTGACCAGACAATGAAATTAAAGATTAATATGCCACATGCACACATCACATCATGACACACTCTCAAAAGCAGATACCAGATCGGTAGAGGCATCTAAATCTTATTTTGAGTAGACCAATGATCGAATGGGTCATGCCATGGCTCACATTGCATCGGACTCTGGTTCAGTCCTGGGATCTCGAACGCTTCTTCAGAGGGCACCCTTTGTCACTCATCAGCCATCCTTCCAATGCATCAGGGCCACTAAACATGCCTGGCATATGGGAGTACCTGAGGGTGTACGAATCATGGCTGCTCCCCAGGTATCTTTGTACACACCTGCATTATACCCTGTTGGTGGCTGCAGACTATGTGGGCATTGAGTGGTAAACCTTTCTGCTAATAAGCACCTCTGGCTGCCCTCCTGCTGCCTCGCTGGTGACATGGGTACAATCAATGACTCCTTGCATGTTTGGGGAAAGCCTCTGGTTCTTGCCTTCACCAATGGTCAGATGGAAAGGAATTGCCGTGCATGGTACAACATAGCTTCTGTAAATAATTCACTTTAATAGCGGTGTACTGCAGGCTGGGTTACACCACTTGGCTCTCTGCAGGCAGCCTGAAGTAATACTGATGTGATAACATTAGTGCCACAGTAACTTTCAATGCCACAGGTATTGGATGGCTCCTCAATTGGGTGTGATCTCTGGAGTCAGCATGTCTGAGATCACAGATGTCAGAGTGGCTCGCCAAAGACAAAATCTCCGCAGGTACTATCACTCATCATTTGCAGGTATATAATGCACACCCTGTTCACATGATTGGCAGGGTTAGGACTCCACCCATGCCTCTGTGTCTGCCCTCAGCAGTACCTTGCTCCTCAGCAAGTTGGCCTCTTTCATACACTTGCCAGGGTCCTAACCCCTGTTCAACTGGCCTCTTCCCTCTGCTTCCTCCTCACTGGAGGAAGTATCTCCAATAGGATAAACAATACCCATATTGGAATCTGAGACAATGCTGCAGTGATGTTAGATTACAGTATCTACCAGATTGAGGACAATAACCATCAATAGCCCTGATACTGTTTAAGAATTCATGCACTTCACAGATTTGCCAGTGAAAAGCGTGGTCAGCAGCATCTCCTGTTAAAACCAGGCATAGACCCACCTCCACCTTTTATATTTTCCCTTTGTGTTTCACATGTAGGTAATGTTTTATTGCAGTTGATTGGGCTGCTAATAAGCTTTAACAATGGTTAACTGCTCATTTCAAAATGGCGGGCAGGCTTCAGATTTCTGAGCCGGGCAGCCAGAATGTTACTGCCGGCCGGTGTGACAATATTGGATTCATGGGCCAACATCATCTTGCTGGATATTCTGCTTCCACTGGACTCAAAACTCAGCCCAGTTTCCAGGATCCAGACTATCAGTGAGCAACAATATTGAAGATTTATTAGCTACAGCAAGATCAACTAATCCACCTTACTCTGCATCAATATTACTGGTTCTGTTAGTGACCATAAGTCATTGACATAAACAAATTCTATCACAAGGTAACCATGCTGAGACAAACACTGTGATGTGCACAACCTTCTGTTTAATCTATTGGTTGATGATGTTGCCGTTGGTCACACACCCTTCACAAAGTAAACTTGTTCAATTCTTCTGGCTGATTACATTCACTCCTGGATAGATCAGCCAATTAGGTGCAGTTCCATTTCTTCCAGTGAAACTGGTTGTGAATCCTCCTGTCTGAAATATACCCTATTTGTAAACCTTTTGTGATGCTCAGTGTTGGGATGAGACTTGCCCTGTTATGTCACAACAAGACACAACCAGTGAAGGGCCCCATGTGATGAAAGTGATGGATTATTTATGATTATGGGCTTCATTTACCCATCGGGGGTATTAGATGGAGCGGAATCAAATTCTTGCAGGGTAATATGCATTGGAGCTGAGGCTCTTTAACAAGTCAATAGAAAGACTTCTTTTGGCTTATCCCATTTTCCTTGAGTTCCCAACAATGCTGGCTGATTAACCATCTCCATCTCCTGTCAGTTACTCACTCATCTCCTAATCCCACTGCATTTGTGTGTCTCCACACCTTTCCATCAGGTCTGAGGCCTTGCTTGATATTTGAGAGCGTCTTTGACAGCAGCAGGGTAAGGATGCACTGGACCCCTGCAATGGCCAACTGGGCTCAGGGTGGGCCGGTCACGAGGAGATTCACGGTACAAGTAACACTGATCAATGCTCTTTTCTCATTTCCAGGAGAAGAATTATCACAACACTGCTCAGCGGGTGAGGGCTGGCGGTGGGACAGTAGTGCTGCTTAGCCACTTCGAGCAGGAGGCCCTCGGCCTTGGAGGGGCACCATGTGTCCAGGTCCACCAGAGCCGGAGAGGCTGGTGTTCCACAGGCAGGTATGTCTGGCCAGCACTCACATCACCAGTCGCCTCCCAACATTCATGGCAGTGCTGATTGTTGAGTGAGTGACGTTACCAACATGTCTTGCCCACTGTGTGTGGAATGATGAGCACATGATGATCTGGGGGACAGGTATGTACATTGACATTGTCCACACGCTAACTGATCAAATTTCCTTACTCTTCCTTTCAGCATCAGTGGAGCAAGGCTGGGACCCAGAGCAGCAGGGACCACCTCCAATATCTGAGGGCTATGAAGTTCCAACATCACCATCTTTGCCAGGCAGGAACCAGTGCAGACACCCATGAGGACTGGTGGTATCAATCGCCTGCCATTTAATGCACTGCAGTAGGACAGTTGTATAAAAACACTACTGTTATTAGCCAATGTATATTGAGGCTAGTTGTTTAAAACTAACTCGGTCTGAATCTTTTGAAGGTTTCTATTACTAGATGAACAACGCTTATGTTGTGAGCTTAACCACTAGGAAATCCATCAGCAGGATTTTTAAAATGGAGTTTCCCTTCCCACCATCTGACGGGTCAGCAGGGAATATATCTATGCCCAAACTGGCAGCCCCGCAGCTATTTCATACTCCAATGAGTGTTAATTGGCTGGAGATGAGACTTCTGCCCTTCTTTCAGGGAGAAGCTCCACCTCAGATTGGCCACCTAATCTGATTGGCCAGCAGTTCTCTAGTCCCTGCTGTGCCAGAAGCTGCAGTGGACAGGACTGGGACTGCCATTTTGCACGGGCGGGGCCAATTAATGCCGACCCAGCACATTGCAGACTCCCGTGTACAGCGGGAATTTCAAATGTGCGGTGGGTGTGTTCAGACCGCCGGTTCCATTGGGGAATCACAGTCTGTATAAAGAGCGGCCACGCAGCCTCCTTTAGGCTGTTCACCATGGCCAGCGACCGGTGCAGGGGGTCTGCCCAACGGGCTCCAGAGGGGAGGAGGGGGGCAGGCTGCAGGGTAGGCCAGTGGGGGGTCACTATGCCCCTCTGTTTTCTGATGGTGATGAGATGGTGGAAGGGGAGCCTCAAGGTGTCGTGGCCAAGAGCCATCTGCTGGCATCGGCACCGCACCTAGTTGTGCCTCCTTGCCGTGGGCGCTAAGACCCGTGTGTTATTCAAAGTGATGGACACATTCAGTGTCCAAAGGTGGCCGTTGGGGGGAGGGGGTTGGGAGCAGCTGTACTATCTTCTGGGGACTGATCACCAGTAGTGTGGACAGGAGCCGCTGGAGGCCTCAGATGGGCCACTGTGGTTGGGGTGCAGCGTGCACGTGCAGAGTACATGAGTGACCTGCCCCAATAAATGCTGTTCTCTGTTCTGCAGGCAAAAACTGAGCACAACAACCAGGAGTGTTTGCGCACTGTTAGTGGCCAGGCTATGCTGCACACACTGACCCACTTCGAAGAACAGGCCACGGAGCTGGGGAGGAGGCAGGCGGCCAGGTCAGCAGGTGTCAGTGAGGCTGGGGTCCAGCGGCCAGGTATTTAAGGCCCACAGTCCCATCCACTCTGTCTCCCCACCATCCAAAGCACTGATGGTTGCTGCAATCGTTAATGCAGCAACAATTCTCATTCACAGACTGATACAGTCAGACGTGTGGGTCATACACAAAGGTCCCTCGGCCCCTTGAGGATGCACGTCTCTAGCACCTTCCAAAGTCGCCTTATCCCATTTGTGACCACTATCCCCATGGTCTAACGTACCATGGCATCGCTGCTGCACATCCAAATACTTATTGCATTTTAGGAGGGTTTGTACCTCCACCACCCCTTCAGCCAATGTGTCCCAAGGTCCTCAGCACCTGTCAACCTCATGGCACTCAACTTACATAAATACCACCACGTTAGTCATCCCTACACCAAGAGGAAATGTCTCCTGTCCACCTGGTCTATGCCCCTCATAACAGCATGAAGGTCAATAATGTGACCTGTCAATCTCCTGTGTTCCACTGCAAATGTGGCAAGTGTTTGTAATGTTTCCTCATAACTCCCAACTCTCCAGATCAGCATGCATCCTGGTCAGGAACCTCTGTATTCTCCCCACTCCAATCCCATCCCTCCCATGAAATGCAGGTCACAACTGAACGCAGAAGTGTAGCTGTGGCCTCGACAGTGTTTTCTGCACTTGTAACATGACCTCCCTTTTCCTAAATTCTATTCCTCGGCTGATAAAGGCAAGTCTGGCTTTTACCTTGTTAAATGCCTTATATTTCTATTCTGCTACCTTAACGGGTCTGCCCAGCAAGATCCCTGTAATCATCCTTACTTCCCACGGTCCTACCATTTCTCCTGTATTCCTGTACCTTGCTTGTCTTGCCCAAGTACTTAACCTCACACTTGTCCACATAACATTCCATGTGGCATTCCTTAGGCCATCTGACCAGCCTGTCTGTATGCACGTGTAATGTTTGGGTCTCCTCTTGACTATTTACCAATGTTCGTCTCCTTTGGTTCTTGAAAGTTGAGCACATTATGTTCCTGGAGGGTGTTGGGAACGGATGGATTGTGTTAGTGACTGAACGCTAACTGATCCACTGTCCTTGGTGTTAATTTCAGCATCACCAGCGCACGGCCGCCAGGAACCAGTCCAGAGTTCCCCCTCCACACCTGAGGGGTTTTAATTGGCATGAGCATCACATCATTTCAGCCAACCAGGCACCAGCGCAGCGAGGATTATAACATCAGCTAGTATCCTTCAGCACAATGGAGAGGGCATTTCACAATTGGTGGAGGATATGGCATGGACAGGGTGTGCTGATGGTGCCAGCAGCCAGTGGTCTGCAGGGGACCAGGCACATGCTGATTCAGGCAGTAATAATGTGCCTCTGGAGATGTCCGCCATGCAGCAGTTGCAGGACAAGCGACTGGGTGTGTGGGAGCATCTGGCAGGGTAGCATGAGGGTGTGTTTCACTTGGTGGAATCCAGGCAGAGTGTCAGTGATGGCAGGAACCTCAGGACAGAGCTTCAGGTTTCCTCCATTGAGAGATTGGCAACTCTCATGGAGGGGCTTCCAACAGATTGATCAGCATCTGATTGGGTTACACTCTGACCTGCAAGCCCTCACAGCACTAATGGCCACAGGCTGTCATTCGCAATGTGGGAGATGTTTTGGGCACCAAGTGTCCTAGCTCAGTGCCCATCCATCTGTGGTGAGCAGCGAGGTCCAATGTGACCTCATGTTGGTGCAGCAGCTGCCTGTCGTCGCTGTGATCTCCTCTCGGGGCACTACAGATAAGGCAGCAGCTCCTCCACCCCTCTGCCAGTGACCATTGCATCCGTTGAGGCTGCCAAAACTGGGGAGGTGCCAGTTCTGGAACTGGCCACTCCCTCCCAGGCTGGGCCAGCACAGGCTCCTCGGGCCAGAGGACGCCTGCCAAGGTCATCGAGGCCAACAGGACAGCAGAGTCAGCAGGCTGGCTCACAAACCACTCTGAGCAATGGGGTGGCACCAAGACATAGCACCCATAAACGTAAGCATAAGGCACATTAGGCACTTAACAAGTATGTCACTGGTGATTTTGTGTTGGCCCTAGATCAGGGAATTTTTGATTCTCAATGTCAGAGCGACGATCATACATGTTTTTGGTGGCAATTGAGTCCACGTTTGTGACCATGGCTGAGGGTGTTTCTTTTGTGATGTATTTCTCTGTTTCACAGGCATATCATGAGTGTTTGAGTGGACATTGATGTTTCTGTACTAAGCCCTTAGGTGCTACATTTTCCACCTCATCAACTGCAACTAAGTGCCACGTGTGGAAGTTCCAGGCAATGCTGGTCCTGCTGATCCATGTGTGTGGAGCTAGCTGTAGGTTTGTTGGATTAAATTGTCCCAGGTGTCCCTGCCTCCTTGGTGTAGTAGCGGGTCAGCGTGCTGCCCCTCATCATCGCCCTGTGCTTCCTCATCCTCTGAGCCACTGCTGGATTCATCATGATGCCTTGGATGAGGCTGCACAAGGTCTTCATTGTCAACAGCCTCCCCCTTTCCATCGCAAGATAGTGGGAGCATGCTGTGCTCTGCACAATCACAGAGACGCAATCTGGTGGGTACTGGAGTGTGCCCCGAGCGGTTCTGGTCTGTCCCAGTAAGATGAGGGGATCAGTATAAATTTGCCTCCACATTCAGGGGGTTACAGTATACGTGGACGTGCCTCCCACAAGGGTTTCACAACAGTCCCTTGATTTACTATCGATGCATAACCGAGGTTTTAAAGGGTTTTTGTCAGCTCAGTTGATACAATGTGGATGGCTTGTGATTATTTTCAGGAAGTGCAGAGGATCATGGGTCACTACTGGACGAGCTGCTGAAGGAGACAGGTTTTAAAGGTGACCCCCATGAAAGGGCAAATTGGACAGGTGGTGGTGCAATTCCTGGCACTGACAATTGGGACAGGGGAAAAAGCTATAGACGAGGTGAAAAGGAGGGCAGTTCAGCAACTACCCTCCCCAAAGGATGTACACAGGGTAAGGTCCTTTCTGGAAATAATGGGGCATTGCAGGGAGTTCAATGAAGACTACGCAGCCACAGCAGCCCCTTTGCTCAGACTCCTTAAGAAAAGTATTAAGATGGGAATGGGGTGAAATATTTACCCACCTAATAAGGTAAACCTACAAACTACACCTGCACTAGGAGCAGTAAATGGGAATGAAGATTTTTATCTGGAGGGAGCAGCCACTGGGGATAGTTTGAGTGCCGTGTTGCTCCAGGAGTGACAAGGGGAGACCAGTGGCCTACACCTCCCAGGTCCTGACTGACGTGGAAGGGTGTAAACATCTCTTGGTGACCTATTTAGGGAAAGGCAATGGGGTAGTGGTATTGCCTTCTGCCCACCCGGTCTATGCCCCTCCTTACGGAATGAAGGCCAATAGTGTGATCTCTCAATCTCCTGTGATCCACGGCAAATGTCGCTACTGTTTCCTCAGCCCCACAACTATCCAGGCCACAATGCATCCAGGTCAGGTACCTCTGCACTCTCCCCACTCCTATGGTTCATAACAAGCCATGTGGCATTCCTGAGGCCATCTGACCAGCCTGTCTGCATGTGTGTTTAATGGTTGGGGCTCCTCTTCACTTTCCCCCTCACCAATGTTCTTCTCCTTAGGGTCTGGAAGGGTGAGCGACTTATGAGCCTTGGGGGGGACAGGGATGAAAGGTTGAAGTGAATGAACGCTAACTGATGCGCTGTCCTTGTTGTTAATTTCAGCATCACCACCAGAGCGACCCACACCGACACCGCAGCCCCCCCTCCACACCTGAGGGGCAACATGTGCAACTTGTGACACATCATTTCAGCCAGCCAGGCACCAGCGCAGACACACACACACATCGGTGAGGAATTTACCGTCGGCTAGTGTCCCGGGTCACAGTGGACAGGGTACTTCTCAATCACTGGAGGAGATGGTAGGGACAGAGAGTTCCGATGATGCCAGCAGCCAGAGGGCTGCAGGGGATGAGGCACATGCTGAGTCTGGCACTGATGACGTGCCTCTGGAGTTGTCACCAATGCAGCAGCTGCATGACAAGTGGCAGGAAGTGCATTTGCATCTGGCAGGGTTGCATGAGGGAGTGGTTCAGTTGCTCTCTGTGATGGAGGAGTCCAGGCAGAGTGCACGTGAAGGTTTGACCCTCATGGCAGAGCGTCAGGCTTCCTCCAATGAGAGATTGGTGACTCTCAAAGAGGGGGTTCAATCGGATTGAATATCTTCTGATTGGGTTACGGTCTGCCCTGCAAGCCCTCAGTGGTACTGGCCATGGACATGCATTCCCAATGTGGGAGTTGTGGGTACCAAGCATTAGCAATTGGTGCCCATGCATCGTGTTGGTGCAGCAGCTGCCTGTCATTGCTACGAACTCCTCTCAAGGCGCTCCGGATGAGGGCAGCAGCTCCTCCGCCCCTCTGCCAGTCAATGTTTCTTCCGTTGAGGCTGCGACAACTGTGGAGGTGCCAGTTCTGGAACTGGCCACTCCCTCCCAGAGGATGCCCGCCAAGGTCATCGAGGCCAACAGCACAGCAGAGTCAGCAGGCTGTTTCAAGCCACTGAGTAGTGGAGCAGCACCTAGACATAGCACCTAGAAACATAAGCATAAGGCACCTTAGGCAGGCCACAGGTATGTCACTGGTGATTTTGTGTTGGCCTTAGAATAGGGACCCATATTGTTGTTATTGCAATGGAGAATTGTTTGCTTTTCTTTTGGACAGAATAAAGTCCACTATTGTTACCATGTCTGAGGGTGTTTCCTTTGTGGTGCATTTCTCTTTTTCACAGACATATCATGAGTGTCTGAGTGGACATTGTTTCTGTACTAAGCCCTAAGGTGCTACATCTTCCACCTCATCAGCTGCAACTAAGTGCCATGTGTGGAAGTTCCAGGCAATGCTGCTCCTGCTGATCCACGTGTGTGGAGCTAGCTGAAGGTTCTTTGGATTAAATTGTCCCGGGCGTCCCTGCCTCCTTGGTGTAGTAGCGGGTCAGCGTGCTGCCCCTCATCATCTCCCTGTGCTTCCTCATCCTCTGAGCCACTGCTGGATTCATCATGTGCAGCCTCATCCTGAGAGCTTCAGAGCCGCTGGTATGGGATGTCCATCCGCACTGTTAGGAGGGATCTCAGGGCCAATCATCTGACAAGATATAGTTGACTGTCCACCTTGAGAGTCGGAGCCTCCTTCGGCACTGCACCTCAGTCATATTGAGGTAGCTGCTTCGCCGCCTGTAAACCCTGGCAACAGGATAGTGGCATCTTCTGCAGCCCCTTGCACCTTGGACAACCTCTTGACCCTGCAGCGCCTGTGCCTGGCCTCCCAAAGGTGGCTCCCCTGGAAGCTGATTGTCAACTCCTGGCCTCCTCCTTATTCTATCCCTTCTTCTCCTCAGAGGAGCTGCCTCCAGTGGAGGGATCAGAACCCATATCCAGGTGAAATGGAGGCCTCTGGAAAGCTGCAGGCCTGAGAAAGATATCTGTCTGCAGACTGGTTTCAAAGTTCACAAGAAGCTCTTGGAAATCGATGAGAACTGTTAACAATCACACAGGCAACTTTAAAACACTTTCAGCAATCAAAACCTCATGTTAAACATGAACAACGCCTTTGAGTCCACATATCATTGCATGAGTTTTATTAAAAAATCTCCTACCCGCCTGCCCGTTGGGTCCGTGCGCTGACCTGAAGTTCACACGGGCCCCTCAAAATCCTGGACAATTGGCAAGTTAAGGACCTTAACGAGGCCTATAATTAATGGTGGGTGAACACCCCGCTGCTGAGCGCACCCGCTGACCAAAATATCGCGACGCTGACATCGGCACGCTCACTCGACATTTTAAGCGCTGATGTGCAGCCTCCACCATCCACACGTCAGCCGGAAAATTCTGGCCAATGTCCCAGACTCCACCATCCTGGCTATGTCCTGTCCCACCGGCAGGACAGTATATACAGTCAGGAGGGAGTTGCCTCGGGAGTCAGCGTCAAAACTGGACCCATGAAGTCTCATGGCATCAGGTCAAACATGGGCAAGAAAACCTCCTGCTGCTGACCACGTTCTGCCCGACCACATACCACCCTCCCTCAGCCGGTGAATCAGTGCTCCTCCATGTTGAACACCACTTGGAAGAAGCACTGAGGGTGGCAAGGGCACAGAATGTACTCTGGTTGGGGGACTTCAATGTCCATCCCAAGAGTGGTTTGGCAGCACCCACTGACTGAGCGCTAAATGACACAGCTGCTAGACTGAGTCTGCTGCAGGTGGTGAGGGAACCAAGGAGGGAAAAACAGTTGACCTCATCCTCACCAACCTGCCTGCTGCAGATGCTCCTCTCCATGTCAGTATCAGTCGGAGTGACCACTGGAAGGGGTCATAAACAGTGCTATCAAGTGGCACTTGCTTAGCATAACCTGCTCACTGATGTCCAGTCTGGGTTCCACCAGGGCCGGGCTACCCGGCTTCTGACCTCATTACAGCCTTGGTTCAAACACGGACAAAAGAGCTGAGCTCCAGAGGTGAGCCGACTGTCACTGCCCTTGGCATCAAGGCTGCATTTGACCTAGTGTGGTATCAAGGAGCCTTAGCAAAACTGGAATCAATGGGAATCAGGGGGAAAACTGTCCACTGGTTGGAGTCATACCTAGCACAAAGGAAGATGGTTGTGGTTGTTGGAGGTCAGTCATCTCACTTCTAGGATATCACTGCAGGAGTTCCTCAGGGTATTGTCTTAAGCCCAATCATCTTCAGCTGCTTCATCAATGACTTTCCCTCCATCAAAAGATCAGAAGTGGGGATGTTCGCTGATAATTGCACAATGTTCAGCACCATTCACGATTCCTCAGATACTGATACAGTCCATGTCCAAATGCAGCAAAACCTGGACAATATCCAGGCTTGGGCTGACAAATGGCAAATAATATTCACACCACACATGTCAGGCAGTGACCATCTCCAACAAGAGAATCCAACCATCACCCCTTATGTTCAATGGCATTACCATCACTGAATCCCCCACTATCAACAGCCTGGGGGTTTCCATTGACCAGAAACTGAACTGGACTAGCCATATAAATATTGTGGCTACAAAAGCAGGTCAGAGGCTGGGAATTCTGCAATGAGTAACTCGCCTCCCGACTCCCCAAAGCCTGTCCACCATCTACAAGCCACAAGTCAGCTCCCGCAACACTCAGGAAACTTGACACCATCCAGGACAATGCAGCCCACTTGATTGGCATAACATCCAAACATTCACTTCCTCCACCACCGATGCACAGTAGCAGTGTATACCACATACAAGATGTACAGCAGGATTTCACCAAGGTTCTTTAGACACCTTCCAAACCCACGACCACCACACCATTGAGAAGGACAAGGGTGGCAGATAGTTGGGAACACCACCGTCTGGAAGTAGCCCTCTAGTCACTCATCACCCTGACTAGGAAATATATTGCTGTTCCTTCACTGTCACTGGGTCAAAATCCAGGAACTCCCTTCCCAATGGGACTGTGACTGCAGCAGTTCACAGGGACAAACTGAATACAGTTATTGTTTCAAGTCCGTATGATTTACGATCCAAGGTGCCCTCATCACACACCAACCTGAGCTGCAATTCCTGAGCTGGAGGACAGGACAAAGGGACATGGTAATTGTAGCATACATTATGTACAAATGTACACTAAGTCTGACTTATGGAGGGAAGACCTCCAAGCAGTGCCATTTCTTTCTCCCCCATCCCCCTCACCAAAGCAATTGAGCCTAGGGTGCAAGATAAAATGCACTCAGGGTTATCACCATGTTCAGATTGGCACAGGACATGGGGAAATAAAGTGGGCATCAAGATAGCTTTTATGGGTATATGGGTGAAGACAGGACAACTGTACTGGAGCAGGTAAAGCACAAGGCACCAACGTGATAGCTACGTACTTCCATAAGTGAGGGTGGCTGGGTTGGTTGGTGTCAAATTCACTAAGTGTTCCAATCTCACTGGTTACAAATTTGGGGAAACTGGTGTCTTGCCCAAAATTAAAATATCACAGCCAGCAAGGTGGGGGGGAAAAGGGAAGTCACGTTTGCATAGGATCGAGAGAGCATCTCTGGTGGTTACAGAAGACAAAGCTAAAGGCCACGAATCCATGGACTGGGAAGGATTGGGAAATAACTCTTACAGGCAGAGTATGGGAAGTAAGGAGGGAGTGAAATTGTGTTGGGACAGGTGGAAGAAGGAGCGAGTAGCATGTGTGCGCCAGAATATAAATGCCAGACCGGGGGGGGGGCTATCACTTTTAAAATGACCATGACAAGACTCTGGATACAGTATGGCCTGGATCCAGAGTTTAGACTCATGTAGTCCCAGATGCTCCAAATACACAGTCAAAAGGTACCAAACTGGGAGCGCAAGAAAGGAAATCCCTACCAATTGTCCCAAAGACCCAGGATAAGGAGGTCAAGTGCTCTATAACAACACCAGGGCCTAGGAATGGGCTGGTGTTGATTCCAGCCCAGGTGTCAGACCGTGATCTGCATTATGAGGTAGTATCAGTCACCCTCAGCTTAACAGAGGAACGGGAGCCCCGATGCTACCCAGCAGCAACAGGAAATTGTACAAGAAACTTCAGGGAAATGTTACCACAATTCCATGAGCTGAATTATGGGGATGAACGTCAGGAGGATTTCTCTTAACTCGCTGACCTAACGCTGGTTTTGGGGAGCAGGGGTGGTGGTGGAAGATGGATAAAAAACGGATTGATCAATGACGTGGCTATGGTGTTTAATACAGAGATGTCACTGATCTTGATCACTAGCTGCAAATGTAGGTCATTACCTTACAGAAACACTAGAGAATATTGGGGAAGGGTAATGAGATTGAGGGACAAGAGTTACAGGAAGACCAAGTTATGACTATTCACCTAAAAAGAAATAGCTGAGCTGGAAACTCATGCCCAGACCATAGGCAATTTCATAGAGGACCAGGATACTTTAGGCCAGGCCGCCCAAAATGGTGTGTGGGTGTTATGTACAGTGCCCAGAGTGTCGTGATTTAGAGCATTTGTTGCAAGGTTACATACCATCATGGATTGACAACAGACACCTAAAGGCTAGGAGTATTTATGCCAATCTCATGGACCCATGCCAGCTGCAGTTGCCATGCAAAGCATACCCAGTCCCAAATAGTTTGGTTATAGTGACTACAGTCTATGATGGGAATAGTTCTCAGAATACTGGTGATGGATCAGTCACAATGACCAGTGCCAGTATACTTAGTGGAAGATATCAGTGTTATTCTAGATGGTTTATGTGTGGGTATCATGGAGGAGGAGGGGAATTCCATGACCAGACCTGATCTGAAGGGGTGTGTAAGGAGGGGATGCACATGTAGTGCTGTGCCCATATCACCTGAATGTGTTCGACCGACATGTGGGTTTGACTCAAAACGCACAAACTATCATCTGTAACCTGGAGGTGATGGCTCAGAGTCATGTCCCGTCCCAAGTTGCATATACAAGGGCAATGGAACCACTAGCATGAGCCAATATAGGGTACACAGTGACACCTGGGACCCAGTTCATGATTTGACCTTCTGCTTTAGAAGCCAGATAAAGGTTCAAGTAGCACAGACAGGCTCTAGGGAGCAGTGACTATTGTATCACAAGGTGCACATTAATCATGGAAAAGGACAGTGAACAATCCAGAACAGGAATAATTGGGGGAAAGGCAACTTCAACGGGAAGAGTATTCATCCAGATGTGTGAGTTGAAATTAAATATTGGCAGAAAAGAGACAGTGGCTGAGCAATGGCCACCTTCAAAGGAAAAGTATTGCAGGAAATGTCAAGATATATTCCCGTGAAGGGGAAAAGGTAGGACAACTAAATCCAGAAAGCCCTGGATGATGAGAGATAGGAGGTAAAGATAAAAAGGGAGAAGTGTGTGCACGCCAGATGTCAGGTAGAAAAACACAATGGAGAACCAGGGTGAATTTAGAAGGACCAGAGGTGAAGTGAAGAAACTAAATCAGAAAAGCAAGGAGAGAGCATGAAGAGGCTGGCAGGGAACATAAGAGGGAATCCCAAGGTCTTCTGTAAACACCTAAATAAGTAGTGGTAAGTGAGAGTAGGGCTGATTAGAGACATAAAAGGGAACTTGTATGTGGAGGCTGGAGCAATTGCGGAGGTGTGGAATGAATACTTTGCATCAGTTTTGTAGAAAGGTACCTAGGCTGGGGTGAGAGGTGGTAACTGCTACATCAGAAGAATGTTCAATTGAGGAAGGTGGTGTTGGAAGGACCATCTTTACTTAAAATAGATAAGGCACCAGGGCCTTAGACAGGAGCAGGATAATTAAGGAACCCAGCATGGATGCATTAAAGGAAACTCATGTTTAAATAACTTGATATTTTTGAGGTGATAACAGAAGTTTGAAGAGGGAAACACATTGACGTGGTGTATATGAATTTGGCATTGATACAGTGCCACACAGACTACAGCAAAATTCTCGCTCATGCAATAAAAGGGAACGTAGGAACTTGGATAGAAATTGGCTGAGGGACAGGCAACAGTAGTGGGTTAATGGTTGTTTTTCAGATTGGAGGAAAGTTTGTAATGGAGTTCCCCACGGGTCAGTGTTGGGACACTTCCTCTTCCTGATTATATATATTAATGACTTAGACTGTGGTGAGCAGGCCATGATTTCAAAATTTGCAGATGATGTAAGATTGGAAATGTTGTCAATTGTGATGAGACTTGCCTTGAACTCCAAAGAAAAGGACATAGGCATGTTTATGGATTGGGCAGACAAATAGCAAATGAAGTTCGATGCAACAAAGAGGGAGGAGATTTATGTTGGCAGGAAAAATATGGAGAGACAGTATATTTGATAGAGGGACAGCCTCTAAAGGAGATGCAGGAACTGGGGGACCTCTGTGTATATGTACATAGGTCACTGAAGATGGTAGGGCATGTTGAGAGAACAGTTAACAAAATGTATACTATCTTAGCCTTTAATAATAGGAACTTGTGTAAGACAGTTGTGTCTCATCTTGAGTACTGTATCCAGTTCTGAGCACCACACTTCAGGAATGATGAGAAGGCATTGGAGAAGTACATAGGATGTTCACAAGAATGATTCCAGGGATACACAACTGTAGCTATGAGGGTAGTTTGGGATTGTGTTCCTTGTAGAAAAGAAGGCTGATGGGAGATCTGATAGAGATATTCAAGATCGTGAGGAGGGTAATGAAACAGGGTACATAGAGAGAAATGGTTCCCACACAAGAGATGAACTAAAGGGCACAGATTCAAAATAATTGGCAAAAGGAGTAAATGCGGAGTGAGGAAAAATTTTTTTCACCGAGGGTGGTTGGGGCCTGGAACAAGCTTCCTGAAATGGGTGGTGGAGGAAGGTTCAATCAAGTCATTCAAAAGGGAATTGGATTACTACATAAGCGAGAGAATATGCAAGGTTACGGGGATAAGGCAGGGGAGTTGGACTAGGGGAATGCTCTTTCATGTGGCAGGAGTAATATGACTCTGAAGGTGGCAGCTGCACCAGTGAGTGTCTGGTTTGTAGTTACGTGACCTGTGGTGGTTTGGTGTTCTCACCATCCACAGCATCGTTCGTGCCTCCTGCTGGTAACAACATCACCGTTATCCGAGTTTGCACAGATAGGAATGTTTTTGTTGGCTAAATGGCCTTTGAAATAGCACAGTGCTGATTGTGGTCTGTTGGGACCAGCATTATCATATAAAAATGGTTGACCATCGTTGGTCAGAGCGGCCCGGGTGGGACGTGACCCGGAGAAAAGACGTCCCCACAGTTGTGCCTTTTGGAGCAGGCCACTGCACAAGTTGCAAATGCTCCGCAAGTGCTAGTTCCAAACTCAATGGACGAGAGAAATAGTCCATCTCAACACAAACTGCAGAGGTGGAATCGAGACCTTTGATGGGCTGCTCTGCCATCTGCTACTCCCCGGAGTGGGTGAGTTCTGCAAACACGTGGCCGTGAGACATCAGATTAAACACCTTCACACAATTTGCTCCAAATCTGGTGATTACGATTCGGTTGCTTGTCATTATCGCAAATGTAACGGGGTAAGGCCACCTCTCACCGGTACGATCTATGCATGTGAACACTGAAATGCAGTTCACATGGCAAATTGGACTCAGCCAGCATGAGCGTCACAGACACGCCGAAATACGTAATGTGAAAAGATTAGCAGCTCACCTACCACAAGCAAAGCCTGGCCAGAGAGATTATAAATGGACTAAAGAGGAAATGGACCTCCTCAGAGAATTAATGAAGTGGTAGGAAGTCTGTGCAGACATCAACAAACAGATAGCAGCCCATCTCACATCTGAAACCAGCAGGCAGATTGCTTCCAAGAGAAGATCGCTCCTGAGAGCAGAGCAGAGCAGAGCACAACGAGCGTATCATCGCCGCAAAGCAGCCAGACTGAAGGTGCTTGGGAAACAGAAACTCCACAAGAGGGGGGATGATGCAGAGGTGGTGAGGGGGAAAACAGTCCCCAAAGGGTGAGGAATGTGTGACCCCCGGCCAGTATCCCTAGACACATGGATCTGGATGATCAGCTGAAGAACTAATGGTGGTACGGAACGACCCAGAAACAAGAGCCATGGCCATCGGCCTCATTGAAAGCATCACAGATGTTATATTAACTGAAGGAAAGGAAGAGGAAACTGGCAGGAGGTCCAGGAAGACAGAAGCTCACCCCAAGGAGAGGACGAAACACAAAATCCAAGAATAAGAATAAAGAAGCAAGTTTCAAAGCAACTCAGTTGGCTTCCAAAACAGACAGGAGAAAGATAGCACGGCAAATCCTGGATGCACCATCCACCCTACAATGTCCACTCAGCAAAGCTGAACTCGAAGAGAGTTTTACCGAGAAACTCTCAAAACCAAATAAAGCAAATCCCCAAAAGTATACATTATATAACGGAAGGAGAGATAACGACTCTTTGAAAGAGCCCATACAGAAGGAAGAGGTTGAGGATGCAGCAATTAAAGACATTGATAAGAACACGGCAGCAGGAGCTGATGGGATGAAGTTGGAAGACATCATGGACGTCCAGGCAGAGTATAAAGACAGGCTTCCATGTCTCTTCTCCCTCTGGCTCAAGTCAACTTCCATCCCAAGGATCATGAAAAAGAGTCACACAGTTCTCATTCCTAAGACAGACGACACTGAGAAACTAAAAAGCTTAGACAACTGGCGCCCAATAATGATCGGCCCAATTTTATTCTGAATCTTCGCTAAAATTATCACCAAACGCTTAAGGGACGCAATCCAGACCAACCTCAGACAGAAAGGATTAATGGGGTTTTTACTGGATGACAAGCTGTAACAAGTGGGGGGCCACAGGGTTCAGTCCTGAGGCACCAACTATTTACTGTCTATATTAACGACTTGGATTCAGGGATAGAAGGTACTATAGATAAATTTGTAGGTAACAGCAAAATAGGTGGGAAAGTAAGTTACAAGGAAGAAATAAGAAATTTACAAATGGATAATGGACAGGTTAGGTGAATGGGCCAAAATTTGGCAGATGGAGTTTCACGTAGATAAGTGTGAGGTTATCCTGTATGGTCGGAAGAATAAAAAGACGACTTTGTATTTAAATGGAGAGAAACTTCAGAATGCTTCAGTGCAGAGGGATCTGGGTGTCCTGGTGCATGATTTGCTGAAAGCTAGAATGCAGATACAACAGGTAATATAGAAGGCAAATGCAATTTTGGCACTGATTGCTAAATGAATAGAATAAAAATAGGGAAGTGTTGCTGCAGCTGTACAAGGCATTGGGGAGACAGAACCTGGAGTACTGTGCAGAGCTTTGGTCCCCTTACGTGAGGAAAGATGTAGCTGCACTGGAGGCGGTTCAGAGGAGATTCAAAAGATTGATTCCAGAGATGCGAGGCCTGTCTTATGAGAAGAGATTGAGCAGTTTAGCCCTAGACTCGCTAGAGATTAAGGATGAGTGGAGATCTAATTGAGGTATATAAGATGCTAAAAGGGATAGACAAAGTAGACGCGGAGCGGATGTTTCCCCTTCTGTGGCATTCTAGAATGAGAGACCAAAGTTTTAGACTAAGGGGTGGTAGATTTAAATCAGAGATGAGCAGGAATTGCTTTTCTCAAAGTGTCGTGAATCTGTGGAAGTCACTACCTCAGAGTGCAGCCGATGCAGGGTCACTAAATAAATTTGAGGAGAGACAGATTTCTAATTCGAGGCCAAAATGAGATCAGC
The DNA here is from genome assembly GCA_026770705.1 of Isurus oxyrinchus. Classification (NCBI taxonomy): domain Eukaryota; kingdom Metazoa; phylum Chordata; class Chondrichthyes; order Lamniformes; family Lamnidae; genus Isurus; species Isurus oxyrinchus. Next base: position 46,130,321 of record JANJGN010000023.1, read on the forward strand.
CATGATCGTAATGAATGGTGGGGCAGGATCGAGGGGCTGAATTGCCTTCTCCTGCTCCTAGTTCTCATGAAAAGGGTTTCTGGTGGCGACTCCTGGTTATAATGAGAACACCACAGTTCTAAGTAACATCATGAAAGGGGCCAAATGCAACAGGAAAGAGTTGGCTGTTGTATTTGTGGATCTGCCTAAGGCGTTTAATTCCATTGGGCATAAAATACTCATGGAGGCACTTCAAAGAGAGTGGGACTGCCAAAAAGATTCATAACAACGATCACGGATCTGTCCTCGGAAACTAGCACATGTATTGAATCTGAAGATGGTCAAACCGAACCTATCAATATCATGAGAGGGGTCAAGGTGACCCGTTATCACCAATCCTGTTCATCATTGCGATGGATCCTCTAATCTGTTCCCTACAGGAGGCACAGATGGGCATCCACTTACCTTCCAGGGAACACAGGTGAGTTGCTCAGCTCTGGCGTTCACTGATGACATGGCTTTATGCAGTGACTCCTATTCAGGTATGACCAAGAACTTAGCCATTGTACAGGAATTCTGCCAGAACACAGGGTTGGAGATGAATGCCAGGAAGACCAAGGGATTCCTCTTCATCCAAAGAGAAATACGTTTCAGTATAACAGTATGGCGAACTGGCTGTTGAGAGGAGGTCCAATCTCATACATAACTCCAGGAGACACATATGTGGGAGCCTGAATCAAACCCTGGGCAGCGTTAACTGGGGAACAATGGGGATCCAAAATCGATGGATGGATAGCGAATTTGGAAGGAGGCAGCACTTCAACCTATCCAAAGGATTGAATCCCTTAAAACCCATGATCTATTTCATTTAATCCTCGCAGAGGTATTGCAAAACACGTTGGTGAAACTCGATCAACCCATTAAAAACACAACAAAAGAAACCCTCCACTTTCCACCGCACATAACGGATGGAATTCTCTACAGCAGTAAACGCAATAGTGGTCTAGCCATGCTGAGACTCGAACTCTAAATTCGTTTGGGCATTATTCAGAAATTAGGGGCGTTGGAAAGATCACCGGACATGGTGATTCAGGCCTTGTTTGAATTCCCGTGATATCGAGAACAAAGAGACAATCACATCCCTGAGGAATTTTAAAGTGCTCAGGGAATTCGAAAAATCCCTCAAAGAGAAGGGTGGTCCAAGAGCAAAGCATGAAGGAATTGGCACTGATGAAATCATCAATTTGGGATGGATGGATATTCCGCAAATGTCGAGACCAAAAATCTGTCAACAGATATGCAGCTCGGAGGGAGGTTAAATATTTATAGTGGACAGAACTCCAATGCCAAGGATCGGGCATCAAGTTCTCCGGCAACGACTATACTTCAAACTCCTGGCTCAGAACGTGTTTTAACCTCAAACAATCCTGATTCAGGCTCATGAACAGTATTTGATTATAGTGTAATCTCTATCCAACGAGATCCACCACAAACAGGGGAAGACACCACGCAAACAAGTCCTGCAGACGATGAGGCCCTTTTCAAATCACTGGCTCACATCTCTGGTAACTCTCCGTTCATCAAAAACGCCCGGATCAAAAAATCCAAGACCACTTGCAGCAGTTTATTTCAAAGTGCGACTGGACATCCAACTTGGAACAGAGGCTCTTTGGAAAAGACGGGACCCTCTGGAAGCCAGACCTGGTAGTACTCGTCAAGGATGGAATAGTAGCGGTTGTCAATGTCAGTGCGGTTTGAAGACAATAACAATTTGTTGGAGAAAGCTTGGGCAGAGAAAGAACAGAGGTATCAACACAAAGGACGAAATATGAGAGCTGACCGGGAGCGCATCAGTTACCTTCTTCAGATTCATCATGGGAGCAAGAGGAAAGTGGCTCAATTTGAACAAAATCTTCATGCGATTGCTGAAGATCCAGAAATAGAAGTCCTTCACCCAATTTCGAGACTGATTCTCTGACCTTGGCACTTTTGCAAATATTTGGAGACCAGTAATCAGAGTCGTTTAGCAGAGCTCACTTGGTTCGATATCGCAAGCCCCAAGATGAAGGACAGGAAGAAGCTACAAGACAGCTATTGTATATCGACAGTGGGAAGTCCAGGTCCTGATCCCTGGTGAGTGGGTAGTGTGCGTTATTTGGTAATATATTTGTGGTGATCATGTTAGTCTAACAATGGTTTTGGTGGTTACCTTGGTCATTATTTGGGGTGGTGGGTGCATGCTATTAATTATAAATGTTAACTAAAGCAGCTTTTCCTATGTTAATATACTTAATTAATAAAGATAGCAACACAATCAGATGATGTTTTCAGGATAGGTTTCCTGACCACTAACTACGTGATTGGCCACCTAGTATCATCAGTACATATGTGATGAATATTCACACTTGCCCGACAGAAGATCATGGTCAGTTATTCCCATGCTCCGCTTTCACCTGAGTCACTTCCCTTAGTTGTGGTCACTCCTGGAGTTAAGTCACAACCTGGACGAGCCACTTAAATACTCGGATTGGGCGCTGCATTAATTTGTGCGTATTAAATGATTCAGTACAGTCTCGATGGACAAATAGCCTCCTCCTGCAATGTAAAGAGTCAGTGAAATGATAATCCTATCTTGGATCACTCCCCAATATACCTGAGCAATAATTTCCAGGATTACATCTCCCATTTTGGGTCTGATATTCCCCCATTACCCAAACATTTGACAGAACTGGTAAAGGATGCAGAGCTTTCCCAAAAACATTACAGGAAAAGCGGGGGCAGAATTTTACCCTCAGAGGGGGTGCTCGGCAGGGGTGGTCAGGGAACTGACTGCCACCGGCAATCGGCAGCTCATCGCGATTTTATGAGGATGGGCCAACTGAGGCCCCCCACAGTGTAAAACGCAGCCAATGAGTGAGGGCGATGGAGCGGGGGCTTAAAGTTGGGTCCAGTGACATCCCAGCAGCCAATTCAAATGCAGCCTCGGCAGCCCCTGGAAGGCTGCCACTAAAGGACGCGGATCTCCTGTGAATGGAGACCATAGCGGGTGGACACGGCAGGCGGGAGGGCAGGTCAGCAGGGCAGTCAGCCCCACGTTTCTCAGATGAGAGCCTCACTGCCCTCCTGGAGGTGACAGCAAGGGGAGAAACACTTGTCTCCAGGGACTGGAAGCAGCCACCACCATCTCACCAAAAGAGGCCTGGGAGGAGGTGGCATCCAGAGTCAGCAGCCACAATGTGGTGAGGTGCACATGGGTGAAGTGCCGAAAGCACTTGAATGATCTCCTGCAATCGGGAAGGGTGAGTACGGTGTTGGCATGAGTCACTTTGCTGAACAGTTGAGCTGGACATCCCACTGGATCTCAAATATTAGAGTGAGAGTAGCTGCTGTAGTGAGGTTGGGGTGCCAGAGGGAGGTAAGATTGCAGTGCACTGAGGTGAGAATGTGGCTTTTTGCAACCATTGCAGTATAGTCTGTATATTGATGGGACCCTCAAACCTGGAACCCCCATTGATAATGGGGAGATGAGGGCACCATGATGCAGATCTGTCTCATCAGGGTGCCAGGCATACACACGGACAGTCTAATGACAAACTAATGACATGTGCTTCTACTCACTTTTAGACTCACCAGCAGCCCCTCGTTCAGAGGAGCCTGAAGGCCCACCCCTGACCCCTGAGGACCACCATGCTGAGCACGCACCAGCATCACCCTCTGAGGTGCTGGTATCTGCGCTGGTGCCAGCTTGACAGTGATCAAAAGATCGCCATCTAGTATCTCAGTGCACATTGGTGAGTGCATTTCACACTTGCTTTATGTTCAGGTGGAGGCAGAGTGTCCAAGGCATTGGCAGAGGGCTGCTGGAGACCAGATCAATGCTCAGTCAATGGCTAATTGGCCTCTGAAGTCATCCATGAGGAAGCAGATGCTGGATATCCAGCCGGGTGTGGAAGATCTAGCAGTGATACGTGAGGGAATGCGTGCCATGGTGTCCGTTCTGGAGAAGTCACTGTAGAGAACAGCACTGCATTGACCCTCATGGCCGAGCACACTGCCTCCTCCATGGAGGGAGTGGTGACTCTCATGGACAGGCTCCTCCAGGAGCTCAATCAGGGGTTCCCAGAGATGCAAGCCCTCACACCAGCAATGACCTCTGGTGGTCAGTGTCAGTGTGGGAGATGGATTGCTCATCTAGGTGCCCATCCATCAATGGTGAGCAGGGATGTCCAATGCGAACTGAAATTGGTGCATAATCAGCCTGCCGTCTCTGCAGGCTCCTCAGGGCGCTCCAGATACAGTAGCAGCTCCTCTGCCAGTGACCATGGCATATGAGGCTGCAATGACGGGGGAAGATCCAGCCATAGCAATAACGTTCCGTCTCAAGCAAGGACAGTACAGGCTCCACAGGCCAGAGGACACCCACCAATGTCATTAAGGCCAAGTGGACTTCAGAGTCAGCAGGCTACCTCCAATTCCAGTGAGGCTGGAGCACCTAGACGTAGTACCTGCTAGTAAAACCGTAAAGCACCTCAATCACAACCCAGCTTGATCACTTGTTTCCCCCATTTTTGTTCTTTTATTGAATGGTGTGATGTAAAACACCAGTCAATGTAAATTTCTGCTGTTTGTCAGCAGCAAATTATGTTTCTTTTTGCAACTGGCCTCTGGATACTTCATTTGCTGTGTAGGTGTGGGGTAAGCCATGATGTTATGATGGAGTGTGACTCCTTAAATTTCATTGCAATGGCAGAGTGTATGTTGTTAACCAAGGAACGGGTCCTGTCAGGGATCAAGTGTGGAGCCTGCAGCCCTCGTATGTGGAGGTGGCTGTTCTTTGGTAGAGTTAGCTGCAGGAGCAATGGATCAAAGCGTTCTGGGTGTCCCTGCCTCCCAGGAGTTTACCCAGTTCAGTGTCTATGCCCTCAGTGATCTCACCATGTTCATCCACAGACTCACTGCTAGACTCATCACCTGTTGCCTGTGCAGCTACATCAAGATCATCTTCCTCATCTGTGTCCGCCTTTCCAGTGCCAGATAGTGGTTGCTTGCTTGCTGCGCTCTGCGCAGTGAAACACAACCTGGCTTTTGGCAGTGGGGGTGCTGGGGGAGGGGGAGAATGGTCCAGATCAACCTCAGGCAGAAAGGATTAATGGGTCTTTTTCTAGATGACAAGCTGTAACAAGTGGGGCGCCACAGGGTTCAGTCCTGAGGCCCCAACTATTTACTGTCTATATTAATGACTTGGATTCAGGAATAGAAGGTACTATAGATAAATTTGCACCTAAATCCTTAAGGGGACCAAAGCTCTGCACAGTACTCCAGGTTCTGTCTCCCCAATGCCTTGTACAGCTGCAGCAACACTTCCCTATTTTTATTGTATTCCTTTAGCAATAAATGTCAAAATTCCATTTGGCTTCCATATTAACTGTTGTACCTGCATTCTAGCTTACAGCAATTCATGCACCAGGACACCCAGACCCCTCTGTACTGAAGCATTCTGAATTTTCTCTCCATTTAAGTAATAAATCGCCTTTTTATTCTTCTGACCAAAAGGGATAACCTCACACAAAATAGGTGGGAAAGTAAGTTCCAAGGATGAAGTGTACAAATGGATATGGACAGGTTAGGTGAATGGATCAAAATTTGGCAGATGGAGTCTAACGTGGATTAGTGAGGGGTTATCCCTTTTGGTCAGAAGAATAAAAAGGCGACTTATTACTTAAATGGAGAGAAAATTCAGAATGCTTCAGGGCAGAGGGATCTGGGTGTCCTGGTGCATGAATTGCTGAAAGCTAGAATGCAGGTACAACAGGTAATATGGAAGCCAAATGGAATTTTGGCATTTATTGCTAAAGGAATAGAATCAAAATAGGTAAGTGTTGTTGCAGCTGTACAAGGCTTTAGAGAGACCAAACCTGGAGTACTGTGCAGAGCTTTGGTCCCCTTAAGGATGTAGGTGCACTGGAGGCAGTTCAGAGGAGGTTCACTAGATTGCTTCCAGAGATGCGGGGCTTGTCTTATGAGGAGATTGAGCAGTAAAAGCCAATACTCGTTAGAGATTAAGGATGAGAGGAGTTCTAATTGAGGTATATAAGATGCTAAAGGGGACAGACAAAGTAGACATGGAGCGGATGTTTCCCCTTCTAGGGCATTCCAGAATGAGGGGCCATAGTTTTAGGCTAAGGGGTGGTAGATTTAAATCAGAGATGAGCAGGAATTACTTCTCTCAAAGTGTCGTGAATCTGTGGAAGTCACTACCTCAGAGTGCAGCTGATGCTGGGACATGAATAAATTTGAGGAGAGACAGATTTCTAATTCAAGGAAAAATGAGATGACCCATGATTGTAATGAATGGTGGGGCAGGCTCGAGGGGATGAATTGCCTTCTCCTGCTCCTAGTTCTTATGTTCTTATGAAAAGGGTTTCTGGTGGCGACTCCTGGTTGTAATGAGAACATCACAGTTCTAAGAAACATCATGAAAGGGGCCAAACGCAACAGGAAAGTACTGGCCATTGTCTTTGTGAATCAGGCTAAGGCGTTCAATTCCGTTGGGCATAGAAAGATCATCGAGCCGCTTCAAAGACTGCCAAAAAGATTCATAACAATGAAGTGGTATTGCAGTGCACCCCAAGTGGTCCAGGCATCAGAAGCACATTAAGACCGATTGTTCTCTCTACCACCGCCCTTGTGTAGGGGTGACTCTTGTACCACTGCTCAACCCCTGTTCTTGGGTGGCGGAGAGGCATCATGAGGCACCTTTTGAGCAGATTGCCCTCGTCACACAGTCACCATCCATCCAATCAGGCTGGAGCACTGAAGAGCCCCGACGCCTGGGTGTGAGTGTCTCAGGATATAAGCATCATGGGAGCTGCCAGGGTACCTTGCAGAGATGTGCAGAAGCTGTATCCTGTGGTCTCACCCACGCACACACTGATATCAACTAGTTTTATTTCACGTTCGGGTATATGCCTGCATGCCGAGGGTAAATTTCTGCCCAGGGAAACGAGAGATCAAGGAAATAAATACCCCAGCTTGATGGGATATAGCTCGAAATATTGAGGTTCCCACTTGAATTCAATCTGCAGCCCATATAAGTAAATTGTACAATTGATTACGGTATTATATCTGTTACCATGCAAGCAAAAACAAAAAAACAGGAAAAACCTGGAAAATTTCAAAGGGGATTTGGGCTGATGGAACCAAATTAATTAACTGAATAAACAAATGTATAATTTGGCTGAAACCAGCCATGCGCTCACCATCACAAGAATCAACGGAGGAAATATCTCTACTGTAAAAGAAATATTAAAAGGTGGGGTGGAGTGGTGGAGAACTGAAGGACGTGACCCGAGCTGTGAGAATATAAAATAGCTAAACCACACTGTACAGACACTAAGGGTTAACTAACCCAAGAGGTGTGAGTGAAATAGAAATTCTGGCTCCAGAGACTGAGAGCCATTATCATGGGCAATGGTGCAGGGCAACTGCCGTCACATAGCACAATTATTTCCTGCCAGGGATTAAAGAAACATTCACACATCAGTCAACAGATGGAAGCAAGTTCACAAACACATGGTTCAGGATGTGGGAGAAAGAGGTCAGCCAAGCACTTGGAAAAGCAAATCAACAATGAAGAATGCTCAATCATTCAGCATCGGTTCCATCGACATGGAGACTGAAGGATTCTCAAAAATCCCACATTTTTCAAATCATCAACAAGGATATGACTTTTGGACGTTTATGGCAGAGGACCCAACTGCTGAGTTAAGTGTAGAACCCTGCAGACAGGAGGCTAGGCCCATGAAGGCCTGGGACTGGACATCCTGGGATTGTTGAGAGCAGTGCGGATTGTTGCTGGAAACCAGACAACGAGAGGAGGCAGAATACACATTCTTCCCTTTAAAACAATCAACCCAGAGAAAGACTTCATATTACACAAAAAGAAAGCCCATCAAAATCTTGCATAAATAATCGCTACCGACTACTAAAGCAGGAAGGCCGCAGTCAATACAATTATGCAAACCTATCAATACTGCACAAATACAACCGCTTTCAGTTCAAGATTATCAATGGGGGCAGGAAGACAAGTATAAACATCATGTGAGCCCATTAAAAACAACGAGACAACAATCCCCTGAAGAAGCCCACCTAAATCAGACAAAGAATTAACCTTGATTTGGATTCAGATTAGAAATTCTAAAAAAAGTATAACCGGGTCACCAGTTATGAAGGGGTGGAGGGGTGAGCTGTTTTCGAGTGGTTGAAGCAGAGTTTAAGCAGGGAGAGGTGGCTGAGCCAAGTGAGGAAGGAGATCTGGAGGTTTGCAGGGCCACAGGCAACATCACGGTGAGGGATACGGGGTGGCAGTCTCAGAAGACGACAACAAGGCCGCAACTACAGCCCTCCATGAAGATTGACCACCCACAACCACACCCTCCACCCAACTGAAGCACCTTCACAGATTCCACAGACCAGGACCACGTGGGGATAGAGGACACAAAGAGCAGACCCCAGAACTGTAACCGGCTTTCCTGGCTGGATTTCGAACTGTCAAGTAATCCTGGTTGGTGAGCATGATCCCTGACCTCTCCAATTCAATTTAGTTAGGTTTTGGGGGTTGGACAAGGGTAAGGGGATTAGTAGCGTGATTCTCCCTGGTTATGTCTTGTGTTCCCCATTCATAACTAAGTACTTTGTAGGTCTGTATCATCTCAGTATAATCCTAATCTTATAAATTCATTTGTGACTTCAATAAACCCAGGTTTTTTTTTCCTTGCAACAAAACCAGTTGTCTGCTGCACTTTGTCACCAGCCCCAAATATGTCCAAGGTCTGGAACCCAGGGAGTTGGAGCGATTCGGACCGCTCAGAAATCAGAGGTGAAGCTGACACACACCACCACCCCCTACAGGGGGGTGGGTGTAAGACAGATAAAAGGGGTTTGATCAATGATATGGCTAGTGTTTAATACAGGGATGTCACTGGTCTTGATGCCCAGAAGCAAATGCAGGTCAATACCTGACAAACGCTAGAGAATATTGGGGAAGAGTAATGAGGTTGATGGACAAGAGTTACAGGATGACTGAGTAACGACTATTCACCTACAAAGAAATAGCTGAGCTGGAAACTCATGCCCAGACCATAGGCAATTTCATAGAGGACCAGGACACTTCAGGTGTTATGTACAGTGCCCAGATTGTAGTAATTTAGAGAATTTGTTGCAAGGTTGCATACCATCATGGATTGACAACAGATACCTAAAGGCTAGGAGTACTTATGCCAATCTCATGGACCCATGCCAGCCCGAAATATTATCCTGACTACAGTCTATGACGGGAATAGCTCTCAGGATACCGGTGATGGATCAGTAACAATGAGCAATGCCGGAAAACTGGGAGGGAGGTATCAGTGTCATTCTAGATAGTGTACGTGTGGGCATCATGGAGGATTAGGGGAACTCCTTGACCAGCATTGATCTGAAGGGGTGTCAGGAGGGGATGCACATGTAGTGTTGTGCCCATATCACCTGAATGTGTTCGGCTGAAATGTGGGTTTGACTAAAAGCGCACAACCTATCAACCATAACCTGGAGGTGATGGCTCAGAAACATGTCCCATCCCAAGTTGCATATACAAGGGCAATGGAACCACTAGCATGAGCCAATATAGGGTACACAATGACACCTGGGGCCCAGTTCATGATTTGACCTGCTGCTTTAGAAGCCAGATAAAGGTTCAAGTATCACAGACAGGCTCTAGGGAGCAGTGACAATTGTATCACAAGGTGCACATTAATCATGGAAAAGGTCAGTGAACAATCCAGAACAGGAATAATTGGCGGAAAGCCAACTTCAACAGGATGAGGATGCATCCGAGACGAGTGAGTTGAAATTAAATATTGGCAGAAAAGAGACAGTGGCTGAGCAATGGCCACCTTCAAAGGAAAAGTATTGCAGGAAATGTCAAGATATATTCCCTTGAAGGGGAAAAGGTAGGACAACTAAATCCAGAAAGCCCTGGATGTTGAGAGATAGGAGGTAAAGATAAAAAGGGAGAAGTGTGTGCACACCAGATGTCAGGTAGTCAAATAAATGGAGAACCAGGGTGAATTTAGAAGGACCAGAGGTGAAGTGAAGAAACTAAATCAGAAAAGCAAGGAGAGAGCATGAAGAGGCTGGCAGGGAACATAAAAGGGAATCCCAAGGTCTTCTGTAAACACCTAAATAAGAAGTGGTAAGTGAGAGTAGGGCCAATTAGAGACATAAAAGGGGAGGCTGGAGCAATTGGGGAGGTGTGGAATGAATACTTTGCATCAGTTTTGTAGAAACGTACCTAGGTTGGGGTGAGAAGTGGTAACTGCTACATCAGATGAACATTCAATTGAGGAAGGTGGTGTTGGAAAGGCCATCTTTACTTAAACTAGATAAGACACCAGGACCATAGACAAGTGCAGGAGAATTAAGGAAGCCAGCATGGATTCATTAAAGGAAACTCACGTTTAAATAACTTGATGTTTTTGAAGTGATAACAGAAGGTTGATGAGGGAAACACAATGACGTGGTATGTATGGATTTGGCATTGATACAGTGCCACACAGACTTAGGCAAATTTCTAGCTCATGCAATAAAGGGTAAAGTAGGAACTTGGATAGAAATTGGCTGAGGGTCAGGCAACAGTAATGGGTTAATGGTTGTTTTTCAGATTGGAGGAAAGTTTGTAATGGAGTTCCCCAGGGGTCGGTGTTGGGAAACTTGCTCTTCCTTAGACTGTGGTGTGCAGGGCATGATTTCAAAATTTGCAGATGATGCAAGATTGGAAATGTTGTCAATTGTGATGAGACTAGTCTTGAACTCAAAATAAAACGGCATAGACATGTTTGTGGATTGGGAAGACAAATGGCAAACGAAGATCATTGCTGCAAAGTGGGAGGTGATTCGTTTAGGCAGGAAGAATATGGAGAGACAGTATATTTGATAGAGGGGCAGCCTCTGAAGGAGATGCAGGAACTGAGGGACCTCTGTGTATATGTACATAGGTAGTGAAGATGGCAGGGCATATTGAGAGAATAGTTAACAAAGGATAAAGCCTGAGATAGTATAATAATAGGAACTTGTATAAGACAGTTTGGCCTCATCTGGACTATTGCATACAGTTCTGAGCACCACACTTCAGGAATGATGAGAAGGCATTGGAGACACTACATAAGATATTCACAAGAATGATTTCAGGGATACACAACGGTAGCTATGACGGTAGGTTGGGATTGTGTTCCTTGGAGAAAAGAAGGCTGTTGGGAGACCTGAGAGATATTCAAGATCATGAGGAGGGTAATGAAACAGGGTACATAGGTTAGAAACAGTTCCCATACAAGAGATGAACTAGAGGGCACAGATTCAAAATAATTGGCAAAAGGAGTAAATGTGGAGTGAGGAAAATTTTTTTCATCGAGGGTGGTTGGTGTCTGGAACAATCTTGCTGAAAGGGTGGTGTAGGCAGGATCAATCAAGGCATTCAAAAGCAAACTGGATTACTATATAAGCGAGAGAATATGCAAGGTTACGGGGATAAGGCAGGGGAGTTGGACTAGGGGAATGCTCTTTCATTTGGCAGGAGTAATATGACTGATGGTGGCAGCCTCACTAGTGAGTCTGTCTGGATAGTAGTTACGTGACCTGTGGTGGTTTGGTGTTCTCACCATCTGCAGCGTCAGACGTGCCTCCTGCTGATAACAATGTCACCGTTATCCGAGGTTCCACAGATATGAAACGTTTTGTTGGCTAAACGACCTTCGATAAAGCACCGTGTTGGTTGTGCTCTGCAGAGACCAGCATAATGGTATAAAATGGTCGACCGTCGGTCAGAGCGGCCTGGGTGGGAAGTGACCCGGAGAACAAAACGTCCCCACAGTTGTGTCTTTTGTAGCAGGCCACTGCGTAAGTTGCAAGTGCTAGTTCCGATCTCAATGTACTACAGAAAAAGCCCATCTCAACACAAACTGCCGAGGTGGTATCGAGACCATTTAGCAACTACTACCTACCCCACAGGGAACTGTTGAAACAAACCAGGCTGGAAGATCCGGGACCCTGAATAGTGAATGACAAACAACACGAGAAGGAGTTGGAGTCCAGCCCTCAAAGCTAAAGGGATGACACGAGTCATAAAAAGGCTGACATTTTATAACAAAAAGTTCAAGGGAACGGTAACTTTGGACAATAACGGGATTGAGGAGCCCCAAGACCAGACAGATATTCCACCAACCTACATCGAGCCTGTGGAGCTGCCACCCAGTGACGACAGAACCGTACAGAGTGAAGTGGAGATCCAATACCCCGTTGATGGGCTGCTCTGCCATCTGCTACTCCCCGGAGTGGGTGAGTTCTGCAAACACATGGCCGTGAGACATCAGATTAAACACCTTCACACAATTTGCTCTAAATGCAGAAAAACTGACGATTATGATTCGGTTGCTTGTCATTATCGCAAATGTAAAGGGGTAAGGCCACCTCTCACCGGTACGATCTATGCATGTGAACACTGAAATGCAGGTCACATGGCAAATTGGGCTCAGCCAGCATGAGCGTCACAGACACACTGAAGTACGTAACGTGAAAAGATTAGCAGCTCACCTACCACAATCAATGCCTGGCCAGAGAGATTATAAAAGGACTAAAGAGGAAACCGACCTCCTCAGAGAATTAATGAAGTGGTAGGAAGGCTGTGCAGACATCAACAAACAGATAGCAGCCCATCTCACATCTAAAGCCAGCAGGCAGATTGCTTCCAAGAGAAGATCACTCCTGAGAGAAGAGCAGAGCACAACGAGCGTATCATCACCGCAAAGCAGCCAGACTGAAGGTGCTTGGGAAACAAAAACACCACAAGAGAGGAGGTGACGCAGAGGAGGCGAGGGGAAAAAAGTCCCCAAAGGGCGAGGAATGTGCAACCTCCGGACAGTATCTCTGGACACATGGATCTGGATGATCAGCTGAACTGAGCTGAAGAACTAATGGTGGTACGGAACGACTTAGAAACAAGAGCGATGGCCATCGGCCACATTGAAAGTATCACAGATGTTATATTAACTGAAGGAAAGGAAGAGGAAACTGGCAGGAGGTCCAGGAAGACAGAAGCTCACCCCAAGGAGAGGCCGAAACACAAAATCCAAGAGAAAGTGGCAGCTAAAGAAGCAAATTTCAAAGCAACGCAGTTAGCTTCCAAAACAGACAGGAGAAAGATAGCACGGCAAATCCTGGATGCACCGTCCACCCTCCAATGTCCACTCAGCAAAGCTGAATTCGAAGAGAGTTTTACCGAGAAACTCTCAAAAACTAATGAAGCAAATTCCCAAAAGTATACATTATATAACGGAAGGAGAGATTACGACTCTTTGAAAGAACCCATACAGAAGGAAGTGTTTGAGGATGCAGCAATTAAAGACATTGATAAGAACACGGCAGCAGGACCTGATGGGATGAAGCTGGAAGACATCATGGACGTCCAGGCAGAGTACGAAGACAGGCTTCCATGTCTCTTCTCCCTCTGGCTCAAGTCAACTTCCATCCCAAGGGTCATGAAAAAGAGCCGCACAGTTCTCATTCCTAAGACAGACGACACCAAGAAACTTAAAAGCATAGACAACTGGCGACCAATAATGATCGGCCCAATTTTATTCCAACTCGTCGTTAAAATTATCACCAAACGCTTAAGTGACACGATCCAGACCAACCTCAGGCAGAAAGGATTAATGGGTCTTTTCCTGGAGGACAACCTGTAACAAGTGGGGCGCCACAGGGTTCAGTCCTGAGGCACCAACTATTTACTGTCTATATTAATGACTTGGATTCAGGGATAGAAGGTACTATAGATAAATTTGCAGATGACACCAAAATAGGTGGGAAAGTAAGTTACAAGGAAGAAATAAGAAATTTACAAAATGGATAATGGACAGGTTAGGTCAATGGCCCAAAATTTGGCAGATGGAGTTTAACATGGATAAGTGAGGGGTTAACCCTTTTGGTGGAAGAATAAAAAGGTGACTTTGTATTTAAGTGGAGAAACTTCAGAATGCTTTAGTGCAGAAGGATCTGGGTGTCCTGGTGCATGAATTGCTGAAAGCTAGAATGCAGGTACAACAGGTAATAAGGAAGACAATTGGAATTTTGGCATTTATTGCTAAAGGAATAGAATAATAGGGAAGTGTTGCTGCAGCTGTACAAGGCATTAGTGAGACCAAACTTGGAGTACTGTGCAGAGTTTTGGTCCCCTTACTTGAGGAAAGATGTAGATGCACTGGAGGCAGTTCAGAGGAGGTTCAATAGATTGATTCCAGAGATGTGGGGCTTATCTTATGGGGAGAGATTGAGCAGTATAAGCCTATACTCGCTCGAATTTAAGGATGAGAGGAGCTCTAATTGATGCTGAAGGGTATAGACAAAGTAGATGTGATGCAGATATTTCTCCTTGTGGGGCATTCCACAATGAGAGGCCATAGCTTTAGACTAAGGGGTGGTAGGTTTAAATCAGATGAGCAGGAATGACATTTCTCAAAGGGTCGTGAATCTGTGGAAGTCACTAGCTCAGTGCAGCAGATGCCAGGGCGCTGAATAAATTTGAGACAGACAGATATCTAATTCGAGGCCAAAATGAGATCAGCCATGATCGTAATGAATGGCGGGGCAGGATCGAGGGGCTGAATTGCCTTCTCCTGCTCCTAGTTCTTATGTTCTTATGAAAAGGGTTTCTGGTGGTGACTCCTGGTTGTCATGAGAACATCACAAGTTCTAAGTAACATCATGAAAGGGGCCAAACACAACAGGGAAGAGCTGGCCGTTGTCTTTGTGGATCTGGCTAAGGCGTTCGATTCCATTGGGCATAAAATGCTCGAGGTGCTTCAAAGAGTGGGGCTGCCAAAAGATTCATAACAACGATCACAGATCTGTCCTCTGAAACTAGCACATGTATTGAATCTTAAGATGCTAAAACCGAACCTATCAATATCATGACAGGGCTCATGGTGACCCGTTATCACCCATCCCTTTCAACATTGCGAAGGACCCTCTAATCTGTTCCCTACAGGAGGCACAGCTGAGCATCCACTTGCCTTCCAGGGAACACAGGTTAGTTGCTTAGCTCTGGCGTTCACTGATGACATTGCTTTAATCAGTGACTCCTATTCAGGCATGACCAAGAACTTAGCCATTGTACAGGAATTCTGCCAGAACACAGGGTTGGAGATGAATGCCAGGAAGACCAAGGGATTCCTCTTCATCCACAAGAGGAATACGTTTCAGTATAACAGTATGGCGAACAGCCAGTTGAGGAGGTCCAATCTCATACATAACTCCAGGAGACACATATGTGGGAGCCTGAATCAAACCCTCAGCAGGGGTATTTGGGGATCCAAAATCGATGGATGGATAGTGAATTTGAAGGAGGCAGCACTTCAACCTATCCAAAGGATCTAAACCCTTAAAACACATGATTGAGGATACATTTTCATTTAATCCTCGCAGAGGTATCACAAAACACCTTGGTGAAACTCGATCAATCCATTAAAAACACAACAAAAGAAATTCTCCACTTTCCACCGCACATAACGAATGGAATTCTCTACAGCAGTAACCGCAATAATGGTCCAAGCCATGCCGAGACTTGAAGTCCAAATTCTTTTGGCCATTATCCAGGAATTAGGGACGTTGGAGAGCTCACCGGTTATGGTGATTCAGGCCTTGTTTGAATTCAGTGGTATCAAGAACCAAGAGACAATCATATCCCTGAGGGAAATCAAAAAATCCCTCAAAGAAAGGCGTGGTCCAAGGGGGATATGAAGGAAATGGCACTGATGAAATCATCAATTTAGGATGGATGGATTTTCCAAACGTTGAGACCAAAAATCTGTCAACAGATATGCAGCTTGGAGGGAGGTTAAATATTTAAAGTGGACAGAACTCCAATGCCAAGGATCAGGCATCAAGTTCTCCAGCAACGGCTATTCTTCAAATTCCTGGCTCAGGACTTGTTTTAACCTCAAACAATCCAGATTCAGGCTCATGAACGGTATGTGATTATAGTGTAATCTCTATCCAATGAGATCCACCACAAACAGGGGAAGTCACCATGCAAACAAGTCCTGCAGACAATGTGAGGCCCTTTTCGAATCACTGGCTCACATCTCCGGTAACTCTCCGTTCATTAAAAACACCCGGATCAAAAAGTCCTGGACAACTTGCAGCAGTTTATCTCGAAGTGCGGCTGGGCATCCGACTTGGAACAGAGACTCTTCGGAAAAGACAGTCTGGGGGCAACCTGCAGGAGAGGCAGCTAGACACATACTCCGAACTCCAACACATGTCTTATTGATGGTGATGGTGCAAGGGGAGCCTCAAGGTGTTTTGGGAAAGTGTCAGCTGATGGTCTTGGCACCACACCTAGTTGCGCCTCCTTGTCCTGGGTGCTAAGACGCACGTGCTATTCAAAGAGATGGATGCTGAATGTGTCCAAGGTGGCCATTGGGGGAGGGGTTTGGGAGCAGCCATACTATCTTCTGGGGACTGATCACCAGTAGTGTGGACAGGAGCCGCTGGAGGCCTCAGCACATGCACGCTGCACCCCAACCACAGTGGCCCATCTGAGTACATGAGCGATCAGCCCCAATAAAATCATCCTCTGTTTTGCAGGCAAAAAGTCACCACAATGCCTGGGAGCGTCAGAGGACTGGAAGTGGGAGCACCCTCCTCCAGCGCCTCACTCCCTTCAAGGAGCAGGTCATGTAGCTGGGCAGGAGGCAAGAGGCCAGGGCGGGGAGGCTGGGGTACAGCAGGCAGGTATTTGAGGTCCACAGTCCCAACCACTCTGTCTGCCCACCATCCAAACCACTGAGGTTGCTGCAATTGTTAATGCTGCAACACTGCTCATTCATAGACTGAGACACTCTGACACATGGGTCATACAGGAGGGTCCCTCGTCCCCTTGAGGATTTGCATCTCCACCACTTTCCAAAGTTTCCTTATCCCATTTGTGACCACTATCACCATGGTCTAACATGCCGTTGGATCACTGCTGCAAAGCCAAAGACTTATTGCATCTTAAGGGGCTTGGGACCTCCTGCACCCTTTCAGCCAGTGTGCCCCACATTACTTTGTCCAAAAGGTCCTCAGCACCTCAGCTGTGACCCTCATGGCACTCAATTTGGATAAATACCATGTTACTCATCCCTGTGCCAAGGGGAAATGTTACCTTCTGCCCACCCGGTCTATGCCCCTCCTTACGGAATGAAGGTCAATAATGTAACCTCTCAATCTCCTGTGTTCGACGGAAAATGTCACAACTGTTTGCGATATTTCCTCAGCCCCACAACTATCCAGGCCACAATGCATCCAGGTCAGGTACCTCTGCACTCTCCCCACTCCTATGGTCCATAACAAGCCATGTGGCATTCCTGAGGCCATCGGACCAGCCTGTCTGCATGTGTGTTTAATGGTTGGGGCTCCTCTTCACTTTCCCCCTCACCAATGTTCTTCTCCTTAGGGGAACGACTTATGAGGCCGGGCTGGATGGAAGGGATTTAAGATTGAAGTGAATGAACGCTAACTGATGCACTGTCCTTGTTAATTTCAGCATCACCACCAGAGCGACCCACACCGACCCCGCAGCTCCCCCTCCACACCTGAGGGGCAACATGTGCAACTTGTGACACATCATTTCAGCCAGCCAGGCACCAGCGCAGACTTACACACCTCGGTGGGGACTTTACCGTTGGCTAGTGTCCCGGGTCACAGTGGAGAGGGTACTTCACAATCACTGGAGGAGATGGTAGGGACAGAGTGTGCCGATGGTGCCAGCAGCCAGAGGGCTGCAGGGGATGAGGTACATGCTGAGTCTGGTACTGATGACGTGCCTCTGGAGTTGTCCCCAATGCAGCAGCTGCAGGACAAGTGGCAGGAATCAGGTTCAGCATCTGACAGAGTTGCATGAGGGATTGGTTCAGTTGGTCTCTGCGATAGAGGAGTCCAGGCAGAGTCCATGCAAAGATTCCACCCTTAGGGCAGAGCTTCAGGATTCCTTCAATGAGAGATTGGCGACTCTGAGGGGCATTAACCAAATGGATCAAAATATGATTGGGATACGCTCTGACCTGCAAGCCTTCACATCGGTACTGGCCACGGGTGGTCTTCCCCATTGTGGGAGATGTTGCGGACACTAAGCACTGGCACTCAGTGCCCATGCATCTGCGGTGAGCAGGGAGGTAGATTTGGACCTCACGTCGGTGCAGCAGCTGCCTGTCATTGCTGTGAGCTCCTCCCAGGGTGTTTCAGATGAAGGCAGCAGCTCCTCCTCCCCTCTGTCAGTCAACATTGCATCCATTGAGGCTGCAACAACTGGGGAGGTCCCAGTTCTGGACTTTGCCACTCCCTCCCAGGCGGGGCCAGCACAGGCTTCACAGGTCAGAGGATGCCCGCCAAGGTCATCAAGGCTAGCAGGACAGCAGAGTCAGCAGGCTGTCTCACAAACCACTCCGTGTGATGGGGTGGCACCAAGACGTAGCACCCGCAAACCTCAGCATAAGGCACGTTAGGCACTCCACGGGTATGTCACCAGTCATTTTGTGCTGGCCTTAGAATAGGGACCCATTTTTCTGTCATTGTCAGCACGGACTACAAAATCTTCACTGGAGACATGTCTTCTCGGCTCAAACTGTGCTGGACCTCATGATCCACCCTGACCAGACTTATACCGTCCCCGGCCGTACCATTTATGATAACATCCATCTGGTCCGGGACATTATCCATTATTCCCAGAGGGCTGGTCTGTCGAGCGCCTTCCTGTCCCTTGATCAGGAGAAGGCGTTTGACAGGGTGGATCACGGATACTTACTCGGAACTCTGCCAGCATTTGGGTTCGGGATGCATTTTGTCGCCCGGATCAGACTTCTGTACACCGCCGCGGAGTGTCTAGTTAAGGTTAACGGGTCACCGACGGCGCCCCTTCGCTTTGAGAAAGAGGTACATCAGGGTTGCCCCTGTCTGGCCTGTTGTATTCTATTTGCGTGGAGCCTTTCCTGTGCCTCTTGCGGAGGTGGTTGTCAGGATTGGTTCTGTTCGGGCCAGGCATCGGGATGGTCCTTTGGGCTTATGCTGATGATAGGCTCGTGTTTAGTGGTCTGGAGGTGCCCTCCCACTTTCCATCAGGCCCCTGGGGTGGAGGTTGTTACATGCCGCAGTCTCATACAACCGCAGGATGTGTCGGTCCATGGAATTCCAAGATACCTGCCCCTTTTGCTGTCTTGAGGAGTCCGTGTATATTGGGTGTCCGCACGTTTGGTGACAGAGGGATTTTAGTGAAGAGGGAACGGATCCTTTGAGTACCATGACTAAGGTCAGGTAAGCATTTACTACTTTTATTGCTTATAGTTTAAGGTCTTATTTTGTTGTACATTGTTTGTAAGGGCTATATTCTGTAACAAGGAGCAGGGAACAAGAGCCCTCAAGTAATTGATGTTATTTGATATTAAGTATCTTCCAAAAGGCTGAATTTAAAAAAGGCGTAAGTCAAAACAGGAGGAGCTCACCATGGCTTTTGAGCTCTCCTGCCATATGTGGGAAGCTGGGTACATTTCCAGTGCCCGGGGCCAGCTTGTGTGCAGGAAGTCTCCCCAGCTGCAGTTTCACGAAGCTCAGGTTTCGGAGCTGGAGCGATGGCTGGGGACACTGTGCAGCATCCACGAGGCAGAGTGTATCATGGATAGCACAGAGGTGGACACACTGCAGGTGAAAAGTCCACAGGCAGGAAGGGATTGGGTGACCACCCATGAAGAGCAAGAGGACTAGGCAGACAGTGCAGGAATCTCCTGTGGCTATTCCCCTGCAAAACAGATATACCGCTTTGGATACTGTTGAGGGAAATGGCCTCAGGGGAAATCAGCAAAAGCCAAATTCATTGCACCCCAGTTGTTTTTTTTTCTGCACGGGGGACGAGTAAAAAGTGTGGGAATGCAATAGTTATAGGGGATTCCATTGTAAGGGGAATAGATAGGTGTTTGTGGCTGCATATGAGATCCAGGATGGTATGTTGCCTCCCTGGTGCTAGGGTCAAGGATGTCTCAGGACTACCGGACATTGAAGGGGGAGGTTGAACAGTCAGTGGTCATGGTACACATTGGTACAAATGACAGGTTTAAAAAAGGATGAGGTTTTATAGAAATGTAGGGAGCAGAATATAGGGATTTAGGAAGTAATTTGAAGAGTAGGACCTCAAAAAAGGTAGCGATCTCAGGATTACTACCAGAGCCACACGCTAGTCAGAGCGGAAATAGCAGAATATATCGGATGGATACGTGGCTGAAGAGATGGTGAGAGGCTGGTTCCTGGGACATTGGGCCCAGTACAAACTGGACAGGTTACACCTGGGCAGGACCAGGACTGATGTCCTAGGGGGAATATTTGAGAGTGTGTTTGGGGAGGGTTTAAACTAAAATGGCAGGGTGATGGGAAATAACAAAGGAGTCAGAGGAGGGGGAATCAAGGACAAGAACACAAGACAGAAAGGGGAATAAGAAAATTGATAGTCAGAGAAATCAAGGGCAAGAATCAAACACGGCCTCAGTGAGAAATACTGGGAACTGGACAAGTAACGTTAAAAAGACAAGCCTTAAGACTGTGGCTTAACCTTAGGAACATTCACAATAAAGTGGATGAATTAACCATGCAAATCGATGTAAACAGGTATGATATAGTCAGGATTACAGAGACATGGCTGCAAGGTGACCAGGGATGGGAACTAAACATCCAGGGGTATTCAGTATTTAGGAAGGACAGACAAAAGAAAAGGCGGTGGAGTTGCATTGCTGGTTAAAGAGGAAATTAGGGCACTAGTGAGGAAAAGGTATTAGCTCTGACAATGTGGAATCTGTATGGGTAGAGCTGAGAAACAGGAGCAAACACTGGGGTCTATACATAACCCCCACTAAAGTGTAGTGGTGATGTTCGGAATGGCATTGAGCAGGAAATTAGAGACACATGCAATAAAGGAACATCTGTAATTATCAGTGACTTTAATCTGCATATAGATTAGGAAAATCAAATTAGTAACAATACCGTAGGAGGAGGAATTCCTGGAGTATATACAGGATGGTTGTTTTTGGACCAACAGGGAGGAGAACAGGCCATCCTAGACTGGGCATTGTGTAATGAGAAATGAATAATTGACAATCTAGTTGCAGGGTCCCTTGGGGATGAGTGACCATTATAATAATAGAATTCTTCATCAAGATGGAGAGTGATGTAGCTGATTCTGTGACTCGGGTCCTGAATCTTAATAAACTACGATGGTATGAGGAGTGAGTTGTCTATGATGGATTGGGAAACGTTACTTAAAAGGGATGACGGTGGATAGGCAATGGCAAACAAACATTCAAAGAGCACATGGGTGAACTGCAACAATTGTTTATTCCTGTCTGGCACAAAAGTAAACAGGGAAGGTGGCCAAACCATGGCTTACAAGGGAAATTAGAGATATTAGTTCCAAGGAAGAGGCATACAAATTGGCCAGAATATACAACAGATCTGAGGATTGGGAGCAGTTTTGAATTCAGCAAACGAGTACCAAGGGATTGACGGAGGAGAAGAGAGAGGACAGGTGTAAGATTGTGGGGAACATAAAAAGTGTAAAAGGTTTCTATAGGTATGTGAAGTGAAAAAGATTGGTGAAGACAAATGTAGGTCCCTTACAGTCAGAAACAGTGGAATTTATAATGGGCACCAAAAAAATGGCTGACCAACTAAATATACACTTTGGTTCTGTCTTGACAAAGGAGGATACTAATAACATACCAGAAATGTTAGGGAACACAGGGTTCAGGAGAAAGGGAGGAACTGAAAGAAATCACTATTAGTAGGGAAATGGTGTTGGAGAAATTGATGGGATTGAAGGCAGGTAAATCCCCAGGGCCTGATCATCTACATTCCCAGATTACTTAACTGGCCCTAGAAATAGTGGATGCATTGGTGGTCATCCTCCGAGATTCTATAGACTCTGGAAAAGTTCCTAAAGATTGGTGGGTAGCTAGTGTAACCCCACTATTTTAAAAAAGGGAGGAAGAGAGAAAGCAGGGAATTATAGACCAGACTGGCTGATATCAGTAGGTGGGGAAAATTCTAGAGTCCATTATAAAACTTTAACAGCTGAGAACTTGAAATATTCCAGTGGATTTTTCAAGCAGGATTTCCTTTTCATAAATCCATGCTGATTGTCCAATTCTGCCACTGTATTCCAAGGATGTAACTAGTAGAGTTGATGAGAAGCCAGTGGATGTGGTTTATTTGGACTTTCAGAAGGCTTTTGACAAAGTCCCACATAAGAGATTGGCGTGTAAAATTAAAGCGCATGGGATTGGGGTTAGTGTATTGAGATGGATAGAAAACTGGTTGGCAGACAGGAAACAGTAGGAACAAATGGCTCTTTTTCCCCGAATGGCAGGTAGTAACTAGTGAGGTACCGCAGGGATCGGTGCTGGGACCCCGGTTATTCACAATATATATTAATGATTTAGATGAGGGAATTAAATGTAATATCTTCAAATTTGCAGATGACACAAAGCTGGGAGGGAGGGTGAGCTGTGAGGTTGCAGCAGAGATACTGCAGTGTGATTTGGACAAGCTGAGTGAGTGGGCAAATGCATGGCAGATGCAGTATAAAGTGGATAAATGAGAGGTTATTCACATTGGTAGCAAAAACAGGAAGGCAGATTATCTGAATGGCTATAAATTGACAGAAGGGAATGTGCAACGAGACCTGGATGTCCTTGTACACCAGTAGCTGAAGGTAAGCTCTGGAAGGGTGAGTACCATGTTGGTCTTGGCCGTTAAACCCAGCAGGTAGCTTTAGCCTTTGTGCAACACCCCACACCAGCCATGTCTTCGTGTCATGAATGCATTGACTTATGTTGGGCATTTGGCACACACTGGGTGGTCAAGCAGATGGTCACCATGCTCACATCAGCCTTAATGGTTGAGATGATGGGTTCCCCCCAATGTGTTGGTCTTTGTCGCACTTTAGTTTGGGGGCAACCTGCAGGGGAGACAGCTAGACACATACTGAGAACTCCAACACATGTCCTATTGAGTGATGAGATGGAAAGGGATCCTCACGGTGTTGTGGCCAAGAGCCATCTGGTGCCCTCTGCGCTGCATCTAGTTGCGCCTCCTGGCCATGGGAGCTAAGACCCATGTGTTATTCAAAATGATGGATGCAGAATGTGCCCAAGGTAAGGGTGGGGGGTTGGGAACAGTTGTGCCATCTTTGTGTGACCGATCACCAGTAGTGTGGACAGGAGGCACTGGAGGCCTCAGATGGGCCACTATGGTTGGGGTGCAGTGTGTACATGCAGAGTACATGAGTGACCTGCCCCAATAAATGGTGTTCTGCTCTGCAGGAGAAAAATGTGCACACATACAAGTGTTCACGCACTCTTGACCAGCCTATGCTTCTTTTTCAGCCGTTTTGAAGAGCAGGCCCTGAAGTTGGAAACCTGCCCTGTGCCCAGGTCAGCAGGTATCAGTGAGGCTGGGGTCCAGTGGCCAGGTATTTGAGGCCCACAGTCCCATCCACTCTGTCTGCCCATCATCCAAAGCACTGATGGTTGCTGCAATCGTTAATGTAGCAACACTTCTCATTCACAGACTGATCCAGTCAGACGTGTGGGTCATACACAAAGGTCCCTCAGCCCCTTGAGGATGCACGTCTCTAGCAGCTTCCAAAGTTGCCTTATCCCATTTCTGACACTATCCCCATCGTCTAACATGCCATGGCATCACTGCTGCACATTCAAATACTTATTAGATCTTAGAAGGGTTTGTGCTTCCACCAACCTATCAGCCACTGTGTCCAACATTACTCTGTCCAAGAGTTCCTCATTACCTCACCTGTCAACCTCATGCCCCTTTCCTTAAATAAATGCCACCACATTAGTCATCCCTCTGCCAGGGGGAAATGTCCTCTGTCCACCTGGTCAATGCCCCTCATAACAGCATGAAGGTCAATAATGAGACCTGTCAATCTCCTGTGCTTCACTGCAAATGTGGCAAGTGTTTGTAATATTTCCTCATCACTCCAACTCTCCAGGTCAGCATGCATCCTGGTCAGGAACCTCTGCACTCTCCCCACTCCAATCCCATCCCTCCATGAAGTGCAGGTCACAACTGAACACAGAAGTGTAGCTGTGGCCTCAGTTTTTTCTGCACTTGTAACATGACCTCCCGTTTCCTAAATTCTATTCCTCAGCTGATAAAGGCAAGTCTGGCTTTTACCTTGTTAAACACCTCATTTCTATTCTGCTACCTTAACGGCCCTGTCAACATGCCCAGCAAGTTCCCAGTGATCATCCTTACTTTCCACAGTTCTAACATTTCTCCTGTATTCCCAAACCCTGCTTGTCTTTCCCAAGTGCTTTACAAAACACTTGTCCACAACATTCCATGCAGCATTCCTTAGGCCATCTGACCAGCCTGTCTGTAATGTATCCACCTGTAATGTTTGGGCCTCCTCTTTACTATTTACCACCCCACCAATGTTCAACTCCTTAGGTTCTTGAAGGTTGAGTGCATTATGAGCCTGGGGGTGGAAAAAGGGTTGCAGTGTGTGTCACTGTGTGCATGCCGACTGATCCAGTCTCCTTGTTGTTAGTTTGTGTCACCAGAGCATGGCCGCAATGAGGATGTCCAGAGCCCCCCTTCTGCACCAGAGGGGTGTCAATTGTCATGAACGTCACCTTATTTCAGAGAGGCAGGCACCAGCACATCAACTACCACATCGGTGGGAATTGTAACATCAGCTGGTTGTCCCGGGACACAGTGGAGAGGGCACTTGACAATCGCTGGAGGAGATGGCACAGATGGAGTGCTGATGGCGCCAGCAGCCGGAGGACTGCAGGGGACCAGGCATATGCAGAGTCTGGCTGTGATGTGCCTCTGGAGATGTCTGCCATGCAGCAACTGCAGGAAAAGCAGCCCTGCACACAGGAGCATCTGGCAGGGTTGCATGAGGGTGTGTTTCAGTTGGTCTCTGTGGTGGAGGAATCCAGGCAGAGTGTCAGTGATGGCAGGAACCTCAGGACAGAGCTTCAGGCTTCCTCCATTGAGGGATTGGCAACTCTCATGGAGGGGCTTCCAGCAGAATAATCAGCTTCTGCTGAGGTTATGCTCAGACCTGCAAGCTCTCTCAATGCTACTGGCTACAGGTGGTCATTCGCAATGTGGGAGATTTTCTGGGCACCAACTGTCCCAGCTCAGTGCCCATCCATCTGTGGTGAGCAGGGAGGTCCAATGTGACCTCGCAGCACAGCATGTTGTCTCTGCGAGCTCCTCAGGGTGCTCCGGACGAGGGCAGCAGCTCCTCTGCCAGTGACCATTGCATCCATTGAGAAGGTGCCAGTTCTGGAACTGGCCACTCCCTCCCAGGCGGGGCCAGCACAGGCTCCACGGGCCAGAGGACGCCCGCCAAGGTAATCAAGGCCAACAGGACAGCAGAGTCAGCAGGCTGTCTCTCAAACCACTCCGAGCAATGGAGCGGTACCAAGACGTAGCATCTGTAAACGTAAGCATAAGGCACATTAGCCGCTCCACAGGTTTGTCACTGGTGATTTTCTGTTGCTCCGAGATTAGGGAATTTTTATTTTTTATCATTGGAACAATATTTTGATTAATTTTGTTGCACCATATGATGGATGGAAATAAAATCCACATGTGTTAACATGGCTGAGGGTGGCTCCTCTGTGCTGCATTTGTTAGTTTCCCAGACGTGTTTGAGTGGACACTGATGTTTCTGTACTAAGCCCTTCGTTGCAGCTGATGAGGTGGAAGATGTAGCACATAAGTTCCATGTGTGGAAGTTCCAGGCAATGCTGGTCAATGTGTGTGGAGCTAGCTGAAGGTTCTTTGGATTCATGTCTCCTAGGTGTCCCTGCCTCGGTGTAGTGATGGGTCAGCGTGCTGCCCCTCATCATCGCCCTGTGATTCCTCATCCTCTGAGGCACGGCTGGATTCATTATGTGCAGCCTCATCCAGGGCGTCAAGGTCTTCATCGTCAAATGTGTCCCCGCTTTCCAGCACAAGATTGTGGAGAGCACAGCATGCTCCCACTATCAGAGACACGATCTGGGGGGAGGGGGAGGGTGTCTGTCATGCACCTCGAACAATCCAGGCATCGGAAGCGCATAGAGAAGAACGATGGTTCTCTCCACCACAGCCCTTGTGGAGCCGTGGCTCCCATTGTAGCGCTCCTCAGCTTCTGTTCTTGGATGGCGAAGAGGCGTCATGAGCCACCTTCACAGGGGATAGCCCTTGTCACCCAGCAGCCATCCATCCAGCCGAGCCAGAGCACTAAAGAGCCCTGGCAACTGGGAGTGTCTGAGGATGTAGGTGTTGTGGGAGCTGCCTAGGTACCTTGCACACTTGCAGAATCTGCATCCTGTGATCACACAAACTATCTGCACATTCATGGAGTGGAAGCACTTCCTGTTGATAGCACCGGGCTCACCTACTGACCACATGTGTACAGTCTATAGCACCCTGGACACTGGGGAAGCCAGCAATGGCCGCAAAGCCTCTGGCCCACAGTACCTGACTTGCCTGGTTGCAGTGGAAGTGGATGAAGGTGGATACACATCTGAACAGAGCGTCTGTAACCGGCTTGATACAAGTGTGGACAACTGAGTGGGAGACACCGCAAAGATCACCCAACGAGCCCTGGAAGGAGCTAGAGGCATAGATGTGGAGGGCAACTGATCTTCAGAGCCACTTGGTGGTGTGTCCACCCAGTTAGGGGAGATCTCAGGGAAAGATTCTGCCAGGTGTAGTTGACTGTTTCCCTTGACAGTCGGAGCCTCCTTTGGCACTGCACCTCAGTCATATTGAGGTAGCTGCTTCTCTGGCTCTATACCCTGGCACGATAGCGTCTTCTGTGGCCCCTTCCAGCTTGGACTACCTCTTGACCTTGCACCCCTTTTGCCTATCCTCCCAAAGGTGGCTCCACTGGAGGCTGATTGTCCACTCCTGGCCTCCTTATTCTAGCCCTCCCTTCCTCCTCCGAGGAGCTGCCTCCAGTGGAGAGATCAGAACCCATACCCCAGGCTAAACGGAGGCCTCTGTAAAGCTGCAGGTCAGAGAACGATTACCGTCTGCAGACTGCTGAGCTAAAGCTTCCAAAGTACAGATAAAGCTGCTGGAATTGGTTCTGAATTGCTACAGATCACACAGCCAAGTTTAAAACACTTTCTGCAATAAATCCAAAATGAGGGAGGTAGTGAGGAGTGACTGAGAAGCTTTCTGGGAGAAGTCAGCACAACTCAGAAGGGAATCAGGGAGGACCCACTTCAAAAAATGGAATAGCCCCAAACATTACATTGCTGTCATGTTTCAATCTCTCCGTCCTCCTCAAACCAAAAAAGGGAGAGAGAGGGGGAGGCAGTACCTTGAGTGCACCAGCCCTGCGAGGGATAATCAATGGACTCTTAAAAAAAAGCAGCCAATTGGGGGAAAAAAAACTCATCGGGATCTACTCACCAATCTATTCAGGTAATTCATCGCTTAATACTGAGATAGGTATAAAGAGTAATACTGTACAAGTATAATAAGTCAAAAAACAAGGTTCCTAGCTAAAGGCCCTGAGCTAGTGTATTTAAGGGAATAACTAGCTTAATCGAGAGGGACGTCATGGCAGGAGAACTCAGACCCGTGAAATGCTCCTCCTGCAGGATGTGGGAAATGAGGGACGCTTCCAGCATCCGTGGTGACCATGTGTGCAGAAGGTGTGTCTAAATGCAGCTTCTCGTTTACTGGATTTCAGAGCTGGTGCTGTGGGTGGAGCATCTACGAAGTTAATCAAGTCGTGGATAGTATGCATATTGAGGTGGGCACACTGCAGGTGAAGTTTACACGGGAAAAAGGGAATGGATGAACAGTAAAAGACTCGAAGGTAGTACAGGAGTCCCCTATGGTCATCCCCCCTCTCTAACAGATATACCACTTTGGATAATGTTGGGGGGATGGTCTCTCAGGGGAAAGCAGCAACAGCCAAGTTCGCAGCACCATGCGTGGCTCTGCTGCTCAGAGGGGCAAGAGGAAAACAAGTGGCAGGACTATAGTGATAGGGAATTCAATAGTCTTCAACTGGGGGAAGGCAAATGTTGCCAAAATGAGAAGGGATTGGCTGAGGTGGACTGGACAACACTGCTGGGGGATAAAGCAGTGGAAAACCAGTGGGAAGCACTAAAAAGCGAGATTCTAATTTTACAAAGTAAACATGTCCCCAACAAAAATAAGAGTGGTCCTGTCAAATCTAAACCCCCTGGTTGTCTAGAGGAATACAGGGGAAGATCAAACAGAAAAAGAAAGTGTACAATAGGCGCAAAGAACTAAGCACTGCAGGTAGCCTAGACAAATATAGGAAGCACAGGGAGGAAGTGAAAGAGGAAATAAGGAAATCAAAGAGGGCATGAAAAAAGATTAGCAAGTAAAGTTAAAGATAACCCAAAGATGTTTTACCAATACATTAATGCCAAAAGGTTAGTTAAGGAAAAAGTGGGACCTATCAGATGGAAACTTGTGTGTAGATGTAGAGGCTGTAGGAAGGGTTTTGAATGAATATTTTGTCTCCATGTTTACAAAGGAAAGGGAGGATGTAGATATAGTAGTCCAGGAGGAACACTGCGAGATATTGGACGGGCTAGTCAAAGAGAGAGGAAGTACTCGAAGGGTTGAAATCCTTGAAAGTTGATAAGTCACCAGGGCCAGAAGGATTGTTTCCGAGGCTGCTGAAGGATAGCAGAAGCTCCGAGGATGATTTTCCAATCATCTTCGCTAGATACAGGGGAGGTAACAGAGGACTGGAGAAATGCAAACATAGTTCCATTGTTTAAAATGGGATCAAAGAAAATGCCAATTATAGGCCAGTTAGTCTTACATCGGTGGTAAGCAAATTAATAGTTAATCCTATCTCTCAGGATTGATTCTATCATGTGGAAAGGCATGGACTAGTCATGGATGGTCAGCATGAATTTGTTAAAGGAAGGTCTTACCTCAAAACTTTGATTGAATTCTTTTGAGGAAGTGACAAGAAGGGTTGAAGGTAGTGCAGTGGATGTGTACATGGATTTTTAGCAAGGCATTTGACAAGGTCCCACATGGCAGATTGGCTAGTTAAAAGCCCACGGAATTCAGGGTAATGTGGCAAACTGGATAAAAGGTTGGCTTTGTAACAGGAAACAAAGGGTAATGATCGATGGATGCCCTTGCGAATGGAAAGTTGTCTCCAATGGTGCTCCACAGAGCTCGGTGTTGGGACCCTTGCTGTTTGTGTTATTGGGAAATTTGCAGATGACAGATTGGCCGAGTAGTGGATAGTGTAGAGGATAGCCATAATCTCCAAAACAATATATGGGGTGGAGAGGGCGGTAAAGTGGCAGATGGATTTTATCATAGAGAAGTGTGAGGTCATACATTTTAGGGAGGTCAAACAGTTACAGAGATTACACAATAAATGGGATTGTACTAAGAGGGGTAAACGAACTGAGAGATCTTGGCATACAAGTACACAGGTCCCTGAAGACAGCAGTTGCAGTAGACAAGGTTGTAAAGAAGGCAGATGGAATGCTCTTCTTCATTTTCAGAGGTATAGAATATAAAAGGATCTGATGTTGGAATTGTATAAAACACTAGTGAGAACACAACTGGATTATTGTGCACAGTTCTGGTCACATTACAGGAAGGACATAATAGCTCTGGAGAGTGTGCAGAGGAGGTTTACAAGAACATTGCCAAGATTAGGAAAGTGTAGCTATGAGGAGAGATTGGATAGGTTGGGGTCATTTTCCTTAGAACAAAGGCAGCTGAGAGGTGATTGAAGTGTACAAAATTATGGAGGGGAATAAATAGAGTGGACAGGATAAAATTGTTTCCCTTTGAGAATACTAGAACCAAGAGACACAGATTCAAGATAAGTGGCAGAAAATGTAGGGCGGACATGAGGAAGAACTTTATTTTTTTTAAAAAAAAAACAGGGTGGTGGGTGTCTGGAACTTGCTGCCCAAATTGGTGGTAGAGGCAGAAACAACTCCTCAGGAGCAGATCCAGGTACTCATTAAGTGCTGTAAGCTGCAGGGCTATGGGCCAGGTGCAGGAAGGTGGGGTTAGAAAGGGCACCTGAGTGCTATATATTTCAAATAAAACACAGACACCCCCAGAGCCCACATATCCTCAAAATCATCATCAATTGCCAAGTTAAGGGCCTTAATTAATTAATTAATTAAGGCCCTTTCATAGCAGGCGCACGTCACACTTAGTGCACCCACCCAGCTAAATATCACTATGGTGTGCAGTGATGTTGGGACACTCGCCCGACATCAGCTCGCGCCATTTTAAATGGACATGCGGGGCCCGGCCCCTCACACATCCTCCTGAAAATTCTGTCCCTAGATTGTGGAATTGTTCCAGTGGGTTATAAAGTTGCAAAAGTAACACCTCTGTTCAAGAAAGGAGGGAGGAAGACAAATCAGGAAACCATGGGCAGAATTCTCGGCTCCGCGGGCCCAGGATCAGCCAGTAAACAGGTCGTTGCTTGTGATTTTAAGCTGGCAGACAATTAAGGCCCACCCAGCATGATACGCGGCTGCCCACTGGTCAGGAAGGGCCAGGCAGGGGCCTGTCAGCAGTTGGGTCCAAAGGTGACCCAGCAGCCAGTTTAGAAACAGCATAGCGAGCCCCT
The DNA here is from genome assembly GCA_026770705.1 of Isurus oxyrinchus. NCBI lineage: Eukaryota > Metazoa > Chordata > Chondrichthyes > Lamniformes > Lamnidae > Isurus > Isurus oxyrinchus. The sequence continues at coordinate 46,161,051 of JANJGN010000023.1, forward strand.
TGAAAGCTGCTGCAGAAGAACGTTTCTAACTCCTTGTCTAAAGTGAGAGAGTCAGGTGCAGCTGGGTACGCCATGTGGGAGGGCAGGTCAGGTGAGCACTTGCAGGGGGGTGGGGTGGGGCCTTGCTTTCGGATGGGTGCCTTGCGGTCCTGTCAGGAGGGACACCCTTGTCTGTAGAGATGGGAAGAGCCCACTGCACCTCACCAAGAGGGCATGGCAGGAGGTTGCAGTGCTGGTTAGCAGCCATGATGTGTGGTGCAGTGCTGGAAGAGGTTCAAAGACATTCCGCGCTCATGATGGGCAAGACCCATGTTGGCATGGATTAGTGTGCAGAGGTGTTTATGGTTTGGCCATCCAATCCCATGGACCTCAGGGGTGGAGTCTGAGTGCCAACTATCAATTATGCAGGAGCTGGCAAAGGGAGTGATTCCTGGCTGCTTGGACTGAGTTCCTTGTGACCCAAGGGCCATGACTTGGATATACCCTGTGAGGTGTTCCACAGCTGGGGTTGGCCAGGCTGCAATGGTGCTGCAGGTAGAGACATGGGACTAATCCATGCTCATCTATCCTTTCAGAAGATGAACCATAAACAATTGACAGGTCACATACAAGTAGAGGCCCGCCCAACCTGATTTGATTCAAGCAGGATGCCCTAGAACTAAAAAGCTGCATGTTCCACATACAACTGGGCATGGGGGTGCCAGATGAAGCTAAGAGTACTGTGTGTCTCACTAGTATAGTCTGAGACAAGCCTCAAATCTGGAGTCCCCAACCATCATTGAAAGATGATGTGACCATGATACAGATCTCATGCAGTGAGTGTGATGACTAAGGGAGAACAAGGGCATTTTAAGTTACCAGCATGTACTCACTCTCCACAGCCCCCCCCCCCCACCCCCGAGCCACCCGATGCCAGAGGAGCACTGGGTTTCATTAGCACCTGTGTCAAACCCACTGAACCAGGCACCAGCACAGATACCAGCACCACAGTGGGCATTAGATCAAAAGCTAGAATGTTAGTGCACATTGGCAAGGGCACTTCACACTCACCTCAACTTGCATGTGGAGGCAGAGTGCACCCAGAGTACCTGCAGTCAGAGGACTGCTGGAGACCAGGATGATGCTGGGTTGAAGGCTGATGAGCATCTGGAGTCATCCATTAGATGGCAGATGCTTGATGTCCATTGGGATCTGATGGTGATCCACGAGGGTGTCTGTTGTGGACGAGTCCATGTGGAGCATGAGCACTGTTAACCCTCATGTCTGAGCACACTGCCTCCTCCATTGAGAACCTCATGGGAGGCAGGTCCAGGTGTTCCTGGTGTTGCTCTTGAACCTGCAAGCTCTCTCAGGCAATGACCTCAGGTGGTCAATGCCAGTGTGGGAGATGGACAAGGCACCCAGAATCCTACCTAGGTGTGTATCCATCCATACAGCGTGAGCAGGGATATCCAGAGCCATCATGAGATTTCTTGTCATCACTATAGGCTCATCTGAGGTCACATGATGACAGCAGCAGCTCCTCTGCCAATGACTGTGGCATCTGATGAGGCTGTGATGACTGGAGAGATGCCAGCCATGGCACTGGCCACTCCCAGCACAAGCTCCACTGGCCAGAGGATGACCACCAAGGTTGTCAAAGCCAACAGGACAGACAGCAGGCTGTCTCCAATGTCAGTGCCAGCCAGAAGGAGTGGCACCATGAGCATAAGAGGGACAGGTCACAAGTCATTGTTCATTTGTTTGGTTTATCTTTATTGGTCTGGGAATGAAAACCAGAAGTTTTAATTTTTGATAGTCAAAATGAGATAAATTTTGTTTTTGTCATCATGGCTTGAGTATGCTGCAGATTTACTTTTGGTCCAGGGTACACCAGTATGTAATGCTGGACGTGAGTGGCTCTGAACTTTATTGCACAGGCCCTGAGTGAACTTTGGGTACAAATTAAAAGGACATTTCAGATATCTGGGAGGGAGGCAGCAGCCCTGGTTTACAGTTGCAGCTGATCTTTGGCAGCCAAGCTGAACTAAGCATTGGATCAAGGTGTCCCTGCCTCCCTGGAGTTTACCAAATGTCTGCCTACACACCCTAAGCATTCTCCTCATGATGCTCCTCTTCTGACTCACTACTGTACTCATCTGTGGCCTCAGCAGCTGCATCAAGATCCTCTTCCTCCAGTGAGTGGGCCCCCCTGCCAGTGCCAGATTGTGGTTGCATGCTGGGCTCACCAGCGACACCCACTCTAGTGCACCCCATGGACAGTCCAGGCATCGGAAGCACACCTTAAGACCTATGGTCCTCTCTACCACCACCCTTATGGGGGCCTGACTCCTTTCGTAAGGTTTCTCGGCCTCGGTTTTTAGGGCAGCGGCACGGTGTCATGAGCCACCTCTTCAAACAGATAGTCCTGGTCACTCTGCAGCCATCCATCTGGTTGGGCTGGAGCACTGAAGAGCCTCAGGATATAAAAGTGTCATGGGAGATACTAGGGTACATTGCACAGACTTACAGAATCAGCATCCTGTGATCACTATCTGCACGTTCATGGAGTGGAAACCCTTCCTGTTGATGAAGGCACCAGGCTCACCTCCTGGCACCTTGATGGCCACATGTGTACAGTCTATAGCACCCTGGACACGGGGGAAGCACAGCCATCATTGCAAAGCCTTTGGCTCGTTCAGCCTGGCTGGCCTCATCTGTATGGAAATGAAGGAAAGTCAATGCCTGCCTGAGCAGAGTATCAGTCACCGGCTTGACAACTGTGGACTGCTGATTGGGTGATCTGTGTGGAGTCTCCCACTGAGCCCTGGAAAGAGCCAGAGGCATAGATATTCAGGGTCACTGATCTTCAGAGACACTGGCATGGGGGTGTCCATCCACAGTCTGAGCCCATCACAGGCCCAAACAAACATCGGGCAAACTGAAGGCATTGTCTCCCTCTAGAGGCAGAGCCTCCTTCAGCATTGCACCTCGAACATCTTGAGGGAGCTACATTGCTGCCTGTAAATCTTCTGCCTTGGACTACCTGCTGGTCCTGTGCCTGACCTACCACAGGTCCTTCACCTCAATCTGCAGTGGGAGACCTGGCATCATCTCCCTTCTGCTCCTCTTCCTCAGGAGGTACCACCAGAGAGCATAATCCCCATTACTAGGGTAACAGAAGGCTCTGTTGGTGGAAACGTCCATACTATGAATCCCCCGGGGGCCTTGGAGGCACCAAGCAGTCCTGAAATGAAGCCTGAAAATGTTAAGAATGAAGCCCTGAACAGAGATGCTTCTGCCAAGTACCAATAAGTCACCAGCAGCAAACTCTATACCAAACTCTCTCCACTACTGACACTGGGAATGCTGCTCACCCCTTTATCCCACCTGTGGATGAGGTTTGGAAAATATCAGCTGGCCGCCTGTTTGTTTTGCTCGTGCGATGTGAGAAACTGCACAGGTAATGACAAAGAAATCACTGTCCGTTGGCTTTTTAATGGCCTTAAGTGGCCAATACAGTTCAGCAGCTACTGACTGAAATATTGCATGGAGTGAGAGATAACATCAGGCTGCTCACCCAAATCAGGTCTGGCATGTGCCCACCTGTGGGATGCAAAATCCTGCTCCAGGATAAACAGGGTGTGTGGGATGAAAGTCCCTCCCCTGGCTGGAAGAAGCCAGAGTAGAGAATGGAAAGGCAACAGGAACAGGCTGACCTATGTAGACCCCAAAACACTTATTTGGTTCCCACCCTTACTGAAAGGCAAATTTAGGCAAGTGATGGACAACTTCCTGAAAGATTTGAGAAGCCCTGACAAGGCTTCACTTGGAAGCTGCCAGTAAGTTGGTCAGATGCATCTCACAGGCTCCTAGCTGTTAACATCCTCATGGGTAGTACCACTCCTGTGATTGGGATGGGGGTGAAGGGGAAGATCAATGCTCAACATCTTCATCCAGACATCATTGTCCAGAACCTGCACATGCCTCTACCGGATAGAGAGAATCCCCAGAGGTTCAGTCCCTCTGATAAAACCCCCATTGGGGAGAGAGATAATACCCAAAAATGTCAGAAGGTGTGTCTAATGAATGTTGTGACAGCTTTTAACAGTCAAACAGCATTGACTTAGCTGCTCCTGGAATGATCCGATCACTTAAAAACATCATGGGCAGAATTTTGCCCTTAATGGGTGGGCCTGACTGACTGGGCAGCAGGTGGGCAGCCAATTGCCATCACCAAAACGGGCCTGCCGCTATTGTGTGTGGGTGGGTCAATTAAGGCCAATCCAGCAGGTTAGTAACTCCTGAGGGGGGGAGGGGGTAGGCTACAGGAGACACCAATGGGGGGGCCACTGTGCCCCCCAATTTTCAGATGCATACCTTGCTGTCCTCCTCAAAGATGTGTCTATCAGTCATCATATACTCTACCTGGAGAATAGGAGGAGGAGGGCCCCCCATGTCACCAGCCAGGCATGGGAGGAGGTGGGAAATACTGTCATTGCCCATGATGTGCAGCACACTGGCACCCAGTGCAAATAAAGACTCAATGATTTGCTGTACTCTGGATGGGTGAGTACCATGTCAATCTTGGCCATTTGACCCAGAAGGCAGGATTAGCCTTTGAGCTCCCACCATGTCTTGCTGTTGTTACTGCATAGGGCATCTGGCACACACTGGGTTGGCAAATGGTTACTGAACATATGTGATCAGCCTTAGTGATTGAGAACATGGGTTCTCACTGCATCATATGTTGATGTTTGTGACATTTGAATAGTCTGGGGGCAACCTGCAGGGGAGGCAGCTAGACACATACTCAGAACTCCAACACATGTCTTATTGATGGTAATGAGATGGTGCAAGGGGAGCCTCAAGGTATTTTGGCCAAGTGGCATCTGCACTGCACCTAGTTGTGCCTCCTTGCCATGGGCACCAAGACCCATGTGCTAGTCAAAAGTGATGGATGCTGAACGTGTTCAGGGTGGCTGTTGGGGGAAAGGGGTTGGGACCAATCACTCATGTGGACAGGGGCTGCTGGAGGCCTCAGATGGGCCATTGGTTGGGGTGTGGTGTGCACATGCAGAGTACATGAGCAAGCAGTCACAATAAATCCTCTTGTTTTGCAGGAAAGGATTCACCACAATGCCCGGAAGCCCCAGAGGACTAGAGGTGGGCACGCCCCACATACAGTGCCTCACATCTTTAGAAGATCAGGCCATGGAGCTGGGCAGGAGTCAGGAGGCCAGAGGCCAGGGGTGGCAAGGCTGGGGTTCAGCGGCAGGTATTTGAGGTCCACAGTCCCATCCACTGTCTGCCCACCGTCCAAACCACTGATTACTGCAATTGTTAATGCTACAAAACTGCTCATTCACTGACTGAGACACTGACACGTGGGCCATACACAAAAGTCCCTCGTCTGCATGAGGTTTTGCGTCTCCACCACCTTCCAAAGTCACCTTATTCCATTTGTGACCACTATCATGGTCTAACATGCCATTGGATCGCTGCTGCACAGCCAAAGACTTATTGCATCTTAGGGGGCTTGGGACCTCCTGCACCCTTTCAGCCAGTGCGCCCCACATTACTTTGTCCAAAAGGTCCTCAGCACCTCAGCTGTGAACCTCATGGCACTCAACTTAGATAAATGTCACCATGTTACTCATCCCTGCACCAAGGGTAAATGTTGCCTTCTGCCCACTTAGTCTATGCCCCTCCTTACGGACTGAAGGTCAATAATGTGACCTCTCAATCTCCTGTGATCCATGGGAAATGTCACAACTGAGATGTTTCCTCAGCCCCACAACTATCCAGGCCACAATGCATCCAGGTCAGGTACCTCTGCACTCTCCCCACTCCTATGGCTCATAACAAGCCATGTGGCATTCCTGAGGCCATCTGACCAGCCTGTCTGCATGTGTGTTTAATGGTTGGGGCTCCTCTTGACTCTTTCCTACCTCACCAGTGTTCGTCTCCTTAGGGTCTCGAAGGGTGAGCAACTTATGAGGCTGGGGGAGGGGGTGGACAGGGATGAATGGTTGAAGTGAAGGAACGCTAACTGATGCACTGTCCTTGTTAATTTCAGCATCACCATCAGAGTGGCCCACACCGACACTGCAGCACCCCCTCCACACCTGAGGGGCAACATGTGCAACTTGTGACACATCATTTCAGCCAGCCAGGCATGAGCGCAGACCATAAACCTCGGTGGGGACTTTCATCCAGGACACTATGCAATGGTAGAGTTAAGAGAGCACTTCACAATCACTGGAGGAGATGGTAGGGGCAGAGAGTACCGATGGCTCCAGCAGCCAGAGGGCTGCAGGGGATGAGGCACATGCTGAGTCCGGCACTGATGACATGCGTCTGGAGTTGTCACCAATGCAGCAGCTGCAGGACAAGCAGCAGGAAGGGTGGTTGCATCTGGCAGGGTTGCATGAGTGAATGCTTCATTAGCTGTCTGCGACGGAGGAGTCCAGGCAGAGTGCACATGAAGGTTTGACCCTCAGGTCAGAGCTTCAGGCTTCCTCCAATGAGAGATTGAACCCCCTCAGTCGTCAATCAAATGGAACTATTTATCATTAGGATACACTGACCTGCAAGCCCTCTGTGGTCCTCAGTGGTACTGGCCATGGGTGGTCATTCCCAAGTGGGAAATGTTGTGGACACCAAGCGTCAGCGCTCAGTGCCCATGCATCTGTGGTGAGCAGCAAGGTCAAAAGGGACCTCATGTCAGTGTAGCAGATGCCTGTTGTCACTGAGCTCCTCTCAGGGTGCTCTGGATGAGGGCAGCAGCTCCTCCTCCCCTCTGCCAGTCAATGCTGCTTCCGTTGAGGATGTAACAAGGTGCCAATTTTGGAACTGGCCACTCCCTCCCAAGCTGGGCCATCACAGGCTCCATGGGCCTGAGGACACTCACCAAGGTCATTTAGGCCAACAGGACAGCAGAGTTAGCAGGCTGTCTCACAAGCCACTCAGTGATGGGGTGGTACCTAGAGTTAGCACCCAGGAACGTAAGCATAAGGCACGTTATGCATTCAATGGGTATGTCACTGGTGATTGTGTGTTGGCCCTAGCATAGGGAACAAAATTCTTCTTATTGGAATGGAGATGTATGTGTACTTTTTCTGGACATAATGAAGTTTACTTTTCTGACAATGTCTGAGGTTGTTTCCTTTGTGGTGCATTTTTCTTTTTCACAGACATATCATGAGTGTTTGAGTGGACATTGATGTTTCTGTACTAAGCCCTTAGTTGCAGCTGATGAGGTGGAAGATGTAGCACCTAATTGCTACATGTGGAAGTGCCCAGCAATGCTGCTTCTGCTGATTCATGTGTGTGGAGCTAGCTGAATGTTCTTTGGATGAAATTGTCACGGTCCCTGCCTCCTTGGTGTAGTAGCGGGTCAGCGTGCTGCCCCTCATCATCGCCCTGTGCTTCCTCATCCTCTGAGACACTGTTGGATTCATCATGTGCAGCCTCATCCAGGGCGTCAAGGTCTTCGTCAATTGCATCCCCCCCCTTTCCAGCGCAGGTTTGTGCAGAGCACAGCATGCTCCCACTATCAGAGACACGCAATCTGGGGGGTACTGGAGTGTGCCCTGAGCAGTCTAGTCAACAGAAGCACATGTTAAGACCAAAGGCTCTCTCCACCACAGCCCTTGTGGTGCCGTGGCTTCTATTGTACAAATGCTCAGCTCCTGTTCTTGGATGGTGGAGAGGTGTCATGAGCCACCTTCACAGGGGATAGCCCTTGTCACCCAGCAGCCATCCATCCAGCTGAGCCAGAGCACTGAAGAGCCTCGGCAACTGGGAGTGTCTGAGGATGTAGGTGTCATGGGAGCTGCCTGGGTACCTTGCACAGACTTGCAGAATCAGCATCCTGTTATCACACTCACTATCTGCACGTTCATGGAGTGGAAGCACTTCCTATTGACAAAGGCACTGGGCTCACCTGCTGGTGCTTTGATGGCCGCATGCGTACAGTCTATAGCACCCTGGACACGGGGGAAGCCAGCAATGGCTGCAAAGCCTCTGGCTCGCTATTTCTGACTTGCCTGGTCGCAGCGGAAGTGGATGAAGGTCAATGCCCATCTGTAACCTGCTTGACACAAGGGTGGACAGCTGATTAGGAGACACCACAATTATCACCCACCAAGCCCTGGAAGGAGTTAGATGCATAGAAATTGAGGGAAATTCAGCGCTTCAGAGCCACTGGCATGGGGTGTGCACCCACAGAGTTAGAGGGGGATCTTAGGGTCAATCATCTAACGGATATAGTTGACAGTTTCCCTTGACAGAGCCTCCTTCAGCACTGCACTTCAGTCATATTGAGGTAGCTGCTGTAAACCATGGCAGCAGGATAGTGGCTTCTTCTGTGGCCCCTTCCACCTTAGACAACATCTTGGCCCTGCGCCCTTTGTGCCTGGCCTCCCACAGTTGACTCCTCTGGTGGACAAACAGCCTCTCCTGGCCTCCTCCTTATTCTATCCCTCCCTTCCTCCACAGAGGAGCAGCCAGAACCCATACCCAGGCTAAATGGAGGCCTCTGGAAAGCTGCAGGCCCGAGAAAGATAACTGTCTGCAGACTGGTTTCAAAGTACACAAGAAGCTCTTGGAAATCAATGTGAATGGTTGACAATCACGGGCAAGCTTAAAACACTTTCTGCATTAAATACTTCATGAAAAACATGAACAACCCCTCTGAGCCCACATGTCCCACCAGTGCATGAGTTTTAATAAAAATCTCCTACCCGCATGCCCATTCGGCCCATGCGCCGAGCCGAAGTTCACACAGGCCCCTCAAAATCCTGGACAATTGGCAAATTAAGGACCTTAATGAGGCCTTTAATTAATGGTAGGTACGTGTCCCACTGAGTGAAATATGGCGACACCATGCGCTGATGACAGGACACTCGCCTGACATTTTAAGCACTGACGTGTGGGCTCTGCCATCCCCACATCACCCAGGAAATTCTGCCCCAGGAGAGATATTCTGGGCAAAATAACAGGAAGAGAAGAATTAAAAGACAATTGGGATCCTGACCATTATTTTACAAGATATGGTCAAGCATCAAGAATCTCGTCTCATTGAGGTCTTTATAACTATGGAAGCTTTTGTTAAGAATGGACAGAGCAACAAGGTTTCCTCTTGCTGGGAAGAGCAAACTAGAGGCCATCAATACAAGTTAGTCACCAAGCAATCCAGAAGGAATTTCAGACAAAACTTCTACCTACAGAAAGTGGAACTCACTACCACAGTGAGTGAAGAGCATCGTATAGATACATTGAAGGGAAAACTGGAAAAGTACAAGGGAGAAGGAAATAGATGGCCATGGTAGATTCAGGAGGAGACATGAGGAAGTTCAAGTGGAGCACAAACACCAGCATGGACTGGCAGCTTACCCTGTCTTGCAAGGTGGTACAACCCCAGTCCCTGTTCTACACAGAAAACAGAAGGGCTACATCAAGTTGCATTACCACAAACCAGGACATGTGGACTGAGTGAATGGCATTGAGTGGTGTCAGGCCTCTCAGTGCATTCAGATGGCCCTTATAACATGACAGAACATGATGTCTCTGACAGTGGGTTTAAAATCAGACCACATTCAATTTAAGCTCTGGAGAGCAATGCCCAGTATCATAAGGAAGGTGATTGTCTCACCACAACTCACTGGCAGCACCAGCAGTGACCTAACCTGCCATTGCATCAAGAACACTTATTCTACCCAGGCCTATTAAGGGTTGGAGTGCAGGTTCTGATAAATCTATAGTCAGATGATCAGCTGGCTATTAATGTAAAAGAATAAACTTTTGTCCTATTCCCCTGCACACATTCTCTTTTCAGATAGCCATCCAATTCCTTTTTGAATACATTTATCAAACCTGCCTGCATCTCACTGGTAAAAATTCTCTTCATCGCTTACTCTTTTTACCAATTATTTTTAATCTGTGCCCCTTCGTTCTTGATGCTGAGTGGGAACAGTTTCTCACTGTTTTCTGTCCATACCCCTCAGGATCTTGAATACCTCTATCAAGTCTACTTTTTTCTCTCCAAGGAGAGGAGTTTCAACTTCTCCAATCTATCCTCATGGCTCATTGAGAATAATATTTTAGGTTTTATTGATCAGGGCATTGAGTACAAAAGTAAAGGAGATCATGTTGAACTTGTATAGGACACTAGCTAGGCCTCATCTGGAGTACTGCATCTAGTTCTGGGTAACACTGAGGAAGGATCAAGGCATTGGAGGGAGTACAGGAGATTCAGTAGAATGATTCTGGGGAATGAATAACTGGAGCCATATAGGTCAGCAACAAACTCCAAGAATGTGAAAATCTTGTTGGAATTTCAGGGCTTCAGAAGAAACTTGTAGGTGTCAGGGAAATTAAGACCTCACGGTTAATCTCAAATTTTAAAGCTGAACAAAGACCTTTTTTAAAACGGCTGAAGCCATGTTAGTCTAGACCCATGAACAAAAGGAGCTATCTGGCTGTTTCACAGAAATTTATACTTCTGAAGAGATCCTGATAACCCTCTGGGCTGCAGGGACCAAACTCAACAACACAAAGACCATCTGCATTTCATAAGCTGGAGGCCTCCTGCCAAATATTACCCTCAATTGCCTGGGGCTCTCCCTAACAGGTGCATCTTCCTTAACCTGACCTGCTGGAAGCAATGGAGTCTCTGGCAGAGGGTGGCAGCATGGCCGGGCACCCTTAGTGTCCTGGGATGATTATTCCCTTGTCTGGCTGTTTCTCCCCTTCTGTGCAATGGCACCCCTCTCACGCCTTGAGGGAATGGGGCACTTGGAAGGTTGAAGTGCCCTGTCCATGGCTCAAGTGACTGAATCAAGGGTTTCCCCACACATCCAGCATTTACTGATGTTCTGCTGGACCTGGCTGTCCATGGTGGCTGCCAGCTGTTCAAGGCAGACACACACTGGTATGCCCGAACCAAGATAGAGAACTTGGACTGACTCTACCCTGCCACATGTTCCCCTGCTCATCTCAACACCCATCGTGACATTAATGGCAGATTCCAGAGGCTCATCTGTATGGGGCTCAGCAGGGGCCTCATCTCCAGCAGTCTCTGTCAGTGACCAAGGCCTTTACTTCCTCTGCCAGGTGTGGGCCCATGTCAGTGATATGATTAATGCCAGTAACACTCCAGGGCAAAACTCCCAGCTCTCACCAAGGAAACAGTGCTGCTAAAGGTCTCTTTGCAAGCACATTTTAAATTGCATTCACTTTGGGTGTTCCATGTTTGAACTAGTTTTTTCCCCCTCTAATATCTGAAGGCAGAGGGGCATGTTAGTACGGTGGTGAAAAAGGCATATGGGACAATTGCCTTTATCAATTGAGGCATAGATTACAAAGGTAGGGAGATCATGTTGGAGTTGTATAGAACCTTGGTGAGGCCACAGCTGGAGTACTGTGTGCAGTTCTGGTTGCCACATTATAGGAAGAATGTGATTGCACTGGAGGGGTTGCAGAGGAGATTCACCAGCATGTTCCCTGGGATGAAACATTTAAGTTATGAAGGGAGTTTGGATAGACTTGGGTTGTTTTCCTTTGGAGCAGAAAAGACTGAGCAGCGACCTGATTGAGGGGTATGGACAGGGGGTATGGGGAGCAGCTGTTCCCCTTAGTTGGAGGGGTCACTCATGAGGGGACTGAAGTTCAAGGCAAGGGGCAGGTGGTTTGGGGTGTTGTGGGGGGGGGGGGGGGGTGCAAAGAGGAAACATTTTACCTGGAGGGTGGTGTGGGTCTGAAATGTGCTGCCTGGGAGGGTGGAGGTGAGTTGCCTCACATCCTTTTAAAAAAGTACCTGGATAAGCAATTGACACATCATAACATTGAAGGCTATGGGCAAAGTACTGGTAAATGGGATGAGGTAGGTAGGTCAGATGTTTCTCATTGTCAGTGCAGACTCGATGGGCTGAAGGGCCGCTTCTGCACTGATTGTGAAATCTCATTGCACTGGTCATGGGTGTCCCTTTCCTATTAGCTGAGACTTAAAGGCTTCAGTAAGTTATTGCTCACTCCCCATATTTGTAGCATGTTTCACCCCCTGTTCCGAGATGGGTCTCTGTCTTGGAATCTAGACGTGGGTCTTGGTCAGTAGATAAGCAGATTCCAATGTCTACAGCCTAACTCATTCCAGGCATGCTGCTTCGAGACATAATTCCAACTTTTTCTCCCTCTAGAGAAGTCCAACACATGGTCAGTGGTACATCTACATCATACGTTACCATATCCCATCTGTTAACCCTTTACACTACAATCACCTCAGCAGGGAGGGGCAGAGCGAGGAGGGGGATCTCCCAAGGCTCATTTAACTATATCCCTGGGAAGATCCAGGGTCAAACCAAAAATCTTAATTCTGGGTGTTGTCTAGGCAAAGACAACATGTAACCTCAGTTCTGCTTCACAATCACAACTACACAGTTGTTCCAAAAAAGAGACTTATTACTTTCAGTTGATTGATTTTGTGCTGGTAACCAGTGGGCCAGCAATATATGCAGCTTAGGACTGGAACCAGTTCAACTAATTCACCTTGAAACAGCTTAAGGTGCAATTACACCACACCTGGGAAAAGAGAAAAGCACAAGTTGAACTGGTCCAGCTTGCTGGAAGCTGGCACTTCCTACTGGGTTCCCATTCACAGCTGGACTTCACTTCCCAATTGAGAACTGAATCAATTAGTACCAGTTCTTTTGCAACTTTTCCCTTGATAGCTTTCGTTTGAAAATAAACACCTCAAATACTCCTTTTGGTACTATGTCCAAGCAATCATTGTGCAGTTGGTTATGGTCAATAGGGCAATACATTTTATCTGAATGACCAATTAATATCTTGAGTAAGAGTCTAGAAGTTTAGGGAGAGTGCAATACAAACTCAATGTTCTTCAGGTATATTTATTGAACCTTAAAACATCCCTCCTCCTGACAGGGAATGCCCAAGTTAGTCTCAGCCATCGGGTGGTGAAGTAACATTTGCTCAATACTACGAGACAGAGGTTTGAGTGTGGAACTAACTAAGCCAAGTTGGTTCCAATCTTTCAAAGTGAGACATCATGGGGATGATTCAGAGCTAGTCAACAATCAAGCACTTGTGCCATTAACTATAGCTCAGTCACATTGACTAATCATTCACACCAAGCGTAAGAAACCTTTGTCACTTCTTACTGGATACTTGGAAGACAAACTGGTCTCAATTCTCCCTCATCACCAGTACCTCAGCTTGAGCACAAGCCAGATATCAGTTTAATTCCCTATTACAGATTGTGAAGTATTACAATCAACAGTGAGGGACAAATCACTGACAATAGTCATTTCTCCAATATTGACAGCTTTCCCATCAGCCACTGCTTCATCCAGCAGCTCAAAATTCTGCTTTCATACAGGAATTACTTTCCCTCAAGTTGCTGGCTGTTGTCATCTGGGAATTGGGGATTTGTAGAATTCCCAGTGCAGAGAGAGATACAGAACAAGGAAAATGTCATCCAGTTCATCAACTTGACTCCAGCTGTTGGCCAGGAACAATCTGCTCCAACACCTTCAACTGGTTTCACAGACTGAGGAAGGAATCTGGAAGTTCTTTCTTTAACACCCAAACCTAAGTTGGGCAAAGCTTCCCAATAACAATCTAGACTTATATCTGTTATCAATCCCCTTCCCCATAATAGTCCACCTTGATTCTCAGTTCAGAGAGCACCCCTGTCCACACAGTAACCCAATCTGTTTCCCTAACTGAATATCCAACTCCCAAACCACAGCCCTTTTAAAAAGCTCCCAATCAGATCATTAGCTACTTCAGCTGGACAATCAATTAGGTAGAGATTGAAAGCAATGAGATCCTAAGTGAATGGATGATTTGGTTTAATTGGTTTAACCCGAAAGATTCCTAAGTGGATGGAACAGACACAAAAAACAACTCAAAGAGACAAACGTTAAAAGCTAAATTGAAGAATATCAAAGAAAGCTGAAAGAGGAGGAGGCTAAGTAATGTTTCATCAATGGGTTTAAATGTATGAGTTATATTCTATTCATATTTCATGAACATGGCAACTCCTAAAACCTTTGTACCATTTTTAAGTATTTCTTGAAATTTGTAGCTGAAGGTTAATCAACTACAGAGCATGGATTCAAAGTTAGACAGTATGCCAGGTCATTCTATCATTGAAAGGGATGAAGACATCTTGACATGAGGATCAGAGTCAAAACTCCACCGGTTTAAGTTACCACCACCTGCTCAAATATTCAAGTGGTGTTAGTGCCTCAACAACAACTTGTATTTATACAGCACTTTTAACATGGAAAAATATCACAGGGGTCTTCACAGAACTGGGAGGACGGACATACGATGAATCAAGGAAGGAGATGTTATAGGAGAGAGAAGCAAAAGCCTGATCAAAGAGCTGGGGTTGGATCTCAAGGAGAAGGTGGCACAGGTTTTAGGGAGGGAATTCTGGAATGACCTGGAAGACTCAAGATACATCTGTGCTCAATGGGACCAAGAGGGAGATATGCAAGGTGTCAGAGTAGGAGGAACAGAAATTTTGGGAAGGTGTAGTAAAAATTGAGAAGTTTGAGGTTGACAATAATAAATTTGAGGTTTTAGACAGCTAACTGGCACTGAGGACAGGAGCAATGACAATCAGTTATGGGCAAGAGTTTGTTCCGCAGAGGTTTGGATAAGTTGGCTTTATGGAGGCCAATCAGGAGAGTGTTGGTACAATCAGGCAAGAAGGTGAAAAATCAATGGATAAGCAGGATTTGTAACATGGAGTAGAGGTGGATAGGGAACACTGAGGTACATTAGTGCAATGTTTGTTACTGCACTAGTAATCCAGGACAATCCACAGATTACATGTTCAAATCCCACTTTTGCATTTTGAGCATAGAGTCATAGGGTCATAGAGGTCTACAGCACAGCAAAAGGCCCCTCGGCCCATCGAATCTGTGCCAGTCAAACAAGTACCTAACTATTCTAATCCCATTTTCCAGCATGAAGCTCATAGCCTTGTATGCCATGGCATTGCAAGTGCACATCCAAATACTTCTTAAATATAATGAGGGTTTCTGCCTCTACCAACTATTCAGGCAGTGAGTTTCAGATTCTCACTACCTTCTGGATGAAAAAGTTCTTCATCACATCCCCTCTAAACTTCCTGTCCCTTACATTAAACCTATGCCCCCTGGTAATTGATCCCTCCACTAAGTGGAAAAGTTCCTTCCTATCTACCCTACCTATACTCCTCATAATTTTAGACACCTCAATCATGTCCCCCCTCAATCTCCTCTGCTCCAGGGAAAATAACCTCAGTCTATACAATCTCTCCTCATAACTAAAACTCTCCAGCCCAGGCAACATCCTGGTAAGTCTCCTCTGCACTCTCTCTAGTGCAATCACATCCTTCCTATTATGCAGATTCCAGAACTGCACGCAATATTCCAGCTGTCGCCTCACCAGCATTTTATACAGTCCCAGCATAACCTCCCTGCTCTTATATTCTACGCCTCAGCTAATAAAGGCAAGTATCCCATATGCTTTCTTAACCACCTTATCAACCTGTTAACCTAAGGTGGATATGCACACCAAGGTCCCTCTGATCCTTGGAATTTCCCAGGGTCCTACCATTCATCGTGTATTCCCATGCCTTGTTTGTCCTGCCCAAATGCATCACCTCACACTTATCCGGATTAAATTCCATTTGCCACTGATCAGCCCATCTGACCAGCCCATCTATATCCTCCTGTAATCTAAGGCTATCCTCCTCATTATTTACCACCCCACCAAGTTTCATGTCATCCTCTAACGTACTGATCAACCCTCCTAAATTCAAGTCTAAATCGTTTATTTATACCATAAACAGCAAGGGACCCAACAACAATCCCTGTGGAACCCCACTGGACACAGGCATCCAATCACAAAAACACCCCTCTGCTTCCTGCCACTCAGCCAATTCTTGATCCAATTTACCAAAATGCCTTGGATGCCAAGGGCTCTTACCTTAGCTATCAGTCCCCCATGCGGGACCTTATCAAAAGCCTTGCTGAAGTCCAAGTAGACTATGCATTGCCCTCATCCTCATACCTGGTTGCCTCTTCGAAAAATTCAATCAAATTGATTGGACATGACCTCCCCTTAACAAAACCATGCTGACTGTCCTTAATTAATCCATGACTCTCCAAACGTAGATTAATTTTATCCCTCAGAATTGCTTCCAATGTTTTCCCCACCACTGAGGTTAGACTGACTGGCCTGTAGTTCCCTTGTTTATCCCTTCCTCCCTTCTTGAATAACAGTACCACATTGGCTGTCCTCCAGTCCTCTGGCACCTCTCCTGTGGCCAGAGAGGTATTGAAAATTATTGCCAGCGCCCCCACTATCTCCTCCCTTTCCTCACTCAACAGCCTTTGAACTCAAAATAGAAATTTGGAAGTAAGAGACCCTGAAGCTGTTGGATTGAGTAAGACCCTCCCCCTGGTCTAAAGGTCCTTGTCTTGGATACCAACAGCACACAACAGCTTGGAGTATCACCATCTTTATTAAAACACTAAGCAAAAGTACATTCTCATGATAACACTTGTTGTTTAGCTTCCCTTCAAGTTGGAATCTGTCTCGGTGGTCAATCTGATGACAAATCCTCTAGCTGTGAGGGCGGATGGGTGGGAGATGGGCCAGACACAGTTGAGGGCCTGTCAACCACCGTGTGTGGAAAACCTCGGTTAAGGAAGAAGGAAGACATGTCAGAGGAACTGTTTTTGAAAGAGGCTTCATCTGAACAGATGTGACGGGGGTGAAGGAACTGAGAGAATGGGATGGAGTCCTTACAGGAAGCGGGGTGTGAGGAGCTGTAGTCGAGGTAGCTGTGGGAGTCGATAGGCTTGTAATGGATATTGGTGGATAGTCTATCACCATAAATTGAGACAGAGAGGTCAGGGAAGGGAAGGGAAGTGTCAGAGATTGACCATGTGAAAATGATGGACGAGTGGAAATTGGAAGCAAGATTAATAAATTTTTCCAGGTGCAGACGAGAGCATGAAGCAGCACCGAAGTAATCATCGATGTCCCGGAGAAAGAGTTGTGGGAGGGGACTGGAGTAGGACTGGAACAAGGTATCTCATTGCTTTCAATCTCTACCTAATTGATTGTCCAGCTGAAGCAGCTAATGAGCTGATTGGTAGCTTTTTAAAAGGGCTGTGGTTTGGGAGTTGGATTATCAATTGGAGAAACAGATTGGATTACTGTGTGGACAGGGTGTTCTCTGAACTGTGATGGTCAAGGTGGACTGTTACAGGCAAGGGGATTGATAACTGATATAAGTTTAGATTGTTATTGGGAAACTTTACCCAACTTAGGTTTGGGTGATAAAGAAAGATCTTCCAGATTCCTTCCTCAGTATGTGAAACCAGTTGAAGGTGTTGGAGCAGATTGTTCCTGGCCAACAGCTGGAGTCAAGTTGATGAACTGGATGATGTTTTCCTTGTTCTGTATCTCTCTCTGCACTGGAAATTCCAGAAATCCCCAATTCCCAGATGAAAACAGCCAGCAACTTGAGGGAAAGCAGAATTTTGAGCTGCTGGATGAAGCAGTGGCTGATGGGAAAGCTGTCAATATTGGAGAAATGACTATTGTCAGTGATTTGTCCCTCACTTTTGATTGTAATACTTCACAATCGGCTATAGGGAATTAAACTGATATCTGGCTTGTGCTCAAGCTGAGATACTGGTGATGAGGGAGAATTGAGACCAGTCTATCTTCCAAGTATCCAGTAAGAAGTGACAAAGGTTTCTTACACCAATAGTGAATGAGGGGTCAATGTGATTGAGCTGTAGTTAATGGGACAGGAAACAGTTTGTTGGCTAGCTCTGACTCATCCCAAGATCTCTCAATTTGAATGATTGGAACCAGCTTAGTACACCTTCCCAAAATTTCTGTTCCTCCTACCCTAACGCCTTGTGTATCTCCCTCTTGGTCACATTGAGCACAGATGTATCTTCAGTCTTCCAGGTTTTTCCAGAATTCTCTCCCTAAAACATTTGCCGCCTTCTCCTTGAGATCCAACCCCAAATCTTTGATCAGGCTTTTGCTTCTCTCTCCTATAATATCTCCTTTCTTGATTCAAACTTTTGTCTCACTCTAGTAATAAACAAATGTTACTTCACCACACTATGGGTGAGACAAAATTGGGTTTTTCCTGTCAGGTGGAGGGATGTTTAAGGTTCAATAGGTTTACCTGCAGAACATTGACATTGTATAGTGTTCTCCCTAAACTGCCAGACCCTTACTCAAGTGATATTAATTGGTTATTCATATAAAATTTATTGCCCTATTACCCATAACCAACTACACAATGATTGCTTGGACATAATCACCTCGACTACACTGAGTGGTACTATTTTCTAATGAAAGCTATTGAGGAAAAGGTTCCAATAGAACTGGTACTAATTGATTCAGTTCTCAATTGGGAAGTGAAGTCCAGTTCTGAATGGGAACCCAGAAGGAAATGCCAGCTTCCAGCAAGCTAGACCAGTTCAACTTGTGCTTTTGTCTTTTCCCAGGAGTGGGGCAATTGCACATTAAGCTGTTTCAAGGTGAATTAGTTGAACTGGTTCCAGTCCTAAGCTGCATGTATTGCTGGCCCACTGGTTACAGGCACAAAATCAATTAATCAATCAATCAATCAACTGAACATAATGAGTTCATTTTTGTAACAACTGTGTAGTTGTGATTGTGAAACTAAACTGAGGTTCAATGTTGTCTTTGCCTAGACAACACCCAGAATTCAAATTTTTGGTTTATTCCTGGGAAGATCCAGGGTCATAGTTAAATGAGCCTTGCAACCACTTGGGAGACCCCCTCCTCACTCTGCCCCTCCCTGCTGAGGTGATTGTAGTGTAAAGGGTTAACAGATGGGATATGGTAACGTATGATGTAGATGTACCACTGACAATGTGTTAGACTTCTCTAGAGGGAGAAAAAGTTGGAATTATGCCTTAAAGCAGCATGCCTGAAAGCAATTAAGCAGATACTAATGTCTACAGCCTATCTACTGACCCAGACCCATGCCTAGAGTCCAAGACAGAAGGCCCCATCTCAGAACAGTGGGTGAAATATACTACAAATATAGGTGGGTGGGGAGTGAGCAATAACTTACTGAAGCCTTTAAGTCTCAGCTAAGAAGAAAGGGACACCCATGACCAATAGAATGAGATTTCACAATCAGTGCAGAAGTGGCCCTTCAGCCCAGCGAGTCTGCACTGACAATGAGAAACACCTGAACTACCTACCTCATCCCATTTACCAGCACTTGGCCCATAGCCTTCAATGTTATGATGTGCCAAGTGCTCATCCAGGTACCTTTTTTTAAAGGATGTGAGGCAACTCACCTCCACCCTCCAGACAGTCACCACCCTCCAGGTAAAATGTTTTCCTCTCATTCCATGACACCGCCACCCCCTGCCAAAAAAAAACACTTGCCCCTCACCCTGAACTTCAGTTCTCTTGTGACTGACCCTTCAACTAAGGGGAACAGCTGCTCCCTGTCCATGTCCCTCAATCTTGTACACCTCGATCATGTCACCGCTCAGTCTTCTCTGCTCCAATGAAAACAACCCAAGTCCATCCAAACTGTCTTCATAACTTTAACTTAAATGTTTCATCTCAGGGAACATGCTGGTGAATCTCCTCTGCACCCACTCCAGTGCAATCACGTTCTTCCTATAATGTGGTGACCAGAACTGCACAAAGTACTCCAGCTGTGGCCTCACCAAGGTTCTATACAACTCCAACATGATCTCCCTACCTTTGTAATCTATGCCTCAAGTGATAAAGGCAAGTGACCCATATGCCTTTTTCACCACCGCACTAACATGCTCCTCTGCCTTCAGATATTTGAGGGGAAAAAACTAGATCCAACATGGAACACCCAAAGTGAATGTAATTTAAAATGTGATTGCAAAGTTACCTTTAGCAGCACTCTGTTTTCGTGGTGAGAGCTGGGAGTTTTGCCCTGGAGTGTTACTGGCATTAATCATATCACTGACATGGGCCCACACGTGGCAGAGGAAGTAAAGGCCTTGGTCACTGACAGAGACTGCTGGAGATGAGGCCCCTGCTAAGCCCCATACAGATGAGCCTCTGGAATCTGCCATTAATGACATGATGGGTGTTGAGATGAGCAGGGGAACATGTGGCAGGGTGGAGTCTGTCCAAGTTCTCTATCTTGGTTCTGACATACCAGTGTGTGTCTGCCTTGAAGAGGTGGCAGCCACCATGGACAGCCAGGTCCAGCAGAACATCAATAAATGCTGTATGTGTGGGGAAATCCTTCATTTTGTCACTTGAGCTATGGACGGGGCACTTCAACCTTTCTACCACCCCATCCCCTCAAGTTGTGAGAGAGGTGCCATTGCACAGAGGGGAAGAAACAGCCAGATAAGACATAATCATCCCAGGACACTAAGGGTGCCCGGCCATGCTGCCTCCCTCTGCCTAAGACTCCATTGCTTCCAGCAGGTCAGTTGGAGGAAGATGCACCTGTTAAGGAAAGCCCCAGGCAATTGAGGATAGTATTTGGCAGGAGGCCTCCAGCTTAGTTGTGGGTGTTGGGAGAGCAAGATGTAGTGATAGGAAAAGATTAAAGAACATTGGGTGCACAAGTGTCAATGATCTCAATGTCATGTAAATGTAACCACTGCAGTTAGGTATGATCTGACCTATTAGTTCTTCTATCTGATGAGGCTGTTTTTTTCCACCATTGAGGTATTTGAAGGGTGATGGTCACCATCAGTGTTTATGTGGATCTCTGCTACCCTGAGGGATAGAACTGCAGAAGAGTGACCTTTAGCTGCATGTGACATCAAGGATTCACTAAGTGTTGTATAGACCCTCAAATATTTTTGGACTGCAGTGGTTTGAGAAGGCAGTTCACCAGAGTAGTTAGGGATGGGAAATAAATATTGTAGCCATCAATGTCCACATCCCATGAATGAAAAGTGGAATGCCCCTTACAGAACATTGTTTGTTTGATGAACATCTGCAGGACATCGTTTATCTGGAATGTCTCCTTGAGCAGGTTTCATGGTGTCACCTCAATTGTGTATTGCCCTATGTTTTGGATAGCCCCACACCATACTAAATTCTGCTGCATCCAAAGGTAAAGAAGGTCCTTGGGAATACATTGGGTGGGTGGATGGATTCCCAGTTTGGTGTTCAGCCATGTTGCTATTGTTATCACCCTGCTGAGTTTGAAATATCCCCTTTCTTTCATTGTTGCTGGGTAATACCCCACAGGACCTCAGCAGTTAAAGGAGGGTCACTACCTCGAGCCATTAGGGATGGACAATAAATGCTGTCTTTTCTGATGCCCACATCCTGTGAATGAGCAAATAGAATGAAATTGACATCCTAGGAAGCATTTTGAGCCCAATCATGAAGCTTGATGTCAGCCTCGCTCTGTTTGCAGAATTTGTTGCGAAAGCTGAACTCGGCTTTGAGGGTTGTTTCCAACTTTGGATATAATTTCAATTACCTTGGAATTTACTCACTCTCTCTTGTCCTGGTGTTAAGCCTTTGGTACAAGGCAACTTCGGCAGCAGTAGCCTAGATCTGAGAAGCAGCAACAACTGTCTTTACCACAGCCAGCTGCCAATCTAAAATGAGCAGAGGATGAACATGAGCTCCAGCTCAAATGAGACATTATCCATTTGCATATCAGTGATATATGTGCTGCCCCCATATAGTCCTGCATAACTCCCTAATCCTGTGGATGAGAAACAGAAGCAGGAGGTCATTAGTGTAAGGGTAAAAACATTGCTTTTATTGAAGCCAAAAAATATAAACACTTTGTCGCATCTATTTGATCAATTCTTGGAGGGCTGGAAGGCCTCAGCCACTGTGGACTCATTCCTTGGAGGGTCACCATACATTAGTAGAAACACATTCAGCCTCAAGTCAATCTGCTGTTAGGTTCTCAGGGGCCTGTCTGCCACTTCTCTCAACTGTCTTGACTTGAGCACCATCATCAGTCTCCTCCTTAAGCATCTCCATCGTCCCCTTGTCTGTCTGAGATGTGGCTCATCCATCTCCCCTTCTGCTAGTGCCTTGCCCTATCGCTCAGCTAAATAGTAGAATACAGCAGACCATCTTGATCCTGGTGAAATGGTCAGGTGAGTATTGGACCGTGCTACCTGAGTGGTACAGGCAATGGAACCTCTTCAGAAGACCAATTGTCTGCTGCAGTGATGGCTCTTGTTGATGCATGGGTAGCATTGTGCTGCCGTTAGCTATAAGTTTGGGGTTTGAGGACTGGAGTCATTAGCCAGGTCTTCAGGAGCTGGTTGTTGGGGTACCTCCAGAAGATCAGATGGGGGTGGGAACAGTTGTGGGACCTGGGAGTTGTTTAGAATGTGTTTGAGCTCACACAGGGTACCAGGTGTGTACCTGCAGGAATTGGCTCCTGTGATCATGAGTTTGAACATTGAGTGTGAAATCCCGTCCTGTATGAATCGGGCTGGCTGATGCCAAGGAGGTTTCGGACTGCCATGTGCCTGCAACTGATCACCTCTTGGACCTGAGGGGATGTTGTAATAGAAACAAATCCCATAGTGTAGGCAGCTTGGCTCCCTGGGTCAGTAGTAAATGGTTTAATCTCATAGCTTTCTGAAAAGGGCATTTGTAAACTCCCCAATTCCCTCGTGGGTGACTGGTTGGGAGTCCCCAGCTAACCTTTTTTAAAAAAAGAGCCAGTCATGAAGAGTAATTATGATTGTCAGCACCAGACGTAGCCCTGCCTCCCAATCATCCACGTGGAGCAATGAAGGCTCCTTAATGGCTTAGCATTTGTGGCTTGGCCTAAATAGCCAAGTGGTTATGGTACTGGGTTTGTAAGCCCAACATTGAGAGTTCAAATCTCACAATGGCAAACTATGAAACAATGTAACTTCATCTGAAACAGATGGAAACGGGTTTGTACTCAAAAGAAAATCAAGAGTTAATGGCTTAGCATTGCTGAAAGTGAGACACCCGACCTGGATTCAATGTTGAGAGGCAAGAGCATGAGAGCCTTTGTGCTGTCCTGGTGCATAATTTGTAATGCTCATTACCCAGTAGAATGCAGGTTGTACTGCTTTTTACTGGCTTCTGTTTGGCTTCACATTCATTTGGGAATGTAAGCAGTACAGGAACTCATGGAGCCAGGTCAGAGGCCATTCACACTTCTCCTGCACAGTATCAGCGAGGGACTGCATGAGTCAGAATGGTGCACCTTACCCTTTTGATTACTTTACTTAACTTTCCTCCCCCTTCTCCCCCACGACATGCCAACTTCTAACCCCACACCCCCACAATCACCAATAGATGTTGCTTTTCTTACTCTCCTATCTGTCAACATTAAACCTCCCCAAACCCCTCCGACCATATTTTCCTGCTCTCCCACCTGAGCCCACCCCTGTCAAACTCCCCAAGCTCAGCTTGATCCTCATACTGCCCCTTATCCATTTCACCACCTACACAAGCTCACCTCATGAAAATATTTGTTTTCCCTTATCTTAACATGCAACTCCCACCCTCCCTTGCTCATTTCTTCCTGTCACTGTAATTGTCCCCTCTGCTTCCCAGTTGCCTCTATTTGATCCTGGGTATCCTTTTACTAACTGACCATGCCCTTTAGTTCCATCCTTGCCCAACATATTTTGTTGCACCATTTGAAGTTCATGTTGCAACCTTCCTGCCTGCCTGCCCCAGACAGCATTCCAGCTGTGAGCCGATCTCCCTGCCTCCCTTGGGGAGGCTCCTTATCCTGAACAGGCTGCCTCT
The DNA here is from genome assembly GCA_026770705.1 of Isurus oxyrinchus. Classification (NCBI taxonomy): domain Eukaryota; kingdom Metazoa; phylum Chordata; class Chondrichthyes; order Lamniformes; family Lamnidae; genus Isurus; species Isurus oxyrinchus. The sequence goes on from JANJGN010000023.1 coordinate 46,184,850, forward strand.
CTTGGATGACAACCTAATCTGCCAGGCTGTGATTCATAATGGGTGGAACCAGGCCATTGCTGAAGCGTTTGTAAGAAGCATAAAGCCATGTGTACTTGGCAGAGTATACAGGAAGTAGCCCACCTTGTCTGGTGCACGCCTCTTGTTTATGGCCAGGTTTCTGAAGGCCTGTTTTGCTCTCGCTCTCGCTCTCATTACCAATAAGATTTCGACGATGTAATAATGGTGGGCTGGAGTTAAGGAATTTGCATGACATGCTAATAACTGCAAAAGAACTTCCCAACCATCGCCTTCAGAAAGGTCGACTCGCCTGAAAGTAGATTTTATCTTTAATACTAAAAGAAGAACCTGCTGCCAGGAATCTGAATTTTGTCTCCCATACAATGAAGTTTCCCCTCCTGTCTTTATTCCTGCTTCAGACAGGCCTGGAAGAATCCACCTGCAGTGTTTGTACAGAAAAAATACCCAGAAACACCAGATATATTAGCATTAACAAATCTCCACCTTTTTTACAATGTGTTTGTTCCTGCCCAAGAACAGTGTACATAGAGTAGATTCATTTTAATGAGACCTTTATATAATTTCTTTAATCCAGTTAGTGGAAATAAAATTTAGTTTGATTTTCATGTCTGTTTGGGATAAGGATGTTCCTCCGTTTTAAACTTGTCGACATTTAACAAATACAATTTTGTGAAGACACGGTGACAATCTTCATTAATGGGATACATAAGACTTATGTAACAGGAGGGAATTAATTTAAATAGCCCTGATTTTCTCCCCTCCACTTGTCTAAACAGGTTTGTTTTTGATTTGCTCCCCCCAAGTTCTATTAATAACCCCATAGCAAACTCAAGGATAAACTCGGGGCAGTTTATTTCCAAACCCAAATGTGAGGGAGGGTAGCAGCTTTGCCTCTTCTTCCCTCCTACAGTAAAAGAGGGATGAAGGAGAGATTTACAGAGCAAAGGGGACAGGAAAAAAATATTGTTTTCATGTGTCCAGAATCAAAGTCCAATGGTGTATTCTTTCACTGATCTGGGTGCACTGAAAATTATTGTATATTCACTTTACCAGTAGAATTGATTTCCATGATGAGAGGTGCAGAGTTGAATCAATCTCGTCAGCAATGGTGCAGACTTTCCAGTAGAAATGATATAGATGGGGCCAGGTATTTGATCTGGGCTGATCCCCTTTTCCTGTGCTGCTGCTTGTGGATGTTAAAATGGCAGACTGAGCTTTGCAGTACAGCAAGGCAATATAACTTGTTCCACCAACCAGAGGTTCATGTCGCATGACTCCCAACTCATCAGTGCCTTTGACCAAGAATGTGCACTCCTGTCTGGGCTCCCAGGATGGTTAAATCTTCCAACAATTAAGAATTGAAAGGAAGGTTGTCGGGGTCCCTTGTCCTAGCAGATGAATAGGCTGCATTTGGCCAGGCCTATCTCATGAAATGCAGATGGTCATTGTATTAAGTTTGGTCCCTGCAGCCCAGAGGGTTATCAGGATCTCTTCAGAAGTATAAGTTTCTGTGAAACAGTCAGATAGTTCCTCTTGTTCATGGGTCTAGACTAAATTGCATTCAGCCATTTTAAAAAGGTCTTTTTTCAGCTTTAAAATTTGAGATTAACCGTGAGGTCTTAATTTCCCTGACACCTACAAGATTCTTCTGAAGCCCTTAATTTCCAACAAGATTTTCACATTCTTGGAGTTTGTTGCTGACTATATGGCTCCAATTATTCATTCCCCAGAATCAGTCTTGTGAATCTCCTCTACTCCCTCCAATGCCTTGATCCTTCCTCAGTGTTACCCAGAACTAGATGCAGTACTCCAGATGAGGCCTAGCTAGTGTCCTATACAAGTTCAACATGACCTCCTTTACTTTTGTACTCAATGCCCCATCAATAAAACCTAAAATATTATATTCTCAATGAGCCATGAGGATAGATTGGAGAAGTTGAAACTTCTTTCCTTGGGGGAAAAAAGACTTGATAAAGGTATTCAAGATTGAGATGTATGGACAGAAAACAGTGAGAAACTGTTCCCACTCAGCATCAAGAATGAAGGGGCACAGATTCAATCTCAATGACAAATGTAGTAAGTGATGCAGGCAGGTTTGATAAATGTATTCAAAAAGGAATTGGATGGCTATCTGAAAAGAGTGTGTGTGCAGGGGAATAGGGCAAAAGTTTATCCTTTTACATTAATAGCCAGCTGATCATCTGACTATAGATTTATCAGAACCTGCACTCCAATCCTTAATAGGCCTGGGTAGAATAAGTGTTCTTGATGCAATGGCAGGTTAGGTCACTGCTGGTGCTGCCAGTGAGTTGTGGTGAGACAATCACCTTCCTTATGATACTGGGCATTGCTCTCCAGAGCTTAAATTGAATGTGGTCTGATTTTTAAACCCACAGTCAGAGACAGCATGTTCTGACATGTTATAAGGGCCATCTGAATGCACTGAGGCCTGACACCACTCAATGCCATTCACTCAGTCCACATGTCCTGGGTTGTGGTAATGCAACTTGATGTAGCCCTTCTGTTTTCTGTGCAGAACAGGGACTGGGGTTGTACCACCTTGCAAGACAGGGTAAGCTGCCAGTCCATGCTGGTGTTTGTGCTCCACTTGAACTTCCTCATGTCTCCTCCTGAATCTACCATGGCCATCTATTTCCTTCTCCCTTGTACTTTTCCAGTTTTCCCTTCAATGTATCTATACGATGCACTTCACTCACTCTGTGGTAGTGAGTTCCACTTTCTGTAGGTAGAAGTTTTTTGTCTGAAATTCCTTCTGGATTGCTTGGTGACTAACTTGTATTGATGGCCTCTAGTTTGCTCTTCCCAGCAAGAGGAAACCTTTTTGCTCTGTCCATTCTTAACAAAAGCTTCCATAGTTATAAAGACCTCCAATGAGATGAGATTCTTGATGCTTGACCATATCTTGTAAAATAATGGTCAGGGTCCCAATTGTCCTTTAATTCTTCTCTTCCTGTTATTTTGCCCAGAATATCTCTCCTGGGGCAGAATTTCCTGGGTGATGTGGGGATGGCAGAGCCCACACGTCAGTGCTTAAAATGTCAGGCGAGCGTCCCGTCATCAGCGCGCGGCATCGCCATATTTCACTCAGTGGGACACGTACCTGCCATTAATTAAAGGCCTCATTAAAGGGTTGTTCATGTTTTTCATGAAGTATTTAATGCAGAAAGTGTTTTAAACTTGCCTGTGATTGTCAACCATTCACATTGATTTCCAAGAGCTTCTTGTGTACTTTGAAACCAGTCTGCAGACAGTTATCTTTCTCGGGCCTGCAGCTTTCCAGAGGCCTCCATTTAGCCTGGGTATGGGTTCTGACATCTCCACTGGAGGCAGCTCCTCTGAGAAGGAAGGGAGGGATAGAATAAGGAGGAGGCCAGGAGTGGACAATCAGCCTCCAGGGGAGCCACCTTGAGGAGGCCAGGTGCAGGCACAAGGGGCACAGGGCCTAGAGGTTGTCCAAGGTGGACAGGCCTGCAGAATGGGCCACTATCCTGCTGCCAGTGTATACAGGTGGCGAAGTAGCTACCTCAGTATGACTGAGGTGCAGTGCTGAAGGAGGCTCTGTCAAGGGAAACCTTCAACTATATCTCGGATGATTGACCCTGAGATTTCCCCCCCCCCCCCCCCCCAACTCTGGATGGACACCCCATGCCCGTGGCTCTGAAGCACTCAATTGCCCTCATCTATGTATCTGGCTCCTTCCAGGGCTCATTGGATGATCTTTGTGGTGTCTCCAAATCAGCTGTACGCACTTGTGTCAGACGGGCATTGACCTTCATCCCCTTCCGCTGCGATCGGTCAAGTCAGTAACACAGTGAGCCAGAGGCTTTGCGGCCATTGCTGGCTTCCCCTTCGTCCAGGGTGCTATAGACCGTACACATGTGGCCAACAAGGCACCAGCAGCTGAGCACAGTGCCTTCATCAACCGGAAGGGCTTCCACTCCATGAATGTCTGTGTGTGTTTTACCCAGGCAGCTCCCACAAAGCCTACATCCTCAGACACTCCCAGGTGCCAGGGCTGTTCAGTGCTCTGGCTCAGCTGGATGGTTGGCTGCTGGGTGACCAGCGCTAACCCCTCAGAAGGTGGCTCATGATGCGCCTCTCCCATCCAAGAACAGGAGCTGAGCAGCGATACAATAGGAGCCACAGCTTCACCAGGGCTTTGGTGGAGAGAGCCATTGGTCTTAAGATGTGCTTCTGTTGCCTGGACTGCTCAGGCCACACTCCAGTATCCCCCAGATTGCACGTCCTCAGTGCAGAGCGTAGCATGCTAACACTATCTTGCGCTGGAAAGGGGGGGATGCAGTTGACGATGAAAACCTTGATGCAGTGGATGAGGCTGCACACGGTTGCAACGTTGACTGTCAAAGGGGTGGAGGAGCTGCTGGCCTCATCCAGAGCGCCCTGAGGGGAGTTCACAGTGACAACAGGCAGCTGCTGCACTGACATGAGGTCCCTTTCGACCTGGCTGCTCACCACAGATGCATGGGCACTGAGCGCCGATGCTTGGTGTCCACAACATCTCCCACATTGGGAATGACCACCCATGGCCATTACACTGAGGACCACAGAAGGCTTGCAGGTCAGATTGAATCCTAATAAATTGTTCCATTCGATGGCGACTCTGAGGGGGGCTTCAAATCTCTCAGTGGAGGAAGCCTGAAACTCTGCCCTGAGGGTCAAACCTTCACGTGCACTCTGCCTGGACTCCTCCGTTGTGGAGAGCAACTGAGGCATTCACTCATGCAACCCTGCCAGATGCAAACGCCCATCCTGCCACTTGTCCAGTAGCTGCTGCAATGGGAACAACGCCAAGAGGCAAGTCATCAGTGCCAGATTCGGCATGTACCTCATCCCCTGCAGCCCTCTGGCTGCTGGAGCCATCGGCACTCTCTGTCCCTACCATCTCCTCCAGTGATTGTGAAGTACCCTCTCCAGTCTACCATCGCCTAGTGCCCTGGATCAAAGACCCCACCGAGATGTGTGGTCTGCGCTAGTTCCTGGCTGGCTGAAATGATGTACCACAAGTTGCACATGTTGCCCCTCAGGTGTGGAGAGGGGTCTGTGGTGTCGGTGTGGGTCACTCTGGTGTTGATGCAAAATTAACAAGGACAGTGCATCAGTTAGCGTGCTTTCACTACAATCCTTCATCCCTTTTCTCCACCACCCCACCCACCCCTCCACCTCAAGTCACGCACCCATCGAGACCCTAAGGAGAAGAACATTGGTGAGGTGGGAAAGAGTCAAGAGGAGCCCCAACCATTAAACACACATGCAGACAGGCTGGTCAGATGGCCTCAGGAATGCCACATGGCTTGTTATGAACCATAGGAGTGGGGAGAGTGCAGAGGTACCTGACCTGGATGCATTGTGGCCTGGATAGTTGTGGGGCTGAGGAAACATTGGAAACAGTTGTGACATTTGCTGTGGATCACAGGAGATTGAGAGGTCACGTTATTGACCTTCATTCCGTAAGGTGGGGCATAGACCGGGTAGGCAGAAGGTAACATTTCCCCTTGGCGCATGAATGAGTAACATGGTGGCATTTATCTAAGTTGAGTGCCATGAGGTTCACAGCTGAGGTGCTGAGGACCTTTGGACAAAGTAATGTGGGGCGCACTGGCTGAAAGGGTGGTGGAGGTCCCAAACCCTCTCAGATGCAATAAGTCTTTGGCTGTGCAGCAGTGATCGAAAGGCATGTTAGACCATGGTGATAAGGTGACTTTGGGAGGTGGTGGAGACGCAAATCCTCAAGCAGACGAGGGACCCTCCTGTATGACCCATGTGTCAGTGTGTCTTAGTCTGTGAATGAGCAGTGTTGCAGCATTAATGATTTGCAGCAACCATCAGTAGTTTGGATGGTGGGCAGACAGTGGATGGGACTGTGGGCCTCAAATACCTGCCGCTGAGCCCCAGCCTTGCCACCTCCGGCCTCCTGCCCAGCTCCATGGCTGCTCTTCTAAGGGTGTGAGGTGCTGGAGGAGGGCGCACACACATCTCATCTTCTGGGGCTTCCGGGCATTGACATTTTTTTGCATGCAAAACAAGAGGATTTATTGGGACTGCTTGCTCATGTACTCTGCATGTGCACACTGCACCCCAACCACAGTGGCCCATCTGAGACCTCCAGCAGCTCCCGTCCACACTAGTGATTGGTCCCAACCCCTTTCTGCCAACGGCCACCCTGAACACATTCAGCATCCATCACTTTTGATTAGCACATGGGTCTTGGTGCCCACAGCAAGGAGGCACAACTAGGTGCAGCGCAGATGCCACTTGGCCAAAACACCTTGAGGATCCCCTTGCACCATCTCATCACCGTCAGTAAAACATGTGTTAAAGTTCTGAGTATGTGTCTAGCTGCCTCCCCTGCAGGTTGCCCCCAGACTATTCAAATGTCACAAACATCAACATATGCTGCAAAGAGAACCCTTCTTCTCAACCATTATGGCTGATGTAAGCATGGTCAGTACCCATTTGCCCACCCAGCATGTGCCAAATGCTCTATGAAGTAACAACAGCAAGACATGGTGGGGGCTCAAAGGCTAAGGCTGCCTTCGGGTTAAATGGCCAAGACTGACATGGTACTCACCAGTACGGCGTGCAGTAAATCATTGAGTCTTTTTTCTGCACTGGGCGCCAGTGTGCTGCACATCATGGGCACTGACAGTATTGCCCACCTCCTCCCACGCCTGGCTGGTGACATGGGGGGCTGCTCTCCTCCTCCTATTCTCTGGATAGAGCATATGCCGACTGATAAACACCTCTTTGTCCAAGGTGTTATAGACTGTACACATGAGGCCATCAAGGCGCCAGGAGGTGAGCCCAGTGCCTACATCAACATGAAGGGCTCCCACTCCATGAACGTGCAGATAGTCTGTGATCACAGGATGCTGATTCTGTTAGTCTGTGCAAGGTACGCAGGCAGCTCACCTGACACTTCTACATCCTGAGGCTCTTCAGTGCTCCAGCCCAACCCGATGGATGGCTGCAGAGTGACCAGGACTATCTGTTTGAAGAGGTGGCTCATGACACCGTGCAGCTGTCCTAAAAACCAAGGCTGAGAAACCTTACAAAAGGAGTCAAGCCCCCATAAGGGTGGTGGGAGAGAGGACCATAGGCCTTAAGGTGTGTTTCCGATCCCTGGACTGTTCATGGGGTGCACTAGAGTGGGTGTCACTGGTGAGCCTAGCATGCAACCACAATCTGGCACTGGCAGGGGGGCCCACTCACTGGAGGAAGAGGATCTTGATGCAGCTGCTGAGGCCACAGATGAGTACAGTAGTGAGTCAGAAGAGGAGCATCATGAGGAGAATGCTTAGGGTGTGGAGGCAGACATTTGGTAAACTCCAGGGAGGCAGGGACACCTTGATCCAATGCTTGGTTCAGCTCGGCTGCCAAAGATCAGCTGCAACTGTAAACCAGGGCTGCTGCCTCCATCCCAAATATCTGAAATGTCCTTTTAATTTGTACCCAAAGTTCACTCAGTGCCTGTGCAATAAAGTTCAGAGCCACTCACGTCCAGCATTACATATTGGTGTACCCTGGACCAAAAGTAAAGCTGGAGCATACTCAAGCCATGATGACAAAAACAACATTTATCTCACTTTGACTATCAAAAAAAAATTAATCTTCTGGTTTTCATTCCCAGACCAATAAAGATAAACCAAACAAATGAACAATGACTTGTGACCTGTCCCTCTTATGCTCATGGTGCCACTCCTTCTGGCTGGCACTGACATTGGAGACAGCCTGCTGACTGTCCTGTTGGCTTTGACAACCTTGGTGGTCATCCTCTGGCCAGTGGAACTTGTGCTGGGAGTGGCCAGTGCCATGGCTGGCATCTCTCCAGTCATCACAGCCTCATCAGATGCCACAGTCATTGGCAGAGGAGCTGCTGCAGTCAGTGTGCCCTCAGATGAGCCTACAGAGATGCTAAACAATCTCACGATGGCTCTGGACCTCCCTGCTCACGCTGTATGGATGGATACTCACCTCGGTAAGATACTGGGGGAACTCGTCCATCTCCCACACTGGCATTGACCACCTGAGGTCATGGCCTGAGAGAACCTGCAGGTTCAAGAGCAACACCAGGAAATCCTGGACCTGCCTCCATGAGTATCTCAATGGAGGAGGCAGTGTGCTCGACCAATGAGGATTAACAGTGCTCATGCTCCACATGGACTCGTCCACAACAGACCCTCGTGGATTGCTATCAGATCCCGTTGGACATCAAGCATCTGCCATCTAATGGATGACTCCAGAGGCTCATCAGCCTTCGACCCAGCATCATCCTGGTCTCCAGCAGTCCTCTGACTGCAGGTACCCTGGGTGCACACTGCCTCCACATGCAAGTCGAGGTGAGTGTGAAGTGCCCTTGCCAATGTGCACTAACATTCTAGCTGTTGATCTAATGCCCACTGTGGTGCTGGTATCTGTGCTGGTGCCTGGTTCAGAGTGGGTGTGACACAGGTGCTAATGAAACCCAGTGTTCCTCTGGCATCAGGAGTGGCTCTGGGGGGGTGTGGAGAGTGAGTACATGCTGGTAACTTAAAATGCCCTTGTTCTCCCTTAGTCATCACACTCACTGCATGAGATCTGTATCATGGTCGCATCATCTTTCAATGATCATTGGAGACTCCAGATTTGAGGCTTGTCTCAGACTACACTAGTGAGACACACAGTACTCTTAGCTTCATCTGGCACCCCCATGCCCAGTTGTATGTGGAACATGCAGCTTTTTAGTTCTAGGGCATCCTGCTTGAATCAAATCAGGTTGGGCGGGCCTCTACTTGTATGTGACCTCTCAATTGTTTATGGTTCATCTTCTCCTGAAAGGATAGAGGAGCATGGATTAGTCCAGTGTCTCTACCTGCAGCGCCATTGCAGCCTGGCCAACCCCAGCTCTGGAACACCTCACAGGGCATATCCAAGTCATGGCCCTTGAGTCACAAGGCACTCAGTCCAAGCAGCCAGGAATCACCCCCTTTGTAGCTCCAGCGTAATTGATAGTTGGCACTCAGACTCCAGCACCCCTGAGGTCCATGGGGGGAGTGGATGGCCAAACCATAAACATCTCTGCACACTAATCCATGTCAACATGGGTCTTGCCCTTCCTGAGCACAGAAGGTCATTGAACCTTTTTCCAGCACTGCACCACACATCATGGCTGCTAACCAGCACTGCAACCTCCTCCCATGCCCTCTTGGTGAGGTGCAGTGGGCTCCTCCCATCTCTACAGACAAGGGTGTCCCTCCTGACAGGACCGCAAGGCACCCATCTGAATGCAAGGCCCTCCAAGTGCCCACCTGACCTGCCCTCCCACATGGCGTCTCCAGCCGCACCTGACTCTCTCACTTTAGACAAGGAGATAGAGACGTTCTTCTGCAGCAGCCTTCAAGGGGCTGGATATGCTGTTTCTAAACTGGCTGCTGGGTCACCTTTTGGAGCCGACTGCTGACAGGCCCCTGGCTGGCCCTTCCTGACCAGTGGGCAGCCGCGTATCATGCTGGGTGGGCCTTAATTGTCTGCCAGCTTAAAATCACAAGCAATGGCCTGTTTACTGGCTGATCCTGGGCCCGCTGAGCCGAGAATTCTGCCCATGGTTTCCTGATTTGTCTTCCTCCCTCCTTTCTTGAACAGAGGTGTTACTTTTGCACCTTTATAACCCACTGGAACAATTCCACAATCTAGGGACAGAATTCTCAGGGGGATGTGTGAGGGGCCCGGCCCCGCATGTCAGTGTTTAAAATGGCGCGAGCTGATGTCGGGCGAGTGTCCCAACATCACCGTGCACCACAGCGATATTTAGCTGGGCGGGTGCACTAAGTGTGACGTGCGCCCGCTATTAATTAAAGGACTTGTTAAGACCCTTAACTCGGCAATTAATGCCGATTGAGGATATGTGGGCTCTGGGGTTGTCTGTTTTATGTGAAATATATAGAACCATAGGTTACAGCACTGAAGGGAGGCAATTCGGCCCATCTTGTCCATGCCAGCCAGAGGACACCCACGTGCCCTTTCTAACCCACCTTCCTGCACCCGGCCCATAGCCCTGCAGCTTACAGCACATAAGGTGCAGATCCAGGTTTTTTATTCAGACTTGAGTTTCTGCCTCTACCACCAACTTGGGCTGCAAATTCCAGACACCCACTACCTTTTTTTAAATTTCTTCCTCATGTCTGCCCTGCACCTTCTGCCACTTATCTTGAATCTGTGTTCCTTGGTTCTAGAATTCTCCACCAAGGGAAACAATTTTATCCTGTCCACTCTTCTATTCCCCTCATAATTTTGTACTCCTCAATCAAGTCACCTCTCAGCTGCCTTTGTTCTTAGGAAAATAACTCCAACTTATCCAATCTCTCCTCATAGCTACACTGTCCTAATCTTGGCAACGTTCTTATAAACCTCCTCTGCACACTCTCCAGAGCTATTAAGTCCTTGCTGTAATGTGACCAGAACTGTGCACAATACCCAAGTGTGTCCTCATCAGTGTTTTATACAATTCCAACATCAGATCCTTACTTTTATATTCTATACCTCTGCCAATGAAGGAGAGCATTCCATATGCTGCCTTTACAACCTTGTCTACTTGAACTGCTCCCTTCAGCGACCTGCGTACTTCTATGCCAAGATCTCTCACTTCATCTACCCCTCTTAGTATAATCCCATTTGTGTAATCCCTGCAACTGTTTGACCTCCATAAAATGTATGACCTCACACTTCACTATGATAAAATCCATCAGCCACTTTACCGCCCACTCCATCCCATATATCGTTTTGGAGATTATGGCTATCCTCCACACTATCCACTACTCGGCCAATCTGTGTCATCTGCAAATTTCCCAATCGGCCCCCCATATTCACGTCCAAATTGTTAATATATAACATAAACAGCAAGGGTCCCAACACCAAGCCCGGTGGAAAACCACTGGAGACAACTTTCCATTTGCAAGGGCATCCATCGACCATTACCCTTTGTATCCTGTTACAAAGCCAACACTTTATCCAGTTTGGCACATTACCCTGGATCCCATGGGCTTTTAACTAGCCAATCTGCCATGTGGGACCTTGCTAAAATCCATGTTCACATCCACTGCACTACCTTCAACTCTTCTTGTCACTTCCTCAAAAGAATTCAATCAAATTTGTGAGGCAAGACTTTCCTTAACAAATCCATGCTGACTATCCTTGACTAGTCTATGCCTTTCCATGTGACAGTTAATCCTGTCTCTCGGACTGATTCTACTAATTTGCTCACCACTGATGTAAGACTAACTGGCCTATAATTTGGCATTTCCTTTGATCTCATTTTAAACAATGGAACTTAGTTTGCATTTCTCCAGTCCTCTGGTACCTCCCTTGTATCTACTGAAGATGATTGGAAAATCATCCTCCGAGCATCTGCTATCTCCTCCCTGACTTCCTTCAGCAGCCTCGGAAACAATCCTTCAGGCCCTGGTGACTTCTCAACTTTCAAGGATTTCAACCCTTCGAGTACTTCCTCTCTCTTTGACTAGCCCGTCCAATATCTCGCAGTGTTCCTCCTGGACTACTATATCTACATCCTCCCTTTCCTTTGTAAACACGGAGACAAAATATTCATTCAAAACCCTTCCCACAGCCTCTGCATCTACACACAAGTTTCCATCTTCATCTCTGATAGGTCCCACTTTTTCCTTAACTAACCTTTTGGCATTAATGTATTGGTAAAACATCTTTGGGTTATCTTTAACTTTACTTGCTGATCTTTTTTCATGCCCTCTTTGATTTCCTTATTTCCTCTTTTACTTCCTCCCTGTGCTTCCTATATTTGTCTAGGCTACCTGCAGTGCTTAGTTCTTTGTGCCTATCGTACACTTTTTCTGTTTGATCTTCCCCTGTATTCCTCTAGACAACCAGGGGGTTTAGATTTGACAGGACCACTCTTATTTTTGTTGGGGACATGTTTACTTTGTAAAATTAGAATCTCGCTTTTTAGTGCTTCCCATTGGTTTTCCACTGCTTTATCCCCCAGCAGTGTTGTCCAGTCCACCTCAGCCAATCCCTTCTCATTTCGGCAACATTTGCCTTACCCCAGTTCAGGACTTTAACACCTGCCTTCTCTGTCCTTTTCCATGGTAATGCTAAATCTTACTGAATTGTGATCACTGTCCCCGATATGGGCACCAACTGTCACTTCACACACTTGCCCTTCTTTGTTCCCCAAGACTAAGTCTAGAAATCCATCTCCTCTCGTTGGGTTTGTCACTAATTGTTTGAAAAAATTTTCCTGGAGACACTGCTTGAATTTTTCTCCCTTAGTGCTCCTTATATTGTTTGAATCCCAGTTGAAGTCTCCTCCTATTTTGCCCCCTTGTACTTACAAGCAGAAATTTGCCTACGTATTTGTTTTTCTATATCCCTTTACTATTTGGGGGTCTGTAGTATACACGCAGTTGTGTGACTGCCCCTTTTTTTATTTCTAACCTCAATCCATAAAGCCTCGTTTGTTGACCCATTTAGTATATCATCCCTTCTCAACTGGAATTGATTCTTTAACCATTAGTGCTATCTCCCCCCACCCCCTCCTTTTTTATCTCCTACTCAATCATGTCTGAAGACCCTATAACCAGGGATATTAAAATCCCAGTTTTGTCCTTCCTTTAGCCAGGTCTGTTATAGCAATGACATCCTGCTGCTATGTGTCTACCTGTGCCCTTAACTCATCTACCTTGTTTGTAATACTCCTTGCATTGAAGTATAAACAGTTTAACCCCGTCAATTTCCCTTGCTGGACACTTGGTAAACTTTGCTTCTCCTGTAACTCCATGTCTATCACAACATCCCTGGCTAATGTTCTACCTCCATTTTTCTGATCTGAATCTGACCTATCTGATCCTACTCCTGGGATCCCATCCCCCTGCCACACTAGTTTAAATACTCCCCAACAGAACTAGCAAAAGCCCCCGCAAGGACACTGGTCCCAGCTCTGCGTGGGTACAGTCTGTCTGATTTAGACAGGTCTCACCTTCCCCCAGAACTAGTCCCAGTGCCTCAAGGATCTGAATCCCTCCCAGTGACACTATCACTCCAGCCACGTGTTCATTTGGTCTATCGTTTTATTCCTGCTCTCACTAGTATCCAGGCAGCTCCCACAACACCTATATCCTCAGACACTCCCAGGTGCCGGGGCTCATCAGTGCTCCGGCTTGGCTGGATGGATGGCTGCTGGGTGACAAGGGCTCTCCCCTCAGAAGGTGGCTGATGACACCTCTCCACCATCCAAGAACAGAATCTGAGCAGCGGTATGACCGGAGCCACGGCTCCACAAGGGCTGTGGTGGAGAGAGCCATCGATCTTCTCAATGCGCTTCTAATGCCTGGGCTGCTGTAGAGCGCGTTCCAGTACCACCATGATCGGTCCCTGATAGTGGGAGCATGCTGCGCTCTCCACAATCTTGCACTGGAAAGAGGGGACACAGTTGAAGATGAAGACCTTGACACCCTGAATGAGGCTGCACATGATGAATCCAGCAGTGTCTCAGAGGATGAGGAAGCACAGGGAGATGATGAGGGGCAGCACGCTGACCCGCTACTACACCAAGGAGGCAGGGACACCCGGGACAATTTAATCCAAAAGAACCTTCAGCTAGCTCCACACACATGGATCAGCAGGAGCAGCATTGCCTGGAACTTCCACACGGGGCACTTAGGTGCTACATCTTCCACCTCATCAGCTGCAACCAAGGGTTTAGTACAGAAACATCAATGTCCACTCAAACACATCTGTGAAACTAACAAATGCAGCACAGAGGAGCCACCGTCAGCCATGTTAACACACGTGGATTTTATTTCCATCCATCATATGGTGCAACAAAATTAATCAAAATGTTGTTCCAATGATAAAAAAAATTCCTAATCTCGGGGCAACAGAAAATCACCAGTGACAAACCCGTGGAGCGGCTAACGTGCCTTATGCTTACGTTTACGGGCGCTACGTCTTGGTACTGCTCCATTGCTCGGAGTGGTTTGTGAGACAGCCTGCTGACTCTGCTGTCCTGTTGGCCTCTGACCTTGGCGGGCGTCCTCTGGCCCGTGGAGCCTGTGAAGGCCCCGCCCGGGAGGGAGTGGCCAGTTCCAGAACTGGCACCTCCCCAGTTGTCGCAGTCTCAGTGGATGCAATGGTCACTGACAGAGGGGCGGAGGAGCTGCTGCCCTCGTCCGGAGCGCCCTGAGAGGAGCTCGCAGAGACAACAGGCAGCTGCTGCGCTGAGGTCACATTGGACCTCCCTGCTCACCACAGATGAATGGGGACTGAGCTGGGAGAGATGGTGCCCAGAAAATCTCCCATGTTGCGAATGACTACCTGTGGCCAGTAGCTTTGAGAGCTTGCAGATCCGTATAACCTCAGCAGATGCTGATCAATCTGTTGGAAGCCCCTCTATGAGAGTTGCCAATCTCTCAATGGAGGGAGCCTGAAGCTCTGTCCTGAGGTTCCTGCCATCACTGACACTCTGCCTGGATTCCTCCACCACAGAGACCAACTGAAACACACCCTCATGCAACCCTGCCAGATGCTCCTGTGTGCAGGGCTGCTTTTCCTGCAGTTGCTGCATGGCAGACATCTCCAGAGGCACATCACAGCCAGACTCAGCATATGCCTGGTCCCCTGCAGTCCTCCGGCTGCTGGCACCATCGGAGTTCTGTCTGTGGACATCCTCATTGCGGCCGTGTTCTGGTGATACTGAAACTAACAACAAGGCCACTGGATCAGTCGGCATGCACACAGCGACACACACGGCAATCTTCCACCCCGCCCCCCCTGGAGAGTTGAGAGTTATGAGGAAACATTACAAACACTTGCCACATTTGCAGTGGAGCACCGGAGATTGACAGGTCACATTATTAACCCTCATGCTGTTATGAGGGGCATAGACCAGGTGGACAGAAGACAACATTTCCCCTTGGCAGAGGGATGACTAATGTGGTGGCATTTATTTAAGGCAAGGGGCATGAGGTTGACAGGTGAGGTAATGAGGAACTTTTGGACAGTGTAATGTTGGACACAATGGCTGATAGAAGGGTTTGTGCTTCTACCACCCTAAGATCCATTAAGTATTTGGATGTGCAGCAGCGATGCCATGGCATGTTAGACCATGGGGATGGTGTCAGAAACGGGATAAGGCAACTTTGGAAGGTGCTAGAGATGCGCATCCTCAAGGGGCTGAGGGATCTTTGTGTATGACCCACACGTCTGACTGGATCATTCTGTGAATGAGCAGCGTTGCTGCATTAACGATTGCAGCAACCATCAGTGCTTTGGATGGTGGGGAGACAGAGTGGATGGGACTGTGCGCCTCAAATACCTGCCCGCTGCACCCCAGCCTCACCGACACCTGCCGACCTGGACGCAGGGCAGGTTTCCAACTCCAGGGCCTGCTCTTCAAAATGGCTGAATAAGAGAAGCATAGGCTTGTCAAGAGCGCGTAAACACTTGTATGTGTGCGCATTTTTCTCCTGCAGAACAGAACACCATTTATTGCTCATACACACTGCCCCCCAAACACAGTGGCCCATCTGAGGCCTCCAGTGCCTCCTGTCCACACTACTGGTGATCAGTCATGCAAAGATTGTACAACTGCTCTCAACGCACCCTCACCTTGGGCACATTCTGCGTCCATCACTTTGAATAACATGGGTCTACCCTCCAATCTGTAGGAACTGTTCCAGAGTCTATAGAATCTTGGAAGATGACCACCAATGCAGCCACTATTTCTAGGGCCAGTTAAGTAATCTGGGAATGTACATGATCAGGCCCTGGGGATTTATCTGCCTTCAATTCCATCAATTTCTCCAACACCATTTCCCTACTAATACTGATTTCTTTCAGTTCCTCCCTCTCTACTGAACCCTGTGTTCCCTAACATTTCTGCTGTTATTAGTATCCTCCTTTGTCAAGACAGATCCAAAGTGTATATTTAGTTGCTCAGCCTTTTTTGTTCCCCATTATAAATTCCGCTGTTTCTGACTGTAAGGGACCTACATTTGTCTTCACCAATCTTTTTCTCTTCACATCCCTTTAGAAACCTTTTACAGTTTTTATGTTCCCCACAATCTTACACCTGTCCTCTCTCTTCTCCTTCATCAATCCCTTGGTCCTCGTTTGCTGAATTCGAAACTGCTCCCAATCCTCAGATCTGTTGTATTTTCTGGCCAATTTGTATGCCTCTTCCTTGGATCTAATACAATCTCTAATTTCCCTTGTAAGCCATGGTTTGGCCACCTTCCCTGTTTTACTTTTGTGCCAGACAGGAATAAACCACTGTTGCAGTTCACCCATGTGCTCTTTGAATGATTGTTTGCCATTGCCTATCCACCATCATCCCTTTTAAGTAACGTTTCCCAATCCAATATAGGCAACTCACTCCTCATACCATCGTAGTTTATTAAGATTCAGGACCCTAGTCACAGAATCAGCTACGTCACTCTCCATCTTGATGAAGTTTGTTTGTTGTTGCTCATCCCCAAGGAACCCGCAACTAAATTGCCAATTATTCATTTCTCATTACACTGCCCAGTCTAGGATGGCCTGTTCTCCTCCCTGTTGGTCCAAAAAAACCATCCCGTGTACACTCCAGGAATTCCTCCTCCTATAGTATTGTTACTAATTTGATTTTCCCCAATCGATATGCAGATTAGTCACCAATAATTACAAATGTTCCTTTATTGCATGTGTCTCTAATGACCTGCTCAATGCCATTCCTAACATAACCCCCACTAGAACCCCAAAGTGTAGTGGTGATGTATAATGTTTGCTCCTGTTTCTCAGCTCTACCCATACAGATTCCACATTGTCAGAGCTAATACCTTTTCCTCACTAGTGTGCTAATTTCCTCTTTAACCAGCAATGCAACTCCACAGCCTTTTCTGTCTGTCCTTCCTAAATACTGAATACCCCTGGATGTTCAGTTCCCATCCCTGGTCACCTTGCAGCCATGTCTCTGTAATCCTGACTATATCATACCTGTTTATATCGATTTGCACGGTTAATTCATCCACTTTATTGTGAATGTTCCTAAGGTTAAGACACAGCCTTAAGGCTTGTCTTTTTAACATTACTTGTCTTTGTTCCCACTATTTCTCACTGAGGCCGTGTTTGATTCTTGCCCTTGATTTCTCTCTCACTTTTCTTATTCCCCTTTCTGTCTTGTGTTCTTGTCCTTGATTCCCCTCCTCTGACTCCTTTACATAAGTTCCCATCCCCCTGCCATTTTAGTTTAAACCCTCCCCAAACACACTCAAATATTCCCCCTAGGACATCAGTCTCAGTCCTGCCCAGGTGTAACCTGTCCACTTTGTACTGGTCCCACCTCCCCCAGAGCTGGTCAAAATGTCCCAGGAATCACCCTCTCACCATCTCTTCAGCCACGTATTCATCCGATATATTCTGGAATGTCTACTCTGACTAGCACGTGGCACTGGTAGTAATCCTGAGATCACTAACTTTAAGGTCCTACTCTTCAAATTACTTCCTAACTCCCTATATTCTGCTCCCTACATTTCTATATGACCTCATCCCTTTTTTAACCCTGTCATTTGTTCCAATGTGTACCATGACCACTGGCTGTTCAACCTCCCCCTTCAATGTCCTGTAGTCCTGAGACATCCTTGCCCCTAGCACCAGGGAGGCAACATACCATCCTGGATCTCATTTGCAGCCACAAACACCTATCTATTCCCCTTACAATGGAATCCCCTATAACTATTGCATTCCCACACTTTTTACTCGTCCCCCGTGCAGAAAAACCAACTGCGGTTCAACGAATTTGACTGTTGCTGATTTCCCCTGAGAGGCCATTTCCCTCAGTATCCAAAGTGGTATATCTGTTTTGCAGGGGAATAGCCACAGGAGATTCCCGCACTGTCTGCCTAGTCATCTTGCTCTGTGTGGGTGGTCACCCACTCCCTTCCTGCCTGTGGACTTTTCACCTGCAGTGTGTCCACCTCTCTATGTGCTATCCATGATACACTGTGCCTCGTGGATGCTGCACAGTGTCCCCAGCCATCGCTCCAGCTCCGAAACCTGAGCTTCGCGGAACTGCAGCTGAGGAGACTTCCTGCACACAAGCTGGCCCCAGGCACTGGAAATGTACCCAGCTTCCCACATAAAACAGGAGGAGCACACCATGGCTTTGAGCTCTCCTGCCATAACTTACACCTTTAATAAATTAAGCCTTTTGGAAGATACTTTATATGCTGAGGTGATATGGGACTGCTGCGTGAAACAACCTCCACCCCAGGGGCCTGATAGAAGGTGGGAGGGCCCCTAAACATGAGCACGACTCAGCATAATCCCCAGCGCTCACCACCGACACCCCGTCCTCCTCCGGGTCGTCGCCTCCAGCTTCCGACCCCTCCCCCGCATTGAGTACGGGGGCTTATTCGGTGCTGCCAGCTGGCTCCACCTGTACCTCGATCCCACCCCCAGGATCAAGGCCAGAGGGGTCCTCTCTGGTCTCCTTTAACGTTTTCCGGTCAGAGGGAGACGGCTGTTCTGATGCCCGCTCTCCTCCCGGCACCGGGTCGTCCGGGGAGCTTAGGACAAGCTCTTGACCTAAACATAGGATGCCCGGTGTCAAGGTTTGGGAGGGAGCGGGAAGGCCCTCCTTCTCACCGCCACCCAATGACCCATTAACATTTTTTTTTAAATTGTGGAGGCTACAGTCCCCCGACGAACCAGAAGCGATCTCGGGGGTATTGAGGGTTGCGGGGATGGGCACCGCCTCAAGGGAGGTGACCTCAGTGACCGAGGGGCCCTGTTCAGGGGACTGCATCAGGTTGACGGGGGGAACAGTGTTTGGGGGAATCCATAACCCCTACCCCACACCAGAGGACAGGGCGAGGTTTTATTTGGTGGAGACGCCACCACCTCTTCATCGGGGGAAGGGACACACCCAACTTCTTCAGTTTGGGCGTTGCCCCCTTCCTCCTCCGAAGGGTGACGTCTCTTCCGGGTCAGGCTGGGGGGTAGGGAGATCTCCATCTCCGAGGACCCCGCCTCCTTGTCCAGCCCTCCCGGACACTCCACCCGCTGGGGTTTCGATTTATTTTTCCACGGCTCAGGGTCCCGCGTCTTTTCCCCGCCGGCAGGGACGACGCCGGGCCCAGCACTCGGCGCCTTAGTGCCCACGGGCCCGGGAGCACACGCGGACACGGCACCGGGGCCAGATGATGTTTTTTCCCCCGAGCCGGTGCTTGGGGGATTTGGGGCGTTTCGGGGGCCGCCTCCAGGTTTCGGGTCTTCCTCCGCGCCTTCTTACGGCGCGGGGGCTCTCCCCCCGCCTCACCGGCAGCCGAGACGGCAGCTGCTGCTGGGGTCGCTTCCCCTTGCGGGGAGGGAGATGGAGTGGTGGTGGGTGGAGGAGGGGCGGTGCCAGCCGCGGCTGCTTGGGTGGAGCTCGTGGCCTTGGAGGCAGGGCAGTTCTTCCTCACGTGCCCTGCCTCCTTACAGGCATGGCACCGCATGCCCTCCGCGGTCCAGAACACCTGGTAGGCGGTCCCCTCGAAATTACTTGCAAAGGCCCCCTCCAGGCACTCCTCCTGGGTCAAGCGGATGAATACCTGGCGCCGGAAGGAGTCCATGTGGCGGAGGGCCGAGTCTTTGAGGCCGAGCGGGATCGGCGCCACCCCCGACCTGACCTCCCCCAGTTTATTAAGGTGGGGGAGGAGGAGCTCACTGGATGCAAAGGGCGGGACGTTGGAAATAATGATCCTCTGGGCGGTGGCCTCAAGGGGATCCACCGCCAGAAAAGTCCCACCCACAGTGAGCCCCTTCTGCAGGGCGAGGTGCACCGCCCGCTCGGACCTCAAGAAGAATATGGCCTTTCCATACATCTTTGAGGCCGCAACAATGGCTGAGGGGCCGACGACCCCAGCCATAGCCTTCACGCAGGCCTCAATAGTCATCTCAGGGTGAGCGTAGCTCTTCATCCCGAGGGCCCTGGTGAGGAGCCGCAGAAGCAGCCACCCCCGCATAGGTCTTTTTTGGAGACCCTGCCACCGGTGACAATACCCCCTCCACATTTACCCCTGAGGGCCCGGCCACAGGAGATGGTGAACTGGACATTGGGCCAGAGCCACGCCCACCCTGAGAAGGATTGGCCATTTTCATTAAATAATATATATATATATATTCATTCCCACTTTCGTACAGGAGAGAAGAGGGAGAGGAGTAAAGGACAGGGAGCACAGGAGGGAAGGGGGTAGAAGTCCAGGTGGGTGTCCTCGATGGAAGCTGGACGTTGGCTGGGGCCCTGATGGTCTTCAGGCAGGGGGAGGCGATGTCTTCACCAGCTACTGCTGGTCGTACTGGGTGGGGGAGGGGTGGCAGAAAGGACACGCAGGCGCACATACACCTGCTCTGTTCCTTCCCCAAACCCTCTGGCAGTCTTCTTGCCTCCCCCAACAAAACAGTCCTCAATTGCCCCCACCTTAAACAGAAATAGACAATCCGGACATCCACCTAGGATGTTGTTTAAAAGTCAGTCCTGTCCTCCTGGCCTTCCTGTCCTGTAGCAGCAGAAGCTGTTGTTCTTGTCTCCCTCTCTCTCCTTTGGCCCCACAGGGGCAGAAGCAGGTGGAACAACAGCAACTCCAAGTGCAGCAGAAACACTGAGGAGCAGGAGCTGCAACACCAAACACCTTCTCTCCTCAGTGTCTAGGTCCGAACTGAATCGCCAATGAGCAGCAACAGGTGAAGATGATCATCTTTCAGGTGAAACCAATTAAACCAAATCAACAAAATGAGGTCAAATCAAGCACAGCCCCTAATTCAGGTCAGCTGTAAAACCAAGAACAAAGTTTAAAGGAACCTTACAAACTTCAAAACACCCCAGTCCCCGCAGTGCCCAGCGGGCACGGAAGGCCTCGAGAGTCCCAGCAGACACCGCGTGCTCCCTCTCCAGAGACATCCGGCCGCGAACAGAGCCGCGGAAGAGGGACAAAAATTGGGCGGGTCTTCCCTGTCGATCGCCCGCTGCCTGGACCTGTTAATGGCCAACCTGGCCAGGCCCAGGAGCAGGTTCACGAGGAGGTCCTCCTCCTTCCCGACCCCCTTCCGCACCGGGTGGGGAGCGTGGGGCTGAAGTGTAAACAAAACATCAATAAAAGGTTTTTCAAATAAGTAAAAAGGGAGTGCAGCCTAC
The DNA here is from genome assembly GCA_026770705.1 of Isurus oxyrinchus. Lineage (NCBI taxonomy): Eukaryota > Metazoa > Chordata > Chondrichthyes > Lamniformes > Lamnidae > Isurus > Isurus oxyrinchus. The sequence goes on from JANJGN010000023.1 coordinate 46,206,073, forward strand.
AACACCCTATATACGCATGGTCCACGGACTCCGCAAGACCGCAAAAAGGGCACGTGTCCTGAGAGTCCATGAACCTATGCATTCTCTTATTATAGGGCACTGCTGCATGCAACACCCTCCAACCCAGGACCCCGTTAGAAAGGGGGAGGACACCTCCATAGAGGGCCTCCCATCGGGGGCCTCCGCCGCCGGACGGCAACAAGGCACACCAGGGCGTGTCCGGGCGGTGGACAAGGGCAAGAAAATGGAAGGTGTGCAGCAGCAGTCCGTACAAAAAGCCCCTCTTTGCTGTGCCAAAAGGCACAGAGGGCATGTCCCCGAGGCGGCTCATATTGCGGGGCATCAGCACCCAAGGGAGGGGTCGAGGCTTGGGGCCAATGTGGAATTCTGTCCGAACAGGGGAATGTTCAGACGGAAGACTAACACACACCTGGGCCACCTCAAGACCCAAAATAACGTCAGGTCCAAGCATGACCGTTCTCAGGTCTTGGATTGGCTGCGACCTGGACACTCTCAGACGCGCGACACGCCAACACCTGCGGGAGCATACAGCCCAGTCCTTCGCCACCCAGCACGTCCCCGATCCTGGTCACCCCTGCGGCCACAGCCCTCCTCTCCGCCAACCACTGAAAAGGACGGAGGGGCGGATTCCTGAGCAGCGGCCCTCTGACGATAGCCGCTACTCCTGACGGGGGAGAGCTGCATCGCAAGGCGACCATGTTCCAGACTTTGATCAGGTCCTGGTAAAAGACGGGCAATGCCTGCAAGTAGCCACCGAGGCCCATCTGTTCTACAAACAGGAGCTGCATGTCATGATTCAGCCGTGCACCTGACGGAAGAAATACGTCGTCAGGGCACACCATCTAGGAGGAGGCTCGACGTAGAGGTATCGCTGCAGGGTCTGAAGGTGGAAAGTCGCCACCTGTGTGCGTAGGCACACTAGCGCCTGACCGCCCTCCCTAAGCGGGAGACTCAGAACCTCAGCAGCAACCCAGTGCAATCTTTTGTCCCAGAAGAAGTTGACTAACAATTTCTGGATTCTTGTGACAAAGTCCGGGGGAGGGGTCAAAGTGACTAGTCGATACCACAACATGGCGGCGATCAGCTGGTTTTTGACCAGAACTCGACCTCGGTAAGATAGCACTCTGAGCAGTCCTGTCCAGCGCCGCAGGCGAGCGGTGACTTTCGTCTCCAGTTCCTGCCAGTTCGCCGGCCAGGATTCCTCAGTGGGGCAGAGATGGACCCCCAGGTAGAGGAGGCTGGTCCTGCTCCAGGTGAAAGGCCTGAGCTTCTCGGGTAGGGGATCCATCTGCCACTGACCGAACAGGAGTCCAGAACATTTACCCCAGTTGATCCTGGCAGAAGAAGCGGCAGAGTAGACCTCCTGGCACTCGCGCATCCTCCGCAGGTCAGCTGGGTCACTAAACATAAGGAGCACGTCATTGGCGTAAGCCGAAAGGACCACCTCGATGCCCGGCCCGCGCAGGACCAATCCCGACAACCTCCTCCGCAAGAGGCGCAGGAAAGGCTCCACGCAAATAGAATACAACTGGCTAGACAGGGGGCAGCCCTGACGTACCCCTCTCCCAAAGCGAAAGGGACCCGTTAACCTTCACTAGACACGCCGGCGGTGTATAGAAGTCGGATCCAGGCGACAAAATGCGTCCCGAACCCGAACGCTCGCAGAGTTCCGAGTAAGTATCCGTGATCCACCCTGTCGAACGCCTTCTCCTGATTGAGAGACAGGAAGGCGCTTGACAGACCAGCCCTCTGGGAATGGTGGATGATGTCCCGGACCAGATGGATGTTATCATAAATGGTTCGGTCCGGGACGGTGTAGGACTGGTCAGGGTGGATCATGTGGTCCAGCACGGTGCCGAGCCGGGAAGACATGGCTCGGGCGAAGATTTTGTAGTCCGTGCTGAGGAGGGAGACTGGGCGCCAGTTTTTAAGAAGGCGGAGAGAAGCTAATGTGATAGTTACACAGTCTGTGCATGGGTGTTCATCACTTGTACATATTGTTCGCTATTTTCAATAAACTCCCAAGATTGTCTCCTTGCCTGTGGTTCCTTGTTCTGATGAGCAGTGCTCGTGTCACTCTGATGTGAAACCTTTCTGCACAAGATAAAGGGAGGTGTCTCAGTCCAGGACCTCTTCCCTGTGTTCTCTGCAGCCTTCAGACCAAAGTGATGGTCCGGCCTCACTCCCTGGATACAATACTAATGCCTGCACCTCGACAGTTCTTATCATTGTTGCCAGAATGAAGTGGGCAGGCCTATCAGCTGCTGATTGTGAAGTTCATTGTGAAACACAAGTCTTCACCCAGTTTGTCACTGGGAGGACATCCTTGACTTGGCCCAACTGTTCAGCCAACCTACAGTCTCATTCTCTGCTCACAGATATTCAAGCTCCTGCCTCATGGCTTTCACTTCAAGAGTTAGGGGTGAACAAACTTGCCCATCTGCTATGAGTTGGGTGAAATACCCACCTGTCAGCCCTCCTGTAGACATCTGGCATGTATGGAGGTGGGTATACTGGTGCTGGAGCCAGGATGATGGGTCTTGCCTTCTCCCTAACCCAGCCACATGGGCTCAGCTCAGTCTTGTGGCTGCAATTGCAGCTGGTGAGGGGCTTGATATCCCATTGCCTCACCATGATGTTCTCACTTTGACCTAGTCGATCCAACCAATTCCAGGGTTTTCTCCTCTGCCAGCGTTAGTGCTCAGATGTTGGAACTCCTCCAACTTGGACCTCCAGTCTAGGACCTCTCAACTCTGAAGAAGAGTCATACGTACTCGAAACGTTAACTCTGTCTTTCTCTCCACAAATGCTTTCAGACCTGCTGTTTTCCAGCATTTTTTGTTTTTGTTTCAGATTTCCAGCATCTGCAGTATTTTGCTTTTAGTTTGGACCTCTCTTTATTGTTGTGGACCAAGTTTGCTGACAGCCAGAAGGAGGGACGCTGTGAGTTCCCACACAAAAACCAGAGCTGGTGGCTTCGGGTTGGACTATGATGATGGCTTCTGAATTCCTCCTCCATATGTCGGTTCTCAAGGGACATGGTGGGGTGAGCAAAAATAGAGATCTTGTCAAGATGCATTCTGCATCACAAGTCAGCTGATGATGGCACTCCTGTTTGCTAGTTAGTCACTCCCACCCCATGTAGCACTCCATCCCGTGTTGTCAGGTGCAAGCCCCAGTGAGGAGGACTCATCCTCAGTGGAGCGGAGAAGGTCACTGAGCCACTTAGAGAATGGCACCCAGGAGCAGAGAAGGGGATGCGGTGACCCCATGGCGGCTGACCTCCATTTCGATCTCCATCCGGGCATCCTTGGTCAGGCAGGTAAGTGTCTTTTTGCCATGCCTTGGGAAGAGAAGCTGCCGCCTTTCCCTTGCACCCTGGAGGAGAAACTGCAGGGATGTATCACTAACCAATTATTTTCCCTGTCTTCCCTCCAGCATGTCTTCTGCACTGTCCTCGTTATCTCTTTGATTTGTTGGCTGTGCCACAATTCTCACATTGGATTCAACACTGGGTCAGCCTCTGGGATCCCTGAAGTGAGCACTGGTTAGCCTTCAGGTTGGAGGGTTCGGCTCTGGGGCAAGTGCCCTTTCTGGAGTCTCCCGTGCCGTTAATAGTATTCAAAGCAGGATTGAATGCAGGTCCAGCAGCCCTTTAGAAATGGGCCCAGCACCTGCCTCTGTGTCAGATGACTCCGGGATCATTTAATTGCTGACTAACAGTGTAGTACAAGAATTGTTCCTGAACACACATGAGACATTCCAATGTTATGTTTGCAGAGTCAAAGGAACAGCTGGAGATCACCCAGCACACAGAGTGAATATAATTCATGCACCTGAGTTTGATGTAAAATGATCAACTTCCACCAATGCATGCACATCTAAGAAAAGGGATGAGGAAACCATTGTGTGGACCATTTGTTTAAACCAGCTTCTGGCCAGTTTCACACTCAGGATGTGCCTTTCCAAACAATACAATCTCTGTCAAATGGCCTCCACTGAACTGTGGCCTTCTACATGTCCTGATATTGGAAGATAAGGAACAAAACTTAGTAAAATTCAACGTTTCCCCTGAAACTTCCCCCTCCCCTCTTCCACCTGACCTGGCAGGTCACCGCTTCCTCTGGATGATCCTCATCGCTTGACGATCTTTCCTCCTTTAATGCTCCCACTGCTCTGACAAGTTTATCTGCAAGTAGTTTATTTCCATTGAATGTGGGCATTGCTGGGCTAGGCTGGCATTTATTGCCCTTGAGGTGGTGGGGGGCTGCCTTGAGCTGCTGCTGACACCATCTGGGGGCACCACTCATGGTGCTGCTGACAGGGACAGCTGCTCTGCCCCTCTGGCATGAGGCCCATCTACGCCAATAGCAATGTCAGGACACTCCCACTATGCCAGGACCCCGCAGGGTCTGGTGACTGGAGGTTGGCTGCAGTCCTCACAGGCAAAGGGGGTATAACAGTCACCAGCAGCCTGTTTGGCAGCCACAGTGGAGTGAGAGGGAAGCACTATGCTGTTGTCGGCTGCCAATGGGTGGAAGACTACACTCAGCACCCAGAGAATAAAAGAAACCCCACAGTGAATCCTGCTTCAGTACACATGGGCGAATTTCTAATTGATTATTTGTAAATGTTACTGAGGTTCTGTGTACATAATGATGTCTCTGAACATTCTTAAGAAGATCACAGTGTCAGAATGCATTGAGCTGGATCAGAGGTGACAAACTGGTTTACTTGTGATGATAGAGGGAGAAGGAGCACCGGCCAAGATGATGGTGCTTGGATAGAATGAACTATTTGAATCTTCAGACAGACAACGTCTCCCTTGTCTCACACCCATCCCCTCTCTCTGGCTGGGTCTTGCTGAGGGGTGGGGGGTCAAATGCTGCCCTGGTGCAATCGAGGTGGGGGCAGGGTAAGCGAGGGACATGACCAGGCATTCGGGACACCTGTATAAACTGGCCATATCTCTGCAACTAAGACCAGGCACAGTCACCGTGATATGATTGGGGTCAGGCTCCTAGGCTGTCCACCCATGGAAGCATCGCGGAGGCACCAAAGGGCCACCAAGCACCTCTTACCCCCCACCCCCCACCCACCCACCTCCCTCACAGACTGAGTCCGCCACCACTAACAGATCGCAGAGCAGTTGGGCTGCACACATTGTACAATCTCCTTGCTAACACTGTCCATGTAGCAGTCACTGCTGGGGGCACTCACAGCCCCTGGCAATCTCAGCATCCCGGTTTGGACCAGTGTCCCCAATGTCACAGGTTAACAGGGCAGACATGCAGCTCACTCACCTCTGGCCATCTGAGGGGTGACCAGCACTCTCCAGGAAGCATTAAGGGTGGTCACACAGGGGCAGGAAAGGTGCTAAGTGCAGCCATGATAACCACATCTCTCTCTCTCCCTTTCAAGCTGCAGGAGGACCACCTCAGGATCATGGATCCTGGTGACCGAGCTGTATGCCTGATGGCCTTCAGAGACTGTAGAAGACTGAGGAGAGAGTGACTGAGGTTCCTGGCTGTGCAAAGGCAGGAGCAGCAACCTCATGAAGAGGAGGCAGCAGGGGCACCCACACATGTTGCCCAGGAGCGAGAGCGAGCTGCGGCTGGTTGGTGCCCAGCAACACCCAGGGCCTGTAGACGCTGCCTGCCATTTCTGCAGGTGATTGAGAACCATTGTCACCGACAGCTTCACTTGTCTAGGGAGCTGGTGGCTCACGTCTGCCACTTACTGCAGGACTTGGCACTAAGGGGACATGGAGGGCATCCACTGCCAGTGACTGTGAAAGTGACCGCGGTGCTCAATTTCTATACCAGTGGCTCCTTTCAGGGCTCCACAGGTGACTTCAGATTTCAGAATCCTTCACCCACAAATGCATCCATGAGGTCACAGATACCATCTTCTCCATGGCAGCAACTTTGTGCATTTCGCCCGGGACCAGGACAGCCAGGATACAAGGGCCATTGGATTCACCCTGATCTCAGGATTCCCACAGGGACAGGGTGTGACTGACTGCACTCATGTGCTGCTCAGGTCTCTGTCACTACACTCAGTGCATTTCATGAACCACAGGGGCTTCCACTCACTGAAGGTGCAGCTGGTATGTGACCATCAAACGCATCCTGCAGATGTGCGCACGGTTTCCAGGGAGTGTGCACGATGCCAACATCCTGAGTCACTCACAGATCCCTGCAGTCTTTCAGGGTCCATAGAGGCTGCAGGGTTGGCTCCTTGGGGACAAGGGCTTTCCTCAGAGGCCGAAGCTGATGACATCCATGCAGCGACCTCAGACTGCAGCAGAGCGACACTATAATGAGGCTCACGCAGCAGCTCACAACCTGGTGGAGCAGACCATCGGGATGCAGAAGGTGCAGTTCCGGTGCCTTGACTGGTCTGGTGGAGCCCTGCAATAGAGTCCGCAGAGGGTGTCACACATCATCGTCTGCTGTGCCCTTTACAACCTGGCACTACAACGGGGAGAGTAACTGGCTGAGGAGGGGATGGAGGAGCTGGAGGTCTCCTCCTGAGGACGACTCCGGGGATGAGGGTGAGGGGGTTCTTGGTGATGACAATGGGGATGAGGTTCTCGCTTTGGCTAGGCAAGGCAGGCTCACTCAGGAGGCCCTCATAGCTGCCAGATTTGTGAAGGATGATGACAATATGCAACGAGGTGACCCCATAGATCCTCATCACAATTGTGAGCCTTTGACTCCAGTCTGGCTTATGGCAGCACCGATACCCTCTGTGAGAATGCTCCTGGTATGGAGATGCAGTGGAGGCACTAATAGTCGCTCGATCTCAGGAGGATGACGACAATATGGTGAGGACACACTATAGATCTTTCCATGGCCTCTGAATGTCTGACTCCTGTCTGGCTGAGGGCAGCTCACTTGCTCCATGATCAGGGCCATCTCAGAGATGCAGCCATGAAACTCTAGATGCATCTGATGCTGTGTCTGTCTTCAGCACCTCAGCCCTTCAGGAGCTGGTGCACAGCATCACTGGTCCCAGATGCTGGTGTGTTGGGGGCCAGCCCCACCTTAAAGGTGTTGAGAGAACATAGAGAATGAGAGAACCCTGTGGTGCCTGCCCACTACATTCTGGCAGCAATGACCAGCACCGCTGAGGTGGAGGATTCAGGAATGTTTCCAGGGAGTGTGAGCTGGACCATCACTGTGGTCTGAATGCTGCACAGGGGAGAGGCCCTGGACTGAGGAGCCTGCCTTTATCTTGTGCAGAAAGTTTTCACATCTGAGTGACAGGAACACTGCTCATCAGAACAAGGAGCCACAGGCAGGGAGACATTCTTAGGAGTTTATTGACAATAGTGAACATTATGCACAAGTGATCAACACCAGTGGCCAGGCTGTGCGACTACTTTTACCTAACTTTCCTAACCCTGCCGCTAGGTCTTGGTGCTCCCTGGACACCCACAGTGGATGTGGAGGCAGCCTGCTGACTGTGACGCCCTGTCTGTGATGACCTTGGCGAGACCTGAGGGCCCGGCCAGCTTTTGGGGTCCTGCTGTGTGGCAGTGGCTCCCTCCTTGGCCTGTGAAGCTGGATCTGCAGAGGTCACGGGAAGAGGGGATTCGGATGGGCCGGTCACTCCCAGAGTCACCTGGGGGAACGGCCCCAGAGTGTGCACCTGCTGATCCTCTTCCCTATGGGTGCCCGAGGGCCCCTGGCTGACTCCATAAGGGGAAGGGGTAGCTGGAGTGGGATCGAGCTGCCTCGTTCATGTACACACTGCTGTATCAGGTCAAACATGGGCAAGAAAACCTCCTGCTGATCACCATGTACCGACCAGACACAACATCCACCTGCGGGTGATTCAGTGCTCCATGTGGAACACCGCTTAGAGGAAGCATTAAGGGTGACAAGAGCACAGAATGTACATTGGTTGAGAGGCTTTAATGACCATCAAGTGGCTCACTAGTACCAGTGCAGACTGAGCTGGCCAAGTCATAAAGATCAGGGCTAGACTGAGTCTGCGACAGGTGGTGAGGGGACCAAGAGGGAAACTCCCTTCCTAACGGCACTGTGGGTGTACCTACACCAGACTGCAGCTCACCACCACCTCTCGCAGGCAGTTAGGGATGGGCAATAAATGCTGGACTAGCCAGTGTTGCCCACATCCCATGAATGAATAAAAAAGTCATTAAACGTGATGGCATGGAGGGTGATGTCATGAAGCTGGACAGAAGGGAGATTAATATTGAAAAAACAATTGGACAAACTGATAACAGATTTATCAGGAAAAAAAGCAAGCAAATGTCTTCCTTAACCCCAGATAAAATGATTATCACGTCACAAGACCATAAATAAAAGGTCATTTAACAGCCAAATGGCACAGGCCATTGTTAGCTCTTCTGATCAAGTGCTGGCTTAGTAATTACCCCCACTATCTTCTTCCAGTTCCAGGGCATTTTTGGCTGGTGTATTTACAGGTTTTCATTCACCAGAACTTTGTCACTCTGTCTACATCAACTAGAGGGCAGCAAATTCCAGCTAAACACACAATGTTGTTGCATTAACTCTGATGCCTGTACAAATAGTGGCTTTTATTTACACCACATGGATCCCATTTTTGTATTGAAGTAACAAAAAATTGTGTTCCTTGGAAATACAAGGAAGGGGTTTATGGTTTAATGGGAAACAGGATGATTAATCACATGGAATCCTATCGGATCATTTATTGGACAGGAAGATTCCTCCAGATCTGACAACATTATAAGATTAAACAGGGGTAGGAGGGGAATGTTTAATCCATTTGGACAAGAGAAGGTTATCAGTGGCAGGAGTGAGAGCAGCCCTGGGTGAAAGCAGGGTGAAAGTTAATGAAGAGCAGGGGAGAGAGACAGAGACCCCAAAGAGCGATTCAACCCAGCACTAAAAACAACAAAGAATGACATCACAGGGGAGAAGGCTGCTAATTACAGACGAGGTATAGTGGTGTCTTCTGCGGCCCCTTCCACCTTGGACTACCGCATGGTCCTGTGCCCCTCCTCCCAAAAAGGTGGCTCCCCTGGAGGTTGACTGTGCACTCTTGGCCCCCTCCCCCTTCTAGCCCTTCCTTCCTCCTCAGAGGTGGTGCCTCCAGTGGAAAGATCACCTCCCATTCCCAGGGAGGCTTCCTGAAACCTACAGGCCCCAAAACAAATCCTCACTGCAAAGTGCTGACCTGAAGGTTATGAGTCCAGTCCAAGCAGCTGGGATGTGTTTTGAAGTTTTCCAGCTCTCACAGGCAAGTTTCAGTAACTTTTGTACAATAACTTAAACCTGTAGAATCGCGCCCCCACTGAACCCTCTTCTCCCGCCCGTGGATGAAGTTCATACAAATTCCTGCTTCCCGCTTGCCTGTGGCCCCCGTGTGATGAGCTGAAGATCGCATGGGCCCCACAAAATCCCCGTCAATTGGAGCCACGTCTGTGTACAGGGCCCATCACACAGACAGACACACAGACACAGACAAACACACACACACGCTGAGGGGAAAATTCTGCCCATGGAATCCAGGGCAATTTGGAACCAAAATTGTCTTCGCGGCAGGAGGGTGATGGTTGAAGGTCATTTTTGGGACTGGAAGCCTGTGATGAGTGGTTCTCCACAGGGATCGGTGCTGGGAGCCTTGCTGTTTGTGGGGTACATTAATGATTTAGACGTGAATATAGGTGGTGATATGATCAGTCAGTTTGTAAATGACAGGAAAGTTGCTGGGGCAGAACTTTGTTTGTCGGGTGGGCACGACCCAATGGGCGGTGGGCGTGTAACTGATCTCCGCCAGTGACACGGGCCGCGCTGCCATTTTGCACGGGCGGGGCCAATTAAGGCCGACCCAGCACATTGCAGACTCCCGTGTACAGCGGGAATTTCAAATGTGCGGTGGGTGTGTTCGGACCTCTGGTTCCATTGGGGAATCAGCAGTCTGTATAAAGAGCGGCCAGGGAGCCTCCTTTAGGCTGTTCACCATGGCCAGCGACCGGTGCAGGGGGTCTGCCCAACGGGCTCCAGAGGGGAGCAGGGGAGGAGGGGGGCAGGCTGCAGGGTAGGCCAGTGGGGGGCCACTATGCCCCTCTGTTTTCTGATGGTGATGAGATGGTGGAAGGGGAGCCTCAAGGTGTTGTGGCCAAGAGTCATCTGCTGGCATCGGCACCGCGCCTAGTTGTGCCTCCTTGCCTTGGGCGCTAAACCCGTGTGTTATTCAAAGTGATTCACGTCGAATGTGTCTAAGGTGGTCGTGGGGGGAGGGGGTTGGGAGCAGCCATACTGATCACCAGTAGTGTGGACAGGAGCCGCTGGAGGCCTCAGATGGGCCACTGTGGTTGGTGTGCAGGGTGCACGTGCAGAGTACATGAGTGACCTGCCCCAATAAATGCTGTTCTGTTCTGCAGGCAAAAACTGAGCACAACAACCAGGAGTGTTTGCGCACTGTTAGTGGCCAGGCCATGCTGCGCCCACTGACCCACTTCGAAGAACAGGCCATGGAGCTGGGGAGGAGGCAGGCGGTCAGCAGGTGTCAGTGAGGCTGGGGTCCAGCGGCCAGGTATTTGCCGTCCACAATCCCATCCACATTGCAGCAACCATCAGTGCTTTGGATGGTGGGAAGACTATTGTTAATGCAGCAACACTGCTCATTCACAGACTGATACAGTCAGGCGTGTGGGTGATAAACAAAGTCCCCTCGGCCCCTTGAGGATGCGCATCTCTAGCGCCTTCCAAAATCGCCTTATCCCATTTGTGACCACTATCCCCATGGTCTAACATGCCATGGCATCGCTGCTGCACATCCAAATACTTATTGCATTTTAGGAGGGTTTGTACCTCCACCACCCCTTCAGCCAATGTGTCCCACATTACTCTGTCCAAAAGGTCCTCAGCACCTGTCAACCTCATGGCACTCAACTTACATAAATACCACCACGTCTGTATAGAGAATTCCAAAAGTTGACCACCCTCTGAGTGGAGAAATGTTTCCTCATCTCAGTCCCAAATGGCGTTCCCTGTATCCTGAAACTGTGGCCCCTGGTTCTAGACTCCCCAACCAGGGAAACATCCTCCCTGCATCCAGTCTGTCTAGCCCTGTTAGAATTTTATATGTTTAAATCAGATCCCCTCTTATTCTTCTAGCCAGCAGGTGAGTCCGCTCCCTTCGTCAACAGGAAGTGATTCCATCCATGAACGTGCAGATAGTGTGTGATCACAAGATGCAGATTCTGCAAGACTGTGCAAGGTACCCAGGCAGCTCCCATGACACTTACATCCTGAGACACTCCCAGGTGCTGAGGCGTTTCAGTGCTCCAGACTGACTGGATGGATGACTGCTGGGTGACAGGGGCTCTCTGCTCAAAAGGTGGCTCATGACACCTCTCTACCACCCAAGAGCAGGAGGTCACGTAGAGGTACAACATGAGCCATGCCCCCACAAGGGCAGTGGTAGAGAACCATAGGTGGTCTTGAGATGTGCTCCCAAAGACTTGGCTATTCAGGGGGCACACTGCAATACCCCCCAGAGCACATTTTACTGTGCAGAGTGCAGCATGCAACCACTATCTGGCACTGGCAAGGAGGGACCCAGTGGAGGAAGAGGATGGTGATGCAGCCGCACAGGCCACAGACGATGAATCCAGTAATGAGGACGAGCACGGTAAGGAGAACGCTGAAGGCGTTGACGCTGACCTGGGTGACCTCCAGGGAGGCAGAGACACCCGGGATGCTTTGATCCAATGCTCCTTCAGCTAACCTACCAAATAAGAACCACCACCACATGTGAGAGCGGCAGACTCCACACTCGATACCTGACAGGACTATTTCCTTGGTATACACTCCGTGTCCCTGTGCAGTAAAGTTTCAGGAGACACACGTCCATCATTACATAATGGCTTACCCTGCACCTACAGAAAACATGAAGCATACAGCAGCCAATAATACAAAATAAAGTCTCATTTAATTGTGCACATGAAACATGGCTGAAATGAACATAATGGTGTGATAAACAACACCGGTTTAAAAAAGTTAAAGCAAACGGGGGAACAAAGTATCACCCGTGATAAGGCCGTCTTGTGCTTAATGTGCTTTACATTTACAGGTGCTACGTCTAGGTGCTTCCTCCTCGCTGGCACCAGCATTGGAGACAGCCTGCTCACTCTGCTGTCTTGTTGGCCTTGATGACCTTGGTGGTCGCCATCTGGCCCGTGGAGCCTGTGAAGGCCGCGCTTGGGAGGGAGCGGCCAATGCAACAGCTGGCATCTCCCCAGTCGCTGCAGCCTCATTGGATGCTCGGATGATACCAGTGACCGTGGCATCCTGAGAGGAGCCCGCAGAGACGATGGGCAGCTCGTGCGCCATCATGAGATCACTTTGGACCTCCTTGCTCCCCAATAATGGACAGGCTTCTAGTTGGGATACTGGGTGCCCAATCCATCTCCCACATGCACACTGACCACCTGAGGTCATGGCCGATGTGTGGGCTTGCAGGTCCAAGTGCAGCCTAGGGACACCTGATTGTGTCCTGGGAGGAGCCACTCTCTGCATGGAGGATGCATTACACTCAGTCATGAGGGTCAACACAGTGGTCATGATCCACAGGGACGCCTCCCAAACAGACTCCATGGCACGCATTCACTCATGTATCTGGACATCATGGACATCCAGCATCTGCTGCCTCAGGGACGACTCCAGAACCTGTCATCAGCCATCAACTGAGCATTGTCCTGATCTCCAGCAGTCCTTCAGCTGCTGACAGCTTGGGCACTCAATGCCTTCACCTGCACCTCAAGCGAGTGTGAAATGCCCTCACAATTGTGCGCCGACATACAATAACCAACATTCTCACCTCAGTGCACTGAACACTTACCTCCTTCTGACACCCCAACCTCACAGCGGCCAGTTGACCGAGGTGCATGCTGCCCCTCGAGCTCCAGTGCCTCCTGCTCATAGCGGGTCAGGATTAGGAGGTATGGGGGTCCACTGCAAAGTCTGTGACTTCAATAGTGTTATGGGATGTTTTCTCCTGAAAGGATAGAGGAGCATTGATAAATCCACACTCTCCCTGCAGCACCATTGCAGCCTGACCAACCCCATCTTTAGTTTCATCCTTTTATTATTTTTTACAACCTCTACAATCTGTTGATTTACTGTCATGGACTATTCTTCATTTCCTGTAATAATACCTTCCTCTTTTGCCTTGTCTCTACTCTGATTTACCACATCTTCCCAAATTTGCACCCTTGCTCCCACTGCTTAGTTTAAACCCTCTCTACTTCCCTAGTTATGTGACTTGCAAGAACACTGGTCCCAGCAGGGTTCAGGTGTGGGCCATCCCAACGGCACAGATCCCACTTTCCCCAGTATTGCTGTCAGTGCCCCACAAACTGGAACCCACTTCACCCACACCAGTCTTTGAGCCATGCATTCTTCTCAATTTGCTTTATGCTGTGCCAATGTGCACGTGGCTCAGGTAATAATCCAGAGATTGAATTTGACATTCTGCTTCTTAGACATGACAAAGTATATGTCGTTGGTATCAACATGGACCACAACGACTGGGTCACCCCCCTCCCACTGCAAGTTCCTCTCCAGCCCCAAACAGATATCCCGAACCTGGCATTGGGCAGGCAACACAGTCAGCTGGACTCACGCTCTTTGCTGCAGAGAACAGTGTCAATTCTTCTGACTATAGAATCTCCTACTAACACTACATTTCTTGTAACACCCCCCTGCTTGAATGGTTTCTTGTACCATGGCCAGTTAGTTCACCCACCCTACAGCCCCCACTCTCATCCAAACCAGCTGAAAAAACCTCAAACCTGTTGGACAATTGCAAGGACTGATGCCCCTGCACTCCTGCCCTCTGGGTCCCCTTACCTGCCTCACTTGCAGTCACACCCTCCTGTCGTGACCAAATCAGAAAGACAGTCCTAAACAGTGTGACCACCTCCTGGAATAAAGTGTCCAGTTAACTTCCCCCTCCCTGATATGCTGTAGTGTCTGCAGCTTGGCCTCCAGATCAATAATTCAGAGCTGAAGTTCCTGCAGCTGCAAACACTTACCGCAGATGTGTTTGACCTGGATCACACTTATCCAGATGCTCCCACATTCGGCAATCACTGCACTTACCTGCCCTGCCATCTCCAATGTGTGTTAATTAATTAATTGCTACACTTCCCAATAGGTTTTGACACTGTCAGTAAACTTTACAATACTGACAAAACAATACAGTATTTACAATATTGATAAAGCTAATAGCAGTTACTCTTTTACCTGCTCCTTCTGCTGCACCAAGTGGAAATCTAATACTGGAGGCTGCAAAAGAGCAGAAGGAATAAAAGCACCCCCTCCCTGCCCTTCACCGAACTCCCCACTCAGCACACTTTACTTCTTGCAGTAAACCTTACCTAAAGCACCTCTTCCCCCATGCACCAAATTCCCAAACATATTCACTTGGACTCTGTCTCACTCAAGGTGAAGTGTCCCCTCTGACTGTGCACTTCTTGGTGACTTATAGCCTAGGTGATTAATTTCTTTAATGTCCCAGCCATCACTTCTGAATAGATCATTCTTTCCCATGATAAACTAGGAAGAACAAATTAATGCATTCCATATAGACATTGTCCCAGCTGACTTTCAGACTCTAAAGCTGCCTTGCAAGCATAGAAATGCAAAATCGCGAGAGCCAGTTACAAATTTCAGTTCATCTTTGATGTCCTATAGAATTTCACAGCTGATGTCAAAAATTACATTACCTTGGCATGTCCTAATCCATGTTGGAAACTTCCGGAAATTGATCTCGTATAATACCAGACATCAGATGACCTGTGACTGCCATATTAAGTCAGTGTCTTTGCTTTTAGAAAGTCCTTTTAAAGAGGTCCAATATCTATATCTTTGACCAGACAATGAAATTAAAGATTAATATTCCACATGCACACATCATGTCATGACACACTCTCAAAAGCAGATACCACATTGGTCAGCTAAAAATAAGATTTAGATGCCTCAACCAATGATCGAATGGGTCATGCCATGGCTCACATTGCATCGGACTCTGGTTCAGTCCTGGGATCTCGAATGCTTCTTCAGAGGGCACCCTTTGGATGGATGGCTAATGAGTGACAATGCATCAGGTCCACTAAACATGCCTGGGATATGGGAGTACCTGAGGATGTACAAATCATGGCTGCTCCCCAGGTATCTTTGTACACACCTGCATTATACCCTGTTGGTGGTCGCAGACTATGTGGGCAGAGTGGTAAACCTTTCTGCTAATAAGCACCCCTGGCTGCCCTCCTGCTGCCTCGCTGGTGACATGGGTACAATCAATTACTCCTTGCATGTTTGGGGAAAGCCTCTGGTTCTTGCCTTCACCAATGGTCAGATGGAAAGGAATTGCCGTGCATGGTGCAACATAGCTTCTGTAAATACTTCACTTTAATAGTGGTGTACTGCAGGCTGGGTTACACCACTTGGCTCTCTGCAGGCAGCCTGAAGTAATACTGATGTGATAACATTAGTGCCACAGTAACTTTCAATGCAACAGGTATTGGTTGGCTCCCCAATTGGGTGTGATCTCCGGAGTCAGCACGTCTGAGATCACAGATGTCAGAGTGGCTTGCCAAAGACAAAATCTCCACAGGTACTATCCCTCATCATTTGCAGGTATATAATGCACACCCTGTTCACATGATTGGCAGGGTTAGGACTCCACCCATGCCTCTGCGTCTGCCCTCAGCAGCACCTTGCTCCTCAGCAAGTTGGCCTCTTTCATACACTTCCCAGGCTCCTACCCCTGTTCAACTGGCTTCTTCCTTCTGCTTCCTCCTCACTGGAGGAAGTATCTCCAATAGGATAAACAATACCCATATTGGACTCTGAGACAATGCTGCAGTGATGTTAGATTACAGTATCTACCAGATTGAGGACAATAACCATCAATAGCCCTGATACTGTCTAGGAATTCATGCACTTCACAGATTTGCCAGTGAAAAGCGTGGTCAGCAGCATCTCCTGTTAAAACCAGGCATAGACCCACCTCCACCTTTTATATTTTCCCTTTGTTAAAGCTTATTAGCAGCCCAATCAATTGCAATAAAACATTGCCTACATGTGAAACACAATGGTTAACTGCTCATTTCAAAATGTGCGGTCAGGCTTCAGATTTGAGCGCAGGCAACCAGAATGTTACTGCCGGCCGGTGTGACGATATTGGATCCATGGGCCAACACCATCTTGCTGGATATTCTGCTTCCACTGGATTCAAAACTCAGCCCAGTTTCCAGGATCCAGACTATCAGTGAGCAACAATATTGAAGATTTATTAGCTACAGCAAGATCAACTAATCCATCTTATTCTACATCAATATTACTGGCTCTGTTAGTGACCATAAGTCATTGACATAGAATTTGTTTATTACAAGGTAACCATGCTGAGACAAACACTGTGATGTCCACAACCTTCTGTTTAATCTATTGGTTGATGATGTTGCCATTGGTCACACACCCTTCACAAAGTAAACCTGTTCAATTCTTCTGGCTGATTACATTCACTCCTAGACAGATCAGCCAGTTAGGTGCAGTTCCATTTCTTCCAGTGAACTGGTTGTGAATCCTCCTGTCTGAAATATACCCTATTTGTGAACCTTTTGTAATGCTCAGTGTTGGGGTGAGACTTGCTCTGTGATGTCACAACAAGACACAACCAGTGAAGGGCCCCATGTGATGAAAGTGATGGATTATTTATTATTTTGGGCTTCATTTACCCATCGGGGGTATTAGATGGAGTGGAATCAAATTCTTGCAGGGTAATATGCATTGGAGCTGAGGATCTTCAACAAGTCAATAGAAAGACTTCTTTTGACTTATCCCATTTTCCTTGAGTTCCCAACAACGCTGGCTGATTAACCATCTCCTGTCAGTTACTCACTCATCTCCTAATCCCACTGCATTTGTGTGTCTCCACACCTTTCCATCTGGTCTGAGGCCTTGCTTGTCTCCCTTTTGGCAGGTCCATCTCCATTATTCATCTCACCACATTTCCCCCCTTATTGACTTACTACAATAGAATTCAATGGATTTCCACATGAACAGTGGTCACAGGGCAGTGATGGGATCCATTGCCTCCTATATTTGATATTAAGTATCATAGAACCATAGAATGATTACAGCATAGGAGGAGGCCATTTGGCCTGTCATCTGTGCTGGCTTTTAACAAGAGCAATGCACCCAATGCCACTTGCCTGACTTTACCCCTTGTATATTTACAGCAATTAGAGAATGCCATTCAGCCCCTCAAGGGTGTTTCACCACTTATTTGAAGTACAGATTAGCCATTACTAAATATGTTACCCTGACCTTGATATTTTATCTTTTATCCCTTGATAAACTTGGGAACATAGGAGCAGAAGTAATCCAGTCAGCTTCTTGAGCCTTGTTGCCTGTCAATTATATCATGGCCGATCTGTATCTTAACTCAATCTATCTGCCTTGTTTTCCTATTCCACGATAACCTGTGCGTCTCCCTAATATTAAGTTTTCAATTAACTTTACACAAAAAGCTGTTTTTGGTTGAGTGTTCTTGATATCCTCCACCTTTATGCTTCGTGACATCACCCCCCTCAACAGTCTATATCTAATTCTAAGAATATGCTCATTGTTAAGGACCCCATCAGCAGAGGAATTTTTTTCCCTATCTGGGAGGACATACATCGGTGTGGTATCGGTGAGCATAGACAGGTGGGGTTTCAGGGTGGGCGTGCACTAGTATGGGATCATTGAATGTAAAAGGGTATGGTATAAGTATGAGCGGGTGAGTTATTAGGGTAATCGCACACGTGTTAACAGGGTGGACGTTCACAGGTGTGGTATCAGGGTGAGAAAAGACGGCTCTGGATCAGTGTCAGCTTAGACAGGTGCGGCATCAGGGTGTGGTGTCGGGGTGAGCTGACAGGAGTGAAGTTTCGGGATGAGTGTACATGGGTGTGGAATCAGGGTGAGCGTAAACGGGTGCGGTGTCAGGGTGAGCATACATGGGTGTGGTATTAGCGTGAATGTAGAAAGGTGAGGTACCAGTGAGTTTACAAAGGTGTGCTGTCAGGATGAGACTTCCCAGGTGTGGTGTCAGGGTGAGCATACATGACTTCAGGGTCAGTGAGCGTAAAAGGGCATGGTATCAGGATGATCGTGCCTGGGTGAGTTATCAAAGGTGATCATACACGTGTGTTAACCGGAAGGACATACATGGGTATGTTGCCTGTCCAGTGCCAGGGTGAGGGACATCTCTGACCGGCTTGAAAGGATATTGGAGAGGGAGGGGGAGGATCCAGTTGTTGTGGCTCACGTCGGGACAACTTGGGAGTCCTAAAAATTGTGTGGTCTGGAGTCAAAGTCTCATGGTATCAGGTCAAACACAGGCAAGAAAACCTCCTGCTGATCACCATGTACCGGCCAGACACAACCTGTGGGTGATTCAGTACTCCATGTGGAACACCACTTAGAGGAAGCATTAATGGTGGCAAGAGCACAGAATGTACATTAAAGCCTCTGAACCAATGTCCATCAACTGGCTCACTAGTACCAGTGCAGACTGAGCTGGCCAAGTCATAAAGATCAGGGCTAGACTGAGTCTGCGACAGGTGGTGAGGGGCCCAAGAGGGAAACTCCCTTCCTAACAGCACTGTGGGTGTACCTACACCAGACTGCAGCGGTTCAAGGCTGCAGCTCACCACCACCTCTCGCGGGCAGATAGGGATGGGCAATAAATGCTGGACTAGCCAGTGTTGCCCACATCCCATGAATGAATTAAAAAACATCATTAAAAGTGATGGCATGGCGGGTGATGTCATGAAAGTGGACAGAGATTAAGGGAGATTAATATTGAAAAAACAATTGGACAAACTGATAACAGATGTATCAGGAAAAAAAGCAAGCAAATGTCTTCCTTAACCCCATATAAAATGATTATCACGTCACAAGACCATGAATAGAGGGTCATTTAACAGCCAAATGGCACAGGCCATTGTTAGCTCTTCTGATCAAGTGCTGGCTTAGTAATTACCCCCACTATCTTCTTCCAGTTCCAGGGCATTTTTGGCTGGTGTATTTACAGGTTTTCATTCACCAGAACTTTGTCACTCTGTCTACATCAACTAGAGGGCAGCAAATTCCAGCTAAACACACAATGTTGTTGCATTAACTCTGATGCCTGTACAAATAGTGGCTTTTATTTACACCACATGGATCTCATTTTTGTATTGAAGTAACAAAAAATTGTGTTCCTTGGAAATACAAGGAAGGGGTTTATGGTTTGATGGGAAACAGGATGATTAATCACATGGAATCCTATTGGATCATTTATTGGACAGGAAGATTCCTCCAGATCTGACAAAATTACAAGATTAAACAGGGGTAGATGGGGAACGTTTAATCCATTTGGACGAGAGAAGGTTATCAGTGGCAGGAGTGAGAGCAGCCCTGGGTGAAAGCAGCGCAGAGTGTTAATGAAGAGCAGGGGAGAGGGAGAGAGACAGACAGACAGAGACCCCAAAGAGCGATTCAACCCAGCACTAAAAGCAACAAAGAATGACATCACAGGAGAGCAGGCTGCTAATTACAGACAAGGTATTATAGAAAACAGGGAGGGGGATTGAGATATACTTGAAAAATTAGAAAGGGAGGGGGTATTAGCAGGCTTAAAAGTGGATAAATCCCCAGGCCCAGATAAGATGTAGCCCAGGCTTTGTGAGGCAAGCAAGGAGATTGCAGAGGCTCCGACACTAATTTTCAAATCCTCTCCGGCCACAGAAGAGGTGCCAGAGGACTGGGGGACAGAGAATGTGGTATCATTATTCAAGAAGGGTATTAGGGATAAACCAGGTAATTACAGATCAGTGAGTCTAACATCAGTAGTAGGGAAACTATTGGAAACAATTCTGAGGAGCAGGATTAATCTCCGCTTGGAGAGGCAGGATGAATCAGGGATAGTCAGTATGGCTGTGTCAGGGGGAAATCATGTCTAACAAAGCTGATTACATTTTGGAGGAGGTGACTAGGTGTGTAGATGAGGGTGGTGCAGTTTATGTAGTCTACATGGACGTCCAAGGTTTTTGACAAGGTCCCACGTGGGAGAATGGTCAAAGTGGTAAAAGCCCATGTGGGGGAACTTTCCCCATGTTGGTCGGGCCGTGTGGGAGCAGGCGTGGACCCGATCACTGGTGGCAATCGAGTCTGCGCCACCATTTTTTATGCGGGCAGGCGAATTAAGGGGGAAAAGGACACACCTGGGATATTTGAGAGAGCGTTCGACAGCAGCAGGGTAAGGATGCACTGGACCCCTGCAATGGCCAACTGGGCTTAGGGTGGGCCGGTCACGAGGAGATTCACGGTACAAGTATCACTTATCAATGCTCTTTTCTCATTTCCAGGAGAAGAATTATCACAACACTGCCCAGCGGGTGAGGGCTGGCGGTGGGACAGTAGTGCTGCTTAGCCACTTCAAGCAGGAGGCCCTCAGCCTTGGAGGGGCACCATGTGTCCAAGTCCACCAGAGCCGGAGAGGTTGGTGTTCCACAGGCAGGTACGTGTGTCCAGCACTCACATCACCAGTCGTATCCCAACATCCATGGCAGTGCTGATTGTTGAGTGAGTGACGTTACCAACATGTCTTGCCCACTGTGTGTGGAATGAAGAGCACATGATGATCTGGGAGACAGGTATGTACATTGACATTGTCCACATGCTAACTGATCAAATTTCCTTACTCTTCCTTTCAGCATCATTGGGGCAAGGCTGGGACCCAGAGCAGCAGGGACCACCTCCAATATTTGAGGGCTATGAAATTCCAGCATCACCATCTTTGCTAGGCAGGCACCAGTGCAGATACTGGCACCTCGATGGACATCAGATCTTCGTCTAGTGTCCTGGGGCACAGCGGTGAGGGCACTTCACTGTCGCTGGAGGAGACAGAGTGCCCATGGCACCAGCAGTCGGAGGACTGCAGGAACCTGGGCATATGCTCAGCCCATGGCTGATAATGAGGATCTGGAGTTGTCCACGATGCAGTCAACTCATGAGATGTGGCCGGGTGTGCGGGACCCTCTGGTGGAGATACATGAGGCTGGGCTTGGCTTGGTGTCAGTGGTGGAGCCTGTGCAGAGAGTAGCCGTGACCTGCTTGACACAAGTGTGGACAGCTGATTGGGAAACACCACAAAGATCACCCACCAAGCCCTGGAAAGAGCTGGAGGCATAGAGATTGACGGCAGCTGTGACCTTTAGAGCCACTGGCATGGGGTGTGCCCACCCACACAGCTCAGATCTCAGGCCCAATCATCTGACAGATAGTGTTGACTGTGTCCCTTGACAGACGGAGTGACAGAGGTAGCTGTTTCACCGCCTGTATACCCTGGCAGCAGGATAGTGGTGTCTTTGTGGCCCCTTTCACCTTGGACTACCACATGGCCCTGTGCACCTCCTCCCAAAAAGGTGGCTCCCCTGGAGGCTGAATGTGCACTCTTGGCCCCCTCCCCCTTCTAGCCCTTCCTTCCTCCTCAGAGGTGGTGCCTCCAGTGGAAAGATCACCTCCCATTCCCAGGGAGGCTTCTTGAAACCTACAGGCCCCAAAACAAATCCTCACTGCAAAGTGCTGACCTGAAGGTTATGAGTCCAGTCCAAGCAGCTGGGATGTGTTTTGAAGTTTTCCAACTCTCACAGGCAAGTTTCAGTAACTTTTGTACAATAACTTAAACCTGTAGAATCGCGCCCCCACTGAGCCCTCTTCTCCCGCCCGTGGATGAAGTTCATACAAATTCCTGCTTCCCGCTTGCCTGTGGCCCCCGTGTGATGAGCTGAAGATCGCACGGGCCCCACCAAATCCCCGTCAATTGGAGCCACGTCTGTGTACAGGGCCCATCACACAGACAGACACAAACACACAGACACGCTGAGGGGAAATTTCTGCCCATGGAATCCAGGGCAATTTGGAACCAAAATTGTCTTCGTGGCAGGAGGGTGATGGTTGAAGGTCATTTTTGGGACTGGAAGCCTGGGATGAGTGGTGAGCCACAGGGATCGGTGCGGGGAGCCTTGCTGTTTGTGGGGTACATTAATGATTTAGACGTGAATATAGGAGGTGATATGATCAGTCAGTTTATAAATGACAGGAAAGTTGCTGGGGCAGAACTTTGTTTGTCGGGTGGGCATGACCCAATGGGCGGTGGGCGTGTAACTGATCTCTGCCGGTGACACGGGCCGCGCCGCCATTTTGCATGGGCGGGGCCAATTAAGGCCGACCCAGCACATTGCAGACTCCCGTGTACAGCGGGAATTTCAAATGTGCGGTGGGTGTGTTCAGACCGCCGGTTCCATTGGGGAATCAGCAGTCTGTATAAAGAGCGGCCAGGGAGCCTCCTTTAGGCTGTTCACCATGGCCAGCGACCGGTGCAGGGGGTCTGCCCAGCGGGCTCCAGAGGGGAGCAGGGCAGGAGGGGAGGCAGGCTGCAGGGTAGGACAGCGGGGGGCCACTATGCCCCTCTGTTTTCTGATGGTGATGAGATGGTGGAAGGGGAGCCTCAAGGTGTTTTGGCCAAGAGTCATCTGCTGGCATCGGCGCCGCACCTAGTTGTGCCTCCTTGCCGTGGGCACTAAGACCCGTGTGTTATTCAAAGTGATGCACGTCGAATGTGTCTAAGGTGGTCGTGGGGGGAGGGGGTTGGGAGCAGCCGTACTATCTTCTGGGGACTGATCACCAGTAGTGTGGACAGGAGCCGCTGGAGGCCTCAGATGGGCCACTGTAGTTGGGGTGCAGGGTGCGCGTGCAGAGTACATGAGTGACCTGCCCCAATAAATGCTGTTCTCTGTTCTGCAGACAAAAACTGAGCACAACAACCAGGAGTGTTTGCGCACTGTTAGTGGCCAGGCCATGCTGCACACACTGACCCACTTCGAAGAACAAGCCACGGAGCTGGGGAGGAGGCAGGCGGCCAGGTCAGCAGGTGTCAGTGAGGCTGGGGTGCAGCGGCCTGGTATTTGCCGTCCACAATCCCATCCACATTGCAGCAACCATCAGTGCTTTGGATGGTGGGAAGACTATTGTTAATGCAGCAACACTGCTCATTCACAGACTGATACAGTCAGACGTGTGGGTGATAAACAAAGTCCCCTCGGCCCCTTGAGGATGCGTGTCTCTAGCGCCTTCCAAAATCGCCTTATCCCATTTGTGACCACTATCCCCATGGTCTAACATACCATGGCATCGCTGCTGCACATCCAAATACTTATTGCATTTTAGGAGGGTTTGTACCTCCACCACCCCTTCAGCCAATGTGTCCCACATTACTCTGTCCAAAAGGTCCTCAGCACCTGTCAACCTCATGGCACTCAACTTACATAAATACCACCACGTCAGTCATCCCTGCGCCAAGGGGAAATGTTACTTCTGTCCTCCTGGTTTATGTCCTTCAAATGGTATGAAGGTCAATAATGAGACCTGTCAATCTCCTGTGTTTGTAATGTTTCCTCATAACTCCAATTCTCCAGGACAGCATGTATCCTGGTCAGGAACCTCTGCACTCTCCCCACTCCAATCCCATCTCTCCCATGAAGTGCAGGTCACAACTGAATGCAGAAGTGTAGCTGTGGCCTCGACAGTGTTTTCTGCACTTGTAACATGACCTCCCTTTTCCTACATTCTATTCCTTGGCTAATAAAGGCAAGTCTAGCTTTTACCTTGTTAAATACCTTATGTTCCTATTCTGCTGCCTTAACGTGTCTGCCCAGCAAGCTCCCTTTAATCGTCGTGACTTCCCACTGTCCTACCATTTCTCCTATATTCCTGTACCTTGTTTGTCTTGCCCAAGTGCTTAACCTCACTTGTCCACATAACATTCCATGTGGCATTCCTTAGGCCATCTGACCAGCCTGTCTGTATGTGCCTTTAATGTTTGGGCCTCCTCTTTACTATTTACCACCCCACCAATGTTCATCTCCTTAGGTTCTTGAAGTTTGAGTGCTTTATGAGCCTGAGGTAGGAAGGGATGGATTGTGTTAGTGACTGAACGCTAACTGATCCACTGTCCTTGGTGTTAATTTCAGCATCACCACCACATGGCCACCAGGAACCAGTCCAGAGTTCCCCCACCACACCTGAGGGGTGTTAATTGGCATGAGCATCACATCATTTCAGCCAACCAGGCACCAGCGCAGTGAGGGTTATAATGTCAGCTAGTGTCTCTGGGCACAATGGAGAGGGCACTTCACAATTAGTGTAGGAGATGGCACAGAGTGCCAATGGCGCCAGCAGTCAGCATGTGTCTGGTCCCCTGCAGACCACTGAGTCCGGCAGTGATGTTCCTCCGGAGATGTCCGCCAAGCAGTAGCTGCGGGACAAGCAACTGGGTGTGTGGGAGCATCTGGCAGGGTTGCATGAGGGTGTGTTTCAGTTGGTCTCTGTGGTGGAGGAATCCAGGCAGAGTGTCAGTGATGGCAGGAACCTCAGGACAGAGCTTCAGGCTTCCTCCATTGAGAGATTGGCAACTCTCATGGGGAGGGGCTTCCAACAGATTGATCAGCATCTGATTGGGTTACACTCTGACCTGCAAGCCCTCACAGCACTAATGGCCACAGGTGGTCATTCACAATGTGGGACATTTTCTGGGCTCAGTGCCCATCCTTCTGCGGTGAGCAGGGAGGTCCAATTTGACCTCATGTTGGCGTAGCAGCTGCCTGTCATCGCTGTGAGATCCTCCCAGGGCACTCTGGATGAGGGCAGCAGCTCCTCCGCTCCTCTGCCAGTGACCATTGCATCCATTGAGGCCAGTTCTGGAACTGGCCACTCCCTCCCAGGCGGGGACATCACAGGCTCCACGGGCCAGAGGACACCCGCCAAGGTCATCGAGGCCAACAGGACAGCAGAGTCAGCAGGCTGTCTCACAAACCACACTGAGCAATGGGGTGGCATCTATACGTAGCACCCGCAAAGGTAAGCATAAGGCACATTAGGCACTCAACGGGTACGTCACTGGTGATTTTGTGTTGGCCCTAGATTAGAGAATTTTTGATTCTCAACATCAGAGCGACGATCATACATGATTTCGGTGGCAATTAAGTCCACATTTGTGACCATGGGTGAGGGTGTTTCCTTTCAGCTGATATGCCTGTGAAACAGAAATACATGAGTGTTTGAGTGGAGATTGATGTTTCTGTACTAAACCCTTAGGTGCTACATTTTCTACTTCTTCATCAGCTGCAACTAAGTGCCCCATGTGGATGTTCCAGGCAATGCTGCTCCTGCTGATCTATGTGTGTGGAGCTAGCTGAAGGTTCATTGGATTAAAGAGTCCCAGGTGTCCCTGCCTCCTTGGTGTAGTAGCGGGTCAGCATGCTGCCCCTCATCATCACCCTGTGCTTCCTCATCCTCTGAGCCACTGCTGGATTCATCATGTGCAGCCTCATCCAGGGTGTCAAGGTCTTCATCATCAACTGCGTTATCCCACTTTCCAGCACAAGTTTGTGCAGGGCACAGCATGCGACCACTATCACAGAGACGAGATCTGGTGGGTACTGGAGTGTGCCCGAAGCCATCTTGAGAAGACTGATGGTTCTCTCCATCACAGCCCTTGAGGAGGCCTGGATCCCATTGTATCGCTGTTCAGCTTCTGTTCTTGGATGGTGGAGAGTTGACATGAACCTCCTTCTGAGGGGATAGCCCTTGTCACCCAGCAGCCATCCATCCAGCCGAGCCAGAGCACTGAAGAGCCCCGGCACCTGGGAGTGTCTGAGGATGTAGGTGTTGTGGGAGCTGCCTGGGTACCTTGCACAGACTTGTAGAATCTGCATCCTGTGATCACACACTATCTACATGTTCATGGAGTGGAAGCCCTTCCTGTTGATGAAGGCACCGGGCTCACCTGCTGGCACCTTGATGGCCACATGTGTACAGTCTATAGAACCCTGGACACGGGGGAAGCCAGCAATGGCCGCGAAGCCTCTGGCTAACTGTGTCTGACTTGCCTGGTCGCAGCAGAATTGGATCAAGGTCAATGCCCATCTGAACAGAACGTCTGTAACCTGCTTGACACTAGTGTGAACAGCTGATTGGGAGACACCGCAAAGATCACCCACTGAGCCCTGGAAGGAGCCAGAGGCATAGAAGTGGAGGGTAACTGGGATCTTCAGAGTCACTGGCATGAGATGGCATCTTCTGTGTCCCCTTCCACCTTGGACAACCTCTTGTGTCTGCGCCTGGCCTTCAAAAGTTGACGCCTCTGGAGAGTTGATGGTCCACTCCTGGCCTCCTTATTCTATCCCTCCCTTCCTCCTCAGAGGAGCTGCCTCCAGTGGAGATGTCAGAACCCATCCCCAGGCTAAATGGAGGCCTCTGGAAAGCTGCAGGCCCGAGAAAGATTCCTGTCTGCAGACTGCTGAGCTGAAGCTTCAAAGTAGGGAAAGCTGTTGGAGATCAATCTGAACAGCTCCCAATCACAGAGGCAAGTTTAAAACACTTTCTGCAATAACTGCTTCACATAAAACATTGACAACCCCACTGAGCCCACATATCCCGCCCGTGGATGAGGTTTGTTAAAAAGTCACTTACCCGCCTGCCCGTTGGGCCCGTGCGCTGAGCCGAAGATCGCACAGGCGCCTCAAAATTGGCATCGATTGCCAAGGTAAGAGCCTTAACAAGCTCTTTAACTAATGGCGGGCGCGCCTCGTCCTTCATCACGTGCTCGCCCAGTTAAATATCGCAGTGACGTCAGGACACTCGCCCAACGTCAGCCCTGACATGTGGGGCCCACCACCCACACGGCATCCATAAAATTCTGTCTGTGTCCTAAATAGTGAGGAGGAAAGCCTTAGATTACTGGACAATATAGATGGGCTGGTAAAATGGGCAGAGCAGTGGCAAATGGCATTTAATCCTGAGAAGTGTGAGGTGATGCATTTTGGCAGGATTAACACAGCAAGGGAATACACAATGAATAGTAGGACCCTAGGAAATACAGAGGATCAGAGGGACCTTGGTCTACACGTCCATAGAACCCTGAAGGCAGCAGCACAGGTAGATAATGTGGTTCGGATGACATATGCGATACTTGCCTTTATTAGCCCAAGGCAATGAATATAAAAGCAGGGAGGTTATGTTGGAACAAAAACAAAAGTACCTGGAAAAACTCAGCAGGTCTGACAGCATCTGTGGAGAGGAACAGAGTCAATGTTTCGAGTGCGTATGACTCTTCATTAGAACTAAGGAAATAGAGAAATTAGACAAAATATAAGCTGGTAGAGGGGGTGGTACAGGTAGAGCTAGATAGGGAGCCAGTGATAGGTAGAGGCCAAGAAGAGATTATTAAAGATGTCATAGATAATATCACCACCGTCAACACCCCTTATCCCTTAGACAAAAGGACTGTGCTAAATGGAAGGTGTTCTGCAAAGCAGTCACCCAGTCTGTGTTTGGTGTCTCGAAGGAACGCCTTCAGTCTGTCTGCAAGCATTACCCAGACCTCCCTGTCGCTTGCCATTTCAACACCACCCTGCTCTCATGCCCACATGTCCATCCTTGGCCTGCTGCATTGTTCCAATGAAGCTCAACGCAAACTGGAGGAACAGCTCCTCATCTTCCGACTAGGCACTTTACAGTCTTCCTGACTGAATATTGAGTTCAACAGTTTCAGATCATGAACTCTCTACTCCATCCCCACCCCCTTTCCGATCCCCCTTTTTCCAATAATTTATCGTTTTTAACAAAATATATTTTTCTTTTCCCACTTATTTTAAAATTTATTTTGAACTGTTGTTTTTCAGCTCCATTGATCTCCGGTGGACCGAGGTGGCCAGAGACTGATGGCTACCCACATAAATTTAGCCCTTTGGCCAGTGAAAAAGTCTGACCAGTCATGGAGAGCTGCTGTAGACTACCGGGTTCTCAAAAATATCCCAGCCTGTGGGCCCACTGTCACAGTAGCAGATTTATTAGGGGATATCCCCACTGAGACAACAATGTTCACTGTACTGGATACAGCCAATGGGTTCTGGTCTGTCCCAGTAAGATGAGGGGGATCAGTATAAATTTGCCTCCACATTCAGGGGGTTACAGTATACGTGGACGTGCCTCCCACAAGGGTTTCACAACAGTCCCTTGATTTACTATTGATGCATAACCGAGGTTTTAAAGGGTTTTTGTCAGCTCAGTTGATACAATGTGGATGGCTTGTGATTATTTTCAGGAAGTGCAGAGGATCATGGGTCACTACTGGACGAGCTGCTGAAGGAGACAGGTTTTAAAGGTGACCCCCATGAAAGGGCAAGTTGGACAGGTGGTGGTGCAATTCCTGGGACTGACAATTGGGACAGGGGATAAAGCTATAGATAAGGTGAAAAGGAGGGCAGTTCAGCAACTACCCTCCCCAAAGGATGTACACAGGGTAAGGTCCTTTCTGGAAATAATGGGGTATTGCAGGGAGTTCATTGAAGACTACGCAGCCACAGCAGCCCCTTTGCTCAGACTCCTTAAGAAAAGTATTAAGATGGGAATGAGATGAAATATTTACCCACCTAATAAGGTAAACCTACAAACTGCACCTGCACTAGGAGCAGTAAATGGGAATGAAGATTTTTATCTGGAGGGAGCAGCCACTGGGGATAGTTTGAGTGCCGTGTTGCTCCAGGAGTGACAAGGGGAGACCAGTGGCCTACACCTCCCAGGTCCTGACTGACGTGGAAGGGTGTAAACATCTCTTGGTGACCTATTTAGGGAAAGGCAATGGGGTAGTGGTATTGCCTTCTGCCCACCCGGTCTATGCCCCTCCTTACGGAATGAAGGCCAATAATGTGACTTCTCAATCTCCTGTGATCCACGGCAAATGTCACAACTGTTTGCGATGTTTCCTCAGCCCCACAACTATCCAGGCCACAATGCATCCAGGTCAGGTACCTCTGCACTCTCCCCACTCCTATGGTTCATAACAAGCCATGTGGCATTCCTGAGGCCATCTGACCAGCCTGTCTGCATGTGTGTTTAATGGTTGGGGCTGCTCTTGACTCTTTCCCACCTCACCAATGTTCTTCTCCTTAGGGTCTTGAAGGGTGAGCGACTTATGAGGCTGGGGGGGAAAGGGATGAAAGGTTGAAGTGTATGAACGCTAACTGATGCACTGTCCTTGTTAATTTCAGCATCACCACCAGAGTGACCCACACCGACACCTCAGCACCCCCTCCACACCTGAGGGGCAACATGTGCAACTTGTGACACATCATTTCAGCCAGCCAGGCACCAGCGCAGACACACACACACACCGGTGGGGAGTTTACCGTCGGCTAGTGTCCCGGGTCACAGTGGAGAGGGTACTTCTCAATCACTGGAGGAGATGGTAGGGACAGAGAGTGCCAATGGGCCAGAGGGCTGCAGGGGATGAGGCACATGCTGAGTCCGGCACTGATGACGTGCCTCTGGAGTTGTCACCAATGCAGCAGCTGCAGGACAAGCAGCAGGAAGTGCATTTGCATCTGGCAGGGTTGCATGAGGGAGTGGTTCAGTTGCTCTCTGTGATGGAGGAGTCCAGGCAGAGTGCACGTGAAGGTTTGACCCTCAGGGCAGAGCGTCAGGCTTCCTCCACTGAGAGATTGGTGACTCTCAGAGGGGGTTCAATCGGATTGAATATCTTCTGATTGGGTTACGCTCTGCCCTGCAAGCCCTCAGTGGTACTGGCCATGGATATGCATTCCCAATGTGGGAGTTGTGGGTACCAAGCATCAGCACTCGGTGTCCATGCATCTTATCGGTGCAGCAGCTGCCTGTCGTTGCTACGAACTCCTCTCAGGGCGCTCCGGATGAGGGCAGCAGCTCCTCCGCCCCTCTGCCAGTCAATGATTCTTCCGTTGAGGCTGCGACAACTGTGGAGGTGCCAGTTCTGGAACTGGTCACTCCCTCCCAGAGGATGCCTGCCAAGGTCATCGAGGCCAACAGCACAGCAGAGTCAGCAGGCTGTTTCAAGCCACTGAGCAGTGGAGCAGCACCTAGACATAGCACCTGGAAACAAGCATAAGGCACCTTAGGCAGGCCACAGGTGATTTTGTGTTGGCCTTAGAATAGGGAACCATATTGTTGTTATTGCAATGGAGAATTGTTTGTTTTTCTTTTGGACAGAATAAAGTCCACTATTGTTACCATGTCTGAGGGTGTTTCCTTTGTGGTGCATTTCTCTTTTTCACAGACATATCATGAGTGTTTGAGTGGACATTGATGTTTCTGTACTAAGCCCTTAGGTGCTACATCTTCCACCTCATCAGCTGCAACTAAGTGCCACGTGTGGAAGTTCCAGGCAATGCTGCTCCTGCTGATCCACGTGTGTGGAGCTAGCTGAAGGTTCTTGGGATTAAATTGACCCGGGTGTCCCTGCCTCCTTGGTGTAGTAGCGGGTCAGCGTGCTGCCCCTCATCATTGCCCTGTGCTTCCTCATCCTCTGAGCCACTGCTGGATTCATCATGTGCGGCCTCATCCTGAGAGCTTCAGAGCCGCTGGCATGGGATGTCCATCCGCACTGTTAGGAGAGATCTCAGGGCCAATCATCTGACAAGATATAGTGGACTGTCTCCCTTGAGAGTCGGAGCCTCCTTCGGCACTGCACCTCAGTCATATTGAGGTCGCTGCTTCGCCGCCTGTAAACCCTGGAAACAGGATAGTGGCATCTTCTGCAGCCCCTTGCACCTTGGACAACCTCTTGACCCTGCACCGCCTGTGCCTGGCCTCCCAAAGGTGGCTCCCCTGGAAGCTGATTGTCCACTCCTGGCCTCCTCCTTATTCTATCCCTTCTTCTCCTCAGAGGAGCTGCCTCCAGTGGAGGGATCAGAACCCATATCCAGGTGAAATGGAGGCCTCTGGAAAGCTGTAGGCCTGAGAAAGATAACTGTCTGCAGACTGGTTTCAAAGTTCACAAGAAGCTCTTGGAAATCGATGAGAACTGTTAACAATCACACAGGCAACTTTAAAACACTTTCAGCAATCAAAACTTCATGTTAAACATGAACAACGCCTTTGGGACCACATATCATTGCATGAGTTTTATTAAAAAATCTCCTACCCGCCTGCCCGTTGGGTCCGTGCGCTGACCCGAAGTTCACACGGGCCCCTCAAAATCCTGGACAATTGGCAAGTTAAGGACCTTAACGAGGCCTATAATTAATGGTGGGTGAGCACCCCGCTGCTGAGCGCACCCGCTGACCAAAATATCGCGGCGCTGACATCGGCACGCTCACTCGACATTTTAAGCGCTGATGTGCGGCCTCCACCATCCACACGTCAGCCGGAAAATTCTGGCCAATATCCCAGACTCCACCATCCCTGGCTATGTCCTGTCCCACCGGCAGGACAGTATATACAGTCAGGAGGGAGTTGCCCCGGGAGTCAGCGTCAACTCCGAACCCCATGAAGTCTCATGGCATCAGGTCAAACATGGGCAAGGAAACCTCCTGCTGGTTACCACGTTCTGCCCTACCACATACCGCCTCCTCCTTCAGCTGGTGAATCAGTGCTCCTCCATGTTGAACACCACTTGGAAGAAGCACTGAGGGTGGCAAGGGCACAGAATGTACTCTGGTTGGGGGACTTCAATGTCCATCCCAAGAGTGGTTTGGCAGCACCCACTGACTGAGCACTAAATGACACAGCTGCTAGACTGAGTCTGCTGCAGGTGGTGAGGGAACGAAGGAGGGAAAAACAGTTGACCTCATCCTCACCAACCTGCCTGCTGCAGATGCTCCTCTCCATGACAGTATCACTCTGAGTGACCACTGGAAGGAGTCATAAACAGTGCTATCAAGAGGCACTTGCTTAGCATAACCTGCTCACTGATGTCCAGTCTGGGTTCCACCTGTGCCGGGCTACTCGGCTCCTGACCTCATTACAGCCTTGGTTCAAACATGGACAAAAGAGCTGAGCTCCAGAGGTGAGCCGACTGTCACTGCCCTTGGCATCAAGGCCACATTTGACCTAGTGTGGTATCAAGGAGCCTTAGCAAAACTGGAATCAATGGGAATCAGGGGGAAAACTCTCCACTGGTTGGAGTCATACCTAGCACAAAGGAAGATGGTTGTGGCTGTTGGAGGTCAGTCATCTCACTTCCAGGATATCACTGCAGGAGTTCCACAGGGTAGTGTCCTAAGCCCAACCATCTTCAGCTGCTTCATCAATGACTTTCCCTCCATCAAAAGATCAGAAGTGGGGATGTTCACTGATAATTGCACAATGTTCAGCACCATTCATGATTCCTCAGATACTGATACAGTCCATGTTCAAATGCAGCAAAACCTGGACAATATCCAGGCTTGGGCTGACAAATGGCAAATAATATTCACACCACACATGTCAGGCAATGACCATCTCCAACAAGAGAGAATCCAACCATCACCCCTTATGTTCAATGGCATTACCATCACTGAATCCCCCACTTTCAACATCCTGGGGGTTTCCATTGACCAAAAACTGAACTGGACTAGCCATATAAATATTGTGGCTACAAAAGCAGGTCAGAGGCTGGGAATTCTGCAATGAGTAACTCGCCTCCCGACTCCCCAAAGCCTGTCCACCATCTACAAGCCACAAGTCAGCTCCCGCAACATTCAGGAAACTTGACACCATCCAGGACAATGCAGCCCACTTGATTGGCATAACATCCAAACATTCACTTCCTCCACCACCGATGCACAGTAGCAGTGTATACCACATACAAGATGTACTGCAGGATTTCACCAAGGTTCTTTAGACACCTTCCAAACCCATGACCACCACACCATCTAGAAGGACAAGGGTGGCATATAGTTGGGAACACCACCGCCTGGAAGTAGTCCTCCAGTCACTCATCACCCTGACTTGGAAATATATTGCTGTTCCTTCACTGTCACTGGGTGAAAATCCAAGAACTCCCTTCCCAATGGGACTGTGACTGCAGCAGTTCACAGGGACAAACTGAATACAGTTAATGTTTCAAGTCCTTATGATTTACGATCCAAAGTGCCCTCATCACACACCAACCTGAGCTGCAATTCCTGAGCTGGAGGACAGGACAAAGGGACATGGTAATTGTAGCATACATTATGTACAAATGTACACTAAGTCTGACTTATGGAGGGAAGACCTCCAAGCAGTGCCATTTCTTTCTCCCCCATCCCCCTCACCAAAGCAATTGAGCATAGGGTGCAAGATAAAATGCACTCAGGATTATCACCATGTTCAGTCAGATTGGCACAGGACATGGGGAAATAAAGTGGGCATCAAGATAGCTTTTATGGGTACATGGGTGAAGACAGGCTTGTAACAGAGCAGGTAAAGCACAAGGCACCAACATGATAACTATGTACTTCCATAAGTGAGGGTGGCTGGGTTGGTTGGTGTCAAATTCACGAAGTATTCCAATTGCACTGGTTACAAATTTGGGGAAACATTGGTGTCTGGCCTAAAATTAAAATATCACAGCCAGCAAGGTGCGGGGGAAAAGGGAAGTCACGTTTGCATAGGATCGAGGGTGCATCTCTGGTGGTTACAGAAGACAAAGCTAAAGGCAACGAATCCATGGACTGGGAAAGATTGGGAAATAAGTCTTACAGGCAGAGTATGGGAACTAAGGAGGGAGTGAAATTGTGTTGGGACAGGTGGAAGAAGGAGCGAGTAGCATGTGTGCGCCAGAATGTAAATGCCAGAAGGGGGGCGGCTATCACTTTTAAAATGACCATGACAAGACTCTGGATCCAGTCCATACTGTATCCAGAGTTTAGACTCATGTGGTCCCAGATCCTCCAAATACACAGTCAAAAGGTACCAAACTGGGAGCACAAGAAAGGAAATCCCTACCAATTGCCCCAAAGACCCAGGATAAGGAGGTCAAGTGCTCCATAACACCAGGGCCTAGGAATGGGCTGGTGTTGATTCCAGCCCAGGTGTCAGACCGTGATCTGCATTATGAGGTAGTATCAGTCACCCTCAGCTTAACAGAGGGACGGGAGCCCCGATGCTACCCAGCAGCAACAGGAAATTTTACAAGAAACTTAAGGAAAATGTTACCACAATTCCATGAGCTGAATTATGGGGATGAACGTCAGGAGGATTTCTCTCAACTCGCTGACCTAACGCCGGTTTTGGGGAGCAGGGTTGGTGGTGGAATACGGATAAAAAGGGGATTGATCAATGACGTGGCTATGGTGTTTAATACAGAGATGTCACTGATCTTGATCCCCAGCTGCAAATGTAGGTCATTACCTTACAGAAACTCTAGAGAATATTGGGGAAGGGTAATGAGATTGAGGGACAAGAGTTACAGGAAGACCAAGTAATGACTATTAACCTAAAAAGAAATAGCTGAGCTGGAAACTCATGCCCAGACCATAGGCAATTTCATAGAGGACCAGGACACTTCAGGCCAAGCCGCCCAAAATGGTGTGTGTCTGTAATGTACAGTGCCAAGAGTGTTGTGATTTAGAGAATTTGTTGCAAGGTTACATACCATCATGGATTGACAACAGACACCTAAAGCCTAGGAGTACTTATGCCAATCTCATGGACCCATGCCAGCTGCAGTTGCAATGCAAAGCATACCCAGTCCCAAATAGTTTGGTTATAGTGACTACAGTCTATGATGGGAATATTTCTCAGAATAATGGTGAAGGATCAGTCACAATGACCAGTGCCAGTATACTTAGTGGAAGATATCAGTGTCATTCTAGATGGTTTATGTGTGGGTATCATGGAGGAGGAGGGGAATTCCATGACAAGCCCTGATCTGAAGGGCTGTGTAAGGAGGGGATGCATATGTAGTGCTGTGCCCATATCACCTGAATGTGTTCGACCGACATGTGGGTTTGACTCAAAACGCACAAACTATCAACCGTAACCTGGAGGTGATGGCTCAGAGTCATGTCCCAAGTTGCATATACAAGGGCAATGGAACCACTAGCATGAGCCAATATAGGGTACACAGTGACACCTGGGGCCCAGTTCATGATTTGACCTTCTGCTTTAGAAGCCAGATAAAGGTTCAAGTAGCACAGACAGGCTCTAGGGAGCAGTGACTATTGTATCACAAGGTGCACATTAATCATGGAAAAGGACAGTGAACAATCCAGAACAGGAATAATTGGGGGAAAGCCAACTTCAACGGGATGAGGATGCATCTGAGTCGAGCAAGTTGAAATCAAATATTGGCAGAAAAGAGACAGTGGCTGAGCAATGGCCACCTTCAAAGGAAAAGTATTGCAGGAAATGTCAAGATATATTCCCTTGAAGGGGAAACGGTAGGACAACTAAATCCAGAAAGCCCTGGATGATGAGAGATAGGAGGTAAAGATAAAAAGGGAGAAGTGTGTGCACACCAGATGTCAGGTAGGCAAATAAATGGAGAAGCAGGGTGAATTTAGAAGGACCAGAGGTGAAGTGAAGAAACTAAATCAGAAAAGCAAGGAGAGAGCATGAAGAGGCTGGCAGGGAACATAAGAGGCAATCCCAATGTCTTCTGTAAACACGTAAATAAGTAGTGGTAAGTGAGAGTAGGGCTGATTAGAGCCATAAAAGGGGACTTGCATGTGGAGTCTGGAGAAATTGCGGAGGTGTGGAATGAATACTTTGCATCAGTTTTGTAGAAAGGTACCTAGGCTGGGGTGAGAGTTGGTAACTGCTACATCAGAAGAACGTTCAATTGAGGAAGGTGGTGTTGGAAAGGCCATCTTTACTTAAAATAGAAAAGGTACCAGGGCCTTAGACAGGAGCAGGATAATTAAGGAACCCAGCATGGATGCATTAAAGGAAACTCACGTTTAAATAACTTGATATTGTTGAGGTGATAACAGAAGTTTGAAGAGGGAAACACATTGACGTGGTATGTATGGATTTGGCATTGATACAGTGCCACACAGACTTCAGCAAAATTCTCGCTCATGCAATAAAAGGGAACGTAGGAACTTGGATAGAAATTGGCTGAGGGTCAGGCAACAGTAGTGGGTTAATGGTTGTTTTTCAGATTGGAGGAAAGTTTGTAATGGATTTCCCCACGGGTCAGTGTTGGGACACTTCCTCTTCCTGATTATATATATTAATGACTTAGACTGTGGTGAGCAGGGTATAATGTCAAAATTTGCAGATGATGTAAGATTGGAAATGTTGTCAATTGTGATGAGACTTGTCTTGAACTCCAAAGAAAAGGACATAGTCATGTTTATGGATTGGGCAGACAAATAGCAAATGAAGTTCGATGCAACAAAGAGGGAGGAGATATATGTTGGCAGGAAAAATATGGAGAGACAGTATATTTGATAGAGGGACAGCCTCTAAAGGAGGTGCAGGAACTGGAGGACCTCTGTGTATATGTACATAGGTCACTGAAGATGGTAGGGCATGTTGAGAGAACAGTTAACAAAGCGTATACTATCTAAGCCTTTAATAATAGAAACTTGTGTAAGACAGTTAGGCCTCATCTGGAGTACTGTATCCAGTTCTGAGCACCACACTTCAGGAATGATGAGAAGGCATTGGAGACAGTACATAGGATGTTCACAAGAATGATTCCAGGGATACACAACTGTAGCTATGAGGGTAGTTTGGGATTGTGTTCCTTGTAGAAAAGAAGGCTGATGGGAGACCTGATAGAGATATTCAAGATCGTGAGGAGGGTAATGAAACAGGGTACATAGAGAGAAATGGTTCCCACACAAGAGATGAACTAGAGGGCACAGATTCAAAATAATTGGCAAAAGGAGTAAATGTGGAGTGAGGAAATTTTTTTTTCACCGAGGGTGGTTGGGGTCTGGAACAAGCTTCCTGAAATGGGTGGTGGAGGAAGGTTCAATCAAGGCATTCAAAAGGGAATTGGATTACTACATAAGCAAGAGAATATGCAAGGTTACGGGGACAAGGCAGGGGAGTTGGACTAGGGGAATGCTCTTTCATGTGGGAGGAGTAATATGACTCTGAAGGTGGCGGCATCACCAGTGAGTCTGTCTGGTTCATAGTTACGTGACCTGTGGTGGTTTGGTGTTCTCACCATCCACAGCGTCGGTCGTGCCTCCTCGTGACTCCTGCTGGTAACAACATCACCGTTATCCGAGTTTGCACAGATAGGAATGTTTTTGTTGGCTAAATGGCCTTTGAAATAGCACAGTGCTGATTGTGGTCTGTTGGGACCAGCATTATCATATAAAAATGGTTGACCATCGTTGGTGAGAGCGGCCCGGGTGGGACGTGACCCGGAGAAAAGACGTCCCCACAGTTGTGCCTTTTGGAGCAGGCCACTGCACAAGTTGCAAATGCTCCGCAAGTGCTAGTTCCGAACTCAATGGACGAGAGAAATAGTCCACCTCAACACAAACTGCAGAGGTGGAATCGAGACCTTTGATGGGCTGCTCTGCCATCTGCTACTCCCCGGGGTGGGTGAGTTCTGCAAACACGTGGCCGTGAGACATCAGATTAAACACCTTCACACAATTTGCTCCAAATCTGGTGATTACGATTCGGTTGCTTGTCATTATCGCAAATGTAAAGGGGTAAGGCCACCTCTCACCGGTACGATCTATGCATGTGAACACTGAAATGCAGGTCACATGGCAAATGGGGCTCAGCCAGCATGAGCGTTATAGACTCACTGAAGTACGTAATGTGAAAAGATTAGCAGCTCACCTACCACAAGCAAAGCCTGGCCAGAGAGATTATAAATGGACTAAAGAGGAAACCGACCTCCTCAGAGAATTAATGAAGTGGTATGAAGGCTGTGCAGACATCAACAAACAGATAGCAGCCCATCTCACATCTAAAACCAGCAGGCAGATTGCTTCCAAGAGAAGATCGCTCCTGAAAGCAGAGCAGAGCACAACGAGCGTATAATCACCGCAAAGCAGCCAGACAGAAGGTGCTTGGGAAACGGAAACTCCACAAGAGGAGGATGACACAGAGTTGGTGAGGGGAAAACAGTCCAAATAGTGTGGAATGTGCAACCCCCGGCCAGTATCCCTAGACACATGGATCTGGATAATCAGCTGAAGAACTACTGGTGGTACGGAACGACCCAGAAACAAGAGCCATGGCCCTCAGCCTCATTGAAAGCATCACAGATGTCATATTAACTGAAGGAAAGGAAGAGGAAACTGGCAGGAGGTCCAGGAAGACAGAAGCTCACCCCAAGGAGAGGCCAAAACACAAAATCCAAGAATAAGTGGCAGCTAAAGAAGCAAATTTCAAAGCAACTCAGTTGGCTTACAAAACAGACAGGAGAAAGATAGCACGGCAAATCCTGGATGCACCGTCCACCCTACAATGTCCACACAGCAAAGCTGAACTCAAAGAGAGTTTTACCGAGAAACTCTCAAAACCAACTAAATCAAACCCCCAAAAGTATACATTATATAACGGAAGGAGAGATAACGACTCTTTGAAAGAACCCATACAGAAGGAGGAGGTTGAGGATGTAGCAATTAAAGGCATTGATAAGAACACGGCAGCAGGACCTGATGGGATGAAGCTGGAAGACATCATGGACGTCCAGGCAGAGTACGAAGACAGGCTTCCATGTCTCTTCTCCCTCTGGCTTAAGTCAACTTCCATCCCAAGGGTCATGAAAAAGAGTCACACAGTTCTCATTGCTAAGACAGATGACACCGAGAAACTAAAAAGCTTAGACAACTGGCGACCAATAACAATCGGCCCAATTTTATTCTGAATCTTAGCTAAAATTATCTCCAAACGATTAAGGGACGCAATCCAGACCAACCTCAGACAGAAAGGATTAATGGGTCTTTTTCTGGATGACAAGCTGTAACAAGTGGGGGGCCACAGGGTTCAGTCCTGAGGCACCAACTATTTACTGTCTATATTAATCACTTAGATTCAGGGATAGAAGGCACTCTAGCTAAATTTGTAGATAACACCAAAATAGGTGGGAAAGTAAGTTACAAGGAAGAAATAAGAAATTTACAAATGGATATGGACAGGTTAGGTGAAAGTGGGGGGTAGGAAAGAGTTGGCCGTTGTATTTGTGGATCTGCCTAAGGCGTTCAATTCTATTGGGCATAAAATGCTCATCAAGGCACTTCAAAGAGAGTGGGGCTGCCAAAAAGATTCATAACAACGATCACGGATCTGTCCTCGGAAACTAGCACATGTATTGACTGCAAAGACAGTCAAACTCAATCAATATCATGAGAGGGGTCAAGGTGACCCGTTATCACCAATCCTGTTCATCATTGCGATGGATCCTCTAAGCTGTTCCCTACAGGAGGCACAGCTGGGCATCCACTTACCTTCCAGGGCACACAGGTTAGTTGCTCAGCTCTGGCGTTCACTGATGACATTGCTTTACTCAGTGACTCCTATTCAGGTATGACCAAGAACTTAGCCATTGTACAGGAATTCTGCCAGAACACAGGGTTGGAGATGAATGCCAGGAAGACCAAGGGATTCCTCTTCATCCACAAGAGGAATACGTTTCAGTATAACAGTAAGGCGAACTGGCTGTTGAGAGGAGATCCAATCTCATACATAACTCCAGGAGACACATATGTGGGAGCTTGAATCAAACCCTGGGCAGCGTTAACTGGGGAACAATGGGGATCCAAAATCGATGGATGGATAGAGAATTTGGAAGGAGGCAGCACTTCAACCTATCCAAAGGATTGAATCCCTTAAAACCCATGATCTATTTCATTTAATCCTCGCAGAGGTATTGCAAAACACGTTGGTGAAACTCGATCAATCCATTAAAAACACAACAAAAGAAACCCTCCACCTTCCACCGCACATAACGGATGGAATTCTCTACAGCAGTAAACGCAATAGTGGTCTAGCCATGCCGAGACTCGAACTCTAAATTCGTTTGGGCATTATTCAGAAATTAGGGGCGTTGGAAAGATCACCGGACATGGTGATTCAGGCCTTGTTTGAATTCCGTGATATCGAGAACAAAGAGACAATCATATCCCTGAGGAATTTTAAAGTGCTCAGGGAATTCGAAAAATCCCTCAAAGAGAAGGGTGGTCCAAGAGCAAAGCATGAAGGAATTGGCACTGATGAAATCATCAATTGGGGATGGATGGATATTCCGCAAACGTCCAGACCAAAAATCTGTCAACAGATATGCAGCTCGGAGGGAGGTTAAATATTTATAGTGGACAGAACTCCAATGCCAAGGATCGGGCATCAAGTTCTCCGGCAACGACTATACTTCAAACTCCTGGCTCAGAACTTGTTTTTACCGCAAACAATCCTGATTCAGGCTCATGAACAGTATTTGATTATAGTGTAATCTCTATCCAACGAGATCCACCACAAACAGGGGAAGACACCACGCAAACAAGTCCTGCAGACGATGAGGCCCTTTTCAAATCACTGGCTCACATCTCTGGTAACTCTCCGTTCATCAAAAACGCCTGGATCAAAAAATCCAAGACACTTGCAGCAGTTTATTTCAAAGTGCGACTGGACATCCAACTTGGAACAGAGGCTCTTTG
Organism: Isurus oxyrinchus; assembly: GCA_026770705.1. NCBI lineage: Eukaryota > Metazoa > Chordata > Chondrichthyes > Lamniformes > Lamnidae > Isurus > Isurus oxyrinchus. The sequence goes on from JANJGN010000023.1 coordinate 46,246,568, forward strand.
GAAAAGACGGGACCCTCTGGAAGCCAGATCTGGTAGTACTCGTCAAGGATGGAATAGTAGTGGTTGTCAATGTCAGTGTGGTTTGAAGACAATAACAATTTGTTGGAGAAAGCTTGGGCAGAGAAAGAACAGAGGTATCAACACAAACGATGAAATATGAGAGCTGACCGGGAGCGCATCAGTTACCTTCTTCAGATTCATCATGGGAGCAAGAGGAAAGTGGCTCAATTTGAACAAAATCTTCATGCGATTGCTGAAGATCCAGAAATAGAAGTCCTTCACCCAATTTCGAGACTGATTCTCTGACCTTGGCACTTTTGCAAATATTTGGAGACCAGTAATCAGAGTCGTTTAACAGAGCTCACTTGGTTCGATATCGCAAGCCCCAAGATGAAGGACAGGAAGAAGCTACAAGACAGCTATTGTATATCGACAGTGAGAAGTCCAGATCCTGATCCCTGGTGAGTGGGTAGTGTGCGTTATTTGGTAATATATTTGTGGTGATCATGTTAGTCTAACAATGGTTTTGGTGGTTACCTTGGTCATTATTTGGGGTGGTGGGTGCATGCTATTAATTATAAATGTTAACTAAAGCAGCTTTTCCTATGTTAATATACTTAATTAATAAAGATAGCAACACAATCAGATGATGTTTTCAGGATAGGTTTCCTGACCACTAACTACGTGATCGGCCACCTAGTATCATCAGTACCTATGTGATGAATATTCACACTTGCCCGACAGAGGATCATGGTCAGTTATTCCCCTGCTCCGCTTTCACCTGAGTCACTTCCCTTAGTTGTGGTCACTACTGGAGTTAAGTCACAACCTGGACGAGCCACTTAAATACTCTGATTGGGTGCTGCATTAATTTGTGCGTATTAAATGATTCAGTACAGTCTCGATGGACAAGTACCTCCTCCTGCAATGTTAAGAGTCAGTGAAATGATAATCCTATCCTGGATCACTCCCCAATAAACCTGAGCAATAATTTCCAGGATTACATCTCCCATTTTGGGTCTGATATTCCACCATCACCCAAACATTTGACAGAACTGGTAAAGGATGCAGAGCTTTCCCAAAAACATTACAGGAAAAGCGGGGGCAGAATTTTACCCTCAGAGGGGGTGCTCGGCAGGGTTGGTCAGGGAACTGACTGCCACCGGCAATCGGCAGCTCACCGAGATTTTATGAGGATGGGCCAATTGAGGCCCCCCACAGTGTAAAACGCAGCCAATGAGTGAGGGCGATGGAGCGGGGGCTTAAAGTTGGGTCCAGTGACATCCCAGCAGCCAATTCAAATGCAGCCTCGGCAGCCCCTGGAAGGCTGCCACTAAAGGACACGGATCTCCTGTGAATGGAGACCATAGCGGGTGGACACGGCAGGCGGGAGGGCAGGTCAGCAGGGCAGTCAGCCCCACGTTTCTCAGATGAGAGCCTCACTGCCCTACTGGAGGTGACAGCAAGGGGAGAAACACTTGTCCCCAGGGACTGGAAGCAGCCACCACCATCTCACCAAAAGAGGCCTGGGAGGAGGTGGCATCCAGGGTCACATGGGTGCAGTGCCGAAAGCACTTGAATGATCTCCTGCAATCGGGAAGGGTGAGTACGGTGTTGGCATGGGTCACTTTGCTGAACAGTTGAGCTGGACATCCCACTGGATCTCAAATATTAGAGTGAGAGTAGCGGCTGCAATGAGGTTGGGGTGCCAGAGGGAGGTAAGATTGCAGTGCACTGAGGAGAGAATGTGACTTTTGCAACCATTGCAGTGTAGTCTGTATATTGATGGGACCCTCAAACCTGGTATCCCCATTGATAATAGGGAGATGAGGGCACCATGATGCAGATCTGTCTCATCAGGGTGCCAGGCATACACACGGACAGTCTAATGACAAACTATTGACATGCGCTTCTTCTCCCTTTTAGACTCACCAGCAGCCCCTCGTTCAGAGGAGCCTGAAGGCCCACCCCTGACCCCTGAGGACCACCATGCTGAGCACGCACCAGCATCACCTTCTGTCAAGCTGGCACCAGCGCAGATACCAGCACCTCAGTGGTCAAAAGATCGCCATCTAGTATCTCAGTGCACATTGGTGAGTCCATTTCACACTTGCTTGATGTGCAGGTGGAGGCAGAGTGTCCAGGGCATTGGCAGAGGGCTGCTGGAGACCAGGTCAATGCTCAGTCAATGGCTAATTGGCCTCTGAAGTCATCCATGAGGAAGCAGATGCTGAATGTCCAGCCGGGTGTGGAAGATCTGGCAGTGATACGTGAGGGAATGCGTGCCATGGTGTCCGTTCTGGAGAAGTCACTGTAGAGAACAGCACCGCATTGACCCTCATGGCCGAGCACACTGCCTCCTCCATGGAGGGAGTGGTGACTCTCATGGACAGGCTCCTCCAGGAGCTCAATCAGGGGTTCCTAGAGATGCAAGCCCTCACACCAGCAATGACCCCAGCTGCTCAGTGGCAGTGTGGGAGATGGATTGCTCAGCTAGGTGCCCATCCATCAATGGTGAGCAGGGATGTCCAATGCGAACTGAAATTGGTGCATAATCAGCCTGCCGTCTCTGCAGGCTCCTCAGGGCACTCCAGATACAGTAGCAGCTCCTCTGCCAGTGACCATGGCATATGAGGCTGCAATGACGGGGGAGATCCAGCCATGGCAATAACGTTCCGTCTCAAGCAAGGACAGTACAGGCTCCACAGGCCAGAGGACACCCACCAATGTCGTTAAGGCCAAGTGGACTTCAGAGTCAGCAGGCTATCTCCAATTCCAGTGAGGCTGGAGCACCTAGACGTAGTACCTGCTAGCGAAACCATAAAGCACCTCAATCACAACCCAGCTTGATCACTTGTTCCCCCCATTTTAGTTCTTTTATTGAATGGTGTGATGTAAAACACCAGTCAATGTTCATTTCTGCTGTTTGTCAGCAGCAAATTATGTTTCTTTTTGCAATTGGCCTCTGGATACTTCATTTGCTGTGTACGTGTGGGGTAAGCCATGATGTTATGATGGAGTGTCACTCCTTAAATTTCATTGCAATGGCAGAGTGTATGTTGTTAACCAAGGAACGGGTCCTGCCAGGGATTAAGTGTGGAGCCTGCAGCCCTCCCTTGTGGTGGTGGCTGTTCTTTGGTAGAGTTAGCTGCAGGAGCAATGGATCAAAGCGTTCATAGAGTCCCTGCCTCCCTGGAGTTTACCCAGGTCAGTGTCTATGCCCTCAGTGATCTCACCATGTTCATCCATAGACTCACTGCTGGACTCATCACCTGTTGCCTGTGCAGCTACATCAAGATCATCTTCCTCCTGTGTCCCCCTTTCCAGTGCCAGATAGTGGTTGCTTGTTTGCTGCGCTCTGCGCAGTGAAACACAACCTGGCTTTTGGCAGTGGGGGCGGGTGGGGGAGGGGGAGAATGGTCGAGATCAACCTCAGGCAGAAAGGATTAATGGGTCTTTTTCTAGATGACAAGCTGTAACAAGTGGGGCACCACAGGGTTCAGTCCGGAGGCACCAACTATTTACTGTCTATATTAATGACTTGGATTCAGGAATAGAAGGTACTATAGATAAATTTGCACCTACATCCTTAAGGATGGACCAAAGCTCTGCACAGTACTCCAGGTTTGGTCTCTCCAAAGCCTTGTACAGCTGCAGCAACACTTCCCTATTTTGATTCTATTCCTTTAGCAATAAATGCCAAAATTCCATTTGGTTTCCATATTACCTGATGTACCTACATTCTAGCTTTCAGCAATTCATGCACCAGGACACCCAGATCCCTCTGTACTGAAGCATTCTGAATTTTCTCTCCATTTAAGTAATAAATCGCCTTTTTATTCTTCTGACCAAAAGGGATAACCTCACACAAAATAGGTGGGAAAGTAAGTTCCAAGGATGAAGTGTACAAATGGATATGGACAGGTTAGGTGAATGGATCAAAATTTGGCAGATGGAGTTTCACATGGATAAGTGTGAGGTTATCCATTTTGGCATTTATTGCTAAAGGAATAGAATCAAAATAGGGAAGTGTTGTTGCAGCTGTACAAGGCTTTAGAGAGACCAAACCTGGAGTACTGTGCAGAGCTTTGGTCCCCTTAAGGATGTAGGTGCACTGGAGGCAGTTCAGAGGAGGTTCACTAGATTGTTTCCAGAGATGCGGGGCTTGTCTTATGAGGAGATTGAGCAGTAAAAGCCAATACTCGCTAGAGATTAAGGATGAGGGGAGATCTAATTGAGGTATATAAGATGATAAAGGGGACAGACAAAGTAGACATGGAGCGGATGTTTCCCCTTCTAGGGCATTCCAGAATGAGGGGCCATAGTTTTAGGCTAAGGGGTGGCAGATTTAAATCAGAGATGAGCAGGAATTACTTCTCTCAAAGGGTCGCGAATCTCTGGAAGTCACTACCTCAGAGTGCAGCGGATGCTGGGACGTGAATAAATTTGAGAGACAGACAGATTTCTAATTCGAGGCCAAAATGAGATCAGCCATGATTGTAATGAATGGCAGGACAGGCTCGAGGGGCTGAATTGCCTTCTCCTGCTCCTAGTTCTTAGGTACTTATGAAAAGGGTTTCTGGTGGCAAATCCTGGTTGTAATGAGAACATCACAGTTCTAAGTAACATCATGAAAGGGGCCAAACACAACAGGAAAGAACTGGCCGTTGTTTTTGTGGTTCTGGCTAAGGCGTTCAATTCCGTTCAGCATAAAATGCTCATCGAGGCGCTTCAAAGAAAGTGGGGCTGCCAAAAAGATTCATAACAATGAGGTGGTATTGCAGCGCACCCCAATTGGTCCAGGCATTGGAAGCACATTAAGACCGATTGTTCTCCCTACCACCGCCATTGTGTAGGGGTGGTTCTTGTACCACTGCTCAACCCCTGTTCTTGGGTGGCGGAGAGGCATCATGAGGCACCTTTTGAGCGGATTGCCCTCGTCACACAGTCACCATCCATCCAATCAGGCTGGAGCACTGAAGAGCCCCGACGCCTGGGTGAGAGTGTCTCAGGATATAAGCATCATGGGAGCTGCCAGGGTACCTTGCAGAGATGTGTAGAAGCTGTATCCTGTGGTCTCACCCACACACACACTGATATCAACTAGTTTTATTTCACGTTCGGGTATATGCCTGCGGGAGGAGGGTAAAATTCTGCCCAGGGAAACGAGAGATCAAGGAAATAAATACCCCAGCTTGATGGGATATAGCTCTAAATATTGAGGTTCCCCCTTGAATTCAATCTGCAGCCCATATAAGTAAATTGTACAATTGAAATTTTCCAGGTTTTTCCCTTTTTTTTGTTTTTGCTTGCATGGTAACAGATATCATACCATAATCAAAGGGGATTTGGGCTGATGGAACCAAATTAACTGAATAAACAAGTGTACAATTTGGCTGAAACCAGCCATGCACTCTCCATCACAAGAATCAATGGAGGAAATATCTCTACTGTAAAAGAAATATTAAAAGGTGGGGTGGAGTGGTGGAGAACTGAAGGACATGACCCGAGCTGTGAGAATATAAAATAGCTAAACCACACTGTACAGACACTAAGGGTTAACTAACCCAAGAGGGGTGAGTGAAATCGAAATTCTGGCTCCAGAGACTGAGAGTCATTATCATGGGCAATGGTGCAGGGCAACTGCCATCACATAGCACAATTATTTCCTGCCAGGGATTAAAGAAACATTCACATCTCAGTCAACAGATGGAAGGAAGCTCACAAACACATGGTTCAGGGTGTGGGAGAAAGAGGTCAGCCAAGCACTTGGAAAAGCAATTCAATATTGAAGAATGTTCAATCATTCAGCATCAGTTCCATCGACATGGGGGCTGAAGGGTTCTCAAAAACCCCACATTTTTCATATCAACAAGGATATGACTTTTGGACTTTTATGGCAGAGGGCCCAACTGCTGAGTTAAGTGTAGAACCCTGCAGACAGGAGGCTAGGCCCATGAAGGCCTGGGACTGGACATCCCGGGCTTGTTGAGAGCAGTGTGGATTGTTGTCTGAAACCAGACAACGAGAGGAGGCAGAATACACATTCTTCCCTTTAAAACAATCAACCCAGGGAAAGACTTCATCTTACACGAAAAGAAAGCCCATCAAAATCTTGCATTAATAATCTCTAATGACTAAGGCAGAAAGGCTGCAATGAATACAATTATGTGAACCTATCAATACTCCACAAATACAATGGTTTTCAGCTCAAGACTCGCTATGGGGACAGGACAAGTATAAACATCATGTGAGCCCATTAGAAACGACAAGACAACAATCACCTGAAGAAATCCACCAAAATCAGACAAAGAACTAACCTTTACTTCGATTGAGATAAAAAATTTGAAAAAACAGTATAACTGGGCCACCAGTGATGAAGGGGAGAAGGGGTGAGCAGTTTTGGAGCAGTTGAAGCAGAGTTGAAGCAGGGAGAGGTAGCTGAACGAAGTGGAGGAAAGAGATCTGGAGGTTTGCAGGGCCACAGGCAATATCATGGCGTGGAGCATGGGGTGGAAGGCTCAACTGAAGGCAACAAGGCTGCAACTGCAGCCCTCCACGAAGATCGACTGCCCACACACCCTCCACCCAACTGAAGAACGTTCAGATTCCACAGACCAGGACCACGTGGGGTTGGCAGCTCCCAGAGGGCACAAAGAGCATACCCCAGAACTACAACCGGCTTACCTGGCTGCATTTCAAACTATCAAGGAGCCCTGGTTGGTGAGCATGATCCCTGACCTCCTAGTTCAATTTAGTTAGGTTTTGGGTGTTGGACAAGGATAAGGGGATTAGTAGCACCCATTTCCCCTCCTTATGCCTTGTGTTCCCCATCTTTAACTAAGTACTTTGTAGGTCGGTATAATCCTAGTGTTATAAATTCATTTGTGAATTCAATAAACCCAGGTTTTTTTGTCTTGCACCAAAACCAGTTGTCTGCTGCACTTTGTCACAACCCCCAAAAGAGTCCAAGGTCTAGAATCCAGGGAGTGGGAGTGATTCAGACCCCTCAGAAGTCAGAGGAGAAGCTGACACACCAATATGCCCTACTGGGGGGGTGGGTGGAAGACAGATTAAAGGGGATTCATCAATGATGTGGCTAGAGTTTTTAATCCAGGGATGTCACTGGTCTGGATGCCCAGAAGCAAATGCAGGTCAATAACTGACAAATTAGAGAGAATATTGGGGAAGGATAATGAGATTGAGGAACAAGAGCTACAGGAAGGCCAAGTAATGACTATTCACCTAAAAAAAACAAATACCTGAGCTGGAAACTCATGCCCAGACCATAGGCAATTTCAGAGGACCAGGACACTTCAGGCCAGGCTGCCCAAAATGTGTGTTATGTACAGTGCCCAGATTGTAGCAATTTAGAAAATTTGTTGCAAGGTTACATACCATCATGGATTGACAACAGACACCTAAAGACTAGGAGTACCTATGCCAATCTCATGAAGTCATGCCAGCTGCAGTTGCCACACAAAGCAAACCCAGTCCCAAATATTAGCCTGACTACAGTATGATGGGAATAGTTCTCAGGATACCGGTGATGGATCAGTAACAATGAACAATGCCAGAAAACTTTGTGGGAGATAGCAGTGTCATTCTAGAATGTGTTCAGCTGACATGTGGGTTTTTCTCAAAGCGCACAACCTATCAACCGTAACCTGGAGGTGATGGTTCAGAGTCATGTCCCGTCCCAAGTTGCATATACAAGGGCAATGGAACCACTAGCATGAGCCAATATAGGGTACACAATGTCACCTGGGGCCCAGTTTATGTTTTGACCTTCTGCTTTAGAAGCCAGATAAATGGTTCAAGTAGCACAGACAGGCTCTAGGGAGCAGTGACTATTGTATCACAAGGTGCACATTAATCATGGAAAAGGACAGTGAACAATCCAGAACAGGAATAATTGGGGGAAAGCCAACTTCAATGGGATGAGGATGCATCTGAGACGAGTGAGTTGAAATCAAATATTGGCAGAAAAGCGACAGTGGCTGAGCAATGGCCACCTTCAAAGGAAAAGTATTGCAGGAAATGTCAAGATATATTCCCTTGAAGGGGAAAAGGTAGGACAACTAAATCCAGAAAGCCCTGGATGATGAGAGATAGGAGGTAAAGATAAAAAGGGAGAAGTGTGTGAACACCAGATGTCAGGTAGACAAATAAATGGAGAACCAGGGTGAATTTAGAAGGACCAGAGGTGAAGTGAAGAAACTAAATCAGAAAAGCAAGGAGAGAGCATGAAGAGGCTGGCAGGGAACATAAGAGGGAATCCCAAGGTCTTCTGTAAACACTTAAATAAGTGGTAAGTGAGAGTAGGGCTGATTAAAGACATAAAAGGTGACTTGCATGTGGAGGCTGGAGCAATTGCGGAGGTGTGGAATGAATACTTTGCATCAGTTTTGTAGAAAGTTACCTAGGCTGGGGTGAGAGGTGGTAACTGCTACATCAGATGAACGTTCAGCGGAGGAAGGTGGTGTTGGAAAGGCCATCCTTACTTAAACTAGATAAGGTACAAGCGCCTTAGACAAGTGTGGGATAATTTAGGAAGACAGCATGGATTCATTAAAGGAAACTCACGTTTAAATAACTTGATGTTTTTGAGGTGATAACAGAAGGTTGATGAGGGAAACACAATGACGTGGTATGTATGGATTTGGCATTGATACAGTGCCACACAGACTTAGGCAAAATTCTAGCTCATGCAATAAAAGGAAAGTAGGAACTTGGATAGAAATTGGCCGAGGGGCAGGCAACAGTAGTGGGTAAATGGTTGTTTTTCAGATTGGAGGAAAGTTTGTAATGGAGTTCGCCAGGGGGTCAGTGTTGGGACACTTCCTGATTATATTAATGACTTAGACTGTGGTGTGCAGGGCATGATTTCAAAATTTGCAGATGATACAAGATTGGAAATGTTGTCAATTGTGATGAGACTAGCCTTGAATTTCAAAAGGACAGACAAATGTCAAATGAAGTTCAATGCAGAGAAGTGGGAGGTGATTCATTTTGGCAGGAATAATTTGGTGAGAAAGTATATATTATAAATTGACAGCATCTAAAAAGGAGATGCAGGAACTGAGGGACCTCTGTGTATATCTACATAGGTCACTGAAGATGGTAGGGCATGTTGAGAGAATAGTTAAAGCATATAGTATCTTAGGCTTTAATAATAGGAACTAGACAGTTAGGCCTCATCTGGAGTACTGCGTCCAGTTCTGAGCACCATACATCAGGAAGGATGTGAAGGCATTTGAATAAGTACAGAGGACATTCACAAAAATGATTCCAGGGATACACAAGATGTAGCTATGAGGGCAGGTTGGAGAGGTTGGGATCATTTCCTTGGAGAAAAGGTGGCTGAGAGAAGACTTGATAGTAATATTCAAGATCCTGAGTGTAATGAAACAGGGTACATAGAAAGAGTTACCATACAAGAGATGAACTAGAGGACACAGATTGAAAATAATTGGCAAAAGGAGTAAACGTGGTGTGAGGAAAATTATTTTCACTGAGGGTGGTTGGGGTCTGGAACCAGCTTCCTGAAAGGGTAGTGTAGGCAGGTTCAAATCAAGGCATTCAAAAGAGAATTGATTTCTACCTAAGAAAGAGAATGTGCAAGGTTATGGGCAGAAGGCAGGGGAGTGGGACTAGGTGGAATGCTCAGTTGGCGGGAGTAACTATGACTGATGGTGGAGGCTTCGCTAGTGAGTTCGTCTGGTTAGTAGTTATGTGACCTGTGGTGGTTTGGTGTTCTCGCCATCCACAGCATCGGTCGTGCCTCCTCATGTGTCCTGCTGGTAACAATGTCACTGTTATCAGGGTTGGCACAGATAGAAAAGGTTTTGTTGGCTAAAAGACATTCGAAAGAGCACAGTGTGGATTATGGTCTGCGAGAGCCCAGCATAATTGTATAAAAATGGTTGACCGTTGTTAGTCAGAGAGGCCTGGGTGGGAAGCGACCCAGAGAAAAAACGTCCCCGCAGTTGTGCCTTTTGTTGCAGGCAATGGCACAAGTTGTAAATCTTACGCAAGAGCTGGTTCCGAGCACAGCGGACTAGAGAAATAGTCCACTCAACACGAACTGGCGAGTTGGATTCGAGACCATTTAGACGCTATTACCTACCCTACAGGGAACTGGCGATACAAGCCAGGCTGGAAGATCTGGAACCCTTAATAGTGAATGACGTATAACATGAGGTGTCGGTGTCAAGCTTTATAAGCGAAATGGGTGACACGAGAGACATCAACGTGCTGACCTGTGATAACAAAAACTTGAAGGGATCGGTAACTTTGGACAATAATGGGGTTGAGGAGCCCCAAGACCAGACAGATATTCCACCAACCTACATCGAGCCTGTGGAGCTGCCACCCAGTGACAACAGAACTGTACAGAGTGAAGTGGAGATCCAATACCCCGTTGATGGGCTGCTCTGCCATCTGCTACTCCCCGGGGTGGGTGAGTTCTGCAAACACATGGCTGTGAGACATCAGATTAAACACCTTCACACAATTTGCTCCAAACGCAGAAAAACTGACGATTATGATTCGGTTGCTTGTCATTATCGACAATGTAAAGGGGTAAGGCCACCTCTCACCGGTACGATCTATACATGTGAACACTGAAATGCAGGTCACATGGCAAATTGGGCTCAGCCAGCATGAGCGTTATAGACACACTGAAGTACGTAATGTGAAAAGATTAGCAGCTCACCTACCACAAGCAAAGCCTGGCCAGAGAGATTATAAAAGGACTAAAGAGGAAACCGACCTCCTCAGAGAATTAATGAAGTGGTAGGAAGGCTGTGCAGACATCAACAAACAGATAGCAGCCCATCTCACATCTAAAGCCAGCAGGCAGATTGCTTCCAAGAGAAGATCACTCCTGAGAGCAGAGCAGAGCAGAGCACAACGAGCGTATCATCACCGCAATGCAGCCAGACTGAAGGTGCTTGGGAAACGGAAATTCGACAAGAGAGGAGGTGATGCAGAGGAGGTGAGGGGGAAAACAGTCCCAAAAGGGCAAGGAATGTGCAACCTCCGGACAGTATCCCTAGACACATGGATCTGGATGATCAGCTGAACTGAGCTGAAGAACTAATGGCGGTACGGAACGACCCAGAAACAAGAGCCATGGCCATCGGCCTCATTGAAAGCATCACAGATGTTATATTAACTGAAGGAAAGGAAGAGGAAACTGGCAGGAGGTCCAGGAAGACAGAAGCTCACCCCAAGGAGAGGCCAAAACACAAAATCCAAGAATAAGTGGCAGCTAAAGAAGCAAATTTCAAAGCAACTCAGTTAACTTACAAAACAGACAGGAGAAAGATAGCACGGCAAATCCTGGATGCACCGTCCACCCTACAATGTCCACACAGCAAAGCTGAACTCGAAGAGAGTTTTACCGAGAAACACTCAAAACCTAATGAAGCAAATTCCCAAAAGTATACATTATATAATGGAAGGAGAGATTACGACTCTTTGAAAGAACCCATACAGAAGGATGTGTTTGAGGATGCAGCAATTAAAGGCATTGATAAGAACACGGCAGCAGGAGCTGATGGGATGAAGCTGGAAGACATCATGGACGTCCAGGCAGAGTATGAAGACAGGCTTCCATGTCTCTTCTCCCTCTGGCTCAAGTCAACTTCCATCCCAAGGGTCATGAAAAAGAGCTACACAGTTCTCATTCCTAAGACGGACAACACCAAGAAACTAAAAAGCATAGACAACTGGCGACCAATAATGATCGGCCCAATTTTATTCCAACTCGTCGTTAAAATTATCACCAAACGCTTAAGTGACACGATCCAGACCAACCTCAGGCAGAAAGGATTAATGGGTCTTTTTCTGGATGACAAATGGGGTGCCACAGGGTTCAGTCCTGAGGCACCAACTATTTACTGTCTATATTAATGACTTGGATTCAGGGATAGAAGGTACTATAGATAAATTTGCAGATGACACTAGGTGGGAAAGTAAGTTACAAGGAAGAAATAAGAAATTTACAAAATGGATAATGGACAGGTTAGGTCAATGGCCCAAAATTTGGCAGATGGAGTTTAACATGGATAAGTGAGGGGTTAACCCTTTTGGTGGAAGAATAAAAAGGCGACTTTGTATTTAAATGGAGAATCTTCAGAATGCTTCAGTGCAGAAGGATCTGGGTGTCCTGGTGCATGAATTGCTGAAAGCTAGAATGCAGGTACAACAGGTAATAAGGAAGACAATTGGAATTTTGTCATTTATTGCTAAAGGAATAGAATAGTAGGGAAGTGTTGCTACAGCTGTACAAGGCATTAGTGAGACCAAACTTGGAGTACTGTGCAGAGTTTTGGTCCCCTTACGTGAGGAAAGATGTAGATGCACTGGAGGCGGTTCAGAGGAGGTTCAATAGATTGATTCCAGAGATGTGGGGCATATCTTATGGGGAAAGATTGAGCAGTATAAGCCTATACTCGCTCGAATTTAAGGATGAGAGGAGCTCTAATTGATGCTAAAGGGTATAGACAAAGTAGATGCGGAGCAGATATTTCTCCTTGTGGGGCATTCCACAATGAGAGGCCATAGCTTTAGACTAAGGGGTGGTAGTTTTAAATCAGAGATGAGCAGGAATGACATTTCTCAAAGGGTCGTGAATCTGTGGAAGTCACTACCTCAGTGCAGCAGATGCCAGGGCGCTGAATAAATTTGAGACAGACAGATATCTAATTCGAGGCCAAAATTAGATCAGCCATGATCGTAATGAATGGCGGGGCAGGATCGAGGGGCTGAATTGCCTTCTCCTCGTTCTTATGTTCTTATGTAAAGGGTTTCTGGTGGGACTCCTGGTTGTCATGAGAACATCACAGTTCTAAGTAATATCATGAAAGGGGCCAAACACAACAGGGAAGAGCTGGCCGTTGTCTTTGTGGATCTGGCTAAGGGGTTCGATTCCATTGGGCATAAAATGCTCGAGGTACTTCAAAGAGTGGGGCTGCCAAAAGATTCATAACAACGATCACAGATCTGTCCTCTGAAACTAGCACATGTATTGAATCTTAAGATGCTAAAACCGAACCTATCAATATCATGACAGGGTTCATGGTGACCTGTTATCACCCATCCCTTTCAACATTGCGAAGGAACCTCTAATCTGTTCACTACAGGAGGCACAGCTGGGCATCCACTTGCCTTCCAGGGAACACAGGTTAGTTGCTTAGCTCTGGCGTTCACTGATGACATTGCTTTACTCAGTGACTCCTATTCAGGCATGACCAAGAACTTAGCCATCGTACAGGAATTCTGCCAGAACACAGGATTGGAGATGAATGCCAGGAAAACCAAGGGATTCCACTTCATCCACAAGAGGAATACGTTTCAGTATAACAGTATGGCGAACTGGTTGTTGAGCGGTCTAATCTCATACATAACTCCAGGAGAGACATATGTGGGAGTCAGAATCGACCCCTCGGCAGGGGTATTTGGGGATCCAAAATCGATGGATGGATAGTGAATTTGAAGGAGGCAGCACTTCAACCTATCCAAAGGATCGAAACCCTTAAAACACATGATTCTGAGGATACATTTTCATTTAATCCTCGCAGGGGTATCACAAAATACCTCGGTGAAACTCGATCAATCCATTAAAAACACAAAAGAAATTCTCCACTTTCCACCGCACATAACAAATGGAATTCTCTACAGCAGTAACCGCAATAATGGTCCAAGCCATGCCGAGACTTGAAGTCCAAATTCTTTTGGCCATTATCCAGGAATTAGGGACGTTGGAGAGCTCACCAGATATGGTGATTCAGGCCTTGTTTGAATTCAGTGGTATCAAGAGACAATCATATCCCTGAGGGAAATCAAAAAATCCCTCAAAGAAAGGCGTGGTCCAAGGGGGATATGAAGGAAATGGCACTGATGAAATCATCAATTTAGGATGGATGGATTTTCCAAACGTTGAGACCAAAAATCTGTCAACAGATATGCAGCTTGGAGGGAGGTTAAATATTTAAAGTGGACAGAACTTCAATGCCAAGGATCGGGCATCAAGTTCTCCAGCAACGGCTATTCTTCAAATTCCTGGCTCAGGACTTGTTTTAACCTCAAACAATCCAGATTCAGGCTTATGAACAGTATTTGATTATAGTGTAATCTCTATCCAATGAGATCCACCACAAACAGGGGAAGTCACCACGCAAACAAGTCCTGCAGATAATGTGAGGCCCTTTTCGAATCATTGGCTCACATCTCCGGTAACTCTCCGTTCATTAAAAACACCCGGATCAAAAAATCCTGGACAACTTGCAGCAGTTTATCTCGAAGTGCGGCTGGGCATCCGACTTGGAACAGAGACTCTTCGGAAAAGACAGTCTGGGGGCAACCTGCAGGAGAGGCAGCTAGACACATACTCCGAACTCCAACACATGTCATATTGATGGTGATGAGATGGTGCAAGGGGAGCCTCAAGGTGTTTTGGGAAAGTGTCAGCTGCTGGCCTTGGCACCACACCTAGTTGCGCCTCCTTGTCATGGGCGCTAAGACCCATGTGCTATTCAAAGAGATGGATGCTGAATGTGTCTAAGGTGGCCATTGGGGGAGGGGTTTGGGAGCAGCCGTACTATCTTCTGGGGACTGATCACCAGTAGTGTGGACGGGAGCCGCTGGAGGCCTCAGATGGGCCACTGTGGTTGGGGTGCAGCGTGCACGTGCAGAGTACATGAGCGATCAGCCCCAGTAAATCCTCTTCTGTTTTGCAGGCAAAAAGTCACCACAATGCCTGGGAGCATCAGAGGACTGGAAGTGGGCGCACCCTCCTCCAGCACCTCACTCCCTTCGAAGAGCAGGTCATGTAGCTGGGCAGGAGGCAAGAGGCCAGGGCGGGGAGGCTGAGGTCCAGCAGGCAGGTATTTGAGGTCCACAGTCCCAACCACTCTGTCTGACCACCATCCAAACCACTGAGGTAGCTGCAATTGTTAATGCTGCAACACTGCTCATTCATAGACTGAGACACTCTGACACGTGGGTCATACAGGAGGGTCCCCTCGTCCCCTTGAGGATTCGCATCTCCACCACTTTCTGAAGTTTCCTTATCCCATTTGTGACCACTATCACCATGGCCTAACATGCTGTTGGATCGCTGCTGCAAAGCCAAAGACTTATTGCATCTAAAGGGGTTTGGGACCTCCTGCACCCTTTCAGCCAGTGCACCCCACATTACTTTGTCCAAAAGGTCCTTAGCACATCAGCTGTGACCCTCATGGCACTCAATTTGGATAAATACCACCATGTTACTCATCCCTGCACCAAGGGGAAATTTTACCTTCTGCCCACCCGGTCTATGCCCCTCCTTACGGAATGAAGGTCAATAATGTGACCTCTCAATCTCCTGTGATCAGTGGAAAATGTCACAACTGTTGGCGATGTTTCCTCAGCCCCACAACTATCCAGGCCACAATGCATCCAGGTCAGGTACCTCTGCACTCTCCCCACTCCCATGGTTCATAACAAGCCATGTGGCATTCCTGAGGCCATCTGACCAGCCTGTCTGCATGTGTTTAATGGTTGGGGCTCCTCTTCACTTTCCCCCTCACCAATGTTAGTCTCCTTAGGTGAACGACTTATGAGGCAGGGGTTGGTGGGGAGAAAAGAGAAAGGGATGAAGGATTGAAGTGAATGAACGCTAACTGATGCACTGTCCTTGTTGTTAATTTCAGCATCACCACCAGAGTGACCCACACCGACACCGCAGCCCCCCCCTCCACACCTGAGGGGCAACATGTGCAACTTGTGACACATTTCAGCCAGCCAGGCACCAGCGCAGACTCACACCTCGGTGGGGAATTTACTATCGGCTAGTGTCCCAGGTCACAGTGAGAGGGTACTTCACAATCACTGGAGGAGATGGTAGGGGCAGAGAGTGCCGATGGCTCCAGCAGCCAGAGGGCTGCAGGGGATGAGGCACATGCTGAGTCTGGCACTGATTACGTGCCTCTGGAGCTGTCCCCAATGCAGCAGCTGCAGGACAAGCTTGGTGGGTAGCTAGTGTAACCCCACTATTTTTAAAAAAAAGGAAGAGAGAAGGCAGAGAATTATAGACCAGACTGCCTGATATCAGTAGGTGGGGAAAATTCTAGAGTCCATTATAAAACTTTAACAGCTGAGAACTTGAAAAATTCCAGTAGATTTTTCAAGCAGGATTTCCTTTTCATAAATCCATGCTGACTCTGTCCGATTCTGCCACTGTTTTCCAAGGATGTAACTAGTAGAGTTGATGAGAAGCCAGTGGATGTGGTTTATTTGGACTTTCAGAAGGCTTTTGACAAAGTCCCACATAAGAGATTGGCGTGTAAAATTAAAGCGCATGGGATTGGGGTTAGCGTATTGAGATGGATAGAAAACTGGTTGGCAGACAGGAAACAGTAGGAATAAATGGCTCTTTTTCCTGAATGGCAGGTAGTAACTAGTGAGGTACCGCAGGGATCGGTGCTGGGACCCCGGTTATTCACAATATATATTAATGACTTAGATGAGAGAATTAAATGTAATATCTTCAAATTTGCAGATGACACAAAGCTGGGAGGGAGGATGAGCTGTGAGGTTGCAGCAGAGATACTGCAGTGTGATTTGGACAAGCTGAGTGAGTGGGCAAATGCATGGCAGATGCAGTATAACGTGGATAAATGAGAGGTTATTCACATTGGTAACAAAAACAGGAAGGCAGATTATCTGAATGGCTATAAATTGACAGAGGGGAATGTGCAACGAGACCTGGATGTCCTTGTACCCCAGTAGCTGAAGGTAAGCTCTGGAAGGGTGAGTACCATGTTGGCCTTGGCCATTTAACCCAGCAGGTAGCTTTAGCCTTTGAGCAACACCCCCCACCACCCATGTCTTAGGTGTCATGAATGCATTGACTTATGTTGGGCATTTGGCACACTGGGTGGTCAAGCAGATGGTCACCATGCTCACATCAGCCTTAATGGTTGAGATGATGGGTTCCCCCCAATGTTTTGGTCTTCGTCACACTTTAGTTTGGGGGAAAACTGCAGGGGAGACAGCTAGACACATACTGAGAACTCCAACATGTCCTATTGAGTGATGAGATAGAAGAGGATCCTCACGGTGTTTTGGCCAACAGCCATCTGGTGCCCTCTGCGCCGCATCTAGTTGCGCCTCCTGGCCATGGGAGCTAAGACCCGTGTGTTATTCAAAGTGATGGATGCAGAATGTGCCCAAGGTGAGGGTGGGGGGTTGGGAACAGTTGTGCCAGCTTTGTGTACCAATCTCCAGTAGTGTGGACAGGAGGCACTGCAGGCCTCAGATGGGCCACTGTGGTTGGGGTGCAGGGGACACGTGCAGAGTACATGAGTGACCTGCCCCAATAAATGGTGTTCTGTTCTGCAGGAGAAAAAAGCGCACACATACAAGTGTTCACACACTCTTGACAAGCCCATGCTTCTCTTTTTCAGCCGTTTTGAAGAGCAGGCCCTGGAGTTGGAAACCTGCCCTGCGCCCAGGTCAGCAGGTATCAGTGAGGCTGGGGTCCAGCGGCCAGGTATTTGAGGCCCACAGTCCCATCCACTGTCTCCCCACCATCCAAAGCACTGATGGTTGCTGCAATCGTTAATGCAGCAACACTGCTCAGACTGATCCAGTCAGACGTGTGGGTCATAAACAAAGGTCCCTTGGTCCCTTGAGGATGCGCATCTCTAGCACCTTCCAAAGTTGCCTTATCCCATTTCTGACACTATCCCCATGGCCTAACATGCCATGGCATCACTGCTGCACATCCAAATACTTATTGGATCTTAGGGTGGTGGAAGCACAAACGCTTCTATCAGCCATTGTGTCCAACATTACTCTGTCCAAGAGTTCCTCATTACCTCACCTATCAACCTCATGCCCCTTTCCTTAAATAAATGCCACCGCATTAGTCATCCCTCTGCCAAGGGGAAATGTCCTCTGTCCACCTGGTCTATGCCCCTCAACAGCATGAAGGTCAATAACATGACCTGTCAATCTCCTGTGCTCCACTGCAAATGTGGCAAGGGTTTGTAATGTTTCCTCATAACTCCAACTCTCCAGGCCAGCATGCATCCTGGTCAGGAACCTCTGCACTCTCCCCACTCCAATCCCATCCCTACATGAAGTGCAGGTCACAACTGAACGCAGAAGTGTAGCTGTGGCCTCAGTGTTTTCTGCACTTGTAACATGACCTCCCGTTTCCCCAAATTCTATTCCTCAGCTGATAAAGGCAAGTCTGGCTTTTACCTTGTTAAACAACTCATTTCTATTCTGCTACCTTAACGGCCCTGTCAACATGCCCAGCAAGTTCCCAGTGATCATCCTTACTTTCCACAGTTCTAACATTTCTCCTGTATTCCCAAACCCTGCTTGTCTTTCCCAAGTGCTTTACAAAACACTTGTCCACATAACATTCCATGCAGCATTCCTTAGGCCATCTGACCAGCCTGTCTGTAATGTATCCACCTGTAATGTTTGGGCCTCCTCTTTACTATTTACCACCCCACCAATGTTCAACTCCTTAGGTTCTTGAAGAGTGAGTGCATTATGAGCCTGGGGGTGGAAAAAGGGTTGCAGTGTGTGTCACTGTGTGCATGCCGACTGATCCAGTCTCCTTGTTGTTAGTTTGTGTCACCAGAGCATGGCCGCAATGAGGATGTGCAGAGCCCCCCTTCTGCACCAGAGAGGTGTCAATTGTCACAAACGTCACACCATTTCAGAGAGGCAGGCACCAGCACATCAACCACCACATCGATGGGAATTGTAACATCAGCTGGTTGTCCTGGGGCACAGCGGAGAGGGCACTTGACAATCGCTGGAGGAGATGGCACAGACGGACTGCTGATGGCGCCAGCAGCCGGAGGACTGCAGGGGACCAGGCATATGCTGAGTCTGGCTGTGATGTACCTCTGGAGATGTCTGCCATGCAGCAACTGCAGGAAAAGCAGCCCTGCACACAGGAGCATCTAACAGGGTTGCATGAGGGTGTGTTTCAGTTGGTCTCTGTGGTGGAGGAATCCAGGCAGAGTGTCAGTGATGGCAGGAACCTCAGGACAGAGCTTCCAGCTTCCTCCATTGAGAGATTGGCAACTCTCATGGAGAGGCTTCCAACAGAATAATCAGCTTCTGCTGAGGTTATGCTCAGACCTGCAAGCTCTCTCAATGCTACTGGCCACAGGTAGTCATTCACAATGTGGGAGATTTTCTGTGCACCAAGTGTCCCAGCTCAGTGCCCATCCATCTGTGGTGAGCAGGGAGGTCCAATGTGACCTCACAGCACAGCAGCTGCATGTTATCTCTGCGAGCTCCTCAGGGTGCTCCGGATGAGGGCAGCAGCTCCTCTGCCAGTGACCATTGCATCCATTGAGAAGGTGCCAGTTCTGGAACTGGCCACTCCCTCCCAGGCGGGACCAGCACGGGCTCCCCCGCCAGGGTAATCAAGGCCAACAGGACAGCAGAGTCAGCAGGCTGTCTCTCAAACCACTCCGAGCGATGGAGCGGTACCAAGACGTAGCATCTGTAAACGTAAGCATAAGGCACATTAGCCGCTCCACAGGTTTGTCACTGGTGATTTTCTGTTGCTCCGAGATTAGAGAATTTTTATTTTTTAACATTGGAACAACATTTTGATTAATTTTGTTGCACCATATGATGGATGGAAATAAAATCCACCGTGTGTTAACATGGTTGAGGGTGGCTACTCTGTGCTACATTTGTTAGTTTCCCAGACGTGTTTGAGTGGACATTGATGTTTCTGTACTAAGCCCTTAGGTGCTACATCTTCCACCTCATCAGCTGCAACTAAGTGCAATGTGTGGAAGTTCCAGGCAATGCTGGTCCATGTGTGTGGAGCTTGCTGAAGGTTCTTTGGATTCATGTCTCCTAGGTGTCCCTGCCTCGGTGTAGTGATGGGTCAGCGTGCTGCCCCTCATCATCGCCCTGTGCTTCCTCATCCTCTGAGGCACTGCTGGATTCATTATGTGAAAAATCATCATCAATTGCCAAGTTAAGGCCCTTAATTAATTAAGGCCCTTTCATAGCAGGCGCACGTCACACTTAGTGCACCCGCCCAACTAAATATCGCTATGGTGCGCGGTGATGTTGGGACACTCGCCCGACATCAGCTCGCTCCATTTTAAACACTGACATGTGTGAGGGGCCGGGCCCCGCATCACCCTGAAAATTCTGTCCCTAGATTGTGGAATTGTTCCAGTGGGTTATAAAGTTGTAAAGTAACACCTCTGTTCAAGAAAGGAGGGAGGAAGACAAATCAGGAAACCATGGGCAGAATTCTCGGCTCGGTGGGCCCAGGATCAGCCAGTAAACAGGCCGTTGCTTGTGATTTTAAGCTGGCAGACAATCAAGGCCCACCTAGAATGATACGCGGCTGCCCACTGGTCAGGAAGGGCCAGGCAGGGGCCTGTCAGCAGTCGGCTCCAAAGGTGACCCAGCAGCCAGTTTAGAAACAGCATAGTGAGCCCCTTGAAGGCTGCTGCAGAAGAACGTCTCTATCTCCTTGTCTAAAGTGAGAGAGTCAGGTGCGGCTGGAGACGCCATGTGGGAGGGCAGGTCAGGTGAGCACTTGCGGTGGGGGTGGGGGGGGGGGCCTTGTGGTCCTGTCAGGAGGGACACCCTTGTCTGTAGAGATGGGAGGAGCCCACTGCACCTCACCAAGAGGGCATGGGAGGCATTGCAGTGCTGGTTAGCAGCTATGATGTGTGGTGCAGTGCTGCAAGAGGTTCAATGAAATTCTGTGCTCAGGAAGGGCAAGACCCATGTTGGCATGGGTAAGTGTGCAGATGTGTTTATGGTGTGGCCATCCAATCCCATGGACCTCAGGGGTGGAGTCTGAGTGCCAACTATCAATTATGCTGGAGCTACAAAGGGGGTGATTCCTAGCTGCCTGGACTGAGTTCCTTGTGACTCAAGGACTATGACTTGGATATACCCTGTGAGGTGTTCCACAGCTGGGGTTGGCCAGGCTGTAATGGTGCTGCAGGTAGAGACACTGGACTAATCCATGCTCCTCTATCCTTTCAGGAGAAGATGAACCATAAACAATTGAGAGGTCACATACAGGTAGAGGCCCACCCAACCTGATTTGATTCAAGCAGGATGCCCTAGAACTAAAAAGCTGCATGTTCCACATACAACTGGGCATGGGGGTGCCAGATGTAGCTAAGAGTACTGTGTGCCTCACTAGTGTAGTCTAAGACAAGCCTCAAATCTGGAGTCCCCATTGATCATTGAAAGATGATGTGACCATGATACAGATCTCATGCAGTGAGTGTGATGACTTAGGGAGAACAAGGGCATTTTAAGTCACCAGCATGTACTCACTCTCCACACCCCCCAGAGCCACTCCTGATGGCAGAGGAGCACTGGGTTTCATTAGCACCTATGTCACACCAACTCTGAAACAGGGACCAGCACAGATACCAGCACAACAGTGGGCATTAGATCAACAGCTAGAATGTTAGTGCACATTGGCAAGGGCACTTCACACTCACCTTGACTTGCATGTGGAGGCAGTGTGCACCCAGGGTACCTGCAGTCAGAGGACTGCTGGAGACCAGGATGATGCTGGGTCGAAGGCTGATGAGCCTCTGGAGTCATCCATTAGATGGCAGATGTTTGATGTCCAGCGGGATCCGATGGCAATCCACGAGGGTGTCTGTTGTGGACGAGTCCATGTGGAGCATGATCACTGTTAACCCTCATGTCCGAGAACACTGCCTCCTCCATTGAGAACCTCAGGAGGCAGGTCCAGGTGTTCCTGGTGTTGCTCTTGAACCTGAAAGTTCTCTCAGGTGATGACCTCAGATGGTCAATGCCAGTGTGGGAGATGGACAAGGCACCCAGAATCCTACCTAGTTGTGTATCCATCCATACAGCATGAGCAGAGAGATCCAGAGCCATCGTGAGATTTCTTGTCATCTCTAAGCTCATCTCAGGGAACACGATGATAGCAGCAGCTCCTCTGCCAATGACTGTGGCATCTGATGAGGCTGTGATGACTGGGGAGATGCCAGCCATGGCACTGGCCACTCCCAGCACAAGCTCCACTGGCCAGAGGATGACCACCAAGGTTGTCAAAGCCAACAGGACAGTCAGCAGGCTGTCTCCAATGTCAGTGCCAGCCAGAAGGAGTGGCACCATGAGCATAAGAGGGACAGGTCACAAGTCATTGTTCATTTGTTTGGTTTATCTTTATTGGTCTGGGAATGAAAGCCAGAAGGTTTTAATTTTTGATAGTCAAAATGAGATAAATTTTGTTTGTCATCATGGCTTGAGTATGCTCCAGCTTTACTTTCTGTACAGCATACATCAGTATGTAATGCCGGATGTGAGTGGCTCTGAACTTTATTGCACAGGCACTGAGTGAACTTTGGGTACAAATTAAAAGGACATTTCAGATATCTGGGATGGAGGCAGCAGCCCTGGTTTACAGTTGCAGCTGATCTTTGGCAGCCGAGCTGAACCAAGCATTGGATCAAGGTGTCCCTGCCTCCCTGGAGTTTACCAAATGTCTGCCTCCACACCCTCAGCATTCTCCTCATGATGCTCCTCTTCTGACTCACTACTGTACTCATCTGTGGCCTCAGCAGCTGCATCAAGATCCTCTTCCTCCAGTGAGTGGGCCCCCCTGCCAGTGCCAGATTGTGGTTGCATGCTGGGCTCACCAGTGACACCCACTCTAGTGCACCCCATGGACAGTCCAGGGATCGGAAACACACCTTAAGACCTATGGTCCTCTCTCCCACCACCCTTATGGGGGCTTGATTCCTTTAAGGTTTCTCGGCCTCGGTTTTTAGGACAGCGGCACGGTGTCATGAGCCACCTCTTCAAACAGATAGTCCTGGTCATTCTGCAGCCATCCATCTGGTTGGGCTGGAGCACTGAAGAGCCTCAGTATATAGAAGTGTCAGGCGAGCTGCCTGGGTACCTTGCACAGACTAACAGAATCAGCATCCTGTGATCACACACTATCTGCACATTCATGGAGTGGGAGACCTTCATGTTGACGAAGGCACCGGGCTCACCTCCTGGCGCCTTGATGGCCACATGTGTACAGTCCATAGCACCCTGGACACGGGAAACACAGCCATCATTGCAAAGCCTCTCGCTCGTTCAGCCTGGCTGGCCTCATCTGTATGGAAATGAAGGAAAGTCAATGCCTGCCTGAGCAGAGTATCAGTCACCAGCTTGACAACTGTGGAATGCTGATTGGGTGATCTGTGTGGAGTCTCCCACTGAGCCCTGGAAAGAGCCAGAGACATAGATGTTGAGGGTCACTGATTTTCACAGACACTGGCATGGGGGTGTCCATCCACAATCTGAGCCCATCACAGGCCCAAACAAACAAACATCGGGCAAACTGAGGGCATTATCTCCCTCTAGAGGCAGAGCCCCCTTCAGCATTGCACCTCAAACATCTTGAGGGAGCTACATCGCTGCCTGTAAACCTTGGCAACACAATAGTGGAGTCTTCTGAGGCCCTTCTGCCTTGGACTACCTGCTGGTCCTGTGCCTGACCTACCACAGGTCCTTCACTTCAATCTGCAGTGGGAGACCTGGCATCATCTCCCTTCTGCTCCTCTTCCTCAGGAGGTACCACCAATCCCCATTACTAGGGTAACAGAAGGCTCTGTTGGTGGAAACATCCATACTATGAATCCCCCGGGGGCCTTGGAGGCACCAAGCAGTCCTGAAATGAAGTCTGAAAATGTTAAGAATGAAGCCCTGAACAGAGATGCTTCTGCCAAGTACCAATAAGTCACCAGCAGCAAACTCTATACCAAACTCTCTCCACTACTGACACTGGGAATGCTGCTCACCCCTTTATCCCACCTGTGGATGAGGTTTGGAACATATCAGCTGGCCGCCTGTTTGTTTTGCTCGTGCGATGTGAGAAACTGCACAGGTAATGACAAAGAAATCACTGTCCGTTGGCTTTTTAATGGCCTTAAGTGGCCAATACAGTTCAGCAGCTACTGACTGAAATATTGCATGGAGTGTGAGATAACATCAGGCTGCTCACCCAAATCAGGTCTGGCATGTGCCCACCTGTGGGATGCAAAATCCTGCTCCAGGATAAACAGGGTGTGTGGGATGAAAGTCCCTCCCCTGGCTGGAAGAAGCCAGAGTAGAGAATGGAAAGGCAACAGGAACAGGCTGACCTATGTAGACCCCAAAACACTTATTTGGTTCCCACCCTTACTGAAAGGCAAATTTAGGCAAGTGATGGACAACTTCCTGAAAGATTTGAGAAGCCCTGACAAGGCTTCACTTGGAAGCTGCCAGTAAGTTGGTCAGATGCATCTCACAGGCTCCTAGCTGTTAACATCCTCATGGGTAGTACCACTCCTGTGATTGGGATGGGGGTGGGGGTGAAGGGGAAGATCAATGCCCCTTATTCTATCCCTCCCTTCCTCCAGAGGAGCAGCCTCCAGTGGAGATGTCAGAACCCATACCCAGGCTAAATGGAGGCCTCTGGAAAGCTGCAGGCCCGAGAAAGATTCCTGTCTGCAGACTGGTTTCAAAGTACACAAGAAGCTCTTGGAAATCAATGTGAATGGTTGACAATCACAGGCAAGTTTAAAACAATTTCTGCGTTAAATACTTCATTAGAAACATGAACAACCCCTCTGAGCCCACATATCCCACCAGTGCATGAGTTTTAATAAAAATCTCCTACCCACCTGCCCGTTCGGCCCATGCACCAAGCCGAAGGTCACACGGGCCCCTCAAAATCCTGGACAATTGGCAAGTTAAGGACCTTAATGAGGCCTTTAATTAATGGCAGGTACGTGTCCCACTGAGTGAAATATGGCGATGCCGCACGCTGATGACGGGACACTCGCCTGACATTTTACGCACTGACGTGTGGGCTCTGCCATCCCCACATCACCCAGGAAATTCTGCCCCAGGAGAGATATTCTGGGCAAAATAACAGGAAGAGAAGAATTAAAGGACAATTGGGATCCTGACCATTATGTTACAAGATATGGTCAAGCATCAAGAATCTCGTCTCATTGAGGTCTTTATAACTATGGAAGCTTTTGTTAAGAATGGACAGAGCAAAAAGGTTTCCTCTTGCTGGGAAGAGCAAACTAGAGGCCATCAATACAAGTTAGTCACCAAGCAATCCAGAAGGAATTTCAGACAAAACTTCGACCTACAGAAAGTGGAACTCACTACCACAGAGTGAGTGAAATGCATCGTATAGATACATTGAAGGGAAAACTGGAAAAGTACAAGGGAGAAGGAAATAGATGGCCATGGTAGATTCAGGAGGAGGAGACATGAGGAATTTCAAGTGGAGCACAATCACCAGCATGGACTGGCAGCTTACCCTGTCTTGTAAGGTGGTACAACCCCAGTCCCTGTTCCGCACAGAAAACAAAAGGGCTACATCAAGTTGCATTACCACAAACCAGGACATGTGGACTGAGTGAATGGCATTGAGTGGTGTCAGGCCTCTCAGTGCATTCAGATGGCCCTTATAACATGTCAGAACATGCTGTCTCTGACAGTGGGTTTATAATCAGGCCACATTCAATTTAACCTCTGGAGAACAATGCCCAGTATCATATAAGGAAGGTGATTGTCTCACCACAACTCACTGGCAGCACGAGCAGTGACCTAACCTGCCATTGCATCAAGAACACTTATTCTACCCAGGCCTATTAAGGATTGGAGTGCGGGTTCTGATAAATCTATAGTCAGATGATCAGCTGGCTATTAATGTAAAAGGATAAACTTTTGTCCTATTCCCCTGCACACATTCTCTTTTCAGATAGCCATCCAATTCCTTTTTGAATACATTTATCAAACCTGCCTGCATCTCACTGGTAAAAATTCTCATCATCGCTTACTCTTTTTACCAATTATTTTTAATCTGTGCCCCTTCATTCTTGATGCTGAGTGGGAACAGTTTCTCACTGTTTTCTGTCCATACCCCTCAGGATCTTGAATACCTCTATCAAGTCTACTTTTTTCTCCAAGGAGAGGAGTTTCAACTTCTCCAATCTATCCTCATGGCTCATTGAGAATATAATATTTTAGGTTTATTGATCAGGGCATTGAGTACCAAAGTAAAGGAGGTCATGTTGAACTTGTATAGGACACTAGCTAGGCTTCTTCTGGAGTACTGCATCTAGTTCTGGGTAACACTGAGGAAGGATCAAGGCATTGGAGGGAGTAGAGGAGATTCACAAGACTGATTCTGGGGTTGAATAACTGGAGCCATATAGGTCAGCAACAAACTCCAAGAATGTGAAAATCTTGTTGGAATTTAAGGGCTTCAGAAGAAACTTGTAGGTGTCAGGGAAATTAAGACCTCACGGTCAATCTCAAATTTTAAAGCTGAACAAAGACCTTTTTAAAATGGCTGAAGCCATGTTAGTCTAGACGCATGATTAAAATGAGCTATCTAGCTGTTTCACATAAACTTATACTTCTGAAGAGATCCTGATAACCCTCTGGGCTGCAGGGACCAAACTCAACAATACAAAGACCATCTGCATTTCATAAGCTAGGCCTGGCCAATTGGAGCCTATTCATGCGTTAGGACAGGGGACCCCTACAACCTTCCTTTCAATTCTTAATTGTTGGAACATTTAACCATCCTAGGAGCCCAGACAGGCATGCACCTTGTTGGTCAAAGGAACTGAAGAGATCGGAGTCATGCGACATGAACCTCTGGTTGGTGGAACTAGTTACATTGAGCTTTGCAGTACAGCAAGCCAGTCTGCCATTTTAACATACCTAAGCAGCAGTACAGGAAAAGGGGCTCTGCTCAGATCAAATACCTGGGCCCATTTAGACCATTTCTTCTGTAATGCCTGCACCATTGCTGGCAAGATTGATTCAACTGTGCACCTCATCATGAAAATCAATTCTACTGGAAAAGTGGATATACAGTAATTTTCAGTGCACCCAGCTCAGTGAAAGAATACACCATTGGACTTTGATTCTGGAAACATGAAAACAATATTACTGTCCTGTCCTCTTTGCTCTGTAAATCTCTCCTTCATCCCTCTTTTACTGTAGGAGGGAAGAAGAGGCAAAGCTGCTACCCTCCCTCACATTTGGGTTTGGAAATAAACTGCCCCGAGTTTATCCTTGAGTTTACTATGGGGTTATTAATAGAAATTGGGAGGAGCAAATCAAAAACAAACCCGTTTATAGACAAGTGGAGGGGAGAAAATCAGGGCTGTTTAAATTATTCCCCTCCTGTTACATAAGTCTTATGTATCCCGTTAATGAAGATTGTCACCGTGTCTTCACAAAATTGTATTTGTTAAATGTCGACAAGTTTAAAACGGAGGAACATCCTTATCCCAAACAGACATGAAAATCAACCTAATAATTTTATTTCCAGTAATTGGATTAAAGAAATTATATAAAGGTCTCATTAAAATGAATCTACTCTATGTACACTGTTCTTGGGCAGGAACAAACACATTGTAAAAAAGGTGGAGCTTTGTTAATGCTAATATATCTGGTGTTTCTGGGTATTTTTTCTGTACAAACATTGCAGGCGGATTCATCCAGGCCTGTCTGAAGCAGGAATAAACACAGCAGGGGACACTTCGTTGTATGGGAGACAAAATTCAGATTCCTGGCAGCAGGTTCAACTTTTAGTATTAAAGATAAAATCAACTTTCAGGCGAGTCGACCTTCCTGAAGGCAATGGTTGGGAAGCTCTTTTGCAGTTATTAGCAAATTCCTTAACTCCAGCCCACCATTATTACATAGCTGAAATCTTATTGGTAATGAGAGAGAGTGGGAGAGAAAACAAACAGGCCTTCAGAAACCTGGCCATAAGCAATAGGCGTGCACCAGACAAGGTGGGCTACTTCCTGGATACTCTGCCAAGTACACACAGCTTTATGCTTCTTACAAACGCTTCAGCAATGGCCTGGTTACACCCATTACGAATCACAGCCTGGCAGATTAGGTTGTCATCCAAGAGAGGCAGTCTGTTCAGGATAAGGAATCTACCCAAGGGAGGCAGGGAGATCAGCTCACAGCTGGAATGCTGTCTGGTGCAGGCAGGAAGAGCGCAACATGAACTTCAAATGGCACAACAAAATATGTTGGGCAAGGATGGAAGTAAAGGGAATGCTCAGTTGGTAAAAGGATCCCCAGGTAAAAGGATCCTCAGTATCAAATATGTGTGAATGGCCTCTGACCTGGCTCCATGAGTTCTTGTACTGCTTACATTCCCAAATGAATGTGAAGCCAAACAGAAGCCAAAAAAAGCAGTACTACCTGCACTCTGCTGGGTAATGTGCATTATGAATTATGCACAAGGAGAGCACAAAGGCTCTCATGCTCTTGCCTCTCAACATTGAGATCCAGGTTGGGTGTGCTCACTTTCAGCAATGCTAAGCCATTAAGGAGCCTTCATTATTCCAGGTGGATGATTGGGAGGCAGGGCTATGTCTGGTGCTGACAATCATAATTACACATCATGACTGGCTCTTTTTTAAAGGTTAGCTGGGGACTCCCAATCAGTCACCCACGAGGGCATTGGGGAGTTTACAAATGCCCTTTTCAGGAAGATATGAGCTTGTACCATTTACTACTGACCCAGGGAGCCAAGCTGCCTACACTATGGGATTTGCTTCTATTACAACATCCCCTCAGGTCCAAGAGGCGATCAGTTGTAGGCACATGGCAGTCCGAAACCTCCTTGGCATCAGCCAGCCCGATTCATACAGGATGGGATTTCGCACTCAATGTTCAAACTCATGATCACAGGTGCCAATTCCTGCAGGTACACACCTGGTAGCCTGTGTAAGCTCAAACACATTCTAAGCAACTCCCAGGTGCCACAACTGTTCGCACCCCCATCTGATCTTCTGGAGGTACCCCAACAACCAGCTCCTGAAGACCTGGCTAATGACTCCAGTCCCGAAACCCCAAACTAATACCAAACAGCAGCACAATGCTACCCATGCATCAATAAGAGCAGACAATTGGTCTACTGAAGAGGTTCCATTGCCTGTACCACTCGGTTAGCACAGTCCAATACTCACCTGACCATTTCACCAGGATCAAGATGGTCTGCTGTATTCTTCACAATTTAGCTAACAGCAGATTGACTTGAGGCTGAATGCTTTTCTACTAACATATGGTGATCCACCAAGGAATGAGTCCCCAATGGCTGAAAGGTCTTCCAGCCCTCCAAGAATTGTTCAAATAGATGCAAAGTGTTTATAGTTTTTGGCTCCAATAAAAGCAATATTTTTACCCTTACACTAATGACCTCCTGCTTCTGTTTCTCATCCACTGGATTAGGGAGTTATGCAGGACTATATGGAGGCAGCACATATATCACTGATATGCAAAGGGATATTGTCTCATTTGAGCTGGAGCTCATGTTCATCCTCTGCTCATTTTGGATTGGCAGCTGGCTGTGGTAAAGACAGTTGTTGCTGCTGCTCAGAGATCTATGATACTGCTGCCTAAGTTGCCTTGTACCAAAGGCTTAACACCAGGACAAGAAGAGTGAGTAAATTCCAAGGTAGTTGAATTCATATCCAAAGTTGGAAACAACCCTCAAAGCTGAGTTCACCTTTCACAACAAATTCTGCAAACTCAAAGAGGGACGCTGACACCAAGCTACATGATTGGGCTCACAATGCTCCCTAGGATGTCAATTTCATTCTATTTGCTCATTCACAAGATGTGGGCATCAGAGAAAAGCAGCATTTATTGTCCCTCCCTAATGGCTCGAGGTAGTGACACTCCTTTAACTGCTGAGGTCCTGTGGGGTATTACTCAGCAACAATGAAAGAAAGGGGATATTTCAAAGTCAGCAAGGTGATAACAATAGCAACATGGCTGAACACCAAACTGGGAATCCATCCATCCACCCACCCACCCAATATATTTCCAAGGACCTTCTTTAACATTGGGTGCATCAGATATGGTGGGGGGGCTATCCAAAACATAGGACAATACACAATTGAGGGGACACCATTAAACCTGCTCAAGGAGACATTCCAGACAAACAATGTCCTGCAGAAGTTCATCAAACAATGTTCTGTAAGGGGCATTCCACTTTTCATTCATGAGATGTGGACGTTGCTGGCTACGACATTTATTGCCCATCCCTAACTACTCTGGTGAGCTGCCTTCTCAAACCACTGCAGTCCAAAAACATTTGAGGGTCTACACAACGCTTAGTGAATCCTTGATTTCACATGCAGCTAAAGGTCGCTCTTTTGAAGTTCTATCCCTCAGGACAGCAGAGATCCACATGAACACTGATAACATTGAAATCATTGACACTTGTGCACCCATTGTTCTTATCACTACATCTTGCTCTCCTGACACCCATAACTAAGCTGGAGGCCTCCTGCCAAATACTATCCTCAATTGCCTGGGCCTCACCTTAACAGGTTAAGGAAGATGCACCTGACCTGCTGGAAGCAATGGAGTCTCTGGCAGAGGGAAGCAGCATGGCTGGGCACACTTAGTGTCCTGGGATGATTATCCCATGTCTGGCTGTATTTCCCGCTCTGTGCTATGGTACCTCTCTCAACCCTTATGGGGGTGGGGTGCTAGGAAGGTTGAAGTGCCCTGTCCATGGCTCAAGTGACTGAATCAAGGGTTTCCCCACACATCCAGCATTTACTGATGTTCTGCTGGACCTGGCTGTCCATGGTGGCTGCCACCTCTTCAAGGCAGACACACACTGGTATGCCAGAACCAAGATAGAGAACTTGGACAGACTCCTCCCTGCCACATGTTCCCCTGCTCATCTCAACACCCATCATGTCATTAATGGCAGATTCCAGAGGCTCATCTGTATGGGGCTCAGCAGGGGCCTCATCTCCAGCAGTCTCTGTCAGTGACCAAGGCCTTTACTTCCTCTGCCAGGTGTGGGCCCATGTCAGTGATATGATTAATGCCAGTAACACTCCAGGCAAAACTCCCAGCTCTCACCAAGGAAACAGAGTGCTGCTAAAGGTCACTTCGCAAGCACATTTTAAATTGCATTCACTTTGGGTGTTCCATGTTGGATCTAGTTTTTTCCCCTCAAATCTCTGAAGGTGGAGGAGCATTTTAGTGCGGTGGTAAAAAAGGCATATGGGACACTTGCCTTTATCAATTGAGGCATAGATTACAAAGGTAGGGAGATTATGTTGGAGTTGTATAGAACCTTGGTGAGGCCACAGCTGGAGTACTTTGTGCAGTTCTGGTCACCACATTATAGGAAGGATGTGATTGCACTGGAGGGGGTGCAGAGGAGATTCACCAGGATGTTCCCTGGGATGAAACATTAAGTTATGAAGGGAGTTTGGATAGACTTGGGTTGTTTTCCTTTGGAGCAGAGAAGACTGAGCAGCGACCTGATTGAGGTGAAAAAGATTGAGGGGTATGGACAGGGAGCAGCTGTTCCCCTTAGTTGGAGGGGTCACTCATGAGGGGACTGAGGTTCAAGGCGAGCGGCAGGTGGTTTGGGCAGGGGTGGGCAAAGAGGAAACATTTTAACTGGAGGGTGGTGTGGGTCTGGAATGCGCTGCCTGGGAGGGTGGAGGTGAGTTGCCTCACATCCTTTAAAAAAAAAGTACCTGGATGAGCAATTGGCACATCATAACATTCAAGGCTATGGGCCAAGTGCTGGTAAATGGGATGAGGTAGGTAGGTCAGATGTTTCTCATTGTCAGTGCAGACTCGATGGGCTGAAGGGCCACTTCTGCACTGATTGTGAAATCTCATTCCACTGGTCATTGTTGTCCGTTTCCTATTAGCTGAGACTTAAAGGCTTCAGTAAGTTATTGCTCACTCCCAATCCACCTAATATTTGTAGCATGTTTCACCCACTGTTCTGAGATGGGTCCTTCTGTCTTGGACTCTAGGCATAGGTCTTGATCAGTAGATAAGCAGATTCCAATGTCTACAGCCTAACTCATTCCAGGCATGCTGCTTCGAGATATAATTCCAACTTTTTCTCCCTCTAGGAGAAGTCCAACACATTGTCAGTGGTACATCTACATCACCATATCCCATCTGTTAATCTTTTACATTCCAATCACCTCAGCAGGGAGGGGCTGAGTGAGGAGGGGGTCTCCCAAGAGGTTGCAAGGCTCATTTAACTATATTCCTGGGAAGATCCAGGGTCAAACCAAAAATCTTAATTCTGGGTGTTGTCTAGGCAAAGACAACATGTAACCTCAATTCTGCTTCACAATCACAACTACACAGTTGTTCCAAAAAAGAGACTCATTACTTTCAGTTGATTGATTTGGTGCCTGTAACCAGTGGGCCAGCAATATATGCAGCTCAGGACTGGAACCAGTTCAACTAATTCACCTTGAAACAGCTTAAGGTGCAATTTCACCACACCTGGGAAAAGAGAAAAGCACAAGTTGAACTGGTCCAGCTTGCTGGAAGGTAGCATTTCCTACTGGGTTCCCATTCAGAATTGGACTTCACTTAGCAGTTGAGAACTGAATCAACTAGTACCAGTTCCTTTGGAACTTTTCCCTTGATAGCTTTCATTTGAAAATAAACATCTCAACTACTCCTTTTGGTACTATGTCCAAGCAATCATTGTGCGGTTGGTTATGGTCAATACATTTTATCTGAATGACCAATTAATATCTTGAGTAAGAGTCTAGAAGTTTAGGGAGAGTGCAATACAAACTCAATGTTCTTCAGGTATATTTATTGAACCTTAAAACATCCCTCCTCCTGACAGGGAAGGCCAAAGTTTGTCTCAACCATCGGGTGGTGAAGTAACATTTGCTCAGTACTACAATGAGACAGAGGTTAGAGTGTGGAACTAACTAAGCCAAGTTGGTTCCAATCTTTAAAAAGTGAGACATCATGGGGATGATTCGGAGCTAGTCAACAATCAAGCACTTGTGCCATTAACTACAGCTCAGTCACATTGACCAATCATTCACACCAAGCGTAAGAAACCTTTGTCACTTCTTACTGGATACTTGGAAGACAGACTGGTCTTGATTCTCCCTCATCACCAGTATTTCAGCTTGTGCACAAGCCAGATATCAGTTTAATTCCCTATAGCTGATTGTGAAGTATCACAATCAAAAGTGAGGGACAAATCACTGACAATAGTAATTTCTCCAATATTGACAGCTTTCCCATCAGCCACTGCTTCATCCAGCAGCTCAAAATTCTGCTTTCGTACAGGAATTACTTTCCCTCAAGTTGCTGACTGTTTTTATCTAGGAATTGGGGATTTGTAGAATTCCTAGTGCAGAGAGATACAGAACAAGGAAAATGTCATCCAGTTCATCAACTTGACTCCAGCTGTTGGCCAGGAACAATCTGCTCCAACACCTTCAACTGGTTTCACAGACTGAGGAAGGAATCTGGAAGCTCTTTCTTTAACACCCAAACCTAAGTTGGGCAAAGCTTCCCAATAACAATCTAGACTTATATCAGTTATCAATCCCCTTCCCTGTAATAGTCCACCTTGATTCTCAGTTCAGCAAGCACCCCTGTCCACACAGTAACCCAATCTGTTTCCCAAACTGAATACCCAACTCCCAAACCACAGCCTTTTAAAAAGCTCCCAATCAGATCATTAGCTACTTCAGCTGAACAATCAATTAGATAGAGATTGAAAGCAATGAGATCCTAAGTGAATGGATGATTTGGTTTAATTGGTTTAACCCAAAAG
Source organism: Isurus oxyrinchus (assembly GCA_026770705.1). Classification (NCBI taxonomy): domain Eukaryota; kingdom Metazoa; phylum Chordata; class Chondrichthyes; order Lamniformes; family Lamnidae; genus Isurus; species Isurus oxyrinchus. The sequence continues at coordinate 46,280,256 of JANJGN010000023.1, forward strand.
ATACCTAAGTGGATGGAACAGACACAAAAAACAATTCAACGTTAAAAGCTAAATTGGAGAATATCAAAGAAAGCTGAAGAGAGGAGGAGGCTAAGTAATGTTTCATCAGTGGGTTTAAATGTATGAGTTATATTCTATTCATATTTCATGAACATGGCAACTCCTAAAACCTTTGTACCATTTTTAAGTATTTCTTGAAATTTGTAGCTGAAGGTTAATCAACTACAGAGCATGGATTCAAAGTTAGACAGTATGCCAGGTCATTCTATCATTGAAAGGGATGAAGACATCTTGACATGAGGATCAGAGTCAAAACTCCACCGGTTTAAGTTACCACCACCTGCTCAAATATTCAAGTGGTGTTAGTGCCTCAACAACAACTTGTATTTATACAGCACTTTTAACATGGAAAAATATCACAGGGATCTTCACAGAACTGGGAGGACGGACATACGATGAATCAAGGAAGGAGATGTTATAGGAGAGAGAAGCAAAAGCCTGATCAAAGAGCTGGGGTTGGATCTCAAGGAGAAGGTGGCACAGGTTTTAGGGAGGGAATTCTGGAATGACCTGGAAGACTGAAGATACATCTGTGCTCAATGGGGCCAAGAGGGAGATACGCAAGGTGTCAGAGTAGGAGGAACAGAAATTTTGGGAAGGTGTAGTAAAAATTGAGAAGTTTGAGGTTGACAATAATAAATTTGAGGTTTTGGACAGCTAACTGGCACTGAGGACAGGAGCGATGACAATCAGGTGTGGGCTAGAGTTTGTTCCGCAGAGTTTGGGATAAGTTGGCTTTATGGAGGCCAATCAGGAGAGTGTTGGTACAATCAGGCAAGAAGGTGAAAAATCAATGGATAAGCAGGATTTGTAACATGGAGTAGAGGTGGATAGGGAACATTGAGGTACATTAGTGCAATGTTTGTTGCTGCACTAGTATTCCAGGAACCTGGACTAACAATGCACAGATTACATGTTCAAATCCCACTTTAGCATTTTGAGCATAGAGTCATAGGGTCATAGAGGTCTACAGCACAGCAAAAGGCCCCTCGGCCCATCGAATCTGTGCCGGTCAAACAAGTACCTAAATATTCTAATCCCATTTTCCAGCACGAAGCTCATAGCCTTGTATGCCATGGCATTGCAAGTGCACATCCAAATACTTCTTAAATATAATGAGGGTTTCTGCCTCTACCAACTTTTCAGGCAGTGAGTTCCAGATTCTCACTACCTTCTGGATGAAAAAGTTCTTCATCCCATGCCCTCTAAACTTCCTGTCCCTTACATTAAACCTATGCCCCCTGGTAATTGATCCCTCCACTAAGTGGAAAAGTTCCTTCCTATCTACCCTACCTATACCCCTCATAATTTTAGACACCTCAATCATGTCCCCCCTCAATCTCCTCTGCTCCAGGGAAAATAACCTCAGTCTATACAATCTCTCCTCATAACTAAAACTCTCCAGCCCAGGCAACATCCTGGTAAATCTCCTCTGCACTCTCTCTAGTGCAATCGCATCCTTCCTATTATGCAGATTCCAGAACTGCACGCAATATTCTAGCTGTCACCTCACCAGCATTTTATACAGTCCCAGCATAACCTCCCTGCTCTTATATTCTACGCCTCAGCTAATAAAGGCAAGTATCCCATATGCTTTCTTAACCACCTTATCAACCTGTTAACCTAAGGTGGATATGCACACCAAGGTCCCTCTGATCCTCGGAATTTCCCAGGGTCCTACCATTCATCGTGTATTCCCATGCCTTGTTTGTCCTGCCCAAATGCATCACCTCACACTTATCCAGATTAAATTCCATTTGCCACTGATCAGCCCATCTGACCAGCCCATCTATATCCTCCTTTAATCTAAGGCTATCCTCCACACTATTTACCACCCCACCAAGTTTCATGTCATCCTCTAACGTACTGATCAACCCTCCTAAATTAAAGTCTAAATCGTTTATTTATACCATAAACAGCAAGGGACCCAACACCGATCCCTGTGGAACCCCACTGGACTCAGACATCCAATCACAAAAACACCCCTCAACCATCACATTCTCCTTCCTGCCACCCAGCCAATTCTTGATCCAATTCACCAAAATGCCTTGGATTCCATGGGCTCTTACCTTAGCTATCAGTCCCCCCACGTGGGACCTTATCAAAAGCCTTGCTGAAGTCCAAGTAGACTATGCATTGCCCGCATCCTCATACCTGGTCGCCTCTTCGAAAAATTCAATCAAATTGATTGGACATGACCTCCCCTTAACAAAACCATGCTGACTGTCCTTAATTAACCCCTGCCTCTCCAAATGTAGATTAATTTTATCCCTCAGAATTGCTTCCAATGTTTTCCCCACCACTGAGGTTAGACTGACTGGCCTGTAGTTCCCTTGTTTATCCCTTCCTCCCCTCTTGAATAACGGTACCACATTGGCTGTCCTCCAGTCCTCTAGCACCTCTCCTGTGGCCAGAGAGGTATTGAAAATTATTGCCAGTGCCCCCACTATCTCCTCCCTTTCCTCACTCAACAGCCTTTGAACTCAAAATAGAAATTTGGAAGTAAGAGACCCTGAAGCTGTTGGATTGAGTAAGACCCTCCCCCTGGTCTAAAGGTCCTTGTTTTGGATACCAACAGCACACAACAGCTTGGTGTATCACCATCTTTATTAAACCACTAAGCAAAAGTACATTCTCATGATAACACGTTGTTTAGCTTCCTTCGAGTTGGAATCTGTCTCGGTGGTCAATCTGATGACAAATCCTCTATGTGCATATTCTGAGCAACTGGACAAATTGCTCTAACTGCTGCAATAAAGATGATTATATGGGCTGTTTATTGCTTTCCTGTAGCCCTGTGCCATATAAGGTAAATCCATGCTTTCTCCAGATGTTCCCTGGCCTCTTGAAGGTCCCACTTGAGGTACCATCGCCAGCTTGACTCCGCCTTGTTATCTCCAGAGCTGGGAGAAAGTGGCACATTTATTTTCCCTCAGTCTGTTTATCTTCCCTGGTATGAGCCCTCCTACAGGTGAAGCAATTTTTTAGAACTTGCTGATTCCAGCAAGGCTTTGCCTTGACAAAGTTGACCATCATGCTTTGGGTGTTTTGAGCCCACAGTGCAGTTCAGTCTATGCACCCTGGATCTTGCTAGGCATTGACCAATGAGGACTCACTGTGGCTCTTCTTCCTGAGTTGCTGTTGCTGCCTCTGCGCAGCCAGGAGCTTCAATCACTCTCTTCTCCGTCGTCTTCATGCTCTGTAGGCCATCTGGCATACAGCTAGTTCACCAGGCACCATGACCCTGATGTACTCCTCCTGCAGGATGAAAGAGTGAGACACATGGTTAGCATGGATGCATTAAGAACCTGTCCTGGTTAAGTGTGACGTCCCCTTGGTAGTGGAGGGGGTGGGGAGGGGGTATTAGCTTTGGAGCATTTGGTGGCTCCTTGATGCCTCTGCATTGCTTGAGTGGGCAGATAAACTAGAAGCCCAATCCCAATCATATGAATATAAAAGCAAAAAACTGCAGATGCTGGAAATCTAAAGCAAAAACAAAATGCCTGGAAAAACTCAGCAGGTCAGGCAGCATCTGCGGAGAGGAAAACATTTAACGTTTCGAGTCTGAATGACCCTTTAACAGAACTAAGTAAAAATAGAAGAGAGGTGAAATATAAGCTGGTTTAGGGGCGGGACAAGTAGAGCTGGATAGAGGGTCAGTGATAGGTGGAGATAACCAAAAGATGTCACCGACAAAAGGACAAAGAGGTGTTGAAGGTGGTGATATTATCTAAGGAATGTGCTAATTAAGGGTAGAAAGTAGGACAAGCAAGGTACAGATAGCCCGAGTGGGGGTGGGGGGAAGGAATCGAAAAAGGCTAAAAGATAGAGATAAAGCAATGGATGGAAATACATTTAAAAATAATGGAAATAGTGGGAAAAGAAAAATCTATATAAATTATTGGAAAAAAAGTGGGGGATTGGAAAGGGGGCGGGGATGGAGGACAGAGTTCATCATCTAAAATCGTTGAACTCAATATTCAGTCCGGAAGGCTGTAAAGTGTCTAATCGGAAGATGAGGTGCTGTTCTTCCAGTTTGCGTTGAGCTTCACTGGAACAATGCAGCAGGCCAAGGATGGACATGTGGGCATGAGAGCAGGGTGGAGTGTTGAAATGGCAAGAGACAGGGTGGTCTGGGTAATGCTTGTGGACAGACCGAAGGTGTTCTGAAAAGCGGTCACCCAGTCTGCGTTTGGTCTCGCCAATGTAGAGGAAACTGATTTGGGAGCAATGAATGCAGTAGACTAAATTGAGGGAAGTGCAAGTGAAATGCTGCTTCACTTGAAAGGAGTGTTTGGGCCCTTGGACGGTGAGGAGAGGGGAACTAAAGGGGCAGTTGTTGCATATTCTGAGTTTGCATGGGATGGTGCCTTGGGAGGGGATTGAGGTTTAGAGGGTGATGGAGGAGAGGACCAAGGTGTCCCAGAGGGAACGCTCACTGCGGAATGCCACCAGGGGAGGTGCAGGGACCATGTGTTTGGTTGTGGCATCATGCTGGAGTTGGCGGAAATGGCGGAAGATGATTCTTTGAATGCAGAGGCTGGTGGGGTGATAAGTGAGGACAAGGGGGACCCTATCATGTTTCTGGGAGGGAGAGAAAGGTATGAGGGCGGATGGGCGGCAGATGGGCCAGACACGGTTGAGGGCCCTGTCAACCACCGTGTGTGGAAAACCTCGGTTAAGGAAGAAGGAAGACATGTCAGAGGAACTGTTTTTGAAAGTGGCATCATCTGAACAGATGTGACGGGGGTGAAGGAACTGAGAGAATGGAATGGAGTCCTTACAGGAAGCGGGGTGTGAGGAGCTGTAGTCGAGGTAGCTGTGGGAGTCGATAGGCTTGTAATGGATATTGGTGGATAGTCTATCACCATAAATTGAGACAGAGAGGTCAGGGAAGGGAAGGGAAGTGTCAGAGATTGACCATGTGAAAATGATGGACGAGTGGAAATTGGAAGCAAGATTAATAAATTTTTCCAGGTGCAGACGAGAGTATGAAGCAGCACCGAAGTAATCATCGATGTCCCGGAGAAAGAGTTGTGGGAGGGGACTGGAGTAGGACTGGAACAAGATATCTCATTGCTTTCAATCTCTACCTAATTGATTGTCCAGCTGAAGCAGCTAATGAGCTGATTGGTAGCTTTTTAAAAGGGCTGTGGTTTGGGAGTTGGATTATCAATTGGAGAAACAGATTGGGTTACTGTGTGGACAGGGTGTTCTCTGAACTGTGATGGTCAAGGTGGACTGTTACAGGCAAGGGGATTGATAACTGATATAAGTTTAGATTGTTATTGGGAAACTTTACCCAACTTAGGTTTGGATGATAAAGAAAGAGCTTCCAGATTCCTTCCTCAGTATGTGAAACCAGTTGAAGGTGTTGGAGCAGATTGTTCCTGGCCAACAGTTGGAGTCAAGTTGATGAACTGGATGATGTTTTCCTTGTTCTGTATCTCTCTCTGCACTGGGAATTCCAGAAATCCCCAATTCCCAGATAAAAACAGCCAACAACTTGAGGGAAAGTAATTCCTGTATGAAAGCAGAATTTTGAGCTGCTGGATGAAGCAGTGGCTGATGGGAAAGCTATCAATATTGGAGAAATGACTATTGTCAGTGATTTGTCCCTCACTTTTGATTGTGATACTTCACAATCAGCTATAGAGAATTAAACTGATATCTGGCTTGTGCTCAAGCTGAGATACTGGTGATGAGGGAGAATTGAGACCAGTTTGTCTTCCAAGTATCCAGTAAGAAGTGACAAAGATTTCTTACACCACTAGTGAATGAGGGGTCAATGTGACTGAGCTGTAGTTAATGGGACAGGAAACAGTTTGTTGGCTAGCTCTGACTCATCCCAAGATCTCTCAATTTGAATGATTGGAACCAGCTTAGTACACCTTCCCAAAATGTCTGTTCCTCCTACCCTAACACCTTGTGTATCTCCCTCTTGGCCACATTGAGCACAGATGTATCTTCAGTCTTCCAGGTCTTTCCGGAATTCCCTCCCTAAAACCTTTGCCACCTTCTCCTTGAGATCCAACCCCAACTCTTTGATCAGGCTTTTGCTTCTCTCTCCTATAATATCTCCTTCCTTGATTCAAACTTTTGTCTCACTAGTTATAAACAAATATTACTTCACCACCCTATGGGTGAGACAAAATTGGGTTTTCCCTGTCAGGCGGAGGGATGTTTAAGGTTCAATAGGTATACCTGCAGAACATTGACATTGTATAGTGTTCTCCCTAAACTGCCAGACCCTTACTCAAGTGATATTAATTGGTTATTCATATAAAATTTATTGCCCTATTACCCATAACCAACTACACAATGATTGCTTGGACATAATCACCTTGACTACTCCGAGTGGTAAGCTTGGCCTAAATAGCCAAGTGGTTATGGTACTGGGTTTGTAACCCCAAGATCAAGAGTTCAAATCTCACAATGGCAAACTATGAAACAATGTAACTTCATCTGAATAGGAACAGATGGAAACGTGTTTGTACTCGAAAGAGTTACTCTGAGTGGTACTTAAGGCTTGGCCTAAATGGCCAAGTGGATGTGGTACTGGGTTTGTAACCCCAAGATCAAGGGTTCAAATCTCACAATGGCAAACAATGTAACTTCATCTGAAACAGGTGGAAACGGGTTTGTACTCGAAAGAGTTACTCCGAGTGGTACTATTTTCAAATGAAAGCTATTGAGGAAAAGGTTCCAATAGAACTGGTACTAATTGATTCAGTTCTCAATTGGGAAGTGAAGTCCAGTTCTGAATGGGAACCCAGAAGGAAGTGACAGCTTCCAGCAAGCTAGACCAGTTCAACTTGTGCTTTTGTCTTTTCCCAGGAGTGGGGCAATTGCACATTAAGCTGTTTCAAGGTGAATTAGTTGAACTGGTTCCAGTCCTAAGCTGCATGTATTGCTGGCCCACTGGTTACAGGCACCAAATCAATCAACTGAAAGTAATGAGTTCATTTTTGGAACAACTGTGTAGTTGTGATTGTGAAACTAAACTGAGGTTCAATGTTGTCTTTGCCGAGACAACACCCAGAATTCAAGTTTTTGGTTTATTCCTGGGAAGATCCAGGGTCATAGTTAAATGAGCCTTGCAACCACTTGGGAGACCCCCTCCTCATTCTGCCCCTCCCTACAGAGGTGATTGTAGTGTAAAGGGTTAACAGATGGGATATGGTAACGTATGATGTAGATGTACCACTGACAACGTGTTAGACTTCTCTAGAGGGAGAAAAAGTTGGAATTATGCCTTAAAGCAGCATGCCTGAAAGCAATTAGGCTGTAGACATTGGTATCTGCTTATCTACTGACCCAGACCCATGCCTAGAGTTCAAGACAGAAGGCCCCATCTCAGAACAGTGGGTGAAACATGCTACAAATATAGGTGGGTGGGGAGTGAGCAATAACTTACTGAAGCCTTTAAGTCTCAGCTAAGAAGAAAGGGACACCCATGACCAGTGGAATGAGATTTCACAATAAGTGCAGAAGCGGCCGTTCAGCCCATCGAGTCTGCACTGACAATGAGAAACACCTGACCTACCTACCTCATCCCATTTACCAGCACTTGGCCCATAGCCTTGAATGTTGTGCCAATTTCTCATCCAGGTACTTTTTTTAAAGGATGTGAGGCAACTCACCTCCACCCTCTCAGGCAGCGCATTCCAGACTGTCACCACCCTCCAGGTAAAATTTTTCCTCTCATTCCACAACACCGCCACCCCCTGCCAAAAAAAAACCCACCTGCCCCTCACCCTGAACTTCAGTTCTCTTGCGACTGACCCTTCAACTAAGGGGAACAGCTGCTCCCTATCCACACTGTCCATGTCCCTCAATCTTGTACACCTCGATCATGTCACCGCTCAGTCTTCTCTGCTCCAATGAAAACAACCCAAGTCCATCCAAACTGTCTTCATAACTTTAACTTAAATGTTTCATCTCAGGGAACATGCTGGTGAATCTCCTCTGCACCCCCTCCAGTTCAATCACATTCTTCCTATAATGTGGTGACCAGAACTGCACACAGTACTCCAGCTGTGGCCTCACTAAGGTTCTATACAACTCCAACATGATCTCCTTACCTTTGTAATCTATGCCTCAAGTGATAATGGCAGGTGTCACATATGCCTTTTTCACCACCACACTAACATGCTCCTCCACCTTCAGAGATTTGAGGGAAAAAATCTAGATCAAACATGGAACACCCAAAGTGAATGCAATTTAAAATGTGCTTGCAAAGTTACCTTTAGCAGCACTCTGTTTTCTTGGTGAGAGCTGGGAGTTTCGCACTGGAGTGTTACTGGCATTAATCATATCACTGACATGGGCCCACACCTGGCAGAGCAAGTAAAGGCCTTGGTCACTGACAGAGACTGCTGGAGATGAGGCCCCTGCTGAGCCCCATACAGATGAGCCTCTGGAATCTGCCATTAATGACATGATGGGTGTTGAGATGAGCAGGGGAACATGTGGCAGGGTGGAGTCTGTCCAAGTTCTCTATCTTGGTTCAGACATACCAGTGTGTGTCTGCCTTGAAGAGGTGGCAGCCACCATGGACAGCCAGGTCCAGCAGAACATCAGTAAATGATGCATGTGTGGAGAAATCCTTCATTTTGTCACTTGAGCTATGGACAGGGCACTTCAACCTTTCTAGCACCCCATCCCCCTCAAGCTGTGAGAGAGGTGCCATTACACAGAGGGGAAGAAACAGCCAGACAAGGGATAATCATCCCAGGACACTAAGGGTGCCTGGCCATGCTGCCTCCCTCTGCCAGAGACTCCATTGCTTCCAGCAGGTCAGTTGGAGGGAGATGCACCTGTTAAGGAAAGCCCGAGGCAATTGAGGATAGTATTTGGCAGGAGGCCTCCAGCTTAGCTGTGCGTGTTGGGAGCTCAAGATGTATTGATAGGAAAAGATAAAAGAACATTGGGTGCACAAGTGTCAATGATCTCAATGTCATGTAAATGTAACCACAGCAGTTAGGTATGATCTGACCTATTAGTTCTTCTATCTGATGAGGCTGTTGATTTTTCCACCATTGTGTTATTTGAAGGGTGAAGGTCACCATCAATGTTCATGTGGATCTCTGCCCATCTCTGCTTCCCTGAGGGATAGAACTTCAGAAGAGTGACCTTTAGCTGCATGTGACATCAAGGATTCACTAAGTGTTGTGTAGACCCTCAAATAGTTTTGGACTGCAGTGGTTTGAGAAGGCAGTTCACCAGAGTAGTTAGAGATGGGAAATAAATATTGTAGCCACCAATGTCCACATCCCATGAATGAAAAGTGGAATGCCCCTTACAGAACATTGATGAACATCTGCAGGACATCGTTTGTCTGCAATGTCTCCTTGAGCAGGTTTCATGGTGTCACCTCAATTATGTATTGCCCTCTGTTTTGGATAGCCCCCACCATACTAAATTCTGCTGCATCCAATGGTAAAGAAGGTCCTTGGGAATACATTGGGTGGGTGGATGGATTCCCAGTTTGGTGTTCAGCCATGTTGCTATTGTTATCACCCTGCTGACTTTGAAATATCCCCTTTCTTTCATTGTTGCTGGGTAATACCCCACAGGACCTCAGCATTTAAAGGAGGGTCACCACCTCGAGCCATTAGGGATGGACAATAAATGCTGTCTTTTCTGATGCCCACATCCTGTGAATGAGCAAATAGAATGAAACTGACATCCTAGGAAGCATTTTGAGCCCAATCATGAAGCTTGATGTCAGCCTCCCTCTGTTTGCAGAATTTGTTGTGAAAGCTGAACTCGGCTTTGAGGGTTGTTTCCAACTTTGGATATAATTTCAACTACCTTGGAATTTACTCACTCTCTCTTGTCCTGGTGTTAAGCCTTTGGTACAAGGCAACTTAGGCAGCAGTAGCCTAGATCTCTGAGCAGCATCAACAACTGTCTTTACCACAGCCAGATGCCAATCTAAAATGAGCAGAGGATGAACATGAGCTCCAGCTCAAATGAGACAATATCCCTTTGCATATCAGTGATATATATGCTGCCCCCATATACTCCTGCATAACTCCCTAATCCAGTGGATCAGAAGCAGGAGGTCATTAGTGTAAGGGTGAAGACATTGCTTTTATTGAAGCCAAAATATATAAACACTTTGTCGCATCTATTTGATCAATTCTTGAAGGGCTGGAAAGCCTCTCAGCCATTGTGGACTCATTCCTTGGAGGGTCACCATACATTTAGTAGAAACACATTCAGCCTCAAGTCAATCTGCTGTTAGCTTCTCAGGGGCCTGTCTGCCACTTCTCTCAACTGTCTTGACCTTGGGCAGCATCATCAGTCTCCTCCTTAAGCATCTCCATCGTCCCCTTGTCTGTCTGAGATGTGGCTCATCCATCTCCCCTTCTGGTAGTGCCTTGCCCTATCGCTCAGCTAAATAGTAGAATACAGCAGACCATCTTGATCCTGGTAAAATGGTCAGGCGAGTATTGGACCGTGCTACCTGAGTGATACAGGCAATGGAACCTCTTCAGAAGACCAATTGTCTGCTCCAGTGATGGCTCTTGTTGATGCATGGGTAGCATTGTGCTGCCGTTAGCTATAAGTTTGGGGTTTCAGGACTGGAGTCATTAGCCAGGTCTTCAGGAGCTGGTTGTTGGGGTACCTCCAGAAGATCAGATGGGGGTGGGAACAGTTGTGGGACCTGGGAGTTGTTTAGAATGTGTTTGAGCTCAGTGTACCAGGTGTGTACCTGCAGGAATTGGCTCCTGTGATCATGAGTTTGAACATTGGGAGTGAAATCCCTTCCTGTATGAATTGGGCTGGCTGATGCCAAGGAGATTTTGGACTGCCATGTGCCTACAACTGATCACCTCTTGGACCTCAGGGGATGTTGTAATAGAAACAAATCCCATAGTGTAGGCAGCTTGGCTCCCTGGGTCAGTAGTAAATGGTACAAGCTCATAGCTTCCTGAAAAGGGCATTTGTAAACTCCCCAATGCCCTGTGCATGACTGGTTGGGAGTCCCCAGCTAACCGTTTAAAAAAAGAGCCAGTAATGAAGTGTTGTTAAGACTGTCAGCACCAGACAGTGTTCTGCTTCCCAATCATCCACCTGGTGCAATGAAGGATCCTTAAAGGCTTAGCATTGCTGAAAGTGAGCACACCCAACCTGGATCTCAATGTTGAGAGGCAAGAGCATGAGAGCCTTTGTGCTGTCCTGGTGCATAATTTGTAATGCTCATTACCCAGTAGAGTGCAAGTTGTACTGCTTTTTACTGGCTTCTGTTTGGCTTCACATTCATTTGGGAATGTAAGCATTACAGGAACTCGTGGAGCCAGGTCAGAGGCCATTCACACTTCTCCTGCACAGTATCAGCGAGGGACTGCATGAGTCAGAATGGTGCACCTTACCCTTTTGATTACTTCACCATCCTCCCCCTTCTCCCCCTATGACATGCCAACTTCTAACCCCACACCCCCATAATCACCAATAGATGTTGCTTTTCTTACCCTCCCATCTGTCAACATTAAACCTCCCCAAACCCCTCCGACCATATTTTCCTGCTCTCCCACCTGAGCCCACCCCTGTCAAACTCCCCAAGCTCCGCTTGATCCTCATGCTGCCCCTTACCCATTTCACCACCTACACAAGCTCACCTCATGAAAATATTTGTTTTCCCTTATCTTAACATGCAACTCCCACCCTCCCTTGCTCATTTCTTCTTGTCACTGTAATTGTCCCCTCTGCTTCCCAGTTTCTTCTATTTGATCCTGGGTATCCTTTTACTAACTGACCATGCCCTTTAGATCCATTCTTGCCCAACATATTTTGTTGCACCATTTGAAGTTCATGTTGCAATCTTCCCCAGACAGCATTCCAGATGTGAGCCTGCCTCCCTTGGGGAGGCTCGTTATACTGAACAGGCTGCCTCTCTTGGATGACAACCTAATCTGCCAAGCCGTGATTCGTAATGGGTGGAACCAGGCCATTGCTGAAGCGTTTGTAAGAAGCATAAAGCCGTGTGTACTGGGCAGAGTATCCAGGAAGTAGCCCACCTTGTCTGGTGCACGCCTCTTGCTTATGGCCAGGTTTCTGAAGGCCTATTTCTTTTTCTCTCTCTCTGTCATATTACCAATAAGATTCCGACTAAGTAATAATGTTAGGTTGGAGTTAAGGAATTTGCTAATAACTGCAAAAGAGCTTCCCAACCATTGCCTTCAGGAAGGTCGACTCGCCTGAAAGTTGATTTTATCTTTAATACTAAAAGAAGAACCTGCTGCCAGGAATCTGAATTTTGTCTCCCATACAATGAAGTTTCCCCTCCTGTCTTTATTCCTGCTTCAGACAGGCCTGCAAGAATCCACCTGCAGTGTTTGTACAGAAAAAATACCCAGAAACACCAGATATATTAGCGTTAACAAAGCTCCACCTTTTTTACAATTGAGTGTTTGTTCCTGCCCAAGAACAGTGTACATAGAGTAGTTTCATTTTAATGAGACCTTCATATAATAATTTCTTTAATCCAATTACTGGAAATAAACTTATTAGGATGATTTTCATGTCTGTTTGGGAGAAGGATGTTCCTCCGTTTTAAACTTGTCAACATTTAACAAATACAATTTTGTGAAGACACGGTGACAATCTTCATTAATGGGGTACATAAGACTTATGTAACAGGAGGAGATTAATTTAAATAGCCCTGATTTTCTCCCCTCCTTGTCTATAAAGAGGTTTGTTTTTGATTTGCTCCCCCCAATTTCTATTAATAACCCCATAGCAAACTCAAGGATAAACTCGGGGCAGTTTATTTCCAAACCCAAATGTAAGGGAGGGTAGCAGCTTTGCCTCTTCTTCCCTCCTACAGTAAAAGAGGGATGAAGGAGAGATTTACAGAGCAAAGAGGACAGGACAGTAATATTGTTTTCATGTTTCCAGAATCAAAGTCCAATGGTGTATTCTTTCATTGAGCTGGGTGCACTGAAAATTATTGTATATTCACTTTTCCAGTAGAATTGATTTCCATGATGAGAGGTGCAGAGTTGAATCATTCTCGTCAGCAATGGTGCAGACTTTCCAGTAGAAATGATATAGATGGGGCCAGGTATTTGATCTGGGCAGAGCCCCTTTACCTGTGCTGCTGCTTGTGGATGTTAAAATGGCAGACTGAGCTTTGCAGTACAGCACGGCAATATAACTTGTTCCACCAACCAGAGGTTCATGTCAGATGACTCCCACCTCTTCAGTGCCTTTGACCAAGAATGTGCACCCCTGTCTGGGCTCCCAGGATGGTAAAATCTTCCAACAATTAAGAATTGAAAGGAAGGTTGTAGGGGTCCCTTGTCCTAGCAGATGAATAGGCTGCATTTGGCCAGGCCTATCTCATGAAATGCAGATGGTCATTGTATAGAGTTTGACCCTGCAGCCCAGAGGGTTATCAGGATCTCTTCAGAAGTATAAGTTTCTGTGAAACAGCCAGATAGCTCCTTTTATTCATGGGTCTAGACTAAATTGGCTTCAGCCATTTTAAAAAGGTCTTTTTAGAGCTTTAAAATTTGAGATTAACCATGAGGTCTTAATTTCCCTGACACCTACAAGATTCTTCTGAAGCCCTTAATTTCCAACAAGATTTTCACTTTCTTGGACGTTGTTGCTGACCTATATGGCTCCAGTTATTCATTCCCCAGAATCATTGTTGTGAATCTCCTCTACTCCCTCCAATGCCTTGATCCTTCCTCAGTGTTAGCCAGAACTAGATGCAGTACTCCAGATGAGGCCTAGCTAGTGTCCTATACAAGTTCAACATGATCTCCTTTACTTTTGTACTAAATGCCCCTATAAATAAACCTAAAATATTATATTCTCAATGAGCCACGAGGATAGATTGGAGAAGTTGAAACTCATTTGCTTGGGGGGAAAAAAGACTTGATAGAGGTATTCAAGATCCTGAGGGGTATGGACAGAAAACAGTGAGAAACTGTTCCCACTCAGCATCAAGAATGAAGGGGCACAGCTTCAATCTCAATGGCAAATGTAGTAAGTGATGCAGGCAGGTTTGATAAATGTATTCAAAAAGGAATTGGATGGCTATCTGAAAAGAGAATGTGTGCAGGGGAATAGGACAAAAGTTTATCCTTTTACATTAATAGCCAGCTGATCATCTGACTCTAGATTTATCAGAACCTGCACTCCAACCCTTAATAGGCCTGGTTAGAATAAGTGTTCTTGATGCAATGGCAGGTTAGGTCACTGCTAGTGCTGCCAGTGAGTTATGGTGAGACAATCACCTTCCTTATGATACTGGGCATTGCTCTCCAGAGCTTAAATTGAATGTGGTCTGATTTTAAACCCACTGTCAGAGACATCATGTTCTGACATGTTATAAGGGCCATCTGAATGCACTGAGGCCTGACACCACTCAATGCCATTCACTCAGTCCACATGTCCTGGTTTGTGGTAATGCAACTTGGTGTAGCCCTTCTGTTTTCTGTGTGAAACAGGGACTGGGTTTGTACCACCTTGCAAGACAGGGTAAGCTGCCAGTCTAGGCTCATGTTTGTGCTCCACTTCAACTTCCTCATGTCTCCTCCTCCTGAATCTACCATGGCCATCTATTTCCTTCTCCCTTGTACTTTTCCAGTTTTCCCTTCAATGTATCTATACGATGCTCTTCACTCACTCTGTGGTAGTGAGTTCCACTTTCTGTAGGTAGAAGTTTTGTCTGAAATTCCTTCTGGATTGCTTGGTGACTAACTTGTATTGATGGCCTCTAGTTTGCTCTTCCCAGCAAAAGGAAACCTTTTTGCTCTGTCCATTCTTAACAAAAGCTTCCATAGTTATAAAGACCTCAATGAGACGAGATTCTTGATGCTTGACCATATCTTGTAAAATAATGGTCAGTATCCCAATTGTCTTTTTAATTCTTCTCTTCCTGTTATTTTGCACAGAATATCTCTCCTGGGGCAGAATTTCCTGGGTGATGTGGGGATGGCAGAGCCCACACGTCAGTGCTTAAAATGTCAGGCGAGCGTCCCGTCATCAGCACGCGGCATTGCCATATTTCACTCAGTGGGACACGTACCTGCCATTAATTAAAGGCCTCATTAAAGGGTTGTTCATGTTTTTCATGAAGT
Organism: Isurus oxyrinchus; assembly: GCA_026770705.1. Lineage (NCBI taxonomy): Eukaryota > Metazoa > Chordata > Chondrichthyes > Lamniformes > Lamnidae > Isurus > Isurus oxyrinchus. The sequence continues at coordinate 46,295,420 of JANJGN010000023.1, forward strand.
ATTTAATACAGAGAGTTTTTTAAACTTGCCTGTGATTGTCAACCATTCACATTGATTTCCAAGAGCTTCTTGTGGACTTTGAAACCAGTCTGCAGACAGTTATCTTTCTCGGGCCTGCAGCTTTCCAGAGGCCTCCATTTAGCCTGGGTATGGGTTCTGACATCTCCACTGGAGGCAGCTCGTCTGAGAAGGGACGGAGGGATAGAATAAGGAGGAGGCCAGGAGTGGACAATCAGCCTCCAGGGGAGCCACCTTGAGGAGGCCAGGCGCAGGCACAAGGGGCACAGGGTCTAGAGGTTGTCCAAGGTGGACGGGCCTGTAGAATGGGCCACTATCCTGCTGCCAGTGTATACAGGTGGCGAAGTAGCTACCTCAGTATGACTGAGGTGCAGTGCTGAAGGAGGCTCTGTCAAGGGAAACCTTCAATTATATCTCAGACCATTGACCCTGAGATCCCCTCCCCCTTCCCCCCCACCCCCCCACCCCGCCCCTAACTCTGTGGGTGGACACCCAATGCCCGTGGCTCTGAAGCACTCAATTGCCCTCATCTATGTATCTGGCTCCTTCCAGGGCTCATTGGATGATCTTTGTGGTGTCTCCAAATCGGCTGTACGCACTTGTGACAAGCAGGTGACAGACGGGCATTGGCCTTCATCTGCGACCGGTCAAGTCAGTAACACAGTGAGCCAGAGGCTTTGCGGCCATTGCTGGCTTCCCCTTCGTCCAGGGTGCTATAGACTGTACACATGTGGCCAACAAGGCACCAGCAGTTGAGCACAGTGCCTTCATCAACTGGAAGGGCTTCCACTCCATGAATGTGTGTGTTTTACCCAGGCAGCTCCCACAAAGCCTACATCCTCAGACACTCCCAGGTGCCAGGGCTCTTCAGTGCTCTGGCTCAGCTGGATGGTTGGCTGCTAGGTGACCAGCGCTAACCCCTCAGAAGGTGGCTCATGATGCGCCTCTCCCATCCAAGAACAGGAGCTGAGCAGCGATACAATAGGAGCCACAGCTCCACCAGGGCTTTGGTGGAGAGAGCCATTGGTCTTAAGATGTGCTTCTGTTGCCTGGACTGCTCAGACCACACTCCAGTATCCCCCCAGATTGCTCGTCCTCAGTGCAGAGCGTAGCATGCTAACACTATCTTGCGCTGGAAAGGGGGGGATGCAGTTGACGATGAAAACCTTGATGCAGTGGATGAGGCTGCACACGGTTGCAACGTTGACTGTCAAAGGGGTGGAGGAGCTGCTGGCCTCATCCGGAGCGCCCTGAGAGGAGCTCAGAGACAACAGGCAGCTGCTGCACTGACATGAGGTCCCTTTCGACCTTGCTGCTCACCACAGATGCATGGGCACTGAGCGCCGATGCTTGGTGTCCCCAACATCTCCCACATTGGGAATGACCACCCATGGCCATTACCACTGAGGACCACAGAAGGCTTGCAGGTCAGATTGAATCCTAATAAATTGTTCCATTCGATGGCGACTCTGAGGGGGGGCTTCAAATCTCTGTGGAGGAAGTCTGAAGCTCTGCCCTGAGGGTCAAACCTTCACGTGCACTCTGCCTGGACTCCTCCATTGTGGAGAGCAACTGAGGCATTCACTCATGCAACCCTGCCAGATGCAAACGCCCATCCTGCCACTTGTCCCCATTGCAGCAGCTACTGGACAATGCCAGAGGCACGTCATCAGTGCCAGATTCGACATGTACCTCATCCCCTGCAGCCCTCTGGCTGCTGGAGCCATCGGCATTCTCTGTCCCTACCATCTCCTCCAGTGATTGTGAAGTACCCTCTCCAGTCTACCATCGCCTAGTGCCCTGGATCAAAGTCCCCACCGAGCTGTGTGGTCTGCGCTAGTTCCTGGCTGGCTGAAATGATGTACCACAGTTTGCACATGTTGCCCCTCAGGTGTGGAGGGGGGTCTGCGGTGTCGGTGTGGGTCACTCTGGTGGTGATGCAAAATTAACAAGGACAGTGCATCAGTTTGCGTGCCTTCACTACAATCCTTCATCCCTTTTCTCCACCACCCCTCCACCTCAAGTCACGCACCCATCGAGACCCTAAGAAGAAGAACATGGAGGTGGGAAAGAGTCAAGAGGAGCCCCAACCATTAAACACACATGCAGACAGGCTGGTCAGATGGCCTCAGGAATGCCACATGGCTTGTTATGAACCATAGGAGTGGGGAGAGTGCAGAGGTACCTGACCTGGATGCATTGTGGCCTGGATAGTTGTGGGGCTGAGGAAACATCGCAAACAGTGGCGACATTTGCCGTGGATCACAGGAGATTGAGAGGTCACGTTATTGACCTTCAGTCCGTAAGGAGGGGCATAGACCGGGTGGGCAAAAGGTAACATTTCCCCTTGGCGCATGAATGAGTAACATGGTGGCATTTATCTAAGTTGAGTGCCATGAGGTTCACAGCTGAGGTGCTGAGGACCTTTGGACAAAGTAATGTGGGGCGCACTGGCTGAAAGGGTGGTGGAGGTCCCAAACCCCCTAAGATGCAATAAGTCTTTGGCTGTGCAGCAGTGATCGAAATGCATGTTAGACCATGGTGATAAGGTGACTTTGGGAGGTGGTGGAGACGCAAATCCTCAAGCAGACGAGGGACCCTCCTGTATGACCCATGTGTCAGTGTGTCTTAGTCTGTGAATGAGCAGTGTTGCAGCATTAACAATTGCAGCAACCATCAGTAGTTTGGATGGTGGGCTGACAGTGGATGGGACTGTGGGCCTCAAATACCTGCCGCTGAGCCCCAGCCTTGCCACCTCCGGCCTCCTGCCCAGCTCCATGGCTGCTCTTCTAAGGGTGTGAGGTGCTGGAGGAGGGCGCACACACATCTCATCTTCTGGGGCTTCCGGGCATTGTGACATTTTTTGCATGCAAAACAAGAGGATTTATTGGGACTGCTCGCTCATGTACTCTGCATGTGCACACTGCACCCCAACCACAGTGGCCCATCTGAGAACTCCAGCAGCTCCTGTCCACACTAGTGATTGGTCCCAACCCCTTTCTGCCAACGGCCACCCTGAACACATTCAGCATCCATCACTTTTGATTAGCACATGGGTCTTGGTGCCCACAGCAAGGAGGCACAACTACGTGCAGCGCAGATGCCACTTGGCCAAAACACCTTGAGGATCCCCTTGCACCATCTCATCACCGTCAGTAAAACATGTGTTAGAGTTCTGAGTATGTGTCTAGCTGCCTCCCCTGCAGGTTGCCCCCAGACTATTCAAATGTCACAAACATCAACATATGCTGCAAAGAGAACCCTTCTTCTCAACCATTATGGCTGATGTAAGCATGGTCAGTACCCATTTGTCCACACAGCATGTGCCAAATGCTCTATGACGTAACAACAGCAAGACATGGTGGGGGCTCAAAGGCTAAGGCTGCCTTCGGGTTAAATGGCCAAGACTGACATGGTACTCACCAGTACGGCGTGCAGTAAATCATTGAGTCTTTTTTCTGCACTGGGCGCCAGTGTGCTGCACATCATGGGCACTGACATTATTGCCCACCTCCTCCCATGCCTGGCTGGTGACATGGGAGGCTGCTCTCCTCCTCCTATTCTCTGGATAGAGCATATGCCGACTGATAGACACCTCTTTGAGGAGGACAGTAAGGTATGCATTTGAAAATTGGGGCACAGTGGGGGGCCCCCCCACTGGCCTCTCCTGTACCCTGACTCACCCCCATGCTGCTGTCCCCTCGGTCCTCCCTCCCCTTGTTCCATGAGTTGCCATGGTGCACTGCCTCAAGCAGCCTTTCAGGCTGCTCTTTTCCAGACTGTCGGCTCCCCATTGGGTCCAGCAGTCTGAGCACGCCCGCCCTGTGACTATTTTCCAGTTCTCCACAGGAGTCACTAACCTGCTGGGTGGGTCTTTAATTGGCCCACCCACACAAAATAGCAGCAGGCCCATTTTGGGGGTGGCAATTGACTGCCCACCTGCTGCCCAGTCAGTCAGGCCCACCCATTAAGGGCAAAATTCTGCCCATGATGTTCCTAAGTGATCAGACCTTTCCAGGAGTAGCTAAGTCAATGCTGTTTCACTGTTAAAAGCTGTCACAACATTCATTAGACACTCACCTTCTGACATTTTGGGTATTATCTCTCTCCCCAATGGAGGTTTTATCAGAGGGACTGAACTTCTGGGGATTCTCTCTATCCGGTAGAGGCATGTACAGGTTCTGGACAATGATGTCTGGATGAAGATGTTGAGCATTGATCTTCCCCTTCACCCCCATCCCAATCACAGGAGTGGTACTACCCATGAGGATGTTAACAGCTAGGAGCCTGTGAGATGCATCTGACCAACTTACTGGCAGCTTCCAAGTGAAGCCTTGTCAGGGCTTCTCAAATCTTTCAGGAAGTTGTCCATCACTTGCCTAAATTTGCCTTTCAGTAAGGGTGGGAACCAAATAAGTGTTTTGGGGTCTACATAGGTCAGCCTGTTCCTGTTGCCTTTCCATTCTCTACTCTGGCTTCTTCCAGCCAGGGGAGGGACTTTCATCCCACACACCCTGTTTATCCTGGAGCAGGATTTTGCATCCCACAGGTGGGCACATGCCAGACCTGATTTGGGTGAGCAGCCTGATGTTATCTCACACTCCATGCAATATTTCAGTCAGTAGCTGCTGAACTGTATTGGCCACTTAAGGCCATTAAAAAGCCAACGGACAGTGATTTCTTTGTCATTACCTGTGCAGTTTCTCACATCGCACGAGCAAAACAAACAGGCGGCCAGCTGATATTTTCCAAACCTCATCCACAGGTGGGATAAAGGGGTGAGCAGCATTCCCAGTGTCAGTAGTGGAGAGAGTTTGGTATAGAGTTTGCTGCTGGTGACTTATTGGTACTTGGCAGAAGCATCTCTGTTCAGGGCTTCATTCTTAACGTTTTCAGGCTTCATTTCAGGACTGCTTGGTGCCTCCAAGGCCCCCGGGGGATTCATAGTCTGGACGTTTCCACCAACAGAGCCTTCTGTTACCCTAGTAATGGGGATTGTGCTCTCTGGTGGTACCTCCTGAGGAAGAGGAGCAGAAGGGAGATGAGGCCAGGTGTCCCAATGCAGCTTCCAGGGGAGGGACCTGTGGGAGGACAGGCACAGGACCAGCAGGTAGTCCAAGGCAGAAGGGCCTCAGAGGACTCCACTATCCTGTTGCCAATGTTTACACAGTGATGCAGCTACCTCAAGATGTTCGAGGTGCAATGCCGAAGGAGGCTGTGCCTCTAGAGGGAGACGATGACCTCAGTTTGCCTGATGATTGGGCCTGTGATGGGCTCAGACTGTGGATGGACACCCCCATGCCAGTGTCTCTGAAGATCAGTGGCACTGAACATCTATGCTTCTGGCTCTTTCCAGGGCTCAGTGGGAGACTCCACACAGATCACCCAATCAGCTGTCCACAGTTGTCAAGCTGGTGACTGATACTCTGCTCTGGCAGGCATTGACTTTCCTTCATTTCCATACAGATGAGGCCAGCCAGGCTGAAAGAGCCAAAGGCTTTGCAATGATGGCTGTGTTTCCCCTGTGTCCAGGGTGTTATAGACTGTACACATGTGGCCATCAAGGCGCCAGCTGGTGAGCCCGGAGCCTACGTCAACATGAAGGGCTTCCACTCCATGAACGTGCAGATAGTGTGTGTGATCACAGGATGCTGATTCTGTAAGTCTGTGCAATGTACCCAGGCAGCTCACCTGACACTTTTATATCCTGAGGCTCTTCAGTGCTCCAGCCCAACCAGATGGATGGCTGCAGAGTGACCAGGACTATCTGTTTGAAGAGGTGGCTCATGACACCGTGCCGCTGTCCTAAAAACCGAGGCTGAGACTCCTTATAAAAGGAGTCAAGCCCCCATAAGGGTGGTGGTAGAGAGGACCATAGGTCTTAATGTGTGCTTCCGATGCCTGGACTGTCCATGGGGTGCATTGGAGTGGGTGTCACTGGTGAGCCCAGCATGTAGCCACAATCTGGCACTGGCCGGGGTGGGGGGGCCCACTCACTGGAGGAAGAGGATCTTGATGCAGCTGCTGAGGCCACAGATGAGTACAGTAGTGAGTCAGAAGAGGAGCATCATGAGGAGAATGCGTAGGGTGTGGAGGCAGACATTTGGTAAACTCCAGGGAGGCAGGGACACCTTGATCCAATGCTTGGTTCAGCTCGGTTGCCAAAGATCAGCTGCAACTGTAAACCAGGACTGCTGCCTCCATCCCAGATATCTGAAATGTCCTTTTAATTTGTACCCAAAGTTCACTCAGTGCCTGTGCAATAAAGTTCAGAGCCACTCACGTCCAGCATTACATAATGGTGTACCCTGGACCAAAAGTAAAGCTGGAGCATACTCAAGCCATGATGACAAAAACAACATTTATCTCATTTTGACTATCAAAAAAATTAATCTTCTGGTTTTCATTCCCAGACCAATAAAGATAAACCAAACAAATGAACAATGACTTGTGACCTGTCCCTCTTATGCTCATGGTGCCACTCCTTCTGGCTGGCACTGACATTGGAGACAGCCTGCTGACTGTCCTGTTGGCTTTGACAACCTTGGTGGTCATCCTCTGGCCAGTGGATCTTGTGCTGGGAGTGGCCAGTGCCATGGCTGGCATCTCCCCAGTCATCACAGCCTCATCAGATGCCAGTCATTAGGCAGAGGATCTGCTGCTGTCATTGTGTGCCCTCAGATGAGCCTATAGAGATGCTATACAATCTCACGATGGCTCTGGACCTCCCTGCCCACGATGTATGGATGGATACTCATCTCGGTAAGATACTGGGGGAACTCGTCCATCTCCCACACTGGCATTGACCACCTGAGGTCATGGCCTGAGAGAACCTGCAGGTTCCAGAGCAACACCAGGAACACCTGGACCTGCCTCCATGAGTATCTCAATGGAGGAGGCAGAGTGCTCGGCCAATGAGGATTAACAGTGCTCATGCTCCACATAGACTCGTCCACAACAGACATCCTCGTGGATTGCCATCGGATCCCGTTGGACATCAAGTATCTGCCATCTAATGGATGACTCCAGAGGCTCATCAGCCTTCGACCCAGCATCATCCTGGTCTCCAGCAGTCCTCTGACTGCAGGTACCCTGGGTGCACACTGCCTCCACATGCAAGTCGAGGTGAGTGTGAAGTGCCCTTGCCAATGTGCATTAACATTCTAGCTGCTGATCTAATGCCCACTGTGGTGCTGGTATCTGTGCTGGTGCCTGGTTCAGTGGGTGTGACACAGGTGCTAATGAAACCCAGTGCTCCTCTGGCATCAGGGGTGGCTCTGGGGGGGTGTGGAGAGTGAGTACATGCTGGTAACTTAAAATGCCCTTGTTCTCCCTTAGTCATCACACTCACTGCATGAGATCTGTATCATGGTCACATCATCTTTCAATGATCATTGGAGACTCCAGATTTGAGACTTGTCTCAGACTACACTAGTGAGGCACACAGTACTCTTAGCTTCATCTGACCCCCCATGCCCAGTTGTATGTGGAACATGCAGCTTTTTAGTTCTAGGGCATCCTGCTTGAATCAAATCAGGTTGGGCGGACCGCTGCCTGTATGTGACCTCTCAATTGTTTATGGTTCATCTTCTCCTGAAAGGATAGAGGAGCATGGATTAATCCAGTGTCTCTACCTGCAGCGCCATTGCAGCCTGGCCAACCCCAGCTGTGGAACACCTCACAGGGTATATCCAAGTCATGGCCCTTGAGTCACAAGGCACTCAGTCCAAGCAGCCAGGAATCACCCCCTTTGTAGCTCCAGCGTAATTGATAGTTGGCACTCAGACTCCAGCACCCCTGAGGTCCATGGGGGGAGTGGATGGCCAAACCATAAACATCTCTGCACACTAATCCATGTCAACATGGGTCTTGCCCTTCCTGAGCACAGAAGGTCATTGAACCTTTTTCCAGCACTGCACCACACATCATGGCTGCTAACCAGCACTGCAACCTCCTCCCATGCCCTCTTGGTGAGGTGCAGTGGGCTCCTCCCATCTCTACAGACAAGGGTGTCCCTCCTGACAGGACCACAAGGCACCCATCCGAATGCAAGGCCCTCCAAGTGCCCACCTGACCTGCCCTCCCACATGGCGTCTCCAGCTGCACCTGACTCTCTCACTTTAGACAAGGAGATAGAGACGTTCTTCTGCAGCAGCCTTCAAGGGGCTCACTATGCCGTTTCTAAACTGGCTGCTGGGTCACCTTTGGAGCCGACTGCTGACAGGCCCCTGCCTGGCCCTTCCTGACCAGTGGGCAGCCGCGTATCATGCTGGGTGGGCCTTAATTGTCTGCCAGCTTAAAATCAGAAGCAACGGCCTGTTTACTGGCTGATCCTGGGCCTGCTGAGCCGAGAATCCTGCCCATGGTTTCCTGATTTGTCTTCCTCCCTCCTTTCTTGAACATGGGTGTTATTTTTGCAACTTTATAACCCACTGGAACAATTCCACAATCTAGGGACAGAATTTTCAGGGGGATGTGTGAGGGGCCGGGCCCCGCATGTCGGTGTTTAAAGTGGCGCGAGCTGATGTCGGGCGAGTGTCCCAACATCACCGCACACCATAGCGATATTTAGCTGGGCGGGTGCACGAAGTGTAATGTGCACCTGCTATTAATTAAAGGACTTGTTAAGGCCCTTAACTCAGCTATTAATGCCGATTGAGGATATGTGGGCTCTGGGGGTGTCTGTTTTATGTGAAATATATAGAACCATAGGTTACAGCACTGAAGGTAAGCTATTCGGCCCATCTTGTCCATGCCAGCCAGAGGACACCCACGTGCCCTTTCTCACCCCACCTTCCTGCACCCGGCCCATAGCCCTGCAGCTTACAGCACGTAAGGTGCAGATCCAGGTTTTTTATTCAGACTTGAGTTTCTGCCTCTACCACCAACTTGGGCTGCAAATTCCAGACACCCACTACCTTTTTTTTAAAAATTTCTTCCTCATGTCTGCCCTGCACCTTCTGCCACTTATCTTGAATCTGTGTCCCCTGGTTCTAGAATTCTCCACCAAGGGAAACAATTTTATCCTGTCCACTCTTTCTATTCCCCTCATAATTTTGTACTCCTCAATCAAGTCACCTCTCAGCTGCCTTTGTTCTTAGGAAAATAACCCCAACCTATCCAATCTCACCTCATAGCTACACTGTCCTAATCTTGGCAACGTTCTTATAAACCTCCTCTGCACACTCTCCAGAGCTATTAAGTCCTTGCTGTAATGTGACCAGAACTGTGCACAATACCCAAGTTGTATCCTCACCAGTGTTTTATACAATTCCAACATCAGATCCTTACTTTTATATTCTATATCTCTGCCAATGAAGGAGAGCATTCCATATGCCGCCTTTACAACCTCGTCTACTTGAACTGCTCCCTTCAGCGACCTGCGTACTTCTACGCCAAGATCTCTCACTTCATCTACCCCTCTTAGTATAATCCCATTTGTGTAATCCCTGCAACTGTTTGACCTCCATAAAATGTATGACCTCACACTTCACTATGATAAAATCCATCAGCCAGTTTACCGCCCACTCCATCCTATATATCGTTCTGGAGATTATGGCTATCCTCCACACTATCCACTACTCGGCCAATCTGTGTCATCTGCAAATTTCCCAATCGCCCCCCCCCATATTCACGTCCAAATTGTTAATATATAACATAAACAGCAAGGGTCCCAACACCAAGCCCGGTGGAAAACCACTGGAGACAACTTTCTATTTGCAAGGGCATCCATCAACCATTACCCTTTGTTTCCTGTTACAAAGCCAAACTTTTATCCAGTTTGCCACATTACCCTGGATCCCATGGGCTTTTAACTAGCCAATCTGCCATGTGGGACCTTGTCAAATGCCTTGCTAAAATCCATGTACACATCCACTGCACTACCTTCAACCCTTCTTGTCACTTCCTCAAAAGAATTCAATCAAATTTGAGAGGCAAGACTTTCCTTAACAAATCCATGCTGACTATCCTTGACTAGTCCATGCCTTTCCATGTGACAGTTAATCCTGTCTCTCGGACTGATTCTACTAATTTGCTCACCACTGATGTAAGACTAAGTGGCCTATAATTTGGCATTTCCTTTGATCTCATTTTAAACAATGGAACTACGTTTGCATTTCTCCAGTCCTCTGGTACCTCCCTTGTATCTAGTGAAGATGATTGGAAAATCATCCTCCGAGCATCTGCTATCTCCTCCCTGACTTCCTTCAGCAGCCTCGGAAACAATCCTTCTGGCCCTGGTGACTTCTCAACTTTCAAGGATTTCAACCCTTCGAGTACTTCCTCTCTCTTTGACTAACCCGTCCAATATCTCGCAGTGTTCCTCCTGGACTACTATATCTACATCCTCCCTTTCCTTTGTAAACACGGAGACAAAATATTCATTCAAAACCCTTCCCACAGCCTCTGCATCTACACAAGTTTCCATCTCTGTTAGGTCCCACTTTTTCCTTAACTAACCTTTTGGCATTAATGTATTGGTAAAACATCTTTGGGTTATCTTTAACTTTACTTGCTGATCTTTTTTCATGCCCTCTTTGATTTCCTTATTTCCTCTTTTACTTCCTCCCTGTGCTTCCTATATTTGTCTAGGCTACCTGCAGTGCTTAGTTCTTTGTGCCTATTGTACACTTTCTTTTTCTGTTTGATCTTCCCCTGTATTCCTCTAGACAACCAGGGGGTTTAGATTTGACAGTACCACTCTTATTTTTGTTGGGGACATGTTTACTTTGTAAAATTAGAATCTCGCTTTTTAGTGCTTCCCACTGGTTTTCCACTGCTTTATCCCCCAGCAGTGTTGTCCAGTCCACCTCAGCCAATCCCTTCTCATTTCGGCAACATTTGCCTTCCCCCAGTTCAGGACTTTAACACCTGCCTTCTCTGTCCTTTTCCATGGTAATGCTAAATCTAACTGAATTGTGATCACTGTCCCCGATATGGGCGCCAACTGTCACTTCACACACTTGCCCTTCTTTGTTCCCCAAGACTAGATCTAGAAATCCATCTCCTCTCGTTGGGTTTGTCACTAATTGGTTGAAAAAATTTTCCTGGAGACACTGCTTGAATTTTTCTCCCTCAGTGCTCCTTATATTGTTTGAATCCCAGTTGAAGTCTCCTCCTATTTTGCCCCCTTGTTCTTACAAGCAGAAATTTGCCTACGTATTTATTTTTCTATATCCCTTTACTATCTGGGGGTCTGTAGTATACACGCAGTAGTGTGACTGCCCCTTTGTTTTTTTATTTCTAAGCTCAATCCATAAAGCCTCGTTTGTTGACCCATTTAGTATATCATCCCTTCTCAACTGGAATTGATTCTTTAACCATTAGTGCTATCTCCCCCCGCCCCCTCCTTTTTTATCTCCTACTCAATCATGTCTGAAGACCCTATAACCAGGGATATTAAAATCCCAGTTTTGTCCTTCCTTTAGCCAGGTCTGTTATAGCAATGACATCCTGCTGCTATGTGTCTACCTGTGCCCTTAACTCATCTACCTTGTTTGTAATACTCCTTGCATTGAAGTATAAACAGTTTAACCCTGTCAATTTCCCTTGCTGGACACTTGGTAAACTTTGCTTCTCCTGTAACTCCATGTCTATCACAACATCTCTGGCTAATGTTCTACCTCTATTTTTCTGATCTGAATCTGACCTATCTGATCCTACTCCTGGGATCCCAACCCCCTGCCACACTAGTTTAAATACTCCCCAACAGAACTAGCAAAAGCTTCTGCAAGGACACTGGTCCCAGCTCTGCGTGGGTACAGTCTGTCTGATTTAGACAGGTCTCACCGTCCCCCAGAACTGGTCCCAGTGCCTCAAGGATCTGAATCCCTCCCAGTGACACTAGCCTTTTATTCCTGCTCTCGCTAGTATGTGGAACTGGGAGCAATCCTGAGATTATTACATTTGAGGTCCTGCATTTTAATTTATCTCCTTACTCCATGTACTGAGCATGCAGGTCCTCATCCCTTACTTTACCTATGTTGTTGGTACCAATGTGTACCACGACTACTGGATGTTTACCTTCCCTCCCCAGAAAGTCCTGCAGCCGCTCTGTGACATCCTGGACCCTGGCAACAGGAAGGCAACATACCATCCTTTATACACATTTGTGGCCACAGAATCATCTCTGTGCCCATTTCTATTGAATTCCCTATCACTATAGCCCTGCCACTTGTTTACCTCCTGCCCCTCTGAGCAGCAGAGACACCCATGGTGCTGTGAACTTGGCTGTTGCTGCTTTCCCCCGAGAGGCCATCCCCCCCAACAGTATCCAAAGTGGTACATCTGTTAGAGGGGGGATGACCATAGGGGACTCCTGTAATACCTTCGAGTCTTTTACTGTTCCTGATGGTCATCCATTCCCTTTCTGCCTGTGTAAACTTCACCTGCAGTGTGCTCACCTCACCAAATGTGCTATCCATGACTTGCTCAGCATCGCAGATGCTCCAGTGAGTCCACCCGCAGCACCAGCTCTGAAATCCAGTAAGCAAGAAGCTGCATTTGAACACAGCTTCTGCACACATGGTCACCAGGGATACTGGAAGCGTCCCTCATTTCCCACATCCTGCAGGAGGAGCATTTCATGGGTCTGAGTTCTCCTGCCATGATGTCCCTCTTGATTTAAGCTAGTTATTCCCTTAAATATACTTGCTCAGGGCCTTTCTCTAGGAACCTTTGTTTCTTGACTAATTATACTTGTACAGTACTACTCTATACTTTTATTTAGTTCCAACCTCAGTATTAAGCAATGAATTATTTGAATAGATTGGGGAAAAAAAAAACTGCCTCTCCCTCTCTCCCTTTTTTGGTTCAAGGAGGATGGAGGGATTGAAACATGACAGAAATGTACTGTTTGGGGCTAGTCCGTTCTTTGACAGTGGGGGGTCCTCGATCCCCTTCTGAGTTGCGGTGACTGTGCTGACTTCTCCCAGAATGCTTCTCAGTCACTCCTCACTACCTCCCTCTTTTTGGATTTATTGCAGAAAGTGTTTTAAACTTGGCTGTGTGATCTGTAGCAATTCAGAACCAATTCCAGCAGCTTTATCTGTACTTTGGAAGCTTCAGCTCAGCAGTCTGCAGACGGTAATCTTTCTCGGACCTGCAGCTTTCCAGAGGCCTCCATTTAGCCTGGGGATATGTTTCTGATCTCTCCACTGGAGGCAGCTCCTCGGAGGAAGGGAGGGCAAGAATAAGGAGGAGGCCAGGAGTGGACAATCAGCCTCCAGTGGAGCCACCTTTGGGAGTATAGGGACAAGGGGTGCAAGGTCAAGAGGTAGTCCAAGCTGGAAGGGGCCACAGAAAACGCTGCTATCCTGCTGCAAGGGTTTACAGGCAGAGAAGCAGCTACCTCAATGAGTGAGGTGCAGTGCCGAAGGAGACTCCATCTGTCAAGGGAAACGGTCAACTACACCTGGCAGATTATTTTTCCCTGAGATCTCCCCCTAACTGTGTGGGTGGACACCCCATCCAGTGGCTCTGAAGCTCACAGTTGCCCTCCGCTTCTATACCTCCAGCTCCTTCCAGGGCTTAGTGGGTGATCTTTGCTGTGTCTCCCAATCAGCTGCCCACACTTGTCAAGCAGGTTACAGACGCTCTGTTCAGACGTGCATTGACCTTCATCCACTTCTGCTGCGACCAGGCAAGTCAGACACAGTGAGCTCGTGGCTTCGTGGCCATTGCTGGCTTCCCCCATGTCCAGGGTGCTATAGACTGTACACATGTGGCCATCAAGGCGCCAGCAGGTGAGCCCGGTGCCTTCGTCAACAGGAAGGGCTTCCACTCCATGAATGTGCAGATAGTGTGTGATCACAGGATGCAGATTCTGCAAGTCTGTGCAAGGTACCCAGGCAGCTCCCACAACACCTACATCCTCAGACACTCCCAGGTGCCGGGGCTCTTCAGTGCTCTGGCTCGGCTGGATGGATGGCTGCTGGGTGACCAGGGCTCATGACGCCTCTTTGCCATTCAAGAATAGAAGCTGAGCAGTACAAAAAATGGGAACCACGGCTCCACAAGGGCTGTGGTGGAGAGAGCCATCGATCTTCTCAATGCGCATCTGATGCCTGGACTGCTCGGGGCACACTCCAGTATCCCCCGCCCCACATTGTGTCTCTGATAGTGGGAGCATGCTGCAATCTTACGTTGGAAAGTGGGGATGCAGTTGACAATGAAGACCTTGACACCCTGGATGAGGCTGCACATGATGAATCCATCAGTGGCTCAGAGGATGAGGAAGCACAGGGTGATGATGAGGGGCAGCACACTGACCCGCTACTACACCAAGGAGGTAGGGACACCGGGACAATTTAATCCAACAAACCTTCAGCTAGCTCCATACACATCAATCAGCAGGACCAGCATTGCCTGGAACTTCCACACATGGCACTTAGGTGCTACATCTTCCACCTCATCAGCTGCAACTAAGGGCTTAGTACAGAAACATCAATGTCCACTCAAACACATCTGTGAAACTAACAAATGCAGCACAGAGGAGCCACCCTCAGCCATGTTAACACACGTGGATTTTATTTCCATCCATCATATGGTGCAACAAAATTAATCAATGTTGTTCCAATATTAAAAAAAAAAATAAAAATTCCCATTCTCGGGGCAACAGAAAATCATCAGTGACAAACCCGTGGAGCAGCTAACGTTCCTTATGCTTATGTTTACGGGTGCTCGGAGTGGTTTGTGAGACAGCCTGCTGACTCTGCTGTCCTGTTGGCCTCTGACCTTGGCAGGCGTCCTTTGGCCCGTGGAGCCTGTGCTGGCCCCGCCTGGGAGGGAGTGGCCAGTTCCAGAACTGGCAGCTCTGCAATTGTCGCAGTCTCAATGGATGCAATGGTCACTGGCAGAGGGGCAGAGGAGCTGCTGCCTTCGTCCAGAGCGCCCTGAGAGGAGCTCGCAGACACAAAAGGCAGCTGCTGTACCGAGGTCACATTGGACATCCCTGCTCACCACAGGTGGATGGGCACTGAGCTGGGACACTTGGTGCCCAGAAGATCTCCCACATTGTGAATGACTACCTGTGGCCAGTAGCATTGAGAGAGCTTGCAGGTCTGAGCATAACCTCAGCAGAAGCTGATTATTCTGTTGGAAGCCCCTCCATGAGAGTTGCCAATCTCTCAAGGGAGGAAGGCTGAACCTCTGTCCTGAGGTTCATGCCATCACTGTCACTCTGCCTGGATCCCTCCACCACAGAGACCAACTGAAACACACACTCATGCAACCCTACCAGATGCTCCTGTGTGCGGGGCTGCTTTTCCTGCAGTTGCTGCATGGCAGACATCTCCAGAGGCACATCACAGCCAGACTCAGCATATGCCTGGTCTCCTGCAGTCCTTAGGCTGCTGGGTGCCATCAGCACTCTGTGCCATCTCCTCCAGTGATTGTCAAGTGCCCTCTCCACTGTGCCCTGGGACACTAGCCGATGTTATAACTCCCACTGATTGTGGTAGTTGCTGTGCTGGTACCTGCCTCTCTGAAATGGTGTGACGTTAGTGCCAATTGACAGCCCTCGGGTGCAGAAGGGGGGCTCTGGACATCCTCATTGCGGCCGTGCTCTGGTGATACTGAAACTAACAACAAGGACACTATCAGTTGGCATGCACACAGTGAAACACACTGCAAAGCTTTCCCCCAACCACCACCACACCCCCCCCCCCCCCCCCCAACCCCCAGGCTCATAATGTACTCAACCTTCAAGAACCTAAGGGGATGAACATTGGTGTGGTGGTAAATAGTAAAGAGGAGGCCCAAACATTACAGGTGGATACAGACAGGCTGGTCAGATGGCCCGAGGAATGCCACATGGAATATTATGTGGACAAGTGTTTGTTTAAGCAATTGGGCAAGGCAAGCAAGGTACAGGAATATAGGAGAAATGGTAGGACCATGGAAAGTAAGGATGATTACTGGGAACTTGCTGGGCATGTCAACAGGGCCGTGAAGGTAGCAGAATAGAAATATACAGTGTTTAACAAGGTAATAACCAGACTTGTCTTTATCAGCCGAGGAATAGAATGTAGAAAAGGGAGGTCATGTTACAAGTGCAGAAAACACTGTCGAGGCCACAGCTACACTTCTGTGTTCAGTTGTGACCTGCCCTTCATGTAGGGATGGGATTGGAGTGGGGAGAGTGCAGAGGTTCCTGACCAGGATGCATGCTGTCCTGGAGAGTTGGAGTTATGAGGAAACATTACAAACATTTGCCTCATTGCTCCCCTGCAACAGGAGGTTTACAGGTCACATTATTGACCTTCATGCTGTTATGAGGGGCATAGAGCAGGTGGACAGAAGACAACATTTCCCCTTGGCAGAAGGATGACTAATGTGGTGGCATTTATTTAAGGAAAGGGGCATGAGGTTGACAGGTAAGGTAATGAGGAACTCTTGGACAGAGTTGTGTTGGACACAGAAGGGTTTGTGCTTCCACCCTATCAGCCAATAAGTATTTGGATGTGCAGCAGCGATGCCATGGTACGTTAGGCCATGGGGATAGTGTCAGAAACGGGATAAGGCAACTTTGGAAGGTGCGAGAGACGTGCATCCTCAAGGGGCCGAGGGACCTTTGTGTATGACCCACACATCTGACTGTATCAGTCTGTGAATGAGCAGTGTTGCTGCATTAACGATTGCAGCAACCATCAGTGCTTTGGATGGTGGGGAGACAGTGGATGGGACTGTGGGCCTCAAATACCTGCCCGCTGCACCCCAGCCTCACTGACACCTGCTGACCTGGGAGTAGGGCAGGTTTCCAACTCCAGGGCCTGCTCTTCAAAACAGCTGAAAAAGAGAAGCATGAGCTGGTCAAGAGTGCGTGAACACTTGTATGTGTGTATTTTTCTCCTGCAGAACAGAACACCATTTATTGGGTCTGATCACTCATGTACTCTGCACGTACACACTGCACCCCAACCACTGGCCCATCTGAGGCCTCCAGTGCCTCCTGTCCACACTACTGGTGATCGGTCACAAAAAGATAGTACGACTGTTCCCACCCCACCCCAACCCTCACCTTGGGCACATTCTGCACCCATCACTTTGAATAACACACAGGTCTTAGCTCCCATGGCCAGGAGGCACAACTATTTGTGGCGCTGAGGGCACCAGATGGCTCTTGGCCACGACACCCCCTCCATCTCATCACTCAATAAGACGTGTATTGGAGTTCTCAGTATGTGTCTAGCTGTTTCCCCTGCAGGTTGCCCCCAAACTAAAGTGTGACGAAGACCAGCACATTGGGGAGAATCCATCGTGTGCCAAATGCACAACATAAGTCAGTGCATTCATGACACTAAGACATGGATGGTGGGGGTGGGGGTTACTCAAAGGCTAAAGCTACCTGCTGGGTTTAATGGCCAAGGCCAACATGGTACTCACTCTTCCAGAGCACAACAAATTGCTGAAGCGCTTGCAACACTGGATCCACATTCGGCGCACAACATCCCTGGAACTGAACACCTCGCTCACTGCCTCCCAAGCATGCTTCATCTTGTGGGGACCCCCTCCTCACAACCTGGGGAAACAGGGCCACTCACCATGGTGCCACATCGAGGGACAGCAAGGCAAGCATCAGAGAAGCGAGGGCACATTGGCCCTCCCAGTGGCCCACACTCTTGCAGCCTGGCCTGCTCTTGGCCCCCTGCGGTACCACCTATAGCTGGCCATGGTGATCAGCCTAAAGGAGGCTGCCTGGCCTTTTTTTATACAGACGGCCAGATCCCCATTGGGACCCGGTGGTCTGTGCGTGCCCGTTGCAATTTTAAATGTCCCGCTCTCCACAGGAGTGGGAAATGTGCTGGGCGGGGCTTTAATTGACCCACCCACACAAAATGGCGGTGCGGCCCCAATGGCAATCGGGTCTGTGTCCTCCAGCGATTGGGTCAGCTCCACCTGGCAAACAGAAAATTCAACCTAATATTCTAGATGTGGTCTCACCAAGGCCCTGTATAATTGCAGCAAGACACCCCTGCTCCTGTACTCGAATCCTCTGGCTATAAAGGCCAACATACCATTTGCCTTCTTTACCGCCTGCTGCACCTGCATGCTTATCTTCAGCAACTGGTGTACAAGGACACCCAGGTCTCATTGCACATTCCCCTCTCTTGATTTATAGCCATTCAGATAATAATCTGCCACCCTGTTTTTGCTACCAATGTGAATAACCTCACATTTATCCACTTTATACTGCATCTGCCATGCATTTGCCCATTCATTCAGCTTGTCCAAATCACACTGAAGCATCTCTGCATTTTCCTCACAGCTCACCCTCCCTCCCAGCTTTGTGTCATCTGCAAATCTGAAGATATTACATTTAATTCCCTCATCTGAATCATTAATATATATTGTGAATAACTGGGATCCCAGCACTGATCCCTGTCGTACCCCACTAGTCACTGCCTGCCATTCAGGGGAAAGAGACTCAATATTCCTACTGTTTCCTGTCTGCCAAGCAGTTTTCTATCCATCTCAATACGCTAACTCCAATCCCATGCACTTTAATTTTCCACGCCAATCTCTTATGTGGGACGTTGTCAAAAGCCTTCTGAAAGTCCAAATAAACCACATCCACTGGCTTCTCATCAACTCTACTAGTTACATCCTCGCAAAATTCCAGTAGATTTGTCCAGCAGGATTTCCCTTTAATAAATCCACCCTGACTCTGTCCAATTCTGCCACTGTTTTCCAAGTGCTCAGCCGTTGAAGCTTTTATAATGGACTCTAGAATTCTCCCAACCTACTGACGTCAGGCAGTCTGGTCTATAATTCCCTGGTTTCTCTCTGCCTCCCTTTTTATTTAGTGGGGTTACATTAGTTACCCTCCAATCTGTAGCAACTGTTCCAGAGTCTATAGAATCTTGGAGGATGGCCACCATTGCACCCACTATTTCTAGGGCCACTTAAGTAATCTGGGAATGTAGATGATCAGGCCCTGGGGATTTATCTGCCTTCAATCCCATCAATTTCTCCAACACCATTTCCCTACTAATACTGATTTCTTTCAGTTCCTCCCTCTCTTAAACCCTGTGTTCCCCAACATTTCTGGTATGTTATTAGTATCCTGCTTTGTCAAGACAGAACCAAAGTATGTATGTAGTTGGTCAACCATTTTTTTTGTTCCCTGTTATAAATTTCCCTGTTTCTGACTAAGAGACCTAAATTTGTCTTCACCAATCTTTTTCTCTTTGCATACCTATAGAAACCTTTTACAGTTTTTATGTTCCCCACGATCTTACACCTGTCCTCTCTCTTCTCCTCTGTCAATCCCTTGGTCCTCCTTTGCTGAACTCTAAACTGCTCCCAATCCTCAGATCTGTTGTATTTTTTGGCCAACTTGTTTGCCTCTTCCTTGGATCTAATACATTCTCTAATTTCCCTTGAAAGCCATGGTTTGGCCACCTTCCCTGTTTGACTTTTGTGCCAGACAGGAATAAACAATAGTTGCAGTTCCCCCATGTGCTCTTTGAATGTTTGTTTGCCATTGCCTATCCACCGTCATCCCTTTTAAGTAGCGTTTCCCAATTCATCATAGACAACTCACTCCTCATACCATCGTAGTTTATTAAGATTCAGGACCCGAGTCACAGAATCAGCTACGTCACTCTCCATCTTGATGAAGAATTCTATTATTATAATGGTCGCTCATCCCCAAGGGACCCCGCAACTAAATTGTTAATTATTCCTTTCTCATTACACAATGCCCATCTAGGATGGCCTGTTCTCCTCCCTGTTGGTCCAAAACAACCATCCTGTATACACTCCAGGAATTCCTCCTCCTACGGTATTGTTACTAATTTGATTTTCCCAATCTATCTGCAGATTAAAGTCACCGATAATTACAGATGTTCCTTTATTGCATGTGTCTCTAATTTCCTGCTCAATGCCATTCCGAACATCACCACTACACTTTGGGGTCTATACATAACCCCCACTAATGTTTGCTCCTGTTTCTCCGCTCTACCCATACAGATTCCACATTGTCAGAGCTAATACCTTCTCCTCACTAGTGCGCTAATTTCTTCTTTAACCAGCAATGCAACTCCACCGCCTTTTCTTTTGTCTGTCCTTCCTAAATACTGAATACCCCTGGATGTTCAGTTCCTATCCCTGGTCACCTTGCAGCCATGTCTCTGTAATCCTGACTATATCATACCTGTTTACATCGATTTGCACGGTTAATTCATCCACTTTGTTGTGAATACTCCTAAGGTTAAGACACAGCCTTAAGGCTTGTCTTTTTAACGTTACTTGTCCTGTTCCCACTATTTCTCACTGAGGCCGTGTTTGATTTTTGCCCTTGATTTCTCTGACTATCAATTTTCTTATTCCCCTTTCTGCCTTTTGTTCTTGTCCTTAATTCCGCCTCCTCTGACTCCTTTACATTATTTCCCATCCCCCTGCCATTTTATTTTAAACCCTCCCTAAACACTCTCTCAAATATTCCCCCTAGGACATCAGTCCCGGTCCTGCCCAGGTGTAATGTGTCCAGTTTGTACTGGTCCTAAGGAATCACCCTCTCATCATCTCTTCAGCCACGTATTCATCTGATATATTCTGCTATTTCTACTGACTAGCGTGTGGCACTGGTAGTAATCCTGAGATCACTACCTTTTGAGGTCCTACTCTTCAAATTACTTCCTAACTCCCTATATTCTGCTCCCTACATTTCTATATGACATCATCCCTTTTTTTAAACCTGTCATTTGTACCAATGTGTACCATGACCACTGGCTGTTCACCCTCCCCCTTCAATGTCCTGTAGTCCTGAGACATCCTTGACTCTAGCACCAGGGAGGCAACATACCATCCTGGATCTCATTTGCAGCCACAAACACCTATCTATTCCCCTTACAATGGAATCCCCTATAACTATTGCATTCCCACACTTTTTACTCGTCCCCTGTGCAGCAAAACCAACTGCGGTGCAACAAATTTGGCTGTTGCTGATTTCCCCTGAGAGGCCATTTCCCTCAGTATCCAAAGTGGTATATCTGTTTTGCAGGGGAATAGCCACAGAAGATTCCTGCACTGTCTGCCTCGTCCTCTCGCTCTGCTTGGGTGGACACCCACTCCCTTCCTGCCTGTGGACTTTTCACCTGCAGTGTGTCCACCTCTCTATGTGCTATCCATGATACACTCTGCCTCACGGATGCTCCACAGTGTCCCCAGCCATCACTCCAGCTCTGAAACCTGAGCTTCGAGGAAATGCAGTTGGAGAGACTTCCTGCACACAAGCTGGCCCCGGGCACTGGAAATGTACCCAGCTTCCCACGTAAAACAGGAGCAGCACACCATGGCTTTGAGCTCTCCCGCCGTGACTTACACCTTTTTAAATTAAACCTTTTGGAAGGTACTTGATATCAAATAACATCAATTACTTAAGGGATCTTGTTCCCTGCTCCTTGTTACAGAATATAGCCCTTACAAACAATGAACAATGAAATAAGACCTTAAACTATAAGCAATAAAAGTAGTAAATACTTACCTGACCACGGTACTCAAAGGATCACCTCGTTCCCTCTTCACTGAAATCCCTCTGTCACCAAACTCCAACTTCCCTCTGTCACCAAACTCCAACTTAAGTACTCTACAGCCCAAAACAGCACTCCAGTGCAGGCACACTATTTACACTGACTCCACAAGACAGCAAAAGGGGCAGGTATCTTGGAAGTCCATGAAACGACACATCCTGCGGTTGTATGGGACTGCTGCGTGTAACAACCTCCACCCCAGGGGCCTGATGGAAAGTGGGAGGGCACCTCCAGGTCACTCAACATGAGCACGTCATCGGCGTAAGCCGAAAGGACCACCCCGATGTCCAGCCCGCACAGAACCAATCCCAACAACCTCCTCCGCAAGAGGCGGAGGAAAGGCTCCACGCAAATCGAATATAATTGGCCAGACAGGGGGCAGCCCTGATGTACCCCTCTCCCAAAGCAAAGGGGCGCCGTCAGGGACCCGTTAACCTTCACTAGACACTCCGCGGCGGTGTACAGAAGTCAGATCCGGGCGACAAAATGTTTCCCGAACCCGAACGCTCGCAGAGTTCCGAGTAAGTATCCGTGATCCACCCTGTCGAACGCCTTCTCCTGATCAAGGGACAGGAAGGCGCTCGACAGACCAGCCCTCTGGGAATAATGGATAATGTCCCGGACCAGATGGATGTTATCATAAATGGTTCGGTCCGGGACGGTGTAGGACTGGTCAGGGTGGATCATGTGGTCCAGCACGGTGCCAAGCCGAGAAGACATGGGTCTGGCGAAGATTTTGTACTCTGTGCTGACTGACAGTAAAATGGGTCTTTATTCTAAGGCAAACACAAAATGACCAGTGACATACCCGTGGAGTGCCTAACGTGCCTTATGCTGAGGTTTGCGGGTGCTACGTCTTGGTGCCACCCCATCACTCAGAGTGGTTTGTGAGACAGCCTGCTGACTCCGCTGTCCTGTTGGCCTCAATGACCTTGGTGGGCGTCCTCTGGCCTGTGGATCCTGTGCTGGCCCTGCCTTGGGAGCGAGTGGTAAGTTCCAGAACTGGCACCTCCCCAGTTGTTGCAGCCTCAATGGAAGCAATGTTGACTGACAGAGGGGCGGAGGAGCTGCTGCCCTCATCCGGAGCGCCCTGAGGAGCTCACAGTGATGACAGGCAGCTGCTGCACTGATGTGAGGTCCAAATCTACCTCCCTGCTCACCGCTGATGCATGGGCACCGAGTGCCAGTGCTTAATGTCCACAACATTTCCCACAATGGAGAAGACAACCCGTGGCCAGTACCGGTGTGAAGGCTTGCAGGTCAGAGCGTATCCCAATCATATTTTGATCCATTTGGTTAAAGCCCCTCTGAGTCACCAATCTCTCATTGAAGGAATCCTGAAGCTCTGCTCCTAAGGGTGGAATCTTTGCATGGACTCTGCCTGGACTCCTCCATTGCAGAGACCAACTGAACCAATCCCTCATGCAACTCTGTCAGAGGCTAAATGCCCTTCCTGCCGCTTGTCCTGCAGCTGCTGCATTGGGGACAACTCCAGAGCCACGTCATCAGTGCCGGACTCAGCACGTACCTCATCCCCTGCAGCCCTCTGGCTGCTGGAGCCATCGGCAGTCTCTGCCCCTACCATCTCCTCCAGTGATTGTGATGTGCCCTCTCCACTGTGACCCGGGACTCTAGCCGACGGTTAAGTCCCCACCAAGGTGTGTGTCAGCGCTGGTGCCTGGCTGGTTGAAATGATGTGTCACAAGTTGCACATGTTGCCCCTCAGGTGTGGAGGGGGGGCTGCAGTGTCGGTGTGGGTCGCTCTGGTGGTGATGCTGAAATTAACAACAAGGACAGTGCATCAGTTAGCGTTCATTCACTTCAACCTTTCATCCCTTTCCTCCCCCCGCCCCCCGGGTCTCGAAGGGTGTGCGACTTATGAGGCTAAGGAGAAGAACATTGGTGAGGTGGGAAAGAGTCAAGAGGAGCCCCAACCATTAAACACACATGCAGCCAGGCTGGTCAGATGGCCTCAGGAATGCCACATGGCTTGTTATGAACCATAGGAGTGGGGAGAGTGCAGAGGTACCTGACCTGGATGCATTGTGGCCTGGATAGTTGTGGGGCTGAAGAAACATCACAAATAGTTGTGACATTTTCCGCTGATCACAGGAGATTGAGAGGTCACATTATTGACCTTCATTCCGTAAGGAGGGGCATAGACCAGGTGGGCAGAAGGCAACATTACCCCTGGGTACAGGGATGAATAACATGGTGGCATTTATCTAAGTTGAGTGCCATGAGGGTCACAGCTGAGGTGCTGAGGACTTTTTGGACAAAGTAATGTGGGACGCACTGGCTGAAAGGGTGCAGGAGATCCCAAACCCCCTTGAATGGACTAAGTCTTTAGCTGAGCAGCAGTGATCCAATGGCATGTTAGACCATGGTGATAGTGGTCACAAATGGGATAAAGTGACTTTGGAAAGAGGTGGAGACACGAATCCTCAAGGGGACGAGGGACCCTCCTGTATGACCCACGTGTCAGAGTGTCTCAGTATGTGAATGAGCAGTGTTGCAGCATTAACAATTGCAGCAACCATCAGTAGTTTGGATGGTGGTCAGACAGAGTGAATGGGACTGTGGACCTCAAATACCTGCTGGACCCCAGCCTCCCCACCCTGGCCTCCTGCCCAGCTCCATGACCTGCTCCTTGAAGGGAGTGAGGTGCTGGAGGAGGGTGCACCCACTTCCAGTCCTCTGATCTCCCAGGCATTGTGGTGACTTTTTGCCTGCAAAACAGAAGAGGATTTATTGGGGCAGGTCACTCATGTACTCTGCACGTGCACCCCTCACCCCAACCACAGTGGCACAACTGAGGCCTCCAGCGGCTCCTGTGCACACTACTGGTCATCAGTCCCCAGAAGATAGTACAGCTGCTCCCATCCACCTCCCCCAACGGCCACCTTAGACATATCCAGCGTCCATCACTTTGAATAACACGTGGGTCTTAGTGCCCATGGCAAGGAGGCGCAACTAGGTGCTGTGCTAAGGCCAGCAGCTGACTTGCCCAAAACACCTTGAGGCTCCCTTTGCACCATCTCATCACCATCTATAAGACATGTGTTGGAGTTCTGAGTATGTGTCTAGCTGCCTCCCCTGCAGGTTGCCCCCAGACTACTCAAATGCCACAAACACCAACATATGCTGCAGGGAGAACCCTTCTCCTCAACCACTAAGACTGATGTCAGCATAGTCAGTACCTGCTTGCCACCCAGCACGCGCCAGATGCCCTCTGCAGTGACAACAGCAAGACATGGAGGGGAGTGTGGGGGTGTTGGTCAAAGGCTAAGGCTGCCTTCTGGGTCAAATAGCCAAGACCGATATGTTACTCACCCGTCCAGAGTGCAGCAAATGATTGAATCTTTCACTGCACTGTGTGCCAGTCTGCTGGCCATCAACATGGGCACTCACAGCATCACCCACCTCCTCCCACACCTGGATAAAAAATGTGCTGATGGATAGACACCTCTTTGGAGGAGGACAGCAAAGCTGGCATCAGAGAATCGGGGGGTGGCACAGCAGGCCCCCGCTGGCCTCTCCTGCAGCCTGTCCCCCTCTTCTACCCACCGCCCCGCCCCCTTCCCCCCCCCACCCCCAAAACCAACATGTTGCTGTCCACTCGGTCCTCCCCCTGCCTCGCTCCGAGTGACCATGGTGCACTGCCTCAAACAGGCTGCCTGGCCACTCCTTAAACAGACTGTCACCTCCCCATTGGAACCGGCAGTCTGAGGCCGCCCGACACCGTGACTATTTCCCGTTCTCCACGGGAGTCACTAACCCACTGGGTGGCCTTAATTACCCCACCTGTGGAAAATGGCGGCGCAGAGAGTTTCTCCAGCAGCAATCGGCCGCCTGCCTTCTACAGGATTGGTCAGGCCCGTCTGACCGGCAAATGGAAAATTCTGCCCTTGGTGTTTGTTGCTGGGTGAAGATTTCATGGGTCATTGGTGCAGGGCCAATGGTGGCAGTCAGACCTATCTGACCGGCAGCTTCTCTTTGGAAGCAGATGAAGGTGTAGTTACTGCTGGGGGTAATTGGACCTGCCTTTCTCCTTTTCTCTAGCTGGCTCTTTGTTCAGACTAAAGTGTCTGTAGCATCCCTAAGGTGACATCCTGTCTTTTCCGAGGAGTCTCTGTTCCAAGTCGGATGCCCAACCGCACTTCGAGATAAACTGTTGCAAGTGGTCCAGGATTTTTTGATCCCGGCATTTTTAATGAACGGAGAGTTACCGGAGATGTGAGCCTCTGATTTGAAAAGGGCCTCACACCGTCTGCAGGACTTGTTTGCGTGGTGTCTTCCCCTGTTTGTGGTGGATCTCATTGGATAGAGATTACACTATAATCAAATGATATTCATGAGCCTGAATCTGGATTGTTTGACATGACATAAAAAAAAATTGAGCCAGGAATTTGAAGAATAGCCATTGCTGGAGAACATGATGCCTGATCCTTGGCATTGGAGTTCTGTCCACTTTAAATATTTAACCTCCATCCAAGCTGCATATCTGTTGACAGGTTTTGGTCTGGATATTTGGGGAATATTCGTTCATTCATTCTAAATTGATGATTTCATCAGTGTCATTTCCTTTTGTCCCCCTTCGACCACCCTTCTCTTTGAGGCATTTTTCGAATTCCCTCAGGGATATGATTGTCTCTTTGTTCTTGATACCACTGAATTCAAACAAGGCCTGAATCACCATGTCCGGTGAGCTCTCCAACGTCCCTAATTTCCAGATAACGGCCAAAAGAATTTGGACTTCAAGTCTCGGCATGGCTAGACCACTATTGCGGTTACTGCTCTATAGAATTCCAACCGTTATGTGCAGTGGAAGGTGGAGGATTTATTTTGTTGTGTTTTTAATGGATTGATTGAGTTTCACCAACGTGTTTTGTGATAACTCTGCTAGGATTAAATGAAAATACATCCTTGAAATCGTAGGTTTTAAGGTTTTCGATCTTTTAGGTTGAAGTGCTGCCTCCTTCAAATTCACTATCCATCCATCGATTTTGGTTCCCCAAATACCCCTGCTGAGGGGTCGATTCTGGCTGCCAGATATTTGTCTCCTGGAGTTATGAGATTGGATCTCCTCTCAACAGCCAGTTCGCCATACTGTTATACTGAAATGTATTCCTCATGTGGATGAAGAGGAATCCCTTGGTCTTCCTGGCATTCATCTCCAACCCTGTGTTCTGGCAGAATTCCTGTACAATGGCTAAGTTCTTGGTCATGCCTGAATAGGAGTCACTGGCGTTCACTGATGACATTGCTTTACTCAGAGCTGAGCAACTAACCTGTGTTCCCTGGAAGGCAAGTGGATGCCCAGCTGTGCCTCCTGTAGGGAACAGATTAGAGGGTCCATTGCAATGTTGAACAGGATTGGTGATAATGGGTCACCTTGATCCCTCTCATGATATTGATAGGTTCAGTTTGACGGTCTTTGCATTCAATACATGTGCTAGTTTCCGAGGACAGATCTGTGATCGTTATGAATCCTTTGGCAGCCCCACTCTTTAACACCTCTGAGCATTTTATGCCCAACGGAATTGAATGCCTTAGCCAGATCCACACAGACAATGGCTAACACTTTCCTGTTTTGTTTGGCCCCTTTCATGATGTTACTTAGAACTGTGATGTTCTCATTACAACCAGGAGTCGCCACCAGAAACCCTTTTCATAAGAACATAAGAACTAGGAGCAGGAGAAGGCAATTCAGCCCCTCGAGCCTGTCCTGCCATTCATTACGATCATGGCTGATCTCATTTTGGCCTCAAATTAGAAATCTGTCTCTCCTCAAATTTAGTCAGCGCCCCTGCATCTGCTGCACTCTGAGGTAGTGACTTCCATAGATTAACGACCCTTTGAGAAAAGTTATTCCTGCTCATCTCTGATTTAAAACTACCACCCCTTACCCTAAAACTACGGCCTCTCATTGTGGAATGTCCCACAAGGAGAAATATCTGCTCCGCATCTACTTTGTCTATACCCTTCAGCATCAATTAGAGCTCCTCTCATCCTTAAATTCGAGCGAGTATAGGCTTATACTGCTCAATCTCTCCCCATAAGATAAGCCCCACATCTCTGCCATCAATCATTTGAACCACCTCTGAACTGCCTCCAGTGTAACTACATCCTTAAGTAAGGGGACCAAAACTCTGCACAGTGCTCCAGGTTTGGTCTCACCAATGCCTTGTACAGCTGCAGCAACACTTCCCTATTATTATTCTATTCCTTTAGCAATAAATGACAAAATTCCAATTGTCTTCCTTATTACCTGTTGTACCTGCATTCTAGCTTTCAGCAATTCATGCACCAGGACACCCAGATCCCTCTGCACTGAAACATTCAGAAGTTTCTCCTTTTAAATAGTAAGTCGCCTTTTTATTCTTCCACCAAAAGGGTTAACCCCTCACTTATCCATGTTAAACTCCATCTGCCAAAGTTTTGGACAATTCATCTAACCTGTCCATTATCCATTTTGAAAAATTTCTTATTTCTTCCTTGCAACTTACTTTCCCACTTATATTGGTGTCATCTGCAAATTTATCTATAGTACCTTCTATCCCTGAATCCAAGTCATTAATATAGACAGTAAATAGTTGGTGCCTCAGGACTGAACCCTGTGGCACCCCATTTGTCATCCAGAAAAAGTCCCAATCATCCTTTCTGCCTGAGGTTGATCTCGATCGTGTCACTTAACCGTTTGCTGATAGTTTTAACGATGAGTTGGAAGAAAATTGGGCTTATCGTTATTGGTTGCCAGTTGTCAATGATTTTTAGATTCTTGGTCTCGTCTGTCTTATCAATGAGAACTGTGTAGCTCTTTTTCATGACCCTTGGGATGGAAGTTGACTTGAGCCAGAGGGAGAAGAGACATGGAAGCCTGTCTTCGTACTCTGCCTGGACGTCCATGATGTCTTCCAGCTTCATCCCATCAGCTCCTGCTGCCGTGTTCTTATCAATGTCTTTAATTGTGGCGTCCTCAACCTCTTCCTTCTGTATGGGTTCTTTCAAAGAGTCGTAATCTCTCCTTCCGTTATGTAATATATACTTTTGGGGGTTTGCTTTATTCGGTTTTGCGAGTTTCTCGGTAAAACACTCTTCGTGCACAGCTTCGCTGAGTGGACATTGTAGGGTGGACGGTGCTTCCATGATTTGCCGTGCTATCTTTCTCCTGTCTGTTTTGTAAGCCAACTGAGTTACTTTGAAACTTGTTTTTTTAGCTGCCCACTTATTCTTGGATTTTGTGTTTCGGCCTCTCCTTGGGGTGAGCTTCTGTCTTCCTGGACCTCCTGCCAGTTTCCTCTTCCTTTCCTTCAGTTAATATAACATCTGTGATGCTTTCAATGAGGCCGATGGCCATGGCTCTTGTTTCTGGATCGTTCCGTACCACCATTAGTTCTTCAGCTGAGTTCAGCTGATCATCCAGATCGATGTGTCTAGAGATACTGGCCGGGGGTCGCACATTCCTTGTCCTTTGGGGACTGTTTTCCCCCTCACCACCTCTGCGTCATCCCCCCTCTTGTGGCGTTTCCGTTTCCCAAGCACCTTCTGTCTGGCTGCTTTGCGGTGATGATACGCTCGTTGTGCTCTGCTCTGCTCTCAGGAGCGATCTTCTCTTGGAAGCAATCTGCCTGCTGGCTTTAGATGTGAGATGGGCTGCTATCTGTTTGTTGATGTCTGCACAGCCTTCATACCACTTCATTAATTCTCTGAGGAGGTCGGTTTCCTCTTTAGTCCATTTATAATCTCTCTAGCCAGGCTTTGCTTGTGGTAGGTGAGCTGCTAATCTTTTCACGTTACGTACTTCGGTGTGTCTGTGACGCTCATGCTGGCTGAGTCCAATTTGCCATGTGACCTGCATTTCAGTGTTCACATGCATAGATCGTACCGGTGAGAGGTGGCCTTACCCCTTTATATTTGCAATAATGACAAGCAACCGAATTGTAATCACCAGATTTGGAACAAATTGTGTGAAGGTGTTTAATCTGATGTCTCATGGCCATGTGTTTGCAGAACTCACCCACCCCGGGGAGTAGCAGATGGCCGAGCAGCCCATCAACGGGGTATTGGATCTCCACTTCACTCTGTACGGTTCTGTCGTCACTGGGTGGCAGCTCCACAGGCTCGATGTAGGTTGGTGGAATATCTGTCTGGTCTTGGGGCTCCTCAACCCCGTTATTGTCCAAAATTCCTGTTCCCTTGAAGTTTTGGTTATCAAAGGTCAGCACGTTGATGGCTCTCGTGTCACCCATTTCGCTTAGAAACCTTGACTCTGACACCTCATGTTATTGGTCATTCACTATTAAGAGTTCCAGATCTTCCAGCCTGGCTTGTTTCGCTGGTTCCCTGTAAGGTAGGTAATAGCGTCCAAATGGTCTCGGATCCACCTCTGTGGTTTTCTGTTCAGGTGGACTATTTCTCTAGTCCGTTGAGCTCGGAACTAGCACTTGAGTAGCATTTGCAACTTGTACCTTTTTGTAGAAGGCCACTGCCCAACTGCGGGGACGTTTTTTCTCTGGGTCGCTTCCTACCCAGGCCGCTCTGACCAACTACGGTCAACCATTTTTATACAATAATGCTGGTCTCCGCAGACCATAATCAGCACTGTGCTCTTCTGAATGTCTTTTAGGCAATGAACCCTTTTCTATCTGTGCCAACCCTAATAATGGTGACGTTGTTACCAGCAGGAGCAACAAGGAGGCATGACCGATGCTATGGATGGCGAGAACACCAAACCACCACAGGTCACGTAACTGCTAACCAGACGGACTCACTAGCGAAGCCGGCACCATCAGTCATAGTTACTCCAGCCAAATGAGAGCATTCCACCTAGACCCACTCCCCTGCCTTCTGCCCATAACCTTGCACATTCTCTTTCTTAGGTAGAAATCAATTCTCTTTGGAATGCCTTGATTGAACCTGCCTACACCACCCTTTCAGGAAGCTGGTCCAAACCCCAACCATCCACAGTGAAAAAATATTTTCCTCACACCACATTTACTCCTTTTGCCAATTATTTTCAATCTGTGCCCTCTAGTTCATCTCTTGTATGGGAACTGTTTCTAACCTATGTACCCTGTTTCACTACACCCAAGATCTTGAATTTCACTATCAAGACTCCTCTTAGCCATCTTTTCTCTAAGGAAATGATCCCAACCTCTCCAACCTACCCTCATAGCTACATCCTGTGTATCCCTGGAATCAGTTTTGTGAATGTCCTCTGTACTTACTCAAATGCCTTCACATCCTTCCTGATGTATGGCGCTTAGAACTGGATGCAGTACTCCAGATGAGACCTAACTGTCTTATACAAATTCCTAGTATTAAAGCCTAAGATACTATATACTTTAACTATTCTCTCAACATGCCCTACCATCTTCAGTGACCTATGTACATATACGCAGAGGTCCCTCAGTTCCTTCATCTCCTTTTAGATGCTGTCAATTTATAAAATATACTCTCACCATATTTTACCTGCCAAAATGAATCACGTCCCATTTCTCTGCATTGAACTTCATTTGCCATTTGTCTGTCCTTTTGAAATTCAAGGCTAGTCTCATCACAATTGACATTTCCAATTTGTATCATCTGCAAATTTTGAAATCATGCCCTGCACACCACAGTCTGTCATTAATATATATAATCAGAGTGTCCAACACAGACCCCTGGCGAACTCCATTACAAACTTTCTTCCAATCTGAAAAACAACCATTTACCCATTACTGTTGCCTGTCCCTCAGCCAATTTCTATCCAAGTTCCTACTTCCCTCTTATTGCATGAGCTAGAATTTTCCGTAAGTCTGTGTGGCACTGTATCAATGCCAAATCCATACATAACACGTCATTGTGTTTCCCTCATCAACCTTCTGTTATCACCTCAAAAACATCAAGTTATTTAAACGTGAGTTTCCGTTAATGAATCCATCCTGGCTTCCTAAATTATCCCACACTTGTCTAAGGTCCTGGTACCTTTTCTATTTTAAGTAAAGATGGCCTTTCCAACACCACCTTCCTCAATTGAATGTTCTTCTGATGTAGCAGTTACCACCTCTCACCCCAGCCTAGGTACCTTTCTACAAAACAGATGCAAAGTTTTCATTCCACACCTCCGCAATTGCTCCAGCCTCCACATACAAGTCCCCTTTTATGTATCTAATTGGCCCTACTCTCACTTCCCACTTCTTATTTACATGTTTACAGAAGACCTTGGGATTCCCATTTTGTTTGCCGTCAGCCTTTTTTCATGGTCTCTTTGCTTTTCTGATTAGTTTCTTCTAAATTCACCCTGGTTCTCCAGAGGTGAAGTGAAGGACCATTGTGTTTTTCTACCTGCCATCTGGTGTACACACACTTCTCCCTTTTTATCTTTACCTCCTATCTCTCATCATCCAAGGCTTTCTGGATTTAGTTGTCCTACCTTTTCCCCTTCAAGGGAATATATCTTGACATTTCCTGCAATACTTTTCCTTTGAAGGTGGCCATTGCTCAGCCACAGTCTCTTTTCTGCCAATATTTGACTTCAACTCATTTGACTCGGATGCATCCTCATCCTGTTGAAGTTGGCTTTCCCCCAATTATTCCTGTTCTGCATTGTTCACTGTCCTTTTCCATGATTAATGTGCACCTTGTGATAGAATAGTCACTGCCCCCTAGAGCCTGTCTGTGCTACTTGAACCTTTATCTGGCTTCTAAAGCAGAAGGTCAAATCATGAACTGGGCCCCAGGTGTCACTGTGTACCCTATATTGGCTCATGCTAGTGGTTCCATTGCCTTTGTATATGCAACTTGGGACGGGACATGGCTCCGAGCCATCACCTCCAGGTTACAGTTGATATGTGAGGTTGTGCGCTTTGAGAAAAACCATCGGCTGAACACGTTCAGGTGATATGGGCACAACACTACATGTTTATCCCCTCCTGGCACCCCTTCAGAACAGGGCCGGTCATGGAGTTCCCCTACTCCTCCATGATGCCCACATGTACATCATCTAGAATGACATTGATATCTTCCACACAGTTTTCCGGCATTGCTCATTGTTACTGATCCATCACTGGTATCCTGAGAACTATTCCCCTCATAAACTGCAGTCAGGGTAATATTTGGGACTAGGTATGCTTTTTAAGGCAACTGCAGTTCATGAGATTGGCATAAATACTCCAACCTTTAGGTGTCTGTTGTCAATCCATGATGGTATGCAACCTTGCAACAAATTCCCTAAATTACTACTCTGGGCACTGTACATAACACACATTATTTTGAGTAGCCTGGCCTGAAGTGTCCTGGTCCTCTATGAAATTGCCTATGGTCTGGGCATGAGTTACCAGCTCAGGTAGTTCTTTTTAGGTGAATAGTCATTACTTGGTGGTCTTGTAACTCTCGTCCCTCAATCTCATTACCCTTCACCAATGTTCTGTAGCATTTCTGTCAGTTATTGACCTGCATTTGCTTCTGGGCATCGAGAACAGTGACATCCCTGTATTAAACAATGTAGCCATATGATTGATCAATCCCCTTTTATCCATCTTCCACCCACAGCCCTGTAGGGGTGATGGTTTGTGTCAGCTTCACCTGACTTCTGAGTGGTCCGAATCGCTCCCACTCCCTGGGTTCGAGACATTGGACATATTTGGGGCTTGTGACAAAGCGCAGCAGACAACTGGTTTTGGTGCAAGAAAATAAAAACCTGGGTTTATTGAAGTCACAAATTAATTTATAACATTAGTATTACACTGAGATTATACAGACATACCAAGTACTTCGTTAAGGATGGGGAGCACAAGGGCATAACGATGGGAAATGATGCTACTAATCCCCTTATTATTGTCCAACCCCCAAAACCTAACTAAATTGAACTAGGAGAGATCAGGGATCATGCTCACCAACCAGGGTTCCTTGACAGTTTGAAATCCAGCCAGGTAAGCTGGTTACAGTTCTGGGGTATGTTCTTTGTGTCCTCTGGGGCCTGCTATCCCCACATGGTCCTGGTCTGTGGAATCTGTGAAGGTTCTTCAGTTGGGTGGAGGGTGTGGTTGTGGGTGGTCAATCTTCATGGAGGGCTGTTGTTGCGGCCTTGTTGTCTTCTTCTGAGCCTGCCACCCCGTGCCCCTCACCGTGATGTTGCCTGTGGGCCTGCAAACCTCCAGATCTCCTTCCTCACTTGGCTTGGCTACCTCTCCCTGCTTAAACTCTGCTTCAAGCACTCCAAAACTCCTCACCCCCTCCTCCCCTTCTTCACTGGTGGCCCAGTTATACTGTTTTTAATTTCCTATCTGAATCCACATCAAGGTTAGTTCTTTGTCTGATTTTGGTGGGCTTCAGGTGATTGTTGTCTCGTTGTTTTTAATGGGCTCACATGATGTTTATCTTCGTCCTCCTGCTCCCATAACTCATCTTGAACTGAAAGCCATTGTATTTGTGGAGTATTGATAGGTTCGTATAATTGCATTGATTGCGGCCTTCCTGCCTTAGTAGTCAGTAGTGCTTTTATGCAAGATTTTGATGGGCTTTCTTTTCATGTAATATGAAGTCTTTCTATGGGTTGATTGTTTTAAAGGGAAGAATGCGTATTCTGCCTCCTCTCGTTGTCTGGTTTCCAGCAACAATCCACACTGCTCTCAACAAGCCCGGGCATGTCCAGTCCCAGGCCTTCATGGGCCTAGCCTCCTGTCTGCAGGGTTCTACACTTAACTCAGCAGTTGGGTCCTCTGCCATAAATGTCCAAAAGTCATATCCTTGTTGACATGAAAAATGTGGGATTTTTGAGAATCCTTCAGCCCCCATGTCGATGGAACTGATGCTGAATGATTGCAGAATGCTCAATATTGAATTGCTTTTCCAAGTGCTTGGCTGACCTCTTTCTCCCACATCCCGAATCTTGTGTTTGTGAGCTTCCTTCCATCTGTTGACTGAGATGTAAATGTTTCTTTAATCCCTGGCAGGAAATAATTGTGCTATGTGACGGCAGTTGCCCTGCACTATTGCCCATGATAATGGCTCTCAGTCTCTGGAGCCAGAATTTCAATTTCACTCACCCGTCTTGGGTTAGTTAACCCTTAGTGTCTGTACAGTGTGGTTTAGCTATTTTATATTCTCACAGCTCGGGCCATGTCCTTCAGTTCTCCACCATTCCACCCCACCTTTTAATATTTCTTTTACAGTAGAGATATTTCCTCCGTTGATTCTTGTGATGGTGAGCGCATGGCTGGTTTCAGCCAAATTGTACATTTGTTTATTCAGTTAATTAATTTGGTTCCATCTATCCAAATCCCCTTTGAAATTTTCCAGGTTTTTCCTGTTTTTTTTTGTTTTTGCTTGCATGGTAACAGATATAATACCATAATCAATTTTATAATTTAATTATATAGACAGATTGAATTCAAGGGGGAACCTCAATATTTAGAGCTATATCCCATCAAGCTGGGGTATTTATTTCCTTGATCTCTCGTTTCCCCAGGCAGAATTTTACCCTCCTCCCGCAGGCATATACCCGAACGTGAAATAAAACTAGTTGATATCAGTGTGTGTGTGGGTGAGACCACAGGATACAGCTTCTGCACATCTCTGCAAGGTACCCTGGCAGCTCCCATGATGCTTATATCCTGAGACACTCACACCCAGGCGTCGGGGCTCTTCAGTGCTCCAGCCTGATTGGATGGATGGTGACTGTGTGACGAGGGCAATCCGTTCAAAATGTGGCTCATGATGCCTCTCCGCCACCCAAGAACGGGTTGAGCAGTGGTACAAGAGCCAGCCCTACACAAGGGTGGTGGTAGAGAACACATTTGGTCTTAATGTGCTTCCGATGCCTGGACCACTTGGGGTGCACTGCAATACCACCTCATTGTTATGAATCTTTTTGGCAACCCCACGCTCTTTGAGGCGCTTCGATGAGCATTTTATGCTGAACGGAATCGAACGCCTTAGCCAGATCCACAAAGACAACGGCCAGCTCTTTCCTGTTGCGTTTGGCCCATTTCATGATGTTACTTAGAACTGTGATATTCTCATTACAACCAGGAGTCGCCACCAGAAACTCTTTTCATAAGAACATAAGAACTAAGAGCAGGAGAAGGCAATTCAGCCCCTCGAACCTGCCCTACCATTCATTACAATCATGGCTGATCTCATTTTGGCCTTGAATTAGAAATCTGTCTCTCGTCAAATTTATTCACGTCCCAGCATCCGCTGGGTGAGGTAGTGACTTCCAGTGATTAACGACACTTTGAGAGAAGAAATTCCTTCTCATCTGATTTAAAATTACTGTCCCTTAGCCTAAAACTATTGCCTCTCATTCTGGAATGCCCCAGTAAGCTATCATCTGCTCCACGTCTACTTTGTCTATCCCCTTTAGCATCTTATATGCCTCAATTAGATTTCCTCTCATCCTTAATCTGTAGCAAATATAGGCCTAAACTGCCCAATCTCTCCTCCATAAGACAAGCCCCACATCTCTGGGAACAATCTAGTGAACCTCCTCTGAACCGCCTCCAGTGCAACTACATCCTTAAGCGAGGGGACCAAATCTCTGCACAGTACTCCAGGTTTGGTCTCACTAATGCCTTGTACAGCTGCAGCAACACTTCCCTATTTTTATTCTATTCCTTTAGCAATAAATGCCAAAATTGTCTTCCTTGTTACCTGTTGTTCCTGCATACTTGCTGTCAGCAATTCATGCACCAGGACACCCAGATCCCTCTGCACTGAAACATTCTGAAGTTTCTCTCCATTTAAATACAAAGTCACCTTTTTATTCTTCTGACCAAAATGGATAACCTCTCACTTATCCACGTTAAACTCCATCTGCCAAAATTTGGCCCATTCACCTAACCTGTCCATATCCATTTGTAAATTTCTTATTTCTTCATTGCAACTTACTTTCCCACCTATTTTGGTGTTATCTGCAAATTTATCTATAGTACCTTCTATCCCTGAATCCAAGTCATTAATATAGACAGTAAATAGTTGGTGCCTCAGGACTGAACCCTGTGGCGCCCCACTTGTTACAGCTTGTCATCCAGAAAAAGACCCATTCATCCTTTCTACCTGGGGTTGATCTGGACCATTCCACCCCCCCACCACCCCCAAGCCAGGTTGTGTTTCACTGTGCAGAGCGCAGCACCAACCAACCACTAACTGGCACTGGAAAGGGGGACACACAGGAGGAAGATGATCTTGATGCAGCTGCACAGGCAACAGGTGATCAGTCCAGCAGTGAGTCTGTGGATGAACAGGGTGAGATCACTGAGGGCATAGACACTGACCTGGGTAAACTCCAGGGAGGCAGGGACACCCAGAACGCTTTGATCCATTGCTCCTGCAGCTAACTCTACCAAAGAACAGCCACCACCACATGAGATGGCTGCAGGCTCCACACTTAATCCCTGACAGGACCCATTCCTTGGTTAACAACATACACTCTGCCATTGCAATGAAATTTAAGGAGTCACACTTCATCATAACATCATGGCTTACCCCACACCTACACAGCAAATGAAGTATCCAGAGGCCAGTTGCAAAAAAAACATAATTTGCTGTTGACAAACAGCAGAAATTAACATTGACTGGTGTTTTACATCACACCATTCAATAAAAGAACAAAAATGGGGGGAACAAGTGATCAAGCTGTGTTGTGATTGAGGTGCTTTACGGTTTCGCTAGCAGGTACTACGTCTAGGTGCTCCAGCCTCACTAGCATTGGAGACAGCCTGCTGACTCTGAAGTCCACTTGGCCTTAACGACATTGGTGGGTGTCCTCTGGCCTGTGGAGCTGTGCTTGCCCAACCTGAGACGGAACGTTATTGCCATGGCTGGATCTCCCCTGTCATTGCAGCCTCATATGCCATGGTCACTGGCAGAGAAGCTGCTACTGTATCTGGAGCGCCCTGAGGAGCCTGCAGAGACGGCAGGCTGATTATGCACCAATTTCAGTTCGCATTGGACATCCCTGCTCACCATTGATGGATGGGCACCTAGATGAGCAATCCATCTCCCATACTGACACTGAGCAGCTGAGGTCATTGCTGGTGTGAGGGCTTGCATCTCTGGGAACCTGTGATCCCCTGGAGGAGCCTGTCCATGAGAGTCACCACTCCCTCCATGGAGGAGGCAGTGTGTTCGGCCATGAGGGTCAATGCAGTGCTATTCTCTGCAAGGACTTCACAACGGACACCATGGCACGCATTCCCTCATGTATCACTGCCAGATCTTCCACACCCGGCTGGACATCCAGCATCTGCTTCCTCGTGGATGACTTTAGAGGCTATCAGCCATTGACTGAGAATTGACCTGGTCCCCAGCAGCCCTCTGCCAATTCCCTGGACACTCTGCCTTCACCTGAACATCAAGCAAGTGTGAAATGGACTCACCAATGTGCACTGAGATACTAGATGGTGATCTTATGTCCACTGAGGTGCTGGTATCTGCGCTGGTGCCTGCTTGACAGAGGGTGATGCTGGTGCGTGCTCAGCATGGTGGTCCTCAGGGGTCAGGGGTGGGCCTTCAGGCTCCTCAGAACGAGGGGCTGCTGGTGTCTAAATGTGAAAAGAAGCACTTGTCATTAGACTGTCCGTGTGTATGCCTGGCACCCTGATGAGACAGATCTGCATCATGGTGCCCTCATCTCCCCATTATCAATGGGGATACCAGGTTTGAGGCTCCCATCAATATACAGACTACACTGCAATGGTTGCAAAAAGCCACATTCTCACCTCAGTGCACTGCAATCTTACCTCCCTCTGGCACCCCAACCTCACTGCAGCTGATACTCTCACTCTAATATTTGAGATCCAGTGGGATGTCCAGCTCAACTGTTCAGCAAAGTGACCCATGCCAACACGGTACTCACCCTTTCCGATTGCAGGAGATCATTCGAGTGCTTTCGGCACTGCACCCATGTGCACCTCACCACGTTGTGGCTGCTGACCCTGGATGTCACCTCCACCCAGGCCTCTTTTGGTGAGATGGTGGTGGCTGCTTCCAGTCCCTAAGCCCAAGTGTTTCTCCCCTTGCTGTCACCTCCAGGAGGGCAGTGAAGCTCTCATCTGAGAAACGTGGGGCTGACTGCCCTGCTGACCTGCCCTCCCGCCTGCCGTGTCCACCCGCTATCGTCTCCATTCACAGGAGATCCGTGTCCTTTAGTGGCAGCTTTCCAGGGGCTGCCGAGTCTGCATTTGAATTGGCTGCTGGGATGTCATTGGACCCAACGACAAGCCCCCACTCCATTGCCCTCACTCATTGGCTGTGTTTTACACTGTGGGGGGCCTCAATTGGCCCATCTTCGTAAAATCAGTGAGCTGCCAATCGCTGGTGACAGTCAGTTCCCTGACCACCCCTGCCGAGCACCCCCTCTGAGGGTAAAATTCTGCCCCCGCTTTTCCTGTAATGTTTATGGGAAAGCTCTGCATCCTTTACCAGTTCTGTCAAATGTTTGGGTGATGGTGGAATATCAGACTCAAAATGGGAGATGTAATCCTGGAAATTATTGCTCAGGTTTATTGGGGAGTGATCCAAGATAGGATTATCATATCACTGACACTTTACATTGTAGGAGGAGGCTATTTGTCCATCGAGACTGTACTGAATCATTTAATACGCACAAATTAATGCAGCGCCCAATCCGAGTATTTAAGTGGCTTGTCCAGGTTGTGACTTAACTCCAGGAGTGACCACAACTAAGGGAAGTGACTCAGGTGAAAGCTGAGCAGGGGAATAACTGACTATGATCCTCTGTCGGACAAGCGTGAATATTCATCACATAGGTACTGATGATAGTAGGTGGCCGATCACATAGTTAGTGGTCAGGAAACCTATCCTGAATAACATTATCTGATTGTGTTACCATCTTTTCTAATTAACTTTGTTAACATAGGAAAGCTGCTTTAGTTATCATTTATAATTAATAGCATCGATGCACCACCCCAAATAATGACCAAGGTAACCGCCAAAACCATTGTTAGACTAACGTCATCACCGCAAATATATTACCAAATTATTCACTCTACCTGCCCACCAGGGATCAGGATCTGGACTTCTCACTGTCGATATACAATCCCTGTCTTGTAGCACCTTCCCGTCCTTCACCTTGGGGCTTGCGATGTCGAACCAGGTGAGCTCTGTTAAACGACTGTGATTACTGGCCTCCAAATATTTGCAAAAGTTCCAAGGTCAGAGAGATCATCAGTCTCGAAGTTGGGTGAAGGACTTCTAATTCTGGATCTTCAGGAATTGCATGAAGCTTTTGTTCAAATCGAGCCACTTTCCTCTTGCTCCCATGACGAATCTGAAGACGGTAACTGACACGCCCCTGGGCAGCTCTCACATTTTGTCCTTTAGGTGATGATACTTCCGTTCTTTCTCGGCCCAAGCTTTCTGCAACAAATTGTTATTGTCTTCAAACCGCACTGACATTGACAACCGCTACTACTCCAACCTTGACGAATACTATCAGGTCTGTCTTCCAGAGGGTCCTGTCTTTTGCAAAGAGCCTCTGTACCAAGTCGGATGCCCAGCGCACTTTGAAATAAACTGCTGCAAGTAGTCCAGGATTTTTTGATCCGGGTGTTTTTAACGAACGGACAGTTACCGGAGATGTGAGCCAGTGATTCGAAAAGGGCCTCACATCATCTGCAGGACTTGTTTGCGTGGTGTCTTCCCCTGTTTGTGGTGTATCTTGTTGGATAGAGATTACATGATAATCTAATACTGTTCATGAGCCTGAATCTGGATTGTTTGCGGTTAAAACCAGTTCTGAGCCAGAAATTTTGAAGTATAGTCGCAGCCGGAGAACTTGATGCCTGATCCTTGGCATTAGGGTTCTGTCCACTTTAAATGTTTAACCTCCCTCCAAGCTGCATATCTGACAGGTTTTGGTCTCGACATTTGGGGAATATCCATCCATCCCAAATTGTTGATTTCATCAATGCCGTTTCCTTCATGTGTTCCACTTGGACCACCCTTCTCTTCGATGGATTTTTCGAATGCCTAGCACTTCAAAATTCCTTGGGTTTGATTGTCTCTTTGTTCTTTATACCACGGAATTCAAACAAGGTCTGAATCACCAGGTCCGATGAGCTCTCCAACACCCCGAATTTCCGAATAATGGCCAAAAGAATTTGGACTTCAAGTCTCGGCATGGCTAGACCACTATTGCAGTTACTGCTGTAGAGAATTCCATCCGTTATGTGCGGTGGAAGGTGGAGGATTTATTTGTTTTGTTTTCAATGGATTGCTCGAGTTTCACCAACGTGTTTTGTGATATCTCTGCGAGGATTAAATGAAAATAGATCCTCGGAATTGTGTGTTTTAAGGGTTTTGCTCCTCTGGATAGGTTGAAGTGCTGCCTCCTTCAATTTCACTATCCATCCATTGATTTTGGTTCCCCAAATACCCCTGCTGAGGGGTCGATTCTGGCTGCCAGATATTTGTCTCCTGGAGTTATGTATGAGATTGGACCTCCTCTCAAAAGCCAGTTTGCCATACTGTTATACTGAAACGTATTCCTCTTGTGGATGAAGAGGAATCCCTTGGTCTTCCTGGCATTCATCTCCAACCCTGTGTTCTGGCAGAATTCCTGTACAATGGCTAAGTTCTTGGTCATGCCTGAATGGGTGTCACTGAGTAAAGCAATGTCATCAGTGAACGCCAGAGCTGAGCAACTAACCTGTGTTCCCTGGAAGGCAAGTGGATGCCCAGCTGTGCCTCCTGTAGGGAACAGATTAGAGGGTCCATTGCAATGTTGAACAGGATTGGTGATAATGGGTCACCTTGATCCCTCTCATGATATTGATAGGTTCAGTTTTAGCGTCTTCAGATTCAATACATCTGCTAGTTTCCAAGGACAGATCTGTGATCGTTATGCATCCTTTGGCAGCCCCACTCTTTAACGCCTCGATAAGCATTTTATGATCAACGGAATTGAACGCCTTAGCTAGATCCACAAAGACAATGGCTAGCACTTTCCTGTTTTGTTTGGCCCCTTTCATGATGTTACTTAGAACTGTGATGTTCTCATTACAACCAGGAGTCGCCACCAGAAACCCTTTTCATAAGAACATAAGAACTAGGAGCAGGAGAAGGCAATTCAGCCCCTCGAGCCTGTCCTGCCATTCATTACGATCA
The DNA here is from genome assembly GCA_026770705.1 of Isurus oxyrinchus. NCBI lineage: Eukaryota > Metazoa > Chordata > Chondrichthyes > Lamniformes > Lamnidae > Isurus > Isurus oxyrinchus. The sequence goes on from JANJGN010000023.1 coordinate 46,337,089, forward strand.
TGGCTGATCTCATTTTGGCCTCAAATTAGATATCTGTGTCTCCTCATTTATTCATGTCCCAGCATCAGCTGCACTCTGAGGTAGTGACTTCCACAGATTCACGACCCTTTGAGAAAAGTTATTCCTGCTCATCTCTGATTTAAAGCTACCACCCCTTAGCCTAAAACTATGGCCTCTCATTCTGGAATGCCCCACAAGGCAAAACATCCACTCCACATCTAGTTTGTGTAACATCTTTAGCATCAATTAGAGCTCCTCTCATGCTTAAACTCTAGCGAGTATAGGCTTATACCGCTCAAACTCTCCCCATAAGATAAGCCCCGCATCTCTGGCATCAATCTATTGAACCTCCTCTGAACCGCTTCCAGTGCATGCTTGGCCTAAATAGCCAAGTGGTTATGGTACTGGGTTTGTAACCCCAAGATCAAGAATTCAAATCTCACAATGGTAAACTATGAAACAATGTAACTTCATCTGAATAGGAACAGATGGAAACGTGTTTGAACTCGAAAGAGTTACATCCTTAAGTAAGGGGACCAAAACTCTGCACAGTACTCCAGATTTGGTCTCACCAATGTCTTGTACAGCTGCAGAAACATTACCCTATTTTGATTCTATTCCTTTAGCAATAAATGCCAAAATTCCATTTGCCTTCTATATTACCTGTTGTACCTGCATTCTAGCTTTCAGCAATTCATGCACCAGGACACCCAGATCCCTCTGCACTGAAACATTCAGAAGTTTCTCCATTTAAATAGTAAGTCGCCTTTTTATTCTTCCACTAAAAGGGTTAGCCCCTCACTTATCCATGTTAAACTCCATCTGCCAAAGTTTTGGACAATTCATCTAACCTGTCCATTATCCATATTGTAATTTTCTTATTTCTTCCTTGTAACTTACTTTCCCACCTATTTTGGTGTCATCTGCAAATTTAGCTAGAGTGCCTTCTATCCCTGAATCCAAGTCATTAATATAGACAGTAAATAGTTGGTGCCTCAGGACTGAACCCTGTGGCCCCCCACCTGTTACAGCTTGTCATCCAGAAAAAGACCCATTAATCCTTTCTGTCTGAGGTTGATCTGGACTGTGACACTTAAGTGTTTGGTGATAATTTTAACGACGAGTCGGAAGAAAATTGGGCCGATCGTTATTGGTCGCCAGTTGTCTAAGCTTTTTAGTTTCTCGTTGTCGTCTGTCTTAGGAATGAGAACTGTGTGACTCTTTTTCAAGACCCTTGGGGTGGAAGTTGACTTGAGCCAGAGGGAGAAGAGACATGGAAGCCTGTCTTCGTACTCTGCCTGGACGTCCATGATGTCTTCCAACTTCATCCCATCAGCTCCTGCTGCCGTGTTCTTATCAATGTCTTTAATTGTGGCGTCCTCGACTTGTCCTTCTGTATTGGTTCTTTCAAAGCATTGTAATCTCTCCTTCCGTTATATAATGTAAACGTTTGGAGGTTTGCTTTATTTGGTTTTGAGTTTTTCTCAGTAAAACTCTCTTCAAGATCAGTTTTGCTGAGTGGACGTTGTAGGGTGGACGGTGCATCCAGGATTTGCCGTGCTATCTTTCTCCTGTCTGTTTTGGAAGCCAACTGAGTTACTTTGAAAGTTGCTTCTTTAGCTGCCACTTTCTCTTGGATTTTGTGTTTCGGCCTCTCCTTGGGGTGAGCTTCTGTCTTCCTGGACCTCCTGCCAGTTTCCTCTTCCTTTTCTTCAGTTAATATAACATCTGTGATGCTTTCCATGAGGCCGATGGCCATCGCTCTTGTTTCTGGGTCGTTCCGTACCACCATTAGTTCTTCAGCTCAGTTCAGCTGATCATCCAGATCCATGTGTCTAGGGATACTGGCCGGGGGTCGCACATTCCTCGCCCTTTGAGGACTGTTTTCCCCCTCACCACCTCTGCGTCATCCCCCCTCTTGTGGAGTTTCTGTTTCCCAAGCACCTTCAGTCTGGCTGCTTTGCAGTGATGATACGCTCGTTGTGCTCTGCTCTGCTTACAGGAGCGATCTTCTCTTGGAAGCAATCTGCCTGCTGGTTTTAGATGTAGATGGGCTGTTATATGTTTGCTAATGTCTGCACAGCCTTCAGACCACTTCATTAATTCTCTGAGGAGGTCGGTTTCCTCTTTAGTCCATTTATAATCTCTCTGGCCAGGCTTTGCTTGTGGTAAGTGAAATGCTAATCTTTTCACATTACGTACTTCGGTGTGTCTATGACGCTCATGCTGGCTGAGTCCAATTTGCCATGTGAACTGCATTTCAGTGTTCACATGCATAGATCGTACCGGTGAGAGGTGGCCTTACCCCTTTACATTTGCGATAATGACAAGCAACCGAATCGTAATCATCAGTTTTTCTGCATTTGGAGCAAATTGTGTGAAGGTGTTTAATCTGATGTCTCATGGCCATGTGTTTGCAGAACTCACCCACCCCGGGGTGTAGCAGATGGCAGAGCAGCCCATCAATGGGGTACTGGATCTCCACTTCACTCTGTACAGTTCTGTCGTCACTGGGTGGCAGCTCCACAGGCTCGATGTAGGTTGGTGGAATATCTGTCTGGTCTTGGGGCTCCTCAACCCCGTTATTGTCCAAAATTCCTGTTCCCCTGAACTTCTTGTTATCAAAGGTCAGCACGTTGATGGCTCTCGTGTCACCCATTTCGCTTAGAGGGCTTGACTCTGCATCTCCTCATGTTATTGGTCTTTCACTATTAAGGGTTCCGGATCTTCCAGCCTGGCTTGTTTTGCTGGTTCCCTATAGGGAAGGTAATAGCGTCTAAATGGTCTCGGATCCATCTCGGCAGTTTGTGTTGGGTTGGATTATTTCTCTAGTCCGTTGAGCTTGGAACTAGCACTTGTGTAACATTTGCAACTTGTGCCATTGCCTGCAACAAAAGGCACAACTGCCGGACGTTTTCTCTCTGGGTCGCTTCCCACCCAGGCTGCTCTGACCAACGACAGTCAACTTTTTTATATGATAATGCTGGTCTCCGCAGACCACAATTCACACTGTGCTCTTTCGAATGTCATCTTTTAGCCAACGAACCCTTTTCTATCTGTGCCAGCCCTGATAATGGTAACGTTGCTACCAGCAGGAGCCACGAGGAGGCACAATCGGTGGATGGCAAGAACACCAAACCACCACAGGTCATGTAACTACTAACCAGACGGACTCAAAAGCGAAGCCGCCGCCATCAGTCATAGTTACTCCTGCCAACTGAGAGCATTCCACCTAGTCCCACTCCCCTTCCTTCTGCCCATAACCTTGCACATTCTCTTTCTTAGGTAGAAATCAATTCTCTTTTGAATGCCTTGATTGAACCTGCCTACACCACCCTTTCAGGAAGCTGGTTCCAGACCCCAACCACCCTTGGTGAAGAAAAAATTTTCCTCATACCACATTTACTCCTTTTGCCAATTATTTTGAATCTGTGCCCTCTAGTTCATCTCTTGTATGGGAACTCTTTCTAACCTATGTACCCTGTTTCGTTATTCTCAGGATCTTGTATATCACTATCAAATCTCCTCTCAGCTGCTTTTTCCCCAAGGAAACGATCCCAACCTCTCCAACCTACCCTCATAGCTACATCCTGGTGTACCCCTGGAATAATTTTTGTGAATGTCCTCTGTACTTACTCAAATGCCTTCACATCCTTCCTGATGTATGGTGCTCAGAACTGGACGCAGTACTCCAGATGAGGCCAACTGTCTTATACAAGTTCCTATTATTAAAGCCTAAGATACTATATTCTTTAACTATGCTCTCAACATGCTCTACCATCTTCAGTGACCTATGCACACATACAGAGGTCCCTCAGTTCCTGCATCTCCTTTTAGATGCTGTCAATTTAAAAAATATACTGTCTCACCATATTTTTCCTGACAAACCGAATCACCTCCCACTTCTCTGCATTGAACTTCATTTGACTGTCATTTTGAAATTCAAGGCTAGTCTCATCACAATTTACACTTCCAATCTTGTATCATCTGCAAATTTTGAAATCATGCCCTGCACACCAGTGTCTAAGTCATTAATATATATTGTCATGAAATGACCCAACACTGACCCCGGGCGAACTCCATTACAAACTTTCTTCCAATCTGAAAAACAACCATTTACTCACTACTGTTGCCTGTCCCCTAGCCAATTTCTATCCAAGTTCCTACTTTCCTTATTATTGCATGAGCTAGAATTTTGCGTAAGTCTGTGTGGCACTGTATCAATGTCAAATCCATACATACCACGTCATTGTTTCCCTCTTCAACCTTCTGTTATCACCTCAAAAACATCAAGTTACTTAAACGTGAGTTTCCTTTAATGAATCCATGCTGGCTTCCTAAATTATCCCACACTTGTCTATGGCGCTTGTACCATATCTAGTTTAAGTAAAGATGGCCTTTCCAACACCACCTTCCTCAATTGAACGTTCTGATATAGCAGTTACCACCTCTCACCCCAGCCTAGGTACCTTTCTACAAAACTGATGCAAAGTATTCATTCCACACCTCCGCAATTGCTCCAGCCTCCACATACAAGTCCCCTTTTATGTCTCTAATCAGCCCTACTCTCACTTACCACTACTTATTTAGGTGTTTACAGAAGACCTTGGGATTCCCTCTTATGTTCCCTGCCAGCCTCTTCATGCTCTCTCCTTGCTTTTCTGATTTAGTTTCTTCACTTCACCTCTGGTCCTTCTAAATTCACCCTGGTTCTCCATTTATTTGTCTACCTGACATCTGGTGTGCACACACTTCTCCCTTTTTATCTTTACCTCCTATCTCTCATCATCCAGGGCTTTCTGGATTTAGTTGTCCTACCTTTTCCCCTTCAAGGGAATATATCTTGATATTTCCTGCAATACTTTTCCTTTGAAATTGGCCATTGCTCAGCCACTGTCTCTTTTCTGCTAATATTTGATTTCAACTTGCTCGACTCAGATGCATCCTCATCCCGTTGAAGTTGCCTTTCCCCCAATTATTCCTGTTCTGGATTGTTCACTGTCCTTTTCCATGATTAATGTGCACCTTGTGATACAATAGTCACTGCTCCCTAGAGCCTGTCTGTGCTACTTGAACCTTTATCTGGCTTCTAAAGCAGAAGGTCAAATCATGAACTGGGCCCCAGGTGACATTGTGTACCCTATATTGACTCATGCTAGTGGTTCCATTGCTCTTGTATATGCAAATTGGGACGGGACATGACTCTAAGCCACCACCTCCAGGTTACAGATGATAGTTTGGGCGTTTTGTTTCAAAGCCACATGTCAGTTGAACATATTCAGGTGATATGGGCACAACACTACATGTGCATCCCCTCCTTACACAGCCCTTCAGATCAGGTCTGGTCATGGAATTCCCCTACTCCTCCATGATACCCACACATAAACCATCTAGAATGACACTGATATCTTCCACCCAGTATACTGGCACTGGTCATTGTGACTGATCCATCACCGGTATCCTGAGAACTATTCCCATCATAGACTGTAGTCAGTATAACCAAACTATTTGGGACTGGGTATGCTTTGCATGGCAACTGCAGCTGGCATGGGTCCATGGGATTGGCATAAGTACTGCTAGCCTTTAGGTGTCTGTTGTCAATCCATGATGGTATGTAACCTTGCAACAAAAACATAACACACGCACACCATTTTGGGCAGCCTGGCCTGAAGTGTCCTGGTCCTCGATGAAATTGCCTATGGTCTGGGCATGAGTTTCCAACTCGGCTATTTCTTTTTAGGTTAATAGTCATTACTTGATCTTCCTGTAACTCTTGTCCCTCAATCTCATTACCCTTCCCCAATATTCTCTAGAGTTTCTGTAAGGTAATGACCTACATTTGCAGCTGGGCATCAAGATCAGTGACATCTCTGTATTAAACACCACAGCCACGTCATTGATCAATCCCCTTTTTATACATATTCCACCACCACCCCATGCTCCCCAAAACCGGCGTTAGGTCAGCGAGTGGAGAGAAATCCTTCTGACATTCATCCCCATAATTCAGCTCATGGAATTGTGGTAACATTTTCCTTAAGTTTCTTGTACAATTTCCTGTTGCTGCTGGGTAGCATCGGGGCTCCCATTCCTCTGTTAAGCTGAGGGTGACTGATACTACCTCATAATGCAGATCACGGTCTGACACCTGGGCTGGAATCAACACCAGCCCATTCCTAGGTCCTGATGTTGTTATGGAGCACTTGACCTCCTTATCCTGGGTCTTTGGGGCAATTGGTCGGGATTTCCTTTCTTGCGCTCCCAGTTTGGTACCTTTGACTGTGTATTTGGAGAATCTGGGACCACATGAGTCTAAACTCTGGATACAGTATGGACTGGATCCAGAGTCTTGTCATGGTCATTTTAAAAGTGATAGCCGCCCCCCTTCTGGCATTTACATTCTGGCGCACACATGCTACTCGCTCCTTCTTCCACCTGTCCCAACACAATTTCACTCCCTCCTTAGTTCCCATACTCTGCCTGTAAGAGTTATTTCCCAATCTTTCCCAGTCCATGGATTCATTGCCTTTAGCTTTGTCTTCTGTAACCAGCAGAGATGCTCCCTCGATCCTATGCAAATGTGACTTCCCTTTTCCCCCCCCACCTTGCTGGCTGTGATATTTTAATTTTAGGCCAGACACCAGTTTCCCCAAATTTGTAACCGGTGAGATTGGAATACTTAGTGAATTTGACACCAACCAACCCAGCCACCCTCACTTATGGAAGTACGTAGCTATCACGTTGGTGTCTTGTGCTTTACCTGCTCTGTTACAAGCCTGTCTTCACCCATATACCCATAAAAGCTATCTTGACGCCCACTTTATTTCCCCATGTCCTGTGCCAATCTGACTGAACATGGTGATAACCCTGAGTGCATTTTATCTTGCACCCTAGGCTCAATTGTTTTGGTGAGGGGGATGGGGGAGAAAGAAATGGCACTGCTTGGAGGTCTTCCCTCCGTAAGTTAGATTTAGTGTACATTTGTACATAATGTATGCTACAATTACCATGTCCCTTTCTCCTGTCCTCCAGCTCAGGAATTGCAGCTCAGGTTGGTGTGCGATGAGGGCACTTCGGCTCATAAATCATACGGACTTGAAACATTAACTGTATTCAGATTGTCCCTGTGAACTGCTGCTGTCCACAGTCCCATTGGGATGGGAGTTCCTGGATTTTCACCCAGTGACAGTGAAGGAACGGTGATATATTTCCAAGTCAGGATGATGAGTGACTGGAGGGCTACTTCCAGGCTGTGGTACTCCCATCTATCTGCCACCCTTGTCCTTCGAGATGGTATGGTGTTTGTGGGTTTGGAAAAAGTCTAAGGAACCTTGGTGAAATCCTGCAGTACATCTTGCACATGGTATACTCTACTACTGTGCATCGGCGGTGGAGGAAGTGAATTTTTGGATGTTATGCCAATCAAGTGGGCTGCATTGTCCTGGATGATGTCAAGTTTCCTGAGTGTTGCGGGAGCTGACTTGTGCCTGGTATATGGTGGACAGGCTTTGGGGAGTCAGGAATTGAGTTACTCATTGCAGAATTCCCAGCCTCTGACCTGCTCTTGTAGACACAATATTTATATGGCTAGTCCAGTTCAGTTTCTGGTCAATGGAAACCCCCAGGATGTTGATAGTGGTGGATTCAGTGATGGTAATGCCATTGAACATCAAGGGATGATGGTTGGATTCTTTCTTGTTGGAGACGGTCATTGTCTGACATGTGTGGTGTGAATATTATTTGCCATTTGTCAGCCCAAGCCTGGATATTGTCCAGGTTTTGCTGCATTTGGACATGGACTGTATCAGTATCTGAGGAATCGTGAATGGTGCTGAACATTGTGCAATTATCAGCGAACATCCCCACTTCTAATCTTTTGATGGCGGGAAGGTCATTGATGAAGCAGCTGAAGATGGTTGGGCTTAGGACACTACCTTGTGGAACTCCTGCAGTGATATCCTGGAAGTGAGATGACTGACCTCCAACAACCACAACCATCTTCCTTTGTACTAGGTATGACTCTAACCAGTGGACAGTTTTCCCCCTGATTCCCATTGATTCCAGTTTTGCTAAGGCTCCTTGATACCACACTAGGTCAAATGCAGCCTTGATGCCAAGGACAGTGACAGTCGGCTCACCTCTGGAGCTCAGCTCTTTTGTCCATGTTTGAACCAAGGCTGTAATGAGGTCAGGAGCCGAGTAGCCCGGCCCTGGTGGAACCCAGACTGGACATCAGTGAGCAGGTTATGCTAAGCAAGTGCCACTTGATAGCACTGTTTATGACCCCTTCCAGTGGTCACTCCGACTGATACTGTCATGGAGAGGAGCATCTGCAGCAGGCAGGTTGGTGAGGATGAGGTCAACTGTTTTTCCCTCCTTGGTTCCCTCACCACCTGCAGCAGACTCAGTCTAGCAGCTGTGTCATTTAGCGCTCAGTCAGTGGGTGCTGCCAAACCACTCTTGGGATGGACATTGAAGTCCCCCAACCAGTGTACATTCTGTGCCCTTGTCACCCTCAGTGCTTCTTCCAAGTGGTGTTCAACATGGAGGAGCACATTCGCCAGCTGAGGGAGGGAGGGTGGTATGTGGTAGGGCAGAATGTGGTAACCAGCAGGAGGTTTCCTTTCCCATGACCTGATGCCATGAGACTTCATGGGGTCTGGAGTTGAATTTGACTCCTGGGGCAACTCCCTCCTGACTGTATGTACTGTGCTGCCACCCCTGCTGGGCCTGTCCTGCCGGTGGGACAGGACATAGCCAGGGATGGTGGAGTCTGGGACATTGGCCAGAATTTACCGGCTGATGTGCAGGTGCCAAAGCCCATACATCAGCGCTTAAACTGTTGAGTGAGCGTGCCGATGTCAGCGCCGTGATATTTTGGTTAGCGGGCACGCTCAGCAGCGGGGTGCTCACCCACCATTAATGAAATGCCTCTGAGGAGGAAGTGAGGGATAGAATAAGGAGGAGGCCAGGAGTGGACAATCAGCCTCCAGGGGAGCCACCTTTTGGTGGCCAGGCACAGACGGTGCAGGGCCAAGAGGTTGTGCAAGTGGCTGCAGAAGATGCCACAATCCTGTTGCCAAGGGCTGTGGTGGAGAGAGCCATTAGTCTTCTCAAGATGCGCTTCTGTTGCCTGGACCGCTTGGGGCGCACTCCAGTGCCCCCCTGAAGTGTCTCTGTGATAGTGGGAGCATGCTGTGCATTGCACAAACTTGTGGTGGAAAGGGGGGATGCAGTTGACGATGAAAACCTTGATTCCATGGATACAGCTGCACATAATGAATCCAGCAGTGGCTCAGAGGATGAGGAAGCACAGGGCGATGATGAGGGACAGCACGCTGACCTGCTACTACACCAAGGAGGCAGGGACACCCAGGACACTTTAATCCAATGAACCTTCAGCTAACTCTTCACACATGGATCAGCAGGAACAGCATTGCCTGGAACTTCCACACGTGGCACTTAGGTGCTACATCTTCCACCTCGTCAGCTGCAACTAAGGGCTTAGTACAGAACATCAATGTCCACTCAAACACTCATGATATGCCTGTGAAAAAGAAATACAGCTGAAAGGAAACACCCTCAGCCATGGTCACAAATGTGGACTTAATTACCACCGAAATCATGTATGATCATCGCTCTGATGTTGAGAACCAAAAATTCCCTAATCTAGGGCCAACACACAATCACCAGTGACATACCCAGGGAGTGCCTAATCTGCCTTATGCTTACGTTTGCGGGTGCTACGTCTAGGTACCGACCCATTGCTCAGAGCGGTTTGTGAGCCAGCCTGCTGACTCTGCTGTCCTGTTGCCCTCAATTACCTTGGCGGGCGTCCTCTGGCCCGTGGAGCCTGTGATGGCCGCGCCTGGGAGGGAGCGGCCAGTTCCAGAACTGGCACCTCCCCCAGATTTCGCAGCCTCAATGGATGCAATGGTCACTGGCAGAGGGGCAGTGAGGGGGGTGTGGGGGGGTGGGGTGTGTTGGGGGGTGTAAAATACCGCGCGGTGATGTCAGGTGAGCGTCCCGATGTCACCGCGCGCCATTGTGATATTTCGGTGGGTGGGGGCGTGATGGTCTCCGTTGTGCGCCCGCCATTAACAGGCTACTTAAGGCCCTTGAGGCTCCAATTGACGGGGATTTTGTGGGGCCCGTGCGATCTTCAGCTCATCACACGGGGGCCACAGGCAAGCGGGAAGCAGGAATTTGTATGAACTTCATCCACGGGCGGGAGAAGAGGTCTCAGTGGGGGCCAATTCTACAGGTTTAAGTTATTGTACAAAAGTTACTGAAACTTGCCTGCGAGAGCTGGAAAACTTCAAAACACATCCCAGCTGCTTGGACTGGACTCATAAGCTTCAGGTCAGCACTTTGCAGTGAGGATTTGTTTTGGGGCCTGTAGGTTTCAGGAAGCCTCCCTGGGAATGGGAGGTGATCTTTCCACTGGAGGCACCACCTCTGAGGAGGAAGGAAGGGCTAGAAGGGGGAGGGGGCCAAGAGTGCACATTCAGCCTCCACGGGAGCCAAGTTTTTGGGAGGAGGGGCACAGGGCCATGCGGTAGTCCAAGGTGGAAGGGGCCACAGAAGACACCACTATCCTGCTGCCAGGGTATACAGGCGGTGAACCAGCTACCTCTGTCACTCTGTCTGTCAAGGGAGACAGTCAACACTATCTGCCAGATGATTGGGCCTGAGATCTCAGCTGTGTGGGTGGGCACACCCCATGCCAGTGGCTCTAAAGGTCACAGTTGCCATCAACTTCTATGCCTCCAGCTCTTTCCAGGACTTGGTGGGTGATCTTTGTGGTGATTCCTAATCCGCTGTCCACACTTGTGTCAAGCAGGTCACAGCTACTCTCTGCACAGGCTCCACCACTGCTACCAAGCCAAGCACAGCCTCATGTATCTCCACCAGAGGTTCTTGCACACCCGGCCGCAGCTCATGAGTTGGCTGCATCGCGGACAACTCCAGACGCTCATTATTAGCCATGGGCTGAGCATATGCCTGGGCCCCTGCAGTCCTCCGACTTCTGGTGCCCTGGGCACTCTGTCTCCTCCAGCGACTGTGAAGTGCCCTCACCACTGTGCCCCAGGACACTAGCTGAATATCTGATGCCCACTGAGGTGCCAGTATCTGCACTGGTGCCTGCCTAGCAAAGATGGTGTGATGCTGGACCTTCATAGCCCTCAGATATCAGAGGTGGTCCCTGCTGCTCTGGGTCCCAGCCTTGCCTCACTGATGCTGAAAGGAAGAGAAAGGAAATTTGATCAGTTAGCGTGTGGACAATGTCAATGTACATACCTGTCTCCCAGATCATCATGTGCTCATCATTCCACACACAGTGGGCAAGACATGTTGGTAACGTCACTCACTCAACAATCAGCACTGCCATGGATGTTGGGAGACGACTGGTGATGTGAGTGCTGGCCACACATACCTGCCTGTGGAACACCAGCCTCTCCGGCTCTGGTGGACCTGGACGCATGGTGCCCCTCCAAGGCTGAGGGCCTCCTGCTCGAAGTGGCTAAGCAGCACTACTGTCCCACCGCCAGCCCTCACCCGCTGGGCAGTGTTGTGATAATTCTTCTCCTGGAAATGAGAAAAGAGCATTGATAAGTGATACTTGTACCGTGAATCTCCTCGTGACCGGCCCACCCTGAGCCCAGTTGGCCATTGCAGGGGTCCAGTGCATCCTTACCCTGCTGCTGTCGAACGCTCTCTCAAATATCCTAGGTGTGTCCTTTTCCCCCTTAATTGGCCTGCCCGCATAAAATGGTGGCGCAGACTCGATTGCCACCAGTGATCGGGTCCACGCCTGCTCCCACACGGCCCGACCAACATGGGGAAAGTTCCCCCACATGGGCTTTTACCACTTTGACCATTCTCCCACGTGGGACCTTGTCAAAAACATTGGACGTCCATGTAGACAACATAAACTGCACCACCCTCATCTACACACCTAGTCACCTCCTCCAAAATGTAATCAGCTTTGTTAGACATGATTTCCCCCTGACACAGCCATACTGACTATCCCTGATTCATCCCTGCCTCTCCAAGCGGAGATTAATCCTGCTCCTCAGAATTGTTTCCAATAGTTTCCCTACTACTGATGTTAGACTCACTGATCTGTAATTACCTGGTTTATCCCTAATACCCTTCTTGAATAATGATACCACATTCTCTGTCCTCCAGTCCTTTAGTACCTCTCCTGTGGCCGGAGAGGATTTGAAAATTAGTGTCGGAGCCTCTGCAATCTCCTCCCTTGCCTCACAAAGCCTGGGCTACATCTCACCTGGGCCTGGGGATTTATCCACTTTTAAGCCTGCTAATACCTCCTCCCTTTCTAATTTTTCAAGTATATCTCAGTCCCCCTCCCTGTTTTCTATAATACCTCGTCTATAATTAGCAGCCTGCTCTCCTGTGATGTCATTCTTTGTTGTTTTTAGTGCTGGGTTGAATCGCTCTTTGGGGTCTCTGTCTCTCTCCCCTGCTCTTCATTAACACTCGGCGCTGCTCTCACCCAGGGCTGCTCTCACTCCTGCCACTGATAACCTTCTCTTGTCCAAATGGATTAAACATTCCCCTCCTACCCCTGTTTAATCTTATAATGTTATCAGATCTGGAGGAATCTTCCTGTCCAATAAATGATCCAATAGGATTCCATGTGATTAATCATCCTGTTTCCCATCAAACCATAAACCCCTTCCTTGTATTTCCAAGGAACACAATTTTTTGTTACTTCAATACAAAAATGGGATCCATGTGGTGTAAATAAAAGCCACTATTTGTACAGGCTTCAGAGTTAATGCAACAACATTGTGTGTTTAGCTGGAATTTGCTGCCCTCTAGTTGATGTAGACAGAGTGACAAAGTTCTGGTGAATGAAAACCTGTAAATACACCAGCCAAAAATGCCCTGGAACTGGAAGAAGATAGTGGGGGTAATTACTAAGCCAGCACTTGATCAGAAGAGCTAACAATGGCCTGTGCCATTTGGCTGTTAAATGACCCTTTATTCATGGTCTTGTGACGTGATAATCATTTTATATGGGGTTAAGGAAGACATTTGCTTGCTTTTTTTCCTGATACATCTGTTATCAGTTTGTCCAACTGTTTTTTCAATATTAATCTCCCTTATGTCTCTGTCCACCTTCATGACATCACCCTCCATGCCATCACTTTTAATGACATTTTTTTATTCATTCAAGGGATGTGGGCAACACTGGCTAGTCCAGCATTTATTGCCCATCCCTATCTGCCCTCGAGAGGTGGTGGTGAGCTGCAGCCTTGAACCGCTGCAGTCTGGTGTAGGTACACCCACAGTGCTGTTAGGAAGGGAGTTTCCCTCTTGGTCCCCTCACCACCTGTCGCAGACTCAGTCTAGCCCTGATCTTTATGACTTGGCCAGCTCAGTCTTCACTGGTACTAGTGAGCAACTTGATGGTCATTAAAGTCTTCCAACCAATGTATATTCTGTGCTCTTGTCACATTTTTTGCTTCCTCCAAGCGGTGTTCCACATGGAGTACTGAATCACCCACAGGTGGAGGTTGTGTCTGGCCGGTACATGGTGATCAGCAGGAGGTTTCTTGCCCATGTTTGACCTGAGAGCATGAGACTTTGTGGGGTCTGGAGACAATGCTGAGGACTCCCAAGTTGTGGTAACTGAGGGGATAGCCCCTCCTGCTGGCTCAGGTCACATGATGTTCTGTTAAATCTCTGACAAGTGAGCCCTAAGCATGGGCTGTCTGGAGGATGGGGCTTTCTGACGAGGGTCCCAATCGAGCGTGTAACACCTGAGAAACTCAAGTTTGGCAGTTTCTTGTTGAAACCTGTCTGCTCCGTCGAGTCATTACATTTGGTGACGAGGGTAAAATTAGCTCCGACTCTGCACCTCACCCTGTTACTGTGAGGATGTTGGGTTTTTTTCAGTTTTTTTTTGCAACTACTTACCATTCATCCTGCTCTTTGGCAGAATTGATCCTTATCCTATAGTTCTATATCCTAGTGTGTCCATTAACACCATATATAGTTGTGTACATTTGATGTGAGTGCCAACATGATATAAATTTTGTTTTTGTCTTAATGGCCTGAGTATGCTTCGCTTGTTTTCTAGGTGCAGCATACGCCAGTTTCTCATGCTGGACTTGAGTGGCTCTAAACTTTATTGCACAGGCACTGAGTGGACTTTGGGTTCAAAGGAAAAGGTCATTTCAAACATCCGGGTTGGAGGTGGCAGCCCTGGCATGAGGTGGCAGATCTTTGGCAGCCTAGCTGAAGGAGTGTTGGATCAAGGTGTCCCTGCCTCCCTGAAGGATTCAGAGGCCTGTCTCCACACCCTCAGTGTTCTCCTCATTGGGCTCCTCTTCTGACTCACTAGTGGCTTCATCCTCTGTGGCCTGTGGAGCCAGCAATCACTGCAAACCCTCTGGCTCGCTCAGCCTGGCTGGCCTCGTACATACGGAAATGAATAAATGTCATTACCCGCCTGAACAGAGCTTCTATCACCAGCTTGATACAACTATGGACAGCTGATTGGGACACACCACACAGATCCCCCACTGAGCCCTGGAAGGAGCCAGAGGCCTAGAAGTTGAGGGTTACTGTGACCTTCAGGGACACTGGCATGGGGTGTCCACCCACACAGTCAGAGCTGATCTTAGGCCCAATCATCTGGCAAATGGAGGTCACAGTCTCCCTGGAGAGGTGGAGCCTCCTTCAACACTGCACCTCAGACATATTGAGATAGCTGCATCGCCGCCTTTAACTCTGGTAAGCTAATGGCATCTTCTGCAGCTCCTTCTGCCTTGGACTCCTGCTGGCCCTGAGCCCCTTGTACCTGCGCCTCTCCTCCCACAGGTCCCTCCCCTGGAAGCTGCATTGGGACACCCGGCCTCCTCTCCCTTCTGCCCCTCTCTTCCTCCTCAGCAGAGGTGCCACCAGGAGAGCACACTCTCCATTACCAGGGTAACAGAAGGTGGTCTGATACCTGGAAGGGTCCACATGGTCAAAATTCTCCAGGGGCCTTGGAGACACCAATCAGTCCTGAAATGAAACTTAGAAACACCAAGACCAAAACTCAGAACAGATGAAGCTGTCAAGTTCAAATAAGCAACCAGCAGCAAACTATCTCCTAAATTCCTCACCAGTCACACAGGCAATGCTGCTGACCTTTTAACCCTGACCTTGGATGAAGTTTCGTTAAAAGACTTCCCAGATGCCTGTTTTGCCCATGTGACGAATGTGAAATAGCACGGGCAACGTAAAAATGTTAACAATTACCTTTTTAATGGCCTTAAGTGGCCTTTGAATTGCTGGTGGGTGGAGCTCCAACACCCACATGCACCTGCTGACCTGAAGTTTGCTCGCGTGCAGAATAATGTCTGGATACTCGCCCGACTTCCTCTCGCGCTATTTCACATCCGTTCGTGTCAGGCGCATGCCTGTCACAAGGCAAAATATTCTGCCCATGGGGTCAATAGTTGCAGGATATGGGCACGTCACCCTGTAACTGTACGAGGTGCTGTTGTGAGAGGCGATTCAAGTATCGCGTCTGAAGTGATGCAGACCCTGCATTATCACCTTGTAAAATCAGAGTTGGAAGTAGGAAATACTGAATCTGGATGGAATAGGAGGGAAAGTGTTCTATTGCCCAGAGCTCCATTCCTCTCTTCACCATCGCAAAAACCTTAAAAATAAAAGCAAATGCTGCCAAGATTGAAAGTGTTTATTTCAAAAACATGCAATAATTTTACAGCCGGAATTCGAACTATATGAAAATTAATGTAGATTCACAGGGCATAAGAGCCAATTAAGGTAGTGGGCAGGATAGTAACTTTGTTCCAGGCAGAGTTATCTCCCATATTCCTGCAATTTCTTTCTCCCTCCAATTCCCCTCAAAAGCAAAGAATCCAGTCACTGCCCAGGTTCCCTGTTCTGAGACAAGATCACATGGAAACCTGCATTCTAGCACAATATTGTCCCCCAAATGAACCCAAGTGTTTGCAAACTTAATTTCAAAGTATGGCCCATTTAATGCAGGGCTCAAACCGTGATATCACAGTTTAAGCCTCACCCTCACCAAGTTCACCAGTGAGATCAGACATCACAATACATTTATAAACTGGAGACAGGGGGCTGCTCAAATCAGGTTAAATGAAGGAAATGGAATTGCACTTGCTGTTGATCTAGGACTGATTATAGTCTGTTAGAAGATCTGATAAAGTTTACTTTCTGAAGGGAGTGTGAACAATGGAACCATCCACTGATAGATTCTATGGAAGGTTTTGAATATTGAAAACTTTGTCTTAACCTGTGTCTCAAAGACTTATCTCTTATTGTAACGTGTGAAGAATGAATTCAGTAATACTGCTGCACAGTAGAGTGGAATAATGATATTTGTTGTCATGAATAAACCTTCCATATCATTGTTCATAGAGAGATGGGAGCCTGGAGCGGAACTCCTGTTGATTAATCAGCACCCCAGTTCTCAGGTCTCTGACTGACTTGTCTCACTGCCAGTCACAGAGTTCGATGTTCATGCTCTTTTCTGTAACTATATTCTGCCACTTATCATTGGTAGATCTGTCACAAGTCTTAAAAGCTTTTTAAAAAAAACAGGTTTTTATAATCTTAATCCTTAATTATGCAATTATCTGACTTCAATTAACCCAATTAAATGTTTTGGTTCAAGCAAGACACAAACATAAAACAAGATGGACTCTTGAAGTAAATGAAAAGGAATGTTTATTTTAAAAAGGAAAAATTAT
Organism: Isurus oxyrinchus; assembly: GCA_026770705.1. Lineage (NCBI taxonomy): Eukaryota > Metazoa > Chordata > Chondrichthyes > Lamniformes > Lamnidae > Isurus > Isurus oxyrinchus. The sequence goes on from JANJGN010000023.1 coordinate 46,353,852, forward strand.
ACTTAACACCACAAAATCGACTTTACATCTTCAAACGAGCGATCAGGTTATTGAAGAGTTATGTTGTCTTCCTGTTCCTTTGTTGACAATTCTTTCAAATTCTGCCACCAGAGCATTCAGTATCTGACTAGCTGGGAAAGATGTCATTCAAAGCCTTTATTTTTATTCCCTAAATTATCAATGCTTCGTCTCAGACCATGTCTGTGTAATTTCATAATTGGTTATTTAATTGTTATTGTTTTAATTGGAGTTTGACTACCTACGTCTGTCCATAATCTCTTGAAAGGACAATGTTTCTTTTGTTATCTGGCTTTGCACAATTGTCCATTTGGTTAGGGTTTTAGCTGAGCTTAGCACAAAATCTCCGATCTGGTACTCATCCAAAGCAAAAATAGTATTTAAAAAGATTTTAAATTCAGCTTTATTACTATTTCTTCAATTATAACTTAATGAGGTACACTATTTGGTCAATCATCTGTTTCTGGCTGGTTCCTAATTATGTAATAATCCTTAATTATAATCACTCATATTAAAGTACAGAAAGCAAAATAGCTTTTTATCTCATTGTTAATACAAAATAGTAGCTTTTTCCTTTTTATATTCATTGTAATAAGGTAAAAGAAATTAATCTAAAATTGGTCAAGTTACACTAAAATCTAGTTAACTTGGTCAGTACAGCTTTGTGGAAGTTGCTGTTTGGACCTTGAGGCATTTTATAAGGGTCTGCTCAGCTGATTATAGTAAAAATGAGAGTGCATGGAATTTGAGGTTACCTTGTGACACGGGTTATGGTAATCTGTTGGGACATTGGAAAGAGTATTGGGATAGAGAATTGTCTCAGGTTGACAGGATGTGGACAAGTGGTGTTCCCTGAAATTTGAACTAGGGCCTTGGCTTTTCACTATATTTTTCAATGAATGAGGTGAAGAAATAGAATCTGTATAGATGGCACTAAGACAGGCGGCACACTAAGTAGTGGAAGCAGAAACTTGTAAAGGAACATTGATAGACTGAGTGGGTAAAACTAGGGTGGGGTAAGGTTCAATGTGGGGAAGTGCAAAGTCAACCACTTTGAGCTGAAGAGAGGTCAGGATATTTCTAAATGGCGAGAAGCTGAGAACTGAGATAGAAGTCATGAAATAATTGAAAAAGTGGCTGAAATGCTTTGTTTTCATCTAAAATGGTTGGATGCTATGTTACAGTTTAGACTGCATCTGGAGAACTGCACTCCGTTCTGGGCGCTACACCTCAGGAAGGATATATTGTCCTGGAAGGGGTGTAGGGTAGATTCACCAGAATGATATTGGGGATTAGAAGGTTAAGTTACAAGGACATATTGCATAGGCTACACCTGTATTCCATGGATTAGAGGTTTAAGAGTTGATCTAGTTGAGGTGTTTAAGATTTAAATATATGATAATATGATAGAATAAGACCATAAGACATAGGAGCAGAAATTATGTCAATCGGCCCATCGAGTCTGCTCCGCCATTTAATCATGGCTGATAAGTTTCTCAACCCCATTCTCCTGCCTTCTACCCGTAACCTTTGATCCCCTTACCAATCAAGATCCTATCTATCTCCGTCTTAAATACACTCAGTGACTTGGCCTCCACAGCCTTCTGTGGCAATGAATTCCATAGATTCACCACTCCCTGGCTAAAGAAGTTTCTCCTCATCTCTGTTCTAAAAGGTCTTCCCTTTACTCTGAGGCTGTGCCCTCGGGTCCTAGTCTCTCCTACTAATGGAAACATCTTCCCCACATCCACTCTATCCAGGCCTTTCAGTATTCTATAAGTTTCAATCAGATCCCCCCTCATCCTTCTAAACTCCATCGAGTATAGACACAGAGTCCTCAAACATTCCTCATATGTTAAGCCTTTCATTCCTGGGATGATTCTCGTGAACCTCCTCTGGACCCTCTCCAGGGCCAGCACATCCTTCCTGAGATACGGGGCCCAAAATTGCTCACAATATTCTAAACGTGGTCTGACCAGAGCCTTATAAAGGCTCAGCAGCACATCCCTGCTTTTATATTCTAGTCCTCTCGAAATAAATGTCAACATTGCATTTGCCTTCCTAACTACCGACTCAATCTGCAAGTTAACCTTAAGAGAATCCTGGACTAGGACTCCCAAGTCCCTTTGCACTCCAGATTTCTGAATTTTCTCCCCATTTAGAAAATAGTCTATGCCTCTATTCTTCCTACCAAAGTGTATGACCTCACACTTCCCCACGATGTATTCCATCTGCCACTTCTTGCCCATTCCCCTAACCTGTCCAAATCCTTCTGCAGCCTCCCCGCCTCCTCAATACTTCCTGTCCCTCCACCTATCTTTGTATCATCTGCAAACTTAGCCAGGATGCCCTCAGTTCCTTCATCTAGATCATTAATGCATAAAGTGGAAAGTTGTGGTCCCAACACTCACCCCTAGAACTCCACTAGTCACCGGCCACCATCCATTTTTTCTTTTAGCAGGAAAAATATGGTGAGACACAGTATATTTTATAAAGGGACAGCCTCTAAAGGAGATATAGACAGAGGTCCCTCTGTTCCTGTATGTACATAGGTCACTGAAGATCATAGAGCATGTTGAGAGAACTGTTAACAAAACATATAGAATCTTAGCCTTTAATAATAGGAACTTGTGCAAGACAGTTAGGCTGCATCTGAAATACTGCGTCCAGTTCTGAGCGCCATACATCAGGAAGGGTGTGAAGGCATTTGATAAGTACAGAGGACATTCACAAAAATGATTCCAGGGATACACAGGATGTAGCTTTGAGGGCTGGTTGGAGAGTTTGGGATTGTTTCCTTGGAGAAAAAGTGACAGAGGAGACTTGATAGTGACATTCAAGATCCTGAGGATAATGAAACAGGGTAAATTTCTCCTCATCTCTCTCCTAAAATAAGCACAGGCGTGTATCGGAGCGAATCACCTGGCGGGTTGGGAGCTGATTCATCCACCCACCAGCTGGAGAGATCGAAGGTCCTGGTGCCACATTTCAACCCCAGTCGAACAAACATTTCACTCTCTCCAGCCGACCTGTCTCCAGGAAACAGTTACAGATTCTTCCAGCCACACAGCGGGAATAGGCCGTGTTTGATTCTTGCCCTTGATTTCTCTGACTATCACTTTTCTTATTCCCCTTTCTGTCTTGTGTTCTTGTCCTTGATTCCCCCTCCTCTGACACCTTTACATAAGTTCCCATCACCCTGCCATTTTAGTTTAAACCCTCCCCAAACACACTCTCAAATATTCCCCCTAGGACATCAGTCCCGGTCCTGCCCAGGTGTAACCTGACCAGTTTGTACTGGTCCCACCTCCCCCAGAGCCGGTCCCAATGTCCCAGGAATCACCCTCTCACCATCTCTTCAGCCACGTATTCATCCGATATATTCTGGAATGTCTACTCTGACTAGTGTGTGGCACTGGTAGTAATCCTGAGATCACTACCTTTTTGAGGTCCTACTCTTCAAATTACTTCCTAACTCCCTATATTCTGCTCCCTACATTTCTATATGACCTCATCCCTTTTTTAACCCTGTCATTTGTACCAATGTGTACCATGACCACTGGCTGTTCAACCTCCCCCTTCAATGTCCTGTAGTCCTGAGACATCCTTGCCCCTAGCACCAGGGAGGCAACATACCATCCTGGATCTCATTTGCAGCCACAAACACCTATCTATTCCCCTTACAATGGAATCCCCTATAACTATTGCATTCCCACACTTTTTACTTGTCCCCCGTGCAGAAAAACCAACTGCGGTGCAACGAATTTGACTGTTGCTGATTTCCCCTGAGATTCCATTTCCCTCAGTATCCAAAGCGGTATATCTGTTTTGCAGGGGAATAGCCACAGGAGATTCCTGCACTGTCTGCCTAGTCATCTTGCTCTGCGTGGGTGGTCACCCACTCCCTTCCTGCCTGTGGACTTTTCACCTGCAGTAGGTCCACCTCTCTATGTGCTATCCATGATACACTGTGCCTCGTGGATGCTGCACAGTGTCCCCAGACATCGCTCCAGCTCCGAAACCCGAGCTTCGCAGAACTGCAGCTGAGGAGACTTCCTGCACACAAGCTGGCTCCAAGCACTGGAAATGTACCCAGCTTCCCACATAAAACAGGAGGATCACACCATGGCTTTGAGCTCTCCTGCCATAACTTACACCTTTAATAAATTAAGCCTTTTGGAAGATACTTTATATGCTGAGGTGATAGGGGACTGCTGAGTGAAATAACCTCCACCCCAGGGGCCTGATAGAAAGTGGGAGGGCACCTGCAGGTCCCTAAACATAAGCACGATTCAGCATAATCCCCAGCGCTCACCACTGACACCCCGTCCTCCTCCGGGTCGTCGCCTCCAGCTTCCGACCCCTCCCCCGCATTGAGTACGGGGGCTTATTCGGAGCTGCCAGCTGGCTCCACCTGTACCTCGATCCCACCCCCAGGATAAAGGCCAGAGGGGTCCTCTCTGGTCTCCTTGAACGTTTTCGGGTCAGAGGGAGATGGCTGTAATGATGCCCGCACTCCTCCCGGCACCGGGTCGTCCGGGGAGCTCAGGACAAGCTCTTGACCTAAACATAGGATGCCTGGGGTCAAGGTTTGGGAGGGAGCGGGAAGGCCCTCCTTTTCGCCACCACCCAATGACCCATTTATATTCTTTTAAATTGTGGAGGCTACAGTCCCCTGACGAACCAGAAGCGATCGTGGGGATATTGAGGGTTTCGGGGATGGGCACCGCCTCAAGCGAGGTGACCTCAGTGACCCCCGAGGGGCCTTGTTCAGGGGACTGCAGCAGGTTGATGGGGGGAACAGAGTGTTTGGTGTGGGGTAGGGGTTATGGAGTCCCCCAGAGGACAGGGTGAGGTTTTATTTGGTGGAGAAGCCACCACCTCTTCATCGGGGGAAGGGACACACCCAACTTCTTCAGTTTGGGCGTTTTCCTCCTCCGAAGGGTGACGTCTCTTCTGGGTCAGGCTGGGGGGTAGGGAGATCTCCATCTCCAAGGACCCCTCCTCCTTGTCCAGCCCTCCCGGACACTCCACCCGCTGGGGTTTCGATTTATTTTCCCCGGCTCGGGGTCCCGCGTCTTTTCCCCGCCAGCCCTGGGAGCACACGCAGGGATGACGCCGGGCCCAGCACTCGGCTCCTTAGCGCCCACGGGCCCGGGAGCACACGCGGACACGACGCCGGGGCCGGATGATGTTTTTTTTTTCCCCCGAGCCAGTGTTTGGGGGTTTTGGGGCGTTTCAGGGGCCGCCTCCAGGTTTCGGGTCTTCCTCCGCGCCTTCTTACGGCACGGGGGCTCTCCCCCTGCCTCACCGGCAGCCGAGATGGCAGCTGCTGCCGGGGTCGCTTCCCCTTGCGTGGAGGAAGATGGAGTGGTGGCGGGGGGAGGAGGGGCGGTGCCAGCCACGGCTGCTTGGGTGGGGCTCGTGGCCTTGGAGGCGGGGCAGTTCTTCCTCATGTGCCCCGCCTCCTTACAGGCATGGCACCGCATGCCCTCCGCGGTCCAGAACACCCGGTAGGCGGTCCCCACGAAATTAATTGCAAAGCTCCCCTCCAGGCACTCCTTCCGGGCCAAGCGGATGAATACCTGGTGCCGGAAGGAGTCCACGTGGCGGAGGACCGAGTCTTTGAGGCCGAGCGGGATTGGTGCAACCCCTGACATCCCCCAGTTTATTAAGGTGGGGGAGGAGGAGCTCACTGGATACAAAGGGCGGGACATTTGAAATAACAATCCTCTGGGCGGTGGCCTCAAGGGGGTCCACCGCCAGAAAAGTCCCGCCCACAGTGAGCCCCTTCTGCAGGGCGAGGTGCACCGCCCGCTCAGACCTCAAGAAGAAGATGGCCTTGCCATACATCTTTGAGGCAGCGACAATGGCTGAGGGGCCGACGACCCCAGCCATAGCCTTCACACAGGCCTCAATAGTCATCTCCGGGTGGGCGTAGCACTTCACCCTGAGGGCCCTGGTGAGGAGGCGGAAAGGTGACAGGGCAGCAGGAGCAGCAGGAGCCACAGAAGCAGCCACCCCCACATAGGTCTAAATAACCTCCCCCTTTCGTACAGGAGAGGAGTAAAGGACAGGGAGGCACAGGAGGGAAGGGGGTAAAAGAACAGGTGGGTGTCCTCGATGGAAGCTGGACGTTGGCTGGGGCCCTGATGGTCTTCAGGCAGGGGGAGGCGATGTCTTCACCAGCTACCGCTGATCCTACTGGGAAAGAGAGGGGTGGCAGAAAGATGGTACACACATGCACACACACACTCTTCCTTCCCCAAACCCTCTGGTAGTCCTCTTGCCTCTCCCAACAAAACACAGTCCTTAATTGCCCCCACCTTAAACAGAAATAGACAATCCGGACATCCACCTAGGATGTTGTTTAACAGTCAGTCCTGTCCTCCTGGCCTTCCTGTCCTGTAGCAGCAGAAGCTGTTGTTCTTGTCTCCCTCTCTCTCCTTTGGCCCCACAGGGGCAGCAGCAGGTGGAACAACAGCAACTCCAAGTGCAGCAGAAACACTGAGGAGCAGGAGCTGCAACACCAAACACCTTCTCTCCTCAGTGTCTAGGTCCGAACTGAATCGCCAATGAGCAGCAACAGGTGAAGATGATCATCTTTCAGGTGAAACCAATTAAACCAAATCAACAAAATGAGGTCAAATCAAGCACAGCCCCTAATTCAGGTCAGCTGTAAAACCAAGAACAAAGTTTAAAGGAACCTTACAAACTTCAAAACACCCCAGTCCCCACAGTGCCCAGTGGGCACGGAAGGCCTCGAGAGTGCCAGCAGACACAGCGTGCTCCCTCTCCAGAGACATCCGGCCGCGAACAGAGCCGCGGAAGAGGGACAAACAATCAGGCGGGGCTTCCCTGTCGATCGCCCGCTGCCTGGACCTGTTAATGGCCAACTTGGCCAGGCCCAGGAGCAGGCTCACGAGGAGGTGGTCCTCCTTCCCGACCCCCTTCCGCACCGGGTGCCCATAGATCAGGAGCGTGGGGCTGAAGTGCAAACAAAACAACAATAAAAGGTTTTTCAAATAACTAAAAAGGGAGTGCAGCCTACAACACCCTATGTATACATGGTCCACGGACTCCACAAGACCGCAAAAAGGGCACGTGTCCTGAGTCCATGAACCTATGCATCCTCTTATTATAGGGGACTGCTGCATGCAACACCCTCCAACCCAGGTCCCCGTTAGAAAGGGGGAGGACACCTCCATAGAGGGCCTCCCATCGGGGGCCTCCGCCGCCGGACAGCAACAAGGCACGCAAGGGCGTGTCCGGGCGGCGGACAAGGGCGAGAAAATGGAAGGTGTGCAGCAGCAGTCCATACAAAAAGCCCCTCTTTGCTGTGCCAAAAGGCACAGAGGGCATGTCCCCGAGGCAGCTCATATTGCGGGGCATCAGCACCCGAGGGAGGGGTCGGGGCTTGGGGTCAATGTGGAATTCTGTCCGAACAGGGGAACGTTCAGACGGAAGACCACCGCGCACCTGGGCCACATCAAGACCCAAAAAAACGTCGGGTCCGAGCACAACCGTTCTCAGGTCTTGGATTGGCTGCGACCTGGACACTCACAGACGCGCGACGCGCCAACTCCTGTGGGAGCATCCAGCCCAGTCCTCCGCCACCCAGCACGTCCCTGATCCTGGTCACCCCTGTGGCCACAGCCCTCCTCTCCGCCAGCCACTGAAAAGGACGGAGAGGCGGATTCCTGAGCAGCGGCTCTCTGACAATAGCCGCTACTCCTGACGGGGGAGAGCTGCGTCGCGAGGCGACCACATTCCAGACTTTCATCAGGTCCTGGTAAAAGACGGGCAATGCCTGCAAGGAGCCACCGAGGCCCCTCTGTTCTATAAACAGGAGCTGCACGTCATGATTCAGGCCGTGCACCTGACGGAAGAAATACGTCGTCAGGGCACACCATCTAGGAGGAGGCTCGACGTAGAGGTATCGCTGCAGGGTCTGAAGGCGGAAAGTCGCCACCTGTGTGCGTAGGCACACTAGCGCCTGACCGCCCGCCCTAAGCGGGAGACTCAGAACCTCGGCAGCGACCCAGTGCAATCTTTTGTCCCAGAAGAAGTCGACTAACAATTTCTGGATTCTTGTGACAAAGTCCGGGAGAGGGGTCAAAGTGACCAGCCGATACCACAACATGGCGGCGATCAGCTGGTTTATGACCAGAACTCGACCTCGGTAAGATAGCACTCGGAGCAGTCCTGTCCAGCGCCGCAGGCGAGCGGTGACTTTCGTCTCCAGTTCCTGCCAGTTCGCCGGCCAGGATTCCTCAGCGGGGCAGAGATGGACCCCCAGGTAGAGGAGGCTGGTCCTGCTCCAGGTGAAAGGCCTGAGCTCCTCGGGTAGGGGATCCATCTGCCACTGACCGACCAGGAGTCCAGAACATTTACCCCAGTTGATCCTGGCAGAAGAAGCGGCAGAGTAGACTTCCTGGCACTCGCGCATCCTCCACAGCTCAGCCGGGTCATTAAACATAAGGAGCATGTCATCGGCGTAAGCCGAAAGGACCACCCCGATGCCCGGCCCACGCAGGACCAATCCCGACAACCTCCTCCGCAAGAGGCGCAGGAAAGGCTCCACGCAAATAGAATACAACTGGCCAGACAGGGGGCAGCCCTGACGTACCCCTCTCCCAAAGCGAAGGGGTGCCATCGGGGACCCGTTAACCTTCACTAGACACTCCACGGCGGTGTACAGAAGTCGGATCCGGGCGACAAAATGCGTCCCGAACCCAAACGCTCGCAGAGTTCCGAGTAAATATCCGTGATCCACCCTGTCGAACGCCTTCTCCTGATCGAGAGAGAGGAAGGTGCTCGACAGACCAGCCCTCTGGGAATGGTGGATGATGTCCCGGACCAGATGGATGTTATCATAAATGGTTCGGTCCGGGACGTTGTAGGACTGGTCAGGGTGGATCATGTGGTCCAGCACGGTGCCGAGCCGAGAAGACATGGCTCGGGCGAAGATTTTGTAGTCCGTGCTGAGGAGGGAGACCGGGCGCCAGTTTTTAAGAAGGCGGAGAGAAGCTAATGTGATAGTTTCACAGTCTGTGCATGGGTGTTCTTCACTTGTACATATTGTTCGCTATTTTCAATAAACTCCCAAGATTGTCTCCTTGCCTGTGGCTCCTTGTTCTGATGAGTAGTGCTCATGTCACTCTGATGTGAAACCTTTCTGCACAAGATAAAAGGAGGTGTCTCAGTCCAGGACCTCTTCCCTGTGTTCTCTGCAGCCTTCAGACCACAGCGATGGTCCGGCCTCTCACTCCCTGGACACATTACTAATGCCTGCACCTCGACAGTTCTTATCATTGTTGCCAGAATGAAGTGGGCAGGCCTATCAGCTGCTGATTGTGAAGTTCATTGTGAAACACAAGTCTTCACCCAGTTTGTCACTGGGAGGACATCCTTGTCTTGGCCCAACTGTTCAGCCAACCTATAGTCTCATTCTCTGCTCACAGATATTCAAGCTCCTGCCTCATGGCTTTCACTTCAAGAGTTAGGGGTGAACAAACTTGCCCACCTGCTATGAGTTGGGTAAAATGCCCACCTGTCAGCCCTCCTGTAGACATCTGGCATGTATGGAGGTGGGTATACTGGTGCTGGAGCCAGGATGATGGGTCTTGCCTTCTCCCTAACCCAGACACATAGACTCAGCTTAGTCTTGTGGCTGCAATTGCAGCTGGTGAGGGGCTTGATATCCCATTGCCTCACCATGATGTTCTCACTTTGACCTAGTCGATCCAACCAATTCCAGGGTTTTCTCCTCTGCCAGCATTAGTGCTCAGATGTTGGAACTCCTCCAGCTAGGACCTCCAGTCTTGGACCTCTCAACTCTGAAGAAGAGTCATACGTACTCGAAACGTTAACTCTGTCTTTCTCTCCACAAATGCTTTCAGACCTGCTGTGTTTTTCCAGCATTTTTTGTTTTTGTTTCAGATTTCCAGCATCTGCAGTATTTTGCTTTTAGTTTGGACCTCTTTATTGTTGTGGACCTAGTTTGCTTACAGCCAGAAGGAGGGACGCTGTGAGTTCCCACACAAAAACCAGAGCTGGTGGCTTCGGGTTGGACTATGATGATGGCTTCTGAATTCCTCCTCCATATGTCGGTTCTCAAGGGACATGGTGGGGTGAGCAAAAATAGAGATCTTGTCAAGATGCATTCTGCATCACAAGTCAGCTGATGATGGCACTCCCATTTGCTAGTTGGTCACTCCCACCCCATGTTGCACTCCATCCCGTGTTGTCAGGTGCAAGCCCCAGTGAGGAGGACTCATCCTCAGTGGAGCGGAGAAGGTCACTGAGCCACTTAGAGAATGGCACCCAGGAGCAGAGAAGGGGATGCGGTGACCCCATGGCGGCTGACCTCCATTTCGATCTCCATCCGGGCATCCTTGGTCAGGCAGGTAAGTGTCTTTTTGCCATGCCTTGGGAAGAGAAGCTGCCGCCTTTCCCTTGCACCCTGGAGGAGAATCTGCAGGGAGGTATCACTAACCAATTATTTTCCCTGTCTTCCCTCCAGCATGTCTTCTGCACTGTCCTCGTTATCTCTTTGATTTGCTGGCTGTGCCATAATCCTCACATTGGATTCAACACTGGGTCAGCCTCTGGGATCCCTGAAGTGAGCACTGGTTAGCCTTCAGGTTGGAGGATTCGGCTCTGGGGCAAGTGCCCTTTCTGGAGTCTCCCGTGCTGTTAATAGTATTCAATGCAGGATTGAATGCAGGTCCAGCAGCCCTTTAGAAATGGGCCCAGCACCTGCCTTTGTGTCAGATGACTCCCGGATCATTTAATTGCTGACTAACAGTGTAGTACAAGCATTGATCCTGAACAGACATGAGACATTCCATTGTTATGTTTGCAGAGTCAAAGGAGCAGCTGGAGATCACCTAGCACAGTGAATATAAATCATGCACCTGAGTTTGATGTAAAATGATCAACTTCCACCAATGCATGCAAATCTAAGAAAAGGGATGAGGAAACCATTGTGTGGACCATTTGTTTAAACCAGCTTCTGGCCAGTTTCACACTCAGGATGTGCCTTTCCAAACAATACAATCTCTGTCACATGGCCTCCACTTTACTGTGGCCTTCTACATGTCCTGATATTGGAAGATAAGGAACAAAACTTAGTAATTTTCAAGGTTTCCCCAGAAAATTTTGCCTCCCCTCTTCCACCTGACCTGGTATGTGACCATCAAACGCATCCTGCAGATGTGTGCACGGTTTCCAGGGAGTGCGCACGATGCCAACATCCTGAGTCTCTCACAGATCCCTGCAGTCTTTCAGGGTCCATAGCGGCTGCAGGGTTGGCTCCTTGGGGACAAGGGCTTTCTTCAGAGGCCGAAGCTGATGACATCCATGCAGCGACCTCAGACTGCAGCAGAGCGACACTATAATGAGGCTCACGCAGCAGCTCACAACCTGGTGGAGCAGACCATCGGGATGCAGAAGGTGCTGTTCCGGTGCCTGCACTGGTCTGGTGGAGCCCTGCAATAGAGTCTGCAGAGGGTATCACACATCATCGTCTGCTGTGCCCTTTAGAACCTGACACTACAACGGGGAGAGGAACTGGCTGAGGAGGGGATGGAGGAGCTGGAGGTCTCCTCCTGAGGACGACTCCGGGGATGAGGGTGAGGGGGTCCTTGGTGGTGATGACAATGGGGATGAGGCTCTCGCATTGGCTAGGGAAGGCAGGCTCACTCAGGAGGCCCTCATAGCTGCCAGATTTGTGGAGGATGATGACGACATGCAGTGAGGTGTCCCCATAGATCCTCACATCACACTTGTGAACCCTTCACTCCAGTCTGGCTTATGGCAGCACCAATACCCTCTGTGAGAATGCTCCTGTTATGGAGATGCAGTGGAGGCCCTAATAGTCGCTCGATCTCAGGAGGATGACGACAATATGGTGAGGACACACTATAGATCTTTACCTGGCCTCTGAATGTCTGACTCCTGTTTGGCTGAGGGCAGCTCACTTGCTCCTTGATCAGGGCCATCTCAGAGATGCAGCCATGAAACTCTAGATGCATCTGATGCTGTGTCTATCTTCAGCACCTCAGCTCTTCAGGAGCTGGTGCACAGCATCACTGGTCACAGATGCTGGTGTGAAGGGGGCCAGACCCACCTTAAAGGTGCAGAGAGCACATAGAGAATGAGGGAACCCTGTGGTGCCTGCCCACTACATTCTGGCAGCAATGACCAGCACCGCTGAGGTACAGGAATCAGTAATGTGTCCAGGGAGTGTGAGGCTGGACCATCACTGTGGTCTGAAGCTGCACAGGGAAGAGGCCCTGGACTGAGACACCTGCCTTTATCTTGTGCAGAAAGGTGTCACATCTGAGTGACGAGAACACTGCTCATCAGAACAAGGAGCCACAGGCAGGGAGACATTTTTAGGAGTTTATTGACAATAGTGAACATTATGCACAAGTGATCAACACCAGTGGCCAGGCTGTGCGACTACTTTTGCCTAACTTTCCTAACCCTGCCGCTACATCTTGCTGCTCCCTGGACACCCACAGTGGGGGTGGAGGCAGCCTGCTGACAGTGACGCCCTGTCTGTGATGACTTTGGCGAGACCTGAGGGCCCAGCCTGCTTTCGGGGTCCTGCTGTGTGGCAGTGGCTCCCTCTTTGGCCTGTGAAGCTGGATCTGCGGAGGTCACGGGAAGAGGGGATTCGGATGGGTCGGTCACTCCCAGAGTCACCTGGGGGAACGGCCCCAGAGTGTGCACCTGCTGATCCTCCTCCCTATGGGTGCCCGAGGGCCCCTGGCTGACTCCATAAGGGGAAGGGGTAGCTGGAGTGGGATTGAGCTGCCCAGTTCGCGTACACACTGTTGTAGGCCAATTATGGTATCAGCGATGGAGTTCAGCCCGCGCAGGAGTGATGTCCTGGACCAAATTCTCCATGGTGACCACCATCCTGCCAGTGTTGACCTCGTTGTTTTGCAATGCCAGCGCTATCACCTCAGCATGAAGACGGACTGACTCCATTGTGCCTTGCAATCTGAGCAGTGCAGTGGACATCCCTTCCTGATGTTCCTGAGCTTGCCTTTGCAGCTCCAGTAACTGTGACGTGACTGAGTCCAGAGGCTCGTCATCTGATTTGGACCCAGCAGCCCTCCAAGGGCCAGGGACCAGGGAAGTCCCTGTCTCCGCCTATTGTGGATCGGACAGTGCGATGTACTCACCAGATTGTGATCCCGAGGTTACTCTAAAGCTAGGTCCCAGCGAGGTGTGTGTCTCTGCGCTGGTGGAGGGTGTGGGTGAGCGCTGTGATGGGACTTCAGGGAGGGTGCCTCCAGATTCCACTTCAGAGGTTTCTTTGGGACTTGATTGGAGGCCCTGGGTCATGGACTCTGTCGGCTGTTTGGCAGATGTACCTGTGAAAGCAAGGGGGGATAATTAGTGCATGGCAGTGGCCTGTGAAACAGGACACATCACTCACAGAATGGTTGTCTGATGGATGCTGCACTGCTGGATCCTCACTTGGTAGAAACATGACCTCACTGTCAGCCCAGGACCGGTCCTGGTCATCGCTGACCAGCTGGATGGCTCTGTTTTCGAATTCTCTCAGAACGTTGATCTCCGGCATCCCTCCACCTGCCTGTGACCTTTCCCTCCTGTTGTGAGCCAGTTTGCCCTGCATGGATAGAGATGGGGAGAGTGTATCAGGATGCCTGCCGGGCCAGATGATAAGTATGCCTGTCCTGTGTGGGTGGATGAGGACAATGACGGTGTGTGTGAGAGAGTGAATGGTGATGTCCCTTGCACTGGCAGGGAGGTGTGTGCGCGTGCGCGTGTCTGTGTGTGTGTGTGTGAGATGAAGAGTGACTTCCGCGGAACGGAGGAGATCATTCATCCTTTGCGACATTGGGTTGCTGTCCTCCTCTGCTGGGCGTTGGTTGGTGACATCGCTGCCCATCCTGTGGCCAGAGTTGGGGACAGCACATCCCAGCGGATCTCCATGGCATCCAGTCGCTCGAGGGACTTGTCGTTGAAGTGGGGGGGCTGCAGTCTTGTTGCCTTCCCTGGCCATGCCTCCCAGGCAGCGGTGGTGAGCTGGTGGTGATGAGCGCCTTGCTGGCGGCTGCCTTTTAAAGATGGCGGCCGGCAAGATGCAACAGCGGGTGATGGTGGGCAAATGAGAGCCCGATCACCATGGAAACGGCGTGTTTCTTTGGAGTGAATATATAATGAGGCGGGCTCAGGAAGATACTGTATGAAAACCCGCCATTTTCATTGGCAAGTAGGACACCATTTTACTAAGTGCCCACTATTGCACTTAGGAGGCTGAATGTTCCCAGAATTTCTCTCTCTCTCCATACCCTTTGCCCTTAATATCTAAAACAATTAGCAATTTCTTTCTTGAATATACTCAGTAACCCAGCCTCCACACCCTTCTGTAGTAGAGAATCCCACAAGTTGACCACCCTCTGAGTGAAGAAATTTTTCCTCATCTCAGTCCCAAATGGCCTTCCCTGTATCCTGAAACTGTTGCCCCTGGTTCTAGACTCCCCAACCAGGGAAACACCCTCCCTGCATCAAGTCTGTCTAGCCCTGTTAGAATTTTATATGTTTAAATCAGATCCCCTCTTATTCTTCTAGCTAGCAGGTGAGTCCGGTCCCTTCGTCAACAGGAAGGAATTCCAGTCCATGAACGTGTAGATAGTGTGTGATCACAGGATGCAGATTCTGCAAGAGTGTGCTAGGTACCCAGGCAGCTCCCATGACACTTACATCCTGAGCCACTCCCAGGTGCCGAGGCTTTTCAGTGCTCCAGACTGACTGGATGGATGACTGCTGGGTGACAGGGGCTCTCTGCTCAAACGGTGGCTCATGATGTCTCTCTACCACCCAAGAGCAGGAGGTCACGTAGAGGTACAACATGAGCCAAGTAGAGGTACAATATAGCATCCCCCTGCCTCCCCCCACCCCCTGCCCCGCCCTTGAGCACATTTTACTGCATTCAGAAACAAACCTTTAGTTTCATCCTTTTATTATTTTTACAACCTCTAGAATCTGTTGATTTACTGTCATGGACTATTCTTCATTTCCTGTAATAATACCTTCCTCTTTTGTCTTGTCTCTACTCTGATTTACCACATCTTCCCAAATTTGCACCCTTGCCCCCACTGCTTAGTTTAAACCCTCTCTACTTCCCTAGTTATGTGACTTGCAAGAACACTGGTCCCAGCAGGGTTCAGGTGTGGGCCATCCCAACGGCACAGATCCCACTTTCCCCAGTATTGCTGTCCGTGCCCCACAAACTGGAACCCACTTCACCCACACCAGTCTTTGAGCCATGCATTCTTCTCAATTTGCTTTATGCTGTGCCAATGTGCACGTGGCTCAGGTAATAATCCAGAGATTGAATTTGACATTCTGCTTCTTAGACATGACAAAGGAGTTGGTTCTGCAGTATATGTCATTGGTACCAACATGGACCACAATGACTGGGTCACCCCCCTCCCACTGCAAGTTCCTCTCCAGCCCCGAACAGATATCCCGAACCTGGCATTGGGCAGGCAACACAGTCAGCTGGACTCACGCTCTTTGCTGCAGAGAATGGTGTCAGTTCTTCTGACTGTAGAATCTCCTACTAACACTACATTTCTTGTAACACCCACTGCTTGAATGGCTTCTTGTACCATGGTGCCACGGCCAGTTAGTTCACCCAGCCTACAGCCCCCACTCTCATCCAAACCAGCTGAAAAAACCTCAAACCTGTTGGACAATTGCAAGGACTGATGCCCCTGCACTCCTGCCCTCTGGGTCCCCTTACCTGCCTTACTTGCAGTCACACCCTCCTGTCCCTGACCACTGACCATATCAGAAAAGACAGTCCTAAGGGGTGCGACCACCTCCTGGAATAAAGTGTCCAGGTAACTTCCCCCTCCCTGATATGCTGTAGTGTCTGCAGCTCGGCCTCCAGATCAATAACTCAGAGCTGAAGTTCCTGCAGCTGCAAACACTTACTGCAGATGTGTTTGACCTGGATCACACTGGTATCCAGATGCTCCCACATCCTGCAATCGCTGCACTTACCTGCCCTGTCATCTCCAATGTGTGTTAACTAATTAATTGCTACACTTCCCAATAGGTTTTGGCACTGTCAGTAAACTTTACAATACTGATAAAACTAACAGTAGTTACTGGTTTAACTGCTCCTTCTGATGCACCAAAGTGGAAATCAAATACTGGAGGCTGCAAAAGAGCAGAAGGAATAAAAGCACCCCCTCCCTGCCCTTCACCGAACTCCCCACTCAGCATACTTTACTTCTTGCAGTAAACCTTACCTAAAGCACCTCTTCCCCCATGCACCAAATTCCCAAATACTCGGTCTCTGTCTCACTCAAGCTGAAGTGTCCTCCCTGACTGTGCGCATCTTAGTGACTTATAGCCTAGGTGATTAATTTCTTTAATGTCCCAGCCATTACTTCTGAATAGATCATTCTTTCCCATGATAAACCAGGAAGTACATATTAATATATTCTATATAGACATTGTCCCAGTTGACTTTCAGACTCTAAAGCTGCCTTGCAAGCGTAGAAATGCAAAATGGTGAGAGCCAGTTACAAATTTCAGTTCATCTTTGACATAATTTTTGACATCAGCTGTGAAATTCCATAGGACATTACCTTGGCATGTCCTAATCCATGTTGGAAACTTCCAGAAATTGATCTCTTATAATACCAGATGTCAGATGACCTGTGGCTGCCATATTAAGTCAATGTCTTTGCTTTTAGAAAGTCCTTTTAAAGAGGTCCAATATCTATATATTTAACCAGACAATGAAATTAAAGATTAATATTCCACATGCACAAATGACGTCATGACACACTCTCAAAAGCAGATCCCAGATCGGTAGAGGCATCTAAATCTTATTTTGAGCAGACCAATGATCGAATGGGTCATGCCATGGCTCACGTTGCATCGGACTCTGGTTCAGTCCTGGGATCTCGAATGCTTTTTCAGAGGGCACCCTTTGTCACTCATCAGCCATCCTTCCAATGCATCAGGTCCACTAAACATGCCTGGCATATGGGAGTACCTGAGGATGTACAAATCATGGCTGCTCCCCAGGTATCTTTGTACGCATTATACCCTGTTGGTGGTCGCAGATTATGTGGGCATTGAGTGGTAAACCTTTCTGCTAATAAGCACCCCTGGCTGCCCTCCTGCTGCCTCGCTGGTGACATGGGTACTATCAATGACTCCTTGCAAGTTTGGGGAAAGCCTCTGGTTCTTACCTTCACCAATGGTCAGATGGAAAGGAATTGCCGTGCATGGTACAACATAGCTTCTGTAAATACTTCACTTTAATAGCGGTGTACTGCAGGCTGGGTTACACCACTTGGCTCTCTGCAGGCAGCCTGAAGTAATACTGATGTGATAACATTAGTTCCACAGTAACTTTCAATGCCATAGGTATTGGATGGCTCCCCAATTGGGTGTGATCTCTGGAGTCAGCATGTCTGAGATCACAGATGTCAGAGTGGCTCGCCAAAGACAAAATCTCCACAGGTTCTATTCCTCATCACTTGCAGGTATATAATGCACACCCTGTTCACGTAATTGGCAGGGTTAGGACTCCACCCATGCCTCTGTCTGCCCTCAGCAGCACCTTGCTCCTCAGCAGGTTGGCCTCTTTCATACACTTCCCAGGGTCCTAACCCCTGTTCAACTGGCCTCTTCCCTCTGCTTCCTCCTCACTGGAGGAAGTGTCTCCAATAGGATAAACAATACCCATATTGGAATCTGAGACAATGCTGCAGTGATGTTAGATTACAGTATCTACCAGATTGAGGACAATAACCATCAATAGCCCTGATACTGTCTAGGAATTCATGCACTTCGCAGATTTGCCAGTGAAAAGCATTGTCAGCAGCATCTCCTGTTAAAACCAGGCATAGACCCACCTCCACCTTTTATATTTTCCCTTTGTGTTTCACATGTAGGCAATGATTTATTGCAGTTGATTGGGCTGCTAATAAGCTTTAACAATGGTTAACTGCTCATTTCAAAATGGCGGGCAGGCTTCAGATTTCAGATTTCTGAGCCCGGGCAGCCAGAATGTTACTGCCGGCTGGTGTGACGATATTGGATTCATGGGCCAACATCATCTTGCTGGATATTCTGCTTCCACTGGACTCAAAACTCAGCCCAATTTCCAGGATCCAGACTATCAGTGAGCAACAATATTGAAGATTTATTAGCTACAGCAAGCTAAACTAATCCACCTTACTCTGCATCAATATTATTGGCTCTATTAGTGACCATAAGTCATTGACATAAACAAATTCTGTCACAAGGTAACCATGCTGAGACAAACACTGTGATGTGCACAACCTTCTGTTTAATCTGTTGGTTGATGATGTTGCCATTGGTCACACACCCTTCACATAGTAAACCTGTTCAATTCTTCTGGCTGATTACATTCAGTCCTAGACAGATCAGCCAATTAGGTGCAGTTCCATTTCTTCCAGTGAAACTGGTTGTGAATCTTCCTGTCTGAAATATACCCTATTTGTAAATCTTTTGTGATGCTCAGTGTTGGGGTGAGACTTGCTCTGTGATGTCACAACAAGACACAACCAGTGAAGGGCCCCATGTGATGAAAGTGGTGGATTAATTATGATTATAGGCTTCATTTATCCTTTGGGTGTATTAGATGGTGCGGAATCAAATTCTTGCAGGGTAATGTGCATTGGAGCTGAGGCTCTTTAACAAGTCCTTGTCAATAGAAAGACTTCTTTTGACTTATCCCATTTTCCTTGAGGTCCCAACAACGCTGGCTGATTAACCATCTCCATCTCCTGTCAGTTACTCACTCATCTCCTAATCCCACTGCATTTGTGTGTCTCCACACCTTTCCATCTGCTCTGAGGCCTTGCTCGTCTCCCTTTTGGCAGGTCCATTCCATCATTCACCTCACCACATTTCCCCCTTATTGACTTACTACAATAGAATTCAATGGATTTCCACATAAACAGTGGTCACAGGCAATGGGCAGTGATGGGATCCATTGCCTCATATATTTGATATTAAGTATCATAGAACCATAGAATGAATACAGCATAGGAGAAGGCCATTTGGCCTGTCATCTCTGTGCTGACTTTTTAAAAGAGCAATGCACCCAATGCCACTTGCCTGACTTGACCCCTTGTATATTTACAGCAATTAGAGAATGCCATTCAGCCCCTCAAGGGTGTATCACCACTCATTTAGTAATGGCTAATCTATACTTAAAATATCAAGGTCAGGGTAACATATTTGATCCTTTGTCCCTTGATAAACTTGGGAACATAGGATCAGAAGTAATCCAGTCAGCTTCTTGAGCCTTGTTGCCTGTCAATTATATCATGGCCGATCTGTATCTTAACTCAATTTACCTGCCTTGCTTTCCTATCCCACAATAACCTGTGTGTCTCCCTAATATTAAATTTTCAATTAACCTAACCAAAAACAGCTTTTTGGGTAGAGGGTTCTTGATTTCCACCACCTTTATGCTTCGTGACATCACCCCCTCAACAGTCTATATCTAATTCTAAGAATATGCTCATTGTTAAGGATCCCAGCAGCAGGGGAATTTTTTTTCCCTATCGGGAAGGACATACGTCGGTGTGGTATCAGGGTGAGAAAACACGGCCTGGATCAGGGTGAGCTTACACCGGTGTGGTATCAGTGTGAGTATACACAGGCCAGGGATGAGTGAGTGTACAAAGGTGTAGTATCAGTGTGAGCTTACACAGTCGCGGCATCAGGGTGAGTACGTGGGTGTGGTGTCAGTGTGAGCTGCCACGAGTGAGGTTTTGGGGTGAATGTACACGGGTGTGGTATTGGGTTGAGTGTATACAGGTGTGGTATCAGGCTGATGGGACATGGGAGTGGTATCACAGTGAGCGTACACAGGTGAGGTATATAGGTGAGCGTACACAAGTGTGGTATCAGGGTGTGTACCTGGGTGAGGTGTCAGGGAAGAGTACACGGGTGAGGCATCAGTGAGTTTACATAGGTGTGGACACAGGATGAGCATACACGAGTCTCAGATCAGTGAGCGTGCGCGGCTGTGGTGTCAGGGTGAGCGTGCGGGGGTGTGGTGTCAGGGTGATCGTACACGAGTCTCAGATCAGTCTGCGTACACGGCTGTGGTATCAGCATGAGTGTACACGAGTCTCAGATCAGTGAGCGTGCGCGGCTGTGGTGTCAGGGTGAGCGTGCGCGGCTGTGGTGTCAGGGTGAGCGTGCGCGGCTGTGGTGTCAGGGTGAGCGTGCAGGGGTGTGGTGTCAGGGTGATCGTACACGAGTCTCAGATCAGTCTGCGTACACGGCTGTGGTATCAGCATGAGTGTACACGAGTCTCAGATCAGTGAGCGTGGGCGCGGCGTGGGCGCGAGCGTGGGCGCGGCGTGGGCGCGGCGTGGGCGCGAGCGTGGGCGCGGCGTGGGCGCGAGCGTGGGCGCGGCGTGGGCGCGAGCGTGGGCGCGGCGTGGGCGCGAGCGTGGGCGCGGCGTGGGCGCGAGCGTGGGCGCGGCGTGGGCGCGAGCGTGGGCGCGGCGTGGGCGCGAGCGTGGGCGCGAGCGTGGGCGCGGCGTGGGCGCGAGCGTGGGCGCGGCGTGGGCGCGAGCGTGGGCGCGAGCGTGGGCGCGGCGTGGGCGCGGCGTGGGCGCGAGCGTGGGCGCGGCGTGGGCGCGAGCGTGGGCGCGAGCGTGGGCGCAAGCGTGGGCGCGGCGTGGGCGCGAGCGTGGGCGCAGCGTGGGCGCGGCGTGGGCGCGGCGTGGGCGCGAGCGTGGGCGCGGCGTGGGCGCGAGCGTGGGGGCGGCGTGGGCGCGAGCGTGGGGGCGGCGTGGGCGCGGCGTGGGCGCGGCGTGGGCGCGAGCGTGGGCGCGGCGTGGGCACGGGCGCGAGCGTGGGCACGGCGTGGGCGCGGCGTGGGCGCGAGCGTGGGCGCGGCGTGGGCGCGGCGTGGGCGCAGCGTGGGCGCGAGCGTGGGCGCGGCGTGGGCGCGAGCGTGGGCGCGAGCGTGGGCGCGGCGTGAGCGCGGGCGCGGGCGCGGCGTGGGCGTGGGCGCGGCGTGGGCGCGGGCGTGGGCGCGGCGTGGGCGCGAGCGTGGGCGCGAGCGTACGCGGGGCGCGGCGTCGGCGCGAGCGTGCGGGTCTGTGGTGTCAGGGTGGGCGCGCGGGGTGTAGTATCAGCGTTAGCATAACTAATCTCCACCAGTGACACGGGCGGCACCGCCATTTTGCACGGGCGGAGCCAATTAAGGCCGACCCAGCACATTGCAGACTCCCGTGTACAGCGGGAATTTCAAATGTGCGGTGGGTGTGTTCAGACCGCCGGTTCCATTGGGGAATCACAGTCTGTATAAAGAGCGGCCAGGCAGCCTCCTTTAGGCTGTTCACCATGGCCAGCGACCGGTGCAGGGGGTCTGCACAACGGGCTCCAGAGGGGAGCAGGGGGGCAGGCTGCAGGGTAGGCCAGTGGGGGGCCACTGTGCCCCTCTGTTTTCTGATGGTGATGAGATGGTGGAAGGGGACCCTCAAGGTGTCTTGGCCAAGAGCCATCTGCTGGCATCGGCACTGCACCTAGTTGTGCCTCCTTGCCGTGGGCGCTAAGACCTGTGTGTTATTCAAAGTGATGGACACCAAATGTGTCTAAGGTGGCCATTGGGGGGAGGGGGTTGGGAGCAGCCGTACTATCTTCTGGGGACTGATCACCAGTAGTGTGGACAGGAGCCGCTGGACGCCTCAGATGGGCCACTGTGGTTGGGGTGCAAGGTGCGCGTGCAGAGTACATGAGTGACCTGCCCCAATAAATGCTGTTCTCTGTTCTGCAGGCAAAAACTGAGCACAACAACCAGGAGTGTTTGCGCACTGTTAGTGGCCAGGCCATGCTGCGCCCACTGACCCACTTCGAAGAACAGGCCATGGAGCTGGGGATGAGGCAGGCGGCCAGGTCAACAGGTGTCAGTGAGGCTGGGGTCCAGTGGCCAGGTATTTAAGGCCCACAGTCCCATCCACTCTGTCTTCCCACCATCCAAAACACTGCTCGTTCACAGACTGATACAGTCACATGTGTGGGTCATACACAAAGGTCCCTCGGCGCCTTGAGGATGCGTGTCTCTAGCACCTTCCAAAGTTGCCTTATCCCATTTGTGACCACTATCCCCATGGTCTAACATACCATGGCATCGCTGCTGCACATCCAAATACTTATTGCATTTTAGGAGGGTTTGTAGCTCCACCACCGCTTCAGCCAGTGTGTCCAACATTACTCTGTCCAAAAGGTCCTCAGCACCAACCAACCTCATAGCACTCAAATAAATACCACGTTAGTCATCCCTCTGCCAAGGGCAAATGTTACATCTGTCCACCTGGTCTAAGTCCTTCAAATGGTATGAAGGTCAATAACGAGACCTGTCAATCTCCTGTGCTCCACTGCAAACGTGGCAAGTGTTTGTAATGTTTCCTCATAACTCCAACTCTCCAGGACAGCATGCATCCTGGTCAGGAACCTCTGCACTCTCCCCACTCCAATCCCATCCCTCCCTTGAAGTGCAGGTCACAACTGAACGCAGAAGTGTAGCTGTGGCCTCGACAGTGTTTTCTGCACTTGTAACATGACCTCCCTTTTCCTACATTCTATTCCTCGGCTGATAAAGGCAAGTCTGGCTTTTACCTTGTTAAACACCTTATATTTCTATTCTGCTACCTTAACGGGTCTGCCCAGCAAGTTCCCTGTAATCGTCCTTACTTCCCACGGTCCTACCATTTCTCCTGTATTCCTGTACCTTGCTTGTCTTGCCCAAGTACTTAACCTCACACTTGTCCACATAACATTCCTTGTGGCATTCCTTAGGCCATCTGACCAGCCTGTCTGTATACACGTGTAATGTTTGAGCCTCCTCTTGACTATTTACCACCCCTCCCAAAGTTCGTCTCCTTAGGTTCTGGAAAGTTGAGCACATTATGAGCCTGGGGTGGGAAGGGATGGATTGTGTTAGTGACTGAACACTAACTGATCCACTGTCCTTGGTGTTAATTTCAGCATCACCACCACATGGCCACCAGGAACCAGTCCAGTGTCCCCCCTCCACACCTGAGGGGTGTTAATTGGGATGAGCATCACATCATTTCAGCCAACCAGGCACCAGCACAGCGAGGAATATAACATCAGCTAGTGTCCCCTTGGTACAATGGAGAGGGCACATCACAATTGCTGGAGGAGATGGCACAGACAGAGAATGCAGATGCTGCCAGCAGCCAGAGGACTGCAGCGGACCAGGCACATGCTGAGTCCGGCCATGATGATGTCCCTCTGGAGATGTCTGCCATGCAGCAGCTGCAGGACAAACGACTGAGGGTGTGGGAGCATCTGGCAGGGTTGCATGTGGGTGTGTTTCAGTTGGTCTCTGTGGTGGAGGAATCCAGGCAGAGTGTCAGTGATGGCAGGAACCTCAGGACAGAGCTTCCGGCTTCCTCCATTGAGAGATTGGCAACTCTCATGGAGGGGCTTCCAGCAGATTGATCAGCATCTGATTGGGTTACACTCTGACCTGCAAGCCCTCACAGCACTAATGGCCACAGGTGGTCATTCGCAATGTGGGACACTTTCTGGGCACCAAGTGCCCCAGCTCGGTGCCCATCCATCTGCGGTGAGCAGGGAGGTCCAATATGAGCTCATGTTGGCACAGCAGCTGCCTGTTGTCTCTGCGAGCTCCTCTCAGGGCGCTCCTGACGAGGGCGGCAGCTCCTCTGCCAGTGACCATTGCATCCATTGAGATTGTGACAACTGGGGAGGTGCCAGTTCTGGAACTGGCCAATCCCTCCCAGGTGGGGCAAGCACAGGCTCCACGGGGCAGAGGACGCCAGCCAAGTTCATTGAGGCCAACAGGACAGCAGAGTCAGCAGGCTGTCTCACAAACCACTCTGAGTAATGGGGCAGTACCAAGACTTAGCACTTGCAAACATAAGCATAAGGCACATTAGGCACTCAACGGGTATGTCACTGGTGATTGTGTGTTGGCCTTAGATTAGGGAATTTTTGATTCTCAACGTCAGTGACGATCATACATGTTTTTGGTGGCAATGAAGTCCACATTTGTAACCATGGGTGAGGGTGTTTCCTTTCAGCTGTATTTCTCTGTTTCACAGGCATATCATGATGAATCCAGCAGTGGCTCAGAGGATGAGGAAGCACAGGTTGATGATGAGGGACAGCACGCTGACCCGCTACTACACCAAGGAGGCAGGGACACCCGGGACTATTTAATCCAAAGAAATTTCAGCTAGCTCCACACACATCGATCAGCAGGGCCAGCATTGCCTGCAACTTCCACACGGGGCACTTAGGTGCTACATTTTCTACTTCCTCATCAGCTGCTACTAAGGATTTAGTACAAAAACATCAATGTCCACTCAAACACTCATGTGCAGCCTCATCCAGAGCATCAAGGTTTTCATCGTCAACTGTGCCCCCCTTTCCAGCGCAAGATTGTGCAGAGCACAGCATGCTCCCACTATCACAGAGACCATCATGGGGGTACTGGAGTGCTCCCCGAGCAGTCCAGGTAATGGAAGTGCATCTTGAGAAGACCAATGGCTCTCTCCACCACAGCACTTGCGGAGCCGTCGCTCCTATTGTACCGCTGCTCAACTGCTATTCTTGGATGGGGGATAGGCATCATGAGCCCCTTTCGCAGGTGATAGCCCTTGTCACCCAGCAGCCATCCATCCAGCCGAGCCAGAGCACTGATGAGCCCCGGCACCTGGGAGTGTCTGAGGATGTTGGTGTTGTGGGAGCTGCCTGGGTACCTTGCACAGACTTGTAGAATCTGCATCCTGTGATCACCCACTCCATGAACGTGCAGATAGTGTAAGCCCTTCCTGTTGATGAAGGCACTGGGCTCACCTGCTGGCACCTTGATGGCCACATGTCCAGGGTGCTATAGACTGTACACAAGGGGGAAGATAGCAATGGCCACGAAGCCTCTGGCTCACTGTGTCTGACTTGCCTGGTCACAGCGGAAGTGGATGAACGTCAATGCCCATCTGAACAGAACGTCTGTAACCTGCTTGACACAAGTGTGGAGAGCTGATTGGGAGACACCACAAAGATCACCCACCAGGCCCTGGAAGGAGCCAGAGGCATAGAAGTGGAGGGCAACTGAGAGCTTCAGAGCTGCTGGTATGGGGTGTCCACACACACAGTTAGGAGAGATCTCAGGGCCAATCATCTGACAAGATATAGTTGACTGTCCACAAAGAGAGTTGGAGCCTCCTTCAGCACTGCACCTCAGTCATATTGAGGTAGCTGCTTCGTCGCCTGTAAACCCTGGCAACAGAATAGTGACATCTTCTGCAGCCCCTTGCACAACCTCTTGGCCCTGCACAGTCTGTGCCTCGCCATCCAAAGGTGGCTCCCCTGGAGGCTGATTGTCCACTCCTGGCCTCCTCCTTATTCTATCCCTCCGTTCCTCCTCAGAGGAGCTGCTTCCAGTGGAGATGTCAGAACCCATAGCCCCAGGCTAAATGGAGGCCTCTGGAAAGCTGCAGGCCCGAGAAAGATAACTGTCTGCAGACTGGTTTCAAAGTCCACAAAAAGCTCTTCGAAATCAATGAGAACTGTTAACAATCACACAGGCAACTTTAAAACACTTCCTGCAGTTAAAACTTTGTGGAAAACATGAACAACCCCTCTGAGTCCACATATCATTGCATGAGTTTTATTAAAAAATCTCCTACCCACATGCCCGTTGGGTCCGTGCGCTGACCCGAAGTTCACACGGGCCCCTCAAAATCCTGGACAATTGGCAAGTTAAGGGCCTTAACGAGGCCTTTAATTAATGGTGACCAAAATATCACGGCGCTGACATTGGCACGCTCACTCGACATTTTAAGCGCTGATGTGCGGGCTCCACCATCCACACGTCAGCCAGAAAATTCTGGCCAATGTCCCAGACTCCACCATCCCTGGCTATGTCCTGTCCCACCAGCAGGACAGGCCCAGCAGGGGTGGCAGCACAGTATATACAGTCAGGAGGGAGTTGCCCCAGGAGTCAGCGTCAACTCCGAACCCCATGAAGTCTCATGGCATCAGGTCAAACATGGGCAAGGAAACCTCCTGGTTACCACGTTCTGCCCTACCACATACCACCCTCCCTCCCTCAGCTGGCGAATGTGCTCCTCCATGTTGAACACCACTTGGAAGAAGCACTGAGGGTGGCAAGGGCACAGAATGTACACTGGTTGGGGGACTTCAATGTCCATCCCAAGAGTGGTTTGGCAGCACCCACTGACTGAGCGCTAAATGACACAGCTGCTAGACTGAGTCTGCTGCAGGTGGTGAGGGAACTAAGGAGGGAAAAACAGTTGACCTCATCCTCACCAACCTGCCTGCCGCAGATGCTCCTCTCCATGACAGTATCAGTCGGAGTGACCACTGGAAGGGGTCATAAACAGTGCTATCAAGAGGCACTTGCTTAGCATAACCTGCTCACTGATGTCCAGTCTGGGTTCCACCAGGGTCGGGCTACTCGGCTCCTGACCTCATTACAGCCTTGGTTCAAACACGGACAAAAGAACTGAGCTCCAGAGGTGAGCCGACTGTCACTGCCCTTGGCATCAAGACCGCATTTGACCTAGTGTGGTATCAAGGAGCCTTAGCAAAACTGGAATCAATGGGAATCAGGGGGAAAACTGTCCACTGGTTGGAGTCATACCTAGCACAAAGGAAGATGGTTATGGTTGTTGGAGGTCAGTCATCTCACTTCCAGGACATCACTGCAGGAGTTCCTCAGGGTAGTGTCCTAAGCCCAACAATCTTCAGTTGCTTCATCAATGACCTTCCCTCCATCAAAAGATCAGAAGTGGGGATGTTTGCTGATAATTGCACAATGTTCAGCACCATTCAAGATTCCTCAGATACTGATACAGTCCATGTTCAAATGCAGCAAAACCTGGACAATATCCAGGCTTGGGCTGACAAATGGCAAATAATATTCACACCACACATGTCAGGCAATGACCATCTCCAACAAGAGAGAATCCAACCATCACCCCTTGATGTTCAATGGCATTACCATCACTGAATCCCTCACTATCAACATCCTGGGGGTTTCCATTGACCAGAAACTGAACTGGACTAGCCATATAAATATTGTGGCTACAGAAACAGGTCAGAGGTTGGGAATCCTACAATGAGTAACTTGCCTCCCAAATCCCCAAAGCCTGTCCATCATCTACAAGCCACAAGTCAGCTCGCGCAACACTCAGGAAACTTGACATCATCCAGGACAATGCAGCCCACTTGATTGGCATAACATCCAAACATTCACTTCCTCCACCACCGATGCACAGTAGTAGAGTATACCACATACAAGATGTACTGCAGGATTTCACCAAGGTTCTTAGGACACCTTCCAAACCCACGACCACCACACCATCTAGAAGGACAAGGGTGGCAGATAGATAGGAACACCACTACCTGGAAGTAGCCCTCCAGTCACTCATCATCCTGACTTGGAAACATATCGCCGTTCCTTCACTGTCACTGGGTCAAAATCCACGAACTCCCTTCCCAATAGCATTGTGGACTGCAGCAGTTAATGTTTCAAGTCCGTATAATTTACGATCCGAGGTGCCCTCATCACACACCAACCTGAGCTGCAATTCCTGAGCTGGAGGACAGGAGAAAGGGACATGGTAATTGTAGCATACATTATGTACAAATGTACACTAAGTCTGACTTATGGAGGGAAGACCTCCAAGCAGTGCCGTTTCTTTCTCCCCCCCTCCCCCTCACTAAAGCAATTGAGCCTCGGGTGCAAGATAAAATGTATTCAGGGTTATCACCATGTTCAGATTAGCACAGGACATGGGGAAATAAAGTGGGTGTCAAGATATCTTTTATGGGTATATGGGTGAAGACAGGACAACTGTACTGGAGCAGGTAAAGCACAAGGCACCAACGTGATAGCTACATACTTCCATAAGTGAGGGTGACTGGGTTGGTTGGTGTCAAATTCACTAAGTATTCCAATCTCACTGGTTACAAATTTGGGGAAACATTGGTGTCTGGCCCAAAATTAAAATATCACCGCCAGCAAGGTGGGGGGGAAAAGGGAAGTCACGTTTGCATAGGATCGAGGGTGCATCTCTGGTGGTTACAGAAGACAAAGCTAAAGGCAACGAATCCATGGACTGGGAAAGATTGGGAAATAACTCTTACAGGCAGAGTATGGGAACTAAGGAGGGAGTGAAATTGTGTTGGGACAGGTGGAAGAAGGAGCGAGTAGCATGTGTGCGCCAGAATGTAAATGCCAGAAGGGGGGCAGCTATCACTTTTAAAATGACCATGACAAGACTCTGGATCCAGTCCATATTGTATCCAGAGTTTAGGCTCATGTGGTCCCAGATCCTCCAAATACACAGTCAAAACGTACCAAACTGGGAGCTCAAGAAAGGAAATCCCTACCAATTGCCCCAAAGACCCAGGATAAGGAGGTCAAGTGCTCCATAACACCAGGGCCTAGGAATGGGCTGGTGTTGATTCCAGCCCAGGTGTCAAACCGTGACCTGCATTATGAGGTAGTATCAGTCACCCTCAGCTTAACAGAGGGACGGGAGCCCTGATGCTACCCAGCAGCAACAGGAAATTGTACAAGAAACTTAAGGAAAATGTTATCACAATTCCATGAGCTGAATTATGGGGATGAACGTCAGGAGGATTTCTCTTAACTCGCTGACCTAACGCCAGTTTTGGGGAGCATGGGGTGGTGGTGGAATACGGATAAAAAGGGGATTGATCAATGACGTGGCTATGGTGTTTAATACAGAGATGTCACTGATCTTGATGCCCAGCTGCAAATGAAGGTCATTACCTTACAGAAACTCTAGAGAATATTGGGGAAGGGTAATGAGATTGAGGAACAGGAGCTACAGGAAGACCAAGTAATGACTAGTCACCTAAAAAGAAATAGCTGAGCTGGAAACTCATGCCCAGACCATAGGCAATTTCATAGAGGATCAGGACACTTCAGGCCAGGCCGCCCAAAATGGTGTGTGTGTGTTATGTACAGTGTCCAGTGTAGTAATTTAGAGAACTTGTTGCAAGGTTACATACCATCATGGATTGACAGACACCTAAAGGCTAGGAGTACTTATGCCAATCTCATGGACCTATGCCAGCTGCAGTTGCAATGCAAAGCATATCCAGTCCCAAATATTACCCTGACTACAGTCTATGATGGGAATAGTTCTCAGGATACCGGTGATGGATCAGTCACAATGACCAGTGCCAGCATACTGGGTGGAAGATATCTGTCATTCTAGATGGTTTATGTGTGGGTATCATGGAGGAGGAGGGGAATTCCATGACCAGACCTGATCTGAAGGGCTGTGTAAGGAGGGGATGCACATGTAGTGTTGTGCCCAGATCACCTGAACGTGTTCGACCGACATGTGGGTTTGAAACAAAATGCTCAACATATCAACCATAACCTGGAGGTGAGGGCTCAGAGTCATGTCCCATCCCAAGCTGCATATACAAGGGCAATGGAACCACTAGCATGAGCCAATATAGGGTACACAATGTCACCTGGGGCCCAGTTCATGATTTGACCTTCTGCTTTAGAAGACAGATAAAGGTTCAAGTAGCACAGACAGGCTCTAGGGAGCAGTGACTATTGTATCACAAGGTGCACATTAATCATGGAAAAGGACAGTGAGCAATCCAGAACAGGAATAATTGGGGGAAGCCAACTTCAACAGGATGAGGATGCATCCGAGTCGAGCAAGTTGAAATCAAATATTGGCAGAAAAGAGACAGTGGCTGAGCAATGGCCACCTTCAAAGGAAAAGTATTGCAGGAAATGTCAAGATATATTCCCTTGAAGGGGAAAAGGTAGGACGACTAAATCCAGAAAGCCCTGGATGATGAGAGATAGGAGGTAAAGATAAAAAGGGAGAAGTGTGTACACACCAGATGTCAGGTAGAAAAATAAATGGAGAACCAGGGTGAATTTAGAAGGACCAGAGGTGAATTGAAAAAACTAAATCAGAAAAGCAAGGAGAGAGCATGAAGAGGCTGGCAGGGAACATAAGAGGGAATCCCAAGGTCTTCTGTAAACACGTAAATAAGAAGTGGTAAGTGAGAGTAGGGCCAATTAGATACATAAAAGGGGACTTGTATGTGGAGGCTGGAGCGAGTGCGGAGGTGTGGAATGAATACTTTGCATCAGTTTTGTAGAAAGTTACCTAGGCTGAGGTGAGAGGTGGTAACTGCTACATCAGAAGAACGTTCAATTGAGGAAGGTGGTGTTGGAAAGGCCTCCTTACTTAAAATAGATAAGGTACCAGGGCCTTAGACAAGTGTGGGATAATTAAGTAAGCCAGCATGGATTCATTAAAGGAAACTCACATTTAAATAACTTGATGTTTTTGAGGTGATAACAGAAGGTTGATGAGGGAAACACATTGAAGTGGTGTATATGGATTTGGCATTGATACAGTGCCACACAGACTTGAGCAAAATTCTAGCTCATGGAATAAAAGGGAACGTAGGAACTTGGATAGAAATTGGCTGAGGGACAGGCAACAGTAGTGGGTTAATGGTTGTTTTTCAGATTGGAGGAAAGTTTGTAATGGAGATCCCCACGGGTCAGTGTTAGGACACTTCCTCTTCTTGATTATATATATTAATGACTTAGACTGTGGTGAGCAGGGCATGATGTCAAAATTTGCAGATGATGTAAGATTGAAAATGTTGTCAATTGTGATGAGACTTGTCTTCAACTCCAAAGAAAAGGACATAGACATGTTTATGGATTGGGCGGACAAATAGCAAATGAAGTTCGATGTAAAGAGGGAGGTGTTTTATGTTGGCAGGAAAAATATGGAGAGACAGTATATTTGATAGAGGGACAGCCTCTAAAGGAGGTGCAGGAACTGACGGACCTCTGTGTATATGTAAATAGGTCACTGAAGATGGTAGGGCATGTTGAGAGAACAGTTAATAAAGTGTATACTATCTTAGCCTTTAATAATAGGAACTTATGTAAGACAGTTGTGTCTCATCTTGAGTACTGTGTCCAGTTCTGAGCACCACACTTCAGGAATGATGAGAAGGCATTGGAGACACTACATAGGATGTTCACAAGAATGATTCCAGGGATACACAACTGTAGCTATGAGGGTAGGTTGGGATTGTGTTCCTTGGAGAAAAGAAGGCTGACGGGAGACCTGATAGAGATATTCAAGATCGTGAGGAGGGTAATGAAACAGGGTACAGAGAGAAACGGTTCCCATACAAGAGATGAACTAAAGGGCACAGATTCAAAATAATTGGCAAAAGGAGTAAATGTGGAGTGAGGAAATTTTTTTTCACCGAGGGTGGTTGGGGTCTGGAACAAGCTTCCTTAAAGGGTGATGTTCGGCAGGTTCAATCAAGGCATTCAAAAAAGAGAATCGATTTCTACCTAAGAAAGAGAATGTGCAAGGTTATGGGCAGAAGGCAGGGGAGTGGGACTAGGTGGAATGCTCTCAGTTGGCGGGAGTAACTATGACTGATGATGGCGGCTACGCTAGTGAGTCCGTCTGGTTAGTAATTACGTGACATGTGGTGGTTTGGTGTTCTCGTCATCTACAGTGTCGGTCATGCTTCCTCGTGGCTCCTGCTGGTAACAACGTCACCGTTATCAGGGTTGGCACAGATAGAAAAGGTTTTGTTGGCTAAAAGACATTCGAAAGAGCACAGTGTGGATTGTGGTCTGCGGAGACCAGCATTATAGTATAAAAATGGTTGACCGTCGTTGGTCAGAGCAGCCTGGGTGGGAAGCGACCCAGAGAAAAAACGTCCCCGCAGTTGTGCCTTTTGTAGCAGGCAATGGAACAAGTTGCAAATGCTACACAAGTGCTAGTTCCGAGCTCAACACAAACTACCAAGGTGGATCCGAGACCATTTAGATGATATTACCTTCCCTACAGGGAACCGGCAAAACAAGCCAGGCTGGAAGATCCGGAACCCTTAATAGTGAATGGCCAATAACATGAGGAGATGCAGAGTCAAGTCCTCTAAGCGAAATGGGTGACACGAGAGCCATCAACGTGCTGACCTTTGATAACAAGAAGTTCAGGGGAATAGGAATTTTGGACAATAATGGGGTTGAGGATCCCCAAGACCAGACAGATATTCCACCAACCTACATCGAGCCTGTGGAGCTGCCACCCAGTGACGACAGAACCGTACAGAGTGAAGTGGAGATCCAATACCCCGTTGATGGGCTGCTCTGCCATCTGCTACTCCCCAGGGTGGGTGAGTTCTGCAAACACATGGCCGTGAGACATCAGATTAAACACCTTCACACAATTTGCTCCAAATGCAGAAAAACTGATGATTACGATTCGGTTGCTTGTCATTATCGCAAATGTAAAGGGGTAAGGCCACCTCTCACCGGTACGATCTATGCATGTGAACACTGAAATGCAGTTCACATGGCAAACTGGGCTCAGCCAGCATGAGCGTCACAGACACACCGAAGTACGTAATGTGAAAAGATTAGCAGCTCACCTACAACAAGCAAAGCCTGGCCAGAGAGATTATAAATAGACTAAAGAGGAAACCGACCTCCTCAGAGAATTAATGAAGTGGTAGGAAGGCTGTGCAGACATCAACAAACAGCTAGCAGCCCATCTCACATCTAAAACCAGCAGGCAGATTGCTTCCAAGAGAAGATCGCTCCTGAGAGCAGAGCAGAGCACAACAAGCGTATCATCGCCGCAAAGCAGCCAGACAGAAGGTGCTTGGGAAACAGAAACTCCACAAGAGGGGGGATGACACAGAGGTGGTGAGGGGGAAAACAGTCCCCAAAGGGTGAGGAATGTGCGACCCCCGGCCAGTATCCCTAGACACATGGATCTGGATGATCAGCTGAAGAACTAATGGTGGTACGGAACAATCCAGAAACAAGAACCATGGCCATCGGCCTCAATATAACATCTGTGATGCTCTCAATAACTGAAGGAAAGGAAGAGGAAACTGGCAGGAGGTCCAGGAAGACACAAGCTCACCCCAAGGAGAGGACAAAACACAAAATCCAAGAGAAAGTGGCAGCTAAAGAAGCAAATTTCAAAGCAACTAAGTTGGCTTCCAAAACAGACAGGAGAAAGATAGCACGGCAAATCCTGGATGCACCGTCCACCCTACAATGTCCACTCAGCAAAGCTGAACTCGAAGAGAGTTTTACCGAGAAACTCTCAAGACTAAATAAAGCAAATCACCAAAAGTTTACATTATATAACGGAAGGAGAGATTACGACTCTTTGAAAGAGCCCATACAGAAGGAAGAGGTTGAGGATGCAGCAGTTAAAGACATTGATAAGAACACGGCAGCAGGAGCTGATGGGATGAAGCTGGAAGACATCATGGACGTCCAGGCAGAGTATGAAGACAGGCTTCCATGTCTCTTCTCCCTCTGGCTCAAGTCAACTTCCATCCCAAGGGTCTTGAAAAAGAGCTACACAGTTTCTCAGTGTCATCTGTCTTAGCAATGAGAACTAAAAAGCATAGACAACTGGCGACCAATAATGATCTTCTCAATTTTACTCCCAATCTTTGCTAAAATTATCACCAAACGCTTAAGTGACGTGATCCAGTCCAACCTCAGACAGAAAGGATGAATGGGGCTTTTTCTGTATGACAAGCTTTAACAAGTGGGGCACCACAGTGTTCAGTCCTGAGGCACCAACTATTTACTGTCTATATTAACGACTTGGATTCAGGGTTAGAAGGTACTATAGCTAAATTTGCAGATGACACAAAATAGATGGGAAAGTAAGTTGCAAGGTCGAAATATACAAATGGATATGGACAGGTCAGGTGATTGGGCCAAATTTTAGCAGATGGAGTTTAACGTGGATAAGTGAGAGGTTATCCCTTTTGGTCAGAAGAATAAAAAGGCGACTTTGTATTTAAATGGAGAGAAACTTCAGAATGCTTCAGTGCAGAGGGATCTGGGTGTCCTGGTGCATGAATTGCTGAAAGCTAGAATGCAGGTACAACAGATACTATAGAAGGCAAATGGAATTTTGGCATTTATTGCTATATGAATAGAATAAAAATAGGGAAGTGTTGCTGCAGCTGTACAAGGCATTGGTGAGACCGAACCTGGAGTACTGTGCTGAGTTTCGGTCCCTTTACTAAGGAAGGATGTAGTTGCATTGGAGGCAGTTCTGAGGAGATTCAATAGATTGATGCCAGATGCAGGGCTTGTCTTATGAGGAGAGATTGAGCAGTTTAGGCCTATACCTGCAAGAGTTTTAAGGATGAGGGGAGATCTAATTAAGGTATATAAGATGCTAAAGGGGTTAGACAAAGTAGAGGTGGAGCGGATGTTTCCCCTTTTGGGGCATTCCAGAATGGGAGACAATCGTTTTAGACTAAGGGGTGGTAGATTTAAATCAGAGATGAGTATGAATTACTTTTCTCAAAGTGTCGTGAATCTGTGAATTTCACTACCTCAGAATGCAGTGGATGTCAGGACGCTAAATAAATTTGAGGAGTAGACAGATTTCTAATCTGGGGCCAAAATGAGATCAGCCATGTTTGTAATGAATGGCGGGGCAGGCTCGAGGGGCTGAATTGCCTTCTCCTGCTCCTAGTTCTTATGTTCTTGTGAAAAGGGTTTCTGGTGGCGACTCCTGGTTGTAATGAGAACATCACAGTTCTAAGTAACATCATGAAAGGGGCCAAAAGCAACAGGAAAGAGCTGGCTGTTGTCTTTGTGGATCTGCCTAAGGCATTCGATTCCATTGGGCATAAAATGCTCATCAAGGCACTTCAAAGAAAGTGGGGCTGCCAAAAAGATTCATAACAACGATCACAGATCTGTCCTCGGAAACTAGCACATGTATTCAATCTGAAGATGGTAAAACTGAACCTATCAATATCATGAGAGGGATCAAGCAATCACCCATCCCGTTCAACATTGCGATGGACCCTCTAATCTGTTCCCTACAGGAGGCACAGCTGGGCATCCACTTGCCTTCCAGGGAACACAGGTTATTTGTTCAGCTCTGGCGTTCACTGATGACATTGCTTTACTCAGTGACTCCTATTCAGGCATGACCAAGAACTTAGCCATTGTACAGGAATTCTGCCAGAACACAGGGTTGGAGATGAATGCCAGGAAGACCAAGGGATTCCTCTTCATCCACAAGAGGAATACGTTTCAGTATAACAGTATGGTGAACTGGCTGTTGAGAGGAGGTCCAATCTCATACATAACTCCAGGAGACACATATGTGGGAGCCTGAATCAAACCCTGGGCAGGGGTAACTGAGGAGCAACGGGGATCCAAAATCGATGAATGGATAACGAATTTGAAGGAGGCAGCACTTCAACCTATCCAAAGGATCGAAACCCTTAAAACCCACGATTCCGAGGATCTATTTTCATTTAATCCTCGCAAAGCTATCACAAAACATGATGAAACTCGATCAATCCATTAAAAACACAACAAAAGAAATCCTACACCTTCCACTGCACATAACGGATGGAATTCTCCACAGCAGTAAACGCAATAGTGGTCCAGCCATGTCAAGAGTTGAAGTCCAAATTCCTTTGTGCCGTTATCCGGAAATTCGGGGCGTTGGAGAGCTCACCGGACATGGTGATTCAGGCCTTGTTTGAATTCTGTGGTATCAAGAACAAAGTGCTCGGGGAAATTGAAAAATCCCTCAAAGAGAAGGCTGTCCAAGGGGCAGACATGCAGGAAATGACACTGATGAAATCAATTTAGGATGGATGGATATTCCCCAAACGTCCAGACCAAAACCTGTCAACAGATATGTGGCTTGGAGGGAGGTTAAATATTTAAATTGGACAGAACTCCAATACTAAGGATCGGGCATCAAGTTCTCCGGCTACAACTATACTTCAAATTCCTGGCTCAGAACTTGTTTTAACCACAAACAATCCAGATTCAGACCCATGAACAGTATGTGATTATAGTGTAATAGTGTAATCTCTATCCAGCGAGATCCACCACAAACAGGGGAAGACACCACGCACACAAGTCCTGCAGACGGTGTGAGGCCCTTTTCAAATCACGAACGCATGGGCAGTTACCGGAGACAAAAATGCCGGGATCAAAAAATCCTGGACCACTTGCAACAGTTTATCTCGAAGTGCGGCTGGGCATCCGACTTGGAACAGAGACTCCTCGGAAAAGACAGGATGTCACCTTAGGGATGCTACAGACACTTTAGTCTGAACAAAGAGCCAGCTAGAGAAAAGGAGAAAGGCAGGTCCAATTACCCCCAGTAGTAACTACACCTTCATCTGCTTCCAAAGAGAAGCTGCCGGTCAGATAGGTCTGACTGCCACCATTGGCCCTGCAACCAATGACCCATGAAATCTTCACCCAGCAACAAACACCAAGGGCAGAATTTTCCATTTGTCGGTCAGACGGGCCTGACCAATCCTGCAGAAGGCAGGCGGCCAATGGCTGCTGGAGAAACTCTCCGCGCCGCCATTTTCCACAGGTGGGGTAATTAAGGCCGCCCAGCGGGTTAGTGACTCCCGTGGAGAACTGGAAAATAGTCACGGTGTCGGGCGGCCTCAGACTGCCGGTTCCAAAGGGGAGCTGACAGTCTGTATAAAGAGTGGCCAGGCAGCCTGCTTGAGGCAGTGCACCATGGTCACTCGGAGTGAGGGAGGGATGTCCAAGTGGACAGCAGCATGAGTAGGAGGGAGGGGGGGCAGGCTGCAGTAGAGACCAGCGGTAGGGTGGGGGGGGGGGGGGTCACTGTGCCCCCCCGATTCTCTGATGCCTGCTTTGCTGTCCTCCTCCAAGAGGTGTCTATCCGTCAGCACCTTTTGTATCCGGAGGATGGGAGGAGGGCGGCCCCCCATGTCACCAGCCAGGCATGGGAGGAGGTGGGTGACACTGAGTGCCCAATTTGATGCCCGGCACACTGGCACCCAGTGCAGAAAAAGATTCAATCATTTGCTGTGCTCTGGACGGGTGAGTACCATGTCGGTCTTGGCCACTTGACCCAGAAGGCAGCCTTAGCCTTTGACCCCTCCATGTCTTGCTGTCGTTACTGCAGAGGGCATCTGGCGCACGCTGGGTGGGCAAGTGGGTACTGACCATGCTTACACCAGTCTTAGTGGTTGAGAAGATGGGTTCTCCCTGCAGCATACGTTGGTTTTGTGGCATTTGAGTAGTCTGGGGGCAACCTGCAGGGGAGACAGATCGACACATGCTCAGAACTGCAACACGTGTCTTATTGATGGTGATGAGATGGTGAAAGGGGAGCCTCAAGGTGTTTTGGGCAAGTGTCAGCTGCTGGCCTTGGCACTGCACCTAGTTGCACCTCCTTGCCATGGGCACTAGGACCCGTGTGTTATGGACGCCGAATGTATCCAAGGTGGCCATTGGGGGAGGGGGTTGGGAGCAGCCGTACTATCTTCTGGTGACTGATGACCAGTAGTGTGGACAGGAGCTGCTGGAGGCCTCAGATGGGCCACTGTGCAGTATACATGAGCGATCAGCCCCAGTAAATCCTCTTCTGTTTTGCAGGCAAAAAGTCACAATGCCCGGGAGCGCCAGAGGACTAGAGGTGGGTGCGCCCTCCTCCAGAGCCTCACACCCTTCGAGGAGCAGGTCACGGAGCTGGGCAGGAGGCAGGAGGCCAGGGCAGTGAGGCTGGGGTCCAGTGGGCAGGTATTTGAGGTCCACAGTCCCATTCACTGTCTGCCCACCATCCAAACCACTGATAGTTGCTGAAATCGTTAATGCTGCAACACTGCTCATTCACTGACTGAGACACTGCCATGTGGGTCATACAGGAGGGTCCCTCATCCCCCTTGAGGATTCACATCTCCACCACCTTCCAACGTTACTGCATCCCATTTGTGACCACGATCACCATGGTCTAACATGCCATTGGATCGCTGCTGCTCAGCTAAAGACTTACTCCATTCTAGGGGGCTTGGGACCTCCTGCACCCTTTCAGCCAGTGCGCCCCACATTACTTTGTCCAAAAGGTCCTCAGCACCTCAGCTGTGACCCTCATGGCACTCAACTTAGATAAACGTCACCATGTTACTCATCCCTGCGCCAAGGCAAAATGTTGCTTTCTGCCCACCCGGTCTATGCCCCTCCTTACGGAATGAAGGTCAATAATGTGATCTCAATCTCCTGTATTCGGTGGAAAATGTCACAACTGTTTGCGATGTTTCCTCAGCCCCACAACTATCCAGGCCACAATGCATCCAGGTCAGGTACCTCTGCACTCTCCCCACTCCTATGGTTCATAACAAGCCATGTGGCATTCCTGAGGCCATCTGAGCAGCCTGTCTGTATGTGTGTTTAATGGTTGGGCCTCCTCTTGACGTTTCCACCTCACCAATGTTAGTCTAATTAGGGTCTTTAAGGGTGAGCGAATTATGAGGTTGGGGGGGACAGGGATGAAAGATTGAAGTGAATGAACGCTAACTGATGCACTGTCCTTGTTGTTAATTTCAGCATCATCACCAGAGCGACCCACACCGACACCGCATGAGGAATTGGTTCAGTCGCTCTCTGCGCTGGAGGAGTCCAGGCAGAGTGCACGTGAACGTTCCGCCCTCAGGGCAGAACTTCAGGATTCCTTCAATGAGAGATTGGTGACTGAGGGGCTTTAATCAAATCGATCAAACTATGATTGGGTTACGCTGTGACCTGCAAGCCCTCACCCTGGTACTGGCCACGGGTTGTCTTCCCCATTGTGGGAGATGTTCTGGACACTAAGCGCTGGCACTCAGTGCCCATGCATCTGCGGTGAGCAGGGAGGTAGATTTGGACCTCACGTCAGTGCAGCAGCTGCCTGTCATCACTGTGAGCTCCTCCCAGGGTGTTTCAGATGAAGGCAGGAGCTCCTCCTCCCCTCTGTCAGTCAACATTGCATCCATTGAGGCTGCGACATCTGGGGAGGTCCCAGTTCTGGAACTGGCCACTCGCTCCCAGGCAGGGCCAGCACAGGCTCCACAGGCCAGAGGACGCCCGCAAAGGTCAGAGGCCAACAGGACAGCAGAGTCAGCAGGCTGTCTCACAAACCACTCCGAGTGATGGGGCGATACCTAGACACAGCACCTCTAAACCTCAGCATAAGGCACGTTAGGCACTCCACAGGTATGTCACTGGTGATTTTGTGTTGGCCTTAGAATAGGGACCCATTTTTCTGCAATTGTGAAATAATCATGTGGGCTTTAATTTTGGACACAATAAAGTCCACCTTTGTTACCATGGCTGAGGGGCTTTTCATTGTGGTGCTTTTTTCTTTTTCACATAATTATCATGAGTGTGAGTGCAGATTGATGTTTCTGTACTGAGGCCTTATCTGCAGCTGAACAGGTGGAAGGTGTGGGACCAAAGTGCCCCGTGTGGAAGTTCCAGGCAATGCTGCTCCTGCTGGTCCATGTGTGTGGAGCTAGCTGAAGGTTCTTTGGATTAAATTGTTACGGGGGTGTCCCTGCCTCCTTGGTGTAAACACCGGTCGTCATTGTGCTCATCATCGCCCTGTGCTTCCTCATCCTCTGAGGCACTGCTGGATTCATCATGTGCATCCTCATGCACTGCGTTAAGGTCTTCATCAACTGCATCCCCCCTTTCCAGCGCAAGATTGTGCAGGGCGTAGCAGAGTACCACTTTCACAGAGACACAATCATGGGGGTACTGGAGTGTGCCCACTGAGCGGTCAAGGCAATGGAAGCGCATCATGAGAAGACTGATGGCTCTCTCCACCACAGCCCTTGTGGTGCCGTGGCTCCTATTGTACCGCTGCTCAGCTTCTGTTCTTGGATGGCGGAGAGGCGTCATGAGCCACCTTCTGAGGGGATAGCCCTCGTCACCCAGCAGCCATCCATCCAGCCGAGCCAGAGCACTGAAGATCCCCGGCACCTGGGAGTGTCTGAGGATGTAGGCATCATGGGAGCTGCCTGGGTACCTTGCACAGACTTGTAGAATCTGCATCCTGTGATCACACACTATCTGCACGTTCATGGAGTGGAAGCCCTTCCTGTTGACGGAGGCACCGGGCTCACCTGCTGGCGCCTTGATGGCCACACGTGTACTGTCTATAGCACCCTGGACACAGGGGAAGCCAGCAATGGCCGCGAAGCCTCTGGCTCACTGTGTCTGACTTGCCTGGTCATAGCAGAAAAGGATGAAGGTCAATGCCCATCTGAACAGACCGCCTGTAACCTGCTTGACACAAGTGTGGACAGCTGATTGGGAGACACCGCAAAGATCACCCACCGAGCCCTGGAAGGAGCCAGAGACATAGAAGAAGTAAAGGGCAACTGTGACCTTCAGAGCTGCTGGTTTGGGGTGTCCTCCCACACAGTTAGGGGAGATCTCAGTCAACTATATTTGTCAGATAATTGGTCCTGTCTCCCTTTAGAGTCAGAGCCTCCTTTGGCACTGCACCTCAATCATATTGAGGTAGCTGCTTCGCCGCCTGTAAACCCTGGCAACAGGATAGTGGCATCTTCTGCAGCCCCTTCCACCTTGGACAACCTCTTGGCCCTGCGCCCCTTGTGCCTGTGCCTGGCCTCCCAAAGGTGGCTCCCCTGGGGGCTGATTGTCCCCTCCTGGCCTCCTCCTTATTCTATCCCTCCCTCCTCAGGGGAGCTGCCTCCAGTGGAGAGGTCAGAACCCATAGCCCCAGGCTAAACGGAGGCCTCTGGAAAGCTGCAAGGCCGAAAAAGAATGCTGTCTGCAGACTGGCTTCAAATTACACAAAAACCTCTTGGACGTCGATGAGAACTGCTAACAATCTCACAGGCAAATTTTAAACACTGTTACATGAAGTTATAATTGATGAAACATGAACAACCTCTGAGTCCACATGTCCGGGCATTGCAAAAGTTTTAAATAATCTGCTACCCATCTGCCCGTTGGGCCTGTGCGCTGACCTGAAGTTCACATGGGCCCCTCAAAATCCTGGACAATTGGCAAGTTAAGGGCTTTAATGAGCCCTTCAATTAATGGCGGGCGAACTGAGCGCACCCGCCCACCGAAATATCACGATGCCGTGTGCTGTCGGCACACTCACGCGACATTTTACACACCGACGTACGGGTTCCACCACCCACACGTCAACTGGAAAATTCTGCCCCATGAGGCAGCAGCGATAATGATTGGTTTAGCAGATATGGGACTAACCCCATGGTGAAAACTTAAACCCCAAACATTGCCAAATCGAATGCTGCAGCAGGTGATAAGGGAATTCAGGGAGCAAACCAGATGCTCTCATTAATCTCTTAGTTCAGGGAATCGCACAGAATCTCCTGGGTGGATATGACCTAGTACCATTAATGATGCTGCAACAGTCTTTAACACTGGGACATCACCTGTAAAGAGTTCACATTGAGCTACTTTAAATAAATCAGTAAAGGTGGTTAGAGGTATGTTAAAGCAAATACAGAATTCATTTCATTATGTTCAGTGTGCTGCAGGAGGGTCAAATAAAGACAGTTCATTTGCAAAATGTGGTGGGGCAATTGGAAATGCACGCCCACCGCATAAACACAATTATAAGAGGATAAAAATGCCACTGTGGAGGCTGCTGAGAACGATGCCTGTACAACGTATGGTTCCTGGTTGGTGAAACAGGCCTGAACATCCAGAGGATTGTGGAAGGGAGGAAGAGGACCCAGGGTCACTTGGGATCAGGAAGATCCCAATTGCACAGCATGACCCAGCGAGAAGATTTCACAACACACGTGGCAAATAAAGGAAAGAGGGAATACAGTGTCACCACCACACACCAGGAATCTGTACGAGAATCTGACCTGTCTGATTCAATGGAACATTTTGTTTTACCGCAGCTTGGCCTGTCAGACTGCATGCGCGGGTGTTACTGAATGTTGATGCTCACAGGTAGGTGAATATTACTTAAGGGATGACTCGAAAGGGCAGCTACATGTGTATGTTGCTTGGTTTGGCTATGACATAACCCTGTGTCTGAATGTCTTGCAGAGCTGCTGCAGAGGATTAACACTTCAAACATTTTTATACCCTCCAACAAGTGAGCAATGAGGTTAGGGTAGAAATACCAGACATTGGTGACGATAGCCACTGGGCATTGGTCTCAGCATCAAAATGTATCCTTGGGTATGAATTATATCTCCTGTACTGGTAGCAGTGCAATTATTTATTGTCCTCGACCTGTTGTATGAGTTATGTTTATCGACTCAGATGTCGGAGAATGGAACAACGGGTAAAAGGTTACTGAAGGAATGGGATAGGCTGGAAGAATTAGATTCAAAAGTGTAGTAACATTCACAGCAGAAATTATACACTTAATGGTGGGTGTTGTAAGGTGTACTTTTTAAAATTGATTTACCCCATGAATTGATTGCTGCACCTGCTCTTATAGATTTGATGTTTTGTATTTCGAACTGTACGTGAACCTCAAATTGTTCCCATGAATTCAGTGTTTTATATTTTTAACTGTGGAAGAGTGTAACTGGTTGTGGTGTGGATCCTGTGGGCAGAGTTCATCAGGTGGTAGGGACAGATTACAGAGGACATCGGGACAAGGAGAGGAGAATCCTGACTGACGATATCATCAGCGGGGCTCAAATATTGAGATTTTTAATTAATAAAAAGTGCTACAGGCACAAGAATAAACACACACACCCTGACATGCCTGGCCATGTTGTTAAGCTGATGGTCTGGGCTGATTACACCACCAGACAGACGCTCCAGGCGGAATGCCCGCTGCCTTCAGGTGTGTTCGGTGGCACGAGCGGACAACGTGGCAAAAAGGCCAAAAATCGGTTTCATGACGTTGAGAAACTAGTTCACGATTGTCAGCCCAGCCAACAGATGACGGGTCACATTTCCCAACATCGGAAATTGGGAACCTCATTGTAATACATTTGCATATAATTATAAACCAGCTCGCCGGAATCTCCCACCCACCCCGCTGGATCGCAATTAACGTGATTCACAACAGCATATAAAAGGTGGACACTTGGCGGGCTGCACTTTGAGGGGAACTCGGAGGTGAGTACACAGTTACAGAGCGCTCACCCAATCGCATGTTGGACTTCAGGGTTGAAGTGCTTTGTGGCGGGGCTGGGGGTGTGGTCAAGGTCTGTCCTGTGGTTGAAGATAGTGCACCAGCTTGTGTGGGGTTGGGGGAGGAAAGCGGCCATGTGTTAGCGAAACCTTGTATAAAGTGACCGTTCCACTGCAGATGAGACAGTTCAGGCGCAGCCACATTGATAAGATTGGAGTGATGCCTCTAGCTTCTCCACCCACTCAAAGAACACAAAAGCAAAGTGTCACCAAGTGCTCCAGAGCCTTTCACTGCAGATCAGTTGGACGACTGGGCACGTTGTACAATCCCCTTGCTAAATCTGGCCACGGAGCAGTCACTGCTGGAGGTGCTCACAGCCCCTTGCAATGTCATCATTCAGGTTTGGAGCAGTCACCCCCCAATGTTCAAGCTAACAGTGCAGCCTTGCAGTGTGGGTTAGGAGAATGCCTGTGCCTGATCTGAGAGCACAGCATGCAGTCCAGTGGGCAAAGCTGCTGCCAATCGGTCAGGTGGAGTGGGACAACGGAGGATGGGGTTTCGGGCAGCCATGCAGCTCACTAAACTCTGACCATCCAGGCAGTAGTCAGCACTATGCAGCATAATAGCTGATAATCTACATCCCAGAGTACTAAGGAAGTGGATCTAGAAATAACGGATGCATTGGTGGTCATCTTCTAAAATTCTATAGACTCGAACAGTTCCTACAAATTCGAGGGTAGATAAAGGGAGGTGGTGAAAAAAAATGGAATTATAGACCAGTCAGCCTGACGTAGGTAGTGGGGAAAATTCTAGGGTCAATTATAAAAGATTTAATAGCTGAGCATTTGAAAAACAGTGGCAGAATCAGACAGAGTCAGCATGGGTTTACGAAAAGAAATTATGCTCGACAAGTCTACTGGAATTTTCTGAGGATGTAACTAGTAGAGTTGATGAGGGGGAGCCAGTGGATGTGGTTTATTTGGACTTTCAGAAGGCTTTCGACAAAGTCCCACATAAGGGATTGGCGTGGAAA
Source organism: Isurus oxyrinchus (assembly GCA_026770705.1). NCBI lineage: Eukaryota > Metazoa > Chordata > Chondrichthyes > Lamniformes > Lamnidae > Isurus > Isurus oxyrinchus. The sequence continues at coordinate 46,397,985 of JANJGN010000023.1, forward strand.
ATTAAAGTGGATGGAACTGGGGCTAGTGTATTGAGATTGATAGAAAACTGGTTGACAGACAGGAAACAGTAGGAATAAACGGGCAGTGACTAGTGGGCTCGGGTCCAGCAGGTATTTGAGGTCCACAGTCCCATCCACTTTGTCTAACCACCATCCAAACCACTGATGGTTACTGCAATCGTTAATGCTGGAACACTGCTCATTCACTGACTGAGACACTCTGCAGTGTGCGTCATACACAAAGGGCCCTCGTCCCCTTGAGAATTCACATCTCCTCCACCTTCGAGTCATCTGATCCCATTTGTGACCACTATCACCATGGTCTAACATGCCATTGCATCGCTGCTGCGCAGCCAAGAGTTATTGCATCTTAGGAGGTTTGGGACCTCCACCACCCTTTCAGCCAGTGCGCCCCACATTACTTTGTCCAAGATGTCCTCAGGTGTGACCCTCATGGCACTCAACTTAGATAAATGCCACCATGTTACTCATCCCTGCACCAAGGGGAAATGTTGCCTTCTGCCCACCTAGACTATGCCCCTCCTTACAGAATGAAGGTCAATAATGTGACCTCAATCTCCTGTATTCAGCAGAAAATGTCAACTGTTGGCGATGTTTCCTCAGCCCCACAACTATCCAGGCCACAATGCATCCAGGTCAGGTACCTCTGCACTCTCCCCACTCCTATGGTACATAACAAGCCATGTGGCATTCCTGAGGCCATCTGACCAGCCTGTCCGCATGTGTGTTTAATGGTTGGGGCTGCTCTTGACTCTTTCCCACCTCACCAATGTTCTTCTCCTTGGGGTCTTGAAGGGTGAGCGACTTGAGGCTGGGGGGGAAAGGGATGAAAGATTGAAGTGAATGAACGCTAACTGATGCACTGTCCTTGTTAATTTCAGCATCACCACCAGAGTGACCCACACCGACACCGCAGCCCCCCCTCCACACCTGAGGGGCAACATGTGCAACTTGTGACACATCATTTCGGCCAGCCAGGCACCAGCACAGACCACACACCTCGGTGGGGATTTGACCGTTGGCTGGTGTCCTGGGTCAGTGAAGAGGGCACTTCACAATTGCTGGAGGAGATGGTAGGGACAGAGTGCCACTGGTGCCAGCAGCCAGAGGGCTGTAGGGGATGAGGCACATGCTGAGTCCGGCACTGATGACGTGCCTCTGGAGTTGTCACCATTGCAGCAGCTGCAGGACAAGTGGCAGGAATCGCATTTAGCATCTGACAGGGTTGCATGAGGGTGTGTTTCAGTTGGTCTCTGTGATGGAAGATTCCAGGCAGAGTGCACGTGAAGGCATCCTCCAATGAGAGATTGGTGACTCTCATGGAGAGAGGGCTCAATTGGATGGAAAATCTTCTGATTGGGTTACACTGTGACCTGCAAGCCCTCAGTGGTACTGGCCATGGTTGGTCATTCCCAATGTGGGAGATGTTGTGGACACCAAGGGTCAGCACTCAGTGCCCATGCATCTATGGTGAGCAGGAAGGTCGAAAGGGACCCCATGTTAGTGCAGCAGCTGCCTGTTGTCACTGCGACCTCCTCTCAGGGCGCTCCAGATGAGGGCAGCAGCTCCTCCGCCCCTCTGCCAGTCAAGGTTGCTTCCGTTGAGGCTGCAACAACTGGGGGAGGTGCCAGTTTTGCAACTGGCCACTCTCCCAGGCGGGGACATCACAGGCTCCACAGGCCTGAGGACACCCACCAAGGTCATTGAGGCCAACAGGACAGCAGAGTCAGCAGGCTGTCAAACAAACCACTCCGAGCGATGGGGCAGTACCTAGACGTAACACCCGGGAACTTAAGCATAAGGCACGTTAGGCACTCCATGGGTATGTCACTGGTGATTGTGTGTTGGTCCTAGAATAGGGAACAAAATTCTTATTGGAATGGAGAAGTATGTGTACTTTTTCTAGACAAAAAAGTTCACTTTTCTGACCATGGCTGAGGGTGTTTCCTTTCTGGTGCATTTTTCTTTTTCACAGACATATCACGAGTGTTTGAGTGGACATTGATGTTTCTGTACTAAGCCCTTAGGTGCTACATCTTCCACCTCATCAGCTGCAACTAAGTGCCACGTGTGGAAGTTCCAGGCAATGCTGCTCCTGCAGATCATGTGTGTGGAGCTAGCTGAATGTTCTTTTGGATTAAATTGTCACAGGTCCCTGACTCCTTGGTGTAGTAGCGGGTCAGCGTGCTGCCCCTCATCATCGCCCTGTGCTTCCTCATCCTCTGAGACACTGCTGGATTCATCATGTGCAGCCTCATCCAGGGCGTCAAGGTCTTCATCGTCTACTGCATCCCCCCCTTTCTAGCGCAAGACTGTGCAGAGCACAACATGCTCCCACTATCAGAGCGACGTAATCTGGGGGCTACTGGAGCGTGTCCCGAGCAGTCCAGGCAACAGAAGCACATCTTAAAACCAACGGTGCTCTCCACCACAGCCTTTGTGGTGCCGTGGCTCCTATTGTACCGCTGCTCATCTTCTGTTCTTGGATAGCGGAGAGGCGTCATGAGCCAACTTTGTAGATGATAGCCCTGGTCACCCAGCAGCCATTCATCCAGCTGAGCCTGTGCACTGAAGAGCCCCGGGACCTGGGAGTGTCTGAGAATGTAGGCATTGTGGGAGCTGCCTGGGTACCTTACAGAAGCCAGCAATGGCCATGAAGCCTTGGGCTCACTGTGTGCCTGACTTGCCTGGTCACAGTGGATGTGGATGAAGGTCAATGTCCGTCTGTAACCTAAGATAAAAACATAACTGCGGATGCTGGAAATCCAAAACAAAAACAGCATTACCTGGAAAAAGTCAGCAGGTCTGGCAGCATCGGCGGAGAAGAAAAGAGTTGACGTTTCGAGTCCTCATGACCCTTCGACAGAACTGTTCTGTCGAAGGGTCATGAGGACTCGAAACGTCAACTCTTTTCTTCTCTGCCAATGCTCGAAACGTCAACTCTTTTCTTCTCTGCCGATGCTGCCAGACCTGCTGAGTTTTTCCAGGTAATGCTGTTCCCGTCTGTATCCTGCTTGACACAAGTGTGGACAGCTGATTAGGAGACACCGCAATTATTACCCGAGTCCTGGAAGGAGCCAGATGCATAGAGGTTGAGGGCAATTGAGCGCTTCGGAGCCGCTGGCATGGGGTGTCCACACACACAGTAAGGGAAGATCTCAGGGACAATCATCTGACAGATATAGTTGACCATTTCTCTTGACAGAAAGTCTCCTTCAGCACTGCACCTCAGTCATATTGAGGTAGCTGGTTCGTCACCTGTAAATAGTGGCATCTTCTGCTGCCCCTTCCGCCATGGACAACCACTTGGCCCTGTGCACCTTGTGCCTGGTCTCCCAAAGGTGGCTCACCTGGAGGCTGATTGTCCACTCCTGGCCTCCTCCTTATTCTATCCCTCCCTTCCTCCACAGAGGAGCTGCCTCCAGTGGAGATGTCAGAACCCATACCCAGGCTAAATGAAGGCCTCTGGAAAGCTGCAGGCCCGATAAAGATAACTGTCTGCAGACTGGTTTCAAAGTACACAAGAAGCTCTTGGAAATCGATGTGAACAGTTGACAATCACAGGCAAGTTTAAAACACTTTCTGCATTAAATACTTCATGAACATGAACAACCCCTCTGAGCCCACATATCCCACCAGTGCCCGAGTTTTAATAAAAATCTCATACCCGCCTGCCTGTTCGGCCCATGCGGGTCACACGGGCCCCTCAAAATCCTGGACAATTGGCAAGTTAAAGGACCTTAATGAGGCCTTTAATTAATGGCAGGTACGTGTCCAACTGAGTGAAATATGGCGATGCCGCGCGCTGATGACGGGACGCTCGCCTGACATTTTAAGCACTGACGTGTGGTCTCTGCCATCCCCACATCACCCAGGAAATTCTGCCCCATGAGATATTCTGGGCAAAATAACAGGAAGAGAAGAATTAAAAGACAGTTGGGACCCTGACCATTATTTTACAAGATATGGTCAAGCATCAAGAATCTCATCTCATTGAGGTCTTTATAACTATGGAAGCTTTTGTTAAGAATGGACAGAGCAACAAGGTTTCCTCTTGCTGGGAAGAGCAAACTAGAGGCCATCAATACAAGTTAGTCACCAAGCAATCCAGAAGGAATTTCAGAAACTTCTACCTACAGAAAGTGGAACTCACTACCACAGAGTGAGTGAAATGCATCGTATAGATACATTGAAGGGAAAACTGGAAAAGTACAAGGGAGAAGGAAATAGATGGCCATGGTAGAGTCAGGAGGAGACATGAGGAAGTTCAAGTGCAGCACAAACACCAGCATGGACTGGCAGCTTACCCTGTCTTGCAAGGTGGTACAACCCCAGTCCCTGTTCTGCACAGAAAACAGAAAGGCTACATCAAGTTGTATTAACACAAACCAGGACATGTGGACTGAGTGAATGGCATTGAGTGGTGTCAGGCCTCAGTGCATTCAGATTGTCCTTATAACATGTCAGAACATGCTGTCTCTGACAGTGGGTTTAAAATCAGACCACATTCAATTTAACCTCTGGAGAGCAATGCCCAATATCATAAGGAAGGTGATTGTCTCACCACAACACCGGCAGCACCAGCAGTGACCTAACCTGCCATTGCATCAAGAACACTTATTCTACCCAGGCCTATTAAGGATTGGAGTGTGGGTTCTGATAAATCTATAGTCAAATGATCAGCTGGCTATTAATGTAAAAGGATAAACTTTTGTCCTATTCCCATGCACACATTCTCTTTTCAGATATCCATCCAATTCCTTTTTGAATACACTCAAACCTGCCTGCATCACTGTTAAAAAATCTCTATCGCTTACTCCTTTGGCCAATTATTTTGAATTGGTGCCCCCTAGATCTTGATGCTGAGTGGGAACAGTTTCTCCCTGTTTTCTGTCCATACCCCTCAGAATCTTGAATACCTTTATCAAATCTACTTTTTTCCCCAAGCAAAGGAGTTTCAACTTCTCCAATCTATCCTCATGGCTCATTGAGAATATAATATTTTAGGTTTATTGATAGGGGCATTGAGTACAAAAGTAAAGGAGATCATGTTGAACTTGTATAGGACACTAGCGAGGCCCCATCTGGAGTACTGCATCTAGTTCTGGGTAACACTGAGGAAGGATCAAGGCATTGGAGGGAGTAGAGGAGATTCACAAGACTGATTCTGGGGAATGAGTAACTGGAGCCATATAGTCAGCAACAAACTCCAAGAATGTGAAAATCTTGTTGGAAATTTAGGTCTTCAGAAGAAATTTGTAGGTGTCAGGGAAATTAACACCTCATGGTTAATCTCAAATTTTAAAGCTGAACAAAGACCTTTTTAAAATGGCTGAAGCCATGTTAGTTTAGACCCATGAACTATAGGAGCTATCTGACTGTTTCACAGAAACTTATACTTCTGAAGAGATCCTGATAACCCTTTGGGCTGCAGGGACCAAACTCAACAATACAAAGACCATCTGCATTTCATAAGCTAGGCCTGGCAAATTGGAGCCTATTCATCTGCTAGGACAAGGGACCCCCACAACCTTCCTTTCAATTCTTAATTGTTGGTACATTTAACCATCCTGAGAGCCTAGACAGGGGTGCGCCTTGTTGGTCAAAGGCACTGAAGAGGTGGGTGTCATGCGACATGAACCTCTGGTTGGTGGAACTGGTTACATTGCCTTGCTGTACTGCAAAGCTCAATCTGCCTATTTAACATCCACAAGCAGCAACACAGGAAAAGGGGCTCTGCCCAGATCAAATACCTGGCCCCATCTTTACCGTTTCTCCTGGAACGACTGTACCATTGCCAACAAGATTGATTAAACTCTGTGCACCTCTCATCATGAAAGTCAATTCTACTGGAAAAATATATAGTAATTTTCAGTTCACCCAGCTCAGTGAAAGAATACACCATTGCAATTTGATTCTGGACACATGAAAACAATATTTCTGTCCTGTCCTCTTTGCTCTGTAAATCTCTCCTTCATCCCTCTTTTACTGTAGGAGGGAAGAAGAGGCAAAGCTGCTACCCTCCCTCACATTTGGGTTTGGAAATAAACTGCCCCGAGTTTATCCTCGAGTTTGCTATGGGGTTATTAATAGAAATTGGGGGGAGTAAATCAAAAACTAACCTGTTTATAGACAAGTGGAGGGGAGAAAATCAGGGCTATTTAAATTAATCCCCTCCTGTTACATAAGTCTTATGTACCCCGTTAATGAAGATTGTCACCGTGTCTTCACAAAATTGTATTTGTTAAATGTCAAATTTAAAATGGAGGAACTTTCTAATCCCAAACTGACATGAAAATCAACCTAATAATTTTATTTCCAGTAACTGGATTAAAGAAATTATATAAAGGTCTCATTAAAATGAATCTACTCTATGTACACTGTTCTTGGGCAGGAACAAACACTCAATTGTAAAAAAGGTGGAGCTTTGTTAATGCTAATATATCTGGTGTTTCTGGGTATTTTTTCTGTACAAACATTGCAGGTGGATTCTTCCAGGCCTGTCTGAAGCAGGAATAATGACAGGAGGGGAAACTTCATTGTATGGAAGACAAAATTCAGATTCCTGGCAGCAGGTTCTACTTTTAGTATTAAAGATAAAATCAACTTTCAGGCGAGTCGACCTTCCTGAATATGATGGTTGGGAAGCTCTTTTGCAGTTAATAGCATGTCATGCAAATTCCTTAACTCCAGCCTAACATTATTACTCAGTCAAAATCTTATTACTAATGAGAGAGAGAGAGAGAAAGAGAGAGAGAGGGGGAAGAAAAATAGGCCTTCAGAAACCTGGCCATAAGCAAGAGGCGTGCACCAGACAAGGTGGGCTACTTCCTGTATACTCTGCCAAGTACACACGGCTTTTTGCTTCTTACAAACGTTTCAGCAATGGCCTGGTTCCACCCATTATGAATCACAGCCTGGCAGATTAGGTTGTCATCCAAGGGAGGCAGCCTGTTCAGGATAAGGAGCCTCCCCAAGGGAGACAGGCTCACAGCTGGAATGCTGTCTGGGGCAGGCAGGAAGAGCGCAACATGAACTTCAAATGGTGCAACAAAATGTGTTGGGCAAGGATGGATCTAAAGGGCATGGTCAGTTGGTAAAAGGATCCCCAGGATCAAATACAGGCAACTGGGAAGCAGAGGGGACAACTACAGTGACAGGAAGAAAGGGGGCAAGGGAGGGTGGGAGTTGCATGTTAAGGGAAAATGAATATTTTCATGAGGTGAGATTGTGTAGGTGGTGAAATGGATAAGGGGCAGTATGAGGATCAAGCTGAGCTTGGGGAGTTTGACAGGGGTGGGCTCAGGTGGGAGAGCAGGAAAATATGGTCGGGGGGTTTGGGGAGGTTTAATGACAGATGGGAGGGTAAGAAAAGCAACATCTATTGGTGATTGTGGGGGTGTGGGGTTAGAAGTTGGCATGTCATAGGGGGAGAAGGGGGAGGATTGTGAAGTAATCAAAAGGGTAAGGTGCACCATTCTGACTCATGCAGTCCCTCTCTGATACTGTGCAGTAGAAGTGTGAATGGCCTCTGACCTGGCTCCACGAGATTCTGTACTGCTTACATTCCCAAATGAATGTGAAGCCAAACAGAAGCCAGTAAAAAGCAGTACAACCTGCACTCTACTGGGTAATGAGCATTACAAATTATGAACAGAACAAAGGCTCTCATGTTCTTGCCTCTCAACATTGAGATCCAGGTTGGTGTGCTCACTTTCAGCAATGCTAAGTCATTAAGGAGCCTTCATTGCTCCAGGTGAATGATTGGGAAGCAGGGATACATCTGGTGCTGACAATCGTAATTACTCTTCATGACTGGCTCTTTTTTAAAATGTTAGCTGGGGACTGCCAACCAGTCGAGGGAATTGTGCAGTTTACAGATGCTCTTTTCAGGAAGCTATGATTTGGTACCGTTTACTACTGACCCAGGGAGCCAAGCTGCCTACACCATGGGATTTGCTTCTATTACAACATCCCCTCAGGTCCAAGAGGTGATCAGTTGTAGGCACATGGCAGTCCAAAACCTCCTTGGCATCAGCCAGCCCGATTCATACAGGAAGGGATTTCACTCCCAATGTTCAAACTCGATCACAGGAGCCAATTCCTGCAGGTACACATCTGGTACCCTGTGTGAGCTCAAACACATTCTAAACAACTCCCAGGTCCCACAAATTTCCCACCATCTGATCTTCTGGAGGTACCTCAACAACCACCTCCTGAAGACCTGGCTAATGACTCCAATCCTGAAACCCCAAACTAATAGCTAACGGCAGCACAATGCTACCCATGCATCAACAAGAGCCATCACGGGAGCAAACAGTTGGTCTACTGAAGAGATTCCATTGCCTGTACCACTCGGTTAGCACAGTCCAGTACTCGTCTGAACATTTCACCAGGATCAAGATGGTCTGCTGTATTCTTCACAATTAAGCTGAGCAATAGGGCAAGGCATTACCAGAAGAGGAGATGGATGAGCCACATCTCCTCAGACAAGCAAGGGGAAGATGGAGATGCTGAAGGAGGAGACTGATGCTGCTGCCCAAGTCAAGACAGTTGAGAGATGTGGCAGACAGGCCCATGAGAAACTAACAGCAGATTGACTTGAGGCTGAATGTGTTTCTACTAACATATGGTGACCCTCCAAGGAATGAGTCCACAACGGCTGAAAGGCTTTCCAACCCTCCAAGAATTGTTCACACAGATGCAACAAAGTGTTTATATTTTTTGACTCCAATAAAAGCAATGTTTTTACCCTTACACGAATGACCTGCTTCTGTTTTTCATCCACAGGATTAGGGAGTTATGCAGGAGTATATGGGGGCAGCACATATATCACTGATATGCAAATGGATATTGTCTCATTCGAGCTGGAGCTCATGTTCATCCTCTGCTCATTTTGGATTGGCAGCTTGCTATGGTAAAAACAGCTGTTGCTGCTGCTCAGATCTAGGCTACTGCTGCCTAAGTTGCCTTGTACCAAAGGCTTAACACCAGGACAAGAAGAGTGAGTGAGTAAATTCCAAGGTAGTTGAAATTATATCCAAAGTTGGAAACAACCCTCAAATCCATCCATCCACCGACCCACCCATCCAATGTATTCCCAAGGACCTTCTTTACCATTGGATGCAGCAGAATGTAGTATGGTGGGGGGCTATCCAAAACATAGGGCAATACACAATTGAGATGACACCATGAAACCTGCTCAAGGAGACATTGCAGATAAACAATGTCCTGCAGATGTTCATCAAACAATGTTCTGTAAGGGGCATTCCACTTTTCATTCATGGGATGTGGACATTGGTGGCTACAACATTTATTGCCCATCCCTAACTACTCTGGTGAGCTGCCTTCTCAAACCACTGCAGTCCAAAAACATTTGAGGGTCTACACAACACTTACTGAATCCTTGATGTCACATGCAGCTAAAAGCCACTCTTCTGAAGTTCTATCCCTCAGGGAAGCAGAGATGGGCAGAGATCCACATGAACAATGATGGTGACCTTCACCCTTCAAATACCACAATGGTGGAAAAATCAACAGCCTCATCAGATAGAAGAACAAATAGGTCAGATTATACCTAACTGCAGTGGTTTCATGACATTGAAATCATTGACACTTGTGTTCCCAATGTTCTTTAACCTTTTCCTATCAATACATCTTGTGCTCCCAACACCTTCAGCTAAGCTGGAGGCCTCCTGCCAAATACTATCCTCAATTGCCTGGGGCTCTCCTTAACAGGTGCATCTTCCTCCAACTGACCTGCTGGAAGCAATGGAGTCTCTGGTAGAGGGAGGCAGCATGGCCGGGCACCCTTAGTGTCCTGGGATGATTATCCTTTGTCTGGCTGTTTCTGCCTCTCTGTGCAATGGTACCTCTCACGCCTTGAGGGGATGGGGCGCTGGGAAGTTTGAAGTGCCCTGTCCATGGCTCAAGTGACAGAATGAAGGGTCTCCCCACACATCCAGCATTTACTGATGTTCTGCTGGACCTGGCTGTCCATGGTGGCTGCCACCTGTTCAAGGCAGCCACATACTGGTATGCCAGAACCAAGGTAGAAAAATTGGACAGACTCCACCCTGCCACATGTTCCCCTGCTCATCTCAACACCCATCATGTCATTAATGGCAGATTCCAGAGGCTCATCTGTATGGGGCTCAGCAGGGACCTCATCTCCAGCAGTCTCTGTCAGTGACCAAGGCCTTTACTTCCTCTGCCAGGTGTAGGCCCATGTCAGTGATATGATTAATGCCAGTAACTCTCCAGGGCAAACTCCCAGCTCTCACCAAGGAAACAGTGCTGCTAAAGGTCACTTTGCAAGCACATTTTAAATTGCATTCACTTTGGGTGTTCCATGTTTGACCTAGATTTTCCCCCTCAAATCAAAGGGCGGAGGGGCATTTTAGTGTGGTGGTGAATCAAGCATATGGGACACTTGCCTTTTTCAATTGAGGCATAGATTACAAAGGTAGGGAGATCATGTTGGAGTTGTATGGAACCTTGGTGAGGCCACAGCTGGAGTACTGTGTACAGTTCTGGTCATCACATTATAGGAAGGATGTGATTGCACTGGAGGGGGTTGCAGAGGAGATTCACCAGGATCTTCCCTGGGATGAAACATTTAAGTTATGAAGACAGGTTGGATGGACTTGGGTTGTCTGCATTGGAGCAGAGAAGACTGAGCGGTGACATGATTGAGGGGTACAAGATTGAAGGGCATGGACAGGGTGGATAGAGAGCAGCTGTTCCCCTTAGTTGAAGGGTCAGTCACGAGGGGATTGAAGTTCAAGGTGAGGGGCAGGTGGTTTTTATTTGGCAGTGGGGGTGCAGAATGAGTGGAAAAATTTTACCTGGAGGGTGGTGACGGTCTGGAATGTGCTGCCTGGGACAGTGGTGCAGGTGGGTTGCCTCACATCCTTTAAAAAGTACCTGGATGAGCACCTGGCACATCATAACTATGGGCCAAGTACTGGTAAATGGGATTAGGTAGGTAGGCAGGCCAGGTGTTTCTCATTGTCAGTGCAGACTCAATGGGCTGAAGGGCCTCTTCTGCACTGATTGTGAAATCTCATTCTATTGGTCATGGGTGTCCCTTTCCTATTAGCTGAGACTTAAAAGGCTTCAGTAAGTTATTGCTCACTCCCCACCCACCTATAATTGTAGCATGTTTCACCCACTGTTCTGAGATGGGTCCTTGTGTCTTAGACTCTAGGCATGGGTTTTGGTCAGTAGATAAGTGTCTACAGCCTATCTGCTTAATTCCTTTCAGGCATGCTGCTTCAAGACATAATTCCAACTTTTTCTCCCTCTAGAGAAGGCCAAGACATTGTCAGTGGTACATCTACATCATTTGTTACCATATCCCATCTGTTAACCCTTTACACTACAATCACCTCTGCAGGTGGGGGCTGAGTGAGGAGGGGAACCTCCCAAGAGGTTCCAAGGCTCATTTAATTATATTCCTGGGAAGATCTAGGGTCAAAGCAAAAACTTTTATTCTGGGTTTTGTCTAGACTAAGACAACATGTAACCTCAGTTCTGCTTCACAATCACACCTACACAGTTGTTCCAAAATAAGGGAGTCATTACTTTCAGTTGATTGATTTTGTGCCTGTAACCAGTGGGCCAGCAATATATGCAGCTCAGGACTGGAACCAGTTCAACTAATTCACCTTGAAACAGCTTAAGGTGCAATTGCACCACACCTGGGAAAAGAGAAAAGCACAAGTTGAACAGGTCCAGCTTGCTGGAAGCTGGCACTTCCTACTGGGTTCCCATTCACAACTGGACTTCACTTCTCAATTGAGAACTGAATCACTTAGTACGAGATCCATTGGAACTTTATCCTCAATTGCTTACATTTGAAAATAATCACCTTGACTAATCCTTGTGGTACTATGTCCAAGCAATCATTGTGCAGTTGGTTATGGTTAATAGGGCAATAAATTTTAATTGAATTACCAATTAATCACTTGAGTAGGGGTCTGGCAGTTTAGAGAAAACACTATACAAAGTAAATGTTGTTCAAGTCTACCTATTGAACCTTTAAACATCCCTCCTACTGGCAGGGAAGACCCAATTTTGTCTCACCCATAGGGTGGTGAAGTAACATTTGCTTAGTACTACAGTGAGACAGAGGTTTGGATCAAGGAAAGAGATGTTATAGGAGAGAAGCAAAAGCCTGATCAAAGAGCTGGGGTTGGATCTCAAGGAGAAGGTGGCAGAGAATTCTGGAACGACCTGGAAGACTGAAGATACATCTCTGCTCAATGGGGCCAAGAGGGATACGTAAGGTGTCAGAGTAGGAGGAACAGAAATTTTGGGAAGGTGTATTTAGCAAAGCTGGTTCCAATCTTTCAAAGTGAGAGATCATGGGATGAGTCAGAGCTAGCCAACAATCTGTTTCCTGTCCCATTAACTACAGCTCAGTCACATTGACCACTGATTTGCAACTAGTGTAAGAAACCTTTGTCATTTCTTACTGGATACTTGGAAGACAGACTGGTCATAATTCTCCCTCATCACCAGTATCACAGCTTGTAAACAAGCCAGATATCAGTTTAATTCCCTATAGCTGATTGTGAAGTATCACAATCCACAATAAAGGGACAAATCACTGACAATAGTCATTTCTCCAATATTGACAGCTTTCCCATCAGCCACTGCTTCATCCAGCAGCTCAAAATTCTGCTTTCATACAGGAATTACTTTCCCTCAAGTTGCTGGATGTTTTCATCTGGGAATTGGGGATTTGTAGAATTCCCAGTGCAGAGAGAGATACAGAACAAGGAAAATATCATCCAGTTCATCAACTTGACTCCAGCTGTTGGCCAGGAACAATCTGCTCCAACACCTTCAACTGGTTTCACAGACTGAGGAAGAAATCTGGAAGTTCTTTCTTTAACACCCAAACCTAAGTTGGGCAAAGCTTCCCAATAACAATCTAGACTTATATCTGTTATCAATCTACTTCCCTGTAACAGGCCACCTTGACCCTCACGGTTCAGAGAACACCCAATCCACACAGAAACCCAATCTGTTTCCCCAACTGAAAATCCAATTCCCAAACCACAGCCCTTTTAAAAAGCTACCAATCAGCTCATTAGCTGCTTCAGCTGGACAATCAATTAGGTAGAGATTGAAAGCAATGAGATACCTTGTTCCAGTCCTACTTCAGTCCCCTCCCACAACTTTTTCTCCGGTACATCGATGATTACTTCGATGCTGCTTCATGCTCTCGGCTGGACCTGGAAAAATTTATTAATCTTGCTTCCAATTTCCACCCCTCCATCATTTTCACATGGTCCATCTCTGACACTTCCCTTCCCTTCCTTAACCTCTCTGTCTCAATTTCTGGTCATAGACTATCCAACAATATTCATTACAGGCCTATAGAAACCCACAGCTACCTAGACTACAGCTCCTCACACCCCGCTTCCTGTAAGGACTCCATCCCATTCTCTCAGTTACTTTGCCTCAGTCGCATCTGTTCTGATGATGCCACTTTCAAAAACAGTTCCTCTGACATGTCTTCCTTCTTCCTTAACCGAGGTTTTCCACACACGGTTGTTGACAGTGCCCTCAACTGTGTCCGGCCCATCTACCACCCATCTGCCCTCGCACCTTTCTCTCCCTCCCAGAAACATGATAGGATCCCTCTTGTCCTCACTTATCACCCCACCAGCCTCCGCATTCAAAGAATCATCTTCCGCCATTTCTGCCCACTCCAGCATGATGCCACCACCAAACACATCTTCCCTTCACCTCCCCTGGTGGCATTCCACAGAGATCGTTCCCTCTGGGACACCTTGGTCCACTCCTCCATCACCCCCTACACCTCAACCCCCTCACATGGCACCATCCCATGCAAACCCAGAATATGCAACACCTCTCTTTATTTCCCCTCTCCTCACCGTCCAAGGGACCAAACACTCCTTTCAAGTGAAGCAGCATTTCACTTGCACTTGCCTCCATTTAGTCTACTGCATTCATTGCTCCCAAATCAGTTTCCTCTACATTGGCGAGACCAAGCGCAGACTGGGTGATTGCTTTGCAGAACACCTTTGGTCTGTCCGCAAGCATTATCCAGACCTCGCTGTTGCTTGCCATTTCAACACTCCACCCTGCTCTCATGCCCACATGTCCCTCCTTGGCCTGCTGCATTGTTCCTGTGAAGCTCAACGCAAACTGGAGGAACAGCACCTCATCTTCCGATTAGGCACTTTACAGACTTCCGGACTGAATACTGAGTTCAAAGATCTTAGATCATGAACTCTCTCCTCCATCCCCACCCCATTTCTGATCCCCCCCGCCTTTTTTCCAATAATTTATATCGATTTTTCTTTTCCCACCTATTTCTATTATTTTTAAATGTATTTCCATCCATTGTTTTATCTTTACCTTTTAGCCTTTTTCGATTCCTTCACCCCACCCCGTGCCCACTAGTGCTATTTGTACCTTGCTGGTCCTGCTTTCTACCCTTAATTAGCACATTCCTTAGATAATATTAAAACCTTTAACACCTTTTTGTCCTTTTGTCTGTGACATCCTTTGGTTATCTCCACCTATCACTGGCCCTCTATCCAGCTCTACTTGTCCCCCCCAATCCAGCTTATATTTCACCTCTCTTCTAATTTTACTTAGTTCTGTTGAAGAGTCATTCAGACTCGAAACGTTAACTGTGTTCCTCTCCGCAGATGCTGCCAGACCTGCTGAGTTTTTCCAGGCATTTTTGTTTTGGTTTTGGATTTCCAGCATCCGCAGTTTTTTGTTTTTATATTCATATGATTGGGATTGGGTTTCTAGTTTATCTGCCCACTCAAGCAATGCAGAGGCATCAAGGAGCCACCAAGTGCTCCAAAGCTATTAACCCCCCCACCTCCACTACCAAGGGGACTTCACACTTAACCAGGACAGGTGCTTAGTGCACCCATGCTAACCATGTGTCTCACTCTTTCATCCTGCAGGAGGAGTACATCAGGGTCATGGTGCCTGGTGAACTAGCTGTATGCCAGATGGCCTACAGAGCATGAAGACGACGGAGAAGAGAATGATTGAAGCTCCTGGCTGTGCAGTGAGTCCTCATTGGTTAGTGCCTAGCGAGATCCAGGGTGTATAGACATCACCTTTCATTCCTGCAGATGACCGAGAACGAGTGTCGCCGAAGATGCGCATGTCCAGGGAACTGGTCGGTCACATCTGCCACCTGCTGCAGGATTTGGTGCTGCGGGGACATGGAGGACATCCACTGCCAGTGGCTGTGAAAGTGACTCAGGGCTACACAGGTGATCTCTGTGGGATCTCACAAGCCTCCACCCACAAATGCATCCATGAGGTCACGGATGCCATCTTTGCGAGGGCACATGACTTTATTCATTTTGCCTGGGACTAGGGGAGTCAGGATGGAAGAACGATTGGATTCGCCCAGATCTTGGGGTTTCCCACAGGTGCAGGATGTGATCGATTGCAGTCAAGTGGCACTCAGATCTCCATCGCAACATACGGTGGACTATATCAACCTCAAGGGGTTTCATTCGCTGAATGTGCAGCTGGTATGCGACCACCATAAATGCATCCTGCAGGTGTGCGTATCATTTCCAGGGAGTGTGCAGTACTCCTAGATCCTCAGTCGGTCACACATCCCAGTGGACAGACAGTCCGTTCATTGTGAGCTCATCGGCAAGGTTGACTTTTATTGTCCATCCCTAGTTGCCCAGAGAAGATCGTGGAGAGATTTCTTCAATCACTCCAGTCCTGTGCAGCATTTTAATATACCTGGGTAAGCAACTCGGCCACTTCAAGTAAGATGGATTGAGAATTCTGTGATGAGTAACTCACCTCCTGACACCCACCTGTCCAATATCTACAAGGCACAAGTCAGGAGTGTGATGGAATACTCTTACTTGCCTGGATGAGTGCAGCTCCAACAACACTCAGGAAGCTCAACACCGACCAGGACAAAGCAGCCCGCTTGATCGGTACCTCATACACCACCCTAAACATTCACTCCCTCCACCACTGATACACAGCAGCAGCAGTGTGCACCATCTACAAGACTCACTGCAGAAACTCACCAAGGCTTCTTTTCCAGCATCTTCCAAACCTGTGACCTCCATCACACAGAAGGACAAGGGCAGCAGATGCATGGGAACACCACCACCTGTAAGTTCCCCTCCAAACCACACATCATCCTGACTTGAAATATATCATCATTCCTTCACTGTCGCTGGGTCAAAAACCTGTAACACCCACCCTAACAGCACTGTGGGTGTACCTACACCACAGGGACAGCAGTGGTTCAAGAAGGCAGCTCACCACCACCTTCTCAAGGGTAATTAGGGATGGGCAAATAATGCTGGCCACCTCCTGTTAAAGAATTTAAAAAATGGAATCAAACTGGTCTGAGACTGGAATCACATATAGCACAAGCTGTTAAGGATGACAGGGTTCCTTCCCTAAAGGGCATGAGTTGTTGATTTATAGCAATTGTAAGCCAATGTATTATTTACCTTTTTAATATACAATTTCTCCGCAACTATTAACAGTTTCTTTCCTTCTTTTCTATTATTTAATGTAGACCAGCTGTGGTGTAACCCTATGTGTGGAATCTGTCTCATGGCACTAACATGGAACATCGAGGTATAAGAAGAACCCAGAGCGAAGATATATATCAAGAAATGCACTGAACTGCACTGTAGGCTCAAAACACCCAAAACATGATGGTCAACTTTGTCAAGGCAAAGCCTTGCTGGAATCAGCAAGTTCTGAAAAATTCCTTCACCTGTAGGAGGGCTCATACCAGGGAAGATAAACAGACTGAGGGAAAATAAATGTGCCTCTTTCTCCCAGCTCTGGAGATAACAAGGCAGAGTCAAGCTGGCGATGGTACCTCAAATGTGACCTTCAAAAGGCCAGGGAACATCTGGAGAAAGCATGGAGTTACCTTATATGGCACAGGGCCACAGCAAAGAAATAAACAGCCCATAGAACCATCTTTATTGCAGCAGTTAGAGCAATTTGGCCAGTTGCTCAGAAGACGCACACAGAGGATTTGTCATCGGATTGACCACCGAGACAGATTCCAACTCGCAGGGAAGCAAAGCAACAAGTGTTATCGTGAGAATGTACTATTGCTTAGTGGTTTAATAAAGGTGGTGATACACCAAGCTGTTGTGTGCTGTTGGTATCCAAGACAAGGACCTTTAGACCAGGGGGAAGTTCTTACTCAATCCAACAGCTTCAGGGTCACATACTTGCAGATTTCTATTCTGAGTTCAAAGGCTGTTGAGTGAGGAAAGGGAGGAGATAGTGGGGGCGCTGGCAATAATTTTCAATACCTCTCTGACCACAGGAGAGGTGCCAGAGGACTGGAGGACAGCCAATGTGGTACTGTTATTCAAGAAGGGAGGTAAGGATAAATGAGGAAACTATAGGCCAGTCAGTCTAAACACAGTGTTGAGGAACCATTGGAAGCAATTCTGAGGGACAAAATTAATCTACATTTGGAGATGCAGGGATTAATTAAGGACAGTCAGCACGGTTTTGTTAAGGGGAGGTCATGTCTGACCAATTTGATTGAATTTTTCGAAGAGGCAACCAGGTATGATCATGAGGGCAATGCATTTGACAGAGTCTACTTGGACTTCAGCAAGGCTTTTGATAAGGTCCCGCATGGGGGATTGATAGCTAAGGTAAGAGCCCATGGGATCCAAGGCAATTTTGGCAAATTGGATCAAGAATTGGCTGAGTGGCAAGCAGGAGAGGGTGATGGTTGTGGGGTATTTTTGTGATTGGATGCCTGTGTCCAGTGGGGTTCCACAGGGATTGGTGTTGGGTCCCTTGCTGTTTGTGGTGTATATAAATGATTTAGACTTGAATGTAGGAGGGTTGATCAGTACGTTAGAGGATGACATGAAACTTGGTGGGGTGGTAAATAGTGTGGAGGATAGCCTTAGATTAAAGGAGGATATAGACGGGCTGGTCAGATGGGCTGATCAGGGGCAAATGGAATTTAATCCGTATAAGTGTGAGGTGATGCATTTGGGCAGGACAAACAAGGCATGGGAATACATGATGAATGGTAGGACCCTGGGAAATTCCAAGGATCAGAGGGATCTTGGTGTGCATATCCACCAGTCCCTTAGGGTATCGGGACAGGTTGATAAGGTGGTTAAGAAAGCATATGGGATACTTGCCTTTATTAGCTGAGGCATAGAATATAGGAGCAGGGAGGTTATGCTGGGACTGTATAAAATGCTGGTGAGGCCACAGCTAGAATATTGCGTGCAGTTTAGGAATCTGCATTATAAGAAGGATGTGATTGCACTGGAGAGAGTGCAGAGGAGATTTACCAGGATGTTGCCTGGGCTGGAGAGTTTTAGTTATGAGGAGAGATTGTATAGACTGGGGTTATTTTCCCTGGAGCAGAGGAGAATGAGGGGGGACATGTTTGAGGTGTCTAAAATTATCAGGGGTATAGGTTGGGTAGATAAGAAGGAACGTTTCCCCTTAGTTGAGGGATCAATAACCAGGGGGCATAGATTTAATGTAAGGGGCAGGAAGTTTAGAGGGGATGTGAGGAAGGACTTTTTCACCCAGAAGGTGGTGGGAATCTGGAACTCACTGCCTGGAAGGATGGTAGAGGCAGAAACCCTCATAATATTTAAGAAGTATTTGCATGTGCACTTGCAATGCCATGCCATACAAGACTATGAGCTTCGTGCAGGAAAATGGGATTAGAATAGTTAGGTACTTGTTTGACCGGCGTAGACTCAATGGGCCAAAGGGCCTTTTGCTGTGCTGTAGACCTCTATGAACCAATGCTCAAAATGCTAAAGTGGGATTTGAACTTGTAATCTGTGGATTGTTATTCCAGATTCTTAGATTACTAGTCCAGTAGCAAACACTGCACTAATGTACCTCAGTGTTCCCTATCCACCTCTATTCCATCTCATAAATCCTGCTTATCCATTGATTTTTCACCTTCTTGCCTGATTGTACCAACACTCTCCTGATTGGCCTCCATAAAGCCAATTTATCCACAACTCTGCAGAACAAACTCTGGCACACACCTGATTGTCATCGCTCCTGTCCTCAGTGCCAGTTAGCTGTCCAAAACCTCAAATTTATTATTGTCAACCTCAAACTTCTCAATTTTTACTACACCTTCCCAAAATTTCTGTTCCTCCTACTCTGACACCTTGCATATCTCACTCTTGGCCCCATTGAGCACAGATGTATCTTGAGTCTTCCAGGTCATTCCAGAATTCCCTCCCTAAAACCTCTGCCACCTTCTCCTTGAGATCCAACCCCAGCTCTTTGATCAGGCTTTTGCTTCTCTCTCCTATAACATCTCCTTCCTTGATTCATCGTATGTCCATCCTCCCAGTTCTGTGAAGACCCTTGTGATATTTTTCCATGTTAAAAGTGCTGTATAAATACAAGTTGTTGTTGAGGCACTAACACCACTTGAATATTTGAGCAGGTGGTGATAACTTAAACCGGTTGCATTTTGAGTCTCATCCTCATGTCAAGAAGTCTTCATCCCTTTCAATGATAGAATGACCTGGCATACCGTCTAACTTTGAATCCATGCACAGTAGTTGATTAACCTTCAGCTGTAAATTTCAAGAAATACCCAATATTTAAAAATAGGACAAAGGTTTTAGGAGTTGCCATGTTTATGAAATATTAATAGAATATAACTCATACATTTAAACACATTGATGAAACATTACTTAGCCTCCTCCTCTTTCAGCCTTCTTTGATATTCTCTAAATTACCTTTTTATGTTTGTCACTTTGAGTTGTTTTTTTGTATCTGTTCCATCCACTTAGGAATCTTTCAGTTTAAAGCAATTAAACCAAATCATCCATCCACTTAGGAAGGTGGAGAGCATTGTTTACCATAACCACTTGACTATTTAGGAATCTTTCAGGTACTTGGCTATTTAGGATCACATTGCTTTCAATCTCTATCTAATTGATTGTCCAGCTGAAGCAGCTAATGAGCTGATTGGTAGCATTTTAAAAGGTCTGTGGGTTGGTCGTTGGATTTTCAGTCGGGGAAACAGATTGGGTTTCTGTATAGATAGGGGTGTTCTCTTAACTGTGAGGATCAAGGTGGACTGTTACAGGGAAGGGGATTGATAACAGATATAAGTCTAGATTGTTATTAGGAAGCTTTGCTCAACTTAAGTTTGGGTGTTAAAGAAAGAACTTCCAGATTCCTTCCTCAGTCTGTGAAACCAGTTGAAGGTGTTGGAGCAGATTGTTCCTGGCCAACAGCTGGAGTCAAGTTGATGAACTGGATGACATTTTCCTTGTTCTGTATCTCTCTCTGCACTGGGAATTCTACAAATCGCCAATTCCCAGATGAAAATAGCCAGCAACCTGAAAAAGTAATTCCTGTATGAAAGCAGAATTCTGAGCTGCTGGATGAAGCAGTGGCTGATGGGAAAGCTGTCAATATTGGAGAAATGACTATTGTCAGTGATTTGTCCCTCACTGTCGATTGTGATACTTCACAATCAGCTATAGGGAATTAAACTGATATCTGGCTTGTGCACAAGCTGAGATACTGGTGATGAGGGAGAATCAAGACCAGCTTGTCTTCCAAGTATCCAGTTAGAAATGACAAAGGTTTCCTACACTAGTTGTGAATGAGTGGTCAACATGACTGAGCTGTAGTTAATGGGACAGGAGCCAAATTGTTTGCTAGCTCTGAATCATCCCCATGATCTCTCACTTTGAAAGATTGGAACCAACTTGGCTTAGTAAGTTCCACTCTCAACCCTCTGTCTCACTCTAGTACTAAGCAAACGTTACTTAACCTCCCTATGGCTGTGACAAACTTGGGACTGCCCTGCCAGGAGGAGGGATGTTTTAAAGTTCATTTGGTATACTTGAAGAACTTTGATTTTGTTTAGTATTCTCCCTAAACTGCCAGACCCTTACAATTGATATTAATTGGTTATTCAAATAAATTTTTTTGCCCAATTAACCATAACCAGCTGCACAATGATTGCTTAGACATAGCACCACAAGGAGTAGTCGAAGTGATTATTTTCAAATGAAAGCTATCAAGGGAAAAGTTCCAATAGAACTAGTACTGATTGATTCTGTTCTCAATTGGGAAGTGAAGTCCAGTTGTGAATGGGAACCCAGTAGGAAGTGCCAGCTTCCAGCAAGCTGGACCAGTTCAACTTGTGCTTTTCTCTTTTCCCAGGTGTGGTGCAATTGCACATTAAGCTGTTTCAAGGTGAATTAGTTGAACTGGTTCTAGTCCTGAGCTGCACATATTGCTGGCCCACTGGTTACAGGCACAAAATCAATCAACTGAAAGTAATGAGTCCCCTTTATGGAACAACTGTGTAGGTGTGATTATGAAGCAGAACTGAGGTTCCATGTTGTCTTTGCCTAGACAACACCCAGAATTAAAGTTCTTGGATTGACCCTAGATCTTCCCAGGAATATAATTAAATGAGCCTTGCAACCTCTTGGGAGATCCCCCTCCTCACTCAGCCACCACCTGCAGAGGTGATTGTAGTGTAAAGGGTTAACAGATGGGATATGGTAACATATGATGTAGATGTACCACTGAGTGTGTTAGACTTCTCTAGAGGGAGTAAATGTTGGAATTATGTCTTGAAGCAGCATGCCTGAAAAAAGTTAAGCAGATACCAATATCTTCAGCCTATCTACTGACCCAGACCCATGCCTAGAGTCCAAGACAGAAGAACTTGTCTCAGAACAGTGGGTGAAACATGCTACAATTATAGGTGGGTGGGGAGTGAACAATAACTTACTGAAGCCTTTAAGTCTCAGCTAAAAGGAAAGGGACACCCATGACCAGTGGAATGAGATTTCACAATCAATGCAGAAGAGGCCCTTAAGCCCATTGAGTCTGCACTGACAATGAGAAACACCTGACCTACCTACCTCATCCCATTTACCAGCACTTGGCCCATAGCCTTCAATGTTATGATGTGCCAAGTGGTCATCCAGGTACTTTGTTAAAGGATGTGAGGCAACTCACCTCCACCATCCCAGGCAGCACATTCCAGACCCACACCACCTTCCAGTTAAAAAATTTTTCCCCCTGCCCAAAACTACCTGCCCCTCAACTTGAACTTCAGTCCCCTCAGAACTGACCATTCAACTAAGGGGAACAGCTGCTCCCTGTCTATGCCCCTCAATTTTGTACACCTCAATCAGGTTGCTGCTCAGTCTTCTCTGCTCCAGTGAAAACAACCCAAGTCTATCCAAACTCCCTTCATAACTTAAATGTTTCATCTCAGGCAACATCCTGGTGAATCTCCTCTGCACCCCCTCCAGTGCAATCACATCCTTCCTATAATGTGGTGACCAGAACTGCACACAGTACTCCAGCTGTGGCCTCACTAAGGTTCTATACAACTCCAACATGATCTCCCTAACTTTGTAATCTATACCTTAATTGATCAAGGAAAGTGTCCCATATGCCTTTTTCACCACCGCAGTAACATGCCCCTCTGCCTTCAGAGATTTGAGGGGAAAAAACTAGTTCAAACATGGAACACCCAAAGTGAATGCAATTTAAAATGTGCTTGCAAAGTGACCTTTAGCAGCACTCTGTTTCCTTGGTGAGAGCTGGGAGTTTTGCCCTGGAGTGTTACTGGCATTAATCATATCACTGACATGGGCCTACACCTGGCAGAGGAAGTAAAGGCCTTGGTCACTGACAGACTGCTGGAGATGAGGCCCCTACTGAGCCCCATACAGATGAGCCTTTGGAATCTGCCATTAATGACATGGGTGTTGAGATGAGCAGGGGAACATGTGGCAGGGTGGAGTCTGTCCAATTTTTCTACCTTGGTTCTGGCATACCAGTGTGTGGCTGCCTTGAACAGGTGGCAGCCACCATGGACAGCCAGGTCCAGCAGAACACCAGTAAATGCTGGATGTGTGGGGAGACCCTTCATTCTGTCACTTGAGCCACGGACAGGTCACTTCAACCTTTCAAGTGCCCCATCCCCTCAAGGTGTGAGGTGCCATTGCAGAGGGAGAGAAACAGCCAGACAAGGGATAATCATCCCAGGACACTAAGGGTGCCCGGCCATGCTGCCTCCCTCTGCCAGAGACTCCATTGCTTCCAGCAGGTCAGGTGGAGGAAGATGCACCTGTTAATGAGAGCCCCAGGCAATTGAGGATAGTATTTGGCAGGAGGCCTCCAGCTGAGCTGTGGGTGTTGGAGAGCAAGATGTAATGACAGGAAAAGATTAAAGAACACTGGGTGCACAAGTGTCAATGATTTCAACGTCATCAGTGTTCATGTGGATCTCTGCCCATCTGCTTCCCTGAGGGATAGAACTTCAGAAGGGTGACCTTTTAGCTGCATGTGACATCAAGGGTTTACTAAGTGTTGTGTAGACCCTCAAATCGTTTTGGACTGCAGTGGTTTGAGAACGCAGCTCACCAGAGTAGTTAGGGGTGGGCAATAAATGTTGTAGCCACCAACGTCCACATCCCATGAATGAAAAGTGGAATGCCCCTTACAGAACATTGTTTGATGAACATCTGCAGGACATTGTTTGTCTGGAATGTCTCCTTGAGCAAGTTTCACGATGTCACCTCAATTGTCTATTGCCTTATGTTTTGGATAGCCCCCCACCATACTACGTTCTGCTGTATCCAATGGTAAAGAAGGTCCTTGGGAATACATTGGACGGATGGATTTTCCAGTTTGGTTTCAACCATGTTACTGTTATTGCCCTGCTGACTTTGAAATATCCCCTTCCTTTCATTGTTGCTGAGTAATACCCCACAGGACCTCAGCAGTTAAAGGAGGGTCACCACCTCGAGCCATTAGGGATGGACAATAAATGCTGTTTCCTCTGATGCCCACATCCTGTGAATGAGCAAATAGAATGAAACTGACATCCTAGGAAGCATTTTGAGCCCAATCATGAAGCTTGATGTCAGCCTCGCTCTTTGTTTACAGAATTTGTTGTGAAAGCTGATCTCAGCTTTGAGGGTTGTTTCCAACTGTGGATATAATTTCAACTACCTTGGAATTTACTCACTCACTCTTTTCCTGGTGTTAAGCCTTTGGTACAAGGCAACTTAGGCAGCAGTAGCCTAGATCTGAGCAGCAGCAACAACTGTCTTTACCACAGCCAGCTGCCAATCCAAAATGAGCAGAGGATGAACATGAGCTCCAGCTCGAATGATACAATATCCCTTTGCATATCAGTGATGTATGTGCTGCCCCCATATAGTCCTGCATAACTCCCTAATCCTGTGGACGAGAAACAGAAGCAGGAGGTCATTCGTGTAAGGGTAAAAACATTGCTTTTATTGAAGCCAAAAAATGTAAACACTTTGTCACATCAGTTTGAACAATTCTTGGAGGGCTGGAAAGCCTTTCAGCCATTGTGGACTCATTCCTTGGAGGGTCACCATACATTAGTAGAAACACATTCAGCCTCAAGTCAATCTGCTGTTAGGTTCTCATGGGCCTGTCTGCCACATCTCTCAACTGTCTTCACTTGGGCAGCATCATCAGTCTCCTCCTTCAGCATCTCCATCTTCCCCTTGCTTGTCGGAGATGTGGCTCATCCATCTCCCCTTCTGGTAATGCCTTGCCCTACCGTTCAGCTAAATTGTGAAGAATACAGCAAACCATCTTGATCCTGGTGAAATGGTCAGGCAAGTATTGGACTGTGCTAACGGAGTGATACAGGCAATGGAATCTCTTCAGGAGACCGATTTGTTTGCTCCAGTGATGGCTCTTAATGCATGGGTAGCATTGTGCTGCCGTTAGGTATTAGTTTGGGGTTTCAGGACTGGAGTCATTATCCAGGTCTTCAGGAGGTTGTTGTTGGGGTACCTCCAGAAGATCAGATGGGGGTGGGAACAGTTGTGGGACCTGGGAGATGTTTAGAATATGTTTGAGCTCTCACAGGGTACCAGGTGTGTACCTACAGGAATTTGCACTAATGATCATAAGTTTGAATACTGGGAGTGAAATCCTGTCCTGTATGAATCGGGCTGGCTGATAAGGAGGTTTCGGACTGCCATGAGCCTGCAACTGACCACCTCTTGGACCTGAGGGGATGTTGTAATAGAAGCAACTCCCATGGTGTAGGCAGCTTGTCTCCCTGGGTCAGTAGTAAACAGTACAAACTCATAGCTTCCCAAAAAGGCATCTGTAAACGCCCCAATGCTTTCTTGGATGATTGGTTGGCAGTCCCCAGCTAACGGTTAAAAGAGCCAGTCATGAGTAATTATGATTCAGCACCAGAGATGGCCCTGCCTCCCATCATCCAACTGAAGCAATGAAGGCTCCTTAATGGCTTAGCATTGCTGAAAGTGAGCACACCCAACCAGGATCTCAATGTTGAGAGGCAAGAGCATGAGAGCCTTTGTGCTGTCCTGGTACATAATTTGTAATGCTCATTACCCAGTAGACTGCAGGTTGTACTGCTTTTTACTGGCTTCTGTTTGGCTTCACATTCATTTGGGAATGTAAGCAGTACAGGAATTTGTGGAGCCAGGTCAGAGGCCATTCACACATTTGATCCTGGGGAACCTTTTACCAACTGACCATGCACTTTAGTTCCATCCTTGCCCAAAACATTTTGTTGCACCATTTGAAGTTCATGTTGCACTCTTCCTGCCTGCACCATACAGCATTCTAGCAGTGAGCCGATCTCCCTACTTCCCTTGGGGAGGCTCCTTATCCTGAACAGGTGGCCACCCTTGGATGACAACCTAATCTGCCAGGCTGTGATTCATAATGGGTGGAACCAGGCCATTGCTGAAGCGTTTGTAAGAAGCATAAAGCCGTGTGTACTGGGCAGAGTATCCAGGAAGTAGCCCACCTTGTCTGGTGCACGCCTCTTGCTTATGGCCAGGTTTCAGAAGGCCTGTTTCTTTCTCTCTCCCTCTCTCTCTGTTTCATTACCAATAAGATTTCAACTATAATAATGGTGGGCTGTAGTTAAGGAATTTGCATGACATGCTAATAACTGCAAAAGTGCTTCCCAATCATTGCCTTCAGGAAGGTAGACTCACCTGAAAGTTTATTTTATCTTTAATACTAAAAGTAGAACCTGCTGTCAGGAATCTGAATTTTGTCTCCCATACAATGAAGTTTCCCCTCCTGTCATTATTCCTGCTTCAGACAGGCCTGGAAGAATCCACCTGCAGTGTTTGTACAGAAAAAATACCCAGAAACACCAGATATATTAGCATTAACAAAGCTCCACCTTTTTTACAATTGAGTGTTTGTTCCTGCCCAAGAACAGTGTACATAGAGTAGATTCATTTTAATGAGACCTTTATATAATTTCTTTAATCCAATTACTGGAAATAAAATTATTAGGTTGATTTTCATGTCAGTTTGGGATAAGGATGTTCCTCTGTTTTAAACTTGTCGACATTTAACAAATACAATTTTGTGAAGACACGGTGACAATCTTCATTAACGGGGTACATAAGACTTATGTAACAGGAGGGGATTAATTTAAATAGCCCTGATTTTCTCCCCTCCACTTGTCCATAAACAGGTTTGTTATTGATTTGCTCCCCCCAATTTCTATTAATAACCCCATAGCAAACTCAAGGATAAACTCGGGGCAGTTTATTTCCAAACCCAAATGTGAGGGAGGGTAGCAGCTTTGCCTCTTCTTCCCTCCTACAGTAAAAGAGGGATGAAGGAGAGATTTACAGAGCAAAGGGGACAGGATAAAATTATTGTTTTCACGTGTCCAGAATCAAAGTCCAATGGTGTATTCTTTCACTGAGCTGGGTGCACTGAAAATTACTGTATATTCACTTTTCCAGTAGAATTGACTTCCATGATGAGGTGCACAGAGTTGAATCAATCTTGTCAGCAATGGTGCAGACTTTCCAGTAGAAATGGTATAGATGGGGCCAGGTATTTGATCAGACACACATAATCAAACACTGATCAACTGAATACTACACAAGCTATGAGAAAAGAATAACTGTTGAGAACATTAATGCATTCACAGGAGTTTCCTCTTTATGCTATTTTAAAGGTGCCATTAAGCAATTTTTTTCATGGAATTATTCCTGGAGCATAATGCAATGCAAAATCTTCCATAAGAAGAACACAATGTTGTTCAATTCTACATTTTAATTCACAAAGGGGCATTAAATTAAGTATTGTGACATAGCACTGCAGTAAAACAAGACACTATTACAGGCTAAATGTAGTTCTGTGGAAAGCAAACTAGAGGCCACCAATACAAGTTAGTCATGAAACAATCCAAAAGGAATTTTAGAAGACCCTTCTACAGAAAGTGGAACTCACTACCACAGTGAGTGAAGCGCATCATATAGATACATTGAAGGGAAAACTGGAAAAGTACAAGGGAGAAGGAAATATCTAGCCATGGTAGATTCAGGAGGAGACATGAGCAAGTTCAAGTGCAGCACAAACACCATGGACTGGCAGTTTACCCTATCTTGCAAGGTGGTACAACCCCAGTCCCTGTTCTGCTCAGAAAACAGAAGGGTACTCCAAGTTGCATTACCACAAACCAGGACATGTGGACTGAGTGAATGGCATTGAGTGGTGTCAGGCCTCTCAGTGCATTCAGATTGTCCTTATAACATGTGAGAACATGCTTTCTCTGACAGTGAGCCATATGGCCAGCAACAAACTCCAAGAATGTGAAAATCTTGTTGGAAATTAGGGTCTTCAGAAGAATCTTGTAGGTGTTAGGGGAGTTAAGACCTCACGGTTAATCTCATTTTAAAGCAAAGCAAAGAATTTTTTAAAAAGGCTGAAGCATGTTATTCTAGACCTATGAACAAAATGAGCTATCTGGCTGTTTCTCACAAACTTATACTTCTGAAGAGACCCTGATAACCCTCTGAGCTGCAGGGACTAAACTCAACAATACAAAGACCATCTGCATTTCGTAAGCTAAGCCTGGCCAATTGGAGCCTATTCATCTGCTAGGACAAGGGAACCCCACAACCTTCCTTTCAATTCTTGGTCAAAGGCACTGAAGAGGTGGGAGTCATGCGACATAAGCCTCTGGTTGGTAGAACTAGTTAAATTGCCTTGCTGTACTGCAAAGCTCAATCTGCTATTTTAACATCCATAAGCAGCAGCACAGGAAAAGGGGCTCTGCCCAGATTAAGTACCCTGGGTATGGGTTCTGACATCTCACCTGGAGGCAGCTCCTCTGAGCAGGAAGGGAGGGATAACATGAGGAGGCCGGGAGGGATAACATGAGGAGGCCGGGAGGGATAACATGAGGAGGCCAGGAGTAGACAATCTGCCACCAGGGGAGCCACCTTTGGGAGGCCAGGCGTAGGCACAAGGGGCGCAGGGCCAAGAGGTTGTCCAAGGTGCTAGGGGCCGCAGAAGATCAGAAGGTGGCTCATGACGCCTCTCTGCCATCCAAGAACAGAAGCTGAGCAGCGGTACAACAGGAGCCATGGCACCACGAGGGCTGTGGTGGAGAGCACCGTTGGTCTTAAGATGTGCTTCTGTTGCCTGGACTGCTCAGGGCACACACCAGTACCCCCCAGATCATGTCTCTGATAGTGGGAGCATGCTGTGCTCTGCACCATCTTGCGCTGGAAAGTGGGAGGACTCAGTTGACGATGAAGACCTTGACGCCCTGGATGAGGCTGCACATGATGAATCCAGCAGTGACTCAGAGGATGAGGAAGCACAGGGCGATGATGAGGGGCAGCACGCTGACCCGCTACTACACCAAGGAGGCAGGGACCTGTGACAATTTCATCCAAAGAAGCTTCAGCCAGCTCCACACACATGGATCTGCAGGAGCAGCATTGCCAGGAACTTCCACACATGGCACTTAGTTGCAGCTGATGACGTGGAAGATGTAGCACCTAAGGGCTTAGTACAGAAACATCAATGTTCACTCAAACATTCATGATATGTCTGTGAAAAAGAGAAACGCACCACAAAGGAAACACCCTCAGCCATACTCTGAAAAGTGGACTTTATTATGTCCAGAAAAAGTACATATACTTCTCAATTCCAATAAAAAGAATTTGTTCCTTATTCTAAGGCCAACACACAATCACCAGTGACATACCCATGGAGTGCCTGATGTGCCTTATGCTTAGGTTTTTGGGTGCTATGTCAAGGTGCTGCCCCATCGCTCAGTGGTTTGTGAGACAGCCTGCTGACTCTGCTGTCCTGTTGGCCTCTGACCTTGGTGGGTGTCCTCTGGCCTGTGGAGCTGTTCTGGCCCCGCCTGGGAGGGAGTGGCCAGTTCCAGAACTGGCACCTTCCCAGTTGTCACAGCCTCAACAGAAGCAATGTTGCCTGGCGGAGGGGAGGAGGAGCTGCCCTTATCTAGAGCGCCCTGAGAGGA
Source organism: Isurus oxyrinchus (assembly GCA_026770705.1). Classification (NCBI taxonomy): domain Eukaryota; kingdom Metazoa; phylum Chordata; class Chondrichthyes; order Lamniformes; family Lamnidae; genus Isurus; species Isurus oxyrinchus. Next base: position 46,427,371 of record JANJGN010000023.1, read on the forward strand.
GCTCACAGTGACAACAGGCAGCTGCTGCACCGACATGAGGTCCCTTTTGACCTTGCTGCTCACCACAGATGCATGGGCACTGAGCACTGACGCTTGGTGTCCACAACATCTCCCACATTGGGAATGACCACCCATGGCCAGTATTGCTGTGAGGGCATAGATTGTTCCAATCGATTGAAGCCCCTCTGAGTCGCCAATCTCTCATTGGAGGAAGCCTGAAGCTCTGCCCTGAGGGTCAAACCTTCACGTGCACTCTGCCTGGACTTTTCCATTGCATAGAGCTACTGAGACATTGACTCATGCAATGCTGCCAGATGTAAACGCCCTTCCTGCTGCTTATTCTGCAGCTGCTGCATTGGTGACAACTCCAGAGGAACGTCATCAGAGCAGCACTCAACATGTGCCTCATCCCCTGTAGCCCTCTGGCTGCTGGCACCATCGGCACTCTGTCCCAACCATCTCCTCCAGTGATTGTGAAGTACCCTCTCCACTCTACCATCGCCTAGTGTCCTGGATCAAAGTCCCCCACCGAGCTGTGTGGTCTGTGCTGGTGCCTGGCTGGCTGAAATGATGTACCGGAAGTTTCACATGTTGCCCCTCAGGTGTGGAGGGGGGGCTGCGGTGTCGGTGTGGGTCACTCTGGTGGTGATGCTGAAATTAACAACAAGGACAGTGCATCAGTTAGCGTTCATTCACTTCAACCTTTCACCCCTTTCCCCCCCCCCTCCCCCCCCCCCAGCCTCAAGTCGCGTACCCTTCAAGACCCTTAGGAGAAGAACATGGACGTGGGAAAGAGTCAAGAGGAGCCCCAACCATTAAACACACATGCAGACAGGCTGGTCAGATGGCCTCAGGAATGCCACATGGCTTGTTATGAACCATAGGAGTGGGGAGAGTGCAGAGGTACCTGACCTGGATGCATTGTGGCCTGGATAATTGTGGGGCTGAGGAAACATTGGAAACAGTTGTGACATTTGCCATGGATCACAGGAGATTGAGAGGTCACATTATTGACCTTCAGTCCGTAAGGAGGGGCATAGACCGGGTGGGCAGAAGGTAACATTTCCCCATGATGCAGGGGTGAGTAACATGGTGGTATTTATCTAGGTTGAGTGACATGAGGTTCACAACTGAGGTGCTGAGGACCTTTTGGACAGAGTAATGTGGGGCGCACTGGCTGAAAGGGTGCAGGAGGTCCCAAGCCCCCTAAGATGCAATAAAACTTCGCTGTGCAGCAGAGATCAAATGGCATGTTAGACCATGGTGATAGTGGTCACAAATGGGATAAGGTGACTTTGGAAGATGGTGGAGACGAAAATCCTCAAAGGGAGTAGGAACCTTTGTGTATGGCCCACATGTCAGTGTCTCAGTCAGTGAGCAATGTTGCAGCAATCATCAGTGGTTTCAGTGGTGGGCAGACAGTGGATGGGACTGTGGACCTCAAAGACCTGGCCTCCTGCCCAGCTCCATGGCCTGCTCTAAGGATGTTAGGTGCTGTAGGAAGGCGCACCCACCTCTGGTGCTTCCAGGCATCGTGGTGAAATTTTGCCTGCAAGACAGGATTTATTGGGACTGCTCGCTCATGTGCACGCCACACCCCAACCACAGTGGCCCATCTGAGGTCTCCAGCAGCTCCTGTCCACACTAGTGATTGGTCCCAACAGCCACCTTGGACACATTCAGCATCCATTACTTTTGACTAGCACATGGGTCTTGATACCTGTGGCAAGGAGGCACAACTAGGTGCAGCGCAGATGCCACTTGGCCAAAACACCTTGAGAATCCTCTTGCACCATCTCATCACCATCAATAAGACATGTGTTGGAGTTCGGAGTATGTGTCCAGCTGCCTCCCCTGCAGTCCCCCCCCCACCAAACTACTCAAATGCCACAAACACCAACATATGCTGCGGGGAGAACCCTTCTCCCCAAACACTAAGGCTGATGTAAGCATGGTCAGTAGCCATTTGCCCACCCAGTGTGTGCCAGATGCCCTCGGCAGTAATGACAGCAAGACATGGTGGGGGCTCAAATGCTAATTCTGCCTTCTGGGTCAAATGGCCAAGACTGACATGGAACTCACCTGTCCAGAGCGCAGCAAATCATTGAGTCTTTTTCTGCACTAGGCACCAGTGTGCTGCACATAATGGGCACTGACCGTATTGCCCACCTCCCATGCCTGGCTGGTGACATGGGGGGCCCTCTGGCTAGAGTACATACCGACTGATACACCTCTTAGAGGAGGACAGCAAGGTGTGCATCTGATAATCGGGTCATAATGCACCCCCCCCCGCCCCCACTGGCCTCTCCTGTAGCCTGAATGCCCCCCCTTCCCCAATCCCACCATGCTGCTGTTGAACCAGTCCTTCTTCCCCCTCCATGAGTGGCCATGGTGCACTGCCTCAAGCAGGCTGTCTGGCCACTCTTTATACAGACTGTCGGCTCCCCATTGGGTCCGGCAGTCTGAGCACGCCCACCCCATGACTGTTTTCCAGTTATTCACAGGAGTCTCTAACCTGCTGGGTGGGTCTTTAATTGGCCCACCCACACAATAGCGGCAGGCCCATTTTGGAGATAGCAATTGGCTGCCCAGTCAGTCAGGCCCACCCATTAAGGGCAGAATTCTGCCCATGATGTTTCTAAGTGATCAGACCTTCCCAGGAGTAGCTAAGTCAATGCTGTTTGACTGTGTTAAAAGCTGTCACAACATTCATTAGACACTCACCTTCTGACATTTTGGGAATGAACTCACTCCCCAATGGGGGTTTTATCAGAGGGACTGAACTTCTGGGGATTCTCTCCCTCCGGTAGAGGCATGTACAGGTTCTGGACAATGATGTCTGGATGAAGATGTTGAGCATTGATCTCCCCCTTCACCCCCATCCCAATCACAGGAGTGGTACTACCCATGAGGATGTTAACAGCTAGGAGCCTGTGAGATGCATCTGACCAACTTACTGGCAGCTTCCAAGTGAAGCCTTGTCAGGGCTTCTCAAATCTTTCAGGAAGTTGTCCATCACTTGCCTAAATTTGCCTTTCAGTAAGGGTGGGAACCAAATAAGTGTTTTGGGGTCTACATAGGTCAGCCTGTTCCTGTTGCCTTTTGATTCGCTACTCTGGCTTCTTCCAGCCAGGGGAGGGACTTTCATCCCACACACCCTGTTTATCCTGGAGCAGGATTTTGCATCCCACAGGTGGGCACATGCCAGACCTGATTTGGGTGAGCAGCCTGATGTTATCTCACACTCCATGCAATATTTCAGTCAGTAGCTGCTGAACTGTATTGGCCACTTAAGGCCATTAAAAAGCCAACGGACAGTGATTTCTTTGTCATTACCTGTGCAGTTTCTCACATCGCACGAGCAAAACAAACAGGTGGCCAGCTGATATTTTCCAAACCTCATCCACAGGTGGGATAAAGGGGTGAGCAGCATTCCCAATGTCAGTAGTGGAGAGAGTTTGGTATAGAGTTTGCTGCTGGTGACTTATTGGTACTTGGCAGCAGCATCTCTGTTCAGGGCTTCATTCTTAACATTTTCAGGCTTCATTTCAGGACTGCTTGGTGCCTCCAAGGCCCCCGGGGGATTCATAATACGGACATTTCCACCTATCAGAGCCTTCCGTTACCCTATTAATGGGGATTGTGCTCTCTGGTGGTACCTCCTGAGGAAGAGGAGCAGAAGGGAGATGAGGCCAGGTGTCCCAATGCAGCTTCCAAGGGAGGGACCTGTGGGAGGACAGGCACAACACCAGCAGGTAGTCCAAGGCAGAAGGGCCACAGAAGACTCCACTATCCTGTTGCCAAGGTTTACAGGCAGTGATGTAGCTACCTCAAGATGTTCCAGGTGCAATGCTGAAGGAGGCTCTGCCTCTAGAGGGAGACCATGACCTCAGTTTGCCTTATGATTGGGCCTGTGATGGGCTCAGACTGTGGATGGACACCCCCATGTCAGTTTCTCAAGATCAGTGGCCCTCAACATCTATGCTTCTGGCCCGTTTTTTTCCAGGGCTCAGTGGGAGACTCCACACAGATCACCCAATCAGCTGTGCACAGTTGTCAAGCTGGTGACTGATACTCTGCTCAGGCAGGCATTGACATTCCTTCATTTCCATACAGATGAGGCCAGCCAGGCTGAACGAGCCAGAGGCTTTGCAATGATGGCTGTGTTCTCCCATGTCCAGGGTGCTATAGACTGTACACATGTGGCCATCAAGGCGCCAGGAGGTGAGCCCGGTGCCTTCGTCAACAGGAAGGGTTTCCACTTCGTAAACGTGCAGATAGTGTGATCACAGGATGCTGATTCTGTAAGTCTGTGCAATGTACCCTAGTAGCTCCCATGACACTTTTCTATATCCTGAGGCTCTTCAGTGCTCCAGCCCAACCAGATGGATGGCTGCAGAGTGACCAGGACTATCTGTTTGAAGAGGTGGCTCATGACACCGTGCCGCTGCCCTAAAAACTGAGGCCGAGAAACCTTATGAAAGGAGTCAAGCCCCCATAAGGGTGGTGGGAGAGAGGACCATAGGTCTTAAGGTGTGCTTCTGATGCTTGGATTGTCCATGGGGTGCACTAGAGTGGGTGTCACTGGTGAGCCCAGCATGCAACCACAATCTGGCACTGGCAGGGGGGCCCACTCACTGGAGGAAGAGGATCTTGATGCAGCTGCTGAGGCCACAGATGAGTACAGTAGTGAGTCAGAAGAGGAGCATCATGAGGAGAATGCTTAGGGTGTGGAGGCAGACATTTGGTAAACTCCAGGGAGGCAGGGACACCTTGATCCAATGCTTGGTTCAGCTCGGCTGCCAAAGATCAGCTGCAACTGTAAACCAGGGCTGCTGCCTCCATCCCAGGTATCTGAAATGTCCTTTTAATTTGTACCCAAAGTTCACTCAGTGCCTGTGCAATAAAGTTCAGAGCCACTCACGTCCAGCATTACATACTGGTGTACCCTGGACCAAAAGTAAAGCTGGAGCATACTCAAGCCATGATGACAAAAACAAAATTTCTCATTTTGACTATCAACAAAAATTAAAACCTTCTGGTTTTCATTCCCAGACCAATAAAGACAAACCAAACAAATGAACAATGACTTGTGACCTGTCCCTCTTATGCTCATGGTGCCACTCCTTCTGGCTGGCACTGACATTGGAGACAGCCTGCTGACTGTCCTGTTGGCTTTGACAACCTTGGTGGTCATCCTCTGGCCAGTGGAGCTTGTGCTGGGAGTGGCCAGTGCCATGGCTGGCATCTCCCCAGTCATCACAGCCTCATCAGATGCCACAGTCATTGGCAGAGGAGCTGCTGCTGCCCTCAGATGAGCCTATAGAGATGACAAGCAATCTCACGATGGCTCTGGACCTCCCTGCTCACGATGTATCGATGGATACACACCTACATGGGATACTGGGTGCCTTGTCCATTTCCCACACTGGCATTGACCACCTGAGTTCATCGCCTGAGAGATCTGGCAGGTTCAAGAGAAACAGCAGGAACACCTGGACCTACCTCCATTAGTATCTCGATGGAAGAGGCAGTGTGCTTGGCCATGAGGATTAACAGTGATCATGCTCCACGTGGACTCATCCACAACAGACACCCTCGTGGATTGCCATCAGATTCTGCTGGACATCAAGCATCTGCCATGTAATGGATGATTCCAGAGGCTTATCAGCCTTCAACCCAGCATCATCCTGTTCTCCAGCAGTCCTCTGACTGCAGGTACCCTGGGTACACACTGCTTCTACATGCAAGTGGAGGTGAGTGTGAAGTGCCCTTGCCAATGTGCACTAACATTCTAGCTGTTGATCTAATGCCCAATATGGTGCTGGTATCTGTGCTGGATCCTGGTTCAGAGAGGGTGTGACACAGGTGATAATGAAACCCAGTGGTCTTCTGGCAGCAGGGGTGGCTCTGGGGGGGTGTGGAGAGTGAGTACATGCTGGTGACTTAAAATGCCCTTGTTCTCCCTAAGTCATCACACTCACTGCATGAGATCTGTATCATGGTCACATCGTCTCCCAATGAGAATTGGGAACTCCAGATTTGAGGCTTGTCTCAGACTACACTAGTGAGGCACTCAGTACTCTTAGCTTCATCTGGCACCCCCATGCCCAGTTGTATGTGGAATCTGCAGCTTTTTAGGTCTAGGGCATCCTGCTTGAATCAAATCAGGTTGGGCAGGCCTCTACTTGTATGTGACCTGTCAATTGTTTATGGTTCATCTTCTCCTGAAAGGATAGAGGAGCATGGATTAGTCCCGTGTCTCTACCTGCAGCGCCATTGCAGCCTGGCCAACCCCAGCTGTGGAACACCTCACAGGCTGTATCCAAGTCATGGCCCTTGAGTCACAAGGAACTCAGTCCAAGCAGCCAGGAATCACCCCCTTTGTAGCTCCAGCATAATTGATATTTGGCACTCAGACTCCAGCACCCCTGAGGTCCATGGGGAGTGAATGGCCACACCATAAACACCTCTGCACACTAATCCATGCCAACATGGGTCTTGCCCTTCCTGAGCACAGAAGGTCTTTGAACCTCTTCCAGCACTGCACCACACATCATGGCTGCTAACCAGCACTGCAACCTCCTCCCATGCCCTCTTGGTGAGGTGCAGTGGGCTCCTCCCATCTCTACAGACAAGGGTGTCCCTCCTGACAGGACCACAAGGCACCCATCAGAAAGCAAGGCCCTCCAAGTGCTCACCTGACCTGCCCTCCCACATGGCGTCTCCAGCCGCACCTGACTCTCTCACTTTCGACAAGGAGATAGAGACGTTCTTCTGCAGCAGCCTTCAAGGGGCTGGATATGCTGTTTCTAAACCAGCTGCTGGGTCACCTTTGGAGCCGACTGCTGACAGGCCCCTGCCTGGTCCTTCCTGACGAGTGGGCAGCCGCGTATCATGCTGGGTGGGCCTTAATTGTCTGCCGGCTTAAAATCACAAGCAACGGCCTGTTTACTGGCTGATCCTGGGCCCGCCGAGCCGAGAATTCTGCCCATGGTTTCCTGATTTGTCTTCCTCCCTCCTTTCTTGAACAGAGGAGTTACTTTACAACTTTATAACCCACTGGAACAATTCCACAATCTAGGGACAGAATTTTCAGGGGGATGTGTGAGGGGCCGGGCCCCGCATGTCAGTGTTTAATGGCGCAAGCTGATGTCGGGCGAGTGTCCCAACGTCACCGCGCACCATAGTGATATTTAGCTGGGCGGCTGCACTAAGTGTGACGTGCGCCTGCTATTAATTAAAGGGCTTGTTAAGGCCCTTAACTCGGCAATTAATGCTGATTTTGAGGTTCCTGTGTGATCTTCAGCTCGGCCAACGGGCAGGCGGCTTCTTAACAAAACTCCTCCACAGACGGGATATGTGGGCTCAGTGGGGGTGTTTATGTGAAATATATAGAACCATAGGTTACAGCACAGGAGACTATTTGGCCCATCTTGTCCATGCCAGCCAGAGGACACCCAGGTGCCCTTTCTAATCCCACCTTCTTGCACCCGGCCCATAGCCCTGCAGCTTACAGCACTTAAGGAGCAGATCCAGGTACTCATTAAGAGTTGAGTTTCTGCCTCTACCACCAACTTGGGCAGTAAATTCCACACACTCTCAAACCCTTTTTTAAAAAAAATTCTTCCTCATGTCTGCCCTATGCCTTCTGCCATTTATCTTCAATCTGCATCCCCTGGCTCTAGAATTCTCCAAGGGAAACAATTTTATCCTGTCCACTCAATCTATTCCCTGATTTGACTGAAGTGTACAAAATTAGTCACCCCTCAGCTGCATTTGTTCTAAGGAAAATAACCCCAAGCTATCCAATCTCTCCTCATAGCTACACTTTCCTAACCCTGGCAACGTTCTGGTAAATCTCCTCTGCACTCTCTCCAGAGCTATTATGTCCTTCCTGTAATGTGACCAGAAGTGTGCATAATACTCTAGTTGTGTCCTCACCAGTGTTTTATACAATACCAACATCCTTATTTTTATATTCTATACCTCTGCCAATGAAGGAGAGCATTCCATATGCCATCTTTACAACATTGCCTACTTGAACTGCTGCCTTCAGCGACCTGTGTACTTGTATGCCAAGATCTCACTTCATCTACACCTCTTAGTATAATCCCATTTATTGTATAATCCCTGCAAATGTATGACCTCACACTTCTCTACATTAAAATCCATCAGCCACTTTACTGCCCACTTCACCCCATATATTTTGGAGATTATGGCTATCCTCTAAACTATCCACTAGGCCAAACTGTCATCTGTGAATTTCCCAATCATGCCCCTCACGTTCACATCCAAATTGTTAATATATAACACAAACAGCAAGTGTCCCAACACCAAGCCCTGTGGAACACCACTGGAGACAACTTTCCATTTGCAAGGGCATCCATCGACCATTACACTTTCTTTCCTGTTACAAAGCCAATCTTATCCAGTTTGCCACATTATCCTGATCCCATGGGCTTTTAACTGGCCAATCTGCCATGTGGGACCTTGTCAAATGCCTTGCTAAAATCCATGTACACATCCACTGTACAACCTTCAACCCTTCTCGTCACTTCCTCAAAAGGATTCAATCAAATTTCTGAGACAAGACCTTCCTTAACAAATCCATGCTGACTATCCTTGACTATTCTATGCCTTTCCACATGACAGTTAATCCTATCTCTCAGGATTGATTCTACTAATTTGCTCACCACTGATGTAAGACTAACTGGCCTATAATTGTTTGCATTTCCTTTGTTCCCATTTTAAACAATGGAACTACGTTTGCATTTCTCCAGTGCTCCCTTGTATCTAATGAAGATGATTGGAAAATCATCTTCCGAGCATCTGCTATCTCCTCCCTGACTTCCTTCAGCAGCCTCGGAAACAATCCTTCTGGCCCTGGTGACTTCTCAACTTTCAAGGATTTCAACCCTTATTGTACTTCCACTCTTTGACTAGCCCGTCCAATATCTCGCAGTGTTCCTCCTGGACTACTATATCTACATCCTCCCTTTCCTTTGTAAACACGGAGACAAAATATTCATTCAAAACCCTTCCCACAGCCTCTACATCTACACACAAGTTTCCATCTCTGATAGGCCCCACTTTTTCCTTAACTAACCTTTTGGCATTAATGTATTGGTAAAACATGTTTGGGTTATCTTTAACTTGCTAATTTTTTTTCATGCCTTCTTTGATTTCCTTATTTCCTTTTTTACTTCCTGTGCTTCCTATATTTGTCTAGGCTACCTGCAGTGCTTAGTTCTTTGTGCCTATCGTACACTTTCTTTTTCTGTTTGATCTTCCCCTGTATTCCTCTAGACAACCAGGGGGTTTAGATTTGACGGGACCACTCTTATTTTTGTTGGGGACATGTTTACTTTGTAAAATTTAGAATCTTGCTTTTTAGTGCTTCCCACTGGTTTTCCACTGCTTTATCCCCCAGCAGTGTTGTCCAGTCCACCTCAGCCAATCCCTTCTCATTTCGGCAACATTTGCTGTCCCCCAGTTCAAGACTTTAACACCTGCCTTCTCTGTCCATTTCCATGGTAATGCTAAATCTAACTGAATTATGATTACTGTCCCTGATATGGGTGCAAACTGTCACTTCACCCACTTGCCCTTCTTTGTTCCCCAAGACTAGGTCTAGAATTGCATCTCCTCTTGTTGGGTATGTCACTAATTGGTTGAAAAGATTTCCCTGGACACACTGCTTGAATTTTTCTCCCTCAGTGCCCCTTATATTGTTTGAATCCCAGTTGAAGTCTCCTACTATTTCTTACAAGCAGAAATTTGCCTACATATTTGTTCTTCTGTCTCCCTTTCACTATTTGGGGGTCTGTAGTATACTCCCATTAATATAGTGAATAATCAGGGTCCCAGCACTGATCCCTGTGGTACCCCACTAGTTACTACCTGCCATTCAGGGGAAAACCCATTTATTCCTACTGTTTCCTGTCTGCCAACCAGTTTTCTATCCATCTCAATACACTAACCCCAATCCCATGCACTTTAATTTTACATGCCAATCTCTTATGTGGGACTTTGTCAAAAGCCTTCTGAAAGTCCAAATAAACCACATCCACTGGCTTCTCATCAACTCTACTAGTTACATTCTCAAAATTCCAGTAGATTTGTCAAGCAGGATTTCCCTTTCATAAATCCACGCTGACTCAAATTCTGCCACTGTTTTCCAAGTGCTCAGCTGTTAAGCTTTTATAATGAACTCTAGAATTTTCCCCACCTACTGACATCATGTGGTCTGGTCTATAATTCCCTGTTTTCTCTCTGCCTCCCTTTTTAAATAGTGGGCTTACATTAGTTACCCTCCAATCTGTAGCAACTGTTCCAGAGTCTATAGAACTTCGAAGGATGACCACCAATGAATCCACTATTTCTAGGGCCAGTTAAGTAATCTGGGAATGTAGATGATCAGGCCCTGGGGATTTACCTGCCTTCAATCCCATCAATTTCTCCAACACCATTTCCCTACTAATACTGATTTCTTTCAGTTCCTCCCTTTCTCCTGAACCCTGTGTTCCCTAACATTTCTGGTATGTTATTAGTATGCTCCTTTGTCAAGACAGAACCATTAGTATCCTACTTTGTCAAGACAACCTGTATGTATGTAGTTGGTCAGCCATTTCTTTGTTCCCCATTATAAATTCCCCTGTTTCTGACTGTAAGGGACCTACATTTCTCTTCACATACATATAGAAACCTTTTACAGTTTTTTATGTTCCCACAATCTTACACCCTGACTTAATCTTCTCCTTCGTCAATCCCTTGGTCCTCCTTTGAATTCTAAACTGCTCCCAATCCTCAGATCTGTTGTATTTTCTGGCCAATTTATATGCCTCTTCCTTGGATCTAATATGACTCTAATTTCCCTTGTAAGCCATGGTTTGGCCACCTTCCCTGTTTAACTTTTGTGCCAGACAGGAATAAACAATAGTTGCAGTTCCCCCATGTGCTCATTGAATGTTTGTTTGCCATTGCCTATCCACCATCATCCCTATTAAGTAACGTTTCCCAATTCATCATAGGCAACTCACTCCTCATACCATCGTAGTTTATTAAGATTCAGGACCCGAGTCACAGAATCAGCTACGTCACTCTCCATCTTGATGAAGAATTCTATTATTATAATGGTCACTCATCCCCAAGGGACCCCGCAACTAGATTGTTAATTATTCCTTTCTCATTACACACTGCCCAGTCTAGGATGGCCTGTTCTCCTCACAGTTGGTCCAAAACAACCATCCTGTATACACTCCAGGAATTCCTCCTCCTACGGTATTGTTACTAATTTGATTTGCCCAATCTATATGTAGATTAAAGTCACTGATAATTACAGATGTTCCTTTATTGCATGTGTCTCTAATTTCCTGCTTAATGCCATTCCGAACATCACCACTACACTTTGGGGTCAATACATAACCCCCACTAATGTTTGCTCCTGTTTCTCAGCTCTACCCAAACAGATTCCACATCGTCAGAGCTAATACCTTTTCCTCACTATTGCGCTAATTTCTTCTTTAACCAGCAATGCAACTCCACCGCTTTTTCTTTTGTCTGTCCTTCCTAAATACTGAATACCCCTGGATGTTCAGTTCCCATCCCTGGTCACCTTGCAGCCATGTCTCCGTAATCCTGACTATATCACACCTGTTTACATCTATTTGCATGGTTAATTCATCCACTTTATTGTGAATGCTCCAAATGTTTAGACACAAAGCCTTAAGGCTTGTCTTTTTAATGTTACTTGTCCTGTTCCCACTATTTCTCACTGAGGCCGTGTTTGATTCTTGCCCTTGATTTCTCTATCATTTTTTTTATTCCCCTTTCTGCCTTTTGTTCTTGTCCTTAATTCCCCCTCCTCTGACTCCTTTACGTTATTTCCCATCACCCTGCCATTTTAGTTTAAATCCTCCCCAAACACTCTCTCAAATATTCCCCCTATGATATCAGTCCCGGTCCTACCCAGCTGTAACCAGTCCAGTTTGTACTGGTCCCACCTCCCCCAGAGCCGGTCCCAATGTTCCAGGAATCACCCTCTCTCCATCTCTTCAGCCACCTATTCATCCGATATTTTCTGCAATGTCTACTCTGACTAGCGTGTGGCACTGGTAGTAATCCTGAGATCACTACCTTTTGAGGTCCTACTCTTCAAATTACTTCCTAACTCCCTATATTCTGCTCCCTACACTTCTATATGACCTCATCCCTTTTTTAACCCTGTCATTTGTACCAATGTGTACCATGACCACTGGCTGTTCAACCTCCCCCTTCAATGTCTGGTAGTCCTGAGACATCCTTGACCCTAGCACCAGGGAGGCAACATACCATCCTGGATCTCATATGCAGCCACAAACACCTATCTATTCCCCTTACAATGGAATCCCCTATAACTATTGCATTCCCACACTTTTTACTCCTCCCACGTGCAGAAAAACAACTGTGGTGCAACGAATTTGACTGTTGCTGATTTCCCCTGAGAGGCCATTTCCCTCAACAGTATCCAAAGTGGTATATCTGTTTTACAGGGGAATAGCCACAGGAGATTCCTTCACTGTCTGCCTAGTCCTCTTGCTCTGCGTTGATGGTCACCCACTCCCTTCCTGCCTATGGACTTTTCACCTGCAGTATGTCCACCTCTCTATCTGCTATCCATGATACACTCTGCCTCACGGATGCTCCACAGTGTCCCCAGCCATCGCTCCAGCTCCGAAACTCTAGTTTCGTGGAACTGCAGTTGGGGAGACTTCCTGCACACAAGCTGGTCCTGGGCACTGGAATTGTACCCAGCTTCCCACATAAAACAGGAGCAGCACACCATGACTATGAGCTCTCCTGCTATGACTTACACCTTTTTAAATTAAGCCTTGTGGAAGATACTTAATATCAAATAACATCAATTACTCAAGGGCTCTTGTTCCCTGCTCCTTGTTACAGAATATAGCCCTTACAAACAATGAACAATGAAATAAGAGCTTAAACTATAAGCAATAAAAGTAGTAAATACTTTCCTGACCATACTCACGGTACTCAAAGGATCACCTCGTTCCCTCTTCACTGAAATCCCTCTGTCACCAAACTCCAACTTAAGTACTCTACAGCCCAAAACAGCACTCCAGTGCAGACACACTATTTACACTGACTCCACAAGACTGCAAAGGGGCAGGTATCTTGGAAGTCCATGAACCGACACATCCTGCGGTTGTATGGGACTGCTGCATGTAACAACCTTCACCCCAGGGGCCTGATGGAAAGCGCGAGGGCACCTCCAGGTCACTAAACACGAGCACGTCATCAGCGTAAGCCGAAAGGACCACCCTGATGTCCAGCCTGCACAGAACCAATCCTGACAACCACCTCCGCAAGAGGCACAGGAAAGGCTCCACACAAATAGAATATAATTGGCCAGGCGGTCAGACCCCTCTCTCAAAGTGAAGGGACACTGTCATGGACCCGTTAACATTAACTTGACATTCTGCCAGCATTTGGGTTCGTGACGCATTTTGTCGCCAGGATCCGACTTCTGTACACTTCTGCAGAGTTACAAGTAAATATTTGTGACCCACCCTGTCAAACGCCTTCTCCTGATCAAGGGACAGGAAGGCGCTCGACAGACCAGCCCTCTGGGAATAATGGATAATGTCCTGGACCAGATGGATATTATCATAAATGGTGCGGCCCAGGACGGTCTAAGACTGGTCAGGGTGGATCAGGTGGTCCAGCACGGTGCTGAGCCGAGAAGACATGGCTCTGGCAAAAATTTTATAATCCGTGCTGAGGAGGGAGACCGGGTGCCAGTTTTTAAGTAGGTGGTGAGCTCCCTTAGGCAGAAGGGCAATGACCACACTGCATCACAAAAGGGACATCTCCCAGTTGATACTGGGGATCTTCCCCAGGATGCCCTGAAGAACTCCACGGTCAGCCTGTCCAGCCCCAGGCCAGGTGGATGAAAACCTGGCGCCAGAATGAGTAGAGGTGGTGAAGGGCCGTGTCCTTGAGGCAGAGTGGGATTGGCACAAACCTGGAGCTGACCTTCCCCAGTTAATGAAGGTGGGGGACCTCCTCCCCCAAAGGATGGGAAGTTTGATATTATAAGCGTCTGGGCAGTGGTCTCAAGGGGGTCCACCGCCAGAAAGGTCCTGCCCACAATGAGCCCATTTTGCAGGGCCAGGTGCACCACCCGCTGGGACCTCAGGATAAAGATAGCTTTGCTGTGCATTTTGAGGCGGTGACAATGACTGAGGGGCTGACGACCCAGCCATAGGCCTAACACAGGCCTCAATCGTCATTTCAGGGTGAGTGTAGATCTTAACCCCCAAGGCCCTCGTGAGGAGGTGGAAAGGTGATGGGGCCGCAGAATCAGCTGCTCCCACATCAGTTGTCTTAGGCCCCGCCACCGGTGACAGCATCACCTCCACATTCCCCCGTGAAAGCCAGGCTGCAGGTGACTGTGTATAGCAGCCATAGAGGCTGAGCTACTCCCACCCCGAGACATAAATAATAGTATCTCTCCCCGAGGGAGAGGGGGAGAAAGGTGGATTAACCTCCCTCTCCTGGATGGTAATAACAGGAGAGGGGTAAAGGACAGGGAGACAGGAGGGAAAGGGGAAGGTGGGTGTCACTCTAAATTGAGCATGGGTCGGGACCGAGACCATCTTCCGGTGGGGGGAGGGCGATGTCTTCACCAGGCAGCCGGTACTGCCTGGCACACAGGAGGTAGCCCTGTCCCTCTTCAGGCAGCACCAGCTACCTGGGCTTAGGCCTAGCATGAAGTGAGAATCAGTGATGGGATGGGGGGGAGGGGTGGTGGCAAGATTTTACACACACCCTTTCTCCCCCAAGTCTCTAGGGCAGCCTTCTGCCCTCCCCCTACAAAAAACAGTTCTTCAGCCCCCACCCAACAAATACATGTCCAGACATCCACCTCGGATGGGGCTGAAGTGCAAACATCAATAAAAGGCTTTTCAAATAACTAAAAAGGGAGTGCAGCCTACAACACCCTATGTATACATGGTCCACGGACTCCGCTAGACCGCAAAAAGGGCACGTGTCCTGGAAGTCCGTGAACTGACACATCCTTCGATTGCTGCCTGCAGCTCCATCCACCCCAGGTCCCCGATGGGAAGTGGGAGGGCCCCCCAATGGGATCTCTGCTGCTGGACGGCAACAAGGCCCGCCAGGGCGTGTCCGGGGGGTGGACCAGGGCGAGAAAATGGAAGGTGTGCAGCAGCAGTCCGTACAGAAAGCCCCTCCGAGCTGTGCTAAAGGACACAGAGGGCATGTCCCTGAGGCGGCTCATATTGTGGGGCACCAGCACCCGAGGGAGGGCTTGGGGCCAATGTGGAATTCTGTCCGAACAGGGGAACGTTCAGCAGGAAGACCACCGCGCACCTGGGCCACCTCTATGCCCAGTATAATGTCAGGGCCGAGCGTGACCGTCCTGAGGCCTTGACTGGCATCGGGCACGAGCAAGACACACTCAGACGTACCATCTCCTGTAGAAGCATCCAGCCCAGTCCTCCGCCACCCAGCACGTCCCCAATCCTGGTCACCCCGGCAGACACAGCCGTCCCTCTCCGCCAGCCACTGAAAAGGACGGAGGGGTGGATTCCTGAGCAGCGGCTCTGACGATAGCCGCTACTCCTGACGGGGGAGAGCTGCGTCGCGAGGCGACCATGTTCCAGACTTTGAGCAGGTCCTGGTAAAAGACGGGCAACGCCTGCAAGGAGCCAACGAGGCCCTTCAGGGGCCCTGCTCAGGAGACTGCAGCAGGTTTGTGGGGGGAACAATGGGGGTGAGGGTAGGGGCTTGGTTTCCCAAGGCCGAGACACCACCAGCTCTTCAGCGGGGGAGGGGACACACCCAACCTCTTCAGCCTGGGCGTCAACCTCCCCCTCCTTCCTCCTCTGAAGGGTGATGTCTCTTCCGGGGTAGGCTGGGGCCTAGGGAAACCTCCATCTGTGAGGCCCCCTCCTCCTTGTCCAGCCCTCCGGACGCCCCACCCTCTGGGGTTTGGGTTTATCCACCAGCTCATGGTCACGAGTCTCACCCCCGCCGGCCCCGGGAACCCGCGCAGGGACGACGCTGGGCCCAGCACGTGGAGCCTCAGCACCCACGGGCCCGGGAGCTCGGGGAGACGACACCGGGGCCGGATGTTAATATTTCCCCCGAGCCGGTGTCTGCAGGGGTTCAGGGGTTTGGGGTGTTTCAGAGGCCACCTTCTCACGGTGCGGGGGCTCTCCCTCCCCCTGCCTCACCGGCAGCCGAGATGGCAGTGGCTGCTGGTGTCACTTCCCCTTGCGGGGAGGGAGATGGAGTGGTGGCGGGGGGAGGAGGGGCGGTGCCAGCCGCGGCCACTTGGGTGGAATTGGTGGCCTTGGATGTGGGGGCAGTTCTTCCTCACATGCCCCACCTCCTTACAGGCCGGGCACCGCACCCCCTCCGCGGTCCAGAACACCTGGTAGGCGGTCCCCGCATGGCTTACAGTAAAGGCCCTCACCAGGCACTCCTCCTGGGCCAAGCGGATGAATACCTGGCGCCGGAAGGAGTACACGTGGCGGAGGCCGGGTCCTTGAGGCCGAGCGGGATCGGCGCAACCCCCGATCTGACCTCCCCCAGTTTTTTAAGGTGGGGGAGGAGGAGCTCACTGGACACAAAGGGCGGGACGTTGGAAATAATGATCCTCTGGGCGGTGGCCTCAAGGGGATCCACCGCCAGAAAGGTCCCGCCCACAGTGAGCCCCTTCTGCAGGGCCAGGTGCACCGCCCGCTCGGACCTCAGGAAAAATATGGCCTTTCCGTACATCTTTGAGGCTGCGACTATGGTCGAGGGGCTGACGACCCCAGCCATAGCCTTCACACAGGCCTCTATTGTCATCTCAGGGTGAGCGTAGCTCTTCACCCCCAGGGCCCGGGTGAGGAGGCGGAAAGGTGACAGGGCAGCGGGAGCAGCTGGAGCCGCAGAAGCAGCCACCCCCGCATTAGTCTTTTTTGGAGGCCCTGCCACCGGTGACAATACTCCCTCCACATTAGCCCCTGAGGGCCCGGCCACAGGAGATGGTGAACTGGACATTGGGCCAGAGCCGCGCCCACCCTGAACGATTGGCCATTATATAATATATTTTTTTCAATATATATATCTTATACTTTTTAATATATAAAGTTCCTCCCTAGGGAGGGGAGTGGGGGAGAGAGGTAGAAATAACCTCCCCCCTTTTAGGCAGGAGAGGAGTAGAGGACAGGGAGGCACAGGAGGGAAAAGGGGAAAGTCCAGGTGGGTTTCTCTGATGGAAAAATGGACGTTGGGTGGGGGCTTAGACGATCTTCTGGCAGGGGGAGGCGATGTCTTCAGCCAATACTGGCCTATACTGGGAAAGGGCTGAGGTGGGGGAGGGTTGTCAGCAAGATATTCTCACACACAGACAAAGAGACACAGACACAGAGACACACACACACAGTGGTGGGAGTAGGTGCGGGGGTTATGAATTCTCCCAGAGGACAGGGTGAGGTTTTACTGGGTGGAGACGCCACCACCACTTCATCGGGAGAAGTGACACACCCAACTTCTTCAGTTTGGGCGTTGCCCCCTTCCTCCTCCGAAGCGTGACGCCTCTTCCGGGTCAGGCTGGGGGCTAGGGAGACCTCCATTTCCGAGGCCCCCTCCTCCTTGTCCAGCCCTCCCGGACACTCCACCCTCTGGGTTTTCAATCTTTCTCTCCCCGGCTCGGGGTCCCGCGTCTTTTCCCCGCCGGCTCCGGGAGCACGCGCAGGGACGACGCCGGGCCCAGCACTCGGCGCCTTAGCGCCCACGGACCCGGGAGCACACGCGGACACGACGCCGGGGCCGGATGATGTTTTTCCCCCGAGCCGGTGCTTGCAGGTGTTTGGGGGTTTTGGGGCGTTTCAGGGGCCACCTCCAGGTTGCGGGTCTTCCTCCGCGCCTTCTTACGGCGCGGGGGCTCTCCCCCTGCCTCACCGGCAGCCGAGATGGCAGTGGCTGCCGCCGGGGTCGCTTCCCCTTGCGGGAGGGAGATGGAGTGGTGGCGGGTGGAGGAGGGGTGGTGCCAGCTGCGGCCGCTTGGGTGGGTCTCGTGGCCTTGGAGGCGGGGCAGTTCTTCCTCACGTGCCCCACCTCCTTACAAGCATGGCACCGCACGCCCTCCGCGGTCCAGAAGACCCAAGAGGTGGTCCCCTCCAAATCGATAGTAAAGGCCCCCTCCAGGCACTCCTCCCAGGCCAAGCAGATGAAAACCTGGCGCCAGAAGGAGTACACGTGGCAGAGGGTCGAGTCTCTGAGGCCGAGCGGGATTGGTGCAACCCCCGACCTGACCTCCCCCAGTTTATTAAGGTGGGGGAGGAGGAGCTCACTGGGTAGGATGGGCAGGACGTTGGAAATAATGATCCTCTGGGCGGTGACCTCGAGGGGATCCACCGCCAGAAAAGTCCCGCCCACAGTGAGCCCCTTCTGCAGGGCGAGGTGCACCACCCGCTCGGACCTCAAGAAGAAGATGGCCCTCCCATACATTTTAGAGGCTGCAACAATGGCTGAGGGGCCGACAACCCCAGCCATAGCCTTCACGCAGGCCTCAATAGTCATCTCAGGGTGAGCGTAGCACTTAACCCCGAGGGCCCTGGTAAGGAGACGGAATGGTGACAGGGCAGCGGGAGCAGCAGGAGCCACAGAAGCAGCCACCCCCACATAGGTTTTCTTTTTTTGAGGCCCTGCCACCGGTGACAAAACCACCTCCACATTAGCCCTCGAGGGCCCGGCCACAGGAGATGGTGAATTGGCCTTAGGGCCAGAGTCACGCCCACCCTGGGAAGGATTGGCCATTTTAAATGTTTTTTTAAAAATATATATATATATTGTATATTTTTTAATTATATATTTCCTCTCTAGGGAGGTGAGGTGGGGGGGGAGAGAGAGGTTGGAATAACCTCCCTCTCTTACACAGGAGAGGAGGGAGAGGTGTAAAGGATAGGGAGGCACAGGAGGGAAAGAGGAAAATGTCCAGGTGGGTGTCTCCGACGTTAAATGGATGGTGGGTGGGGCCCTGATGATCTTCAAGCAGGGGGAGGCGATGTCTTCAGCTACTGCTGGTCTTACTGGGAAAGGGCTGGGGGGGGGAGGGGTGGCAGAAAGATGGTTTCACCACACACACACACCCTCCCTCTCTTCCTTCCCCAACCCCTCTGGCAGTCTTCTTGTCACCCCCTACAAAACACAGTCCTTAATTGCCCCCATCTTAACAAAAATACACAGTCCTAGACACCCACCTAGGTGTTTTTTAACACAGTCCTGGCCTTCCTGTCCTGAAGCTGCAACAGCCGTCCTTTTCTCTCCCTCTCTCTCCTTTGGTACCACAGGGCCAAGGCAGCAGCAGCAGCACTGGAGCAGCAGCAACACCAACACAGCTCCTTTGCCCCACATGGGTAGGTGCAGCAGCAGCAACTCTGCAGCAGCAGTAACACCCTCGAGTGCAGCTCCAGCAGGAGCTCTGGAGCAGCAGTAACACCAACACACCTTCTCTACTCTTGATAATCTTTTAAATGAAAACCAAATCAACAAAATCGGGATAAATCAGGCACAGCCCCTAATTCAGGTCAGCTGTAAACACAAGAACAAAGTTTAAAGGAAACTTACAAACTTTAAATCAAAATGTGATTAAAGGGGTCAACAAAACACCCCAGTCCCCGCGGTGCCCATCGAGCACGGAAGGCCTCGAGAGTGCCAGCAGACACCGCATGCTCCCTCTCCAGGGACACCCGGCAGCGAACGTAGCTGCAGAAGAGGGACAAACAATCGGGCGGGACTCCCCCGTCGATCGCCCGCTGCCTGGACCTGTTAATGGCCAACTTGGCCAGGCCCAGGAGCAGGTTCACGAGGAGGTCCTCCTCCTTCCCGACCCCCTTCCGCACCGGGTGCCCATAGATCAGGAGTGTGGGGCTGAAGTGCAAACGAAACATCAATAAAAGGTTTTTCAAATAACTAAAAAGGGAGTGCAGCCTACAACACCCTATGTATACATGGTCCACGGACTCCACAAGACCGCAAAAAGGGCACGTGTCCTGAGAGTCTGTGAACCTATGCATCCTCTTATTATAGGGGACTGCTGCATGCAACACCCTCCAACCCAGGTCCCTGATAGAAAAGGGGAGGACACCTCCATAGAGGGCCTCCCATCGGGGGCCTCCGCCGCCGGACGGCAACAAGGCACGCCAGGGCATATCCGGGCAGCGGACAAGGGCGAGAAAATGGAAGGTGTGCAGCAGCAGTCCGTACAAAAAGCCCCTCTTTGCTGTGCCAAAAGGCACTGAGGGCATGTCCCGAGGCGGCTCATATTGCGGGGCACCAGCACCCGAGGGAGGGTTCGGGGCTTGGGGCCAATGTGGAATTCCGTCTGAACAGGGGAACGTTCAGACGGAAGACCACCGCGCACCTGGGCCACCTCAAGACCCAAAATAACATCGGGTCCGAGCATAACCGTTCTCAGGTCTTGGATGGCATAGGCTGTGACCTGGACACTCTCAAACGCGCGTTGCGCCAACTCCAGCGGAAGCATCCAGCCCAGTCCTCTGCCACCCAGCAGTCCCCGATCCTGGTCACCCCTGCAGCCACAGCCCTCCTCTCTGCCAACCACTGAAAAGGACGGAGGCGTGGATTCCTGAGCAGCGGCTCTCTGACGATAGCTACTACTCCTGATGGGGGAGAGCTGCGTCACGAGGCGACCACTTTCCAGACTTTGATCAGGTCCTGGTAAAAGACGGGCAATGCCTGCAAGGAGCCACCGAGGCCCAGCTGTTCTATAAACAGGAGCTGCACGTCATAATTCAGGCCGTGCACCTGACGGAAGAAATACGTCGTCAGGCCACACCATCTAGGAGGAGGCTCGACGTAGAGGTATCACTGCAGGGTCTGAAGACGGAAAGTCGCCACCTGTGTGCGTAGGCACACTAGCGCCTGACCGCCCTCCCTAAGCGGGAGACTCAGAACCTCGGCAGTGACCCAGTGCAATCTTTTGTCCCAGAAGAAGTCGACTAACAATCTCTGGATTCTTGTGACAAAGTCCGGGGGAGGGGTCAAAGTGACTAGTCGATACCACATGGCGGCGATCAGCTGGTTTATGACCAGAACTCTACCTCGGTAAGACAGCACTCAGAGCAGTCCTGTCCAGCGCCGCAGGCGAGCGGTGACTTTCATCGCCAGTTTGCCGGCCAGGATTCCTCAGCAGGGCAGAGATGGACCCCCAGGTAGAGAAGACTGGTCCTGCTCCAGGTGAAAGGCCTGAGCTCCTTGAGTAGGGGATCCATCTGCCACTGACCGACCAGGAGTCCAGAACATTTACCCCAGTTGATCCTGGCAGAAGAAGCGGCAGAGTAGACCTCCTGGCACTCGCGCATCCTCCGCAGGTCAGCCGGGTCACTAAACATAAGGAGCACGTCATCGGCGTAAGCCGAAAGGACCACCCCGATGCCCGGCCCGCGCAGGACCAATCCCGACAACCTCCTCCGCAAGAGGCGCAGGAAAGGCTCCTCGCAAATAGAATACAACTGGCCAGACAGGGGGCAGCCCTGACGTACCCCTCTCCCAAAGCGAAGGGGCGCCGTCAGGGACCCGTTAACCGTCACTAGACACTCCGCGGCGGTGTACAGAAGTCGGATCCGGGCGACAAAATGCGTCCCGAACCCGAACGCTCGCAGAGTTCCGAGTAAGTATCCGTGATCCACCCTGTCGAACGCCTTCTCCTGATCGAGAGACAGGAAGGCGCTCGACAGACCAGCCCTCTGGGAATGGTGGATGATGTCCCGGACCAGATGGATGTTATCACAAATGGTTCGGTCCGGGACGGTGTAGGACTGGTCAGGGTGGATCATGTGGTCCAGCACGGTGCCGAGCCGGGAAGACATGGCTCGGGCGAAGATTTTGTAGTCCGTGCTGAGGAGGGAGACCGGGCGCCAGTTTTTAAGAAGGCGGAGATCCCCCTTCTTCGGCAGCAGGGCAATCACGGCCCTGCGCCACGAAAGGGGCATCTCCCCGGTAGCGATACTCTCCCCCAGGACCCCCGCGAAGTCGCTCCCCAAGACGTCCCAGAACGCCCTGAAGAACTCCACGGTCAGCCCGTCTAGTCCCGGGGATTTGCCCCTAGAAAGACCGTCGAGTGCGCCGGTCAGCTCCCCCAGACTCATAGGGGAGTCGAGCTTTCCGGCGCATTCCAGGCCGACCTGCGGCAGGTCCTCGCACAAAACTCTGCAAGCGTCCGCGCTGGACGGATCCGGAGAGAACAGGGCAGTGTAGTAATCTCGGGCGATGGCCCTGATGCCGTCCGGGTCCGAGACAAGGGATCCGTCGTCTGCCAGCAGCGTAAAGAGCTGCTGACGGACCCCGTGCCTTTTTTCCAGCGAGTAGAAGAAGGGGGAGCCGTGGTCCAAGTCCTTAAGGAACCGGATCCGCGACCTCACGAACGCGCCCCGAGACCTGACCAGTTTCAGGTCCCGCAGCGCGCCTTTCTTCTCATTGTACTCCGACCACAGGGCCGGGTCCGCGTCAGGCTGACGGAGACGTGCCTCCAGGTCGAGCACCTCCTTCTCCAACTCCTCGACCCTGGATTTGTGTCTCTTTGTCGACCCCTTCGCGTACTCTTGACAGAAAACTCGGACGTGAGTCTTGCCCACGTCCCACCATAGCCTCAAGGAGGGGAAGCCTCCCTGCTTCCTTCTCCAGCCGGCCCAGAAACGACGGAACGAGTCCAGGAACCACTGGTCCTCCAACAACAGGTTATTAAAATGCCAGTACGCGGACCCCGTCCGAGCGCAGAACGAAGTGAGCTCCGCCCACACCAGACGGTGGTACGTGCACAGAACCTGCTGTATAGAAGCAGCCGGAATGCAGGACACGTACACGTTTGAAACGTAAAGGCGGTCGAGTCTGGACGCTCCGAATCCAGGTGACACAAAGGTGAACACGCTGGAGTCAGGATGGAGATTTCGCCAGACGTCCACTAAGTCGAAGGACCTGACCAGGTCCCGCAACTTACTCACACCTCGCGTGCAGTGCGGGGTACCGTGACGGGCCCGGACCCCGAGGGTGCAATTGAAATCCCCCCCGAGGACGATGCACTCGCCAGCGTCGATGGAGCCGAGATGAGTGGACACTTCTTCAAAGAAGCTGGCTTGCTGCTGCGTGCCCAGGGGAGCGTACACATTCACAAAGTGAAGCACCGCCCCCCCCAGACGCACAGTCAGGTGCAGCAACCGGCCTGGCACCGGCTCCTTGACCCCCAAGATCTCCGGCTGAAAATGCGGGGCCAACAAGATAGCCACCCCGCCAGAATTGGAGGCTAGGTGACTCATGTAGACCCCCCCTCGCCACTCCAGGAGCCACGTGGCTTCATCTCCCGGAACGGTATGGGTTTCTTGCAGGAGGCACAACGCATACTTCCCGTCCCTGAGGACCGAGAAGTTCTGGAACCTGCGCTGTGCGCCCCTGCTGCCGCGGATGTTGAGGCTGGCTATAGTCGTCTTCATTGTCAAAGGTACATCAAACCTTCACCTTAAGTAATTAAAAAGAAGAGGACTTTTTAGTCCTTCCTCTCCTTCAGGAGCCCAGCGAGAAACGTTTGGACCCTCCGCCGCGCGTTCCTATCCAACTCAGGAGACTTGAGAGCCTCGCGAGTGGACCAGAACACCAGTGGAAATGAATGCCACCGGTCCAAGGCTAACTGAACCCTGTCTCGGCGACTGCGGTGCCCCGACAAAAAGTCCCGGAGTTCCCTTGGGGGGGATGAGGGGGCAGTCAGTGGAGGGCACCAGGGGATCCACCGCCTCGCCTGAGAGCGACTCCGCGTAATCCCCAACGCTCACCACCGACACCCCGTCCTCTTCCGAGTCGTCGCCTCCAGCTTCCGACCCCTCCCCCGCATTGAGTACGGGGGCTGATTCGGAGCTGCCAGCTGGCTCTATCTCAGCCTCGATCCCACCCCGAGGATCAAGGCCGGAGGAGTCCTCTCTGGTCTCCTCGAAACTTTTTAGGCCAGAGGGCAGCGGCAGTTCTGATGCCCGCTCTCCTCCCGGCACCGGGTCGTCCGGGGAGCTCAGGACAAGCTCCTGATCTAAACTTAGGATGCCCGGTGTCAAGGTTTGGGAGGGAGCGGGAAGGCCCTCCTTTTCGCCGCCACCCAATGACCCATTTACATTCTTTAAAATTTCAAAGCTGCAATCCCCCGACGAGCTAGAAAGTACCTCGGGGGTATTAAGTTCCCTGGAGTCGGACACCACCTCAAGGGAGGTGCCCTCAGTGACCCCCGAGGGGCCCTGTTCAGGGGACTGCAGCAGGCTGTTTGGGGGAACAGTGGTAGGGGTAGGTGTTTCGGGTTCTCCCAGAGGGCAGGGTGAGGTTTTACTTGGTGGAGACGCCACCACCTCTTCATCAGGGGAAGGGACACACCCAACTTCTTCAGTTTGGGCATCGCCCACTTCCTCCTCCGAAGCGTGACGTCTCTTCCGGGTCAGGCTGGGGGCTAGGGAGACCTCCATCTCCGAGGCCCCCTCCTCCTTTCCCAGCCCTCCCGGACACTCCATCCTCTGGGTTTTCAATCTTTCTCTCCCCGGCTCGGGGTCCCGCGTCTTTTCCCTGCCGGCCCCGGGAGCACGCGCAGGGACGACGCCGGGCCCAGCACTCAGCGCCTTAGCGCCCACGGACCCGGGAGCACACGCGGACACGACGCCGGGGCCGGATGATGTTTTCTCCCCCGAGCCGGTTTTTCCCCGTGTTTGGGGCGTCTCAGGGACCGCCTCCAAATTTCGGGTCTTCCTCCGCGCCTTCTTACGGCGTGGGGGCTCTCCCCCCACCTCACCGGCAACCGCGATGGCAGCTGCCGCCGGGGTCGCTTCCCCTTGCGGGGAGGGAGATGGAGTGGTGGCGGGTGGAGGAGGGGCGGTGCCAGCCGCGGCCGCTTGGGTGGGGCTCGTGGCCTTGGAGGCGGGGCAGTTCTTTCTTATGTGCCCCGCCTCCTTACAGGCATGGCACCGCACGCCCTCCGTGGTCCAGAAGACCCGATAGGCGGTCCCCTCAAAATTAATAACAAGGGCTTCCTCCAGGCACTCCTCCCGGGCCAAGCGGATGAAAACCTGGCGCTGGAAGGAGTACACGTGGCGGAGGGTCGAGTCTCTGAGGCCGAGCGGGACTGGCGCAACCCCTGACCTGACCTCACCCAGCTTATTAAGGTGGGGGAGGAGGAGCCCACATGGTATAAAGGGCGGGACGTTCGAAATAACAATCTTCTGGGCGGTGGCCTCAAGGGGGTCCACCGCCAGAAAAGTCCCGCCCACAGTGAGCCCCTTCTGCAGGGCGAGTTGCACTGCCCGCTCGGACCTCAAGAAAAAGATGGCCCTCCCATACATCTTTGAGGCCGCGACAATGGCTGAGGGGCCGACAACCCCAGCCATAGCCTTAACGCAGGCCTCAATAGTCATCTCAGGGTGAGCGTAGCATTTTACCCCGGGGGCCCTGGTGAGGAGACGGAATGGTGACAGGGCAGCGGGAGCAGCAGAAGCAGCCACGCCCGCATAGGTCTTTTTTGTAGGCCCTGCCACCGGTGACAAAGCCGCCTCCACATTAGCCCTCGAGGGCCCAGCCACAGGAGATGTTGAACTGGCCTGAGGGCCAGAGCCACGCCCACCCTGGGAAGGATTGGCCATTTTTTTTTTTGTTTTAATATATATTATATATATTGTTTGTTGTTTTTTATTTAAATATATATTTCCTCCCCAGGGAGGGGGAGAAAGGTTGGAATAACCTCCCCTGTTTTACACAGGAGAGGAGAGGAGGGAGAGGAGTGAAGGACAGGGAGGCACAGGAGGGAAAAGGGAAGAGTCCAGGTGGGTGTCTCCAGTGAAAGGTGGACGTTGGGTGGGGGCCTGATGATCTTCTTGCAGGGGGAGGCGATGTCTTCACCAGCCACCACTGGCCTTACTGGGAAAGGGCTGGGTGGGGCGGGGGGGGGGTAGCAGAAAGGTGGTTTTAACCACACACACACCCCCCTCTCTTCCTTCCCCAAACCTTCTGCAGTCTTCTTTCCTCCCCCTACAAAACACAGTCCTGTATTGCCCCCACCTTACACAAACAATAACGTTGGACACCCACCTAAGATGTTGTTTCCAGACACAGTCCTGGCCTCCTGGCCTTCCTGTCCTGCAGCAGCAACAGAAGCTGTTTTTCTTCTCTCCCTCTCTCTCTCCCTTTGTTCCACAGGGGCAGGTCCAGCAGCAGCAGCAGCAGCAGCAAACACCCTCTAGTCCAGGAGCAGCAGCAGCAGCAAACACCCTCGAGTGCAGGTCCAGCAGCAGCAGCAAACACCCTCGAGTGCAGGTCCAGCAGCAGCAGCAAACACCCTCGAGTGCAGGTCCAGCAGCAGCAGCAAACACCCTCGAGTGCAGGTCCAGCAGCAGCAGCAAACACCCTCGAGTGCAGGGGCAGCAGCAGCAGCAAACACCCTCGAGTGCAGGGGCAGCAGCAGCAGCAAACACCCTCGAGTGCAGGTCCAGCAGCAGCAGCAAACACCCTCGAGTGCAGGGGCAGCAGCAGCAGCAAACACCCTCGAGTGCAGGGGCAGCAGCAGCACACAGCAGAAGCAACAACCCCAAAAGCAGCAGCAGCAGAAACAGTTGAAACCCTGAGGAGCAGCAACACCAACACCACACACCTTCTCTCCTCAGGATCAGGGAACAAACTGAATCCACAATTGCCTCAACGAGATCGTTAAGAAGATGAACTCTTGATCTGGGGGTTACAAGCCCAGTACCATAACCACTTGGCTATTTAGGCCTAGAGAAGATGATGTGGTATCTCTTTCGAGTACAAACACATTTCCATCTGTTCCTATTCAGATGAAGTTACATAGTTTCATAGTTTGCCATTGGGAGATTTGAATTCTTGATAATCTTTTAAATGAAAACCAAATCAACAAAATCGGGATAAATCAGGCACAGCCCCTAATTCAGGTCAGCTGTAAAACCAAGAACAAAGTTTAAAGGAAACTTACAAACTTTAAATCAAAATGTGATTAAAGGGGTCAACAAAACACCCCAGTCCCCGCGGTGCCCACCGAGCACGGAAGGCCTCGAGAGTGCCAGCAGACACCGCGTGCTCCCTCTCCAGGGACATCCGGCAGCGAACGTAGCCGCGGAAGAGGGACAAACAATCGGGCGGGACTCCCCCGTCGATCGCCCGCTGCCTGGACCTTTTAATGGCCAACTTGGCCAGGCCCAGGAGCAGGTTCACGAGGAGGTCCTCCTCCTTCCCGACCCCCTTCCGCACCGGGTGCCCATAGATCAGGAGCGTGGGGCTGAAGTGCAAACAAAACATCAATAAAAGGTTTTTCAAATAACTAAAAAGGGAGTGAAGCCTACAACACCCTATATATGCATGGTCCACGGACTCCACAAGACCGCAAAAAGGGCACGTGTCCTGAGAGTCCGTGAACCTATGCATCCTCTTATTATAGGGGACTGCTGCATGCAACACCCTCCAACCCAGGTCCCCGATAGAAAGGGGGAGGACACCACCGTAGAGGGCCTCCCATCGGGGGCCTTCGCCGCCGGACGGCAACAAGGCACGCCAGGGCGTGTCCGGGCGGCGGACAAGGGCGAGAAAATGGAAGGTGTGCAGCAGCAGTCCGTACAAAAAGCCTCTCTTTGCTGTGCTAAAAGGCACGGAGGGCATGTCCCCGAGGCGGCTCATATTGCGGGGCCCCAGCACCCTAGGGAGGGTTCGGGGCTTGGGGCCAATGTGGAATTCCGTCCGAACAGGGGAACGTTCAGACGGAAGACCACCGCGCACCTGGGCCACCTCAAGACCCAAAATAACGTCGGGTCCGAGCACGACCGTTCTCAGGTCTTGGATGGCATCGGCTGCGACCTGGACACTCACAGACGCGCGTCGCGCCAACTCCTGCGGGAGCATCCAGCCCAGTCCTCCGCCACCCAGCACGTCCCCGATCCTGGTCACCCCTGCGGCCACAGCCCTCCTCTCCGCCAACCACTGAAAGGGACGGAGGGGCGGATTCCTGAGCAGCGGCTCTCTGACGATAGCCGCTACTCCTGACGGGGGAGAGCTGCGTCGCGAGGCGACCACTTTCCAGACTTTGATCAGGTCCTGGTAAAAGACGGGCAACGCCTGCAAGGAGCCACCGAGGCCCAGCTGTTCTATAAACAGGAGCTGCACGTCATAATTCAGGCCGTGCACCTGACGGAAGAAATACGTCGTCAGGGCACACCATCTAGGAGGAGGCTCAACGTAGAGGTATCGCTGCAGGGTCTGAAGGCGGAAAGTCGCCACCTGTGTGCGTAGGCACACTAGCGCCTGACCGCCCTCCCTAAGCGGGAGACTCAGAACCTCGGCAGCGACCCAGTGCAATCTTTTGTCCCAGAAGAAGTCGACTAACAATCTCTGGATTCTTGTGACAAAGTCCGGGGGAGG
The DNA here is from genome assembly GCA_026770705.1 of Isurus oxyrinchus. Taxonomy (NCBI): domain Eukaryota; kingdom Metazoa; phylum Chordata; class Chondrichthyes; order Lamniformes; family Lamnidae; genus Isurus; species Isurus oxyrinchus. The sequence goes on from JANJGN010000023.1 coordinate 46,455,850, forward strand.
GGTCAAAGTGACCAGCCGATACCACAACATGGCGGCGATCAGCTGGTTTATGACCAGAACTCGACCTCGGTAAGATAGCACTCGGAGCAGTCCTGTCCAGCGCCGCAGGCGAGCGGTGACTTTCGTCTCCAGTTCCTGCCAGTTTGCCGGCCAGGATTCCTCAGCGGGGCAGAGATGGACCCCCAGGTAGAGGAGGCTGGTCCTGCTCCAGGTGAAAGGCCTGAGCTCCTCGGGTAGGGGATCCATCTGCCACTGACCGACCAGGAGTCCAGAACATTTACCCCAGTTGATCCTGGCGGAAGAAGCGGCAGAGTAGACCTCCTGGCACTCGCGCATCCTCCGCAGGTCAGCAGGGTCACTAAACATAAGGAGCACGTCATCGGCGTAAGCCGAAAGGACCACCCCGATGCCCGGCCCACGCAGGACCAATCCCGACAACCTCCTCCGCAAGAGGCGCAGGAAAGGCTCCACGCAAATAGAATACAACTGGCCAGACAGGGGGCAGCCCTGACGTACCCCTCTCCCAAAGCGAAGGGGCGCCGTCAGGGACCCGTTAACCTTCACTAGACACTCCGCGGCGGTGTACAGAAGTCGGATCCGGGCGACAAAATGCGTCCCGAACCCGAACGCTCGCAGAGTTCCGAGTAAGTATCCGTGATCCACCCTGTCGAACGCCTTCTCCTGATCGAGAGACAGGAAGGCGCTCGACAGACCAGCCCTCTGGGAATAGTGGATGATGTCCCGGACCAGATGGATATTATCATAAATGGTTCGGTCCAGGACGGTGTAGGACTGGTCAGGGTGGATCATGTGGTCCAGCACGGTGCCGAGCCGGGAAGACATGGCTCGGGCGAAGATTTTGTAGTCCGTGCTGAGGAGGGAGACCGGGCGCCAGTTTTTAAGAAGGCGGAGATCCCCCTTCTTCGGCAGCAGGGCAATCACGGCCCTGCGCCACGAAAGGGGCATCTCCCCGGTAGCGATACTCTCCCCCAGGACCCCCGCGAAGTCGCTCCCCAAGACGTCCCAGAACGCCCTGAAGAACTCCACGGTCAGCCCGTCTAGTCCCGGGGATTTGCCCCTAGAAAGACCGTCGAGTGCGCCGGTCAGCTCCCCCAGACTTATAGGGGAGTCAAGCTTTCCGGCGCACTCCGGGCCGACCTGCGGCAGGTCCTCCCACAAAACTCTGCAAGCGTCCTCGCTGGACGGATCCGGAGAGAACAGGGCAGTGTAGTAATCTCGGGCGATGGCCCTGATGCCCTCCGGATCCGAGACAAGGGATCCGTCGTCGGCCAGCAGCGTAAAGAGCTGCTGACGGACCCCGTGCCTTTTTTCCAGCGAGTAGAAGAAGGGGGAGCTACGGTCCATCTCCTTGAGGAACCGGATCCGCGACCTCACGAACGCGCCCCGAGACCCGACCAATTGCAGGTCCCGCAGCGCGCCCTTCTTCTCATCGTACACCGACCGCAGGGCCGGGTCCGCATCAGGCTGACGGAGACGTGCCTCCAGGTCGAGCACCTCCTTCTCCAACTCCTCGACCCTGGATTTGCGTCTCTTTGTCGACCCCTTCGCGTACTCTTGACAGAAAACTCGGACGTGAGTCTTGCCCACGTCCCACCATAGCCTCAAGGAGGGGAAGCCTCCCTGCTTCCTTCTCCAGCCGGCCCAGAAACGACGGAACGAGTCCAGGAACCGCTGGTCTTCCAACAACAGGTTATTAAAATGCCAGTACGCGGACCCCGTCCGAGCGCAGAACGAAGTGAGCTCCGCCCACACCAGACGGTGGTCCGTGCACGGAACCTGCCGTATAGAAGCAGCCGGAACGCAGGACACGTACGCCTTTGAAACGTAAAGGCGGTCGAGTCTGGACGCTCCGACTCCAGGTGACACAAAGGTGAACACGCTGGAGTCAGGATGGAGATTTCGCCAGACGTCCACTAAGTCGAAGGACCTGACCAGGTCCCGCAACTTACTCACACCTCGCGTGCAGTGCGGGGTACCGTGACGGTCCCGGACCCCGAGGGTGCAATTGAAATCCCCCCCGAGGACGATGCACTCGCCAGCGTCGATGGAGCCGAGATGAGTGGACACTTCTTCAAAGAAGCTCGCTTGCTGCTGCGTGCCCAGGGGAGCGTACACATTCACAAAGTGAAGCACCGCCCCCCCCAGACGCACAGTCAGGTGCAGCAACCGGCCTGGCACCAGCTCCTTGACCCCCAAGATCTCTGGCTGAAAATGTGGGGCCAACAAGATAGCCACCCCGCCAGAATTGGAGGCTAGGTGACTCATGTAGACCCCCCCTCGCCACTCCAGGAGCCACGTGGCTTCGTCTCCCGGAACGGTATGGGTTTCTTGCAGGAGGCACAACGCATACTTCCCGTCCCTGAGGACCGAGAAGTTCTGGAACCTGCGCTGTGCGCCCCTGCTGCCGCGGATGTTGAGGCTGGCTATAGTCGTCTTCATTGTCAAAGGTACATCAAACCTTCACCTTACGTAAAAAAGAAGAAGAGGACTTTTTAGTCCTTCCTCTCCTTCAGGAGCCCAGCGAGAAACGTTTGGACCCTCCGCCGCGCGTTCCTATCCAACTCAGGAGACTTGAGAGCCTCGCGAGTGGACCAGAACACCAGCGGAAATGAATGCCACCGGTCCAAGGCCAACTGAACCCTGTCTCGGCGACCGCGGTGCCCCGACAAAAAGTCCCGGAGTTCCCTTGGGGGGATGAGGGGGGAGTCAGTGGAGGGCACCAGGGGATCCACCGCCTCGCCTGAGAGCGACTCCGCGTAATCCCCAACGCTCACCACCGACACCCCGTCCTCTTCCGAGTCGTCGCCTCCAGCTTCCGACCCCTCCCCCGCATTGAGTACGGGGGCTGATTCGGAGCTGCCAGCTGGCTCTATCTCAGCCTCGATCCCACCCCGAGGATCAAGGCCGGAGGAGTCCTCTCTGGTCTCCTCGAAACTTTTTAGGCCAGAGGGCAGCGGCAGTTCTGATGCCCGCTCTCCTCCCGGCACCGGGTCGTCCGGGGAGCTCAGGACAAGCTCCTGATCTAAACTTAGGATGCCCGGTGTCAAGGTTTGGGAGGGAGCGGGAAGGCCCTCCTTTTCGCCGCCACCCAATGACCCATTTACATTCTTTAAAATTTCAAAGCTGCAATCCCCCGACGAGCTAGAAAGTACCTCGGGGGTATTAAGTTCCCTGGAGTCGGACACCACCTCAAGGGAGGTGCCCTCAGTGACCCCCGAGGGGCCCTGTTCAGGGGACTGCAGCAGGCTGTTTGGGGGAACAGTGGTAGGGGTAGGTGTTTCGGGTTCTCCCAGAGGGCAGGGTGAGGTTTTACTTGGTGGAGACGCCACCACCTCTTCATCAGGGGAAGGGACACACCCAACTTCTTCAGTTTGGGCATCGCCCACTTCCTCCTCCGAAGCGTGACGTCTCTTCCGGGTCAGGCTGGGGGCTAGGGAGACCTCCATCTCCGAGGCCCCCTCCTCCTTTCCCAGCCCTCCCGGACACTCCATCCTCTGGGTTTTCAATCTTTCTCTCCCCGGCTCGGGGTCCCGCGTCTTTTCCCTGCCGGCCCCGGGAGCACGCGCAGGGACGACGCCGGGCCCAGCACTCAGCGCCTTAGCGCCCACGGACCCGGGAGCACACGCGGACACGACGCCGGGGCCGGATGATGTTTTCTCCCCCGAGCCGGTTTTTCCCCGTGTTTGGGGCGTCTCAGGGACCGCCTCCAAATTTCGGGTCTTCCTCCGCGCCTTCTTACGGCGTGGGGGCTCTCCCCCCACCTCACCGGCAACCGCGATGGCAGCTGCCGCCGGGGTCGCTTCCCCTTGCGGGGAGGGAGATGGAGTGGTGGCGGGTGGAGGAGGGGCGGTGCCAGCCGCGGCCGCTTGGGTGGGGCTCGTGGCCTTGGAGGCGGGGCAGTTCTTTCTTATGTGCCCCGCCTCCTTACAGGCATGGCACCGCACGCCCTCCGTGGTCCAGAAGACCCGATAGGCGGTCCCCTCAAAATTAATAACAAGGGCTTCCTCCAGGCACTCCTCCCGGGCCAAGCGGATGAAAACCTGGCGCTGGAAGGAGTACACGTGGCGGAGGGTCGAGTCTCTGAGGCCGAGCGGGACTGGCGCAACCCCTGACCTGACCTCACCCAGCTTATTAAGGTGGGGGAGGAGGAGCCCACATGGTATAAAGGGCGGGACGTTCGAAATAACAATCTTCTGGGCGGTGGCCTCAAGGGGGTCCACCGCCAGAAAAGTCCCGCCCACAGTGAGCCCCTTCTGCAGGGCGAGTTGCACTGCCCGCTCGGACCTCAAGAAAAAGATGGCCCTCCCATACATCTTTGAGGCCGCGACAATGGCTGAGGGGCCGACAACCCCAGCCATAGCCTTAACGCAGGCCTCAATAGTCATCTCAGGGTGAGCGTAGCATTTTACCCCGGGGGCCCTGGTGAGGAGACGGAATGGTGACAGGGCAGCGGGAGCAGCAGAAGCAGCCACGCCCGCATAGGTCTTTTTTGTAGGCCCTGCCACCGGTGACAAAGCCGCCTCCACATTAGCCCTCGAGGGCCCAGCCACAGGAGATGTTGAACTGGCCTGAGGGCCAGAGCCACGCCCACCCTGGGAAGGATTGGCCATTTTTTTTTTTTTGTTTTAATATATATTATATATATTGTTTGTTGTTTTTTATTTAAATATATATTTCCTCCCCAGGGAGGGGGAGAAAGGTTGGAATAACCTCCCCTGTTTTACACAGGAGAGGAGAGGAGGGAGAGGAGTGAAGGACAGGGAGGCACAGGAGGGAAAAGGGAAGAGTCCAGGTGGGTGTCTCCAGTGAAAGGTGGACGTTGGGTGGGGGCCTGATGATCTTCTTGCAGGGGGAGGCGATGTCTTCACCAGCCACCACTGGCCTTACTGGGAAAGGGCTGGGTGGGGCGGGGGGTAGCAAGAAGGTGGTTTTAACCACACACACACCCCCCTCTCTTCCTTCCCCAAACCTTCTGCAGTCTTCTTTCCTCCCCCTACAAAACACAGTCCTGTATTGCCCCCACCTTACACAAACAATAACGTTGGACACCCACCTAAGATGTTGTTTCCAGACACAGTCCTGGCCTCCTGGCCTTCCTGTCCTGCAGCAGCAACAGAAGCTGTTTTTCTTCTCTCCCTCTCTCTCTCCCTTTGTTCCACAGGGGCAGGTCCAGCAGCAGCAGCAGCAGCAGCAAACACCCTCTAGTCCAGGAGCAGCAGCAGCAGCAAACACCCTCGAGTGCAGGTCCAGCAGCAGCAGCAAACACCCTCGAGTGCAGGTCCAGCAGCAGCAGCAAACACCCTCGAGTGCAGGGGCAGCAGCAGCAGCAGCAAACACCCTCGAGTGCAGGGGCAGCAGCAGCACACAGCAGAAGCAACAACCCCAAAAGCAGCAGCAGCAGAAACAGTTGAAACCCTGAGGAGCAGCAACACCAACACCACACACCTTCTCTCCTCAGGATCAGGGAACAAACTGAATCCACAATTGCCTCAACGAGATCGTTAAGAAGATGAACTCTTGATCTGGGGGTTACAAGCCCAGTACCATAACCACTTGGCTATTTAGGCCTAGAGAAGATGATGTGGTATCTCTTTCGAGTACAAACACATTTCCATCTGTTCCTATTCAGATGAAGTTACATAGTTTCATAGTTTGCCATTGGGAGATTTGAATTCTTGATCTTGGTGTTACAAACCCAGTACCATAACCACTTGGCTATTTAGGCCTAGAGAAGATGATGTGGTAGATGCACAGCCTGGGCATGGGCATTAATCACTTGTACATATTGCTCACTATTTTCAATAAACTCCCATGATTGTCTCCTTGGCTGTGTCTCCTTGTTCTGATGAGCAGTGCTCATGTCACTCTGATGTGAAACCTTTCTGCACAAGATGAAGACAGGTGTCTCAGTCCAAGGCCTCTTCCCTGTGTTCTCTGCAGCCTTCAGACCAAAGTGATGGTCCGGCCTCTCACTCCCTGGACACATTGCTAATGCCTGCACCTCAACAGTTCTTATCATTGTTGCCAGAATGAAGTGGGCAGGCCTATCAGCTGCTGATTGTGAAGTTCATTGTGGAACACAAGTCTTCACCCAGTTTGTCACTGGGAGGACATCCTTGTCTTGGCCCAACTGTTCAGCCAACCTACAGTCTCATTCTCTGCTCACAGATATTCAAGCTCCTGCCTCATGGCTTCCACTTCAAGAGTTAGGGGTGAACAAACTTGCCCACCTGCTATGAGTTGGGTAAAATGCCCAACTGTCAGACCTCCTGTAGACATCTGGCATGTATGGAGGTGGGTAAACTGGTGCTGGAGCCAGGATGATGGGGATTGCCTTCTCCCTAACCCAGCCACATGGGATCAGCTCAGTCTTGTGGCTGCAATTGCAGCTGGTGAGGGGCTTGATATCCCATTGCCTCACCATGATGTTCTCACTTTGACCAGAGGCTACACTTTGCACCTCAGCCTCAAGCTGCCTTGCCCCCTTCCCTCTGGCTGGCTTACTTGGCTCATTTCAAATGTCACCCTGTGCAGTGCCCGCTTTGCCAATGCTGGCTGCTCAGTGCCACCGGTGAAGCTTGGCACGGTCACGGTGGTCGGTGGGTCCTCCTCGTGGCGCACAGTCATCGGCTAATCCCCAAACTAGGCCCAGGTAAATTATGTTGTTGCCCTTTGATGGTGGGCCACCCCATTGCCATGTCATGCAGCAGCAGGAGGTGGCACACTGCTCTTGGTCTCTGCCTTCTGTGTGCTCGCACCTGCAGCATGTTCAGCATCATTTAATTGCTGACTAACTGTGTGCTGGGTGATCATCAGCTGGTCCTTTGACTCTGCAAACAACATTGGAATGTCTCATGTCTGTTCAGGATCAATGCTTGTACTACACTGTGTGAATGTAAATCATGCACCTGAGTTTGATATAAAATGATGAACCTCCACCAATGCATGCACATCGAAGAAAAGGGATGAGGAAACCATTGTGTGGACCATTTGTTTAAACCAGCTTCTGGCCAGTTTCACACTCAGGATGTGCCTTTCCAAACAATACAATGACCTCTGTCAAATGGCCTCCACTTAACTGTGGCCTTCTACATATCCTGATATTGGAAGATAAGGAACAAAACTTAGTAATTTTCAAGATTTCCCCAGAAACTTACCCCTCCCCTCTTCCACCTGACCTGGCAGGTCACCACTTCCTCTTGATGATCTTCATCGCTTGATGATCTTTCCTCCTTTAATGCTCCCACTGCTCTGACATTTGTATCTGCAAGTAGCTCCTCCCAATCCACTTGGGCCAAATCATAACCCATCTTAGTAAAATTAGCCTTTCCCCAGTTTAGAATTTTTGTTCCTGGTCCAACCTTCTCCTTTTCCGTAACTCTCCTAAATCTCAGTTTTGGTCACTATCTCCAAAATGTTCCGCTGCTGATACACCTTCCACCTATCCGGGCTCATTTCCAAATATTAGGTCCAGAATTGCCCGCTCCCTAGTTGGGCTTTTCTGAGACTGTTCTCCTGGATGCAACTTTAGAATTTTGCTCCCTCCCTACCTTGCACACAAACTATCCCAGTTAATATTTGAGTCGTTAAAATCCCCTACTATTACTGCCCAATCTTACACTTCAATATTGCAACCACTTCTATCCCCCTATCTTGTCTGAATCCCCTATAACCAGGAATGTTGAGCTGCCAATCCTGCCCTTTTAGCCTAATCTTGGTCACAGCTATGATATCACACTCCCACATGCCTATCTGTGCCCTCAGCTCATCTGTCTTATTCCTCAGGCTACTTGCATTAAAATATATTCCATTTAGCCTTGATAAACTCACTTCTTTCTTATCTAGCCTATGTGTCCTCTGCCTTCCAGACTCACTAGTGTTTTAACTTCTAATTCCATCTCAGCTTCTCTCCCCTCTGAACTACTTTTCAGGATCCCATTCCCCTGCCAATTTAGTTTAAATCCACCTCAACAGCGTTGGCAAACTTCCCCATGAGGATGTTGGTCCTGTTCCTGTTCAGGTGTAACCCAACCAACTTGTACAGGTCCCACTCCCCCAGAAACAGCCACAATGTCCCAAGAATCTAAAGCCCTCCCTCCTGCACCATCTCTCCAGCCACGCATTCATCTGCTCTATCCTTCTGTTGCTATACCCACTACTGCGTGGCACTGGGAGTAATCTGAAAAGTAGGACTTCAAAAGGTAGTAATCTCCAATTTCCTACCTAACACCCTAAAATCTGCTTGCAGGACCTCATTTCTCTTTCTTCCTATGTCATTGGTCCCAACATGGACCATGACCTCTGGCTGTTCACCCTCACGTTTCAGAATGTCCTGCAGCCGTTCCGTAACTTCCTTGACCCTGGCACGCAGGAAGCATCAGACCATCCTGGAGTCACGTTTATGGCGACAGAAGCGCTGATCTACTCCCCTCACTAACGAATCCCTACCACTATTGCTCTTCCACACTTCTTCCTCCCACCCTGGACAGCTGGACCACCCACGGTGCCATGGTCTTGGCTCTGATTGGCCTCCACAGAGGAACCATCACTCTCCCCATTTTCCAAGGCCAAAAAACAGTTTGTGGGTGAGATGCACTTGGAGGATTCCCTCACTATCTGCCTGGTCCCCTTCTTCTGTCTGGTGGTCACCCATTCCCTCTGTGCTTGCACTTCCTTAGGCTGCAGGGTGACCACGTCCTGAAACGTGCTATCCATGAACCCCTCAGCCTCGTGAATGCACCATAGTGCCCCCAGCTGCTGCTCAAGCTCCAAAGCCCAGAGCTCCAGTTGGAGGCACCTCCTGCAGACGTGGTCATCCAGACCGCCAGGAGCACCTAGAATTTCCCACATAGCGCAGGATGTGCAAATCACGGGACTGAGCTCCCCAGACACAACTTAACTAAATGGAATATGTACCCTTATCTAGATCCTCTAGGTGCTGCTGACTGCCTGTCCCAGGGTCCTCCTCCTGCGTTCTCTTCTTTTAGGCCATACACAAGACAAGACCCTGTTGGAGCCTTCTCAAAACCTTCTGTGTATGTGCATCTGCAGAATGGATCCTCATTTCTCCTTTCAGGTGTTAAGTTCTTGAGGTTTTCTTCAGCCCTGAAAATCCAGGTTTGCTGGATGGCCCAAAACCAGCTAAATGTTTATTTCCAGGGGATGTGGGCATTGCTGGGCTAGGCTGGCATTTATTGCCCTTGAGGTGGTGGGGGGCTGCCTTGAGCTGCTGCTGACACCATCTGGGGGCACCACTCATGGTGCTTCTGACAGGGACAGCTGCTCTGCCCCTCTGGCATGAGGCCCATCTACGCCAATAGCAATGTCAGGACACTCCCACTATGCCAGGACCCCGCAGGGTCTGGTGACTGGAGGTTGGCTGCAGTCCTCACAGGCAAAGGGGGTATAACAGTCACCAGCAGCCTGTTTGGCAGCCACAGTGGAGTGAGAGGGAAGCACTATGCTGTTGTCGGCTGCCAATGGGTGGAAGACTACACTCAGCACCCAGAGAATAAAAGAAACCCCACAGTGAATCCTGCTTCAGTACACATGGGCGAATTTCTAATTGATTATTTGTAAATGTTACTGAGGTTCTGTGTACATAATGATGTCTCTGAACATTCTTAAGAAGATCACTGTGTCAGAATGCATTGAGCTGGATCAGAGGTGACAAACTGGTTTACTTGTGATGATAGAGGGAGAAGGAGCACCGGCCAAGATGATGGTGCTTGGATAGAATGAACTATTTGAATCTTCACACGGACAACGTCTCCCTTGTCTCACACCCATCCCCTCTCTCTGGCAGGGCCTTGCACATCCGGCTGTGGAGCTTTACCCTCCTTTTCCACCCTCTTCCTCAGAGGAATGGATAGTCTCCCATGTCTCATCCTCCGGAAGGGGTTCCCTCTCTCCAGCTCCAGGCTGTGGACTGTATAATAAACATCACCAAGGGAGAATTATTACGACTGGTGTCAGAACTTGGCCTTTCTTTCCCACACCTTGGTTGATCATCACAAGGTTTTTGTAATTTATAAGCATTAACCATTTAAACATAGAAACTAGGAGCAGGAGTAGGCCATTCAGCCCTTCGAGCCTACTCCACCATTCAATATGATCATGGCCGATCCTCTGGGTGGAATTTTTCGAGCCCGCTAATGGCGGGTGTGATAGGTGACATGCGTGGGAAATATGGCGGGACTCACTTCACAACGGCATGAAGGCAGGTCACAATCTTCCGCTCAGCCCACCAATAGTGGGCCGCATTTCCTGCCATTGGTCGGCGGGGAGCTAATTGTTATACATTAGCATAGAATTAAAAGGCCAGCCCACCAGGGTCTTGGAACCCAGCGTATCATCCGTCCACATCGGGGGAAAGCACACAGGTGATGTGCACTTGGCGGCCTTCACTGTGGGGGAACTGAGGTGAGTGAGCAGCAGCGTTCTCCACAGCTCGCCTGTTGTTTCCAGGCCTCGAGGGCGTTGTGGGTCAACTGATGCCCGACCCCGAAGGTGAGTATTGGGGATGGGTGTGTCTGGGGGCAAGTGCTGGCCAACCTCTGAGGGGACTGATGCGTGGTGGGGGTCAAGTGCTGTCCTGGTGCTGCATCCCACGCACAGGCAATCGAGGTGGGGGGGCAGAGTAAGCGAGGGAAGTGACTACACATTAGGGACACCTGTATAAACTGACAATGTCTCTGCAACTAAGACCAGGCGCAGCCAGTGATATGATTGGGGTCAGGCTCCTAGCCTGTCCGCCCATGCAAGCATCGCGGAGGCACCAAAGGGACACCAAGCACCTCTTACCCCCCCACCCCCCACCCACCTCCCTCACAGACTGAGTCCGCCACCACTTTATCAGATCGCAGAACAGTTGAGCTGCACACATTGTACAATCTCCTCACTAACACTGTCCATGTAGCAGTCACTGCTGGGGGCACTCACAGTCCCTGGCAATCTCAGCATCCCGGTTTGGACCAGTGACATTGGGGACACAGGTTAACAGGGCAGACATGCAGCTCACTCACCTCTGGCCATCTGAGGGTTGACCAGCACCCTCCAGGAAGCATTAAGGGTGGTCACACAGGGGCAGGAAAGGTGCTAAGTGCAGCCATGATAACCACGTCTCTCTCTCTCCCTTTCAAGCTGCAGGAGGACCACCTCAGGATCATGGATCCTGGTGACCTAGCTGTATGCCTGATGGCCTTCAGAGACTGTAGAAGACTGAGGAGAGAGTGACTGAGGCTCCTGGCTGTGCAAAGGCAGGAGTAGCAACCTCATGAAGAGGAGGCAGCAGGGGCATCCACACATGTTGCCCAGGAGCGACAGCGAGCTGTGGCTGGTTGGCACCTAGCAACACCCAGGGCCTGTAGACGCCACCTGACATTTCTGCAGGTGATTGAGAACCATTGTCACCAACAACTTCACATGTCTAGGGAGCTGGTGGCTCACATTTGCCACTTACTGCAGGACTTGGCACTAAGGGGACATGGAGGGCATCCACTGCCAGTGACTGTGAAAGCAACTGCAGTGCTGAATTTCTATACCAATGGCTCCTTTCAGGGCTCCACATGTGACCTCTGTGAAATTTCACAATCCATCACACACAAATGCATCCATGGGGTCACAGATACCATCTTCTCCATGGCAACAACTTTGTGCATTTTGCCCGGGACCGGGACAGCCTGCAGATGTGCGCACGGTTTCCAGGGAGTGTGCATGACGCCAACATCCTGAGTCACTCTCAGATCCCTGCAGTCTTTCAGGGTCCATAGAGGCTGCAGGGTTGGCTCCTTGGGGACAAGGGCTTTCTTCAGAGGCCGAAGCTGCTGACATCCATGCAGTGGCCTCAGACTGCAGCAGAGCGACACTATAATGAGGCTCACGCAGCAGCTCACAACCTGGTGGAGCAGACCATCGGGATGCAGAAGGTGCAGTTCCAGTGCCTGCGCTGGTCTGGTGGAGCCCTGCAATAGAGTCCGCAGAGGGTGGCACACATCATCGTCTGCTGTGCCCTTTACAACCTGACACTACAATGAGGAGAGGGACTGGCTGAGGAGGGGATGGAGGAGCTGGAGGTCTCCTCCTGAGGACGACTCCAGGGATGAGGGTGAGGGGGTCCTTGGTGATGACAATGGGGATGAGGCTCCTGCTTTGGCTAGGCAAGGCAGGCTCACTCAGGAGGCCCTCATCGCTGCCAGATTTGTGGAGGATGATGACGACATGCAGTGAGGTGTCCCCATAGATCCTCACATCACAATTGTGAACCCTTCACTCCAGTCTGGCTTATGGCAGCACCAATACCCTCTGTGAGAATGCTCCTGTTATGGAGATGCAGTGGAGGCATTAATAGTCGCTTGATCTCAGGAGGATGATGACAATATGGTGAGTTCCTGTCTCTGCATATTATGGATCGGACAGTGCGATGGGATCACCAGATTGTGATCCCGAGGCTACTCTAAAGCTAGGACCCACGGAGGTGTGTATCTCTGCGCTGGTGGAGGGTGTGGGTGAGCGCTGTGATGGGACTTCAGGGAGGGTGCCTCCAGATTCCACTTCAGAGGTTTCTTTGGGACTTGATTGGAGGCCCTGGGTCATGGACTCTGTCAGCTGTTTGGCAGATGTACCTGTGAAAGCAAAGGGGGATAATTAGTGCATGGCAGTGGCCTGTGAAACAGGACACATCACTCACAGCATGGTTGTCTGATGGATGTTGCACTGCTGCATCCTCACTTGGTAGAAACATGACCTCACTGTCAGCCCAGGACCGGTCCTGGTCATCGCTGACCAGCTGGATAGCTCTGTTTTCGAATTCTCTCAGAACTTTGATCTCCGGCATCCCTCCACCTGCCTGTGACCTTTCCCTCCTGTTGTGAGCCAGTTTGCCCTGCATGGATAGAGATGGGGAGAGTGTATCAGGATGCCTGCCGGGCCAGATGATAAGTATGCCTGTCCTGTGTGGGTGGATGAGGACAATGACGGTGTGTGTGAGAGAGTGAATGGTGATGTCCCTTGCACTGGCAGTGAGCGAGGGTCCTGTGTGGGGTGGGGGGGGGGGGGGGGGGTGTGTGTGTGTGTGTGTGTGTGTGTGTGTGTGTGTGTGTGTGTGTGTGCGTGTGCAGGAGATCATTCATCCTTTTGCGACGCTGGGTGGCTGTCCTCCTCTGCAGGGTGTTGGTTGGTGACATCGCTGCCCATCCTGTTGCCAGGGTGGGGGAGAGCACATCCCAGCGGATCTCCATGGCATCCAGTCGCTGGAGGGACTTGTTGAAGTGGGGGGGCTGCAGTCTTGTTGCCTTCCCTGGCCATGCCTCCCAGGCAGCGGTGGTGAGCTGGTTGTGATGAGCGCCTTGCTGGCGGCTGCCTTTTAAAGATGGCAGCCGGCATGATGCACCAGCGGGTGATGGCGGGCAAATGAGAGCCCGATCACCATGGAAATGGCATGTTTCGCTGGAGTGAATATATAATGAGGCGGGCTGAGGAAGATACTGTATGAAAACCAGTCATTTTCATTGGCGAGTAGGACACCATTTTACCCGGACACTACTGCACTTAGAGGGCTGAATTTTCCCAGAATTGCTCTCTCTCTCCATACCCTTTGCCCTTAATATCTAAAACAATTAGCAATTTCTTTCTTGAATATACTCAGTAACCCAACCTCCACACCCTTCTGTAGTAGAGAATTCCACAAGTTGACCACCTTCTGAGTGAAGAAATGTTTCCTCATCTCAGTCCCAAATGGCCTTCCCTGTATCCTGAAACTGTGGCCCTGGTTCTAGACTCCCCAACCAGGGAAACGTCCTCCCTGCATCCAGTCTGTCTAGCCCTGTTAGAATTTTATATGTTTAAATCAGATCCCCTCTTATTCTCCTAGCCAGCAGGTGAGCCCAGTCCTTTCGTCAACAGGAAGTGATTCCATCCATGAACATGCAGATAGTGTGTGATCACAAGATGCAGATTCTGCAAGAGTGTGCAAGGTACCCAGGCAGCTCCCATGACACTTACATCCTGAGACACTCCCAGGTGCCGATGCTTTTCAGTGCTCCAGACTGACTGGATGGATGACTGCTGGGTGACAGGGGCTCTCTGCTCAAAAGGTGGCTCATGATGTCTCTCTACCACCCAAGAGCAGGAGGTCAAGTAGAGGTACAACATGAGCCATGCCCCCACAAGGGCAGTGGTAGAGAACCATGGCTGGTCTTGAGATGTGCTCCCAAAGACTTGGCTATTCAGGGGTCACACTGCAATACCCCCCAGAGCACATTTTACTGTGCAGAGTGCAGCATGCAACCACTGCCTGGCACTGGCAAGGAGGGACCCAGTGGAGGAAGAGGATGGTGATGCAGCTGCACAGGCCATAGACTATGAATCCAGTAATGAGGACGAGCACTGTAAGGAGAATGCTGAAGGCATAGACGCTGACCTGGGTAACCTCCAGGGAGGCAGGGACACCCGGGATGCTTTGATCCAATGCTCCATCAGCTAACCTACCAAATAAGAACCACCACCACATGTGAGAGCGGCAGACTCTATTTCACCGGGACACGGAGTGTATACCAAGGAAATAGTCCTGTCAGGTATCAACTGTAAAGTTTCAGGAGACACACGTCCATCATTACATAATGGCTTACGCTGCACCTACAGAAAACATGAAGCATACAGCAGCCAATACCACAAAATAAAGTCTCATTTAATTGTGCACATGAAACATGGCTGAAATGAACATAATGGTGTGATAAACAACACCGGTTTAAAAAAGTTAAAGCAAACGGGGGAACAAAGTATCACCCGTGATAAGGCCGTCTTGTGCTTAAGGTTCTTTACATTTACAGGTGCTACGTCTAGGTGCTTCCTCCTCGCTGGCACCAGCATTGGAGACAGCCTGCTCACTCCGCTGTCTTGTTGGCCTTGATGACCTTGGTGGTCGTCATCTGGCCCATGGAGCCTGTGAAGGCCGCGCTTGGGAGGGAGCGGCCAATGCAACAGCTGGCATCTCCCCAATCGCTGCACCCTCATTGGATGCTCGGATGATACCAGTGACCGTGGCATCCTGAGAGGAGACCGCAGAGATGATGGGCAGCTCGTGTGCCATCATGAGATCACTTTGGACCTCCTTGCTCCCCAATAATGGACAGGCTTCTAGTTGGGATACTGGGTGCCCAATCCATCTCCCACATGGACACTGACCAGCTGAGGTCATGGCCGGTGTGTGGGTTTGCAGGTCCAAGTGCATCCCTAGGGACCCCTGATTGTGTCCTGGGAGGAGCCACTCTCTGCATGGAGGATGCATTACGCTCAGTCATGAGGGTCAACACAGTGGTCATGATCCACAGGGACACCTCCCAAACAAACTCCATGGCACGCATTCCCTCATGTATCTGGACATCATGGACATCCAGCATCTGCTGCCTCAGGGACGACTCCAGAACCTGTCATCAGCCATCGACTGAGCATTGTCCTGGTCTCCAGCAGTCCTTCAGTTGCTGACAGCTTGGGCACTCAATGCCTTCACCTGCACCTCAAGCGAGTGTGAAATGCCCTCCCCAATGTGCGCCGAGATACAATAACCAACATTCTCCCCTCAGTGCACTGAACACTTACCTCCTTCTGACACCCCAACCTCACAGCGGCCAGTTGACCGAGGTGCATGCTGCCCCTTGAGCTCCAGTGCCTCCTGCTCATAGTGGGTCAGGATTAGGAGGTGTGGGGGTCCACTGCAAAGTCTGTGACTTCTCAATAGTGTTATGGGATGTTTTCTCCTGAAAGGATAGAGGAGCATTGATAAATCCACACTCTCCCTGCAGCACCATTGCAGCCTGACCAACCCCACCTTTGGTTTCATCCTTTTATTATTTTTACAACCTCTAGAATCTGTTGATTTACTGTCATGGACTATTCTTCATTTCCTGTAATAATACCTTACTCTTTTGCCTTGTCTTTACTCTGATTTACCACATCTTCCCAAATTTGCACCCTTGCCCCCACTGCTTAGTTTAAACCCTCTCTACTTCCCTAGTTCTGTGACTTGCAAGAACATTGGTCCCAGCAGGGTTCAGGTGTGGGCCATCCCAACGGCACAGATCCCACTTTCCCCAGTATTGCTGTCAGTGCCCCACAAACTGGAACCCACTTCACCCACACCAGTCTTTGAGCCATGCATTCTTCTCAATTTGCTTTATGCTGTGCCAATGTGCACGTGGCTCAGGTAATAATCCAGAGATTGAATTTGACATTCTGCTTCTTATACAGCAGAACCAATTCCTTTGTCCTGTCTATGTCGTTGGTACCAACATGGACCGCAACGACTGGGTCACCCCCCCTCCCACTGCAAGTTCCTCTCCAGCCCCGAACAGATATCCCGAACCTGGCATTGGGCAGGCAACACAGTCAGCTGGACTCACGCTCTTTGCTGCAGAGAATGGTGTCAATTCTTCTGACTATAGAATCTCCTACTAACACTACATTTCTTGTAACACCCCCCTGCTTGAATGGCTTCTTGTACCATGGCCAGTTAGTTCACCCACCCTACAGCCCCCACTCTCATCCAAACCAGCTGAAAAAACCTCAAACCTGTTGGACAATTGCAAGGGCTGATGCCCCTGCACTCCTGCCCTCTGGGTCCCCTTACCTGCCTCACTTGCAATCACACCCTCCTGTCCCTGACCAAATCAGAAGAGACAGTCCTAAGGGGTGCAACCACCTCCTGGAATAAAGTGTCCAGTTAACTTCCCCCTCCCTGATAAGCTGTAGTGTCTGCAGCTTGGCTTCCAGATCAATAACTCAGAGCTGAAGTTCCTGCAGCTGCAAACACTTACTGCAGATGTGTTTGACCTGGATCACACTGTTATCCAGATGCTCCCACATCCTGCAATCACTGCACTTACCTGCCCTGCCATCTCCAATATGTGTTAATTAATTAATTGCTACACTTCCCAATAGGTTTTGACACTGTCAGTAAACTTTACAATACTGATAAAACAATACAGTATTTACAATTTTGATAAAGCTAATAGCAGTTACTCTTTTACCTGCTCCTTCTGCTGCACCAAAGTGGAAATCTAATACTGGAGACTGCAAAAGAGCAGAAGGAATAAAAGCACCCCTCCCTGCCCTTCACCAAACTCCCCACTCAGCACACTTTACTTCTTGCAGTAAACCTTACCTAAAGCACCTCTTCCCCCATGAACCAAATTCCCAAATATATTCACTTGGACTCTGTCTCACTCAAGCTGAAGTGTCCCCTCTGTGCACTTCTTGGTGACTTATAGCCTAGGTGATTAATTTCTTTAATGTCCCAGCCATCACTTCTGAATAGACATTCTTTCCCATGATAAACCAGGAGGAACAAATTAATGCATTCCATATAGACGTTGTCCCAGTTGACTTTCAGACTCTAAAGCTGCCTTGCAAGCGTAGAATTGCAAAATGGCGAGAGCCAGTTACAAATTTCAGTTCATCTTTGATGTCCTATAGAATTTCACAGCTGATGTCAAAAATTACATTACCTTGGCATGTCCTAATCCATGTTGGAAACTTCCGGAAATTGATCTCGTATAATACCAGACGTCAGATGACCAGTGGCTGCCATATTAAGTCAGTGTCTTTGCTTTTAGAAAGTCCTTTTAAAGAGGTCCAATATCTATATCTTTGACCAGACAATGTAATTAAAGATTAATATTCCACATGCACACATCATGTCATGACACACTCTCAAAAGCAGATACCACATTGGTTGAGGCATCTAAATCTTATTTTGAGCCGACCAATGATCGAATGGGTCATGCCATGGTTCACATTGCATCGGACTCTGGTTCAGTCCTGGGATCTCGAATGCTTCTTCAGAGGGCACCCTTTGGAAGGATGGCTGATGAATGACAATGCATCAGGTCCACTAAACATGCCTGGCATATGGGAGTACCTGAGGATGTACAAATCATGGCTGCTCCCCAGGTATCTTTGTACACACCTGCATTATACCCTGTTGGTGGACGCAGACTATGTGGGCATTGAGTGGTAAACCTTTCTGCTAATAAGCACCCCTGGCTGCCCTCCTGCTGCCTCGCTGGTGACATGGGTACAATCAATGACTCCTTGCATGCTTGGGGAAAGCCTCTGGTTCTTGCCTTCACCAATGGTCAGATGGAAAGGAATTGCCGTGCATGGTGCAACATAGCTTCCGGAAATACTTCACTTTAATAGCGGTGTACTGCAGGCTGGGTTACACCACTTGGCTCTCTGCAGGCAGCCTGAAGTAATACTGATGTGATAACATTAGTGCCACAGTAACTTTCAATGCAGCAGGTATTGGTTGGCTCCTCAATTGGGTGTGATCTCCGGAATCAGCACGTCTGAGATCACAGATGTCAGAGTGGCTCGCCAAAGACAAAATCTCTACAGGTACTATCCCTCATCATTTGCAGGTATATAATGCACACCCTGTTCACATGATTGGCAGGGTTAGGACTCCACCCATGCCTCTGTGTCTGACCTCAGCAGCACCTTGCTCCTCAGCAGGTTGGCCTCTTTCATACACTTCCCAGGGTCCTACCCCTGTTCAACTGGCCTCTTCCCTCTGCTTCCTCCTCACTGGAGGAAGTATCTCCAATAGGATAAACAATACCCATAATGGACTCTGAGACAATGCTGCAGTGATGTTAGATTACAGTATCTACCAGATTGAGGACAATAATGATCAATAGCCCTGATACTGTCTAGGAATTCATGCACTTCACAGATTTGCCAGTGAAAAGCATTGTCAGCAGCATCTCCTGTTAAAACCAGGCATAGACCCACCTCCACCTTTTATATTTTCCCTTTGTTAAAGCTTGTTAGCAGCCCAATCAATTGCAATAAAACATTGCCTACATGTGAAACACAATGGTTAACTGCTCATTTCAAAATGTGCGGTCAGGCTTCAGATTTGAGCGCTGGCAGCCAGAATGTTACTGCCGGCCGGTGTGACGATATTGGATTCATGGGCCAAAATCATCTTGCTGGATATTCTGCTTCCACTGGACTCAAAACTCAGCCCAGTTTCCAGGATCCAGACTATCAGTGAGCAACAATATTGAAGATTTATTAGCTACAGCAAGATCAACTAATCCATCTTATTCTACATCAATATTACTGGCTCTGTTAGTGACTGTAAGTCATTGACATAGAATTTGTTTATTACAAGGTAACCATGCTGAGACAAACACTGTGATGTCCACAACCTTCTGTTTAATCTATTGGTTGATGATGTTGCCATTGGTCACACACCCTTCACAAAGTAAACCTGTTCAATTCTTCTGGCTGATTACATTCACTCCTAGATACATCAGCCAATTAGGTGCAGTTCCCTTTCTTCCAGTGAACTGGTTGTGAATCCTCCTGTCTGAAATATATCCTATTTGTGAACCTTTTGTAATGCTCAGTGTTGGGGTGAGACTTGCTCTGTGATGTCACAACAAGACACAACCAGTGAAGGGCCCCATGTGATGAAAGTGATGGATTATTTATTATTTTGGGCTTCATTTACCCATCGGGGGGATTAGATGGAGTGGAATCAAATTCTTGCAGGGTAATATGCGTTGGAGCTGAGGCTCTTTAACAAGTCAATAGAAAGACTTCTTTTGACTTATCCCATTTTCCTTGAGATCCCAACAATGCTGGCTGATTAACCATCTCCTGTCAGTTACTCACTCATCTCCTAATCCCACTGCATTTGTGTGTCTCCGCACCTTTCCAACTGGTCTGAGGCCTTGCTTGTCTCCCTTTTGGCAGGTCCATCTCCATTATTCATCTCACCACATTTTCCCCCCTTATTGACTTACTGCAATAGAATTCAATGGATTTCCACATGAACAGTGGTCACAGGCAATGGGCAGTGATGGGATCCATTGCCTCCTATATTTGATATTAAGTATCATAGAACCATAGAATGATTACAGCATAGGAGGAGGCCATTTGGCCTGTCATCTCTGTGCTGGCTTTTAACAAGAGCAATGCACCCAATGCCACTTGCCTGACTTTACCCCTTGTATATTTACAGCAATTCGAGAATGTCATTTAACCCTTCAAGGGTGTATCACTACTCATTTAATAATGGCTAATCTGTACTTCAAATATGTTACCCTGACCTTGATATTTTATCTTTTATCCCTTGATAAACTTGGGAACATAGGATCAGAAGTAATCCAGTCAGCTTCTTGAGCTTTGTTGCCTGTCAATTATATCATGGCCGATCTGTATCTTAACTCAATCTACCTGCCTTGCTTTCCTATTCCACGATAACCTGTGTGTCTCCCTAATATTAAGTTTTCAATTAACTTTACCCAAAAAGCTGTTTTTGGTTGAGTGTTCTTGATTTCCACCACCTTTATGCTTCGTGACATCACCCCCTCAACAGTCTATATCTAATTCTAAGAATATGCTCATTGTTAAGGACCCCATCAGCAGAGGAATTTTTTTCCCCTATCTGGAAGGACATACGTCGGTGTGGTATCAGGGTGAGCATAGACGGGTGGGGTTTCAGGGTGAGCGTGCACTAGTATGGGATCATTGAATGTAAAAGGGTATAAGTATGAGCGTGTGCGGGTGAGTTATTAGGGTAATCGTACACGTGTTCACAGGGTGGACATTCACAGGTGTGGTATCAGGGTGAGAAAAGACGGCTCTGGATCAGTGTCAGCTTAGACAGGTGCGGCATCAGGGTGTGGTGTCAGGGTGAGCTGACAGGAGTGAAGTTTCGGGATGAGTGTACATGGGTGTGGAATCAGGGTGAGCGTAAACGGGTGTGGTGTCAGGGTGAGCATACATGGGTGTGGTATTAGCGTGAATAGAAAGGTGAGGTACCAGTGAGTTTACAAAGGTGTGCTGTCAGGATGAGACTTCCCAGGTGTGGTGTCAGGGTGAGCATACATGACTTCAGGGTCAGTGAGCGTAAAAGGGCATGGTAAAAGAGCCACAGGGATCGGTTCTGGGAGCCTTGCTGTTTGTGGGGTACATTAATGATTTAGACGTGAATATAGGAGGTGATATGATCAGTCAGTTTGTAAATGACAGGAAAGTTGCTGGGGCAGAACTTTGTTTGTCGGGTGGGCACGACCCAATGGGCGGTGGGCGTGTAACTGATCTCCGCCAGTGACACGGGCCGCGCCACCATTTTGCACGGGCGGGGCCAATTAAGACCGACCCAGCACATTGCAGACTCCCGTGTACAGCAGGAATTTCAAATGTGCGGTGGGTGTGTTCAGACCGCCGGTTCCATTGGGGAATCAGCAGTCTGTATAAAGAGCGGCCAGGCAGCCTCCTTTAGGCTGTTCACCATGGCCAGCGACCGTTGCAGGGGGTCTGCACAACGGGCTCCAGAGGGGAGCAGGGGAGGAGGGGGGCAGGCTGCAGGGTAGGACAGCGGGGGGCCACTATGCCCGTCTGTTTTCTGATGGTGATGAGATGGTGGAAGGGGAGCCTCAAGGTGTTTTGGCCAAGAGTCATCTGCTGGCATCGGCACCGCACCTAGTTGTGCCTCCTTGCCGTGGGCACTAAGACCCGTGTGTTTTTCAAAGTGATGGACACCAAATGTGTCTAAGGTGGCCGTTGGGGGGAGGGGGTTGGGAGCAGCTGTACTATCTTCTGGGGACTGATCACCAGTAGTGTGGACAGGAGCCGCTGGAGGCCTCAGATGGGCCACTGTAGTTGGGGTGCAGGGTGCGCGTGCAGAGTACATGAGTGACCTGCCCCAATAAATGCTGTTCTGTTCTGCAGGCAAAAACTGAGCACAACAACCAGGAATGTTTGCGCACTGTTAGTGGCCAGGCCATGCTGCACACACTGACCCACTTCGAAGAACAGGCCAGGGAGCTGGGGAGGAGGCAGGCGGCCAGGTCAGCAGGTGTCACTGAGGCTGGGGTGCTGCGGGCAGGTATTTGAGGCCCACAGTCCCATCCACTCTGTCTCCCCACCATCCAAAGCACTGATGGTTGCTGCAATTGTTAATGCAGCAACAATTCTCATTCACAGACTGATACAGTCACACGTGTGGGTCATACACAAAGGTCCCTCAGCCCCTTGAGGATGCGCATCTCTAGCACCTTCCAAAGTTGCCTTATCCCATTTGTGACCACTATCTCAATGGTCTAACATACCATGGCATTGCTGCTGCACATCCAAATACTTATTGCATTTTAGGAGGGTTTGTACCTCCACCAGCCCTTCAGCCAGTGTGTTCCACATTACTCTGTCCAAAAGGTCCTCAGCCCCTGTCAACCTCATGGCACTCAACTTACATAAATATCACCACGTCAGTCATCCCTGCGCCAAGGGGAAATGTTACTTCTGTCCTCCTGGTTTCTGTCCTTCAAATGGTATGAAGGTCAATAATGAGACCTGTCAATCTCCTGTGTTTGTAATGTTTCCTCATAACTCCCAACTCTCCAGGACAGCATGCATCCTGGTCAGGAACCTCTGCACTCTCCCCACTCCAATCCCATCCCTCCCATGAAGTGCAGGTCACAACTGAACGCAGAAGTGTAGCTGTGGCCTCGACAGTGTTTTCTGCACTTGTAACATGACCTCCCTTTTCCTACATTCTATTCCTTGGCTAATAAAGGCAAGTCTGGCTTTTACCTTGTTAAATACCTTATGTTCCTGTTCTGCTACCTTAACGAGGCTGCCCAGCAAGAACCCTGTAATCGTCCTTACTTCCCACTGTCCTACCATTTCTCCTGTATTCCTGTACCTTGTCTTGCCCAAGTACTTAACCTCACACTTGTACACATAACATTCCATGTGGCATTCCTTAGGCCATCTGACCAGCCTGTCTGTATGTGCCTTTAATGTTTGGGCCTTCTCTTTGTTATTTACCACCCCAGCAATGTTCGTCTCCTTAGGTTCTTGAAGTTTGAGTGCATTATGAGCCTGGGGTGGGAAGGAATGGATTGTGTTAGTGACTGAACGCTAACTGATCCACTGCCCTTGGTGTTAATTTCAGCATCACCAGCGCACGGCCGCCAGGAACCAGTCCAGAGTCCCCCCTCCACACCTGAGGGGTGTTAATTGGCATGAGCATCACATCATTTCAGCCAACCAGGCACCAGCACAGTGAGGATTATAACGTCAGCTAGTGTCTCTGGGCACAATGGAGAGGGCATTTCACAATTGGTGTAGGAGATGGCACAGATGGAGTGCCGATGGCGCCAGCAGCCTGAGGACTGCAGGGGACCAGGCATATGCTGAGTCTGGCTGTGATGTGCCTCTGGAGATGTCTGCCATGCAGCAACTGCAGGAAAAGCAGCCCTGCACACAGGAGCATCTGGCAGGGTTGCATGAGGGTGTGTTTCAGTTGGTCTCTGTGGTGGAGGAATCCAGGCAGAGTGTCAGTGATGGCAGGAACCTCAGGACAGAGCTTCAGGTTTCCTCCATTGAGAGATTGGCAACTCTCATGGAGGGGCTTCCAGCAGATTGATCAGCTTCTGCTGAGGTTATGCTGAGACCTGCAAGCTCTCTCAATGCTACTGGCCACAGGTGGTCATTCACAATGTGGGACATTTTCTGGGCTCAGTGCCCATCCATCTGCGGTGATCAGGGTGGTCCAATTTGACCTCATGTTGGCGCAGCAGCTGCCTGTCATCGCTGTGAGATCCTTCCAGGGCACTCTGGATGAGGGCAGCAGCTCCTCCGCTCCTCTGCCAGTGACCATTGCATCCATTGAGGCTGTGAAAACTGGGGGAGGTGCCAGTTCTGGAACTGGCCACTCCCTCCCAGGCGGGGCCATCACAGGCTCCACGGGCCAGAGGACGCCTGCCAAGGTCATCGAGGCCAACAGGACAGCAGAGTCAGCAGGCTGTCTCACAAACCACACTGAGCAATGGGGTGGCATCTATACGTAGCACCCGCAAACGTAAGCATAAGGCACATTAGGCACTCAACGGGTACATCACTGGTGATTTTGTGTAGGCCCAAGATTAGAGAATTTTTGATTCTCAACATCAGAGCGACGATCATACATGAATTCGGTGGCAATTAAGTCCACATTTGTGACCATGGCTGAGGGCGTTTCCTTTCAGCTGTATTTCTCTGTTTCACAGGCATATCATGAGTGTTTGAGTGGACATCGATGTTCCTGTACTAAACCCTTAGGTGCTACATTTTCTAGTTCTTCATCAGATGCAACTAAGTGCCCCGTGTGGAAGTTCCAGGCAATGCTGCTCCTGCTGATCTATGTGTGTGGAGCTAGCTGAAGGTTCATTGGATTAAAGAGTCCCGGGTGTCCCTGCCTCCTTGGTGTAGTAGCGGGTCAGCGTGCTGTCCCTCATCATCGCCCTGTGCTTCCTCATCCTCTGAGCCACTGCTGGATTCATCATGTGCAGCCTCATCCAGGGTGTCAAGGTCTTCATCATCAACTGCGTTATCCCACTTTCCAGCACAAGTTTGTGCAGGGCACAGCATGCGACCACTATCACAGAGACGAGATCTGGTGGGTACTGGAGTGTGCCCGAAGCCATCTTGAGAAGACTGATGGTTCTCTCCATAATAGCCCTTGAGGAGGCCTGGATCCCATTGTATCGCTGCTCAGCTTCTGTTCTTGGATGGTGGAGAGTTGACATGAGCCACCTTCTGAGGGGATAGCCCTTGTCACCCAGCAGCCATCCATCCAGTCGATCCAGAGCACTGATGAGCCCCGGCACCTGGGAGTGTCTGAGGATGTAGGTGTTGTGGGAGCTGCCTGGGTACCTTGCACAGACTTGCAGAATCTGCATCCTGTGATCACACACTATCTGCACGTTCATGGAGTGGAAGCCCTTCCTGTTGACGAAGGCACCGGGCTCACCTGCTGGCACCTTGATGGCCACATGTGTACAGTCTATAGCACCCTGGACACGGGGGAAGCCAGCAATGGCCGCGAAGCCTCTGGCTCACTGTGCCTGACTTGCCTGGTCGCAGCGGAATTGGATCAAGGTCAATGCCCATCTGAACAGAACGTCTGTAACCTGCATGACACTAGTGTGGGCAGCTGATTGGGAGACACAGCAAAGATCACCCACCGAGCCCTGGAAGGAGCCAGAGGCATAGAAGTGGAGGGCAACTGGGATCTTCAGAGTCACTGGCATGAGATGGCATCTTCTGTGTCCCCTTCCACCTTGGACAACATCTTGTGCCTGCGCCTGGCCTCCCAAAGTTGACGCCTCTGGAGGCTGATTGTCCACTCCTGGCCTCCTTATTCTATCCCTCCCTTCCTCCTCAGAGGAGCTGCCTCCAGTGGAGATGTCAGAACCCATCCCCAGGCTAAATGGAGGCCTCTGGAAAGCTGCAGGCCCGAGAAAGATTCCTGTCTGCAGACTGCTGAGCTGAAGCTTCAAAGTAGGGAAAGCTGTTGGAGATCAATCTGAACAGCTCCCAATCACAGAGGCAAGTTTAAAACACTTTCTGCAATAACTACTTCACATAAAACATTGACAACCCCACTGAGCCCACATATCCCGCCCGTGGATGAGGTTTGTTAAAAAGTCACTTACCCGCCTGCCCGTTGGGCCCGTGCGCTGAGCCGAAGATCGCACGGGCGCCCCAAAATTGGCATCGATTGCCAAGGTAAGAGCCTTAACAAGCTCTTTAACTAATGGCGGGCGCGCCTCGTCCTTCATCACGTGTTCGCCCAGTTAAATATCGCAGTGACGTCAGGACACTCACCCAACGTCAGCCCTGACATGTGGGGCCCACCACCCACACGGCATCCATAAAATTCTGTCTGTGTCCTAAATAGTGAGGAGGAAAGCCTTAGATTACTGGACAATATAGATGGGCTGGTAAAATGGGCAGAGCAGTGGCAAATGGAATTTAATCCTGAGAAGTGTGAGGTGATGCATTTTGGCAGGATTAACACAGCAAGGGAATACACAATGAATAGTAGGACCCTAGGAAGTACAGAGGATCAGAGGGACCTTGGTCTACACGTCCATAGAACCCTGAAGGCAGCAGCACAGGTAGATAAGGTGGTTCGGATGGCATATGTGATACTTGCCTTTATTAGCCCAAGGCAATGAATATAAAAGCAGGGAGGTTATGTTGGAACAAAAACAAAAGTACCTGGAAAAACTCAGCAGGTCTGACAGCATCTGCGGAGAGGAACAGAGTTAATGTTTCGAGTGCGTATGACTCTTCATTAGAACTAAGGAAACAGAGAAATTAGACAAAATATAAGCTGGTAGAGGGGGTGGTACAGGTAGAGCTAGATAGGGAGCCAGTGATAGGTAGAGGCCAAGACGAGATTACTAAAGATGTCATAGATAATATCACCACCGTCAACACCCCTTTGTCCTTTTGGCTAAGGGATGTGTTAAATGGAAGGTGTTCTGCAAAGCAGTCACCCAATCTGTGTTTGGTCTCTCGAAGGAATGCCTTCAGTCTGTCTGCAAGCATTACCCAGACCTCCCTGTTGCTTGCCATTTCAACACCACCCTGCTCTCATGCCCACATGTCCATCCTTGGCCTGCTGCATTGTTCCAATGAAGCTCAACGCAAACTGGAGGAACAGCACCTCATCTTCCGACTAGGCACTTTACAGTCTTCCTGACTGAATATTGAGTTCAACAGTTTCAGATCATGAACTCTCTCCTCCATCCCCACCCCCTTTCCCATCCCCCTTTTTCCAATAATTTATCATTTTTAACAAAATATATTTTTCTTTTCCCACCTACTTTAAAATTTATTTCAATCTATTGTTTTTCAGCTCCATTGAACTCCGGTGGACCGAGGTGGCCAGAGACTGATGGCTACCCACATAAATTTAGCCCTTTGGCCAGTGAAAAAGTCTGACCAGTCATGGAGAGCCGCTGTAGACTATCGGGTTCTCAAAAATATCCCAGCCTGTGGGCCCACTGTCGCAGTAGCAGATTTATTACGGGATAACCCCACTGAGACAACAATGTTCACTGTACTGGATACAGCCAATGGGTTCTGGTCTGTCCCAGTAAGATGAGGGGGATCAGTATAAATTTGCCTCCACATTCAGGGGGTTACAGTATACGTGGACGTGCCTCCCACAAGGGTTTCACAACAGTCCCTTGATTTACTATTGATGCATAACCGAGGTTTTAAAGGGTTTTTGTCAGCTCAGTTGATACAATGTGGATGGCTTGTGATTATTTTCAGGAAGTGCAGAGGATCATGGGTCACTACTGGACGAGCTGCTGAAGGAGACAGGTTTTAAAGGTGACCCCCATGAAAGGGCAAGTTGGACAGGTGGTGGTGCAATTCCTGGGACTGACAATTGGGACAGGGGAAAAAGCTATAGATAAGGTGAAAAGGAGGGCAGTTCAGCAACTACCCTCCCCAAAGGATGTACACAGGGTAAGGTCCTTTCTGGAAATAATGGGGTATTGCAGGGAGTTCATTGAAGACTACGCAGCCACAGCAGCCCCTTTGCTCAGACTCCTTAAGAAAAGTATTAAGATGGGAATGAGATGAAATATTTAACCACCTAATAAGGTAAACCTACAAACTACACCTGCACTAGGAGCAATAAATGGGAATGAAGATTTTTATCTGGAGGGAGCAGCCACTGGGGATAGTTTGAGTGCAGTGTTGCTCCAGGAGTGACAAGGGGAGACCAGTGGCCAACACCTCCCAGGTCCTGACTGATGTGGAAGGTTGTAAACATCTCTTGGTGACCTATTTAGGGAAAGGCAATGGGGTAGTGGTATTGCCTTCTGCCCACCCGGTCTATGCCCCTCCTTACGGAATGAAGGTCAATAATGTGACCTCTCAATCTCCTGTGATCCACGGCAAATGTCACTACTGTTTCCTCAGCCCCACAACTATCCAGGCCACAATGCATCCAGGTCAGGTACCTCTGCACTCTCCCCACTCCTATGGTTCATAACAAGCCATGTGGCATTCCTGAGGCCATCTGACCAGCCTGGCTGCATGTGTGTTTAATGGTTGGGGCTCCTCTTGACTCTTTCCCACCTCACCAATGTTCTTCTCCTTAGGTTCTGGAAGGGTGAGCGACTTATGAGGCTGGGGGGGGGACAGGGATGAAAGGTTGAAGTGAATGAACGCTAACTGATGCACTGTCCTTGTTAATTTCAGCATCACCACCAGAGCGTCCCACACCGACACCGCAGCCCCCCCTCCACACCAGAGGGGCAACTTGTGACACATCACTTCAGCCAGCCAGGCACCAGCGCAGCCACACGCACACACCGGTGGGGAGTTTACCGTCGGCTAGTGTCCCGGGTCACAGTGGAGAGGGTACTTCTCAATCACTGGAGGAGATGGGAGGGACAGAGAGTGCCGATGGTGCCAGCAGCCAGAGGGCTGCAGGGGATGAGGCACATGCTGAGTCCGGCACTGATGACGTGCCTCTGGAGTTTTCACCAATGCAGCAGCTGCAGGACAAGCAGCAGGAAGTGCATTTACATCTGTCAGGGTTGCATGAGGGAGTGGTTCAGTTGCTCTCTGTGACGGAGGAGTCCAGGCAGAGTGCACGTGAAGGTTTGACCCTCAGGTCAGAGCTTCAGTCTTCCTCCAATGAGAGATTGGTGACTCTCAAAGAGGGGGTTCAATCGGATTGAATATCTTCTGATTGGGTTACGCTCTGCCCTGCAAGCCCCCAGTGGTACTGGCCATGGATATGCATTCCCAATGTGGGAGTTGTGGGTACCAAGCATCAGCACTCGGTGCCCATGCATCTTGTCGCTGCAGCAGCTGCCTGTCGTTGCTACGAACTCCTCTCAGGGCGCTCCGGATGAGGTCAGCAGCTCCTCCGCCCCTCTGCCAGTCAATGATTCTTCCGTTGAGGCTGCGACAACTGTGGAGGTGCCAGTTCAGGATTTGGCCACTCCCTCCCAGAGGATGCCCGCCAAGGTCATCGAGGCCAACAGCACAGCAGAGTCAGCAGACTGTTTCAAGCCACTGAGCAGTGGAGCAGCACCTAGACATAGCACCTGGAAACGTAAGCATAAGGCACCTTAGGCAGGCCACAGGTATGTCACTGGTGATTTTGTGTTGGCCTTAGAATAGGGACCCATATTGTTGTTATTGCAATGGAGAATTGTTTGCTTTTCTTTTGGACAGAATAAAGTCCACTATTGTTACCATGTCTGAGGGTGTTTCCTTTGTGGTGCATTTCTCTTTTTCACAGACATATCATGAGTGTTTGAGTGGACATTGATGTTTCTGTACTAAGCCCTTAGGTGCTACATCTTCCACCTCATCAGCTGCAACTAAGTGCCACGTGTGGAAGTTCCAGGCAATGCTGCTCCTGCTGATCCACGTGTGTGGAGCTAGCTGAAGGTTCTTTGGATTAAATTGTCCCGGGCGTCCCTGCCTCCTTGGTGTAGTAGCGGGTCAGCGTGCTGCCCCTCATCATTGCCCTGTGCTTCCTCATCCTCTGAGCCACTGCTGGATTCATCATGTGCAGCCTCATCCTGAGAGCTTCAGAGCCGCTGGCATGGGATGTCCATCCACACTGTTAGATGATTGGCCCTGAGATCTCTCCTGACAAGATATAGTGGACTGTCTCCCTTGAGAGTCGGAGCCTCCTTCGGCACTGCACCTCAGTCATATTGAGGTCGCTGCTTCGCCGCCTGTAAACCCTGGCAACAGGATAGTGGCATCTTCTGCAGCCCCTTGCACCTTGGACAACCTCTTGACCCTGTACCACCTGTGCCTGGCCTCCCAAAGGTGGCTCCCCTGGAAGCTGATTGTCCACTCCTGGCCTCCTCCTTATTCTATCCCTTCTTCTCCTCAGAGGAGCTGCCTCCAGTGGAGGGATCAGAACCCATATCCAGGTGAAATGGAGGCCTCTGGAAAGCTGCAGGCCCGAGAAAGATATCTGTCTGCAGACTGGTTTCAAAGTTCACAAGAAGCTCTTGGAAATCGATGAGAACTGTTAACAATCACACAGGCAACTTTAAAACACTTTCAGCAATCAAAACTTCATGTTAAACATGAACAACGCCTTTGAGACCACATATCATTGCATGAGTTTTATTAAAAAATCTCCTACCCGCCTGCCCGTTCGGTCTGTGCGCTGACCCGAAGGTCACACGGGCCCCTCAAAATCCTGGACAATTGGCAAGTTAAGGACCTTAACGAGGCCTTTAATTAATGGTGGGTGAGCACCCCGCTGCTGAGCGCACCCGCTGACCAAAATATCGCGGCGCTGACGTCGGCACGCTCACTCGACATTTTAAGCGCTGATGTGCAGCCTCCACCATCCACACGTCAGCCGGAAAATTCTGGCCAATGTCCCAGACTCCACCATCCCTGGCTATGTCCTGTCCCATCGGCAGGACAGTATATACAGTCAGGAGGGAGTTGCCTCGGGAGTCAGCGTCAACTCTGGACCCCATGAAGTCTCATGGCATCAGGTCATGGGAAAGGAAACCTCCTGCTGGTGACCACGTTCTGCCCTATCACATACCACCCTCCCTCAGCTGGTGAATCAGTGCTCCTCCATGTTGAACACCACTTGGAAGAAGCATTGAGGGTGACAAGGGCACAGAATGTACTCTGGTTGGGGGACTTCAATGTCCATCCCAAGAGTGGTTTGGCAGCACCCACTGACTGAGCACTAAATGACACAGCTGCTAGACTGAGTCTGCTGCAGGTAGTGAGGGAACCAAGGAGGGAAAAATAGTTGACCTCATCCTCACCAACCTGCTTGCTGCAGATGCTCCTCTCCATGACAGTATCAGTCGGAGTGACCACTGGAAGGGGTCATAAACAGTGCTATCAAGTGGCACTTGCTTAGCATAACCTGCTCACTGATGTCCAGTCTGGGTTCCACCAGGGCCGGGCTACTCGGCTTCTGACCTCATTACAGCCTTGGTTCAAACACGGACAAAAGAGCTGAGCTCCAGAGGTGAGCCGACTGTCACTGCCCTTGGCATCAAGGCCGCATTTGACCTAGTGTGGTATCAAGGAGCCTTAGCAAAACTGGAATCAATGGGAATCAGGGGGAAAACTGTCCACTGGTTGGAGTCATACCTAGCACAAAGGAAGATGGTTGTGGCTGTTGGAGGTCAGTCATCTCACTTCCAGGATATCACTGCAGAAGTTCCTCAGGGTAGTGTCCTAAGCCCAACCATCTTCAGCTGCTTCATCAATGACTTTCCCTCCATCAAAAGATCAGAAGTGGGGATGTTCGCTGATAATTGCACAATGTTCAGCACCATGCATGATTCCTCAGATACTGATACAGTCCATGTTCAAATGCAGCAAAACCTGGACAATATCCAGGCTTGGGCTGACAAATGGCAAATAATATTCACACCACACATGTCAGGCAATGACCATTTCCAACAAGAGAGAATCCAACCATCACCCCTTATGTTCAATGGCATTACGATCACTGAATCCCCTACTATCAACAGCCTGGGGGTTTCCATTGACCAGAAACTGAACTGGACTAGCCATATAAATATTGTGGCTACAAGAGCAGGTCAGAGGCTGGGAATTCTGCAATGAGTAACTCGCCTCCCGACTCCCCAAAGCCTGTCCACCATCTACAAGCCACAAGTCAGCTCCCGCAACACTCAGGAAACTTGACACCATCCAGGACAATGCAGCCCACTTGATTGGCATAACATCCAAACATTCACTTCCTCCACCACCAATGCACAGTAGCAGTGTATACCACATACAAGATGTACTGAAGGATTTCACCAAGGCTCCTTAGCCACCTTCTAAACCCATGACCACCAAACCATCTAGAAGGACAAGGGTGGCAGATAGTTGGGAACACCACCGCCTGGAAGTAGCCCTCTAGTCACTCATCACCCTGACTTGGAAATATATTGCTGTTCCTTCACTGTCACTGGGTCAAAATCCAAGAACTCCCTTCCCAATGGGACTGTGACTGCAGCAGTTTACAGGGACAAACTGAATACAGTTAATGTTTCAAGTCCGTATGATTTACGATCCAAGGTGCCCTCATCACACACCAACCTGAGCTGCAATTCCTGAGCTGGAGGACAGGACAAAGGGACATGGTAATTGTAGCATACATTATGTACAAATGTACACTAAGTCTGACTTATGGAGGGAAGACCTCCAAGCAGTGCCATTTCTTTCTCCCCCATCCCCCACACCAAAGCAATTGAGCCTAGGGTGCAAGATAAAATGCACTCAGGATTATCACCATGTTCAGTCAGATTGGCACAGGACATGGGGAAATAAAGTGGGCATCAAGATATCTTTTATGGGTATATGGTTGAAGACAGGCTTGTAACAGAGCAGGTAAAGCACAAGGCACCAACGTGATAGCTACGTACTTCCATAAGTGAGGGTGGCTGGGTTGGTTGGTGTCAAATTCACTAAGTATTCCAATCTCACCGGTTACAAATTTGGGGAAACATTGGTGTCTTGCCTAAAATTAAAATATCACAGCCAGCAAGGTGGGGGGGGGAAAGGGAAGTCACGTTTGCATAGGATCGAGGGTGCATCTCTGGTGGTTACAGAAGACAAAGCTAAAGGCAATGAATCCATTGACTGGGAAAGATTGGGAAATAACTCTTACAGGCAGAGTATGGGAACCAAGGAGGGAGTGAAATTGTGTTGGGACAGGTGGAAGAAGGAGCGAGTAGCATGTGTGCGCCAGAATGTAAATGCCAGAAGGGGGGCAGCTATCACTTTTAAAATGACCATGACAAGACTCTGGATCCAGTCCATACTGTATCCAGAGTTTAGACTCATGTGGTCCCAGATTCTCCAAATACACAGTCAAAAGGTACCAAACTGGGAGCGCAAGACGGGAAATCCCTACCAATTGTCCCAAAGACCCAGGATAAGGAGGTCAAATGCTCCATAACAACACCAGGGCCTAGGAATGGGCTGGTGTTGATTCCAGCCCAGGTGTCAGACCGTGATCTGCATTATGAGGTAGTATCAGTCACCCTCAGCTTAACAGAGGGACGGGAGCCCCGATGCTACCCAGCAGCAACAGGAAATTGTACAAGAAACTTAAGGGAAATGTTACCACAATTCCATGAGCTGAATTATGGGGATGAACAACAGGAGGATTTCTCTTAACTCGCTGACCTAACGCTGGTTTTGGGGAGCAGGGTTGGTGGTGGAATATGGATAAAAAGTTGATTGTATTAAACACCATAGCCACGTCATTGATCAGAGATGTCACTGATCTTGATGCCCAGCTGCAAATGTAGGTCATTACCTTACAGAAACTCTAGAGATTATTGGGGAAGGGTAATGAGATTGAGGAACAGGAGCTACAGGAAGACCAAGTCATGACTATTCACCTAAAAAGAAATAGCTGAGCTGGAAACTCATGCCCAGACCATAGGCAATTACATAGAGGACCAGGACACATCAGGCCAAGCCGCCCAAAATGGTGTGTGTGTGTTATGTACAGTGCCCAGAGTGTCGTGATTTAGAGAATTTGTTGCAAGGTTACATACCATCATGGATTGACAACAGACGCCTAAAGGCTCGGAGTACTTATGCCAATCTCATGGACCCATGCCAGCTGCAGTTGCCATGGAAAGCATAACCAGTCCCAAATAGTTTGGTTATACTGACTACAGTCTATGATGGGAATAGTTCTCAGAATACTGGTGATGGATCAGTCACAATGACCAGTGCCAGTATACTTAGTGGAAGATATCAGTATCATTCTAAATGGTTTATGTGTGGGTATCATGGAGGAGGAGGGGAATTCCATGACCAGACCTGATCTGAAGGGGTGTGTAAGGAGGGGATGCACATGTAGTGCTGTGCCCATATCACCTGAATGTGTTCGACCGACATGTGGGTTTGACTCAAAACGCACAAACTATCAACTGTAACCTGGAGGTGATGGCTCAGAGTCATGTCCCATCCCAAGCTGCATATACAAGAGCAATGGAACCACTAGCATGAGCCAATATAGGGTACACAGTGACACCTGGGGCCCAGTTCATGATTTGACCTGCTGCTTTAGAAGCCAGATAAAGGTTCAAGTAGCACAGACAGGCTCTAGGGAGCAGTGACTATTGTATCACAAGGTGCACATTAATCATGGAAAAGGTCAGTGAACAATCCAGAACAGGAATAATTGGGGGAAAGCCAACTTCAACGGGAAGAGTATTCATCCGAGTCGAGCAAGTTGAAATCAAATATTGGCAGAAAAGAGACAGTGGCTGAGCAATGGCCACCTTCAAAGGAAAAGTATTGCAGGAAATGTCAAGATATATTCCCTTGAAGGGGAAAAGGTAGGACAACTAAATCCAGAAAGCCCTGGATGATGAGAGATAGGAGGTAAAGATAAAAAGGGAGAAGTGTGTACACACCAGATGTCAGGTAGAAAAATAAATGGAGAACCAGGGTGAATTTAGAAGGACCAGCAGGGAAGTGAAGAAACTAAATCAGAAAAGCAAGGAGAGAGCATGAAGAGGCTGGCAGGGAACATAAGAGGGAATCCCAAGGTCTTCTGTAAACACCTAAATAAGAAGTGGTAAGTGAGAGTAGGGCCGATTAGAGACATAAAAGGTGACTTGCATGTGGAGGCTGGAGCAATTGCGGAGGTGTGGAATGAATACTTTGCATCAGTTTTGTAGAAAGGTACCTAGGCTGGGGTGAGAGGTGGTAACTGTTACATCAGAAGAACATTCAATTGAGGAAGGTGGTGTTGGAAAGACCATCTTTACTTAAACTAGATAAGGCACCAGGGCCTTAGACAGGAGCAGGATAATTAAGGAAGCCAGCATGGATGCATTAAAGGAAACTCATGTTTAAATAACTTGATATTTTTGAGGTGATAACAGAAGTTTGAAGAGGGAAACACATTGACGTGACATTGATACAGTGCCACACAGACTTCAGCAAAATTCTCGCTCATGCAATAAAAGGGAAAGTAGGAACTTGGATAGAAATTGGCTGAGGGACAGGCAACAGTAGTGGGTGAATGGTTGTTTTTCAGATTGGAGGAAAGTTTGTAATGGAGTTCACCACGGGTCAGTGTTGGGACACTTCCTCTTCCTGATTATATATATTAATGACTTTGACTGTAGTGAGCAGGGCATGATGTCAAAATTTGCAGATGATGTAAGATTGGAAATGTTGGCAATTGTGATGAGACTTGTCTTGAACTCCAAAGAAAAGGACATAGACATGTTTATGGATTGGGCAGACAAATAGCAAATGAAGTTCGATGCCACAAAGCGGGAGGAGATTTATGATGGCAGGAAAAATATGGAGAGACAGTATATTTTATAGAGGGACAGCCTCTAAAGGAGATGCAGGAACTGGGGGACCTCTGTGTATATGTACATAGGTCACTGAAGATGGTAGGGCATGTTGAGAGAACAGTTAACAAAACGTATACTCTCTTAGGCTTTAATAATAGGAACTTGTGTAAGACAGTTAGGCCTCATCTGGAGTACTGTGTCCAGTTCTGAGCACCACACTTCAGGAATGAGGAGAAGGCATTGGAGACAGTACATAGGATGTTCACAAGAATGATTCCGGGGATACACAACTGTAGCTATGAGGGTAGTTTGGGATTGTGTTCCTTGTAGAAAAGAAGGCTGATGGGAGACCTGATAGAGATATTCAAGATCGTGAGGAGGGTAATGAAACAGGGTACATAGAGAGAAATGGTTCCCACACAAGAGATGAACTAGAGGGCACAGATTCAAAATAATTGGCAAAAGGAGTAAATGTGGAGTGAGGAAATTTTTTTTTCACTGAGGGTGGTTGGGGCCTGGAACAAGCTTCTTGAAATGGGTGGTGTAGGCAGGTTCAATCAAGGCATTCAAAAGGGAATTGGATTACTAAATAAGCGAGAGAATATGCAAGGTTACGGGGATAAGGCAGGGGAGTTGGACTAGGGGAATGCTCTTTCGTGTGGCAGG
The DNA here is from genome assembly GCA_026770705.1 of Isurus oxyrinchus. NCBI lineage: Eukaryota > Metazoa > Chordata > Chondrichthyes > Lamniformes > Lamnidae > Isurus > Isurus oxyrinchus. Next base: position 46,491,702 of record JANJGN010000023.1, read on the forward strand.
AGTAATATGACTCTAAAGGTGGCGGCATCACCAGTGAGTCTGTCTGGTTCGTAGTTACGTGACCTGTGGTGGTTTGGTATTCTCACCATCCACAGCGTCGGTCGTGCCTCCTCGTGGCTCCTGCTGGTAACAACATCACCGTTATCCGAGTTTGCACAGATAGGAATGTTTTTGTTGGCTAAACGGCCTTTGAAATAGCACAGTGCTGATTGTGGTCTGTTGGGACCAGCATTATCGTATAAAAATGGTTGACCATCGTTGGTCAGAGCGGCCCGGGTGGGACGTGATCCAGAGAAAAGACGTCCCCACAGTTGTGCCTTTTGGAGCAGGCCACTGCACAAGTTGCAAATGCTCCGCAAGTGCTAGTTCCAAACTCAATGGACTAGAGAAATACTCCACCTCAACACAAACTGCAGAGGTGGAATCGAGACCTTCGATGGGCTGCTCTGCCATCTGCTACTCCCCGGGGTGGGTGAGTTCTGCAAACACATGGCCGTGAGACATCAGATTAAACACCTTCACACAATTTGCTCCAAATCTGGTGATTACGATTCGGTTGCTTGTCATTATCGCAAATGTAAAGGGGTAAGGCCACCTCTCACCGGTACGATCTATGCATGTGAACACTGAAATGCAGGTCACATGGCAAATTGGACTCAGCCAGCACGAGCGTTATAGACACACCGAAGTACGTAATGTGAAAAGATTAGCAGCTCACCTACCACAAGCAAAGCCTGGCCAGAGAGATTATAAATGGACTAAAGAGGAAACCGACCTCCTCAGAGAATTAATGAAGTGGTAGGAAGGCTGTGCAGACATCAACAAACAGATAGCAGCCCATCTCACATCTAAAGCCAGCAGGCAGATTGCTTCCAAGAGAAGATCACTCCTGAGAGCAGAGCAGAGATCAATGAGCGTATCATCACCGCAAAGCAGCCAGACTGAAGGTGCTTGGGAAACAGAAACTCCACAAGAGGGGGGATGATGCAGAGGTGGTGAGGGGGAAAACAGTCCCCAAATGGTGAGGAATGTGTGACCCCCGGCCAGTATCCCTAGACACACGGATCTGGATGATCAGCTGAAGAACTAATGGTGGTACGGAACGACCCAGAAACAAGAGCCATGGCCATCGGCCTCATTGAAAGCATCACAGATGTTATATTAACTGAAGGAAAGGAAGAGGAAACTGGCAGGAGGTCCAGGAAGACAGAAGCTCACCCCAAGGAGAGGCCGAAACACAAAATCCAAGAATAAGAATAAAGAAGCAAATTTCAAAGCAACTCAGTTGGCTTCCAAAACAGACAGGAGAAAGATAGCACGGCAAATCCTGGATGCACCGTCCACCCTACAATGTCCACACAGCAAAGCTGAACTCGAAGAGAGTTTTACTGAGAAACTCTCAAAACCAAATAAATCAAACCCCCAAAAGTATACATTATATAACGGAAGGAGAGATAACGACTCTGTGAAAGAACCCATACAGAAGGAAGAGGTTGAGGATGCAGCAATTAAAGACATTGATAAGAACACGGCAGCAGGAGCTGATGGGATGAAGTTGGAAGACATCATGGACATCCAGGCAGAGTACGAAGACAGGCTTCCATGTCTCTTCTCCCTCTGGCTCAAGTCAACTTCCATCCCAAGGGTCATGAAAAAGAGTCACACAGTTCTCATTGCTAAGACAGACGACACCAAGAAATTAAAAAGCATAGACAACTGGCGACCAATAATGATCGGTCCAATTTTATTCTGAATCTTCGCTAAAATTATCACCAAACGCTTAAGGGACGCGATCCAGACCAACCTCAGACAGAAAGGATTAATGGGGTTTTTACTGGATGACAAGCTGTAACAAGTGGGGGGCCACAGGGTTCAGTCCTGAGGCACCAACTATTTACTGTCTATATTAATCACTTAGATTCAGGGATAGAAGGCACTCTAGCTAAATTTGTAGATAACACCAAAATCGGTGGGAAAGTAAGTTACAAGGAAGAAATAAGAAATTTACAAAATGGATATGGACAGGTTAGGTGAATGGGCCAAAATTTGGCAGATGGAGTTTCACGTGGATAAGTGTGAGGTTATCCTGTATGGTCGGAAGAATAAAAAGGCGACTTATTATTTAAATGGAGAGAAACTTCAGAATGCTTCAGTGCAGAGGGATCTGGGTGTCCTGGTGCATGAATTGCTGAAAGCTAGAATGCAGGTACAACAGGTAATATAGAAGGCAAATGCAATTTTGGCACTGATTGCTAAATGAATAGAATAAAAATAGGGAAGTGTTGCTGCAGCTCTACAAGGCATTGGGGAGACAGAACCTGGAGTACTGTGCAGAGCTTTGGTCCTCTTACCTGAGGAAAGATGTAGCTGCACTGGAGGCGGTTCAGAGGAGATTCAAAAGATTGATTCCAGAGATGCAGGGCTTGTCTTATGAGAAGAGATTGAGCAGTTTAGGCCTAGACTCGCTAGAGATTAAGGATGAGTGGAGATCTAATTGAGGTATATAAGATGCTAAAGGGGATAGACAAAGTAGACGCGGAGCGGATGTTTCCCCTTCTGTGGCATTCTAGAGTGAGAGACCAAAGTTTTAGACTAAGGGGTGGTAGCTTTAAATCAGAGATGAGCAGGAATTACTTTTCTCAAAGTGTCGTGAATCTGTGGAAGTCACTACCTCAGAGTGCAGCCGATGCAGGGTCACTAAATAAATTTGAGGAGAGACAGATTTCTAATTCGAGGCCAAAATGAGATCAGCCATGATCGTAGAGAATGGTGGGGCAGGATCGAGGGGCTGAATTGCCTTCTCCTGCTCCTAGTTCTCATGAAAAGGGTTTCTGGTGGCGACTCCTGGTTATAATGAGAACACCACAGTTCTAAGTAACATCATGAAAGGGGCCAAACGCAACAGGAAAGAGTTGGCTGTTGTATTTGTGTATCTGCCTAAGGCGTTCAATTCCATTGGGCATAAAATGCTCATCAAGGCATTTCAAAGAGAGTGGGGCTGCCAAAAAGATTCATAACAACGATCACGGATCTGTCTTCAGAAACTAGCACATGTATTGACTGCAAAGACAGTCAAACTGAACCTATCAATATCATGAGAGGGGTCAAGGTGACCCGTTATCACCAATCCTGTTCATCATTGCGATGGATCCTCTAATCTGTTCCCTACAGGAGGCACAGCTGGGCATCCACTTGCCTTCCAGGGAACACAGGTTAAATACTCGGATTGGGCGCTGCATTAATTTGTGCGTATTAAATGATTCAGTACAGTCTCGATGGACAAATAGCCTCCTCCTGCAATGTAAAGTGTCAGTGAAATGATAATCCTATCTTGGATCACTCCCCAATAAACCTGAGCAATAATTTCCAGGATTACATCTCCCATTTTGGGTCTGATATTCCACCATCACCCAAATATTTGACAGAACTGGTAAAGGATGCAGAGCTTTCCCAAAAACATTACAGGAAAAGCGGGGGCAGAATTTTACCCTCAGAGGGGGTGCTCGGCAGGGTTGGTCAGGGAACTGTCTGCCACCGGCAATCGGCAGCTCATCGCGATTTTATGAGGATGGGCCAATTGAGGTCCCCTCAGTGTAAAACGCAGCCAATGAGTGAGGGCGATGGAGCGGGGGCTTAAAGTTGGGTCCAGTGACATCCCAGCAGCCAATTCAAATGCAGCCTGGGCAGCCCCTGGAAAGCTGCCACTAAAGGACGCGGATCTCCTGTGAATGGAGACCATAGCGGGTGGACACGGCAGGCGGGAGGGCAGGTCAGCAGGGCAGGCAGCCCCACGTTTCTCAGATGAGAGCCTCACTGCCCTCCTGGAAGTGACAGCAAGGGGAGAAACACTTGTCGCCAGGGACTGGAAGCAGCCACCACCATCTCACCAAAAGAGGCCTGGGAGGAGGTGGCATCCAGGGTCAGCAGCCACAACGTGGTGAGGCGCACGTCGGTGCAGTGCCGAAAGCACTTGAATGATCTCCTGCAATCGGGAAGGGTGAGTACCCTGTTGGCATGGGTTACTTTGCTGAACAGTTGAGCTGGACATCCCACTGGATCTCAAATGTTAGAGTGTGAGCAGTGATGTTGCGGTGCCAGAGGGAGGTAAGATTGCAGTGCACTGATGTGAGAATGTGGCTTTTTGCAACCATTGCAGTGTAGCCTGTATATTGATGGGACCCTCAAACCTGGTATACCCATTGATAATGGGGAGATGAGGGCACCATGATGCAGATCTGTCTCATCAGGGTGCCAGGCATACACACGGACAGTCTAATGACAAGTGTTTCTTCTCACATTTAGACACACTAGAAGCCCCTCGTTCAGAGGAGCCTGAAGGCCCACCCCTGACCCCTGAGGACCACCATGCTGAGCACGCACCAGCATCACCCTCTGTCAAGCAGGCACCAGCGCAGATACCAGCACCTCAGTGGTCAAAAGATCGCCATCTTGTACCTCAGTGCACATTGGTGAGTCCATTTCACACTTGCTTGATGTGCAGGTGGAGGCAGAGTGTCCAAGGCATTGGCAGAGGGCTGCTGGAGACCAGGTCAATGCTCAGTCAATGGCTAATTGGCCTCTGAAGTCATCCATGAGGAAGCAGATGCTGGATGTCCAGCCGGGTGTGGAAGATCTGGCAGTGATACGTGAGGGAATGCGTGCCATGGTGTCCGTTCTGGAGAAGTCACTGTAGAGAACAGCACTGCATTGACCCTCATGGCCAAGCACACTTCCTCCTCCATGGAGGGAGTGGTGACTCTCATGGACAGGCTCCTCCAGGAGCTCAATCAGGGGTTCCCAGAGATGCAAGCCCTCACACCAGCAATGACCCCAGCTGCTCAGTGGCAGATGGATTGCTCAGCTAGGTGCCCATCCATCAATGGTGAGCAGGGATGTCCAATGCGAACTGAAATTGGTGTATAATCAGCCTGCCGTCTCTGCAGGCTCCTCAGGGCACTCCAGATACAGTAGCAGCTCCTCTGCCAGTGACCATGGCATATGAGGCTGCAATGACAGGGGAGATCCAGCCATGGCAATAACGTTCCGTCTCGAGCAAGGACAGTACAGGCTCCACAGGCCAGAGGACACCCACCAATGTCGTTAAGGCCAAGTGGACTTCAGAGTCAGCAGGCTGTCTCCAATGCCAGTGAGGCTGGAGCACCTAGACATAGTACCTGCTAGCGAAACCGTAAAGCACCTCAATCACAACCCAGCTTGATCACTTGTTTCTCCCATTTTTGTTCTTTTATTGAATGGTGTGATGTAAAACACCAGTCAATATTCATTTCTGCTGTTTGTCAGCAGCAAATTATGTTTCTTTTTGCAACTGGCCTCTGGATACTTCATTTGCTGTGTAGGTGTGGGGTAAGCCATGGTTATGATGGAGTGTGACTCCTTAAATTTCATTGCAATGGCAGAGTGTATGTTGTTAACCAAGGAACGGGTCCTGCCAGGGATTAAGTGTGGAGCCTGCAGCCCTCGCATGTGGTGGTGGCTGTTCTTTGGTAGAGTTAGCTGCAGGAGCAATGGATCAAAGCGTTCATAGAGTCCCTGCCTCCCTGGAGTTTACCCAGGTCAGTGTCTATGCCCTCAGTGATCTCACCATGTTCATCCACAGACTCACTGCTGGACTCATCACCTGTTGCCTGTGCAGCTACATCAAGATCATCTTCCTCCTGTGTCCCCCTTTCCAGTGCCAGATAGTGGTTGCTTGCTTGCTGCGCTCTGCGCAGTGAAACACAACCTGGCTTTTGGCAGTGGGGGCGGGTGGGGGAGGGTGAGAATGGTCCAGATCAACCTCAGGCAGAAAGGATTAATGGGTCTTTTTCTAGATGACAAGCTGTAACAAGTGGGGCGCCACAGGGTTCAGTCCAGAGGCACCAACTATTTACTGTCTATATTAATGACTTGGATTCAGGAATAGAAGGTACTATAGATACATTTGCACCTACATCCTTAAGGGGACCAATACTCTGCACAGTACTCCAGGTTTGGTCTCCCCAATGCCTTGTACAGCTGCAGCAACACTTCCCTATTTTGATTCTATTCCTTTAGAAATAAATGTCAAAATTCCATTTGGCTTCCATATTAACTGTTGTACCTGCATTCTGGTTTACAGCAATTCATGCACCAGGACACCCAGATCCCTCTATACTGAAGCATTCTGAATTTTCTCTCCATTTAAGTAATAAATCGCCTTTTTATTCTTCTGACCAAAAGGGATAACCTCACACAAAATAGGTGGGAAAGTAAGTTCCAAGGATGAAGTGTACAAATGGATATGGACAGGTTAGGTGAATGGGTCAAAATTTGGCAGATGGAGTTTCACATGGATAAGTGTGAGGTTATCCATTTTGGACGGAAGAATAAAAAGGCGACTTATTACTTAAATGGAGAGAAAATTCAGAATGCTTCAGGGCAGAGGGATCTGGGTGTCCTGGTGCATGAATTGCTGAAAGCTAGAATGCAGGTACAACAGGTAATATGGAAGCCAAATGGAATTATGGCATTTATTGCTAAAGGAATAGAATCAAAATAGGTAAGTGTTGTTGCAGCTATACAAGGCTTTAGAGAGACCAGACCTGGAGTACTGTACAGAGCTTTGGTCCCCTTAAGGATGTAGGTGCACTGGAGGCAGTTCAGAGGAGGTTCGATAGATTGATCCCAGAGATGCGGGGCTTTTCTTATGAGGAGATTCAGCAGTAAAAGCCAATACTCGCTAGAGATTAAGGATGAGGGGAGATCTAATTGAGGTATATAAGATGCTAAAGGGGACAGACAAAGTAGACATGGAGCGGATGTTTCCCCTTCTAGGGGATTCCAGAATGAGGGGCCATAGTTTTAGGCTAAGGGGTGGTAGATTTAAATCAGAGATGAGCAGGAATTACTTCTCTCAAAGTGTCGTGAATCTGTGGAAGTCACTACCTCAGAGTGTAGCTGATGCTGGGACATGAATAAATTTGAGGAAAGACAGATTTCTAATTCAAGGAAAAATGAGATGACCCATGATTGTAATGAATGGTGGGGCAGGCTCGAGGGGATGAATTGCCTTCTCCTGCTCCTAGTTCTTATGTTCTTATGAAAAGGGTTTCTGGTGGCGACTCCTGGTTGTAATGAGAACATCACAGTTCTAAGAAACATCATGAAAGGGGCCAAACGCAACAGGAAAGTACTGGCCGTTTTCTTTGTGAATCAGGCCAAGGCGTTCAATTCCGTTGGGCATAGAAAGCTCATCGAGCCGCTTCAAAGAGAGTGGAGCTGCCAAAAAGATTCATAACAATGAGGTGGTATTGCAGTGCACCCCAAGTTGTCCAGGCATTGGAAGCATATTAAGACCGATTGTTCTCTGTACCAACGCCCTTGTTGTAGGGGTGACTCTTGTACCACTGCTCAACCCTTGTTCTTGGGTGGCGGAGAGGCATCATGAGGCACCTTTTGAGCGGATTGCCCTTGTCACACAGTCACCATTCATCCAATCAGGCTGGAGAACTGAAGAGCCCTGACGCCTGGGTGTGAGTGTCTCAGGATATAAGCATCATGGGAGCTGCCAGGGTACCTTGCAGAGATGTGCAGAAGCTGTATCCTGTGGTCTCACCCACGCACACACTGATATCAACTAGTTTTATTTCACGTTCGGGTATATGCCTGCGTGCGGAGGGTAAAATTCTGCCTAGGGAAAGAGATCAAGGAAATAAATACCCCAGCTTGATGGGATATAGCTCTAAATATTGAGGTTCCCACTTGAATTCAATCTGCAGCCCATATAAGTAAATTGTACTATTGATTACGGTATTATATCTCTTACCATGCAAGCAAAAACAAAAAAACGGGAAAAACCTGGAAAATTTCAAAGGGGATTTGGGATGATGGAGCCAAATTAATTAACTGAATAAACAAATGTACAATTTGGCTGAAACCAGCCATGCGCTCACCATCACAAGAATCAACGGAGGAAATATCTCTACTGTAAAAGAAATATTAAAAGGTGGGGTGGAGTGGTGGAGAACTGAAGGACATGGCCCGAGCTGTGAGAATATAAAATAGCTAAACCACACTGTACAGACACTAAGGGTTAACTAACCCAAGAGGGGTGAGCGAAATTGAAATTCTGACTCAAGATACTGAGAGCCATTATCATGGGCAATGGTGCAGGGCAACTGCCATCACATAGCACAATTATTTCCTGCCAGGGATTAAAGAAACATTCACACATCAGTCAACAGATGTAAGGAAGCTCACAAACACATGGTTCGGGGTGTGGGAGAAAGAGGTCAGCCAAGCACTTGGAAAAGCAATTCAACAATGAAGAATGCTCAATCATTCAGCATCGGTTCCATCGACATGGGGACTGAAGGGTTCTCAAAAATCCCACATTTTTCAAATCATCAACAAGGATATGACTTTTGGACATTTATCGCAGAGGACCCAACTGCTGAGTTAAGTGTAGAACCCTGCAGACAGGAGACTAGGCCCATGAAGGCCTGGGACTGGACATGCCCGGGCTTGTTGAGAGCAGTGCGGATTGTTGCTGGAAACCAGACAACGAGAGGAGGCAGAATACACATTCTTCCCTTTAAAACAATCAACCCAGAGAAAGACTTCATATGACACAAAAAGAAAGCCCATCAAATTCTTGCATAAATAATCGCTACAAACTACTAAGGCAGGAAGGCCGCAGTCAATACAATTATGCGAAGCTATCAATACTCCACAAATACAACCGCTTTCAGTTCAAGATTATCTATGGGGGCAGGAAGACAAGTATAAACATCATGTGAGCCCATTAAAAACAACGAGACAACAATCCCCTGAAGAAGCCCACCTAAATCAGACAAAGAATTACCCTTGATTTGGATTCAGATTAGAAATTCTAAAAAAAAGTATAACTGGGTCACCAGTGATGAAGGGGTGGAGGGGTGAGCTGTTTTCGAGTGGTTGAAGCAGAGTTTAAGCAGGGAGAGGTAGCTGAGCCAAGTGAGGAAGGAGATCTGGAGGTTTGCAGGGCCACAGGCAACATCACGGTGAGGGATACGGGGTGGCAGGCTCAGAAGAAGACAACAAGGTCGCAACCACAGCCCTCCATGAAGATTGACCACCCACAACCACACCCTCCACCCAACTGAAGAACCTTCACAGATTCCACAGACCAGGACCACGTGGGGATAGAGGACACAAAGAGCAGACCCCAGAACTGTAACCGGCTTTCCTGGCTAGATTTCGAACTGTCAAGTAATCCTGGTTGGTGAGCATGATCCCTGACCTCTCCTAGTTCAATTTAGTTAGGTTTTGGGGGTTGGACAAGGGTAAGGGGATTAGTAGCGTGATTCTCCCTGGTTATGTCTTGTGTTCCCCATTCATAACTAAGTACTTTGTAGGTCTGTATCATCTCAGTATAATCCTAATCTTATAAATTCATTTGTGACTTCAATAAACCCAGGTTTTTTTTCTTGCAACAAAACCAGTTGTCTGCTGCACTTTGTCACCAGCCCCAAATATGTCCAAGGTCTAGAACCCAGGGAGTTGGAGCGATTCGGACCGCTCAGAAATCAGAGGTGAAGCTGACACACACCACCACCCCCTACAGGGGGGTGGGTGTAAGACAGATAAAAGGGGTTTGATCAATGATATGGCTAGTATTTAATACAGGGATGTCACTGGTCTTGATGCCCAGAAGCAAATGCAGGTCAATACCTGACAAACTCTAGAGAATATTGGGGAAGAGTAATGAGGTTGACGGACAAGAGTTACAGGATGACTGAGCAATGACTATTCACCTACAAAGAAATAGCTGAGCTGGAAACTCATGCCCATACCATAGGCAATTTCATAGAGGACCAGGACACTTCAGGTGTTATGTACAGTGCCCAGATTGTAGTAATTTAGAGAATTTGTTGCAAGGTTGCATACCATCATGGATTGACAACAGATACCTAAAGGCTAGGAGTACTTATGCCAATCTCATGGACCCATGCCAGTCCCAAATATTATCCTGACTACAGTCTATGACGGGAATAGCTCTCAGGATACCGGTGATGGATCAGTAGCAATGAGCAATGCCGGAAAACTGGGAGGGAGGTATAAGTGTCATTCTAGATAGTGTACGTGTGGGCATCCTGGAGGATTAGGGGAACTCCTTGACCAGCATTGATCTGAAGGGGTGTCAGGAGGGGATGCACATGTAGTGTTATGCCCATATCACCTGAATGTGTTCGGCCGACATGTGGGTTTGACTAATAGCGCACAACCTATCAACCATAACCTGGAGGTGATGGCTCAGAAACATGTATTTGCAACTTGGGACGGGACAAGGGCAATGGAACCACTAGCATGAGCCAATATAGGGTACACAATGACACCTGGGGCCCAGTTCATGATTTGACCTGCTGCTTTAGAAGACAGATAAAAGGTTCAAGTATCACAGACAGGCTCTAGGGAGCAGTGACTATTGTATCACAAGGTGCACATTAATCATGGAAAAGGTCAGCAAGCAATCCAGAACAGGAATAATTGGGGGAAAGCCAACTTCAACGGGATGAGGATGCATCCGAGACGAGTGAGTTGAAATTAAATATTGGCAGAAAAGAGACAGTGGCTGAGCAATGGCCACCTTCAAAGGAAAAGTATTGCAGGAAATATCAAGATATATTCCCTTGAAGGGGAAAAGGTAGGACAACTAAATCCAGAAAGCCCTGGATGATGAGAGATAGGAGGTAAAGATAAAAAGGGAGAAGTGTGTGCACACCAGATGTCAGGTAGACAAATAAATGGAGAACCAGGGTGAATTTAGAAGGACCAGAGGTGAAGTGAAGAAACTAAATCAGAAAAGCAAGGAGAGAGCATGAAGAGGCTGGCAGCAAACATAAAAGGGAATCCCAAGGTCTTCTGTAAACACCTAAATAAGAAGTGGTAAGTGAGAGTAGGGCCAATTAGAGACATAAAAGGGGAGGCTGGAGCAATTGCGGAGGTGTGGAATGAGTGCTTTACATCTGTTTTTTCAGAAACGTAGCTAGGTTGGGGTGAGCGGTGGTAACTGCTACATCAGAAGAACGTTCAATTGAGGAAGGTGGTGTTGGAAAGGCCATCTTTACTTAAACTAGATAAGACACCAGGACCATAGACAAGTGCAGGAGAATTAAGGAAGCCAGCATGGATTCATTAAAGGAAACTCATGTTTAAATAACTTGATGTTTTTGAGGTGATAACAGAAGGTTGATGAGGGAAACACAATGACGTGGTATGTATGGATTTGGCATTGATACAGTGCCACACAGACTTAGGCAAAATTCTAGCTCATGCAATAAAGGGTAAAGTAGGAACTTGGATAGAAGTTGGCTGAGGGTCAGGCAACAGTAATGGGTTAATGGTTGTTTTTCAGATTGGAGGAAAGTTTGTAATGGAGTTCCCCAGGGGTCGGTGTTGAGAAACTTGCTCTTCCTTAGACTGTGGTGTGCAGGGCATGATTTCAAAATTTGCAGATAATGCAAGATTGGAAATGTTGTCAATTGTGATGAGACTAGTCTTGAACTCAAAATAAAACGGCATAGACATGTTTGTGGATTGGGAAAACAAATGGCAAACGAAGATCATTGCTGCAAAGTGGGAGGTGATTTGTTTAGGCAGGAAGAATATGGAGAGACAGTATATTTGATAGAGGGGCAGCCTCTGAAGGAGATGCAGGAACTGAGGGACCTCTGTGTATATGTACATAGGTAGTGAAGATGGCAGGGCATATTGAGATAATAGTTAACAAAGGATAAAGCCTGAGATAATATAATAATAGGAACTTGTATAAGACAGTTTGGCCTCATCTGGAGTATTGCATACAGTTCTGAGCACCACACTTCAGGAATGATGAGAAGGCATTGGAGACAGTACAGAGGATATTCACAAGAATGATTCCAGGGATACACAACGGTAGCTATGAGGGTAGGTTGGATAGGTTGGGATTGTGTTCCTTGGAGAAAAGGCGGCTGTTGGGAGACCTGAGAGATATTCAAGATCATGAGGAGGGTAATGAAACAAGTACATTGTGAGAAACAGTTCCCATACAAGAGATGAACTAGAGGGCACAGAGTCAAAATAATTGGCAAAAGGAGTAAATGTGGAGTGAGGAAAATTTTTTTCACCGAGGGGTTGGGGTCTGGAACAATCTTCCTGAAAGGGTGGTGTAGACAGGATCAGTCAAGGCATTCAAAAGCAAACTAGATTACTACATAAGCGAGAGAATATGCAAGGTTACGGGGATAAGGCAGGGGAGTTGGACTAGGGGAATGCTCTTTCGTGTGGGAGGAGTAATATGACTCTGAAGGTGGTGGCATCACCAGTGAGTCTGTCTGGTTCATAGTTACGTGACCTGTGGTGGTTTGGTGTTCTCACCATCCACAGCGTCAGACGTGCCTCCTGCTGGTAACAACATCACCGTTATCCGAGGTTCCACAGATATGAAAGGCTTTGTTGGCTAAACGACCTTCGAAAAAGCACCGTGTTGGTTGTGGTCTGCAGAGACCAGCATTATGGTATAAAATGGTCGACCGTCGGTCAGAGCGGCCTGGGTGGGAAGTGACCCGGAGAACAAAACCTCCCCACAGTTGTGTCTTTTGTAGCAGGCCACTGCGTAAGTTGCAAGTGCTAGTTCCGATCTCAATGTACTACAGAAAAAGCCCATCTCAACACAAACTGCTGAGGTGGAATCGAGACCATTTAGAAACTACTACCTACCCTACAGGGAACTGGTGAAACAAACCAGGCTGGAAGATCCGGGACCCTAAATAGTGAATGACAAACAACACGAGAAGGAGTTGGAGTCCAGCCCTCAAAGCTAAAGGGATGACACGAGTCATAAAAAGGCTGACATTTTATAACAAAAATTTCAAGGGAATGGTAACTTTGGACAATAACGGGATTGAGGAGCCCCAAGACCAGACAGATATTCCACCAACCTACATCGAGCCTGTGGAGCTGCCACCCAGTGACGACAGAACCGTACAGAGTGAAGTGGAGATCCAATACCCCATTGATGGGCTGCTCTGCCATCTGCTACTCCCCGGGGTGGGTGAGTTCTGCAAACACATGGCCGTGAGACATCAGATTAAACACCTTCATACAATTTGCTCCCAATGCGGACAAACTGAATTACAATTCGGTTGCTTCTCATTACAGCAAATGTAAAGGGGTAAGGCCACCTCTCACCGGTACGATCTATGCATGTGAACACTGAAATGCAGTTCACATGGCAAATGGGGCTCAGCCAGCATGAGCGTCAGACACACCGAAATACGTAACGTGAAAAGATTAGCAGCTCACCTACCACAAGCAAAGCCTGGCCAGAGAGATTATAAAAGGACTAAAGTGGAAACCGACCTCCTCAGAGAATTAATGAAGTGGTAGGAAGGCTGTGCAGACATCAACAAACAGATAGCAGCCCATCTCACATCTAAAACCAGCAGGCAGATTGCTTCCAAGAGAAGATCGCTCCTGAGAGCAGAGCAGAGATCAACGAGCGTATCATCACCGCAAAGCAGCCAGACTGAAGGTGCTTGGGAAACAGAAACTCCACAAGAGGGGGGATGACACAGAGGTGGTGAGGGGGAAAACAGTCCCCAAAGTGCGAGGAATGTGTGACCCCCGGCCAGTATCCCTAGACACATGGATCTGGATGATCAGCTGAAGAACTAATGGTGGTACGGAACGACCCAGAAACAAGAGCCATGGCCATCAGTCTCATTGAAAGCATCACAGATGTTATGTTAACTGAAGGAAAGGAAGAGGAAACTGGCAGGAGGTCCAGGAAGACACAAGCTCACCCCAAGGAGAGGCCGAAACAAAATCCAAGAAAAAGTGGCAGCTAAAGAAGCAAATTTCAAAGCAACTCAGTTGGCTTCCAAAACAGACAGGAGAAAGATAGCACGGCAAATCCTGGATGCACCGTCCACCCTACAATGTCCACTCAGCAAAGCTGAGTTCGAACAGAGTTTTACTGAGAAACTCAAAACCAAATAAAGCAAACCCCTAAAAGTATACATTATATAATGGAAGGAGAGATTATGACTCTTTGAAAGAACCCATACAGAAGGAAGAGGTCGAGGACGCCACAATTGAAGACATTGATAAGAACACGGCAGCAGGAGCTGATGGGATGAAGCTGGAAGACATCATGGACGTCCAGGCAGAGTACAAAGGCAGGCTTCCATGTCTCTTCTCCCTCTGGCTCAAGTCAACTTCCATCCCAAGGGTCATGAAAAAGAGCTACACAGTTCTCATTGATAAGACAGACGACAGCAAGAAACTAAAAAGCTTAGACAACTGGCGACCAGTAACGATCGGACCAATTTTATTCCGAATCTTTGCTAAAATTATCACCAAACGCTTAAGTGACATGATCCAGACCATCCTCAGGCAGAAAGGATGAATGGGTCTTCTTCTTGATGACAAGCTGTAACAAGTGGGGCACCACAGGGTTCAGTCCAGAGGCACCAACTATTTACTGTCTATATTAACGACTTGGATTCAGGGATAGAAGGTACTATAGATAAATTTGTAGATGACACAAAATAGGTGGGAAAGTAAGTTGCAAGGAAGAAGTATACAAATGGATATGGACAGGTTAGGTGAATGGGCCAAATTTTGGCAGATGGAGTTTAATGTGGATAAGTGAGGGGTTATCCCTTTTGGTCAGAAGAATAAAAAGGCGACTTTGTATTTAAATGGAGAGAAACTTCAGAATGCTTCAGTGCAGAGGGATCTGGGTGTCCTGGTGCATGAATTGCTGAAAGTTAGATTGCAGGTACAACAGGTAATATAGAAGGCAAATGGAATTTTGGCATTTATTGCTAAAGGAATAGAATAAAAATAGGAAGTGTTGCTGCAGCTGTACAAGGCATTGGAGAGATCAAACCTGGAGTACTGTGCAGAGTTTTGGTCCCTTTACTTGAGGAAGGATGTAGTTGCATTGGAGGCGGTTCAGAGGAGGTTCACTAGATTGTTCCCAGAGATGTGGGGCTTGTCTTATGGAGGAGAGATTGGGCAGTTTAGGCCTATAAATCACTAGAGATTAAGGATGAGAGGAAATCTAATTGAGGTATATAAGATGCTAAAAGGGGATAGACGAAGTGGATGTGGAGCGGATGTTTCCCCTGCTGGGGCATTCCAGAATGAGAGGCTTTAGGCTAAAGGGTGGTAGATTTAAATCAGAGATGAGCAGGAATTACGTTTCTCAAAGGGTCGCGAATCTGTGGAAGTCACTACCTCAGAGTGCAGCGGATGCTGGGACGTGAATAAATTTGAGAGACAGTCAGATTTCTAATTCGAGGCCAAAATGAGATCAGCCATGATCGTAATGAATAGCAGGACAGGCTCAAGGGACTGAATTGCCTTCTCCTGCTCCTAGTTCTTAGGTACTTATGAAAAGGTTTTCTGGTGGCATATCCTGGTTGTAATGAGAACATCACAGTTCTAAGTAACATCATGAAAGGGGCCAAACACAACAGGAAAGAACTGGCCGTTGTCTTTGTGGTTCTGGCTAAGGCGTTCGATTCCATTCAGCATAAAATGCTCATCGAGGCGCTTCAAAGAAAGTGGGGCTGCCAAAAAGATTCATAACAATGAGGTGGTATTGCAGCGCACCCCAATTGGTCCAGGCATTGAAAGCACATTAAGACCGATTGTTCTCTCTACCACCGCCCTTGTGTAGGGGTGGTTCTTGTACCACTGCTCAACCCCTGTTCTTGGGTGGTGGAGAGGCATCATGAGGCACCTTTTGAGCGGATTGCCCTCGTCACACAGTCACCATCCATCCAATCAGGCTGGAGCACTGAAGAGCCCCGACGCCTGGGTGAGAGTGTCTCAGGATATAAGCATCATGGGAGCTGCCAGGGTACCTTGCAGAGATGTGCAGAAGCTGTATCCTGTGGTCTCACCCACGCACACACTGATATCAACTAGTTTTATTTCACGTTCGGGTATATGCCTGCGTGCGGAGGGTAAAATTCTGCCTAGGGAAACGAGAGATCAAGGAAATAAATACCCCAGCTTGATGGGATATAGCTCGAAATATTGAGGTTCCCCCTTGAATTCAATCTGCAGCCCATATAAGTAAATTGTACAATTGAAATTTTCCAGGTTTTTCCCTTTTTTTTGTTTTTACTTGCATGGTAACAGATATCATACCATAATCAAAGGGGATTTGGGCTGATGGAACCAAATTAACTGAATAAACAAGTGTACAATTTGGCTGAAACCAGCCATGCGCTCACCATCACAAGAATCAACGGAGGAAATATCTCTACTGTAAAAGAAATATTAAAAGGTGGGGTGGAGTGGTGGAGAACTGAAGGACGTGACCCGAGCTGTGAGAATATAAAATAGCTAAACCACACTGTACAGACACTAAGGGTTAACTAACCCAAGAGGGGTGAGCGAAATCAAAATTCTGGCTCCAGAGACTGAGAGTCATTATCATGGGCAATGGTGCAGGGCAACTGCCGTCACATAGCACAATTATTTCCTGCCAGGGATTAAAGAAACATTCACATCTCAGTCAACAGATGGAAGGAAGCTCACAAACACATGGTTCGGGATGTGGGAGAAAGAAGTCAGCCAAGCACTTGGAAAAGCAATTCAATATTGAAGAATGCTCAATCATTCAGCATCAGTTCCATCGACATGGGGACTGAAGGGTTCTCAAAAATCCCACGTTTTTCATATCAACAAGGATATGACTTTTGGACTTTTATGGCAGAGGGCCCTACTGCTGAGTCAAGTGTAGAACCCTGCAGACAGGAGGCTAGGCCCATGAAGGCCTGGGACTGGACATCCCGGGCTTGTTGAGAGCAGTGTGGATTGTTGTCTGAAACCAGAAAACGAGAGGAGGCAGAATACACATTCTTCCCTTTAAAACAATCAACCCAGAGAAAGACTTCATATGACACAAAAAGAAAGCCCATCAAAATCTTGCATTAATAATCTCTAATGACTAAGGCAGAAAGGTTGCAATGAATACAATTATGCGAACCTATCAATACTCCACAAATACAATGGCTTTCAGTTCAAGACTAGCTATGGGGGCAGGACAAGTATAAACATCATGCGAGTCCATTAAAAATGACAAGACAACAATCACCTGAAGAAATCCACCAAAATCAGACAAAGAACTAACCTTTACTTCGATTGAGATAAAAAAATTTGAAAAAACAGTATAACTGGGCCACCAGCGATGAAGGGGAGAAGGGGTGAGCAGTTTTGGAGCTGTTGAAGCAGAGTTTAAGCAGGGAGAGGTGGCTGAACGAAGTGGAGGAAAGAGATCTGGAGGTTTGCAGGGCCACAGGCAATATCATGGCGCGGAACATGGGGTGGAAGGCTCAACTGAAGGCAACAAGGCTGCAACCGCAGCCCTCCACGAAGATCGACTACCCACAACCACACCCTCCACCCAACTGAAGAACATTCACAGATTCCACAGACCAGGACCACGTGGGGATAGCAGGCCCCAGAGGACACAAAGAGCATACCCAGAACTACAACCGGCTTACCTGGCTGGATTTCAAACTATCAAGGATCCCTGGTTGGTGAGCATGATCCCTGACCTGTCCTAGTTCAATTTAGTTAGGTTTTGGGTGTTGGACAAGGATAAGGGGATTAGTAGCACCATTTCCCCTCCTTATGCCTTGTGTTCCCCATCTTTAACTAAGTACTTTGTAGGTCAGTATAATCCTAATGTTATAAATTCATTTGTGAATTCAATAAACCCAGGTTTTTTTGTCTTGCACCAAAACCAGTTGTCTGCTGCACTTTGTCACAACCCCCAAAAGAGTCCAAGGTCTAGAACCCAGGGAGTGGGAGTGATTCAGACCCCTCAGAAGTCAGGAGAAGCTGACACACCAATATGCCCTACTGGGGGGGGTGGGTGGAAGACAGATTAAAGGGGATTCATCAATGATGTGGCTAGAGTCTTTAATCCAGGGATGTCACTGGTCTGGATGCCCAGAAGCAAATGCAGGTCAATAACTGACAAATTAGAGAGAATATTGGGGAAGGATAATGAGATTGAGGAACAAGAGCTACAGGAAGGCCAAGTAATGACTATTCACCTAAAAAAAAATAGCTGAGCTGGAAACTCATGCCCAGACCATAGGCAATTTCAGAGGACCAGGACACTTCAGGCCAGGCTGCCCAAAATGTGTGTTATGTACAGTGCCCAGATTGTAGCAATTTAGAAAATTTGTTGCAAGGTTACATACCATCATGGATTGACAACAGACACCTAAAGACTAGGAGTACTTATGCCAATCTCATGAAGTCATGCCAGCTGCAGTTGCCACACAAAGCAAACCCAGTCCCAAATATTAGCCTGACTACAGTATGATGGGAATAGTTCTCAGGAAACCGGTGATGGATCAGTAACAATGAACAATGCCAGAAAACTTTGTGGGAGATGGCAGTGTCATTCTAGAATGTGTTCAGCTGACATGTGGGTTTTTCTCAAAGCGCACAACCTACCAACCATAACCTGGAGGTGATGGTTCAGAGCCATGTCCCGTCCCAAGTTGCATATACAAGGGCAATGGAACCACTAGCGTGAGCCAATATAGGGTACACAATGTCACCTGGGGCCCAGTTCATGATTTGACCTTCTGCTTTAGAAGCCAGATAAAGGTTCAAGTAGCACAGACGGGCTCTAGGGAGCAGTGACTATTGTATCACAAGGTGCACATTAATCCTGGAAAAGGACAGTGAACAATCCAGAACAGGAATAATTGGGGGAAAGCCAACTTCAACGGGATGAGGATGCATCCGAGATGTGTGAGTTGAAATCAAATATTGGCAGAAAAGAGACAGTGGCTGAGCAATGGCCACCTTCAAAGGAAAAGTATTGCAGGAAATGTCAAGATATATTCCCTTGAAGGGGAAAAGGTAGGACAACTAAATCCAGAAAGCCCTGGATGATGAGAGATAGGAGGTAAAGATAAAAAGGGAGAAGTGTGTGCACACCAGATGTCAGGTAGGCAAATAAATGGAGAACCAGGGTGAATTTAGAAGGACCAGAGGTGAATTGAAGAAACTAATCATAAAGGAGAGAGCATGAAGAGGCTGGCAGGGAACATAAAAAGGGAATCCCAAGGTCTTCTGTAAACACGTAAATAAGTGGTAAGTGAGAGTAGGGCTGATTAAAGACATAAAAGGTGACTTGCACGTGGAGTTTGGAGCAATTGCGGAGGTGTGGAATGAATACTTTGCATCAGTTTTGTAGAAAGGTACCTAGGCTGAGGTGAGAGGTGGTAACTGCTACATCAGATGAACGTTCAATTGAGGAAGGTGGTGTTGGAAAGGCCATCTTTACTTAAACTAGATAAGGTACAAGCGCCTTAGACAAGTGTGGGATAATTTAGGAAGCCAGCATGGATTCATTAACGGAAACTCATGTTTAAATAACTTGATGATTTTGAGGTGATAACAGAAGGTTGATGAGGGAAACACAATGACGTGGTATGTATGGATTTGGCATTGATACAGTGCCACACAGACGTATGCAAAATTCTAGCTCATGCAATAAAAGGAAAGTAGGAACTTGGATAGAAATTGGCCGAGGGGCAGGCAACAGTAGTGGGTAAATGGTTGTTTTTCAGATTGGAGGAAAGTTTGTAATGGAGTTCGCCAGGGGGTCAGTGTTGGGACACTTCCTGATTATATATATTAATGACTTAGACTGTGGTGTGCAGGGCATGATTTCAAAATTTGCAGATGATACAAGATTGGAAATGTTGTCAATTGTGATGAGACTAGCCTTGAATTTCAAAAGGACAGACAAATGTCAAATGAAGTTCAATGCAGAGAAGTGGGAGGTGATTCATTTTGGCAGGAATAATTTGGTGAGAAAGTATATATTATAAATTGACAGCATCTAAAAAGGAGATGCAGGAACTGAGGGACCTCTGTGTATATCTACATAGGTCACTGAAGATGGTAGGGCATGTTGAGAGAATAGTTAAAGCATATAGTATCTTAGGCTTTAATAATAGGAACTAAGCAGTTAGGCCTCATCTGGAGTACTGCGTCCAGTTCTGAGCGCCATACATCAGGAAGGATGTGAAGGCATTTGAATAAGTACAGAGGACATTCACAAAAATGATTCCAGGGATACACAAGATGTAGCTATGAGGGCAGGTTGGAGAGGTTGGGATCATTTCCTTGGAGAAAAGGTGGCTGAGAGAAGACTTGATAGTAATATTCAAGATCCTGAGTGTAATGAAACAGGGTACATAGTTAGAAAGAGTTACCATACAAGAGATGAACTAGAGGACACAGATTGAAAATAATTGGCAAAAGGAGTAAACGTGGTGCGAGGAAAATTATTTTCACTGAGGGTGGTTGGGGTCTGGAACCAGCTTCCTGAAAGGGTAGTGTAGGCAGGTTCAAATCAAGGCATTCAAAAGAGAATTGATTTCTACCTAAGAAAGAGAATATGCAAGGTTATGGGCAGAAGGCAGGGGAGTGGGTCTAGGTGGAATGCTCAGTTGGCGGGAGTAACTATGACTGATGGTGGAGGCTTCGCTAGTGAGTTCGTCTGGTTAGTAGTTACATGACCTGTGGTGGTTTGGTGTTCTCGCCATCCACAGCATCGGTCGTGCCTCCTCGTGGCTCCTGCTGGTAACAATGTCACTGTTATCAGGGTTGGCACAGATAGAAAAGGTTTTGTTGGCTAAAAGACATTCGAAAGAGCACAGTGTGGATTATGGTCTGCGAGAGCCCAGCATAATTGTATAAAAATGGTTGACCGTTGTTAGTCAGAGAGGCCTGGGTGGGAAGCGACCCAGAGAAAAAACGTCCCCGCAGTTGTGCCTTTTGTTGCAGGCAATGGCACAAGTTGCAAATGTTACGCAAGTGCTGGTTCCGAGCTCAGCGGACTAGAGAAATAGTCCACTCAACACGAACTGGCGAGTTGGATTCGAGACCATTTAGACGCTATTACCTACCCTACAGGGAACTGGCGAAACAAGCCAGGCTGGAAGATCCAGAACCCTTAATAGTGAATGACGTATAACATAAGGTGTCGGTGTCAAGGTTTATAAGCGAAATGGGTAACACGAGAGACATCAACGTGCTGACCTGTGATAACAAAAACTTGAAGGGATCGGTAACTTTGGACAATAATGGGGTTGAGGATCCCCAAGACCAGACAGATATTCCACCAACCTACATCGAGCCTGTGGAGCTGCCACCCAGTGATGACAGAACCGTACAGAGTGAAGTGGAGATCCAATACCCCGTTGATGGGCTGCTCTGCCATCTGCTACTCCCCAAGGTGGGTGAGTTCTGCAAACACATGGCCGTGAGACATCAGATTAAACACCTTCACACAATTTGCTCCAAACGCAGAAAAACTGACGATTATGATTCGGTTGCTTGTCATTATCGCAAATGTAAAGGGGTAAGGCCACCTCTCACTGGTACGATCTATGCATGTGAACACTGAAATGCAGGTCACATGGCAAATTGGGCTCAGCCAGCATGAGCGTGACAGACACACCGAAGCACGTAATGTGAAAAGATTAGCAGCTCACCTACCACAAGCAAAGCCTGGCCAGAGAGATTATAAAAGGACTAAAGAGGAAACCGACCTCCTCAGAGAATTAATGAAGTGGTATGAAGGCTGTGCAGACATCAACAAACAGATAGCAGCCCATCTCACATCTAAAACCAGCAGGCAGATTGCTTCGAAGAGAAGATCACTCCTGAGAGCAGAGCAGAGCAGAGCACAACGAGCGTATCATCACCACAAAGCAGCCAGACTGAAGGTGCTTGAGAAACAAAAGCACCACGAGAGGAGGTGACGCAGAGGAGGTGAGGGGAAAACAGTCCCAAAAGGGCAAGGAATGTGCAACCTCCGGACAGTATCTCTGGACACATGGATCTGGATGATCAGCTGAACTGAGCTGAAGAACTAATGGTGGTACGGAACGACCCAGAAACAAGAGCCATGGCCATTGGCCTCTTGAAAGCATCACAGATGTTATATTAACTGAAGGAAAGGAAGAGGAAACTGGCAGGAGGTCCAGGAAGACAGAAGCTCACCCCAAGGAGAGGCCAAAACACAAAATCCAAGAGAAAGTGTCAGCTAAAAAAGCAAATTTCAAAGCAACTCAGTTGGCTTACAAAACAGACAGGAGAAAGATAGCACGGCAAATCCTGGATGCACTGTCCACCCTACAATGTCCACTCAGCAAAGCTGAACTCGAAGAGAGTTTTAACGAGAAACTCTCAAAACCTAATGAAGCAAATTCCCAAAAGTATACATTATATAACGGAAGGAGAGATTATGACTCTGTGAAAGAGCCCATACAGAAGGAAGAGGTTCAGGATGCAGCAATTAAAGGCATTGATAAGAACACGGCAGCAGGAGCTGATGGGATGAAGTTGGAAGACATCATGGACGTCCAGGCAGATCATGAAGACAGGCTTCCACGGAGATCACACGGAGTTAGGGGTAATATATTAGCTTGGATAGAGGATTGGCTAGCCAACAGAAAGCAGAGAGTCAGGATAAATGGGTCTTCTTCTGGATGGCAAGCTGTAACTTGTGGGGTACCACAGTGTTTGGTCCTTGGGCTCCAACTATTTACAATCTATATTAACGACTTGGATTCAGGGATAGAAGGTACTATAGATAAATTTGCAGATAACACCAATATAGGTGGGAAAGTAAGTTGCAAGGAAGAAATAAGAAATTTACAAAATGGATAATGGACAGGTTAGGTCAATGGCCCAAAATTTGGCAGATGGAGTTTAACATGGATAAGTGAGGGGTTAACCCTTTTGGTGGAAGAATAAAAAGGCGACTTTGTATTTAAATGGAGAAACTTCAGAATGCTTTAGTGCAGAAGGATCTGGGTGTCCTGGTGCATGAATTGCTGAAAGCTAGAATGCAGGTACAACAGGTAATAAGGAAGACAATTGGAATTTTGTCATTTATTGCTAAAGGAATAGAATAATAGGGAAGTGTTGCTACAGCTGTACAAGGCATTAGTGAGACCAAACTTGGAGTACTGTGCAGAGTTTTGGTCCCCTTACGTGAGGAAACATGTAGATGCACTGGAGGCGGTTCAGAGGAGGTTCAATAGATTGATTCCAGAGATGTGGGGCATATCTTATGGGGAGAGATTGAGCAGTATAAGCCTATACTCGCTCGAATTTAAGGATGAGAGGAGCTCTAATTGATGCTAAAGGGGTTAGACAAAGTAGATGTGGAGCAGATATTTCTCCTTGTGGGGCATTCCACAATAAGAGGCCATAGCTTTTGACTAAGGGGTGGTAGGTTTAAATCAGAGATGAGCAGGAATGACATTTCTCAAAGGGTCGTGAATCTGTGGAAGTCACTACCTCAGTGCAGCAGATGCCAGGGCGCTGAATAAATGAGAGACAGACAGATATCTAATTCGAGGCCAAAATTAGATCAGCCATGATCGTAATGAATGGCGGGGCAGGATCGAGGGGCTGAATTGCCTTCTCCTAGTTCTTATGAAAAGGGTTTCTGGTGGTAACTCCTGGTTGTAATGAGAACATCACAGTTCTAAGTAACATCATGAAAGGGGCCAAACACAACAGGGAAGAGCTGGCCGTTGTCTTTGTGGATCTGGCTAAGGCGTTCGATTCCATTGGGCATAAAATGCTCGAGGTGCTTCAAAGAGTGGGGCTGCCAAAAGATTCATAACGATCACAGATCTGTCCTCTGAAACTAGCACATGTATTGAATCTTAAGATGCTAAAACCGAACCTATCAATATCATGACAGGGCTCATGGTGACCCGTTATCACCCATCCCTTTCAACATTGCAATGGACCCTCTAATCTGTTCCCTACAGGAGGCACAGCTGGGCATCCACTTGCCTTCCAGGGAACACAGGTTAGTTGCTTAGCTCTGGCGTTCACTGATGACATTGCTTTACTCAGTGACTCCTATTCAGGCATGACCAAGAACTTAGCCATCGTACAGGAATTCTGCCAGAACACAGGGTTGGAGATGAATGCCAGGAAAACCAAGGGATTCCACTTCATCCACAAGAGGAATACGTTTCAGTATATAACAGTATGGCGAACTGGTTGTTGAGAGGTCTAATCTCATACATAACTCCAGGAGAGACATATGTGGGAGTCAGAATCGACCCCTCGGCAGGGGTATTTGGGGATCCAAAATCGATGGATGGATAGTGAATTTGAAGGAGGCAGCACTTCAACCTATCCAAAGGATTGAAACCCTTAAAACACATGATTCTGAGGATACATTTTCATTTAATCCTCGCAGAGGTATCACAAAATACCTTGGTGAAACTCGATCAATCCATTAAAAACACAAAAGAAATTCTCCACTTTCCACCGCAAATAACGAATGGAATTCTCTACAGCAGTAACCGCAATAATGGTCCAAGCCATGCCGAGACTTGAAGTCCAAATTCTTTTGGCCATTATCCAGGAATTAGGGATGTTGGAGAGCTCACCGGATATGGTGATTCAGGCCTTGTTTGAATTCAGTAGTATCAAGAACCAAGAGACAATCATATCCCTGAGGGAAATCAAAAAATCCCTCAAAGAAAGGCGTGGTCCAAGGGGGATATGAAGGAAATGGCACTGATGAAATCATCAATTTAGGATGGATGGATTTTCCAAACGTTGAGACCAAAAATCTGTCAACAGATATGCAGCTTGGAGGAAGGTTAAGTATTTAAAGTGGACAGAACTCCAATGACAAGGATCGGGCATCAAGTTCTCCAGCAACGGCTATTCTTCAAATTCCTGGCTCAGGACTTGTTTTAACCTCAAACAATCCAGATTCAGGCTTATGAACAGTATGTGATTATAGTGTAATCTCTATCCAATGAGATCCACCACAAACAGGGGAAGTCACCACGCAATCAAGTCCTGCAGATAATGTGAGTCCCTTTTCGAATCATTGGCTCACATCTCCGGTAACTCTCCGTTCATTAAAAACACCTGGATCAAAAAATCCTGGACAACTTGCAGCAGTTTATCTCGAAGTGCAGCTGGGCATCCGACTTGGAACAGAGACTCTTCGGAAAAGACAGTCTGGGGGCAACCTGCAGGAGAGGCAGCTAGACACATACTCCGAACTCCAACACATGTCATATTGATGGTGATGAGATGGTGCAAGGGGAGCCTCAAGGTGTTTTGGGAAAGTGTCAGCTGCTGGTCTTGGCACCACACCTAGTTGCGCCTCCTTGTCATGGGCGCTAAGACCCATGTGCTATTCAAAGTGATGGATGCTGAATGTGTCTAAGGTGGCCATTGGGGGAGGGGGTTGGGAGCAGCCGTACTATCTTCTGGGGACTGATCACCAGTAGTGTGGACAGGAGCCGCTGGAGGCCTCAGATGAGCCACTGTTGTTGGGGTGCAGCGTGCACGTGCAGAGTACATGAGCGATCAGCCCCAGTAAATCCTCTTCTGTTTTGCAGGCAAAAAGTCACCACAATGCCTGGGAGCGTCAGAGGACTGGAAGTGGGCG
Source organism: Isurus oxyrinchus (assembly GCA_026770705.1). Lineage (NCBI taxonomy): Eukaryota > Metazoa > Chordata > Chondrichthyes > Lamniformes > Lamnidae > Isurus > Isurus oxyrinchus. The sequence continues at coordinate 46,517,209 of JANJGN010000023.1, forward strand.
CACCCTCCTCCAGCACCTCAATCCCTTCGAGGAGCAAGTCATGGAGCTGGGCAGGAGGCAGGAGGCCAGGTCAGTGAAGCTGGGGTCCAGCAGGCAGGTATTTGAGGTCCACAGTCCCAACCACTCTGTCTGACCACCATCCAAACCACTGAGGTTGCTGCAATTGTTAATGGTGCAACACTGCTCATTCATAGACTGAGACACTCTGACACATGGGTCATACAGGAGGGTCCCTCGTCCCCTTGAGGATTCGCATCTCCACCACTTTCCGAAGTTTCCTTATCCCATTTGTGACCACTATCACCATGGTCTAACATGCTGTTGGATCGCTGCTGCAAAACCAAAGACTTATTGCATCTTAAGGGGCTTGGGACCTCCTGCACCCTTTCAGCCAGTGTGCCCCACATTACTTTGTCCAAAAGGTCCTCAGCACCTCAGCTGTGACCCTCATGGCACTCAACTTAGATAAATACCACCATGTTACTCATCCCTGTGCCAAGGGGAAATGTTACCTTCTGTCCACCCGGTCTATGCCCCTCCTTACCGAATGAAGTTCAATAATGTGACCTCTCAATCTCCTGTGATCCACGGCAAATGTCACAACTGTTTGCGATGTTTCCTCAGCCCCACAACTATCCAGGCCACAATGCATCCAGGTCAGGTACCTCTGCACTCTCCCCACTCCTATGGTTCATAACAAGCCATGTGGCATTCCTGAGGCCATCTGACCAGCCTGTCTGCATTTGTGTTTAATGGTTGGGGCTCCTCTTGCCTCTTTCCCACCTCACCAATGTTCTTCTCCTTAGGTGAACGACTTATGAGGCAGGGGTTGGGGGGGGGGGGGGGGGGGGGGGGTGGTGGGGGGAGAAAAGAGAAAGGAATGAAAGATTGAAGTGAATGAACGCTAACTGATGCTTGTTGTTAATTTCAGCATCACCACCAGAGCGACCCACACCGACACCGCAGCCCCTCCTCCACACCTGAGGGGCAACATGTGCAACTTGTGACACATCATTTCAGCCAGCCAGGCACCAGCGCAGACACACACCTTGGTGGGGACTTTACAGTCAGCTAGAGTCCCAGGTCACAGTGGAGAGGGTACTTCACAATCACTGGAGGAGATGGTAGGGACAGAGCGTGCCGATGGCTCCAGCAGCCAGAGGGCTACAGGGGATGAGGCACATGCTGAGTCCGGTACTGATGACCAGCCTCTGGAGTTGTCCCCAATGCAGCAGCTGAAGGACAAGCGGCAGGAATCAGGTTTAGCATCTGACAGAGTTGCATGAGGGATTGGTTCAGTTGGTCTCTGCATGGACTCGGGTTGGACTCCACCGTCGCAAAGATTCCACCCTTAGGGCAGAGCTTCAGGATTCCTTCAATGAGAGATTGGCGACTCTGAGGGGCATTAACCAAATGGATCAAAATATGATTGGGATACGTTCTGACCTGCAAGCCTTCACATCGGTACTGGCCACGGGTGGTCTTCCCCATTGTGGGAGATGTTGCGGACACTAAGCACTGGCACTCGGTGCCATGCATCTGCGGTGATCAGGGAGGTAGATTTGGACCTCACGTCGGTGCAGCAGCTGCCTGTCATCGCTGTGAGCTCCTCCCAGGGCGTTTCAGATGAAGGCAGCAGCTCCTCCTCCCCTCTGTCAGTCAACATTGCATCCATTGAAGCTGCAACAATTGGGGAGGTCCCAGTTCTGGACTTTACCACTCCCTCCCAGGCGGGGCCAGCACAGGCCAGAGGACGCCCACCAAGATCATCGAGGCCAACAGGACAGCAGAGTCAGCAGGCTGTCTCACAAACCACTCCGAGTGATGGGGTGGCACCAAGACGTAGCACCCGCAAACCTCAGCATAAGGCACGTTAGGCACTCCACGGGTATGTCACCAGTCATTTTGTGTTGGCCTTAGAATAGAGACCCATTTTTCTGTCATTGTCAGCACGGACTACAAAATCTTCATCAGAGACATGTCTTCTCGACTCAAACTGTGCTGGACCTCATGATCCACCCTGACCAGACTTAAACCGTCCCCGGCCTTACCATTTATGATAATATCCATCTGGTCCGGGACATTATCCATTATTCCCAGAGGGCTGGTCTGTCGAGCGCCTTCCTGTCCCTTGATCAGGAGAAGGCGTTTGACAGGGTGGATCACAGATACTTACTCGGAACTCTGCCAGCATTCGGGTTCGGGATGCATTTGGTCGCCCGGATCAGACTTCTGTACACTGCCGCGGAGTGTCTAGTTAAGGTTAATGGGTCACTGACGGCGTCCCTTTGCTTTGAGAAAGGGGTACATCAGGGTAGCCCCCTGTCTTGCCAGTTGTATTCTATTTGCGTGGAGCCTTTCCTGTGCCTCTTGCGGAGGAGATTGTCGGGATTGATTCTGTTCGGGCCGGTCCTTTCAGCTTACGCCAATGACGGGCTCGTGTTTAGTGGTCTGGAGGTGCCCTCCCGCTTTCCACCAAGCCCCTGGGGTGGAGGTTGTTGCACGCAGCAGTCCCGTACAACCGCAGGATGTGTCGGTTCATGGACTTCCAAGATACCTGGCCCTTTTGCTGTCTTGTGGAGCCAGTGTATATTGGATGTCTGCACTGGAGTGCTGTTTAGGGCTGTAGAGTACTTAAGTTGGAGTTTGGTGACAGAGGGATTTCAGTGAAGAGGGAACGAGGTGATCCTTTGAGTACCGTGAGTATGGTCAGGAAAGTATTTACTACTTTTATTGCTTATAGTTTAAGGTCTTATTTTGTTGTTCATTGTTAGTAAGGGCTTTATTCTGTAACAAGGAGCAGGGAACAAGAGCCCTCAAGTAATTGATGTTATTTGATATTAAGTATCTTCCACAAGACTGAATTTAGAAAGGTGTAAGTCATGGCAGGAGAGCTCATAGCCATGGTGTGCTTCTCCTGTTTTATGTGGGAAGCTGGGTACAATTCCAGTGCCTGGGGCCAGCTTGTGAGCAGGAAGTCTCCCCAACTGCAGTTCCGCGAAGCTCGAGTTTCGGAGCTGGAGCGATGGCTGGGGACACTGGAGCATCCGTGAGGCAGAGTGTAACATGGATAGCATATAGAGAGGTGGACACACTGCAGGAGAAAAGTCCACAGGCAGGAAGGGATTGGGTGACCACCCACACAGAGCAAGATGACTAGGCTGACAGTGAAGGAATCTCCTGTGGCTATTCCCCTGCAAAACAGATATACCGCTTTGGATACTGTTGAGGGAAATGGCCTCTCAGGGGAAATCAGCAACAGCCAAATTCATTGCACAGCAGTTTTTTTCTGCACGGGGGAGGAGTAAAAAGTGTGGGAATGCAATAGTTATAGCGGATTCCATTGTAAGGGGAATAGATAGTTGTTTGTGGCTGCAAATGAGATCCAGGATGGTATGTTGCCTCCCTGGTGCTAGGGTCAAGGATGTCTCAGGACCACAGGACATTGAAGGGGGAGGTTGAACATCCAGTAGTCATGGTACACATTGGTACAAATGACAGGTTTAAAAAAGGGATGAGGTCATATAGAAATGTAGGGAGCAGAATATAGGGATTTAGGAAGTAATTTGAAGAGTAGGACCTCAAAAAAGGTAGTGATCTTAGGATTACTACCAGTGCCATACGCTAGTCAGAGCAGAAATAGCAGAATATATCGGATGGATACGTGGCTGAAGAGATGGTGAGAGGCTGGTTCCTGGGACATTGGGACCAGCACAAACTGGACATGTTACACCTGGGCAGGACCAGGACTGATGTCCTAGGGGGAATATTTGAGAGTGTTTGGGGAGGGTTTAAACTAAAATGGCAGGGGGATGGGAAATAACAGAAAGGAGTCAGAGGAGGGGGAATCAAGGACAAGAACAAAAGACAGAAAGGGGAATAAGAAAAGTGATAGTCAGAGAAATCAAGTGCAAGAATCAAACACGGCCTCTGAGAAATAGTGGGAACAGGACAAGTAATGTTAAAAAGACAAGCCTTAAGACTGTGGCTTAACCTTAGGAAGATTCACAATAAAGTGGATGAATTAACCATGCAAATCGATGTAAACAGGTATGATATAGTCAGGATTATAGAGACATGGCTGCAAGGTGACCAGGGATGGGAACTAAACATCCAGGGGTATTCAGTATTTAGGAAGGACAGACAGAAAAGGCGGTGGAGTTGCATTGCTGGTTAAAGAGGAAATTAGCGCACTAGTGAGGAAAAGGTATTAGCTCTGACAATGTGGAATCTGTATGGGTAGAGCTGAGAAACAGGAGCAAACATTAGTGGGGGTTATGTATAGACCCCAAAGTGTAGTGGTGATGTTCAGAATGGCATTGAGCAGGAAATTAGAGTCACATGCAATAAAGGAACATCTGTAATTATCAGTGACTTTAATCTGCATATAGATTGGGAAAATCAAATTAGTAACAATACCGTAGGAGGAGGAATTCCTGGAGTGTATACAGGATGGGTTTTTTGGACCAACTGGGAGGAGAACAGGCCATCCTAGACTGGGCATTGTGTAATGAGAAAGGAATAATTGACAATCTAGTTGCGGGGTTCCTTGGGGATGAGTGACCATTATAATAATAGAATTCTTCATCAAGATGGAGAGTGACGTAGCTGATTCTGTGACTCGGGTCCTGAATCTTAATAAACTGCGATGGTATGAGGAGTGAGTTGCCTATGATGGATTGGGAAACGTTACTTAAAAGGGATGATGGTGGATAGGCAATGGCAAACAATCATTCAAAGAGCACATGGGTGATCTGCAACTATTGTTTATTCCTGTCTGGCACAAAAGTAAAACAGGGAAGGTGGCCAAACCATGGCTTACAAGGGAAAGTAGAGATAGTATTAGATTCAAGGAAGAGGCATACAAATTGGTCAGAATATACAACAGATCTGAGGATTGGGAGCAGTTTCGAATTCAGCAAAGGAGGACCAAGGGATTGACGGAGGAGAAGAGAGAGGACAGGTGTAAGATTGTGGGGAACATAAAAACTGTAAAAGGTTTCTAAAGGGATGTGAAGTGAAAAAGATTGGTGAAGACAAATGTAGGTCCCTTACAGTCGGAAACAGTGGAATTTATAATGGGCACCAAAAAAATGGCTGACCACCTAAATATACACTTTGGTTCTGTCTTGACAAAGGAGGATACTAATAACATACCAGAAATGTTAGGGAACACAGGGTTCAGGAGAAAGGGAGGAACTGAAAGAAACCAGTATTAGTAGGGAAATGGTGTTGGAGAAATTGATGGGATTGAAGGCAGATAAATCCCCAGGGCCTGATCATCTACATTCCCAGATTACTTAACTGGCCCTAGAAATAGTGGATACATTGGTGGTCATCCTCTGAGATTCTAGAGACTCTGGAACAGTTCCTAAAGTTTGGTGGGTAGCTAGTGTAACCCCACTATTTAAAAAAAAAGGGAGAGAAAGCAGGGAATTATAGACCAGACTGGCTGATATCAGTAGGTGGGGAAAATTCTAGAGTCCATTATAAAACTTTAACAGCTGAGAACTTGAAAAATTCCAGTAGATTTTTCAAGCAGGATTTCCTTTTCATAAATCCATGCTGACTCTGTCCGATTCTGCCACTGTTTTCCAAGGATGTAACTAGTAGAGTTGATGAGAAGCCAGTGGATGTGGTTCATTTGGACTTTCAGAAGGCTTTTGACAAAGTCCCACATAAGAGATTGGCGTGTAAAATTAAGGTGCATGGGATTGGGGTTAGTGTATTGAGATGGATAGAAAACTGGTTGGCAGACAGGAAACAGTAGGAATAAATGGCTCTTTTCCCCTGAATGGCAGGTAGTAACTAGTGAGGTACCGCAGGGATCGGTGCTGGGACCCCGGTTATTCACAATATATATTAATGACTTAGATGAGGGAATTAAATGTAATATCTTCAAATTTGCAGATGACACAAAGCTGTGAGGGAGGGTGAGCTGTGAGGTTGCAGCAGAGATACTGCAGTGTGATTTGGACAAGCTGAGTGAGTGGGCAAATGCATGGCAGATGCAGTATAAAGTGGATAAATGAGAGGTTATTCACATTGGTAGCAAAAACAGGAAGGCAGATTATCTGAATGGCTATAAATTGACAGAGGGGAATGTGCAATGAGACCTGGATGTCCTCGTACACCAGTAGCTGAAGGTAAGCTCTGGAAGGGTGAGTACCATGTTGGTCTTGGCCGTTAAACCCAGCAGGTAGCTTTAGCCTTTGAGCAACACCCCCCACCACCCCTGTCTTCGTGTCATGAATGCATTGACTTATGTTGGGCATTTGGCACACTGGGTGGTCAAGCAGATGGTCACCACGCTCACATCAGCCTTAATGGTTGAGATGATGGGTTGGTCTTCGTCACACTTTAGTTTGGGGGCAACCTGCAGGGGAGACAGCTAGACACATACTGAGAACTCCAACATGTCCTATTGAGTGATGAGATAGAAGGGGATCCTCAAGGTGTTTTGGCCAAGAGCCATCTGGTGCCCTCTGCGCCGCATCTACTTGCGCCTCCTGGCCATGGGAGCTAAGACCCGTGTGTTATTCAAAGTGATGGATGCAGAATGTGCCCAAGGTGAGGGTGGGGGGTTGGGAACAGTTGTGCCATCTTTGTGTGACCGATCTCCAGTAGTGTGGACAGGAGGCACTGGAGGCCTCAGATGGGCCAATGTGGTTGGGGTGCAGGGGGCACGTGCAGAGTACATGAGTGACCTGCCCCAATAAATGGTGTTCTGTTCTGCAGGAGAAAAAAGTGCACACATACAAGTGTTCACACGCTCTTGACAAGCCTATGCTTCTCTTTTTCAGCCGTTTTGAAGAGCAGGCCCTGGAGTTGGAAACCTGCCCTGCGCCCAGGTCAGCAGGTATCAGTGAGGCTGGGGTCCAGCGGCCAGGTATTTGAGGCTCACAGTCCCATCCACTCTGTCTGCCCACCATCCAAAGCACTGATGGTTGCTGCAATCGTTAATGCAGCAACACTGCTCATTCACAGACTGATACAGTCAGACGTGCGGGTCATAAACAAAGGTCCCTCAGCCCCTTGAGGATGCACGTCTCCTCTAGCACCTTCCAAAGTTGCCTTATCCCATTTCTGACACTATCCCCATGGCCTAACATGCCATGGCATCGCTGCTGCACATCCAAATACTTATTGGATCTTAGGGTGGTAGAAGCACAAACCCTTCTATCAGCCATTGTGTCCAACATTACTCTGTCCAAGAGTTCCTCATTACCTCACCTGTCAACCTCATGCCCCTTGCCTTAAATAAATGCCACCGCATTAGTCATCCCTCTGCCAAGGGGAAATGTCCTCTGTCCACCTGGTCTATGTCCCTCAACAGCATGAAAGTCAATAACATGACCTGCCGATCTCCTGTGCTCCACTGCAAATGTGGCAAGTGTTTGTAATGTTTCCTCACAACTCCAACTCTCCAGGCCAGCATGCATCCTGGTCAGGAACCTCTGCACTCTCCCCACTCCAATCCCATCCCTACATGAAGTGCAGGTCACAACTGAACGCAGAAGTGTAGCTGTGGCCTCAGTGTTTTCTGCACTTGTGACATGACCTCCAGTTTCCCCAATTCTATTCCTCAACTGATAAAGGCAAGTCTGGCTTTTACCTTGTTAAACACCTCATTTCTATTCTGCTACCTTCACGGCCCTGTCAACATGCCCAGCAAGTTCCCAGTGATCGTCCTTACTTTCCACAGTTCTAACATTTCTCCTGTATTCCCAAACCCTGCTTGTCTTTCCCAAGTGCTTTACAAAACACTTGTCCACATAACATTCCATGCAGCATTCCTTAGGCCATCTGACCAGCCTGTCTGTAATGTATCCACCTGTAATGTTTGGGCCTCCTCTTTACTATTTACCACCCCACCAATGTTCAACTCCTTAGGTTCTTGAAGAGTGAGTGCATTATGAGCCTGGGGGTGGAAAAAGGGTTGCAGTGTGTGTCACTGTGTGCATGCCGACTGATCCAGTCTCCTTGTTGTTAGTTTGTGTCACCAGAGCATGGCTGCAATGAGGATGTCCAGAGCCCCCCCTTCTGCACCAGAGGGGTGTCAATTGTCACAAACGTCACACCATTTCAGAGAGGCAGGCACCAGCACATCAGCAACCACATCTGTGGGAATTGTAACAGCTGGTTGTCCCAGGGCACAGCGGAGAGGGCACTTGACAATCGCTGGAGGAGATGGCACAGATGGAGTGCTGATGGCGCCAGCAGCCGGAGGACTGCAGGAGACCAGGCATATGCTGAGTCTGGCTGTGATGTGCCTCTGGAGATGTCTGCCATGCAGCAACTGCAGGAAAAGCAGCCCTGCACACAGGAGCATCTGGCAGGGTTGCATGAGGGTGTGTTTCAGTTGGTCTCTGTGGTGGAGGAATCCAGGCAGAGTGTCAGTGATGGCAGGAACCTCAGGACAGAGCTTCCGGCTTCCTCCATTGAGAGATTGGCAACTCTCATGGAGGGGCTTCCAGCAGAATAATCAGCTCCTGCTGAGGTTATGCTCAGACCTGCAAGCTCTCTCAATGCTACTGGCTACAGGTGGTCATTCACAATGTGGAAGATTTTCTGGGCACCAACTGTCCCAGCTCAGTGCCCATCCATCTGTGGTGAGCAGGGAGGTCCAATGTGACCTCATGGTGCAGCAGCTGCATGTTGTCTCTGCGAGCTCCTCAGGGTGCTCCGGACGAGGGCAGCAGCTCCTCTGCCAGTGACCATTGCATCCATTGAGAAGGTGCCAGTTCTGGAACTGGCCACTCCCTCCCAGGCGGGGCCAGCACGGGCTCCACGGGCCAGAGGACGCCCGCCAAGGTAATCAAGGCCAACAGGACAGCAGAGTCAGCAGGCTGTCTCTCATACCACTCCGAGCAATGGAGCGGTACCAAGACGTAGCATCTGTAAACATAAGCATAAGGCACATTAGCCGCTCCACAGGTTTGTCACTGGTGATTTTCTGTTGCTCCGAGATTAGGGTATTTTATTTTTTAACATTGGAACAACATTTTGATTAATTTTGTTGCACCATATGATGGACGGAAATAAAATCCACGTGTTAACATGGCTGAGGGTGGCTCCTCTGTGCTGCATTTGTTAGTTTCCCAGACGTGTTTGAGTGGACATTGATGTTTCTGTACTAAGCCCTTAGGTGCTACATCTTCCACCTCATCAGCTGCAACTAAGTGCCATGTGTGGAAGTTCCAGGCAATGCTGGTCCTGCTGGTCAATGTGTGTGGAGCTAGCTGAAGGTTCTTTGGATTCATGTCTCCTGGGTGTCCCTGCCTCGGTGTAGTGATGGGTCAGCGTGCTGCCCCTCATCATCGCCCTGTGCTTCCTCATCCTCTGAGGCACTGCTGGATTCATTATGTGCAGCCTCATCCAGGACGTCAAGGTCTTCATCGTCAAATGTGTCCCCGCTTTCCAGCGCAAGATTGTGGAGAGCACAGCATGCTCCCACTATCAGAGACATGATCTGGGGGGAGGGGGAGGGTGTCTGTCATGCACCTCGAACAATCCAGGCATCGGAAGCGCATAGAGAAGAACGATGGTTCTCTCCACCACAGCCCTTGTGGTGCCGTGGCTCCTATTGTGGCGCTGCTCAGCTTCTGTTCTTGGATGGCGGAGAGGCGACATGAGCCACCTTCACAGGGGATAGCCCTCGTCACCCAGCAGCCAACCATCCAGCCAAGCCGGAGCACTGAAGAGCCCCGGCAACTGGGAGTGTCTGAGGATGTAGGTGTTGTGGGAGCTGCCTGGGTACCCTGCACACTTGCAGAATCTGCATCCTGTGATCACACAAACTATCTGCACATTCATGGAGTGGAAGCCCTTCCTGTTGATAGCACCGGGCTCACCTGCTGACCACATGTGTACAGTCTATAGCACCCTGGACACTGGGGAAGCCGGCAATGGCCACAAAGCCTCTGGCTCAGTACCTGACTTGCCTGGTCACAGCGGAAGTGGATGAAGGTGGATACACATCTGAACAGAACGTCTGTAACCGGCTTGATACAAGTGTGGACAACTGATTGGGAGACCCCGCAAAGATCACCCAACGAGCCCTGGAAGGAGCTAGAGGCATAGATGTGGAGGGCAACTGATCTTCAGAGCTGCTGGATGGTGTCCACCCAGTTAGGAGAGATCTCAGGGAAAAATATTCTGCCAGGTGTAGTTGACCGTTTCCCTTGACAGATGGAGCCTCCTTCGGCACTGCACCTCAGTCACATTGAGGTAGCTGCTTCTCTGCCTGTAAACCCTGGCAGGATAGCAGTGTCTTCTGTGGCCTCTTCCACCTTGGACTACCTCTTGACCCTGCAACCCTTGTGCCTATCCTCCCAAAGGTGGCTCCACTGGAGGTTGATTGTCCACTCCTGGCCTCCTCCTTATTCTAGCCCTCCCTTCCTCCGAGGAGCTGCCTCCAGTGGAGAGATCAGAAACATATCCCCAGGCTAAATGGAGGCCTCTGGAAAGCTGCAGGTCCGAGAAAGATTACCGTCTGCAGACTGCTGAGCTGAAGCTTCCAAAGTACAGATAAAGCTGCTGGAATTGGTTCTGAATTGCTACAGATCACACAGCCAAGTTTAAAACACTTTCTGCAATAAATCCAAAATGAGGGAGGTAGTGAGGAGTGACTGAGAAGCATTCTGGGAGAAGTCAGCACAGTCACCGCAACTCAGAAGGGGATCGAGGACCCCCCACTGTCAAAGAACGGACTAGTCCCAAACATTACATTTCTGTCATGTTTCAATCCCTCCTTCCTCCTCAAACCAAAAAAAGGGAGAGAGGGGGAGGCAGTACCTTGAGTGCACCAGCCCTGCGAGGGATAATCAATGGACTCTTAGAAAAGCAGCCGATTGGTGAGTAGATCCCGATGAGTATTTTTTCCCCAATCTATTCATCGCTTAATACTGAGGTAGGAGGTAAGTATATAGCGTAGTACTGTACAAGTATAATAAGTCAAAAAACAAGGTTCCTAGCTGAAGGCCCTGAGCTAGTGTATTTTTTAAGGGAATAACTAGCTTAATCGAGAGGGATGTCATGGCAGGAGAACTCAGACCGGTGATATGCTCCTCCTTCAGGATATGGGAAATGAGGGACGCTTCCAGCATCCGTGGTGACCATGTGTGTGGAACGTGTCCAAATGCAGCTTCTCGTTTACTGGATTTCAGAGCTGGTGCTGTGGGTGGAGCATCTACGAAGTTGATCAAGTCGTGGATAGTATGCATATTGAGGTGGGCACACTGCAGGTGAAGTTCACACAGGCAAAAAGGGAATGGATGACCATCAGGAACAGTAAAAGACTCGAAGGTAGTACAGGAGTCCCCTATGGTCATCCCCCCTCTCTAACAGATATACCACTTTGGATACTGTTGGGGGGATGGCCTCTCAGGGGAAAGCAGCAACAGCCAAGTTCACAGCACCATGCGTGGCTCTGCTCTCAGAGGGGCAGGAGGAAATCAAGTGGCAGGGCTATAGTGATAGGGAATTCAATAGTCTTGAACTGGGGTAAGGCAAATGTTGCCGAAATGAGAAGGGATTGGCTGAGGTGGACTGGACAACACTGCTGGGGGATAAAGCAGTGGAAAACCAGTGGCAAGCACTAAAAAGCGAGATTCTAATTTTACAAAGTAAACATGTCCCCAACAAAGAGTGGTCCTGTCAAATCTAAACCCCCTGGTTGTCTAGAGGAATACAGGGGAAGATCAAACAGAAAAAGAAAGTGTACGATAGGCACAAAGAACTAAGCACTGCAGGTAGCCTAGACAAATATAGGAAGCACAGGGAGGAAGTAAAAGAGGAAATAAGGAAATCAAAGAGGGCATGAAAAAAGATTAGCAAGTAAAGTTAAAGATAACCCAAAGATGTTTTACCAATACATTAATGCCAAAAGGTTAGTTAAGGAAAAAGTGGGACATATCAGAGACAAAGATGGAAACTTGTGTGTAGATGCAGAGGCTGTGGGAAGGGTTTTGAATGAATATTTTGTCTCCGTGTTTACAAAGGAAAGGGAGGATGTAGATATAGTAGTCCAGGAGGAACACTGCGAGATATTGGACGGGTTAGTCAAAGAGAGAGGAAGTACTCGAAGGGTTGAAAATCCTTGAAAGTTGATAAGTCACAAGGGCCTGAAGGATTGTTTCCGAGGCTGCTGAAGGAAGTCAGGGAGGAGATAGCAGATGCTCGGAGGATGATTTTCCAATCATCTTCACTAGATACAAGGGAGGTACCAGAGGACTGGAGAAATGCAAACGTAGTTCCATTGTTTAAAAAGGGATCAAAGGAAATGCCAAACAATTATAGGCCAGTTAGTCTTACATCGGTGGTAAGCAAATTAATAGTTAATTCTATCTCTAAGGATTGATTCTATCATGTGGAAAGGCATGGACTAGTCATGGATGGTCAGCATGAATTTGTTAAAGGAAGGTCTTGCCTCACAACTTTGATTGAATTCTTTTGAGGAAGTGACAAGAAGGGTTGAAGGTAGTGCAGTGGATGTGAACATGGATTTTAGCAAGGCATTTGACAAGGTCCCACATGACAGATTGGCCAGTTAAAAGCCCATGGGATTCAGGGTAATGTGGCAAACTGGATAAAAGGTTGGCTTTGTAACAGGAAACAAAGGGTAATGATCGATGGATGCCCTTGCAAATGGAAAGTTGTCTCCAATGGTGCTCCACAGAGCTCGGTGTTGGGACCCTTGCTGTTTGTGTTACTGGAAAATTTGCAGATGACAGATTGGCTGAGTAGTGGATAGTGTAGAGGATAGCCATAATCTCCAAAACAATATATGGGGTGGAGAGGGCGGTAAAATGGCTGATAGATTTTATCATAGAGAAGTGTGAGGTCATACAGTTACAGGGATTACACAATAAATGGGAAAATACTAAGTGGGGTAGATGAAGTGAAAGATCTTGGCGTGCAAGTACACAGGTCGCTGAAGGCAGCAGTTGCAGTAGACAAGGTTGTAAAGAAGGCATATGGAATGCTCTTCTTCATTTTCAGAGGTATAGAATATAAAAGTAAGGATCTGATGTTGGAATTGTATAAAACACTGGTGAGGACACAACTGGAGTATTGTGCACAGTTCTGGTCACATTACAGGAAGGACGTAATAGCTCTGGAGAATGTGCAGAGGAGGTTTACAAGAACATTGCCAAGATTAGGAAAGTGTAGCTATGAGGAGAGATTGGATAGGTTGGGGTCATTTTCCTTAGAACAAAGGCAGCTGAGAGGTGACTTGATTGAAGTGTACAAAATTATGGAGGGGAATAGAGTGGACAGGATAAAATTGTTTCCCTTTGAGAATACTAGAACCAAGAGACACAGATTCAAGATAAGTGGCAGAAAGTGTAGGGCGGACATGAGGAAGAACTTTTTTTTTTTTAAAAAACACGGGTAGTGGGTGTCTGGAATTTGCTGCCCAAGTTGGTGGTAGAGGCAGAAACTCAACTCTTCAGGAGCAGATCCAGGTACTCATTAAGTGCTGTAAGCTGCAGGGCTATGGGCTGGGTGCAGGAAGGTGGGGTTAGAAAGGGCACCTGAGTGCTATATATTTCATATAAAGCACAGACACCCCCAGAGCCCACATATCCTCAAAATCATCATCAGTTGCCAAGTTGAGGGCCTTAATTAATTAAAGGCCCTTTAATTAATAGCGGGCGCACGTCACACTTAGTGCACCCGCCCAACTAAATATCGCTATGGTGCGCGGTGATGTTGGGACACTCGCCCGACATCAGCTCGCGTCATTTTAAACACTGACATGCGGGGCCCGGCCCCTCACACATCCCCCTGAAAATTCTGTCCCTAGATTGTGGAATTGTTCCAGTGGGTTATAAAGTTGCAAAAGTAACACCTCTGTTCAAGAAAGGAGGGAGGAAGACAAATCAGGAAACCATGGGCAGGATTCTCGGCTCGGCGGGCTCAGGATCAGCCAGTAAACAGGCCGTTGCTTGTGATTTTAAGCTGGCAGACAGTTAAGGCCCACCCAGCATGATACGCGGCTGCCCACTGGTCAGGAAGGGCCAGGCAGGGGCCTGTCAGCAGTCGGCTCCAAAGGTGACCCAGCAGCCAGTTTAGAAACAGCATAGTGAGCCCCTTGAAGGCTGCTGCAGAAGAAAGTCTCTATCTCCTTGTCTAAAGTGAGAGAGTCAGGTGCGGCTGGAGATGCCATGTGGGAGGGCAGGTCAGGTGAGCACTTGCGGTGGGGGGGGGGGGAGGGGGGGGCCTTGCAGTCCTGTCAGGAGGGACACCCTTGTCTGTAGAGATGGGAGGAGCCCACTGCACCTCACCAAGAGGGCATGGGAGGAATTGCAGTGCTGGTTAGCAGCTATGATGTGTGGTGCAGTGCTGCAAGAGGTTCAATGAAATTCTGCGGTCAGGAAGGGCAAGACCCATGGGTAAGTGTGCAGATGTGTTTATGGTGTGGCCATCCAATCCCATGGACCTCAGGGGTGGAGTCTGAGTGCCAACTATCAATTATGCTGGAGCTACAAAGGGGGTGAATCCTGGCTGCCTGGACTGAGTTCCTTGTGACTCAAGGACCATGACTTGGATATACCCTGTGAGGTGTTCCACAGCTGGGGTTGGCCAGGCTGCAATGGCGCTGTAGGTAGAGACACTGGACTAATCCATGCTCCTCTATCCTTTCAGGAGAAGATGAACCATAAACAATTGAGAGGTCACATACAGGTAGTGGCCCACCCAACCTGATTTGATTCAAGCCGGATGCCCTAGAACTAAAAAGCTGCATGTTCCACATACAACTGGGCATGGGGGTGCCAGATGTAGCTAAGAGTACTGTGTGTCTCACTAGTGTAGTCTGAGACAAGTCTCAAATCTGGAGTCCCCATTGATCATTGAAAGATGAAGTGACCATGATACAGATCTCATGCAGTAAGTGTGATGACTAAGGGAGAACAAGGGCATTTTAAGTTACCAGCATGTACTCACTCTCCACACCCCCCAGAGCCACTCCTGATGGCAGAGGAGCACTGGGTTTCATTAGCACCTGTGTCACACCCACTCTGAAACAGGCACCAGCACAGATACCAGCACCACAGTGGGCATTAGATCAACAGCTAGAATGTTAGTGCACATTGGCAAGGGCACTTCACACTCACCTCAACTTGCATGTGGAGGCAGTGTGCACCCAGGGTACCTGCAGTCAGAGGACTGCTGGAGACCAGGATGATGCTGGGTCGAAGGCTGATGAGCCTCTGGAGTCATCCATTAGATGGCAGATACTTGATGTCCAGCGGGAACCGATGGCAATCCACGAGGGTGTCTGTTGTGGACGAGTCCATGTGGAGCATGATCACTGTTAACCCTCATGTCCGAGAACACTGCCTCCTCCATTGAGAACCTCAGGAGGCAGGTCCAGGTGTTCCTGATGTTGCTCTTGAACCTGAAAGTTCTCTCAGGCGATGACCTCAGATGGTCAATGCCAGTGTGGGAGATGGACGAGGCACCCAGAATCCTACCTAGGTGTGTATCCATCCATACATCGTAAGCAGGGAGATCCAGAGCCATCGTGAGATTTCTTGTCATCTCTCAGCTCATCTGAGGGCACACGATGACAGCAGCAGCTCCTCTGCCAATGACTGTGGCATCTGATGAGGCTGTGATGACTGGGGAGATGCCAGCCATGGCACTGGCCACTCCCAGCACAAGCTCCACTGGCCAGAGGATGACCACCAAGGTTGTCAAAGCCAACAGGCTGTCTCCAATGTCAGTGCCAGCCAGAAGGAGTGGCACCATGAGCATAAGAGGGACAGGTCACAAGTCATTGTGCATTTGTTTGGTTTATCTTTATTGGTCTGGGAATGAAAACCAGAAGGTTTTAATTTTTGATAGTCAAAGTGAGATAAATGTTGTTTTTGTCATCATGTCTTGAGTATGCTCCAGCTTTACTTTTGGTCCGGGGTACACCAGTATGTAATGCTGGACGTGAGTGGCTCTGAACTTTATTGCACAGGCACTGAGTGAACTTTGGGTACAAATTAAAAGGACATTTCAGATATCTGGGATGGAGGCAGCAGCCCTGGTTTACAGTTGCAGCTGATCTTTGGCAGCCGAGCTGAACCAAGCATTGGATCAAGGTGTCCCTGCCTCCCTGGAGTTTACCAAATGTCTGCCTCCACACCCTAAGCATTCTCCTCATGATGCTCCTCTTCTGACTCACTACTGTACTCATCTGTGGCCTCAGCAGCTGCATCAAGATCCTCTTCCTCCAGTGAGTGGGCCCCCCCCTGACAGTGCCAGATTGTGGTTGCATGCTGGGCTCACCAGTGACACCCACTCTAGTGCACCCCACGGACAGTCCAGGGATCGGAAGCAGACCTTAAGGCCAATGGTCCTCTCTACCACCACCCTTATGGGGGCTTGACTCCTTTTGTAAGGTTTCTCAGCCTCTGTTTTTAGGACAGCGGCACGGTGTCATGAGTCACCTCTTCAAACAGATAGTCCTGGTCACTCTGCAGCCATCCATCTGGTTGGGCTGGAGCATTGAAGAGCCTCAGGATATAGAAGTGTCAGGCGAGCTGCCTGGGTACCGTGCACAGACTTAAAGAATCAGCATCCTGTGATCACACTATCTGCACGTTCATGGAGTGGGAGCCCTTCCTGTTGACGTAGGCACTGGGCTCACCTCCTGGCACCTTGATGGCCACATGTGTACAGTCTATAGCACCCTGGACATGGGGGAAACACAGCCATCATTGCAAAGCCTCTGGCTCGTTCAGCCTGGCTGGCCTCATCTGTATGGAAATGAAGGAAAGTCAATGCCTGCCTGAGCAGAGTATCAGTCACCAGCTTGACAACTGTGGACTGCTGATTGGGTGATCTGTGTGGAGTCTCCCACTGAGCCCTGGAAAGAGCCAGAGGCATAGATGTTGAGGGTCACTGATCTTCAGAGACACTGGCATGGGGGTGTCCATCCACAGTCTGAGCCCATCACAGGCCCAAACAAACATCAGGCAAACTGAGCTCATTGTCTCCCTCTAGAGGCAGAGCCCCCTTCAGCATTGCACCTTGAACATCTTGAGGGAGCTACATTGCTGCCTGTAAACCTTGGCAACAGAAAAGTGGAGTCTTCTGAGGCCCTTCTGCCTTGGACTACCTGCTGGTGTTGTGCCTGTCCTCCCACAGGTCCCTCCCCTGGAAGCTGCATTGGGACACCTGGCCTCATCTCCCATCTGCTCCTCTTCCTCAGGAGGTACCACCAGAGAGCACAATCCCCATTACTAGGGTAACAGAAGGCTCTGATAGGTGGAAACGTCCATACTATGAATCCCCCGGGGGCCTTGGAGGCACCAAGCTGTCCTGAAATGAAGCCTGAAAATGTTAAGAATGAAGCCCTGAACAGAGATGCTTCTGCCAAGTACCAATAAGTCACCAGCAGCAAACTCTATACCAAACTCTCTCCACTACTGACACTGGGAATGCTGCTCACCCCTTTATCCCACCTGTGGATGAGGTTTGGAAAATATCAGCTGGCCGCCTGTTTGTTTTGCTCGTGCGATGTGAGAAACTGCACAGGTAATGACAAAGAAATCACTGTCCGTTGGCTTTTTAATGGCCTTAAGTGGCCAATACAGTTCAGCAGCTACTGACTGAAATATTGCATGGAGTGTGAGATAACATCAGGCTGCTCACCCAAATCAGGTCTGGCATGTGCCCACCTGTGGGATGCAAAATCCTGCTCCAGGATAAACAGGGTGTGTGGGATGAAAGTCCCTCCCCTGGCTGGAAGAAGCCAGAGTAGAGAATCGAAAGGCAACAGGAACAGGCTGACCTATGTAGACCCCAAAACACTTATTTGGTTCCCACCCTTACTGAAAGGCAAATTTAGGCAAGTGATGGACAACTTCCTGAAAGATTTGAGAAGCCCTGACAAGGCTTCACTTGGAAGCTGCCAGTAAGTTGGTCAGATGCATCTCACAGGCTCCTAGCTGTTAACATCCTCATGGGTAGTACCACTCCTGTGATTGGGATGGGGGTGGGGGTGAAGGGGAAGATCAATGCCCCTTATTCTATCCCTCCCTTCCTCCTCAGAGGAGCTGCCTCCAGTGGAGATGTCAGAACCCATACCCAGGCTAAATGGAGGCCTCTGGAAAGCTGCAGGCCCGAGAAAGATAACTGTCTGCAGACTGGTTTCAAAGTTCACAAGAAGCTCTTGGAAATCGATGTGAATGGTTGACAATCACAGGCAAGCTTAAAACAATTTCTGCGTT
Source organism: Isurus oxyrinchus (assembly GCA_026770705.1). NCBI lineage: Eukaryota > Metazoa > Chordata > Chondrichthyes > Lamniformes > Lamnidae > Isurus > Isurus oxyrinchus. The sequence goes on from JANJGN010000023.1 coordinate 46,535,442, forward strand.
AAATACTTCATTAGAAACATGAACAACCCCTCTGAGCCCACATATCCCACCAGTGCCTGAGTTTTAATAAAAATCTCATACCCGCCTGCCCGTTCGGCCCATGCGCCAAGCCGAAGGTCACACAGGCCCCTCAAAATCCTGGACAATTGGCAAGTTAAGGACCTTAATGAGGCCTTTAATTAATGGCAGGTACGTGTCCCACTGAGTGAAATATGGCGATGCCGCACGCTGATGACGGGACACTCGCCTGACATTTTACGCACTGATGTGTGGGCTCTGCCATCCCCACATCACCCAGGAAATTCTGCCCCAGGACAGATATTCTGGACAAAATAACAGGAAGAGAAGAATTAAAGGACAATTGGGATCCTGACCATTATTTTACAAGATATGGTCAAGCATCAAGAATCTCGTCTCATTGAGGTCTTTATAACTATGGAAGCTTTTGTTAAGAATGGACAGAGCAAAAAGGTTTCCTCTTGCTGGGAAGAACAAACTAGAGGCCATCAATACAAGTTAGTCACCAAGCAATCCAGAAGGAATTTCAGACAAAACTTCGACCAACAGAAAGTGGAACTCACTACCACAGAGTGAGTGAAGAGCATCGTATAGATACATTGAAGGGAAAACTGGAAAAGTACAAGGGAGAAGGAAATAGATGGCCATGGTAGAGTCAGGAGGAGACATGAGGAAGTTCAAGTGGAGCACAAACACCAGCATGGACTGGCAGCTTACCCTGTCTTGCAAGGTGGTACAACCCCAGTCCCTGTTCCGCACAGAAAACAGAAGGGCTACATCAAGTTGCATTACCACAAACCAGGACATGTGGACTGAGTGAATGGCATTGAGTGGTGTCAGCCCTCTCAGTGCATTCAGATGGCCCTTATAACATGTCAGAACATACTGTCTCTGACTGTGGGTTTAAAATCAGACCACATTCAATTTAACCTCTGGAGAACAATGCCCAGTATCATAAGGAAGGTGATTGTCTCACCACAACTCACTGGCAGCACCAGCAGTGACCTAACCTGCCATTGCATCAAGAACACTTATTCTACCCAGGCCTATTAAGGGTTGGAGTGTGGGTTCTGATAAATCTATAGTCAGATGATCAGCTGGCTATTAATGTAAAAGGATAAACTTTTGTCCTATTCCCCTGCACACATTCTCTTTTCAGATAGCCATCCAATTCCTTTTTGAATACATTTATCAAACCTGCCTGCATCACTTACTACATTTGCCACTGAGATTGAATCTGTGCCCCTTCATTCTTGATGCTGAGTGGGAACAGTTTCTCACTGTTTTCTGTCCATACCCCTCAGGATCTTGAATACCTCTATCAAATCTACTTTTTTCTCCAAGGAGAGGAGTTTCAACTTCTCCAATCTATCCTCATGGCTCATTGAGAATATAATATTTTAGGTTTATTGATAGGGGCATTGAGTACAAAAGTAAAGGAGGTCATGTTGAACTTGTATAGGACACTAGCTAGGCTTCTTCTGGAGTACTGCATCTAGTTCTGGGTAACACTGAGGAAGGATCAAGGCATTGGAGGGAGTAGAGGAGATTCACAAGACTGATTCTGGGGTTGAATAACTGGAGCCATATAGGTCAGCAACAAACTCCAAGAATGTGAAAATCTTGGAAATTAAGGGCTTCAGAAGAAACTTGTAGGTGTCAGGGAAATTAAGACCTCACGGTCAATCTCAAATTTCAAAGCTGAACAAAGACCTTTTTAAAATGGCTGAAGCCATGTTAGTCTAGACGCATGACTAAAATGAGCTATCTAGCTGTTTCACAAACTTATACTTCTGAAGAGATCCTGATAACCCTCTGGGCTGCAGGGACCAAACTCAACAATACAAAGACCATCTGCATTTCATAAGCTAGGCCTGGTCAATTGGAGCCTATTCATGTGTTAGGACAGGGGACCCCTACAACCTTCCTTTCAATTCTTAATTGTTGGAACATTTAACCATCCTGGGAGCCCAGACAGGGGTGCACCTTGTTGGTCAAAGGAACTGAAGAGATCGGAGTCATGCGACATGAACCTCTGGTTGGTGGAACTAGTTACATTGAGCTTTGCAGTACAGCAAGCCAGTCTGTCATTTTAACATACCTATGCAGCAGTACAGGAAAAGGGGCTCTGCCCAGATCAAATACCTGGGCCCATTTAGACCATTTCTTCTGTAATGCCTGCACCATTGCTGGCAAGATTGATTCAACTGTGCATCTCATCATGAAAATCAATTCTACTGGAAAAGTGGATATACAGTAATTTTCAGTGCACCCAGCTCAGTGAAAGAATACACCATTGGACTTTGATTCTGGACACATGCAAACAATATTACTGTCCTGTCCTCTTTGCTCTGTAAATCTCTCCTTCATCCCTCTTTTACTGTAGGAGGGAAGAAGAGGCAAAGCTGCTACCCTCCCTCACATTTGGGTTTGGAAATAAACTGCCCCGAGTTTATCCTTGAGTTTACCATGGGGTTATTAATAGAAATTGGGTGGAGCAAATCAAAAACAAACCTGTTTATAGACAAGTGGAGGGGAGAAAAATCAGGGCTGTTTAAATTATTCCCCTCCTGTTACATAAGTCTTATGTATCCCGTTAATGAAGATTGTCACCTTGTCTTCACAAAATTGTATTTGTTAAATGTCGACAAGTTTAAAATGGAGGAACATCCTTATCCCAAACAGACATGAAAATCAACCTAATAATTTTATTTCCAGTAATTGGATTAAAGAAATTATATAAAGGTCTCATTAAAATGAATCTACTCTATGTACACTGTTCTTGGGCAGGAACAAACACACTGTAAAAAAGGTGGAGCTTTGTTAATGCTAATATATCTGGTGTTTCTGGGTATTTTTTCTGTACAAACATTGCAGGCGGATTCATCCAGGCCTGTCTGAAGCAGGAATAAACACAGCAGGGGACACTTCATTGTATGGGAGACAAAATTCAGATTCCTGGCAGCAGGTTCAACTTTTAGTATTAAAGATGAAATAAACTTTCAGGCGAGTCGACCTTCCTGAAGGCAATGGTTGGGAAGCTCTTTTGCAGTTATTAGCAAATTCCTTAACTCCAGCCCACCATTATTACATAGCTGAAATCTTATTGGTAATGAGAGAGAGTGGGAGAGAAAACAAACAGGCCTTCAGAAACCTGGCCATAAGCAATAGGCGTGCACCAGACAAGGTGGGCTACTTCCTGGATACTCTGCCAAGTACACACAGCTTTATGCTTCTTACAAACGCTTCAGCAATGGCCTGGTTACACCCATTACGAATCACAGCCTGGCAGATTAGGTTGTCATCCAAGAGAGGCAGTCTGTTCAGGATAAGGAATCTACCCAAAGGAGGCAGGGAGATCAGCTCACAGCTGGAATGCTGTCTGGTGCAGGCAGGAAGAATGCAACATGAACTTCAAATGGCGCAATAAAATATGTTGGGCAAGGATGGAAGTAAAGGGAATGCTCAGTTGGTAAAAGGATCCCCAGGTAAAAGGATCCTCAGTATCAAATATGTGTGAATGGGCTCTGACCGGGCTCCATGAGTTCTTGTACTGCTTACATTCCCAAATGAATGTGAAGCCAAACAGAAGCCAAAAAAAGCAGTACTACCTGCACTCTGCTGGGTAATGTGCATTATGAATTATGCACAAGGAGAGCACAAAGGCTCTCATGCTCTTGCCTCTCAACATTGAGATACAGGTTGGGTGTGCTCACTTTCAGCAATGCTAAGCCATTAAGGAGCCTTCATTATTCCAGGTGGATGATTGGGAGGCAGGGCTATGTCTGGTGCTGACAATCATAATTACACATCATGACTGGCTCTTTTTTAAAGGTTAGCTGGGGACTCCCAATCAGTCACCCACGAGGGCATTGGGGAGTTTACAAATGCCCTTTTCAGGAAGATATGAGCTTGTACCATTTACTACTGACCCAGGGAGCCAAGCTGCCTACACTATGGGATTTGTTTCAATTACAACATCCCCTCAGGTCAAAGAGGCGATCAGTTGTAGGCACATGGCAGTCCGAAACCTCCTTGGCATCAGCCAGCCCGATTCATACAGGATGGGATTTCGCACTCAATGTTCAAACTCATGATCACAGGTGTCAATTCCTGCAGGTACACCTGGTAGCCTGTGTAAGCTCAAACACATTCTAAACAACTCCCAGGTGCCACAACTGTTCGCACCCCCATCTGATCTTCTGGAGGTACCCCAACAACCAGCTTCTGAAGACCTGGCTAATGACTCCAGTCCCGAAACCCCAAACTAATACCAAACAGCAGCACAATGCTACCCATGCATCAATAAGAGCCATCACTGGAGCAGACAATTGGTCTACTGAAGAGGTTCCATTGCCTGTACCACTCGGTTAGCACAGTCCAATACTCACCTGACCATTTCACCAGGATCAAGATGGTCTGCTGTATTCTTCACAATTTAGCTAACAGCAGATTGACTTGAGGCTGAATGCTTTTCTACTAACATATGGTGATCCACCAAGGAATGAGTCCCCAATGGCTGAAAGGTCTTCCAGCCCTCCAAGAATTGTTCAAATAGATGCAAAGTGTTTATAGTTTTTGGCTCCAATAAAAGCAATATTTTTACCCTTACACTAATGACCTCCTGCTTCTGTTTCTCATCCACTGGATTAGGGAGTTATGCAGGAATATATGGAGGCAGCACATATATCACTGATATGCAAAGGGATATTGTCTCATTTGAGCTGGAGCTCATGTTCATCCTCTGCTCATTCTGGATTGGCAGCTGGCTGTGGTAAAGACAGTTGTTGCTGCTGCTCAAAGATCTATGATACTGCTGCCTAAGTTGCCTTGTACCAAAGGCTTAACACCAGGACAAGAAGAGTGAGTAAATTCCAAGGTAGTTGAATTTATATCCAAAGTTGGAAACAACCCTCAAAGCTGAGTTCACCTTTCACAACAAATTCTGCAAACACAAAGAGGGACGCTGACACCAAGCTACATGATTGGGCTCAAAATGCTCCCTAGGATGTCAATTTCATTCTATTTGCTCATTCACAAGATGTGGGCATCAGAGAAAAGCAGCATTTATTGTCCCTCCCTAATGGCTCGAGGTAGTGACACTCCTTTAACTGCTGAGGTCCTGTGGGGTATTACTCAGCAACAATGAAAGAAAGGGGATATTTCAAAGTCAGCAGAGTGATAACAATAGCAACATGGCTGAACACCAAACTGGGAATCCATCCACCCACCCATCCAATATATTTCCAAGGACCTTCTTTAACATTGGGTGCATCAGATATGGTGGGGGGGGCTATCCAAAACATAAGGCAATACACAATTGAGGGGACACCATTAAAACCTGCTCAAGGAGACATTCCAGACAAACAATGTCCTGCAGAAGTTCATCAAACAATGTTCTGTAAGGGGCATTCCACTTTTCATTCATGAGATGTGGACGTTGCTGGCTACAACATTTATTGCCCATCCCTAACTACTCTGGTGAGCTGCCTTCTCAAACCACTGCAGTCCAAAAACATTTGAGGGTCTACACAATGCTTAGTGAATCCTTGATGTCACATGCAGCTAAAGGTCGCTCTTTTGAAGTTCTATCCCTCAGGACAGCAGAGATCCACATGAACACTGATAACATTGAAATCATTGACACTTGTGCACTCATTGTTCTTATCACTACATCTTGCTCTCCTGACACCCATAACTAAGCTGGAGGCCTCCTGCCAAATACTATCCTCAATTGCCTGGGCCTCACCTTAACAGGTTAAGGAAGATGCACCTGACCTGCTGGAAGCAATGGAGTCTCTGGCAGAGGGAAGCAGCATGGCTGGGCACACAGTGTCCTGGGATGATTATCCCATGTCTGGCTGTATTTCCCGCTCTGTGCTATGGCACCTCTCTCAACCCTTATGGGGGATGGGGTGCTAGGAAGGTTGAAGTGCCCTGTCCATGGCTCAAGTGACTGAATCAAGGGTTTCCCCACACATCCAGCATTTACTGATGTTCTGCTGGACCTGGCTGTCCATGGTGGCTGCCACCTGTTCAAGGCAGCCACACACTGGTATGCCAGAACCAAGATAGAGAACTTGGACAGACTCCACCCTGCCACATGTTCCCCTGCTCATCTCAACACCCATCATGTCATTAATGGCAGATTCCAGAGGCTCATCTGTATGGGGCTCAGCAGGGGCCTCATCTCCAGCAGTCTCTGTCAGTGACCAAGGCCTTTACTTCCTCTGCCAGGTGTGGGCCCATGTCAGTGATATGATTAATGCCACTAACACTCCAGGGCAAAACTCCCAGCTCTCACCAAGGAAACAGAGTGCTGCTAAAGGTCACTTCGCAAGCACATTTTAAATTGCATTCACTTTGGGTGTTCCATGTTGGATCTAGTTTTTTCCCCTCAAATCTCTGAAGGCGGAGGAGCATGTTAGTGCGGTGGTGAAAAAGGCATATGGGACACTTGCCTTTATCAATTGAGGCATAGATTACAAAGGTAGGGAGATTATGTTGGAGTTGTATAGAACCTTGGTGAGGCCACAGCTAGAGTACTTTGTGCAGTTCTGGTCACCACATTATAGGAAGGATGTGATTGCACTGGAGGGGGTGCAGAGGAGATTCACCAGGATGTTCCCTGGGATGAAACATTAAGTTATGAAGGGAGTTTGGATAGACTTGGGTTGTTTTCCTTTGGAGCAGAGAAGACTGAGCAGCGACCTGATTGAGGTGAAAAAGATTGAGGGGTATGGACAGGGAGCAGCTGTTCCCCTTAGTTGGAGGGGTCACTCATGGAATGGACTGAGGTTCAAGGCGAGCGGCAGGTGGTTTGGGCAGGGGTGGGCAAAGAGGTAAAATTTTAACTGGAGGGTGGTGTGGGTCTGGAATGCACTGCCTGGGAGGGTGGAGGTGAGTTGCCTCACATCCTTTAAAAAAAAAGTACCTGGATGAGCAATTGGCACGTCATAACATTCAAGGCTATGGGCCAAGTGCTGGTAAATGGGATGAGGTAGGTAGGTCAGATGTTTCTCATTGTCAGTGCAGACTCGATGGGCTGAAGGGCCACTTCTGCACTGATTGTGAAATCTCATTCCACTGGTCATGGTTGTCCGTTTCCTATTAGCTGAGACTTAAAGGCTTCAGTAAGTTATTGCTCACTCCCAATCCACCTAATATTTGTAGCATGTTTCACCCACTGTTCTGAGATGGGTCCTTCTGTCTTGGACTCTAGGCAGAGGTCTTGGTCAGTAGATAAGCAGATTCCAATGTCTACAGCCTAACCCATTCCAGGCATGCTGCTTCGAGATATAATTCCAACTTTTTCTCCCTCTAGGAGAAGTCCAACACATTGTCAGTGGTACATCTACATCACCATATCCCATCTGTTAATCTTTTACCTTCCAATCACCTCAGCAGGGAGGGGCTGAGTGAGGAGGGGGTCTCCCAAGAGGTTGCAAGGCTCATTTAACTATATTCCTGGGAAGATCCAGGGTCAAACCAAAAATCTTAATTCTGGGTGTTGTCTAGGCAAAGACAACATGTAACCTCAATTCTGCTTCACAATCACAACTACACAGTTGTTCCAAAAAAAAGAGACTCATTACTTTCAGTTGATTGATTTTGCACCTGTAACCAGTGGGCCAGCAATATATGCAGCTCAGGACTGGAACCAGTTCAACTATTTCACCTTGAAACAGCTTAAGGTGCAATTTCACCACACCTGGGAAAAGAGAAAAGCACTAGTTGAACTGGTCCAGCTTGCTGGAAGGTAGCATTTCCTACTGGGTTCCCATTCAGAATTGGACTTCACTTACCAGTTGAGAACTGAATCAACTAGTACCAGTTCCTTTGGAACTTTTCCCTTGATAGCTTTCATTTGAAAATAAACATCTCAACTACTCCTTTTGGTACTATGTCCAAGCAATCATTGTGCGGTTGGTTATGGTCAATACATTTTATCTGAATGACCAATTAATATCTTGAGTAAGGGTCTAGAAGTTTAGGGAGAGTGCAATACAAACTCAATGTTCTTCAGGTATATTTATTGAACCTTAAAACATCCCTCCTCCTGACAGGGAAGGCCCAAGTTTGTCTCAGCCATCGGGTGGTGAAGTAACATTTGCTCAGTACTACAATGAGACAGAGGTTTGAGCGTGGAACTAACTAAGCCAAGTTGGTTCCAATCTTTAAAAAGTGAGACATCATGGGGATGATTCGGAGCTAGTCAACAATCAAGCACTTGTCCCATTAACTACAGCTCAGTCACATTGACCAATCATTCACACCAAGCGTAAGAAACCTTTATCACTTCTTACTGGATACTTGGAAGACAAACTGGTCTAGATTCTCCCTCATCACCAGTATCTCAGCTTGAGCACAAGCCAGATATCAGTTTAATTCCCTATAGCTAATTGTGAAGTATCACAAGCAACAGTGAGGGACAAATCACTGACAATAGTCATTTCTCCAATATTGACAGCTTTCCCATCAGCCACTGCTTCATCCAGCAGCTCAAAATTCTGCTTTCATACAGGAATTACTTTCCCTCAAGTTGCTGGCTGTTTTTATCTGGGAATTGGGGATTTGTAGAATTCCTGGTGCAGAGAGATACAGAACAAGGAAAATGTCATCCAGTTCATCAACTTGACACCAGCTGTTGGCCAGGAACAATCTGCTCCAACACCTTCAACTGGTTTCACAGACTGAGGAAGAAATCTGGAATTCTTTCTTTAACACCCAAACCTAAGTTGGGCAAAGCTTCCCAATAACAATCTAGACTTATATCAGTTATCAATCCCCTTCCCTGTAATAGTCCACCTTGATTCTCAGTTCAGCGAGCACCCCTGTCCACACAGTAACCCAATCTGTTTCCCTAACTGAATACCCAACTCCCAAACCACAGCCCTTTTAAAAAGCTCCCAATCAGATCATTAGCTACTTCAGCTGAACAATCAATTAGATAGAGATTGAAAGCAATGAGATCCTAAGTGAATGGATGATTTGGTTTAATTGGTTTAACCCGAAAGATTCCTCAGTGGATGGAACAGACACAAAAAACAATTCAACGTTAAAAGCTGAATTGGAGAATATCAAAGAAAGCTGAAGAGAGGAGGAGGCTAAGTAATGTTTCATCAATGGGTTTAAATGAATGAGTTATATTCTATTAATATTTCATGAACATGGCAACTCCTAAAACCTTTGTACCATTTTTAAGTATTTCTTGAAATTTGTAGCTGAAGGTTAATCAATTACAGAGCATGGATTCAAAGTTAGACAGTATGCCAGGTCATTCTATCATTGAAAGGGATGAAGACATCTTGACATGAGGATCAGAGTCAAAACTCCACCGGTTTAAGTTACCACCACCTGCTCAAATATTCAAGTGGTGTTAGTGCCTCAACAACAACTTGTATTTATACAGCACTTTTAACATGGAAAAATATCACAGGGATCTTCACAGAACTGGGAGGATGGACATACGATGAATCAAGGAAGGAGATGTTATAGGAGAGAGAAGCAAAAGCCTGATCAAAGAGCTGGGGTTGGATCTCAAGGAGAAGGTGGCAGAGGTTTTAGGGAGGGAATTCTGGAATGACCTGGAAGACTCAAGATACATCTGTGCTCAATGGGACCAAGAGGGAGATACGCAAGGTGTCAGAGTTGGAGGAACAGAAATTTTGGGAAGGTGTAGTAAAAATTGAGAAGTTTGAGGTTGACAATAATAAATTTGAGGTTTTGGACAGGTAACTGGCACTGAGGACAGGAGCGATGACAATCAGGTGTGGGCCAGAGTTTGTTCCGCAGAGTTTGGGATAAGTTGGCTTTATGGAGGCCAATCAGGAGAGTGTTGGTACAATCAGGCAAGAAGGTGAAAAATCAATGGATAAGCAGGATTTGTAACATGGAGTAGAGGTGGATAGGGAACATTGAGGTACATTAGTGCAATGTTTGTTACTGCACTAGTATTCCAGGAACCTGGACTAACAATCCACAGATTACATGTTCAAATCCCACTTTAGCATTTTGAGCATAGAGTCATAGGGTCATAGAGGTCTACAGCACAGCAAAAGGCCCCTCGGCCCATCGAATCTGTGCCGGTCAAACAAGTACCTAACTATTCTAATCCCATTTTCCAGCACGAAGCTCATAGCCTTGTATGCCATGGCATTGCAAGTGCACATCCAAATACTTCTTAAATATAATGAGGGTTTCTGCCTCTACCAACTTTTCAGGCAGTGAGTTCCAGATTCTCACTACCTTCTGGATGAAAAAGTTCTTCATCCCATGCCCTCTAAACTTCCTGTCCCTTACATTAAACCTATGCCCCCTGGTAATTGATCCCTCCGCTAAGTGGAAAAGTTCCTTCCTATCTACCCTACCTATACCCCTCATAATTTTAGACACCTCAATCATGTCCCCCCTCAATCTCCTCTGCTCCAGGGAAAATAACCTCAGTCTATACAATCTCTCCTCATAACTAAAACTCTCCAGCCCAGGCAACATCCTGGTAAATCTCCTCTGCACTCTCTCTAGTGCAATCACATCCTTCCTATTATGCAGATTCCAGAACTGCACGCAATATTCTAGCTGTCGCCTCACCAGCATTTTATACAGTCCCAGCATAACCTCCCTGCTCTTATGTTCTACGCCTCAGCTAATAAAGGCAAGTATCCCATATGCTTTCTTAACCACCTTATCAACCTGTTAACCTAAGGTGGATATGCACACCAAGGTCCCTCTGATCCTTGGAATTTCCCAGGGTCCTACCATTCATCGTGTATTCCCATGCCTTGTTTGTCCTGCCCAAATGCATCACCTCACACTTATCCAGATTAAATTCCATTTGCCACTGATCAGCCCATCTGACCAGCCCATCTATATCCTCCTTTAATCTAAGGCTATCCTCCACACTATTTACCACCCCACCAAGTTTCATGTCATCCTCTAACGTACTGATCAACCCTCCTAAATTCAAGTCTAAATCATTTATTTATACCATAAACAGCAAGGGACCCAACACCCATCCCTGTGGAACCCCACTGGACTCAGGCATCCAATCACAAAAACACCCCTCAACCATCACATTCTCCTTCCTGCCACCCAGCCAATTCTTGATCCAATTTACCAAAATGCCTTGGATTCCATGGGCTCTTACCTTAGCTATCAGTCCCCCCACGTGGGACCTTATCAAAAGCCTTGCTGAAGTCCAAGTAGACTATGCATTGCCCGCATCCTCATACCTGGTCGCCTCTTCGAAAAATTCAATCAAATTGATTGGACATGACCTCCCCTTAACAAAACCTTGCTGACTGTCCTTAATTAACCCCTGCCTCTCCAAATGTAGATTAATTTTATCCCTCAGAATTGCTTCCAATGTTTTCCCCACCACTGAGGTTAGACTGACTGGCCTGTAGTTCCCTTGTTTATCCCTTCCTCCCCTCTTGAATAACGGTACCACATTGGCTGTCCTCCAGTCCTCTGGCACCTCTCCTGTGGCCAGAGAGGTATTGAAAATTATTGCCAGCGCCCCCACTATCTCCTCCCTTTCCTCACTCAACAGCCTTTGAACTCAAAATAGAAATTTGGAAGTAAGAGACCCTGAAGCTGTTGGATTGAGTAAGACCCTCCCCCTGGTCTAAAGGTCCTTGTTTTGGATACCAACAGCACACAACAGCTTGGTGTATCACCATCTTTATTAAACCACTAAGCAAAAGTACATTCTCATGATAACACTTGTTGTTTAGCTTCCCTTCGAGTTGGAATCTGTCTCGGTGGTCAATCTGATGACAAATCCTCTATGTGCATATTCTGAGCAACTGGACAAATTGCTCTAACTGCTGCAATAAAGATGATTCTATGGGCTGTTTATTGCTTTCCTGTAGCCCTGTGCCATATAAGGTAAATCCATGCTTTCTCCAGATGTTCCCTGGCCTCTTGAAGGTCCCACTTGAGGTACCATCGCCAGCTTGACTCCGCCTTGTTATCTCCAGAGCTGGGAGAAAGTGGCACATTTATTTTCCCTCAGTCTGTTTATCTTCCCTGGTATGAGCCCTCCTACAGGTGAAGCAATTTTTTAGAACTTGCTGATTCCAGCAAGGCTTTGCCTTGACAAAGTTGACCATCATGCTTTGGGTGTTTTGAGCCCACAGTGCAGTTCAGTCTATGCACCCTGGATCTTGCTAGGCATTGACCAATGAGGACTCACTGTGGCTCTTCTTCCTGAGTTGCTGTTGCTGCCTCTGCGCAGCCAGGAGCTTCAATCACTCTCTTCTCCATCGTCTTCACGCTCTGTAGGCCATCTGGCATACAGCTAGTTCACCAGGCACCATGACCCTGATGTACTCCTCCTGCAGGATGAAAGAGTGAGACGCATGGTTAGCATGGATGCATTAAGAACCTGTCCTGGTTAAGTGTGACGTCCCCTTGGTAGTGGAGGGGGTGGGGGGGGTGGTATTAGCTTTGGAGCATTTGGTGGCTCCTTGATGCCTCTGCATTGCTTGAGTGGGCAGATAAACTAGGAACCCAATCCCAATCATATGAATATAAAAGCAAAAAACTGCAGATGCTGGAAATCTAAAGCAAAAACAAAATGCCTGGAAAAACTCAGCAGGTCTGGCAGCATCTGCGGAGAGGAAAACATTTAACGTTTCGAGTCTGAATGTCCCTTTAACAGAACTAAGTAAAAATAGAAGAGAGGTGAAATATAAGCTGGTTTAGGGGCGGGACAAGTAGAGCTGGATAGAGGGTCAGTGATAGGTGGAGATAACCAAAAGATGTCACAGACAAAAGGACAAAGAGGTGTTGAAGGTGGTGATATTATCTAAGGAATGTGCTAATTAAGGGTAGAAAGTAGGACAAGGAAGGTACAGATAGCTCTAGTGGGTGTGGGGGGAAGGAATCGAAAAAGGCTAAAAGATAGAGATAAAGCAATGGATGGAAATACATTTAAAAATAATGGAAATAGTGGGAAAAGAAAAATATACATAAATTATTGGAAAAAAAGTGGGGGATTGGAAAGGGGGTGGGGATGGAGGACAGAGTTCATCATCTAAAATCGTTGAACTCAGTATTCAGTCCGGAAGGCTGTAAAGTGCCTAATCGGAAGATGAGGTGCTGTTCTTCCGGTTTGCGTTGAGCTTCACTGGAACAATGCAGCAGGCCAAGGACGGACATGTGGGCATGAGAGCAGGGTGGTGTTGAAATGGCAAGCGACAGGGAGGTCTGGGTAATGCTTGTGGACAGACCGAAGGTGTTCTGAAAAGCGGTCACCCAGTCTGCGTTTGGTCTCGCCAATGTAGAGGAAACTGATTTGGGAGCAATGAATGCAGTAGGCTAAATTGAGGGAAGTGCAAGTGAAATGCTGCTTCACTTGAAAGGAATGTTTGGGCGCTTGGACGGTGAGGAGAGGGGAAGTAAAGGGGCAGTTGTTGCATATTCTGGGTTTGCATGGGATGGTGCCTTGGGAGGGGATTGAGGTTTAGGGGGTGATGGAGGAGAGGACCAAGGTGTCCCAGAGGGAACACTCACTGCGGAATGCCACCAGGGGAGGTGCAGGGACCATGTGTTTGGTGGTGGCATCATGCTGGAGTTGGCGGAAATGGCGGAAGATGATTCTTTGAATGCAGAGGCTGGTGGGGTGATAAGTGAGGACAAGGGGGACCCTATCATGTTTCTGGGAGGGAGAGAAAGGTATGAGGGCGGATGGGCGGCAGATGGGCCAGACACGGTTGAGGGCCCTGTCAACAACCGTGTGTGGAAAACCTCGGTTAAGGAAGAAGGAAGACATGTCAGAGGAACTGTTTTTGAAAATGGCATCATCTGAACAGATGTGACGGGGGTGAAGGAACTGAGAGAATGGAATGGAGTCCTTACAGGAAGCGGGGTGTGAGGAGCTGTAGTTGAGGTAGCTGTGGGAGTCGATAGGCTTGTAATGGATATTGGTGGATAGTCTATCACCATAAATTGAGACAGAGAGGTCAGGGAAGGGAAGGGAAGTGTCAGAGATTGACCATGTGAAAATGATGGACGAGTGGAAATTGGAAGCAAAATTAATAAATTTTTCCAGGTGCAGACGAGAGTATGAAGCAGCACCGAAGTAATCATCGATGTCCCGGAGAAAGAGTTGTGGGAGGGGACTGGAGTAGGACTGGAACAAGATATCTCATTGCTTTCAATCTCTACCTAATTGATTGTCCAGCTGAAGCAGCTAATGAGCTGATTGGTAGCTTTTTAAAAGGTCTGTGGTTTGGGAGTTGGATTATCAATTGGAGAAACAGATTGGATTACTGTGTGGACAGGGTGTTCTCTGAACTGTGATGGTCAAGGTGGACTGTTACAGGCAATGGGATTGATAACTGATATAAGTTTAGATTGTTATTGGGAAACTTTACCCAACTTAGGTTTGGATGATAAAGAAAGAGCTTCCAGATTCCTTCCTCAGTATGTGAAACCAGTTGAAGGTGTTGGAGCAGATTGTTCCTGGCCAACAGCTGGAGTCAAGTTGATGAACTGGATGATGTTTTCCTTGTTCTGTATCTCTCTCTGCACTGGGTATTCTACAAATCCCCAATTCCCAGATAAAAACAGCCAGCAACTTGAGGGAAAGTAATTCCTGTATGAAAGCAGAATTTTGAGCTGCTGCATGAAGCAGTGGCTGATGGGAAAGCTGTCAACATTAGAGAAATGACTATTGTCAGTGATTTGTCCCTCACTGTTGATTGTGATACTTCACAATCAGCTATAGGGAATTAAACTGATATCTGGCTTGTGCTCAAGCTGAGATACTGGTGATGAGGGAGAATTGAGACCAGTCTGTCTTCCAAGTATCCAGTAAGAAGTGACAAACATTTCTTACACCACTAGTGAATGAGGGGTCAATGTGACTGAGCTGTAGTTAATGGGACAGGAAACAGTTTGTTGGCTAGCTCTGACTCATCCCAAGATCTCTCAATTTGAATGATTGGAACCAGCTTAGTACACCTTCCCAAAATGTCTGTTCCTCCTACCCTAACACCTTGTGTATCTCCCTCTTGGCCACATTGAGCACAGATGTATCTTCAGTCTTCCAGGTTTTTACAGAATTCTCTCCCTAAAACCTTTGCCGCCTTCTCCTTGAGATCCAACCCCAACTCTTTGATCAGGCTTTTGCTTCTCTCTCCTATAATATCTCCTTCCTTGATTCAAACTTTTGTCTCACTAGTTATAAACAAATATTACTTCACCACCCTATGGGTGAGACAAAATTGGGTTTTCCCTGTCAGGCGGAGGGATGTTTAAGGTTCAATAGGTATACCTGCAGAACATTGACATTGTATAGTGTTCTCCCTAAACTGCCAGACCCTTACTCAAGTGATATTAATTGGTTATTCATATAAAATTTATTGCCCTATTACCCATAACCAACTACACAATGATTGCTTGGACATAATCACCTCGACTACTCCGAATGGTAAGCTTGGCCTAAATAGCCAAGTGGTTATGGTACTGGGTTTGTAACCCCAAGATCAAGAGTTCAAATCTCACAATGGCAAACAGTGTAACTTCATCTGAAACAGGTGGAAACGGGTTTGTACTCGAAAGAGTTACTCCGAGTGGTACTATTTTCAAATGAAAGCTATTGAGGAAAAGGTTCCAATAGAACTGGTACTAATTGATTCAGTTCTCAAGTGGGAAGTGAAGTCTAGTTCTGAATGGGAACCCAGAAGGAAGTGACAGCTTCCAGCAAGCTAGACCAGTTCAACTTGTGCTTTTGTCTTTTCCCAGGAGTGGGGCAATTGCACATTAAGCTGTTTCAAGGTGAATTAGTTGAACTGGTTCCAGTCCTAAGCTGAATGTATTGCTGGCCCACTGGTTACAGGCACAAAATCAATCAACTGAAAGTAATGAGTTCATATTTGGAACAACTGTGTAGTTGTGATTGTGAAACTAAACTGAGGTTCAATGTTGTCTTTGCCTAGACAACACCCAGAATTCAAGTTTTTGGTTTATTCCTGGGAAGATCCAGGGTTATAGTTAAATGAGCCTTGCAACCACTTGGGAGACCCCCTCATTCTGCCCCTCCCTGCTGAGGTGATTGTAGTGTAAAGGGTTAACAGATGGGATATGGTAACGTATGATGTAGATGTACCACTGACAACGTGTTAGACTTCTCTAGAGGGAGAAAAAGTTGGAATTATGCCTTAAAGCAGCATGCCTGAAAGCAATTAAGCAGATACCAATGTCTACAGCCTATCTACTGACCCAGACCCATGCCTAGAGTTCAAGACAGAAGGCCCCATCTCAGAACAGTGGGTGAAACATGCTACAAATATAGGTGGGTGGGGAGTGAGCAATAACTTACTGAAGCCTTTAAGTCTCAGCTAAGAAGAAAGGGACACCCATGACCAGTGGAATGATATTTCACAATAAGTACAGAAGCGGCCGTTCAGCCCATCGAGTCTGCACTGACAATGAGAAACACCTGACCTACCTACCTCATCCCATTTACCAGCACTTGGCCCATAGCCTTGAATGTTATGATGTGCCAATTTCTCATCCAGGTACTTTTTTTAAAGGATGTGAGGCAACTCACCTCCACCCTCCCAGGCAGCGCATTCCAGACTGTCACCACCCTCCAGGTAAAATTTTTCCTCTCATTCCACAACACTGCCACCCCCTGCCAAAAAAAAAAACCACCTGCCCCTCACCCTGAACTTCAGTTCTCTTGTGACTGACCCTTCAACTGAGGGCAACAGCTGCTCCCTATCCACACTGTCCATGTCCCTCAATCTTGTACACCTCGATCATGTCACCGCTCAGTCTTCTCTGCTCCAATGAAAACAACCCAAGTCCATCCAAACTGTCTTCATAACTGTAACTTTAATGTTTCATCTCAGGGAACATGCTGGTGAATCTCCTCTGCGCCCCCTCCAGTTCAATCACATTCTTCCTATAATGTGGTGACCAGAACTGCGCACAGTACTCCAGCTGTGGCCTCACTAAGGTTCTATACAACTCCAACATGATCTCCTTACCTTTGTAATCTATGCCTCAAGTGATAATGGCAGGTGTCTCATATGCCTTTTTCACCACCGCACTAACATGCTCCTCCACCTTCAGAGATTTGAGGGGAAAAAATCTAGATCAAACATGGAACACCCAAAGTGAATGCAATTTAAAATGTGCTTGCAAAGTTACCTTTAGCAGCATTCTGTTTCCTTGGTGAGAGCTGGGAGTTTCGCACTGGAGTGTTACTGGCATTAATCATATCACTGACATGGGCCCTCACCTGGCAGAGCAAGTAAAGGCCTTGGTCACTGACAGAGACTGCTGGAGATGAGGCCCCTGCTGAGCCCCATACAGATGAGCCTCTGGAATCTGCCATTAATGACATGATGGGTGTTGAGATGAGCAGGGGAACATGTGGCAGGCTGGAGTCTGTCCAAGTTCTCTATCTTGGTTCAGACATACCAGTGTGTGTCTGCCTTGAAGAGGTGGCAGCCACCATGCACAGCCAGATCCAGCAGAACATCAATAAATGATGCATGTGTGGGGAAATCCTTCATTTTGTCACTTGAGCTATGGACAGGGCACTTCAACCTTTCTAGCACCCCATCCCCCTCAAGGTGTGAGAGAGGTGCCATTACACAGAGGGGAAGAAACAGCCAGATAAGACATAATCATCCCAGGACACTAAGGGTGCCCGGCCATGCTGCCTCCCTCTGCCTAAGATTCCATTGCTTCCAGCAGGTCAGTTGGAGGAAGATGAACCTGTTAAGGAAAGCCCCAGGCAATTGAGGATAGTATTTGGCAGGAGGCCTCCAGCTTAGTTGTGGGTGTTGGGAGAGCAAGATGTAGTGATAGGAAAAGATAAAAGAACATTGGGTGCACAAGTGTCAATGATCTCAATGTCATGTAAATGTAACCACAGCAGTTAGGTATGATCTGACCTATTAGTTCTTCTATCTGATGAGGCTGTTGATTTTTCCACCATTGTGGTATTTGAAGGGTGAAGGTCACCATCAATGTTCATGTGGATCTCTGCCCATCTCTGCTTCCCTGAGGGATAGAACTTCAGAAGAGTGACCTTTTAGCTGCATGTGACATCAAGGATTCACTAAGCGTTGTGTAGACCCTCAAATGTTTTTGGACTGCAGTGGTTTGAGAAGGCAGCTCACCAGAGTAGTTAGGGATGGGCAATAAATATTGTAGCCACCAACGTCCACATCCCATGAATGAAAAGTGGAATGCCCCTTACAGAACATTGAACGTCTGCAGGGCATTGTTTATCTGGAATGTCTCCTTGAGCAGGTTTCATGGTGTCACCTCAATTGTGTATTGCCCTATGTTTTGGATAGCCCCCCACCATACTACATTCTGCTGCATCCAATGGTAAAGAAGGTCCTTGGGAATACATTGGGTGGGTGGATTCCCAGTTTGGTGTTCAGCCATGTTGCTATTGTTATCACCTTGCTGACTTTGAAATATCCCTTTCCTTTCATTGTTGCTGGGTAATACCCCACAGGACCTCAGCAGTTAAAGGAGGGTCACCACCTCAAGCCATTAGGGATGGACAATAAATGCTGTCTTTTCTGATGCCCACATCCTGTGAATGAGCAAATAGAATGAAACTGACATCCTAGGAAGCATTTTGAGCCCCATCATGAAGCTTGATGTCAGCCTCCCTCTGTTTGCAGAATTTGTTGTGAAAGCTGAACTCGGCTTTGAGGGTTGTTTCCAACTTTGGATATAATTTCAACTACCTTGGAATTTACTCACTCTCTCTTGTCCTGGTGTTAAGCCTTTGGTACAAGGCAACTTAGGCAGCAGTAGCCTAGATCTCTGAGCAGCAGCAACAACTGTCTTTACCACAGCCAGATGCCAATCTAAAATGAGCAGAGGATGAACATGAGCTCCAGCTCAAATGAGACAATATCCCTTTGCATATCAGTGATATATGTGCTGCCCCCATATACTCCTGCATAACTCCCTAATTCTGTGGATCAGAAACAGAAGCAGGACGTCATTAGTGTAAGGGTGAAGACATTGCTTTTATTGAAGCCAAAAAATATAAACACTTTGTCGCATCTATTTGATCAATTCTTGAAGGGCTGGAAAGCCTCTCAGCCATTGTGGACTCATTCCTTGGAGGATCACCATACATTAGTAGAAACACATTCAGCCTCAAGTCAATCTGCTGTTAGCTTCTCAGGGGCCTGTCTGCCACTTCTCTCAACTGTCTTGACCTTGGGCAGCATCATCAGTCTCCTCCTTAAGCATCTCCATCGTACCCTTGTCTGTCTGAGATTTGGCTCATCCATCTCCCCTTCTGGTAGTGCCTTGCCCTATCACTCAGCTAAATAGTAGAATACAGCAGACCATCTTGATCCTGGTAAAATGGTCAGGCGAGTATTGGACTGTGCTACCTGAGTGATACAGGCAATGGAACCTCTTCAGAAGACCAATTGTCTGCTCCAGTGATGGCTCTTGTTGATGCATGGGTAGCATTGTGCTGCCGTTAGCTATAAGTTTGGGGGTTTCAGGACTGGAGTCATTAGCCAGGTCTTCAGGAGCTGGTTGTTGGGGTACCTCCAGAAGATCAGATGGGGGTGGGAACAGTTGTGGGACCTGGGAGTTGTTTAGAATGTGTTTGAGCTCAGTGTACCTGCAGGAATTGGCTCCTGTGATCATGAGTTTGAACATTGGGAGTGAAATCCCTTCCTGTATGAATTGGGCTGGCTGATGCCAAGGAGGTTTTGGACTGCCATGTGCCTACAACTGATCACCTCTTGGACCTCAGGGGATGTTGTAATAGAAACAAATCCCATAGTGTAGGCAGCTTGGCTCCCTGGGTCAGTAGTAAATGGTACAAGCTCATATCTTCCTGAAAAGGGCATTTGTAAACTCCCCCGTGCCCTGTGCATGACTGGTTGGGAGTCCCCAGCTAATCTTCAAAAAAAGAGCCAGTAATGAAGTGTTAAGATTGTCAGCACCAGACAGAGTTCTGCTTCCCAATCATCCACCTGGTGCAATGAAGGATCCTTAAAGGCTTAGCATTGCTGAAAGTGAGCACACCCAACCTGGATCTCAATGTTGAGAGGCAAGAGCATGAGAGCCTTTGTGCTGTCCTGGTGCATAATTTGTAATGCTCATTACCCAGTAGAGTGCAAGTTGTACTGCTTTTTACTGGCTTCTGTTTGGCTTCACATTCATTTGGGAATGTAAGCAGTACAGGAACTCGTGGAGCCAGGTCAGAGGCCATTCACACTTCTACTGCACAGTATCAGCGAGGGACTGCATGAGTCAGAATGGTGCACCTTACCCTTTTTGATTACTTTACTTAACTTTCCTCCCCCTTCTCCCCCATGACATGCCAACTTCTAACCCCACACCCCCACAATCACCAATAGATGTTGCTTTTCTTACCCTCCCATCTGTCATTAAACCTCCCCAAACCCCTCCGACCATATTTTCCTGCTCTCCCACCTGATCCCACCCCTGTCAAACTCCCCAAGCTCAGCTTGATCCTCATACTGCCCCTTATCCATTTCACCACCTACACAAGCTCACCTCATGAAAATATTTGTTTTCCCTTATCTTAACATGCAACTCCCACCCTCCCTTGCTCATTTCTTCTTGTCACTGTAATTGTCCCCTCTGCTTCCCAGTTTCCTCTATTTGATCCTGGGTATCCTTTTACTAACTGACCATGCCCTTTAGATCCATCCTTGCCCAACATATTTTGTTGCACCATTTGAAGTTCATGTTGCAATCTTCCTGCCTGCCCCAGACAGCATTCCAGCTGTGAGCTGATCTCCCTGCTTCCCTTGGGGAGGCTCCTTATCCTGAACAGGCTGCCTCCCTTGGATGACAACCTAATCTGCCAAGCCGTGATTCGTAATGGGTGGAACCAGGCCATTGCTGAAGCGTTTGTAAGAAGCATAAAGCCGTGTGTACTCGGCAGAGTATCCAGGAAGTAGCCCACCTTGTCTGGTGCACGCCTCTTGCTTATGGCCAGGTTTCTGAAGGCCTATTTCTTTTTCTCTCTCTCTGTCATATTACCAATAAGATTCCGACTAAGTAATAATGTTAGGTTGGAGTTAAGGAATTTGCTAATAACTGCAAAAGAGCTTCCCAACCATTGCCTTGAAGGTCGACTCGCCTGAAAGTTGATTTTATCTTTAATACTAAAAGAAGAACCTGCTGGCAGGAATCTGAATTTTGTCTTCCATACAATGAAGTTTCCCCTCCTGTCTTTATTCCTGCTTCAGACAGGCCTGGAAGAATCCACCTGCAGTGTTTGTACAGAAAAAATACCCAGAAACACCAGATATATTAGCATTAACAAAGCTCCACCTTTTTTACAATTGAGTGTTTGTTCCTGCCCAAGAACAGTGTACATAGAGTAGATTCATTTTAATGAGACCTTCATATAATAATTTCTTTAATCCAATTACTGGAAATAAACTTATTAGGTTGATTTTCATGTCTGTTTGGGATAAGGATGTTCCTCCGTTTTAAACTTGTCGACATTTAACAAATACAATTTTGTGAAGACACGGTGACAATCTTCATTAATGGGGTACATAAGACTTATGTAACAGGAGGAGATTAATTTAAATATCCCTGATTTTCTCCCCTCCTTGTCTATAAACAGGTTTGTTTTTGATTTGCTCCCCCCCAATTTCTATTAATAACCCCATAGCAAACTCGAGGATAAACTCGGGGCAGTTTATTTCCAAACCCAAATGTGAGGGAAGGTAGCAGCTTTGCCTCTTCTTCCCTCCTACAGTAAAAGAGGGATGAAGGAGAGATTTCCAGAGCAAAGAGAACAGGACAGTAATATTGTTTTCATGTTTCCAGAATCAAAGTCCAATGGTGTATTCTTTCATTGAGCTGGGTGCACTGAAAATTATTGTATATTCACTTTTCCAGTAGAATTGATTTCCATGATGAGAGGTGCAGAGTTTAATCATTCTCGTCAGCTATGGTGCAGACTTTCCAGTAGAAATGATATCGATGGGGCCAGGTATTTGATCTGGGCAGAGCCCCTTTTCCTGTGCTGCTGCTTGTGGATGTTAAAATGGCAGACTGAGCGTTGCAGTACAGCACGGCAATATAACTTGTTCCACCAACCAGAGGTTCATGTCAGATGACTCCCACCTCTTCAGTGCCTTTGACCAAGAATGTGCACCCCTGTCTGGGCTCCCAGAATGGTTAAATCTTCCAACAATTAAGAATTGAATGGAAGGTTGTCGGGGTCCCTTGTCCTAGCAGATGAATAGGCTGCATTTGGCCAGGCCTATCTCATGAAATGCAGATGGTCATTGTATTGAGTTTGGTCCCTGCAGCCCAGAGGGTTATCAGGATCTCTTCAGAAGTATAAGTTCCTGTGAAACAGTCAGATAGCTCCTCTTATTCATGGGTCTAGACTAAATTGGCTTTCGCCATTTTAAAAAGGTCTTTTTTCAGCTTTAAAATTTGAGATTAACCGTGAGGTCTTAATTTCCCTGACACCTACAAGATTCTTCTGAAGCCCTTAATTTCCAACAAGATTTTCACATTCTTGGTGTTTGTTGCTGACTATATGGCTTCAGTTATTCATTCCCCAGAATCATTCTTGTGAATCTCCTCTACTCCCTCTAATGCCTTGATCCTTCCTCAGTGTTACCCAGAACCAGATGCAGTACTCCAGATGAAGCCTAGTTAGTGTCCTATACAAGTTCAACATGACCTCCTTTATTTTTGTACTCCAAACCCCTGTCAATAAAACATAAAATATTATATTCTCAATGAGCCATGAGGATAGATTGGAGAAGTTGAAACTTCTTTCCTTGGGGGAAAAAAGACTTGATACAGGTATTCAAGATTCTGAGGGGTATGGACAGAAAACAGTGAGAAACTGTTCCCACTCAGCATCAAGAATGAAGGGGCACAGATTCAATCTCAATGGCAAATGTAGTAAGTGATGCAGGCAGGTTTGATGAATGTATTCAGAAAGGAATTGGATGGCTATCTGAAAAGAGAATGTGTGCAGGGGAATAGGACAAAAGTTTATCCTTTTACATTAATAGCCAGCTGATCATCTGACTATAGATTTATCAGAACCTGCACTCCAATCCTTAATAGGCCTGGGTAGAATAAGTGTTCTTGATGCAACAGCAGGTTAGGTCACGGCTGGTGCTGCCGGTGTGTTGTGGTGAGACAATCACCTTCCTTATATGATACTGGGCATTGCTCTCCAGAGGTTAAATTGAATGTGGTCTGATTTTAAACCCACTGTCAGAGACATCATGTTCTGACATGTTATAAGGGCCATCTGAATGCACTGAGGCCTGACACCACTCAATGCCATTCACTCAGTCCACATGTCCTGGTTTGTGGTAATGCAACTTGGTGTATCCTTTCTGTTTTCTGTGCGGAACAGGGACTGGGGTTGTACCACCTTGCAAGACAGGGTAAGCTGCCAGTCTATGCTGGTGTTTGTGCTCCACTTGAACTTCCTCATGTCTCCTCCTGAATCTACCATGGCCATCTATTTCCTTCTCCCTTGTACTTTTCCAGTTTTCCCTTCAATGTATCTATACGATGCACTTCACTCACTCTGTGGTAGTGAGTTCCACTTTCTGTAGGTAGAAGTTTTGTCTGAAATTCCTTCTGGATTGCTTGGTGACTAACTTGTATTGATGGCCTCTAGTTTGCTCTTCCCAGCAAGAGGAAACCTTTTTGCTCTGTCCATTCTTCTCAAAAGCTTCCATAGTTATAAAGACCTCAATGAGACGAGATTCTTGATGCTTGACCATATCTTGTAAAATAATGGTCAGGATCCCAATTGTCTTTTTAATTCTTCTCTTACTGTTGTTTTGCCCAGAATATCTCTCATGGGGCAGAATTTCCTGGGTGATGTGGGGATGGCAGAGCCCACACGTCAGTGCTTAAAATGTCAGGCGAGCGTCCCGTCATCAGTGCGCGGCATCGCCATATTTCACTCAGTGGGACACGTACCTGCCATTAATTAAAGGCCTCATTAAAGGGTTGTTCATGTTTTTCATTAAGTATTTAATGCAGAAAGTGTTTTAAACTTGCCTGTGATTGTCAACCATTCACATCGATTTCCAAGAGCTTCTTGTGAACTTTGAAACCAGTCTGCAGACAGTTATCTTTCTCGGGCCTGCAGCTTTCCAGAGGCCTCCGTTTAGCCTGGGTATGGGTTCTGACATCTCCACTGGAGGCAGCTCGTCTGAGGAGGAACAGAGGGATAGAATAAGGAGGAGGCCAGGAGTGGACAATCAACGTCCAGGGGAGCCACCTTGAGGAGGCCAGGTGCAGGCACAAGGGGCACAGGGCCTAGAGGTTGTCCAAGGTGGACGGGCCTGTAGAATGGTCCACTATCCTGCTGCCAGTGTATACAGGTGGCGAAGTAGCTACCTCAGTATGACTGAGGTGCAGTGCTGAAGGAGGCTCTGTCAAGGGAAACCTTCAACTATATCTCGGATGATTGACCCTGAGATTCCCCCCCCCCCCCCCACCCAATTCTGGATGGACACCCCATGCCCGTGGCTCTGAAGCACTCAATTGCCCTCATCTATGTATCTGGCTCCTTCCAGGGCTCATTGCATGATCTTTGTGGTGTCTCCAAATCAGCTGTACGCACTTGTGTCAAGCAGGTGACAGACGGGCATTGGCCTTCATCTCCTTCCGCTGCGACCGGTCAAGTCAGTAACACAGTGAGCCAGAGGCTTTGCGGCCATTGCTGGCTTCCCCTTCGTCCAGGGTGCTATAGACTGTACACATGTGGCCAACAAGACACCAGCAGTTGAGCACAGTGCCTTAATCAACTGGAAGGGCTTCCACTCCATGAATGTCTGTGTGTGTTTTACCCAGGCAGCTCCCACAAAGCCTACATCCTCAGACACTCCCAGGTGCCAGGGCTCTTCAGTGCTCTGGCTCAGCTGGATGGTTGGCTGCTGGGTGACCAGCGCTAACCCCTCAGAAGGTGGCTCATGATGCGCCTCTCCCATCCAAGAACAGGAGCTGAGCAGCGATACAATAGGAGCCACAGCTCCACCAGGGCTTTGGTGGAGAGAGCCATTGGTCTTAAGATGTGCTTCTGTTGCCTGGACTGCTCAGGGCACACTCCAGTATCCCCCAGATTGCACGTCCTCAGTGCAGAGCGTAGCATGCTAACACTATCTTGTGCTGGAAAGGGGGGGATGCAGTTGACGATGAAAACCTTGATGCAGTGGATGAGGCTGCACACGGTTGCAACGTTGACTGTCAAAGGGGTGGAGGAGCTGCTGGCCTCATCCGGAGCGCCCTGAGAGGAGCTCACAGTGACAACAGGCAGCTGCTGCACTGACATGAGGTCCCTTTTGACCTGGCTGCTCACCACAGATGCATGGGCACTGAGAACCGATGCTTGGTGTCCACAACATCTCCCACATTGGGAATGACCACATATGGCCATTACACTGAGGACCACAGAAGGCTTGCAGGTCAGATTGAATCCTAATAAATTGTTCCATTCGATGGCGACTCTGAGGGGGGCTTCAAATCTCTCAGTGGAGGAAGACTGAAACTCTGCCCTGAGGGTCAAACCTTCACGTGCACTCTGCCTGGACTCCTCCGTTGTGGAGAGCAACTGAGGCATTCACTCATGCAACCCTGCAAGATACAAACGCCCATCCTGCCACTTGTCCTGTAGCTGCTGCAATGGGAACAACGCCAGAGGCAAGTTCAGTGCCAGATTCAGCATGTATCTCATCCCCTGCAGCCCTCTGGCTGCTGGAGCCATCGGCACTCTCTGTCCCTACCATCTCCTCCAGTGATTGTGAAGTACCCTCTCCAGTCTACCATCGCCTAGAGCCCTGGATCAAAGACGCCACCGAGATGTGTGGTCTGCGCTGGTGCCTGGCTGGCTGAAATGATGTACCACAAGTTGCACATGTTGCCCCTCAGGTGTGGAGGGGGGTCTGCGGTGTTGGTGTGGGTCACTCTGGTGGTGATGCAAAATTAACAAGGACAGTGCATCAGTTAGCGTGCTTTCACTACAATCCTTCATCCCTTTTCTCCACCACCCCTCCACCTCAAGTCACGCACCCATCGAGACCCTAAGGAGAAGAACATGGAGGTGGGAAAGAGTCAAGAGGAGCCCCAACCATTAAACACACATGCAGACAGGCTGGTCAGATGGCCTCAGGAATGCCACATGGCTTGTTATGAACCATAGGAGTGGGGAGAGTGCAGAGGTACCTGACCTGGATGCATTGTGGCCTGGATAGTTGTGGGGCTGAGGAAACATCACAAACAGTTGTGACATTTGCCGTGGATCACAGGAGATTGAGAGGTCACGTTATTGACCTTCAGTCCGTAAGGAGCGGCATAGACCAGGTGGGCAGAAGGTAACATTTCCCCTTGGCGCATGAATGAGTAACATGGTGGCATTTATCTAAGTTGAGTGCCATGAGGTTCACAGCTGAGGTGCTGAGGACCTTTGGACAAAGTAATGTGGGGCGCACTGGCTAAAAGGGTGGTGGATGTCCCAAACCCCCTCAGATGCAATAAGTCTTTGGCTGTGCAGCAGTGATCGAAAGGCATGTTAGACCATGGTGATAAGGTGACTTTGGGAGGTGGTGGAGACGCAAATCCTCAAGCAGACGAGGGACCCTCCTGTATGACCCATGTGTCAGTGTGTCTTAGTCTGTGAATGAGCAGTGTTGCAGCATTAATGATTGCAGCAACCATCAGTAGTTTGGATGGTGGGCAGACGGTGGATGGGACTGCGGGCCTCAAATACCTGCCGCTGAACCCCAGCCTTGCCACCTCCGGCCTCCTGCCCAGCTCCATGGCTGCTCTTCTAAGGGTGTGAGGTGCTGGAGGAGGGCGCACACACATCTCATCTTCTGGGGCTTCCGGGCATTGTGACATTTTTTGCATGCAAAACAAGAGGATTTATTGGGACTGCTTGCTCATGTACTCTGCATGTGCACACTGCACCCCAACCACAGTGGCCCATCTGAGGCCTCCAGCAGCTCCCGTCCACACTAGTGATTGGTCCCAACCCCTTTCTGCCAACGGCCACCCTGAACACATTCAGCATCCATCACTTTTGATTAGCACATGGGTCTTGGTGCCCATGACAAGGAGGCACAACTAGGTGCAGCGCAGATGCCACTTGGCCAAAACACCTTGAGGATCCCCTTGCACCATCTCATCACCATCAGTAAAACATGTGTTAGAGTTCTGAGTATGTGTCTAGCTGCCTCCCCTGCAGGTTGCCCCCAGACTATTCAAATGTCACAAACATCAACATATGCTGCAAAGAGAACCCTTCTTCTCAACCATTATGGCTGATGTAAGCATGGTCAGTACCCATTTGCCCACCCAGCATGTGCCAAATGCTCTGAAGTAACAACAGCAAGACATGGTGGGGGCTCAAAGGCTAAGGGTGCCTTCGGGTTAAATGGCCAAGACTGACATGGTACTCACCAGTATGGAGTGCAGCAAATCATTGAGTCTTTTTTTCTGCACTGGGCGCCAGTGTGCTGCACATCATGGGCACTGACAGTATTGCCTACCTCCTCCCATGCCTGGCTGGTGACATGGGAGGCTGCTCTCTTCCTCTTATTCTCTGGATAGAGCATATGCCGACTGATAGACACCTCTTTGAGGAGGACAGCAAGGTATGCATCTGAAAATTAGGGCACAGTGGGGGCCCCCCCACTGGCCTCTCCTGTAGCCTGACTCACCCCCATGCTGCTGTCCCCTCGGTCCTCCCTCGCCTTGTTCCATGAGTTGCCATGGTGCACTGCCTCAAGCAGCCTTTCAGGCTGCTCTTTATACAGACTGTCGGCTCCCCATTGGGTCCAGCAGTCTGAGCACGCCCGCCCTGTGACTATTTTCCAGTTCTCCACAGGAGTCACTAACCTGCTGGGTGGGTCTTTAATTGGCACACCCACGCAAATTAGCAGCAGGCCTATTTTGGGGGTGGCAATTGGCTGCCCACCTGCTGCCCAGTCAGTCAGGCCCACGCATTAAGGGCAAAATTCTGTCCATGATGTTTCTAAGTGATGAGACCTTTCCAGGAGTAGCTAAGTCAATGCTGTTTGACTGTGTTAAAAGCTGTCACAACATTTCATTAGACACTCACCTTCTGACATTTTGGGTATTATCTCTCTCCCCAATGGGGGTTTTATCAGAGGGACTGAACTTCTGGGGATTCTCTCCCTCCGGTAGAGGCATGTACAGGTTCTGGACAATGATGTCTGGATGAAGATGTTGAGCATTGATCTTCCCCTTCACCCCCGTCCCAATCACAGGAGTGGTACTACCCATGAGGATGTTAACAGCTAGGAGCCTGTGAGATGCATCTGACCAACTTACTGGCAGCTTCCAAGTGAAGCCTTGTCAGGGCTTCTCAAATCTTTCAGGAAGTTGTCCATCACTTGCCTAAATTTGCCTTTCAGTAAGGGTGGGAACCAAATAAGTGTTTTGGGGTCTACATAGGTCAGCCTGTTCCTGTTGCCTTTCGATTCTCTACTCTGGCTTCTTCCAGCCAGGGGAGGGACTTTCATCCCACACACCCTGTTTATCCTGGAGCAGGATTTTGCATCCCACAGGTGGGCACATGCCAGACCTGATTTGGGTGAGCAGCCTGATGTTATCTCACACTCCATGCAATATTTCAGTCAGTAGCTGCTGAACTGTATTGGCCACTTAAGGCCATTAAAAAGCCAACGGACAGTGATTTCTTTGTCATTACCTGTGCTGTTTCTCACATCGCACGAGCAAAACAAACAGGCGGCCAGCTGATATTTTCCAAACCTCATCCACAGGTGGGATAAAGGGGTGAGCAGCATTCCCAGTGTCAGTAGTGGAGAGAGTTTGGTATAGAGTTTGCTGCTGGTGACTTATTGGTACTTGGCAGAAGCATCTCTGTTCAGGGCTTCATTCTTAACATTTTCAGGCTTCATTTCAGGACTGCTTGGTGCCTCCAAGGCCCCCGGGGGATTCATAATATGGACGTTTCCACCTATCAGAGCCTTCTGTTACCCTAGTAATGGGGATTATGCTCTCTGGTGGTACCTCCTGAGGAAGAGGAGCAGATGGGAGATGAGGCCAGGTGTCCCAATGCAGCTTCCAGGGGAGGGACCTGTGGGAGGACAGGCACAGGACCAGCAGGTAGTCCAAGGCAGAAGGGCCTGAGGACTCCACTATCCTGTTGCCAATGTTTACACAGTGATGCAGCTACCTCAAGATGTTCCAGGTGCAATGCCAAAGGAGGCTGTGCCTCTAGAGGGAGACGATGACCTCAGTTTGCCTGATGATTGGGCCTGTGATGGGCTCAGACTGTGGATGGACACCCCCATGCCAGTGTCTCTGAAGATCAGTGGCACTGAACATCTATGCCTATGGCTCTTTGCAGGGCTCAGTGGGAGACTCCACACAGATCACCCAATCAGCTGTCCACAGTTGTCAAGCTGGTGACTGATACTCTGCTCTGGCAGGCATTGACTTTCCTTCATTTCCATACAGATGAGGCCAGCCAGGCTGAAAGAGCCAAAGGCTTTGCAATGATGGCTGTGTTTCCCCTGTGTCCAGGGTGTTATGGACTGTACACATGTGGCCATCAAGGCGCCAGCAGGTGAGCCCGGAGCCTACGTCAACATGAAGGGCTTCCACTCCATGAACGTGCAGATAGTGTGTGATCACAGGATGCTGATTCTATAAGTCTGTGCAATGTACCCAGGCAGCTCACCTGACACTTTTATATCCTGAGGCTCTTCGGTGCTCCAGCCCAACCAGATGGATGGCTGCAGAGTGACCAGGACTATCTGTTTGAAGAGGTGGCTCATGACACCGTGCCGCTGTCCTAAAAACCGAGGCTGAGACTCCTTATAAAAGGAGTCAAGCCCCCATAAGGGTGGTGGTAGAGAGGACCATAGGTCTTAAGGTGTGCTTCCGATGCCTGGACTGTCCATGGGGTGCATTGGAGTGGGTGTCACTGGTGAGCCCAGCATGTAGCCACAATCTGGCACTGGCCGGGGGGGGGGGCCCACTCACTGGAGGAAGAGGATCTTGATGCAGCTGCTGAGGCCACAGATGAGTACAGTAGTGAGTCAGAAGAGGAGCATCATGAGGAGAATGCTTAGGGTGTGGAGGCAGACATTTGGTAAACTCCAGGGAGGCAGGGACACCTTGATCCAATGCTTGGTTCAGCTCGGTTGCCAAAGATCAGCTGCAACTGTAAACCAGGGCTGCTGCCTCCATCCCAGATATCTGAAATGTCCTTTTAATTTGTACCCAAAGTTCACTCAGTGCCTGTGCAATAAAGTTCAGAGCCACTCACGTCCAGCATCACATACTGGTGTACCCTGACCAAAAGTAAAGCTGGAGCATACTCAAGCCATGATGACAAAAACAACATTTATCTCATTTTGACTATCAAAAAAATTAATCTTCTGGTTTTCATTCCCAGACCAATAAAGATAAACCAACCAAATGCATAATGACTTGTGACCTGTCCCTCTTATGCTCATGGTGCCACTCCTTCTGGCTGGCACTGACATTGGAGACAGCCTGCTGACTGTCCTGTTGGCTTTAACAACCTTGGTGGTCATCCTCTGGCCAGTGGAGCTTGTGCTGGGAGTGGCCAGTGCCATGGCTGGCATCTCCCCAGTCATCACAGCCTCATCAGATGCCAGTCATTAGGCAGAGGATCTGCTGCTGTCATTGTGTGCCCTCAGATGAGCCTATAGAGATGCTATACAATCTCACGATGGCTCTGGACCTCCCTGCCCACGATGTATGGATGGATACTCATCTCGGTAAGATACTGGGGGAACTCGTCCATCTCCCACACTGGCATTGACCACCTGAGGTCATGGCCTGAGAGAACCTGCAGGTTCCAGAGCAACACCAGGAACACCTGGACCTGCCTCCATGAGTATCTCAATGGAGGAGGCAGAGTGCTCAGCCAATGAGGATTAACAGTGCTCATGCTCCACATAGACTCGTCCACAACAGACATCCTCGTGGATTGCCATCGGATCCCGTTGGACATCAAGTATCTGCCATCTAATGGATGACTCCAGAGGCTCATC
Organism: Isurus oxyrinchus; assembly: GCA_026770705.1. Classification (NCBI taxonomy): domain Eukaryota; kingdom Metazoa; phylum Chordata; class Chondrichthyes; order Lamniformes; family Lamnidae; genus Isurus; species Isurus oxyrinchus. The sequence continues at coordinate 46,566,530 of JANJGN010000023.1, forward strand.
AGCCTTCGACCCAGCATCATCCTGGTCTCCAGCAGTCCTCTGACTGCAGGTACCCTGGGTGCACACTGCCTCCACATGCAAGTCGAGGTGAGTGTGAAGTGCCCTTGCCAATGTGCACTAACATTCTAGCTGCTGATCTAATGCCCACTGTGGTGCTGGTGCCTGGTTCAGTGGGTGTGACACAGGTGCTAATGAAACCCAGTGCTCCTCTGGCATCAGGAGTGGCTCTGGGGGGGTGTGGAGAGTGAGTACATGCTGGTAACTTAAAATGCCCTTTTTCTCCCTTAGTCATCACACTCACTGCATGAGATCTGTATCATGGTCACATCATCTTTCAATGATCATTGGAGACTCCAGATTTGAGGCTTGTCTCAGACTACACTAGTGAGGCACACAGTACTCTTAGCTTCATCTGGCACCCCCATGCCCAGTTGTATGTGGAACATGCAGCTTTTTAGTTCTAGGGCATCCGGCTTGAATCAAATCAGGTTGGGCAGGCCTCTACCTGTATGTGACCTGTCAATTGTTTATGGTTCATCTTCTCCTGAAAGGATAGAGGAGCATGGATTAGTCCAGTGTCTCTACCTGCAGCGCCATTGCAGCCTGGCCAACACCAGCTGTGGAACACCTCACAGGGTATATCCAAGTCATGGCCCTTGGGTCACAAGGCACTCTGTCCAAGCAGCCAGGAATCACCCCCTTTGTAGCTCCAGCGTAATTGATAGTTGGCACTCAGACTCCAGCACCCCTGAGGTCCATGGGGGGAGTGGATGGCCAAACCATAAACATCTCTGCACACTAATCCATGCCAACATGGGTCTTGCCCTTCCTGAGCACAGAAGGTCATTGAACCTTTTTCCAGCACTGCAACCTCCTGCCATGCCCTCTTGGTGAGGTGCAGTGGGCTCCTCCCATCTCTACAGACAAGGGTGTCCCTCCTGACAGGACCGCAAGGCCCTCCAAGTGCCTACCTGACCTGCCCTCCCACATGGCGTCTCCAGCTGCACCTGACTCTCTCACTTTAGACAAGGAGATAGAGACGTTCTTCTGCAGCAGCCTTCAAGGGGCTCACTATGCCAGTTTCTAAACTGGCTGCTGGGTCACCTTTGGAGCCGACTGCTGACAGGCCCCTGCCTGGCCCTTCCTGACCAGTGGGCAGCCGCGTATCATGCTGGGTGGGCCTTAATTGTCTGCCAGCTTAAAATCAGAAGCAACGGCCTGTTTACTGGCTGATCCTGGGCCCGCCGAGCCGAGAATCCTGCCCATGGTTTCCTGATTTGTCTTCCTCCCTCCTTTCTTGAACAGAGGTGTTATTTTTGCAACTTTATAACCCACTAGAACAATTCCACAATCTAGGGACAGAATTTTCAGGGGGATGTGTGAGGGGCCGGGCCCCGCATGTCAGTGTTTAAAGTGGCGCGAGCTGATGTCGGGCGAGTGTCCCAAAATCACCGCACACCATAGCGATATTGAGCTGGGCGGGTGCACGAAGTGTAATGTGCACCTGCTATTAATTAAAGGACTTGTTAAGGCCCTTAACTCAGCAATTAATGCCGATTGAGGATATGTGGGCTCTGGGGGTGTCTGTTTTATGTGAAATATATAGAACCATAGGTTACAGCACTGAAGGGAAGCTATTTGGCCCATCTTGTCCATGCCAGCCAGAGGACACCCACGTGCCCTTTCTCACCCCACCTTCCTGCACCCGGCCCATAGCCCTGCAGCTTACAGCACGTAAGGTGCAGATCCAGGTTTTTTATTCAGACTTGAGTTTCTGCCTCTACCACCAACTTGGGCTGCAAATTCCAGACACCCACTACCTTTTTTTAAAAAATTTCTTCCTCATGTCTGCCCTGCACCTTCTGCCACTTATCTTGAATCTGTGTCCCCTGGTTCTAGAATTCTCCACCAAGGGAAACAATTTTATCCTGTCCACTCTTTCTATTCCCCTCATAATTTTGTACTCCTCAATCAAGTCACCTCTCAGCTGCCTTTGTTCTTAGGAAAATAACCCCAACCTATCCAATCTCTCCTCATAGCTACACTGTCCTAATCTTGGCAACGTTCTTATAAACCTCCTCTGCACACTCTCCAGAGCTATTAAGTCCTTGCTGTAATGTGACCAGAACTGTGCACAATACCCAAGTTGTGTCCTCACCAGTGTTTTATACAATTCCAACATCAGATCCTTACTTTTATATTCTATATCTCTGCCAATGAAGGAGAGCATTCCATATGCCGCCTTTACAACCTCGTCTACTTGAACTGCTCCCTTCAGCGACCTGCGTACTTCTACGCCAAGATCTCTCACTTCATCTACCCCTCTTAGTATAATACCATTTGTGTAATCCCTGCAACTGTTTGACCTCCATAAAATGTATGACCTCACACTTCACTATGATAAAATCCATCAGCCAGTTTACCGCCCACTCCATCCTATATATCGTTCTGGAGATTATGGCTATCCTCCACACTATCCACTACTCGGCCAATCTGTGTCATCTGCAAATTTCCCAATCGCCCCCCCCATATTCACGTCCAAATTGTTAATATATAACATAAACAGCAAGGGTCCCAACACCAAGCCTGGTGGAAAACCACTGGAGACAACTTTCTATTTGCAAGGGCATCCATCAACCATTACCCTTTGTTTCCTGTTACAAAGCCAACACTTTTATCCAGTTTGCCACATTACCCTGGATCCCATGGGCTTTTAACTAGCCAATCTGCCATGTGGGACCTTGTCAAATGCCTTGCTAAAATCCATGTACACATCCACTGCACTACCTTCAACCCTTCTTGTCACTTCCTCAAAAGAATTCAATCAAATTTGAGAGGCAAGACTTTCCTTAACAAATCCATGCTGACTATCCTTGACTAGTCCATGCCTTTCCATGTGACAGTTAATCCTGTCTCTCGGACTGATTCTACTAATTTGCTCACCACTGATGTAAGACTAACTGGCCTATAATTTGGCATTTCCTTTGATCTCATTTTAAACCATGGAACTACGTTTTCATTTCTCCAGTCCTCTGATACCTCCCTTGTATCTACTGAAGATGATTGGAAAATCATCCTCCGAACATCTGCTATCTCCTCCCTGACTTCCTTCAGCAGCCTCGGAAACAATCCTTCAGGCCCTGGTGACTTATCAACTTTCAAGGATTTCAACCCTTCGAGTACTTCCTCTCTTTGACTACCCCGTCCAATATCTCGCAGTGTTCCTCCTGGACTACTATATCTACATCCTCCCTTTCCTTTGTAAACACGGAGACAAAATATTCATTCAAAACCCTTCCTACAGCCTCTGCATCTACACACAAGTTTCCATCTGATAGGTCCCACTTTTTCCTTAACTAACCTTTTGGCATTAATGTATTGGTAAAACATCTTTGGGTTATCTTTAACTTTACTTGCTAATCTTTTTTCATGCCCTCTTTGATTTCCTTATTTCCTCTTTTACTTCCTCCCTGTGCTTCCTATATTTGTCTAGGCTACCTGCAGTGCTTAGTTCTTTGTGCCTATCGTACACTTTCTTTTTCTGTTTGATCTTCCCCTGTATTCCTCTAGACAACCAGGGGGTTTAGATTTGACAGGACCACTCTTATTTTTGTTGGGGACATGTTTACTTTGTAAAATTAGAATCTCGCTTTTTAGTGCTTCCCACTGGTTTTCCACTGCTTTATCCCCCAGCAGTGTTGTCCAGTCCACCTCAGCCAATCCCTTCTCATTTCGGCAACATTTGCCTTACCCCAGTTCAGGACTTTAACACCTGCCTTCTCTGTCCTTTTCCATGGTAATGCTAAATCTAACTGAATTGTGATCACTGTCCCCGATATGGGCGCCAACTGTCACTTCACACACTTGCCCTTCTTTGTTCCCCAAGACTAGATCTAGAAATCCATCTCCTCTCGTTGGGTTTGTCACTAATTGGTTGAAATAATTTTCCTGGAGACACTGCTTGAATTTTTCTCCCTCAGTGCTCCTTATATTGTTTGAATCCCAGTTGAAGTCTCCTCCTATTTTGCCCCCTTGTTCTTACAAGCAGAAATTTGCCTACGTATTTATTTTTCTATATCCCTTTACTATTTGGGGGTCTGTAGTATACACGCAGTAGTGTGACTGCCCCTTTGTTTTTTTATTTCTAAGCTCAATCCATAAAGCCTTGTTTGTTGACCCATTTAGTATATCATCCCTTCTCACAACTGGAATTGATTCTTTAACCATTAGTGCTATCTCCCCCCACCCCTCTTTTTATCTCCTACTCAATCATGTCTGAAGACCCTATAACCAGGGATATTAAAATCCCAGTTTTGTCCTTCCTTTAGCCAGGTCTGTTATAGCAATGACATCCTGCTGCTATGTGTCTACCTGTGCCCTTAACTCATCTACCTTGTTAGTAATACTCCTTGCATTGAAGTATAAACAGTTTAACCCTGTCAATTTCCCTTGCTGGACACTTGGTAAACTTTGCTTCTCCTGTAACTCCATGTCTATCACAACATCTCTGGCTAATGTTCTACCTCTATTTTTCTCATCTGAATCTGACCTATCTGATCCTACTCCTGGGATCCCAACCCCCTGCCACACTAGTTTAAATACTCCCCAACAGAACTAGCAAAAGCTTCTGCAAGGACACTGGTCCCAGCTCTGCGTGGGTACAGTCTGTCTGATTTGTACAGGTCTCACCGTCCCCCAGAACTGGTCCCAGTGCCTCAAGGATCTGAATCCCTCCCAGTGACACTATCCTTTTATTCCTGCTCTCGCTAGTATGTGGAACTGGGAGCAATCCTGAGATTATTACATTTGAGGTCCTGCATTTTAATTTATCTCCTTACTCCATGTACTGAGCATGCAGGTCCTCATCCCTTACTTTACCTATGTTGTTGGTACCAATGTGTACCACGACCACTGGATGTTTACCTTCCCTCCCCAGAAAGTCCTGCAACCGCTCTGTGACATCCTGGACCCTGGCAACAGGAAGGCAACATACCATCCTTTATACACATTTGTGGCCACAGAATCATCTCTGTGCCCATTTCTATTGAATTCCCTATCACTATAGCCCTGCCACTTGTTTACCTCCTGCCCCTCTGAGCAGCAGAGACACCCATGGTGCTGTGAACTTGGCTGTTGCTGCTTTCCCCCGAGAGGCCATCCCCCCCAACAGTATCCAAAGTGGTACATCTGTTAGAGGGGGGATGAACACAGCTTCTGCACATATGGTCACCAGGGATACTGGAAGCGTCCCTCATTTCCCACATCCTGCAGGAGGAGCATTTCATGGGTCTGAGTTCTCCTACCATGATGTCCCTCTTGATTTAAGCTAGTTATTCCCTTAAATATACTTGCTCAGGGCCTTTCTCTAGGAACCTTTGTTTCTTGACTAATTATACTTGTACAGTACTACTCTATACTTTTATTTAGTTCCAACCTCAGTATTAAGCAATGAATTATTTGAATAGATTGGGGAAAAAAAAAACTGCCTCTCCCTCTCTCCCTTTTTTGGTTCGAGGAGGACGGAGAGATTTGGGGCTAGTCCGTTCTTTGACAGTGGGGGGTCCTCGATCCCCTTCTGAGTTGCGGTGACTGTGCTGACTTCTCCCAGAAAGCTTCTCAGTCACTTCTCACTACCTCGCTCTTTTTGGATTTATTGTAGAAAGTGTTTTAAACTTGGCTGTGTGATCTGTAGCAATTCAGAACCAATTCCAGCAGCTTTATCTGTACTTTGGAAGCTTCAGCTCAGCAGTCTGCAGACGGTAATCTTTCTCGGACCTGCTGCTTTCCAGAGGCCTCCATTTAGCCTGGGGATATGTTTCTGATCTCTCCACTGGAGGCAGCTCCTCGGAGGAAGGGAGGGCTAGAATAAGGAGGAGGCCAGGAGTGGACAATCAGCCTCCAGTGGAGCCACCTTTGGGAGGATAGGCACAAGGGGTGCAGGGTCAAGAGGTATCCAAGGTGGAAGGGGCCACAGAAAACGCTGCTATCCTGCTGCAAGGGTTTACAGGCAGAGAAGCAGCTACCTCAATGAGTGAGGTGCAGTGCCGAAGGAGGCTCCATCTGTCAAGGGAAACGGTCAACTACACCTGGCAGATTATTTTTCCCTGAGATCCACCCCTAAATGTGTGGGTGGACACCCCATCCAGTGGCTCTGAAGCTCACAGTTGCCCTCCGCTTCTATACCTCCAGCTCCTTCCAGGGCTTAGTGGGTGATCTTTGCTGTGTCTCCCAATCAGCTGCCCACACTTGTCAAGCAGGTTACAGACGCTCTGTTCAGATGGGCATTGACCTTCATCCACTTCTGCTGTGACCAGGCAAGTCAGACACAGTGAGCTAGTGGCTTCGTGGCCATTGCTGGCTTCCCCCATGTCCAGGGTGCTATAGACTGTACACATGTGGCCATCAAGGCGCCAGCAGGTGAGCCCGGTGCCTTCGTCAACAGGAAGGGCTTCCACTCCATGAATGTGCAGATAGTGTGTGATCACAGGATGCAGATTCTGCAAGTCTGTGCAAGGTACCCAGGCAGCTCCCACAACACCTACATCCTCAGACACTCCCAGGTGCCGGGGCTCTTCAGTGCTCTGGCTCGGCTGGATGGATGGCTGCTGGGTGACCAGGGCTCATGATGCCTCTTTGCCATTCAAGAATAGAAGCTGAGCAGTACAAAAAATGGGAACCACGGCTCCACAAGGGCTGTGGTGGAGAGAGCCATCGATCTTCTCGATGCGCATCTGATGCCTGGACTGCTCGGGGCACACTCCAGTATCCCCTGCCCCACATTGTGTCTCTGATAGTGGGAGCATGCTGCAATCTTCACAATCTTACGTTGGAAAGTGGGGATGCAGTTGACAATGAAGACCTTGACACCCTGGATGAGGCTGCACATGATGAATCCATCAGTGGCTCAGAGGATGAGGAAGTACAGGGTGATGATGAGGGGCAGCACGCTGACCCGCTACTACACCAAGGAGGTAGGGACACCGGGACAATTTAATCCAACAAACCTTCAGCTAGCTCCATACACATCAATCAGCAGGACCAGCATTGCCTGGAACTTCCACACATGGCACTTAGGTGCTACATCTTCCACCTCATCAGCTGCAACTAAGGGCTTAGTACAGAAACATCAATGTCCACTCAAACACATCTGTGAAACTAACAAATGCAGCACAGAGGAGCCACCCTCAGCCATGTTAACACACGTGGATTTTATTTCCATCCATCATATGGTGCAACAAAATTAATCAATGTTGTTCCAATATTAAAAAAAAAATAAAAATTCCCATTCTCGGGGCAACAGAAAATCATCAGTGACAAACCCGTGGAGCAGCTAACGTTCCTTATGCTTATGTTTACGGGTGCTCGGAGTGGTTTGTGAGACAGCCTGCTGACTCTGCTGTCCTGTTGGCCTCTGACCTTGGCAGGCGTCCTTTGGCCCGTGGAGCCTGTGCTGGCCCCGCCTGGGAGGGAGTGGCCAGTTCCAGAACTGGCAGCTCTGCAATTGTCGCAGTCTCAATGGATGCAATGGTCACTGGCAGAGGGGCAGAGGAGCTGCTGCCTTCGTCCAGAGCGCCCTGAGAGGAGCTCGCAGACACAAAAGGCAGCTGCTGTACCGAGGTCACATTGGACCTCCCTGCTCACCACAGGTGGATGGGCACTGAGCTGGGACACTTGGTGCCCAGAAGATCTCCCACATTGTGAATGACTACCTGTGGCCAGTAGCATTGAGAGAGCTTGCAGGTCTGAGCATAACCTCAGCAGAAGCTGATTATTCTGTTGGAAGCCCCTCCATGAGAGTTGCCAATCTCTCAAGGGAGGAAGGCTGAACCTCTGTCCTGAGATTCATGCCATCACTGTCACTCTGCCTGGATCCCTCCACCACAGAGACCAACTGAAACACACACTCATGCAACCCTACCAGATGCTCCTGTGTGCGGGGCTGCTTTTCCTGCAGTTGCTGCATGGCAGACATCTCCAGAGGCACATCACAGCCAGACTCAGCATATGCCTGGTCTCCTGCAGTCCTTAGGCTGCTGGGTGCCATCAGCACTCTGTGCCATCTCCTCCAGTGATTGTCAAGTGCCCTCTCCACTGTGCCCTGGGACACTAGCCGATGTTATAACTCCCACTGATTGTGGTAGTTGCTGTGCTGGTACCTGCCTCTCTGAAATGGTGTGACGTTAGTGCCAATTGACAGCCCTCGGGTGCAGAAGGGGGGCTCTGGACATCCTCATTGCGGCCGTGCTCTGGTGATACTGAAACTAACAACAAGGACACTATCAGTTGGCATGCACACAGTGAAACACACTGCAAAGCTTTCCCCCAACCACCACCACACCCCCCCCCCCCCAACCCCCAGGCTCATAATGTACTCAACCTTCAAGAACCTAAGGGGATGAACATTGGTGTGGTGGTAAATAGTAAAGAGGAGGCCCAAACATTACAGGTGGATACAGACAGGCTGGTCAGATGGCCCGAGGAATGCCACATGGAATATTATGTGGACAAGTGTTTGTTTAAGCAATTGGGCAAGGCAAGCAAGGTACAGGAATATAGGAGAAATGGTAGGACCATGGAAAGTAAGGATGATTACTGGGAACTTGCTGGGCATGTCAACAGGGCCGTGAAGGTAGCAGAATAGAAATACAGTGTTTAACAAGGTAATAACCAGACTTGTCTTTATCAGCCGAGGAATAGAATGTAGAAAAGGGAGGTCATGTTACAAGTGCAGAAAACACTGTCGAGGCCACAGCTACACTTCTGTGTTCAGTTGTGACCTGCCCTTCATGTAGGGATGGGATTGGAGTGGGGAGAGTGCAGAGGTTCCTGACCAGGATGCATGCTGTCCTGGAGAGTTGGAGTTATGAGGAAACATTACAAACATTTGCCTCATTGCTCCCCTGCAACAGGAGGTTTACAGGTCACATTATTGACCTTCATGCTGTTATGAGGGGCATAGAGCAGGTGGACAGAAGACAACATTTCCCCTTGGCAGAAGGATGACTAATGTGGTGGCATTTATTTAAGGAAAGGGGCATGAGGTTGACAGGTAAGGTAATGAGGAACTCTTGGACAGAGTTGTGTTGGACACAGAAGGGTTTGTGCTTCCACCCTATCAGCCAATAAGTATTTGGATGTGCAGCAGCGATGCCATGGTACGTTAGGCCATGGGGATAGTGTCAGAAACGGGATAAGGCAACTTTGGAAGGTGCTAGAGACGTGCATCCTCAAGGGGCCGAGGGACCTTTGTGTATGACCCACACATCTGACTGTATCAGTCTGTGAATGAGCAGTGTTGCTGCATTAACGATTGCAGCAACCATCAGTGCTTTGGATGGTGGGGAGACAGTGGATGGGACTGTGGGCCTCAAATACCTGCCCGCTGCACCCCAGCCTCACTGACACCTGCTGACCTGGGAGTAGGGCAGGTTTCCAACTCCAGGGCCTGCTCTTCAAAACAGCTGAAAAAGAGAAGCATGAGCTGGTCAAGAGTGCGTGAACACTTGTATGTGTGTATTTTTCTCCTGCAGAACAGAACACCATTTATTGGGTCTGATCACTCATGTACTCTGCACGTACACACTGCACCCCAACCACTGGCCCATCTGAGGCCTCCAGTGCCTCCTGTCCACACTACTGGTGATTGGTCACAAAAAGATAGTACGACTGTTCCCACCCCACCCCAACCCTCACCTTGGGCACATTCTGCACCCATCACTTTGAATAACACACAGGTCTTAGCTCCCATGGCCAGGAGGCACAACTATTTGTGGCGCTGAGGGCACCAGATGGCTCTTGGCCACGACACCCCCTCCATCTCATCACTCAATAAGACGTGTATTGGAGTTCTCAGTATGTGTCTAGCTGTTTCCCCTGCAGGTTGCCCCCAAACTAAAGTGTGACGAAGACCAGCACATTGGGGAGAATCCATCGTGTGCCAAATGCACAACATAAGTCAGTGCATTCATGACACTAAGACATGGATGGTGGGAGTGGGGGTTACTCAAAGGCTAAAGCTACCTGCTGGGTTTAATGGCCAAGGCCAACATGGTACTCACTCTTCCAGAGCACAACAAATTGCTGAAGCGCTTGCAACACTGGATCCACATTCGGCGCACAACATCCCTGGAACTGAACACCTCGCTCACTGCCTCCCAAGCATGCTTCATCTTGTGGGGACCCCCTCCTCACAACCTGGGGAAACAGGGCCACTCACCATGGTGCCACATCGAGGGACAGCAAGGCAAGCATCAGAGAAGCGAGGGCACATTGGCCCTCCCAGTGGCCCACACTCTTGCAGCCTGGCCTGCTCTTGGCCCCCTGCGGTACCACCTATAGCTGGCCATGGTGATCAGCCTAAAGGAGGCTGCCTGGCCTTTTTTTATACAGACGGCCAGATCCCCATTGGGACCCGGTGGTCTGTGCGTGCCCGCTGCAATTTTAAATGTCCCGCTCTCCACAGGAGTGGGAAATGTGCTGGGCGGGGCTTTAATTGACCCACCCACACAAAATGGCGGTGCGGCCCCAATGGCAATCGGGTCTGTGTCCTCCAGCGATTGGGTCAGCTCCACCTGGCAAACAGAAAATTCAACCTAATATTCTAGATGTGGTCTCACCAAGGCCCTGTATAATTGCAGCAAGACACCCCTGCTCCTGTACTCGAATCCTCTGGCTATAAAGGCCAACATACCATTTGCCTTCTTTACCGCCTGCTGCACCTGCATGCTTATCTTCAGCGACTGGTGTACAAGGACACCCAGGTCTCATTGCACATTCCCCTCTCTTGATTTATAGCCATTCAGATAATAATCTGCCATCCTGTTTTTGCTACCAATGTGAATAACCTCACATTTATCCACTTTATACTGCATCTGCCATGCATTTGCCCATTCATTCAGCTTGTCCAAATCACACTGAAGCATCTCTGCATTTTCCTCACAGCTCACCCTCCCTCCCAGCTTTGTGTCATCTGCAAATCTGAAGATATTACATTTAATTCCCTCATCTGAATCATTAACTGGGATCCCAGCACTGATCCCTGTCGTACCCCACTAGTCACTGCCTGCCATTCAGGGGAAAGAGACCCAATATTCCTACTGTTTCCTGTCTGCCAAGCAGTTTTCTATCCATCTCAATACGCTAACTCCAATCCCATGCACTTTAATTTTCCACGCCAATCTCTTATGTGGGACGTTGTCAAAAGCCTTCTGAAAGTCCAAATAAACCACATCCACTGGTTTCTCATCAACTCTACTAGTTACATCCTCGCAAAATTCCAGTTGATTTGTCCAGCAGGATTTCCCTTTAATAAATCCACCCTGACTCTGTCCAATTCTGCCACTGTTTTCCAAGTGCTCAGCCGTTGAAGCTTTTATAATGGACTCTAGAATTCTCCCAACCTACTGACGTCAGGCAGTCTGGTCTATAATTCCCTGGTTTCTCTCTGCCTCCCTTTTTATTTAGTGGGGTTACATTAGTTACCCTCCAATCTGTAGCAACTGTTCCAGAGTCTATAGAATCTTGGAGGATGGCCACCATTGCATCCACTATTTCTAGGGCCACTTAAGTAATCTGGGAATGTAGATGATCAGGCCCTGGGGATTTATCTGCCTTCAATCCCATCAATTTCTCCAACACCATTTCCCTACTAATACTGATTTCTTTCAGTTCCTCCCTCTCTTAAACCCTGTGTTCCCCAACATTTCTGCTATGTTATTAGTATCCTGCTTTGTCAAGACAGAACCAAAGTATGTATGTAGTTGGTCAACCATTTTTTTTGTTCCCTGTTATAAATTTCCCTGTTTCTGACTAAGAGACCTAAATTTGTCTTCACCAATCTTTTTCTCTTTGCATACCTATAGAAACCTTTTACAGTTTTTATGTTCCCCACGATCTTACACCTGTCCTCTGTCAATCCCTTGGTCCTCCTTTGCTGAACTCTAAACTGCTCCCAATCCTCAGATCTGTTGTATTTTTTGGCCAACTTGTTTGCCTCTTCCTTGGATCTAATACATTCTCTAATTTCCCTTGTAAGCCATGGTTTGGCCACCTTCCCTGTTTGACTTTTGTGCCAGACAGGAATAAACAATTGTTGCAGTTCCCCCATGTGCTCTTTGAATGTTTGTTTGCCATTGCCTAACCACCATCATCCCTATTAAGTAACGTTTCCCAATCCATCATAGACAACTCACTCCTCTTACCATCGTAGTTTATTAAGATTCAGGACCCGAGTCACAGAATCAGCTACGTCACTCTCCATCTTGATGAAGAATTCTATTATTATAATGGTCGCTCATCCCCAAGGGACCCCGCAACTAGATTGTTAATTATTCCTTATTACACAATGCCCATCTAGGATGGCCTGTTCTCCTCACAGTTGGTCCAAAACAACCATCCTGTATACACTCCAGGAATTCCTCCTCCTACGGTATTGTTACTAATTTGATTTTCCCAATCTATCTGCAGATTAAAGTCACCGATAATTACAGATGTTCCTTTATTGCATGTGTCTCTAATTTCCTGCTCAATGCCATTCCGAACATCACCACTACACTTTGGGGTCTATACATAACCCCCACTAATGTTTGCTCCTGTTTCTCCGCTCTACCCATACAGATTCCACATTGTCAGAGCTAATACCTTTTCCTCACTAGTGCGCTAATTTCTTCTTTAACCAGCAATGCAACTCCACCGCCTTTTCTTTTGTCTGTCCTTCCTAAATACTGAATACCCCTGGATGTTCAGTTCCTATCCCTGGTCACCTTGCAGCCATGTCTCTGTAATCCTGACTATATCATACCTGTTTACATCGATTTGCACGGTTAATTCATCCACTTTGTTATGAATACTCCTAAGGTTAAGACACAGCCTTAAGGCTTGTCTTTTTAACGTTACTTGTCCTGTTCCCACTATTTCTCACTGAGGCCGTGTTTGATTTTTGCCCTTGATTTCTCTGACTATCAATTTTCTTATTCCCCTTTCTGCCTTTTGTTCTTGTCCTTAATTCCGCCTCCTCTGACTCCTTTACATTATTTCCCATCCCCCTGTCATTTTATTTTAAACCCTCCCTAAACACTCTCTCAAATATTCCCCCTAGGACATCAGTCCCGGTCCTGCCCAGGTGTAATGTGTCCAGTTTGTACTGGTCCCAAGGAATCACCCTCTCATCATCTCTTCAGCCACGTATTCATCTGATATATTCTGCTATTTCTACTGCCTAGCGTGTGGCACTGGTAGTAATCCTGAGATCACTACCTTTTGAGGTCCTACTCTTCAAATTACTTCCTAACTCCCTATATTCTGCTCCCTACATTTCTATATGACATCATCCCTTTTTTTAAACCTGTCATTTGTACCAATGTGTACCATGACCACTGGCTGTTCACCCTCCCCCTTCAATGTCCTGTAGTCCTGAGACATCCTTGACCCTAGCACCAGGGAGGCAACATACCATCCTGGATCTCATTTGCAGCCACAAACACCTATCTATTCCCCTTACAATGGAATCCCCTATAACTATTGCATTCCCACACTTTTTACTCGTCCCCTGTGCAGCAAAACCAACTGCGGTGCAACAAATTTGGCTGTTGCTGATTTCCCCTGAGAGGCCATTTCCCTCAGTATCCAAAGTGGTATATCTGTTTTGCAGGGGAATAGCCACAGGAGATTCCTGCACTGTCTGCCTCGTCCTCTCGCTCTGCTTGGGTGGTCACCCACTCCCTTCCTGCCTGTGGACTTTTCACCTGCAGTGTGTCCACCTCTCTATGTGCTATCCATGATACACTCTGCCTCACGGATGCTCCACAGTGTCCCCAGCCATCACTCCAGCTCTGAAACCTGAGCTTCGAGGAAATGCAGTTGGAGAGACTTCCTGCACACAAGCTGGCCCCGGGCACTGGAAATGTACCCAGCTTCCCACGTAAAACAGGAGCAGCACACCATGGCTTTGAGCTCTCCCGCCGTGACTTACACCTTTTTAAATTAAACCTTTTGGAAGATACTTAATATCAAATAACATCAATTACTTAAGGGATCTTGTTCCCTGCTCCTTGTTACAGAATATAGCCCTTACAAACAATGAACAATGAAATAAGACCTTAAACTATAAGCAATAAAAGTAGTAAATACTTACCTGACCACGGTACTCAAAGGATCACCTCGTTCCCTCTTCACTGAAATCCCTCTGTCACCAAACTCCAACTTCCCTCTGTCACCAAACTCCAACTTAAGTACTCTACAGCCCAAAACAGCACTCCAGTGCAGGCACACTATTTACACTGACTCCACAAGACAGCAAAAGGGGCAGGTATCTTGGAAGTCCATGAAACGACACATCCTGCGGTTGTATGGGACTGCTGCGTGTAACAACCTCCACCCCAGGGGCCTGATGGAAAGTGGGAGGGCACCTCCAGGTCACTCAACATGAGCACGTCATCGGCGTAAGCCGAAAGGACCACCCCGATGTCCAGCCCGCACAGAACCAATCCCAACAACCTCCTCCGCAAGAGGCGCAGGAAAGGCTCCACGCAAATCGAATATAATTGGCCAGACAGGGGGCAGCCCTGATGTACCCCTCTCCCAAAGCGAAGGGGCGCCGTCAGGGACCCGTTAACCTTCACTAGACACTCCGCGGCGGTGTACAGAAGTCAGATCCGGGCGACAAAATGTTTCCCGAACCCGAACGCTCGCAGAGTTCCGAGTAAGTATCCGTGATCCACCCTGTCGAACGCCTTCTCCTGATCAAGGGACAGGAAGGCGCTCGACAGACCAGCCCTCTGGGAATAATGGATAATGTCCCGGACCAGATGGATGTTATCATAAATGGTTCGGTCCGGGACGGTGTAGGACTGGTCAGGGTGGATCATGTGGTCCAGCACGGTGCCAAGCCGAGAAGACATGGGTCTGGCGAAGATTTTGTACTCTGTGCTGACTGACAGTAAAATGGGTCTTTATTCTAAGGCAAACACAAAATGACCAGTGACATACCCGTGGAGTGCCTAACGTGCCTTATGCTGAGGTTTGCGGGTGCTACGTCTTGGTGCCACCCCATCACTCGGAGTGGTTTGTGAGACAGCCTGCTGACTCCGCTGTCCTGTTGGCCTCAATGACCTTGGTGGGCGTCCTCTGGCCTGTGGATCCTGTGCTGGCCCTGCCTTGGGAGCGAGTGGTAAGTTCCAGAACTGGCACCTCCCCAGTTGTCGCAGCCTCAATGGAAGCAATGTTGACTGACAGAGGGGCGGAGGAGCTGCTGCCCTCATCCGGAGCGCCCTGAGGAGCTCACAGTGATGACGGGCAGCTGCTGCACTGACGTGAGGTCCAAATCTACCTCCCTGCTCACCGCTGATGCATGGGCACCGAGTGCCAGTGCTTAATGTCCACAACATTTCCCACAATGGAGAAGACAACCCGTGGCCAGTACCGGTGTGAAGGCTTGCAGGTCAGAGCGTATCCCAATCATATTTTGATCCATTTGGTTAAAGCCCCTCTGAGTCACCAATCTCTCATTGAAGGAATCCTGAAGCTCTGCTCCTAAGGGTGGAATCTTTGCATGGACTCTGCCTGGACTCCTCCATCGCAGAGACCAACTGAACCAATCCCTCATGCAACTCTGTCAGAGGCTAAATGCCCTTCCTGCCGCTTGTCCTGCAGCTGCTGCATTGGGGACAACTCCAGAGCCACGTCATCAGTGCCGGACTCAGCACGTACCTCATCCCCTGCAGCCCTCTGGCTGCTGGAGCCATCGGCAGTCTCTGCCCCTACCATCTCCTCCAGTGATTGTGATGTGCCCTCTCCACTGTGACCCGGGACTCTAGCCGACGGTTAAGTCCCCACCAAGGTGTGTGTCAGCGCTGGTGCCTGGCTGGCTGAAATGATGTGTCACAAGTTGCACATGTTGCCCCTCAGGTGTGGAGGGGGGGCTGCAGTGTCGGTGTGGGTCGCTCTGGTGGTGATGCTGAAATTAACAACAAGGACAGTGCATCAGTTAGCGTTCATTCACTTCAACCTTTCATCCCTTTCCCCCCCCCCCGGGTCTCGAAGGGTGTGCGACTTATGAGGCTAAGGAGAAGAACATTGCTGAGGTGGGAAAGAGTCAAGAGGAGCCCCAACCATTAAACACACATGCAGCCAGGCTGGTCAGATGGCCTCAGGAATGCCACATGGCTTGTTATGAACCATAGGAGTGGGGAGAGTGCAGAGGTACCTGACCTGGATGCATTGTGGCCTGGATAGTTGTGGGGCTAAAGAAACATCACAAACAGTTGTGACATTTTCCGCTGATCACAGGAGATTGAGAGGTCACATTATTGACCTTCATTCCGTAAGGAGGGGCATAGACCAGGTGGGCAGAAGGCAACATTACCCCTGGGCACAGGGATGAATAACATGGTGGCATTTATCTAAGTTGAGTGCCATGAGGGTCACAGCTGAGGTGCTGAGGACTTTTTGGACAAAGTAATGTGGGACGCACTGGCTGAAAGGGTGCAGGAGATCCCAAACCCCCTTGAATGGACTAAGTCTTTAGCTGAGCAGCAGTGATCCAATGGCATGTTAGACCATGGTGATAGTGGTCACAAATGGGATAAAGTGACTTTGGAAAGAGGTGGAGACACGAATCCTCAAGGGGACGAGGGACCCTCCTGTATGACCCACGTGTCAGAGTGTCTCAGTATGTGAATGAGCAGTGTTGCAGCATTAACAATTGCAGCAACCATCAGTAGTTTGGATGGTGGTCAGACAGAGTGAATGGGACTGTGGACCTCAAATACCTGCTGGACCCCAGCCTCCCAACCCTGGCCTCCTGCCCAGCTCCATGACCTGCTCCTTGAAGGGAGTGAGGTGCTGGAGGAGGGTGCACCCACTTCCAGTCCTCTGATCTCCCAGGCATTGTGGTGACTTTTTGCCTGCAAAACAGAAGAGGATTTATTGGGGCAGGTCACTCATGTACTCTGCACGTGCACCCCTCACCCCAACCACAGTGGCACAACTGAGGCCTCCAGCGGCTCCTGTGCACACTACTGGTCATCAGTCCCCAGAAGATAGTACAGCTGCTCCCATCCACCTCCCCCAACGGCCACCTTAGACACATCCAGCGTCCATCACTTTGAATAACACGTGGGTCTTAGTGCCCATGGCAAGGAGGCGCAACTAGGTGCTGTGCTAAGGCCAGCAGCTGACTTGCCCAAAACACCTTGAGGCTCCCTTTGCACCATCTCATCACCATCTATAAGACATGTGTTGGAGTTCTGAGTATGTGTCTAGCTGCCTCCCCTGCAGGTTGCCCCCAGACTACTCAAATGCCACAAACACCAACATATGCTGCAGGGAGAACCCTTCTCCTCAACCACTAAGACTGATGTCAGCATAGTCAGTACCTGCTTGCCACCCAGCACGCGCCAGATGCCCTCTGCAGTGACAACAGCAAGACATGGAGGGGAGTGTGGGGGGGTTGGTCAAAGGCTAAGGCTGCCTTCTGGGTCAAATAGCCAAGACCGATATGTTACTCACCCGTCCAGAGTGCAGCAAATGATTGAATCTTTCACTGCACTGTGTGCCAGTCTGCTGGCCATCAACATGGGCACTCACAGCATCACCCACCTCCTCCCACACCTGGATAAAAAATGTGCTGATGGATAGACACCTCTTTGGAGGAGGACAGCAAAGCTGGCATCAGAGAATCGGGGGGTGGCACAGCAGGCCCCCGCTGGCCTCTGCTGCAGCCTGTCCCCCTCTTCTACCCACCGCCCCGCCCCCTTCCCCCCCCCCCCCCCACCCCCAAAACCAACATGTTGCTGTCCACTCGGTCCTCCCCCTGCCTCGCTCCGAGTGACCATGGTGCACTGCCTCAAACAGGCTGCCTGGCCACTCCTTAAACAGACTGTCACCTCCCCATTGGAACCGGCAGTCTGAGGCCACCCGACACCGTGACTATTTCCCGTTCTCCACGGGAGTCACTAACCCACTGGGTGGCCTTAATTACCTCACCTGTGGAAAATGGCGGCGCAGAGAGTTTCTCCAGCAGCAATCGGCCGCCTGCCTTCTACAGGATTGGTCAGGCCCGTCTGACCGGCAAATGGAAAATTCTGCCCTTGGTGTTTGTTGCTGGGTGAAGATTTTATGGGTCATTGGTGCAGGGCCAATGGTGGCAGTCAGACCTATCTGACCGGCAGCTTCTCTTTGGAAGCAGATGAAGGTGTAGTTACTGCTGGGGGTAATTGGACCTGCCTTTCTCCTTTTCTCTAGCTGGCTCTTTGTTCAGACTAAAGTGTCTGTAGCATCCCTAAGGTGACATCCTGTCTTTTCCGAGGAGTCTCTGTTCCAAGTCGGATGCCCAACCGCACTTCGAGATAAACTGTTGCAAGTGGTCCAGGATTTTTTGATCCCGGCATTTTTAATGAACGGAGAGTTACCGGAGATGTGAGCCTGTGATTTGAAAAGGGCCTCACACCGTCTGCAGGACTTGTTTGCGTGGTGTCTTCCCCTGTTTGTGGTGGATCTCATTGGATAGAGATTACACTATAATCAAATGATATTCATGAGCCTGAATCAGGATTGTTTGACATGACATAAAAAAAAATTGAGCCAGGAATTTGAAGAATAGCCATTGCTGGAGAACATGATGCCTGATCCTTGGCATTGGAGTTCTGTCCACTTTAAATATTTAACCTCCATCCAAGCTGCATATCTGTTGACAGGTTTTGGTCTGGATGTTTGGGGAATATTCGTTCATTCATTCTAAATTGATGATTTCATCAGTGTCATTTCCTTTGTGTCCCCCTTCGACCACCCTTCTCTTTGAGGCATTTTTCGAATTCCCTCAGGGATATGATTGTCTCTTTGTTCTTGATACCACTGAATTCAAACAAGGCCTGAATCACCATGTCCGGTGAGCTCTCCAACGTCCCTAATTTCCAGATAACGGCCAAAAGAATTTGGACTTCAAGTCTCGGCATGGCTAGACCACTATTGCGGTTACTGCTCTATAGAATTCCAACCGTTATGTGCAGTGGAAGGTGGAGGATTTATTTTGTTGTGTTTTTAATGGATTGATTGAGTTTCACCAACGTGTTTTGTGATAACTCTGCTAGGATTAAATGAAAATACATCCTTGAAATCGTAGGTTTTAAGGTTTTCGATCTTTTAGGTTGAAGTGCTGCCTCCTTCAAATTCACTATCCATCCATCGATTTTGGTTCCCCAAATACCGCTGCTGAGGGGTCGATTCTGGCTGCCAGATATTTGTCTCCTGGAGTTATGAGATTGGATCTCCTCTCAACAGCCAGTTCGCCATACTGTTATACTGAAATGTATTCCTCATGTGGATGAAGAGGAATCCCTTGGTCTTCCTGGCATTCATCTCCAACCCTGTGTTCTGGCAGAATTCCTGTACAATGGCTAAGTTCTTGGTCATGCCTGAATAGGAGTCACTGGCGTTCACTGATGACATTGCTTTACTCAGAGCTGAGCAACTAACCTGTGTTCCCTGGAAGGCAAGTGGATGCCCAGCTGTGCCTCCTGTAGGGAACAGATTAGAGGGTCCATTGCAATGTTGAACAGGATTGGTGATAATGGGTCACCTTGATCCCTCTCATGATATTGATAGGTTCAGTTTGACGGTCTTTGCATTCAATACATGTGCTAGTTTCCGAGGACAGATCTGTGATCGTTATGAATCCTTTGGCAGCCCCACTCTTTAACACCTCTGAGCATTTTATGCCCAACGGAATTGAATGCCTTAGCCAGATCCACACAGACAATGGCTAACACTTTCCTGTTTTGTTTGGCCCCTTTCATGATGTTACTTAGAACTGTGATGTTCTCATTACAACCAGGAGTCGCCACCAGAAAGCCTTTTCATAAGAACATAAGAACTAGGAGCAGGAGAAGGCAATTCAGCCCCTCGAGCCTGTCCTGCCATTCATTACGATCATGGCTGATCTCATTTTGGCCTCAAATTAGAAATCTGTCTCCTCAAATTTAGTCAGCGCCCCTGCATCTGCTGCACTCTGAGGTAGTGACTTCCATAGATTAACGACCCTTTGAGAAAAGTTATTCCTGCTCATCTCTGATTTAAAACTACCACCCCTTACCCTAAAACTACGGCCTCTCATTGTGGAATGTCCCACAAGGAGAAATATCTGCTCCGCATCTACTTTGTCTATCCCCTTTAGCATCAATTAGAGCTCCTCTCATCCTTAAATTCGTGCGAGTATAGGCTTATACTGCTCAATCTCTCCCCATAAGATAAGCCCCACATCTCTGCCATCAATCATTTGAACCACCTCTGAACTGCCTCCAGTGCAACTACATCCTTAAGTAAGGGGACCAAAACTCTGCACAGTGCTCCAGGTTTGGTCTCACCAATGCCTTGTACAGCTGCAGCAACACTTCCCTATTATTATTCCATTCCTTTAGCAATAAATGACAAAATTCCAATTGTCTTCCTTATTACCTGTTGTACCTGCATTCTAGCTTTCAGCAATTCATGCACCAGGACACCCAGATCCCTCTGCACTGAAACATTCAGAAGTTTCTCCTTTTAAATAGTAAGTCGCCTTTTTATTCTTCCACCAAAAGGGTTAACCCCTCACTTATCCATGTTAAACTCCATCTGCCAAAGTTTTGGACAATTCATCTAACCTGTCCATTATCCATTTTGAAAAATTTCTTATTTCTTCCTTGCAACTTACTTTCCCACTTATATTGGTGTCATCTGCAAATTTATCTATAGTACCTTCTATCCCTGAATCCAAGTCATTAATATAGACAGTAAATAGTTGGTGCCTCAGGACTGAACCCTGTGGCACCCCTTTGTCATCCAGAAAAAGTCCCAATCATCCTTTCTGCCTGAGGTTGATCTCGATCGTGTCACTTAACCGTTTGCTGATAGTTTTAACGATGAGTTGGAAGAAAATTGGGCTTATCTTTATTGGTTGCCAGTTGTCAATGATTTTTAGATTCTTGGTCTCGTCTGTCTTATCAATGAGAACTGTGTGGCTCTTTTTCATGACCCTTGGGATGGAAGTTGACTTGAGCCAGAGGGAGAAGAGACATGGAAGCCTGTCTTCGTACTCTGCCTGGACGTCCATGATGTCTTCCAACTTCATCCCATCAGCTCCTGCTGCCGTGTTCTTATCAATGTCTTTAATTGTGGCGTCCTCAACCTCTTCCTTCTGTATGGGCTCTTTCAAAGAGTCGTAATCTCTCCTTCCGTTATGTAATATATACTTTTGGGGGTTTGGTTTATTCGGTTTTGCGAGTTTCTCGGTAAAACTCTCTTCGAGTTCAGCTTTTCTGTGTGGACATTGTAGGGTGGACGGTGCTTCCATGATTTGCCGTGCTATCTTTCTCCTGTCTGTTTTGTAAGCCAACTGAGTTACTTTGAAACTTGTTTTTTTAGCTGCCACTTATTCTTGGATTTTGTGTTTTGGCCTCTCCTTGGGGTGAGCTTCTGTCTTCCTGGACCTCCTGCCAGTTTCCTCTTCCTTTCCTTCAGTTAATATAACATCTGTGATGCTTTCAATGAGGCCGATGGCCATGGTTCTTGTTTCTGGATCGTTCCGTACCACCATTAGTTCTTCAGCTGAGTTCAGCTGATCATCCAGATCCATGTGTCTAGGGATACTGGCCGGGGGTCGCACATTCCTTGTCCTTTGGGGACTGTTTTCCCCCTCACCACCTCTGCGTCATCCCCCCTCTTGTGGCGTTTCCATTTCCCAAGCACCTTCAGTCTGGCTGCTTTGCGGCGATGATACGCTCGTTGTGCTCTGCTCTGCTCTCAGGAGCGATCTTCTCTTGGAAGCAATCTGCCTGCTGGCTTTAGATGTGAGATGGGCTGCTATCTGTTTGTTGATGTCTGCACAGCCTTCATACCACTTCATTAATTCTCTGAGGAGGTCGGTTTCCTCTTTAGTCCATTTATAATCTCTCTAGCCAGGCTTTGCTTGTGGTAGGTGAGCTGCTAATCTTTTCACGTTACGTACTTCGGTGTGTCTGTGACGCTCATGCTGGCTGAGTCCAATTTGCCATGTGACCTGCATTTCAGTGTTCACATGCATAGATCGTACCGGTGAGAGGTGGCCTTACCCCTTTATATTTGCAATGATGACAAGCAACCGAATTGTAATCACCAGATTTGGAGCAAATTGTGTGAAGGTGTTTAATCTGATGTCTCATGGCCATGTGTTTGCAGAACTCACCCACCCCGGGGAGTAGCAGATGGCCGAGCAGCCCATCAACGGGGTATTGGATCTCCACTTCACTCTGTACGGTTCTGTCGTCACTGGGTGGCAGCTCCACAGGCTCGATGTAGGTTGGTGGAATATCTGTCTGGTCTTGGGGCTCCTCAACCCCGTTATTGTCCAAAATTCCTGTTCCCTTGAAGTTTTGGTTATCAAAGGTCAGCACGTTGATGGCTCTCGTGTCACCCATTTCGCTTAGAAACCTTGACTCTGACACCTCATGTTATTGGTCATTCACTATTAAGAGTTCCAGATCTTCCAGCCTGGCTTGTTTCGCTGGTTCCCTGTAAGGTAGGTAATAGCGTCCAAATGGTCTCGGATCCACCTCTGTGGTTTTCTGTTCAGGTGGACTATTTCTCTAGTCCGTTGAGCTCGGAACTAGCACTTGAGTAGCATTTGCAACTTGTACCTTTTTGTAGAAGGCCACTGCCCAACTGCGGGGACGTTTTTTCTCTGGGTCGCTTCCTACCCAGGCCGCTCTGACCAACTACGGTCAACCATTTTTATACAATAATGCTGGTCTCCGCAGACCATAATCAGCACTGTGCTCTTCTGAATGTCTTTTAGGCAATGAACCCTTTTCTATCTGTGCCAACCCTAATAATGGTGACGTTGTTACCAGCAGGAGCAACAAGGAGGCATGACCGATGCTATGGATGGCGAGAACACCAAACCACCACAGGTCACGTAACTGCTAACCAGACGGACTCACTAGCGAAGCCGGCACCATCAGTCATAGTTACTCCAGCCAAATGAGAGCATTCCACCTAGACCCACTCCCCTGCCTTCTGCCCATAACCTTGCACATTCTCTTTCTTAGGTAGAAATCAATTCTCTTTGGAATGCCTTGATTGAACCTGCCTACACCACCCTTTCAGGAAGCTGGTCCAAACCCCAACCATCCACAGTGAAAAAATATTTTCCTCACACCACATTTACTCCTTTTGCTAATTATTTTCAATCTGTGCCCTCTAGTTCATCTCTTGTATGGGAACTGTTTCTAACCTATGTACCCTGTTTCACTACACCCAAGATCTTGAATTTCACTATCAAGACTCCTCTTAGCCATCTTTTCTCTAAGGAAATGATCCCAACCTCTCCAACCTACCCTCATAGCTACATCCTGTGTATCCCTGGAATCAGTTTTGTGAATGTCCTCTGTACTTACTCAAATGCTTTCTCATCCTTCCTGATGTATGGCGCTTAGAACTGGATGCAGTACTCCAGATGAGACCTAACTGTCTTATACAAATTCCTAGTATTAAAGCCTAAGATACTATATACTTTAACTATTCTCTCAACATGCCCTACCATCTTCAGTGACCTATGTACATATACGCAGAGGTCCCTCAGTTCCTTCATCTCCTTTTAGATGCTGTCAATTTATAAAATATACTCTCACCATATTTTACCTGCCAAAATGAATCACGTCCCATTTCTCTGCATTGAACTTCATTTGCCATTTGTCTGTCCTTTTGAAATTCAAGGCTAGTCTCATCACAATTGACATTTCCAATTTGTATCATCTGCAAATTTTGAAATCATGCCCTGCACACCACAGTCTGTCATTAATATATATAATCAGAGTGTCCAACACAGACCCCTGGCGAACTCCATTACAAACTTTCTTCCAATCTGAAAAACAACCATTTACCCATTACTGTTGCCTGTCCCTCAGCCAATTTCTATCCAAGTTCCTACTTCCCTCTTATTGCATGAGCTAGAATTTTCCGTAAGTCTGTGTGGCACTGTATCAATGCCAAATCCATACATAACACGTCATTGTGTTTCCCTCATTAACCTTCTGTTATCACCTCAAAAACATCAAGTTATTTAAACGTGAGTTTCCGTTAATGAATCCATCCTGGCTTCCTAAATTATCCCACACTTGTCTAAGGTCCTGGTACCTTTTCTATTTTAAGTAAAGATGGCCTTTCCAACACCACCTTCCTCAATTGAATGTTCTTCTGATGTAGCAGTTACCACCTCTCACCCCAGCCTAGGTACCTTTCTACAAAACAGATGCAAAGTTTTCATTCCACACCTCCGCAATTGCTCCAGCCTCCACATACAAGTCCCCTTTTATGTATCTAATTGGCCCTACTCTCACTTCCCACTTCTTATTTACATGTTTACAGAAGACCTTGGGATTCCCATTTTGTTTGCTGTCAGCCTTTTTTCATGGTCTCTTTGCTTTTCTGATTAGTTTCTTCTAAATTCACCCTGGTTCTCCAGAGGTGAAGTGAAGGACCATTGTGTTTTTCTACCTGCCATCTGGTGTACACACACTTCTCCCTTATTATCTTTACCTCCTATCTCTCATCATCCAAGGCTTTCTGGATTTAGTTGTCCTACCTTTTCCCCTTCAAGGGAATATATCTTGACATTTCCTGCAATACTTTTTCTTTGAAGATGGCCATTGCTCAGCCACAGTCTCTTTTCTGCCAATATTTGACTTCAACTCATTTGACTCGGATGCATCCTCATCCTGTTGAAGTTGGCTTTCCCCCAATTATTCCTGTTCTGCATTGTTCACTGTCCTTTTCCATGATTAATGTGCACCTTGTGATAGAATAGTCACTGCCCCCTAGAGCCTGTCTGTGCTACTTGAACCTTTATCTGGCTTCTAAAGCAGAAGGTCAAATCATGAACTGGGCCCCAGGTGTCACTGTGTACCCTATATTGGCTCATGCTAGTGGTTCCATTGCCTTTGTATATGCAACTTGGGACGGGACATGGCTCCGAGCCATCACCTCCAGGTTACAGTTGATATGTGGGTTTTTCTCAAAGCGCACAACCTATCGGCTGAACACGTTCAGGTGATATGGGCACAACACTACATGTTTATCCCCTCCTGGCACCCCTTCAGAACAGGGCTGGTCATGGAGTTCCCCTACTCCTCCATGATGCCCACATGTACATCATCTAGAATGACATTGATATCTTCCACACAGTTTTCCGGCATTGCTCATTGTTACTGATCCATCACTGGTATCCTGAGAACTATTCCCCTCATAAACTGCAGTCAGGGTAATATTTGGGACTAGGTATGCTTTTTAAGGCAACTGCAGTTCATGAGATTGGCATAAATACTCCAACCTTTAGGTGTCTGTTGTCAATCCATGATGGTATGCAACCTTGCAACAAATTCCCTAAATTACTACTCTGGGCACTGTACATAACACACATTATTTTGAGTAGCCTGGCCTGAAGTGTCCTGGTCCTCTATGAAATTGCCTATGGTCTGGGCATGAGTTTCCAGCTCAGGTAGTTCTTTTTAGGTGAATAGTCATTACTTGGTCTTCTTGTAACTCTCGTCCCTCAATCTCATTACCCTTCACCAATGTTCTGTAGCATTTCTGTCAGTTATTGACCTGCATTTGCTTCTGGGCATCGAGAACAGTGACATCCCTGTATTAAACAATGTAGCCATATGATTGATCAATCCCCTTTTATCCATCTTCCACCCACAGCCCTGTAGGGGTGATGGTTTGTGTCAGCTTCACCTGACTTCTGAGTGGTCCGAATCGCTCCCACTCCCTGGGTTCGAGACATTGGACATATTTGGGGCTTGTGACAAAGCACAGCAGACAATTGGTTTTGGTGCAAGAAAATAAAAACCTGGGTTTATTGAAGTCACAAATTAATTTATAACATTAGTATTACACTGAGATTATACAGACATACCAAGTACTTCGTTAAGGATGGGGAGCACAAGGGCATAACGATGGGAAATGATGCTACTAATCCCCTTATTATTGTCCAACCCCCAAAACCTAACTAAATTGAACTAGGAGAGATCAGGGATCATGCTCACCAACCAGAGTTCCTTGACAGTTTGAAATCCAGCCAGGTAAGCTGGTTACAGTTCTGGGGTATGTTCTTTGTGTCCTCTGGGGCCTGCTATCCCCACATGGTCCTGGTCTGTGGAATCTGTGAAGGTTCTTCAGTTGGGTGGAGGGTGTGGTTGTGGGTGATCAATCTTCATGGAGGGCTGTTGTTGCGGCCTTGTTGTCTTCTTCTGAGCCTGCCACCCCGTGCCCCTCACTGTGCTGTTGCCTGTGGGCCTGCAAACCTCCAGATCTCCTTCCTCACTTGGCTTGGCTACCTCTCCCTGCTTAAACTCTGCTTCAAGCACTCCAAAACTCCTCACCCCCTCCTCCCCTTCTTCACTGGTGGCCCAGTTATACTGTTTTTAATTTCCTATCTGAATCCACATCAAGGTTAGTTCTTTGTCTGATTTTGGTGGGCTTCAGGTGATTGTTGTCTCGTTGTTTTTAATGGGCTCACATGATGTTTATCCTCGTCCTCCTGCTCCCATAACTCATCTTGAACTGAAAGCCATTGTATTTGTGGAGTATTGATAGGTTCGTATAATTGCATTGATTGCGGCCTTCCTGCCTTAGTAGTCAGTAGTGCTTTTATGCAAGATTTTGATGGGCTTTCTTTTTGTGTAATATGAAGTCCTTCTATGGGTTGATTGTTTTAAAGGGAAGAATGCGTATTCTGCCTCCTCTCGTTGTCTGGTTTCCAGCAACAATCCACACTGCTCTCAACAAGCCCAGGCATGTCCAGTCCCAGGCCTTCATGGGCCTAGCCTCCTGTCTGCAGGGTTCTACACTTAACTCAGCAGTTGGGTCCTCTGCCATAAAAGTCCAAAAGTCATATCCTTGTTGACATGAAAAATGTGGGATTTTTGAGAATCCTTCAGCCCCCATGTCGATGGAACTGATGCTGAATGATTGCAGAATGCTCAATATTGAATTGCTTTTCCAAGTGCTTGGCTGACCTCTTTCTCCCACATCCCGAACCATGTGTTTGTGAGCTTCCTTCCATCTGTTGACTGAGATGTGAATGTTTCTTTAATCCCTGGCAGGAAATAATTGTGCTATGTGACGGCAGTTGCCCTGCACTATTGCCCATGATAATGGCTCTCAGTCTCTGGAGCCAGAATTTCAATTTCACTCACCCCTCTTGGGTTAGTTAACCCTTAGTGTCTGTACAGTGTGGTTTAGCTATTTTATATTCTCACAGCTCGGGTCATGTCCTTCAGTTCTCCACCACTCCACCCCACCTTTTAATATTTCTTTTACAGTAGAGATATTTCCTCCGTTGATTCTTGTGATGGTGAGCGCATGGCTGGTTTCAGCCAAATTGTACATTTGTTTATTCAGTTAATTAATTTGGTTCCATCAGCCCAAATCCCCTTTGAAATTTTCCAGGTTTTTCCTGTTTTTTTGTTTTTGCTTGCGTGGTAACAGATACAATACCGTAATCAATTGTACAATTTACTAATATGGGCTGCAGATTGAATTCAAGTGGGAACTTCAATATTTAGAGCTATATCCCATCAAGCTGGGGTATTTATTTCCTTGATCTCTCGTTTCCCTAGGCAGAATTTTGCCCTCCGCACGCAGGCATATACCCGAACGTGAAATAAAACTAGTTGATATCAGTGTGTGCGTGGGTGAGACCACAGGATACAGCTTCTACACATCTCTGCAAGGTACCCTGGCAGCTCCCATGATGCTTATATCCTGAGACACTCTCACCCAGGCGCCGGGGCTCTTCAGTGCTCCAGCCTGATTGGATGGATGGTGACTGTGTGACGAGGGCAATCCGCTCAAAAGGTGTCTCATGATGCCTCTCCGCCACCCAAGAACAGGGGTTGAGCAGTGGTACAAGAGCCACCCCTACACAAGGGCGGTGGTAGAGAGAACAATCGGTCTTAATGTGCTTCCGATGCCTGGACCACTTGGGGTGCACTGCAATACCACCTCATTGTTATGAATCTTTTTGGCAACCCCACGCTCTTTGAGGCGCTTCGATGAGCATTTTATGCTGAACGGAATCGAACGCCTTAGCCAGATCCACAAAGACAACGGCCAGCTCTTTCCTGTTGCGTTTGGCCCATTTCATGATGTTACTTAGAACTGTGATGTTCTCATTACAACCAGGAGTCGCCACCAGAAACTCTTTTCATAAGAACATAAGAACTAAGAGCAGGAGAAGGCAATTCAGCCCCTCGAACCTGCCCTACCATTCATTACAATCATGGCTGATCTCATTTTGGCCTTGAATTAGAAATCTGTCTCTCGTCAAATTTATTCACGTCCCAGCATCCGCTGGGTGAGGTAGTGACTTCCAGTGATTAACGACACTTTGAGAGAAGTAATTCCTCCTCATCTGATTTAAAATTACTATCCCTTAGCCTAAAACTATTGCCTCTCATTCTGGAATGCCCCAGTAAGCTATCATCTGCTCCACGTCTACTTTGTCTATCCCCTTTAGCATCTTATATGCCTCAATTAGATTTCCTCTCATCCTTAATCTGTAGCAAATATAGGCCTAAACTGCCCAATCTCTCCTCCATAAGACAAGCCCCACATCTCTGGGAACAATCTAGTGAACCTCCTCTGAACCGCCTCCAGTGCAACTACATCCTTAAGCGAGGGGACCAAATCTCTGCACAGTACTCCAGGTTTGGTCTCTCCAATGCCTTGTACAGCTGCAGCAACACTTCCCTATTTTTATTCTATTCCTTTAGCAATAAATGCCAAAATTGTCTTCCTTGTTACCTGTTGTTCCTGCATACTTGCTGTCAGCAATTCATGCACCAGGACACCCAGATCCCTCTGCACTGAAACATTCTGAAGTTTCTCTCCATTTAAATACAAAGTCACCTTTTTATTCTTCTGACCAAAATGGATAACCTCTCACTTATCCACGTTAAACTCCATCTGCCAAAATTTGGCCCATTCACCTAACCTGTCCATATCCATTTGTAAATTTCTTATTTCTTCATTGCAACTTACTTTCCCACCTATTTTGGTGTTATCTGCAAATTTATCTATAGTACCTTCTATCCCTGAATCCAAGTCATTAATATAGACAGTAAATAGTTGGTGCCTCAGGACTGAACCCTGTGGCGCCCCACTTGTTACAGCTTGTCATCCAGAAAAAGACCCATTCATCCTTTCTACCTGGGGTTGATCTGGACCATTCCACCCCCCCACCACCCCCAAGCCAGGTTGTGTTTCACTGTGCAGAGCGCAGCACCAACCAACCACTAACTGGCACTGGAAAGGGGGACACACAGGAGGAAGATGATCTTGATGCAGCTGCACAGGCAACAGGTGATCAGTCCAGCAGTGAGTCTGTGGATGAACAGGGTGAGATCACTGAGGGCATAGACACTGACCTGGGTAAACTCCAGGGAGGCAGGGACACCCAGAACGCTTTGATCCATTGCTCCTGCAGCTAACTCTACCAAAGAACAGCCACCACCACATGCGAGGGCTGCAGGCTCCACACTTAATCCCTGACAGGACCCATTCCTTGGTTAACAAAATACGCTCTGCCATTGCAATGAAATTTAAGGAGTCACACTTCATCATAACATCATGGCTTACCCCACACCACACAGCAAATGAAGTTTCCAGAGGCCAGTTGCAAAAAAAACATAATTTGCTGTTGACAAACAGCAGAAATGAACATTGACTGGTGTTTTACATCACACCATTCAATAAAAGAACAAAAATGGGGGGAACAAGTGATCAAGCTGTGTTGTGATTGAGGTGCTTTACGGTTTCGCTAGCAGGTACTATGTCTAGGTGCTCCAGCCTCACTAGCATTGAAGACAGCCTGCTGACTCTGAAGTCCACTTGGCCTTAACGACATTGGTGGGTGTCCTCTGGCCTGTGGAGCTGTGCTTGCCCAACCTGAGACGGAACGTTATTGCCATGGCTGGCATCTCCCCTGTCAGTGCAGCCTCATATGCCATGGTCACTGGCAGAGAAGCTGCTACTGTATCTGGAGCGCCCTGAGGAGCCTGCAGAGACGGCAGGCTGATTATGCACCAATTTCAGTTCGTATTGGACATCCCTGCTCACCATTGATGGATGGGCACCTAGATGAGCAATCCATCTCCCATACTGACACTGAGCAGCTGAGGTCATTGCTGGTGTGAGGGCTTGCATCTCTGGGAACCTCTGATCCCCTGGAGGAGCCTGTCCATGAGAGTCACCACTCCCTCCATGGAGGAGGCAGTGTGTTCGGCCATGAGGGTCAATGCAGTGCTATTCTCTGCAAGGACTTCACAACGGACACCATGGCACGCATTCCCTCATGTATCACTGCCAGATCTTCCACACCCAGCTGGACATCCAGCATCTGCTTCCTCATGGATGACTTTAGAGGCTATCAGCCATTGACTGAGAATTGACCTGGTCCCCAGCAGCCCTCTGCCAATTCCCTGGACACTCTGCCTCCACCTGAACATCAAGCAAGTGTGAA
Organism: Isurus oxyrinchus; assembly: GCA_026770705.1. Lineage (NCBI taxonomy): Eukaryota > Metazoa > Chordata > Chondrichthyes > Lamniformes > Lamnidae > Isurus > Isurus oxyrinchus. The sequence goes on from JANJGN010000023.1 coordinate 46,597,062, forward strand.
ATGCACTCACCAATGTGCACTGAGATACTAGATGGTGATCTTATGTCCACTGAGGTGCTGGTATCTGCACTGGTGCCAGCTTGACAGAGGGTGATGCTGGTGCGTGCTCAGCATGGTGGTCCTCAGGGGTCAGGGGTGGGCCTTCAGGCTCCTCAGAACGAGGGGCTGCTGGTGTCTAAATGTGAAAAGAAGCACTTGTCATTAGACTGTCCGTGTGTATGCCTGGCACCCTGATGAGACAGATCTGCATCATGGTGCCCTCATCTCCCCATTATCAATGGGGATACCAGGTTTGAGGCTCCCATCGATATACAGACTACACTGCAATGGTTGCAAAAAGCCACATTCTCACCTCAGTGCACTGCAATCTTACCTTCCTCTGGCACCCCAACCTCACTGCAGCTGATAGTCTCCCTCTAATATTTGAGATCCAGTGGGATGTCCAGCTCAACTGTTCAGCAAAGTGACCCATGCCAACACGGTACTCACCCTTCCCGATTGCAGGAGATCATTCGAGTGCTTTCGGCACTGCACCCATGTGCACCTCACCACGTTGTGGCTGCTGACCCTGGATGTCACCTCCACCCAGGCCTCTTTTGGTGAGATGGTGGTGGCTGCTTCCAGTCCCTAAGCCCAAGTGTTTCTCCCCTTGCTGTCACCTCCAGGAGGGCAGTGAGGCTCTCATCTGAGAAACGTGGGGCTGACTGCCCTGCTGACCTGCCCTCCCGCCTGCCGTGTCCACCCGCTATGGTCTCCATTCACAGGAGATCCGCGTCCTTTAGTGGCAGCCTTCCAGGGGCTGCCCAGGCTGCATTTGAATTGGCTGCTGGGATGTCACTGGACCCAACGACAAGCCCCCACTCCATTGCCCTCACTCATTGGCTGTGTTTTACACTGTGGGGGGCCTCAATTGGCCCATCTTCGTAAAATCAGTGAGCTGCCAATCGCTGGTGATAGTCAGTTCCCTGACCACCCCTGCCGAGCACCCCCTCTGAGGGTAAAATTCTGCCCCCGCTTTTCCTGTAATGTTTTTGGGAAAGCTCTGCATCCTTTACCAGTTCTGTCAAATGTTTGGGTGATGGTGGAATATCAGACCCAAAATGGGAGATGTAATCCTGGAAATTATTGCTCAGGTTTATTGGGGAGTGATCCAAGATAGGATTATCATATCACTGACACTTTACATTGCAGGAGGAGGCTATTTGTCCATCGAGACTGTACTGAATCATTTAATACGCACAAATTAATGCAGCGCCCAACCCGAGTATTTAAGTGGCTCGTCCAGGTTGTGACTTAACTCCAGGAGTGACCACAACTAAGGGAAGTGACTCAGGTGAAAGCGGAGCAGGGGAATAACTGACTATGATCCTCTGTCGGACAAGCGTGAATATTCATCACATAGGTACTGATGATAGTAGGTGGCCGATCACATAGTTAGTGGTCAGGAAACCTATCCTGAATAACATTATCTGATTGTGTTACCATCTTTTCTAATTAACTTTGTTAACATAGGAAAGCTGCTTTAGTTATCATTTATAATTAATAGCATCGATGCACCACCCCAAATAATGACCAAGGTAACCGCCAAAACCATTGTTAGACTAACGTCATCACCGCAAATATATTACCAAATTATTCACTCTACCTGCCCACCAGGGATCAGGATCTGGACTTCTCACTGTCGATATACAGTCCCTGTCTTGTAGCACCTTCCCGTCCTTCACCTTGGGGCTTGCGATGTCGAACCAGGTGAGCTCTGTTAAACGACTGTGATTACTGGCCTCCAAATATTTGCAGAAGTTCCAAGGTCAGAGAGATCATCAGTCTCGAAGTTGGGTGAAGGACTTCTAATTCTGGATCTTCAGGAATTGCATGAAGCTTTTGTTCAAATCGAGCCACCTTCCTCTTGCTCTCATGACGAATCTGAAGACGGTAACTGACACGCCCCTGGGCAGCTCTCACATTTTGTCCTTTAGGTGTTGATACCTCTGTTCTTTCTCTGCCCAAGCTTTCTGCAACAAATTGTTATTGTCTTCAAACCGCACTGACATTGACAACCGCTACTACTCCAACCTTGACGAATACTATCAGGTCTGTCTTCCAGAGGGTCCTGTCTTTTGCAAAGAGCCTCTGTACCAAGTCGGATGCCCAGCGCACTTTGAAACAAACTGCTGCAAGTAGTCCAGGATTTTTTGATCCGGGTGTTTTTAACGAACGGACAGTTACCGGAGATGTGAGCCAGTGATTCGAAAAGGGCCTCACATCATCTGCAGGACTTGTTTGCGTGGTGTCTTCCCCTGTTTGTGGTGTATCTTGTTGGATAGAGATTACATGATAATCTAATACTGTTCATGAGCCTGAATCTGGATTGTTTGCAGTTAAAACCAGTTCTGAGCCAGAAATTTTGAAGTATAGTCGCAGCCGGAGAACTTGATGCCTGATCCTTGGCATTAGGGTTCTGTCCACTTTAAATGTTTAACCTCCCTCCAAGCTGCATATCTGACAGGTTTTGGTCTCGACATTTGGGGAATATCCATCCATCCCAAATTGTTGATTTCATCAATGCCGTTTCCTTCATGTGTTCCACTTGGACCACCCTTCTCTTCGATGGATTTTTCGAATGCCTAGCACTTCAAAATTCCTTGGGTTTGATTGTCTCTTTGTTCTTTATACCATGGAATTCAAACAAGGTCTGAATCACCAGGTCCGATGAGCTCTCCAACACCCCGAATTTCCGAATAATGGCCAAAAGAATTTGGACTTCAAGTCTCGGCATGGCTAGACCACTATTGCAGTTACTGCTGTAGAGAATTCCATCCGTTATGTGCGGTGGAAGGTGGAGGATTTATTTGTTTTGTTTTCAATGGATTGCTCGAGTTTCACCAACGTGTTTTGTGATATCTCTGCGAGGATTAAATGAAAATAGATCCTCGGAATTGTGTGTTTTAAGGGTTTTGCTCCTCTGGATAGGTTGAAGTGCTGCCTCCTTCAATTTCACTATCCATCCATTGATTTTGGTTCCCCAAATACCCCTGCTGAGGGGTCGATTCTGGCTGCCAGATATTTGTCTCCTGGAGTTATGTATGAGATTGGACCTCCTCTCAAAAGCCAGTTTGCCATACTGTTATACTGAAACGTATTCCTCTTGTGGATGAAGAGGAATCCCTTGGTCTTCCTGGCATTCATCTCCAACCCTGTGTTCTGGCAGAATTCCTGTACAATGGCTAAGTTCTTGGTCATGCCTGAATAGGTGTCACTGAGTAAAGCAATGTCATCAGTGAATGCCAGAGCTGAGCAACTAACTTGTGTTCCCTGGAAGGCAAGTGGATGCCCAGCTGTGCCTCCTGTAGGGAACAGATTAGAGGGTCCATCGCAATGTTGAACAGGATTGGTGATAATGGGTCACCTTGATCCCTCTCATGATATTGATAGGTTCAGTTTTAGCGTCTTCAGATTCAATACATCTGCTAGTTTCCAAGGACAGATCTGTGATCGTTATGCATCCTTTGGCAGCCCCACTCTTTAACGCCTCGATAAGCATTTTATGATCAACGGAATTGAACGCCTTAGCTAGATCCACAAAGACAATGGCTAGCACTTTCCTGTTTTGTTTGGCCCCTTTCATGATGTTACTTAGAACTGTGATGTTCTCATTACAACCAGGAGTCGCCACCAGAAACCCTTTTCATAAGAACATAAGAACTAGGAGCAGGAGAAGGCAATTCAGCCCCTCGAGCCTGTCCTGCCATTCATTACGATCATGGCTGATCTCATTTTGGCCTCAAATTAGAAATCTGTCTCTCCTCATTTATTCATGTCCCAGCATCAGCTGCACTCTGAGGTAGTGACTTCCACAGATTCATGACCCTTTGAGAAAAGTTATTCCTGCTCATCTCTGATTTAAAGCTACCACCCCTTAGCCTAAAACTATGGCCTCTCATTCTGGAATGCCCCACAAGGCGAAACATCCACTCCACATCTAGTTTGTGTAACATCTTTAGCATCAATTAGAGCTCCTCTCATGCTTAAACTCTAGCGAGTATAGGCTTATACCGCTCAAACTCTCCCCATAAGATAAGCCCCGCATCTCTGGCATCAATCTATTGAACCTCCTCTGAACCGCTTCCAGTGCATGCTTGGCCTAAATAGCCAAGTGGTTATGGTACTGGGTTTGTAACCCCAAGATCAAGAATTCAAATCTCACAATGGTAAACTATGAAAAAATGTAACTTCATCTGAATAGGAACAGATGGAAACGTGTTTGAACTCGAAAGAGTTACATCCTTAAGTAAGGGGACCAAAACTCTGCACAGTACTCCAGATTTGGTCTCACCAATGTCTTGTACAGCTGCAGAAACATTACCCTATTTTTATTCTATTCCTTTAGCAATAAATGCCAAAATTCCATTTGCCTTCTATATTACCTGTTGTACCTGCATTCTAGCTTTCAGCAATTCATGCACCAGGACACCCAGATCCCTCTGCACTGAAACATTCAGAAGTTTCTCCATTTAAATAGTAAGTCGCCTTTTTATTCTTCCACTAAAAGGGTTAGCCCCTCACTTATCCATGTTAAACTCCATCTGCCAAAGTTTTGGCCCATTCACCTAACCTGTCCATTATCCATTTTGTAAATTTCTTATTTCTTCCTTGCAACTTACTTTCCCACCTATATTGGTGTCATCTGCAAATTTATCTATAGTACCTTCTATCCCTGAATCTAAGTGATTAATATAGACAGTAAATAGTTGGTGCCTCAGGACTGAACCCTGTGGCCCCCCACTTGTTACAGCTTGTCATCCAGAAAAAGACCCATTAATCCTTTCTGCCTGAGGTTGATCTGGACTGTGACACTTAAGTGTTTGGTGATAATTTTAACGACGAGTCGGAAGAAAATTGGGCCGATCGTTATTGGTCGCCAGTTGTCTAAGCTTTTTAGTTTCTCGTTGTCGTCTGTCTTAGGAATGAGAACTGTGTGACTCTTTTTCAAGACCCTTGGGGTGGAAGTTGACTTGAGCCAGAGGGAGAAGAGACATGGAAGCCTGTCTTCGTACTCTGCCTGGACGTCCATGATGTCTTCCAACTTCATCCCATCAGCTCCTGCTGCCGTGTTCTTATCAATGTCTTTAATTGTGGCGTCCTCGACTTGTCCTTCTGTATTGGTTCTTTCAAAGCATTGTAATCTCTCCTTCCGTTATATAATGTAAACATTTGGGAGTTTGCTTTATTTGGTTTTGAGTTTTTCTCAGTAAAACTCTCTTCAAGATCAGTTTTGCTGAGTGGACATTGTAGGGTGGACGGTGCAGCCAGGATTTGCCGTGCTATCTTTCTCCTGTCTGTTTTGGAAGCCAACTGAGTTACTTTGAAAGTTGCTTCTTTAGCTGCCACTTTCTCTTGGATTTTGTATTTCGGCTTCTCTTTGGGGTGAGCTTCTGTCTTCCTGGACCTCCTGCCAGTTTCCTCTTCCTTTTCTTCAGTTAATATAACATCTGTGATGCTTTCCATGAGGCCGATGGCCATGGCTCTTGTTTCTGGGTCGTTCCGTACCACCATTAGTTCTTCAGCTCAGTTCAGCTGATCATCCAGATCCATGTGTCTACTGATACTGGCCGGGGGTCGCACATTCCTCGCCCTTTGGGGACTGTTTTCCCCCTCACCACCTCTGTGTCATCCCCCCTCTTGTGGAGTTTCTGTTTCCCAAGCACCTTCAGTCTGGCTGCTTTGCAGTGATGATACGCTCGTTGTGCTCTGCTCTGCTTACAGGAGCGATCTTCTCTTGGAAGCAATCTGCCTGCTGGTTTTAGATGTAGATGGGCTGTTATATGTTTGTTAATGTCTGCACAGCCTTCAGACCACTTCATTAATTCTCTGAGGAGGTCGGTTTCCTCTTTAGTCCATTTATAATCTCTCTGGCCAGGCTTCGCTTGTGGTAAGTGAAATGCTAATCTTTTCACATTACGTACTTCGGTGTGTCTATGACGCTCATGTTGGCTGAGTCCAATTTGCCATGTGAACTGCATTTCAGTGTTCACATGCATCGATTGTACCGGTGAGAGGTGGCCTTACCCCTTTACATTTGTGATAATGACAAGCAACCGAATCGTAATCATCAGTTTTTCTGCATTTGGAGCAAATTGTGTGAAGGTGTTTAATCTGATGTCTCACGGCCATATGTTTGCAGAACTCACCCACCCCAGGGAGTAGCAGATGGCAGAGCAGCCCATCAATGGGGTACTGGATCTCCACTTCACTCTGTACAGTTCTGTCGTCACTGGGTGGCAGCTCCACAGGCTCGATGTAGGTTGGTGGAATATCTGTCTGGTCTTGGGGCTCCTCAACCCCGTTATTGTCCAAAATTCCTGTTCCCCTGAACTTCTTGTTATCAAAGGTCAGCACGTTGATGGCTCTCGTGTCACCCATTTCGCTTAGAGGGCTTGACTCTGCATCTCCTCATGTTATTGGTCTTTCACTATTAAGGGTTCCGGATCTTCCAGCCTGGCTTGTTTTGCTGGTTCCCTATAGGGAAGGTAATAGCGTCTAAATGGTCTCGGATCCATCTCGGCAGTTTGTGTTGGGGTGGATTATTTCTCTAGTCCGTTGAGCTTGGAACTAGCACTTGTGTAACATTTGCAACTTGTGCCATTGCCTGCAACAAAAGGCACAACTGCCGGACGTTTTCTCTCTGGGTCGCTTCCCACCCAGGCTGCTCTGACCAACGTCAGTCAACTTTTTTATATGATAATGCTGGTCTCCGCAGACCACAATTCACACTGTGCTCTTTCGAATGTCATCTTTTAGCCAACGAACCCTTTTCTATCTGTGCCAGCCCTGATAATGGTAACATTGCTACCAGCAGGAGCCACGAGGAGGCACAATCGGTGGATGGCAAGAACACCAAACCACCACAGGTCATGTAACTACTAACCAGACGGACTCAAAAGCGAAGCCGCCGCCATCAGTCATAGTTACTCCTGCCAACTGAGAGCATTCCACCTAGTCCCACTCCCCTTCCTTCTGCCCATAACCTTGCACATTCTCTTTCTTAGGTAGAAATCAATTCTCTTTTGAATGCCTTGATTGAACCTGCCTACACCACCCTTTCAGGAAGCTGGTTCCAGACCCCAACCACCCTTGGTGAAGAAAAAATTTTCCTCATACCACATTTACTCCTTTTGCCAATTATTTTGAATCTGTGCCCTCTAGTTCATCTCTTGTATGGGAACTCTTTCTAACCTATGTACCCTGTTTCGTTATTCTCAGGATCTTGTATATCACTATCAAATCTCCTCTCAGCTGCTTTTTCCCCAAGGAAACGATCCCAACCTCTCCAACCTACCCTCATAGCTACATCCTTGTGTATCCCTGGAATAATTTTTGTGAATGTCCTCTGTACTTACTCAAATGCCTTCACATCCTTCCTGATGTATGGTGCTCAGAACTGGACACAGTACTCCAGATGAGGCCAACTGTCTTATACAAGTTCCTATTATTAAAGCCTAAGATACTATATTCTTTAACTATGCTCTCAACATGCTCTACCATCTTCAGTGACCTATGCACACATACAGAGGTCCCTCAGTTCCTGCATCTCCTTTTAGATGCTGTCAATTTAAAAAATATACTGTCTCACCATATTTTTCCTGACAAACCGAATCACCTCCCACTTCTCTGCATTGAACTTCATTTGCCATTTGACTGTCATTTTGAAATTCAAGGCTAGTCTCATCACAATTTACACTTCCAATCTTGTATCATCTGCAAATTTTGAAATCATGCCCTGCACACCAGTGTCTAAGTCATTAATATATATTGTCATGAAATGACCCAACACTGACCCCGGGCGAACTCCATTACAAACTTTCTTCCAATCTGAAAAACAACCATTTACTCACTACTGTTGCCTGTCCCCTAGCCAATTTCTATCCAAGTTCCTACTTTCCTTATTATTGCATGAGCTAGAATTTTGCGTAAGTCTGTGTGGCACTGTATCAATGTCAAATCCATACATACCACGTCATTGTTTCCCTCTTCAACCTTCTGTTATCACCTCAAAAACATCAAGTTACTTAAACGTGAGTTTCCTTTAATGAATCCATGCTGGCTTCCTAAATTATCCCACACTTGTCTATGGCGCTTGTACCATATCTAGTTTAAGTAAAGATGGCCTTTCCAACACCACCTTCCTCAATTGAACATTCTGATGTAGCAGTTACCACCTCTCACCCCAGCCTAGGTACCTTTCTACAAAACTGATGCAAAGTATTCATTCCACACCTCCGCAATTGCTCCAGCCTCCACATACAAGTCACCTTTTATGTCTCTAATTGGCCCTACTCTCGCTTACCACTACTTATTTAGGTGTTTACAGAAGACCTTGGGATTCCCTCTTATGTTCCCTGCCAGCCTCTTCATGCTCTCTCCTTGCTTTTCTGATTTAGTTTCTTCACTTCACCTCTGGTCCTTCTAAATTCACCCTGGTTCTCCATTTATTTTTCTACCTGACATCTGGTGTGCACACACTTCTCCCTTTTTATCTTTACCTCCTATCTCTCATCATCCAGAGCTTTCTGGATTTAGTTGTCCTACCTTTTCCCCTTCAAGGGAATATATCTTGATATTTCCTGCAATACTTTTCCTTTGAAATTGGCCATTGCTCAGCCACTGTCTCTTTTCTGCTAATATTTGATTTCAACTTGCTCGACTCAGATGCATCCTCATCCCGTTGAAGTTGCCTTTCCCCCAATTATTCCTGTTCTGGATTGTTCACTGTCCTTTTCCATGATTAATGTGCACCTTGTGATACAATAGTCACTGCTCCCTAGAGCCTGTCTGTGCTACTTGAACCTTTATCTGGCTTCTAAAGCAGAAGGTCAAATCATGAACTGGGCCCCAGGTGACATTGTGTACCCTATATTGACTCATGCTAGTGGTTCCATTGCTCTTGTATATGCAACTTGGGACGGGACATGACTCTGAGCCATCACCTCCAGGTTACAGATGATAGTTTGGGCGTTTTGTTTCAAAGCCACATGTCAGTTGAACACATTCAGGTGATATGGGCACAACACTACATGTGCATCCCCTCCTTACACAGCCCTTCAGATCAGGTCTGGTCATGGAATTCCCCTACTCCTCCATGATACCCACACATAAACCATCTAGAATGACACTGATATCTTCCACCCAGTATACTGGCACTGGTCATTGTGACTGATCCATCACCGGTATCCTGAGAACTATTCCCATCATAGACTGTAGTCAGTATAACCAAACTATTTGGGACTGGGTATGCTTTGCATGGCAACTGCAGCTGGCATGGGTCCATGGGATTGGCATAAGTACTGCTAGCCTTTAGGTGTCTGTTGTCAATCCATGATGGTATGTAACCTTGCAACAAATTCTCTAAATTACTACACTGGACATTGTACATAACACACGCACACCATTTTGGGCAGCCTGGCCTGAAGTGTCCTGGTCCTCGATGAAATTGCCTATGGTCTGGGCATGAGTTTCCAACTCGGCTATTTCTTTTTAGGTTAATAGTCATTACTTGATCTTCCTGTAACTCTTGTCCCTCAATCTCATTACCCTTCCCCAATATTCTCTAGAGTTTCTGTAAGGTAATGACCTTCATTTGCAGCTGGGCATCAAGATCAGTGACATCTCTGTATTAAACACCATAGCCACGTCATTGATCAATCCCCTTTTTATCCATATTCCACCACCACCCCATGCTCCCCAAAACCGGCGTTAGGTCAGCGAGTGGAGAGAAATCCTTCTGACATTCATCCCCATAATTCAGCTCATGGAATTGTGGTAACATTTTCCTTAAGTTTCTTGTACAATTTCCTGTTGCTGCTGGGTAGCATCGGGGCTCCCGTTCCTCTGTTAAGCTGAGGGTGACTGATACTACCTCATAATGCAGATCACGGTCTGACACCTGGGCTGGAATCAACACCAGCCCATTCCTAGGCCCTGATGTTGTTATGGAGCACTTGACCTCCTTATCCTGGGTCTTTGGGGCAATTGGTAGGGATTTCCTTTCTTGCGCTCCCAGTTTGGTACCTTTGACTGTGTATTTGGAGGATCTGGGGCCACATGAGTCTAAACTCTGGATACAGTATGGACTGGATCCAGAGTCTTGTCATGGTCATTTTAAAAGTGATAGCCTCCCCCCTTCTGGCATTTACATTCTGGCGCACACATGCTACTCGCTCCTTCTTCCACCTGTCCCAACACAATTTCACTCCCTCCTTAGTTCCCATACTCTGCCTGAAAGAGTTATTTCCCAATCTTTCCCAGTCCATGGATTCATTGCCTTTAGCTTTGTCTTCTGTAACCACCAGAGATGCTCCCTCGATCCTATGCAAACGTGACTTCCCTTTTCCCCCCCCACCTTGCTGGCTGTGATATTTTAATTTTGGGCCAGACACCAATGTTTCCCCAAATTTGTAACCAGTGAGATTGGAATACTTAGTGAATTTGACACCAACCAACCCAGCCACCCTCACTTATGGAAGTACGTAGCTATCACGTTGGTGCCTTGTGCTTTACCTGCTCTGTTACAAGCCTGTCTTCACCCATATACCCATAAAAGCTATCTTGACGCCCACTTTATTTCCCCATGTCCTGTGCCAATCTGACTGAACATGGTGATAACCCTGAGTGCATTTTATCTTGCACCCTAGGCTCAATTGTTTTGGTGAGGGGGAGGGGGGAGAAAGAAATGGCACTGCTTGGAGGTCTTCCCTCCGTAAGTTAGATTTAGTGTACATTTGTACATAATGTATGCTACAATTACCATGTCCCTTTCTCCTGTCCTCCAGCTCAGGAATTGCAGCTCAGGTTGGTGTGCGATGAGGGCACTTCGGCTCATAAATCATACGGACTTGAAACATTAACTGTATTCAGATTGTCCCTGTGAACTGCTGCAGTCCACAGTCCCATTGGGAAGGGAGTTCCTGGATTTTCACCCAGTGACAGTGAAGGAACGGTGATATATTTCCAAGTCAGGATGATGAGTGACTGGAGGGCTACTTCCAGGCTGTGGTACTCCCATCTATCTGCCACCCTTGTCCTTCGAGATGGTATGGTGTTTGTGGGTTTGGAAAAAGTCTAAGGAACCTTGGTGAAATCCTGCAGTACATCTTGCACATGGTATACTCTACTACTGTGCATCGGCGGTGGAGGAAGTGAATTTTTGGATGTTATGCCAATCAAGTGGGCTGCATTGTCCTGGATGATGTCAAGTTTCCTGAGTGTTGCGGGAGCTGACTTGTGCCTGGTATATGGTGGACAGGCTTTGGGGAGTCAGGAATTGAGTTACTCATTGCAGAATTCCCAGCCTCTGACCTGCTCTTGTAGACACAATATTTATATGGCTAGTCCAGTTCAGTTTCTGGTCAATGGAAACCCCCAGGATGTTGATAGTGGTGGATTCAGTGATGGTAATGCCATTGAACATCAAGGGGTGATGGTTGGATTCTTTCTTGTTGGAGACGGTCATTGCCTGACATGTGTGGTGTGAATATTATTTGCCATTTGTCAGCCCAAGCCTGGATATTGTCCAGGTTTTGCTGCATTTGGACATGGACTGTATCAGTATCTGAGGAATCGTGAATGGTGCTGAACATCGTGCAATTATCAGCGAACATCCCCACTTCTAATCTTTTGATGGCGGGAAGGTCATTGATGAAGCAGCTGAAGATGGTTGGGCTTAGGACACTACCTTGTGGAACTCCTGCAGTGATATCCTGGAAGTGAGATGACTGACCTCCAACAACCACAACCATCTTCCTTTGTACTAGGTATGACTCTAACCAGTGGACAGTTTTCCCCCTGATTCCCATTGATTCCAGTTTTGCTAAGGCTCCTTGATACCACACTAGGTCAAATGCAGCCTTGATGCCAAGGACAGTGACAGTCGGCTCACCTCTGGAGCTCAGCTCTTTTGTCCATGTTTGAACCAAGGCTGTAATGAGGTCAGGAGCCGAGTAGCCCGGCCCTGGTGGAACCCAGACTGGACATCAGTGAGCAGGTTATGCTAAGCAAGTGCCACTTGATAGCACTGTTTATGACCCCTTCCAGTGGTCACTCCGACTGATACTGACATGGAGAGGAGCATCTGCAGCAGGCAGGTTGGTGAGGATGAGGTCAACTGTTTTTCCCTCCTTGGTTCCCTCACCACCTGCAGCAGACTCAGTCTAGCAGCTGTGTCATTTAGCGCTCAGTCAGTGGGTGCTGCCAAACCACTCTTGGGATGGACATTGAAGTCCCCCAACCAGTGTACATTCTGTGCCCTTGTCACCCTCAGTGCTTCTTCCAAGTGGTGTTCAACATGGAGGAGCACATTCGCCAGCTGAGGGAGGGAGGGTGGTATGTGGTAGGGCAGAACGTGGTAACCAGCAGGAGGTTTCCTTTCCCATGACCTGATGCCATGAGACTTCATGGGGTCTGGAGTTGAATTTGACTCCTGGGGCAACTCCCTCCTGACTGTATGTACTGTGCTGCCACCCCTGCTGGGCCTGTCCTGCCGGTGGGACAGGACATAGCCAGGGATGGTGGAGTCTGGGACATTGGCCAGAATTTACCGGCTGATGTGCAGGTGCCAAAGCCCATACATCAGCGCTTAAACTGTTGAGTGAGCGTGCCGATGTCAGCGCCGTGATATTTTGGTTAGCGGGCACGCTCAGCAGCGGGGTGCTCACCCACCATTAATGAAATGCCTCTGAGGAGGAAGTGAGGGATAGAATAAGGAGGAGGCCAGGAGTGGACAATCAGCCTCCAGGGGAGCCACCTTTTGGTGGCCAGGCACAGACAGTGCAGGGCCAAGAGGTTGTGCAAGTGGCTGCAGAAGATGCCACAATCCTGTTGCCAAGGGCTGTGGTGGAGAGAGCCATTAGTCTTCTCAAGATGCGCTTCCGTTGCCTGGACCGCTTGGGGCGCACTCCAGTGCCCCCCTGAAGCGTCTCTGTGATAGTGGGAGCATGCTGTGCTCTGCACAATCTTGTGGTGGAAAGGGGGGATGCAGTTGATGATGAAAACCTTGATTCCATGGATACAGCTGCACATGATGAATCCAGCAGTGGCTCAGAGGATGAGGAAGCACAGGGCGATGATGAGGGACAGCACGCTGACCGGCTACTACACCAAGGAGGCAGGGACACCCAGGACACTTTAATCCAATGAACCTTCAGCTAACTCTTCACACATGGATCAGCAGGAACAGCATTGCCTGGAACTTCCACACGTGGCACTTAGGTGCTACATCTTCCACCTCGTCAGCTGCAACTAAGGGCTTAGTACAGAACATCAATGTCCACTCAAACACTCATGATATGCCTGTGAAAAAGAAATACAGCTGAAAGGAAACACCCTCAGCCATGGTCACAAATGTGGACTTAATTACCACCGAAATCATGTATGATCATCGCTCTGATGTTGAGAATCAAAAATTCCCTAATCTAGGGCCAACACACAATCACCAGTGACATACCCAGGGAGTGCCTAATCTGCCTTATGCTTACGTTTGTGGGTGCTACGTCTAGGTACCGACCCATTGCTCAGAGCGGTTTGTGAGCCAGCCTGCTGACTCTGCTGTCCTGTTGCCCTCAATGACCTTGGCGGGCGTCCTCTGGCCCGTGGAGCCTGTGATGGCCGCGCCTGGGAGGGAGTGGCCAGTTCCAGAACTGGCACCTCCCCCAGATTTCGCAGCCTCAATGGATGCAATGGTCACTGGCAGAGGGGCAGTGAGGGGGGTGTGGGGGGGGTGGGGTGTGTTGGGGGCTGTAAAATACCGCGCGGTGATGTCAGGTGAGCGTCCCGATGTCACCGCGCGCCATTGTGATATTTCGGTGGGTGGGGGCGTGATGGTCTCCGTTGTGCGCCCACCATTAACAGGCTACTTAAGGCCCTTGAGGCTCCAATTGACGGGGATTTTGTGGGGCCCGTGCGATTTTCAGCTCATCACACGGGGGCCACAGGCAAGCGGGAAGCAGGAATTTGTATGAACTTCATCCACGGGCGGGAGAAGAGGTCTCAGTGGGGGCCAATTCTACAGGTTTAAGTTATTGTACAAAAGTTACTGAAACTTGCCTGCGAGAGCTGGAAAACTTCAAAACACATCCCAGCTGCTTGGACTGGACTCATAAGCTTCAGGTCAGCACTTTGCAGTGAGGATTTGTTTTGGGGCCTGTAGGTTTCAGGAAGCCTCCCTGGGAATGGGAGGTGATCTTTCCACTGGAGGCACCACCTCTGAGGAGGAAGGAAGGGCTAGAAGGGGGAGGGGGCCAAGAGTGCACATTCAGCCTCCACGGGAGCCACGTTTTTGGGAGGAGGGGCACAGGGCCATGCGGTAGTCCAAGGTGGAAGGGGCCACAGAAGACACCACTATCCTGCTGCCAGGGTATACAGGCGGTGAACCAGCTACCTCTGTCACTCTGTCTGTCAAGGGAGACAGTCAACACTATCTGCCAGATGATTGGGCCTGAGATCTCAGCTGTGTGGGTGGGCACACCCCATGCCAGTGGCTCTAAAGGTCACAGCTGCCATCAACTTCTATGCCTCCAGCTCTTTCCAGGACTTGGTGGGTGATCTTTGTGGTGATTCCTAATCCGCTGTCCACACTTGTGTCAAGCAGGTCACAGCTACTCTCTGCACAGGCTCCCCCACTGCTACCAAGCCAAGCACAGCCTCATGTATCTCCACCAGAGGTTCTTGCACACCCGGCCGCAGCTCATGAGTTGGCTGCATCGCGGACAACTCCAGACGCTCATTATCAGCCATGGGCTGAGCATATGCCTGGGCCCCTGCAGTCCTCCGACTTCTGGTGCCCTGGGCACTCTGTCTCCTCCAGCGACTGTGAAGTGCCCTCACCACTGTGCCCCAGGACACTAGCTGAATATCTGATGCCCACTGAGGTGCCAGTATCTGCACTGGTGCCTGCCTGGCATAGATGGTGTGATGCTGGACCTTCATAGCCCTCAGATATCAGAGGTGGTCCCTGCTGCTCTGGGTCCCAGCCTTGCCTCACTGATGCTGAAAGGAAGAGAAAGGAAATTTGATCAGTTAGCGTGTGGACAATGTCAATGTACATACCTGTCTCCCAGATCATCATGTGCTCATCATTCCACACACAGTGGGCAAGACATGTTGGTAACGTCACTCACTCAACAATCAGCACTGCCATGGATGTTGGGAGACGACTGGTGATGTGAGTGCTGGCCACACAAACCTGCCTGTGGAACACCAGCCTCTCCGGCTCTGGTGGACCTGGACGCATGGTGCCCCTCCAAGGCTGAGGGCCTCCTGCTCGAAGTGGCTAAGCAGCACTACTGTCCCACCGCCAGCCCTCACCCGCTGGGCAGTGTTGTGATAATTCTTCTCCTGGAAATGAGAAAAGAGCATTGATAAGTGATACTTGTACCGTGAATCTCCTCGTGACCGGCCCACCCTAAGCCCAGTTGGCCATTGCAGGGGTCCAGTGCATCCTTACCCTGCTGCTGTCGAACGCTCTCTCAAATATCCTAGGTGTGTCCTTTTCCCCCTTAATTGGCCTGCCCGCATAAAATGGTGGCGCAGACTCGATTGCCACCAGTGATCGGGTCCACGCCTGCTCCCACACGGCCCGACCAACATGGGGAAAGTTCCCCCACATGGGCTTTTACCACTTTGACCATTCTCCCACGTGGGACCTTGTCAAAAACATTGGACGTCCATGTAGACTACATAAACTGCACCACCCTCATCTACACACCTAGTCACCTCCTCCAAAATGTAATCAGCTTTGTTAGACATGATTTCCCCCTGACACAGCCATACTGACTATCCCTGATTCATCCCTGCCTCTCCAAGCGGAGATTAATCCTGCTCCTCAGAATTGTTTCCAATAGTTTCCCTACTACTGATGTTAGACTCACTGATCTGTAATTACCTGGTTTATCCCTAATACCCTTCTTGAATAATGATACCACATTCTTTGTCCTCCAGTCCTTTAGTACCTCTCCTGTGGCCGGAGAGGATTTGAAAATTAGTGTCGGAGCCTCTGCAATCTCCTCCCTTGCCTCACAAAGCCTGGGCTACATCTCACCTGGGCCTGGGGATTTATCCACTTTTAAGCCTGCTAATACCTCCTCCCTTTCTAATTTTTCAAGTATATCTCAGTCCCCCTCCCTGTTTTCTATAATACCTCGTCTATAATTAGCAGCCTGCTCTCCTGTGATGTCATTCTTTGTTGTTTTTAGTGCTGGGTTGAATCGCTCTTTGGGGTCTCTGTCTCTCTCCCCTGCTCTTCATTAACACTCTGCGCTGCTTTCACCCAGGGCTGCTCTCACTCCTGCCACTGATAACCTTCTCTTGTCCAGATGGATTAAACATTCCCCTCCTACCCCTGTTTAATCTTATAATGTTATCAGATCTGGAGGAATCTTCCTGTCCAATAAATGATCCAATAGGATTCCATGTGATTAATCATCCTGTTTCCCATCAAACCATAAACCCCTTCCTTGTATTTCCAAGGAACACAATTTTTTGTTACTTCAATACAAAAATGGGATCCATGTGGTGTAAATAAAAGCCACTATTTGTACAGGCTTCAGAGTTAATGCAACAACATAGTGTGTTTAGCTGGAATTTGCTGCCCTCTAGTTGATGTAGACAGAGTGACAAAGTTCTGGTGAATGAAAACCTGTAAATACACCAGCCAAAAATGCCCTGGAACTGGAAGAAGATAGTGGGGGTAATTACTAAGCCAGCACTTGATCAGAAGAGCTAACAATGGCCTGTGCCATTTGGCTGTTAAATGACCCTTTATTCATGGTCTTGTGACGTGATAATCATTTTATATGGGGTTAAGGAAGACATTTGCTTGCTTTTTTTCCTGATACATCTGTTATCAGTTTGTCCAACTGTTTTTTCAATATTAATCTCCCTTATGTCTCTGTCCACCTTCATGACATCACCCTCCATGCCATCACTTTTAATGACATTTTTTTATTCATTCAAGGGATGTGGGCAACACTGGCTAGTCCAGCATTTATTGCCCATCCCTATCTGCCCTCGAGAGGTGGTGGTGAGCTGCAGCCTTGAACCGCTGCAGTCTGGTGTAGGTACACCCACAGTGCTGTTAGGAAGGGAGTTTCCCTCTTGGTCCCCTCACCACCTGTCGCAGACTCAGTCTAGCCCTGATCATTATGACTTGGCCAGCTCAGTCTTCACTGGTACTAGTGAGCAACTTGATGGTCATTAAAGTCTTCCAACCAATGTATATTCTGTGCTCTTGTCACATTTTTTGCTTCCTCCAAGTGGTGTTCCACATGGAGTACTGAATCACCCGCAGGTGGGGGTTGTGTCTGGCCGGTACATGGTGATCAGCAGGAGGTTTCTTGCCCATGTTTGACCTGAGAGCATGAGACTTTGTGGGGTCTGGAGACAATGCTGAGGTCTCCCAAGTTGTGGTAACTGAGGGGATAGCCCCTCCTGCTGGCTCAGGTCACATGATGTTCTGTTAAATCTCTGACAAGTGAGTCCTAAGCATGGGCTGTCTGGAGGATGGGGCTTTCTGACGAGGGTCCCAATCGAGCGTGTAACACCTGAGAAACTCAAGTTTGGCAGTTTCTTGTTGAAACCTGTCTGCTCCGTCGAGTCATTACATTTGGTGACGAGGGTAAAATTAGCTCCGACTCTGCACCTCACCCTGTTACTGTGAGGATGTTGGGTTTTTTTCAGTTTTTTTTTGCAACTACTTACCATTCATCCTGCTCTTTGGCAGAATTGATCCTTATCCTATAGTTCTATATCCTAGTGTGTCCATTAACACCATATATAGTTGTGTACATTTGATGTGAGTGCCAACATGATATAAATTTTGTTTTTGTCTTAATGGCCTGAGTATGGTTCCCTTGTTTTCTAGGTGCAGCGTACGCCAGTTTCTCATGCTGGACGTGAGTGGCTCTAAACTTTATTGCACAGGCACTGAGTGGACTTTGGGTTCAAAGGAAAAGGTCATTTCAAACATCCGGGTTGGAGGTGGCAGCCCTGGCATGAGGTGGCAGATCTTTGGCAGCCTAGCTGAAGGAGTGTTGGATCAAGGTGTCCCTGCCTCCCTGAAGGATTCAGAGGCCTGTCTCCACACCCTCAGTGTTCTCCTCATTGGGCTCCTCTTCTGACTCACTATTGGCTTCATCCTCTGTGGCCTGTGGAGCCAGCAATCACTGCAAACCCTCTGGCTCACTCAGCCTGGCTGGCCTCGTACATACGGAAATGAATAAATGTCATTACCCGCCTGAACAGAGCTTCTATCACCAGCTTGATGCAACTATGGACAGCTGATTGGGACACTCCACACAGATCCCCCACTGAGCCCTGGAAGGAGCCAGAGGCCTAGAAGTTGAGGGTTACTGTGACCTTCAGGGACACTGGCATGGGGTGTCCACCCACACAGTCAGAGCTGATCTTAGGCCCAATCATCTGGCAAATGGAGGTCACAGTCTCCCTGGAGAGGTGGAGCCTCCTTCAACACTGCACCTCAGACATATTGAGATAGCTGCATCGCCGCCTTTAACTCTGGTAAGCTAATGGCATCTTCTGCAGCTCCTTCTGCCTTGGACTCCTGCTGGCCCTGAGCCCCTTGTACCTGCGCCTCTCCTCCCACAGGTCCCTCCCCTGGAAGCTGCACTGGGACACCCGGCCTCCTCTCCCTTCTGCCCCTCTCTTCCTCCTCAGCAGAGGTGCCACCAGGAGAGCACACTCTCCATTACCAGGGTAACAGAAGGTGGTCTGATACCTGGAAGGGTCCACATGGTCAAAATTCTCCAGGGGCCTTGGAGACACCAATCAGTCCTGAAATGAAACTTAGAAACACCAAGACCAAAACTCAGAACAGATGAAGCTGTCAAGTTCAAATAAGCAACCAGCAGCAAACTATCTCCTAAATTCCTCACCACTCACACAGGCAATGCTGCTGACCTTTTAACCCTGACCTTGGATGAGGTTTCGTTAAAAGACTTCCCAGATGCCTGTTTTGCCCATGTGACGAATGTGAAATAGCACGGGCAACGTAAAAATGTTAACAATTACCTTTTTAATGGCCTTAAGTGGCCTTTGAATTGCTGGTGGGTGGAGCTCCAACACCCACATGCACCTGCTGACCTGAAGTTTGCTCGCGTGCAGAATAATGTCTGGATACTCGCCCGACTTCCTCTCGCGCTATTTCACATCCGTTCGTGTCAGGCGCATGCCTGTCACAAGGCAAAATATTCTGCCCATGGGGTCAATAGTTGCAGGATATGGGCACGTCACCCTGTAACTGTACGAGGTGCTGTTGTGAGAGGCGATTCAAGTATCGCGTCTGAAGTGATGCAGACCCTGCATTATCACCTTGTAAAATCAGAGTTGGAAGTAGGAAATACTGAATCTGGATGGAATAGGAGGGAAAGTGTTCTATTGCCCAGAGCTCCATCCCTCTCTTCACCATCGCAAAAACCTTAAAAATAAAAGCAAATGCTGCCAAGATTGAAAGTGTTTATTTCAAAAACATGCAATAATTTTACAGCCGGAATTCAAACTATATGAAAATTAATGTAGATTCACAGGGCATAAGAGCCAATTAAGGTAGTGGGCAGGATAGTAACTTTGTTCCAGGCAGAGTTATCTCCCATATTCCTGCAATTTCTTTCTCCCTCCAATTCCCCTCAAAAGCAAAGAATCCAGTCACTGCCCAGGTTCCCTGTTCTGAGACAAGATCACATGGAAACCTGCATTCTAGCACAATATTGTCCCCCAAATGAACCCAAGTGTTTGCAAACTTAATTTCAAAGTATGGCCCATTTAATGGAGGGCTCAAACCGTGATATCACAGTTTAAGCCTCACCCTCACCAAGTTCACCAGTGAGATCAGACATCACAATACATTTATAAACTGGAGACAGGGGGCTGCTCAAATCAGGTTAAGTGAAGGAAATGGAATTGCACTTGCTGTTGATCTAGGACTGATTATAGTCTGCTAGAAGATCTGATAAAGTTTACTTTCTGAAGGGACTGTGAACAATGGAACCATCCACTGATAGATTCTATGGAAGGTTTTGAATATTGAAAACTTTGTCTTAACCTGTGTCTCAAAGACTTATCTCTTATTGTAACGTGTGAAGAATGAATTCAGTAATACTGCTGAACAGTAGAGTGGAATAATGATATTTGTTGTCATGAATAAACCTTCCATATCATTGTTCATAGAGAGATGGGAGCCTGGAGCGGAACTCCTGTTGATTAATCAGCACCCCAGTTCTCAGGTCTCTGACTGACTTGTCTCACTGCCAGTCACAGAGTTCGATGTTCATGCTCTTTTCTGTAACTATATTCTGCCACTTATCATTGGTAGATCTGTCACAAGTCTTAAAAGCTTTTTAAAAAAACAGGTTTTTATAATCTTAATCCTTAATTATGCAATTATCTGACTTCAATTAACCCAATTAAATGTTTTGGTTCAAGCAAGACACAAACATAAAACAAGATGGACTCTTGAAGTAAATTAAAAGGAATGTTTATTTTAAAAAGGAAAAATTATACTTAACACCACAAAATCGACTTTACAGCTTCAAACGAGCGATCAGGTTATTGAAGAGTTATGTTGTCTTCCTGTTCCTTTGTTGACAATTCTTTCAAATTCTGCCACCAGAGCATTCAGTATCTGACTAGCTGGCAAAGATGTCATTCAAAGCCTTTATTTTTATTCCCTAAAGTATCAATGCTTCGTCTCCGACCATGTCTGTGTAATTTCATAATTGGTTATTTAATTGTTATTGTTTTAATTGGAGTTTGACTACCTACGTCTGTCCATAATCTCATGAAAGGACAATGTTTCTTTTGTTATCTGGCTTTGCACAATTGTCCATTTGGTTAGGGTTTTAGCTGAGCTTAGCACAAAATCTCCGATCTGGTACTCATCCAAAGCAAAAATAGTATTTAAAAAGATTTTAAATTCAGCTTTATTACTATTTCTTCAATTATAACTTAATGAGGTACACTATTTGGTCAATCATCTGTTTCTGGCTGGTTCCTAATTATGTAATAATCCTTAATTATAATCACTCATATTAAAGTACAGAAAGCAAAATAGCTTTTTATCTCATTGTTAATACAAAATGGTAGCTTTTTCCTTTTTATATTCATTGTAATAAGGTAAAAGAAATTAATCTAAAATTGGTCAAGTTACACTAAAATCTAGTTAACTTCATCAGTACAGCTTTGTGGAAGTTGCTGTTTGGACCTTGAGGCATTTTATAAGGGTCTGCTCAGCTGATTATAGTAAAAATGAGAGTGCATGGAATTTGAGGTTACCTTGTGACACGGGTTATGGTAATCTGTTGGGACATTGGAAAGAGTATTGGGATAGAGAATTGTCTCAGGTTGACAGGATGTGGACAAGTGGTGTTCCCTGAAATTTGAACTAGGGCCTTGGCTTTTCACTATATTTTTCAATGAATGAGGTGAAGAAATAGAATCTGTATAGATGGCACTAAGACAGGCGGCACACTAAGTAGTGGAAGCAGAAACTTGTAAAGGAACATTGATAGACTGAGTGGGTAAAACTAGGGTGGGGTAAGGTTCAATGTGGGGAAGTGCAAAGTCAACCACTTTGAGCTGAAGAGAGGTCAGGATATTTCTAAATGGCGAGAAGCTGAGAACTGAGATAGAAGTCATGAAATAATTGAAAAAGTGGCTGAAATGCTTTGTTTTCATCTAAAATGGTTGGATGCTATGTTACAGTTTAGACTGCATCTGGAGAACTGCACTCCGTTCTGGGCGCTACACCTCAGGAAGGATATATTGTCCTGGAAGGGGTGTAGGGTAGATTCACCAGAATGATATTGGGGATTAGAAGGTTAAGTTACAAGGACATATTGCATAGGCTACACCTGTATTCCATGGATTAGAGGTTTAAGAGTTGATCTAGTTGAGGTGTTTAAGATTTAAATATATGATAATATGATAGAATAAGACCATAAGACATAGGAGCAGAAATTATGTCAATCGGCCCATCGAGTCTGCTCCGCCATTTAATCATGGCTGATAAGTTTCTCAACCCCATTCTCCTGCCTTCTACCCGTAACCTTTGATCCCCTTACCAATCAAGATCCTATCTATCTCCGTCTTAAATACACTCAGTGACTTGGCCTCCACAGCCTTCTGTGGCAATGAATTCCATAGATTCACCACTCCCTGGCTAAAGAAGTTTCTCCTCATCTCTGTTCTAAAAGGTCTTCCCTTTACTCTGAGGCTGTGCCCTCGGGTCCTAGTCTCTCCTACTAATGGAAACATCTTCCCCACATCCACTCTATCCAGGCCTTTCAGTATTCTATAAGTTTCAATCAGATCCCCCCTCATCCTTCTAAACTCCATCGAGTATAGACACAGAGTCCTCAAACATTCCTCATATGTTAAGCCTTTCATTCCTGGGATGATTCTCGTGAACCTCCTCTGGACCCTCTCCAGGGCCAGCACATCCTTCCTGAGATACGGGGCCCAAAATTGCTCACAATATTCTAAACGTGGTCTGACCAGAGCCTTATAAAGGCTCAGCAGCACATCCCTGCTTTTATATTCTAGTCCTCTCGAAATAAATGTCAACATTGCATTTGCCTTCCTAACTACCGACTCAATCTGCAAGTTAACCTTAAGAGAATCCTGGACTAGGACTCCCAAGTCCCTTTGCACTCCAGATTTCTGAATTTTCTCCCCATTTAGAAAATAGTCTATGCCTCTATTCTTCCTACCAAAGTGTATGACCTCACACTTCCCCACGATGTATTCCATCTGCCACTTCTTGCCCATTCCCCTAACCTGTCCAAATCCTTCTGCAGCCTCCCCGCCTCCTCAATACTTCCTGTCCCTCCACCTATCTTTGTATCATCTGCAAACTTAGCCAGGATGCCCTCAGTTCCTTCATCTAGATCATTAATGCATAAAGTGGAAAGTTGTGGTCCCAACACTCACCCCTAGAACTCCACTAGTCACCGGCCACCATCCATTTTTTCTTTTGGCAGGAAAAATATGGTGAGACACAGTATATTTTATAAAGGGACAGCCTCTAAAGGAGATATAGACAGAGGTCCCTCTGTTCCTGTATGTACATAGGTCACTGAAGATCATAGAGCATGTTGAGAGAACTGTTAACAAAACATATAGAATCTTAGCCTTTAACAATAGGAACTTGTGCAAGACAGTTAGGCTGCATCTGAAATACTGCGTCCAGTTCTGAGCGCCATACATCAGGAAGGGTGTGAAGGCATTTGATAAGTACAGAGGACATTCACAAAAATGATTCCAGGGATACACAGGATGTAGCTATGAGGGTAGGTTGGAGAGGTTGGGATTGTTTCCTTGGAGAAAAAGTGACAGGAGACTTGATAGTGACATTCAAGATCCTGAGGATAATGAAACAGGGTAAATTTCTCCTCATCTCTCTCCTAAAATAAGCACAGGCGTGTATCGGAGCGAATCACCTGGCGGGTTGGGAGCTGATTCATCCACCCACCAGCTGGAGAGATCGAAGGTCCTGGTGCCACATTTCAACCCCAGTCGAACAAACATTTCACTCTCTCCAGCCGACCTGTCTCCAGGAAACAGTTACAGATTCTTCCAGCCACATAGCGGGAATAGGCCGTGTTTGATTCTTGCCCTTGATTTCTCTGACTATCACTTTTCTTATTCCCCTTTCTGTCTTGTGTTCTTGTCCTTGATTCCCCCTCCTCTGACACCTTTACATAAGTTCCCATCCCCCTGCCATTTTAGTTTAAACGCTCCCCAAACACACTCTCAAATATTCCCCCTAGGACATCAGTCCCGGTCCTGCCCAGGTGTAACCTGTCCAGTTTGTACTGGTCCCAACTCCCCCAGAGCCGGTCCCAATGTCCCAGGAATCACCCTCTCACCATCTCTTCAGCCACGTATTCATCCGATATATTCTGGAATGTCTACTCTGACTAGTGTGTGGCACTGGTAGTAATCCTGAGATCACTACCTTTTTGAGGTCCTACTCTTCAAATTACTTCCTAACTCCCTATATTCTGCTCCCTACATTTCTATATGACCTCATCCCTTTTTTAACCCTGTCATTTGTACCAATGTGTACCATGACCACTGGCTGTTCAACCTCCCCCTTCAATGTCCTGTAGTCCTGAGACATCCTTGACCCTAGCACCAGGGAGGCAACATACCATCCTGGATCTCATATGCAGCCACAAACACCTATCTATTCCCCTTACAATGGAATCCCCTATAACTATTGCATTCCCACACTTTTTACTTGTCCCCCATGCAGAAAAACCAACTGCGGTGCAACGAATTTGACTGTTGCTGATTTCCCCTGAGAGGCCATTTCCCTCAGTATCCAAAGTGGTATATCTGTTTTGCAGGGGAATAGCCACAGGAGATTCCCGCACTGTCTGCCTAGTCATCTTGCTCTGCGTGGGTGGTCACCCACTCCCTTCCTGCCTGTGGACTTTTCACCTGCAGTATGTCCACCTCTCTATGTGCTATCCATGATACACTGTGCCTCGTGGATGCTGCACAGTGTCCCCAGACATAGCTGCAGTTCCGCGAAGCTCGGGTTTCGGAGCTGGAGCAGAGGAGAGTTCCTGCACACAAGCTGGCTCCAAGCACTGGAAATGTACCCAGCTTCCCACATAAAACAGGAGGATCACACCATGGCTTTGAGCTCTCCTGCCATAACTTACACCTTTAATAAATTAAGCCTTTTGGAAGATACTTTATATGCTGAGGTGATAGGGGACTGCTGAGTGAAATAACCTCCACCCCAGGGGCCTGATAGAAAGTGGGAGGGCACCTGCAGGTCCCTAAACATAAGCACAATTCAGCATAATCCCCAGCGCTCACCACTGACACCCCGTCCTCCTCCGGGTCGTCGCCTCCAGCTTCCGACCCCTCCCCCGCATTGAGTACGGGGGCTTATTCGGAGCTGCCAGCTGGCTCCACCTGTACCTCGATCCCACCCCCAGGATAAAGGCCAGAGGGGTCCTCTCTGGTCTCCTTGAACGTTTTCGGGTCAGAGGGAGATGGCTGTAATGATGCCCGCACTCCTCCCGGCACCGGGTCGTCCGGGGAGCTCAGGACAAGCTCTTGACCTAAACATAGGATGCCTGGGGTCAAGGTTTGGGAGGGAGCGGGAAGGCCCTCCTTTTCGCCACCACCCAATGACCCATTTATATTCTTTTAAATTGTGGAGGCTACAGTCCCCTGACGAACCAGAAGCGATCGTGGGGATATTGAGGGTTTCGGGGATGGGCACCGCCTCAAGCGAGGTGACCTCAGTGACCCCCGAGGGGCCTTGTTCAGGGGACTGCAGCAGGTTGATGGGGGGGAACAGAGTGTTTGGTGTGGGGTAGGGGTTATGGAGTCCCCCAGAGGACAGGGTGAGGTTTTATTTGGTGGAGACGCCACCACCTCTTCATCGGGGGAAGGGACACACCCAACTTCTTCAGTTTGGGCGTTTTCCTCCTCCGAAGGGTGACGTCTCTTCCGGGTCAGGCTGGGGGGTAGGGAGATCTCCATCTCCAAGGACCCCTCCTCCTTGTCCAGCCCTCCCGGACACTCCACCCGCTGGGGTTTCGATTTATTTTCCCCGGCTCGGGGTCCCGCGTCTTTTCCCCGCCAGCCCTGGGAGCACACGCAGGGACGACGCCGGGCCCAGCACGCGGCTCCTTAGCGCCCACGGGCCCGGGAGCACACGCGGACACGACGCCGGGGCCGGATGATGTTTTTTCCCCCGAGCCAGTGTTTGGGGGTTTTAGGGCGTTTCAGGGGCCGCCTCCAGGTTTCGGGTCTTCCTCCGCGCCTTCTTACGGCACGGGGGCTCTCCCCCTGCCTCACCGGCAGCCGAGATGGCAGCTGCTGCCGGGGTCGTTTCCCCTTGCGTGGAGGAAGATGGAGTGGTGGCGGGGGGAGGAGGGGCGGTGCCAACCGCGGCTGCTTGGGTGGGGCTCGTGGCCTTGGAGGCGGGGCAGTTCTTCCTCACGTGCCCCGCCTCCTTACAGGCATGGCACCGCATGCCCTCCGCGGTCCAGAACACCCGGTAGGCGGTCCCCACGAAATTAATTGCAAAGCTCCCCTCCAGGCACTCCTTCCGGGCCAAGCGGATGAATACCTGGCGCCGGAAGGAGACCACGTGGCGGAGGACCGAGTCTTTGAGGCCGAGCGGGATTGGTGCAACCCCTGACATCCCCCAGTTTATTAAGGTGGGGGAGGAGGAGCTCACTGGATACGAAGGGCGGGACATTTGAAATAACAATCCTCTGGGCGGTGGCCTCAAGGGGGTCCACCGCCAGAAAAGTCCCGCCCACAGTGAGCCCCTTCTGCAGGGCGAGGTGCACCGCCCGCTCGGACCTCAAGAAGAAGATGGCCTTGCCATACATCTTTGAGGCAGCGACAATGGCTGAGGGGCCGACGACCCCAGCCATAACCTTTACGCAGGCCTCAATAGTCATCTCAGGGTGAGCGTAGCTCTTCACCCTGAGGGCCCTGGTGAGGAGGCGGAAAGGTGACAGGGCAGCAGGAGCAGCAGGAGCCACAGAAGCAGCCACCCCCACATAGGTCTAAATAACCTCCCCCTTTCGTACAGGAGAGGAGTAAAGGACAGGGAGGCACAGGAGGGAAGGGGGTAAAAGAACAGGTGGGTGTCCGCGATGGAAGCTGGACGTTGGCTGGGGCCCTGATGGTCTTCAGGCAGGGGGAGGCGATGTCTTCACCAGCTACCGCTGATCCTACTGGGAAAGAGAGGGGTGGCAGAAAGATGGTACACACATGCACACACACACTCTTCCTTCCCCAAACCCTCTGGTAGTCCTCTTGCCTCTCCCAACAAAACACAGTCCTTAATTGCCCCCACCTTAAACAGAAATAGACAATCCGGACATCCACCTAGGCTGTTGTTTAAAAGTCAGTCCTGTCCTCCTGGCCTTCCTGTCCTGTAGCAGCAGAAGCTGTTGTTCTTGTCTCCCTCTCTCTCCTTTGGCCCCACAGGGGCAGAAGCAGCAGGTGGAACAACAGCAACTCCAAGTGCAGCAGAAACACTGAGGAGCAGGAGCTGCAACACCAAACACCTTCTCTCCTCAGTGTCTAGGTCCGAACTGAATCACCAATGAGCAGCAACAGGTGAAGATGATCATCTTTCAGGTGAAACCAATTAAACCAAATCAACAAAATGAGGTCAAATCAAGCACAGCCCCTAATTCAGGTCAGCTGTAAAACCAAGAACAAAGTTTAAAGGAACCTTACAAACTTCAAAACACCCCAGTCCCCGCAGTGCCCAGCGGGCACGGAAGGCCTCGAGTGCCAGCAGACACAGCGTGCTCCCTCTCCAGAGACATCCGGCCGCGAACAGAGCCGCGGAAGAGGGACAAACAATCGGGCGGGGCTTCCCTGTCGATCGCCCGCTGCCTGGACCTGTTAATGGCCAACTTGGCCAGGCCCAGGAGCAGGCTCACGAGGAGGTGGTCCTCCTTCCCGACCCCCTTCCGCACCGGGTGCCCATAGATCAGGAGCGTGGGGCTGAAGTGCAAACAAAACATCAATAAAAGGTTTTTCAAATAACTAAAAAGGGAGTGCAGCCTACAACACCCTATGTATACATGGTCCACGGACTCCACAAGACCGCAAAAAGGGCACGTGTCCTGAGTCCATGAACCTATGCATCCTCTTATTATAGGGGACTGCTGCATGCAACACCCTCCAACCCAGGTCCCCGTTAGAAAGGGGGAGGACACCTCCATAGAGGGCCTCCCATCGGGGGCCTCCGCCGCCGGACAGCAACAAGGCACGCAAGGGCGTGTCCGGGCGGCGGACGAGGGCGAGAAAATGGAAGGTGTGCAGCAGCAGTCCATACAAAAAGCCCCTCTTTGCTGTGCCAAAAGGCACAGAGGGCATGTCCCCGAGGCAGCTCATATTGCGGGGCACCAGCACCCGAGGGAGGGGTCGGGGCTTGGGGTCAATGTGGAATTCTGTCCGAACAGGGGAACGTTCAGACGGAAGACCACCGCGCACCTGGGCCACATCAAGACCCAAAAAAACGTCGGGTCCGAGCACGACCGTTCTCAGGTCTTGGATTGGCTGCGACCTGGACACTCACAGACGCGCGACGCGCCAACTCCTGTGGGAGCATCCAGCCCAGTCCTCTGCCACCCAACACGTCCCTGATCCTGGTCACCCCTGTGGCCACAGCCCTCCTCTCCGCCAGCCACTGAAAAGGACGGAGAGGCGGATTCCTGAGCAGCGGCTCTCTGACGATAGCCGCTACTCCTGACGGGGGAGAGCTGCGTCGCGAGGCGACCACATTCCAGACTTTGATCAGGTCCTGGTAAAAGACGGGCAATGCCTGCAAGGAGCCACCGAGGCCCATCTGTTCTATAAACAGGAGCTGCACGTCATGATTCAGGCCGTGCACCTGACGGAAGAAATACGTCATCAGGGCACACCATCTAGGAGGAGCCGCGACGTAAAGGTATCGCTGCAGGGTCTGAAGGCGGAAAGTCGCCACCTGTGTGCGTAGGCACACTAGCGCCTGACCGCCCTCCCTAAGCGGGAGACTCAGAACCTCGGCAGCGACCCAGTGCAATCTTTTGTCCCAGAAGAAGTCGACTAACAATTTCTGGATTCTTGTGACAAAGTCCGGGAGAGGGGTCAAAGTGACCAGCCGATACCACAACATGGCGGCGATCAGCTGGTTTATGACCAGAACTCGACCTCGGTAAGATAGCACTCGGAGCAGTCCTGTCCAGCGCCGCAGGCGAGCGGTGACTTTCGTCTCCAGTTCCTGCCAGTTCGCCGGCCAGGATTCCTCAGCAGGGCAGAGATGGACCCCCAGGTCGAGGAGGCTGGTCCTGCTCCAGGTGAAAGGCCTGAGCTGCTCGGGTAGGGGATCCATCTGCCACTGACCGACCAGGAGTCCAGAACATTTACCCCAGTTGATCCTGGCAGAAGAAGCGGCAGAGTAGACTTCCTGGCACTCGCGCATCCTCCACAGGTCAGCCGGGTCATCAAACATAAGGAGCACGTCATCGGCGTAAGCCAAAAGGACTACCCCGATGCCCGGCCCGCGCAGAACCATTCCCGACAACCTCCTCCGCAAGAGGCGCAGGAAAGGCTCCACGCAAATAGAATACAACTGGCCAGACAGGGGGCAGCCCTGACGTACCCCTCTCCAAAAGCGAAGGGGTGCCATCGGGGACCCGTTAACCTTCACTAGACACTCCGCGGCGGTGTACAGAAGTCGGATCCGGGCGACAAAATGCGTCCCGAACCCAAACGCTGGCAGAGTTCCGAGTAAATATCCGTGATCCACCCTGTCGAACGCCTTCTCCTGATCGAGAGACAGGAAGGTGCTCGACAGACCAGCCCTCTGGGAATGGTGGATGATGTCCCGGACCAGATGGATGTTATCATAAATGGTTCGGTCTGCGACGTTGTAGGACTGGTCAGGGTGGATCATGTGGTCCAGCACGGTGCCGAGCCGAGAAGACATGGCTCGGGCGAAGATTTTGTAGTCCGTGCTGAGGAGGGAGACCGGGCGCCAGTTTTTAAGAAGGCGGAGAGAAGCTAATGTGATAGTTACACAGTCTGTGCATGGGCATTAATCACTTGTACATATTGTTCGCTATTTTCAATAAACTCCCAAGATTGTCTCCTTGCCTGTGGCTCCTTGTTCTGATGAGCAGTGCTCATGTCACTCTGATGTGAAACCTTTCTGCACAAGATAAAAGGAGGTGTCTCAGTCCAGGACCTCTTCCCTGTGTTCTCTGCAGCCTTCAGACCACAGCGATGGTCCGGCCTCACACTCCCTGGATACAATACTAATGCCTGCACCTCGACAGTTCTTATCATTGTTGCCAGAATGAAGTGGGCAGGCCTATCAGCTGCTGATTGTGAAGTTCATTGTGGAACACAAGTCTTCACCCAGTTTGTCACTGGGAGGACATCCTTGTCTTGGCCCAACTGTTCAGCCAACCTACAGTCTCATTCTCTGCTCACAGATATTCAAGCTCCTGCCTCATGGCTTCCACTTCAAGAGTTAGGGGTGAACAAACTTGCCCACCTGCTATGAGTTGGGTAAAATGCCCACCTGTCAGCCCTCCTGTAGACATCTGGCATGTATGGAGGTGGGTATACTGGTGCTGGAGCCAGGATGATGGGTCTTGCCTTCTCCCTAACCCAGCCACATGGGCTCAGCTCAGTCTTGTGGCTGCAATTGCAGCTGGTGAGGGGCTTGATATCCCATTGCCTCACCATGATGTTCTCACTTTGACCTAGTCGATCCAACCAATTCCAGGGTTTTCTCCTCTGCCAGCGTTAGTGCTCAGATGTTGGAACTCCTCCAACTTGGACCTCCAGTCTTGGACCTCTCAACTCTGAAGAAGAGTCATAAGTACTCGAAACGTTAACTCTGTCTTTCTCTCCACAAATGCTTTCAGACCTGCTGTGTTTTTCCAGCATTTTTTGTTTTTGTTTCAGATTTCCAGCATCTGCAGTATTTTGCTTTTAGTTTGGACCTCTTTATTGTTGTGGACCTAGTTTGCTTACAGCCAGAAGGAGGGACGCTGTGAGTTCCCACACAAAAACCAGAGCTGGTGGCATCGGGTTGGACTATGATGATGGCTTCTGAATTCCTCCTCCATATGTCGGTTCTCAAGGGACATGGTGGGGTGAGCAAAAATAGAGATCTTGTCAAGATGCATTCTGCATCACAAGTCAGCTGATGATGGCACTCCCATTTGCTAGTTGGTCACTCCCACCCCATGTAGCACTCCATCCCGTGTTGTCACGTGCAAGCCCCAGTGAGGAGGACTCATCCTCAGTGGAGCGGAGAAGGTCACTGAGCCACTTAGAGAATGGCACCCAGGAGCAGAGAAGGGGATGCGGTGACCCCATGGCGGCTGACCTCCATTTCGATCTCCATCCGGGCATCCTTGGTCAGGCAGGTAAGTGTCTTTTTGCCATGCCTTGGGAAGAGAAGCTGCCGCCTTTCCCTTGCACCCTGGAGGAGAATCTGCAGGGAGGTATCACTAACCAATTATTTTCCCTGTCTTCCCTCCAGCATGTCTTCTGCACTGTCCTCGTTATCTCTTTGATTTGCTGGCTGTGCCATAATCCTCACATTGGATTCAACACTGGGTCAGCCTCTGGGATCCCTGAAGTGAGCACTGGTTAGCCTTCAGGTTGGAGGATTCGGCGCTGGGGCAAGTGCCCTTTCTGGAGTCTCCCGTGCTGTTAATAGTATTCAATGCAGGATTGAATGCAGGTCCAGCAGCCCTTTAGAAATGGGCCCAGCACCTGCCTCTGTGTCAGATGACTCCCGGATCATTTAATTGCTGACTAACAGTGTAGTACAAGCATTGATCCTGAACAGACATGAGACATTCCATTGTTATGTTTGCAGAGTCAAAGGAGCAGCTGGAGATCACCTAGCACAGTGAATATAAATCATGCACCTGAGTTTGATGTAAAATGATCAACTTCCACCAATGCATGCAAATCTAAGAAAAGGGATGAGGAAACCATTGTGTGGACCATTTGTTTAAACCAGCTTCTGGCCAGTTTCACACTCAGGATGTGCCTTTCCAAACAATACAATCTCTGTCACATGGCCTCCACTTTACTGTGGCCTTCTACATGTCCTGATATTGGAAGATAAGGAACAAAACTTAGTAATTTTCAAGGTTTCCCCAGAAAATTTTGCCTCCCCTCTTCCACCTGACCTGGTATGTGACCATCAAACGCATCCTGCAGATGTGTGCATGGTTTCCAGGGAGTGTGCACGATGCCAACATCCTGAGTCTCTCACAGATCCCTGCAGTCTTTCAGGGTCCATAGAGGCTGCAGGGTTGGCTCCTTGGGGACAAGGGCTTTCTTCAGAGGCCGAAGCTGATGACATCCATGCAGCGACCTCAGACTGCAGCAGAGCGACACTATAATGACGATCACGCAGCAGCTCACAAGCTGGTGGAGCAGACCATCGGGATGCAGAAGGTGCTGTTCCGGTGCCTGCGCTGGTCTGGTGGAGCCCTGCAATAGAGTCTGCAGAGGGTGTCACACATCATCGTCTGCTGTGCCCTTTACAACCTGACACTACAACGGGGAGAGGAACTGGCTGAGGAGGGGATGGAGGAGCTGGAGGTCTCCTCCTGAGGACGACTCTGGGGATGAGGGTGAGGGGGTCCTTGGTGGTGACGACAATGGGGATGAGGCTCTCACATTGGCTAGGGAAGGCAGGCTCACTCAGGAGGCCCTCATAGCTGCCAGATTTGTGGAGGATGATGACGACATGCAGTGAGGTGTCCCCATAGATCCTCACATCACAATTGTGAACCCTTGACTCCAGTCTGGCTTATGGCAGCACCAATACCCTCTGTGAGAATGCTCCTGTTATGGAGATGCAGTGGAGGCCCTAATAGTCGCTCGATCTCAGGAGGATGACGACAATATGGTGAGGACACACTATAGATCTTTACCTGGCCTCTGAATGTCTGACTCCTGTTTGGCTGAGGGCAGCTCACTTGCTCCTTGATCAGGGCCATCTCAGAGATGTAGCCATGAAACTCTAGATGCATTTGATGCTGTGTCTGTCTTCACCTCAGCCCTTCAGGAGCTGGTGCACAGCATCACTGGTCACAGATGCTGGTGTGATGGGGGCCAGACCCACCTTAAAGGTGTTGAGAGCACATAGAGAATGAGGGAACCCTGTGGTGCCTGCCCACTACATTCTGGCAGCAATGACCAGCACCGCTGAGGTAAGGAATCAGTAATGTGTCCAGGGAGTGTGATGCTGAACCATCACTGTGGTCTGAAGGCTGCACAGGGAAGAGGCCCTGGACTGAGACGCCTGCCTTTATCTTGTGCAGAAAGGTGTCACATCTGAGTGACGAGAACACTGCTCATCAGAACAAGGAGCCACAGGCAGGGAGACATTTTTAGGAGTTTATTGACAATAGTGAACATTATGCACAAGTGATCAACACCAGTGGCCAGGCTGTGCGACTACTTTTGCCTAACTTTCCTAACCCTGCCGCTACATCTTGGTGCTCCCTGAACACCCACAGTGGAGGTGGAGGCAGCCTGCTGACTGTGACGCCCTGTCTGTGATGACTTTGGCGAGACCTGAGGGCCCAGCCTGCTTTCGGGGTCCTGCTGTGTGGCAGTGGCTCCCTCTTTGGCCTGTGAAGATGGATCTGCGGAGGTCACGGGAAGAGGGGATTCGGATGGGTCGGTCACTCCCAGAGTCACCTGGGGGAACGGCCCCAGAGTGTGCACCTGCTGATCCTCCTCCCTATGGGTGCCCGAGGGCCCCTGGCTGACTCCATAAGGGGAAGGGGTAGCTGGAGTGGGATTGAGCTGCCCAGTTCGCGTACACACTGTTGTAGGCCAATTATGGTATCAGCGATGGAGTTCAGCCCGCGCAGGAGTGATGTCCTGGACCAAATTCTCCATGGTGACCACCATCCTGCCAGTGTTGACCTCGTTGTTTTGCAATGCCAGCGCTATCACCTCAGCATGAAGACGGACTGACTCCATTGTGCCTTGCAATCTGAGCAGTGCAGTGGACATCCCTTCCTGATGTTCCTGAGCTTGCCTTTGCAGCTCCAGTAACTGTGACGTGACTGAGTCCAGAGGCTCGTCATCTGATTTGGACCCAGCAGCCCTCCAAGGGCCAGGGACCAGGGAAGTCCCTGTCTCCGCCTATTGTGGATCGGACAGTGCGATGTACTCACCAGATTGTGATCCCGAGGTTACTCTAAAGCTAGGTCCCAGTGAGGTGTGTGTCTCTGCGCTGGTGGAGGATGTGGGTGAGCGCTGTGATGGGACTTCAGGGAGGGTGCCTCCAGATTCCACTTCAGAGGTTTCTTTGGGACTTGATTGCAGGCCCTGGGTCATGGACACTGTCGGCTGTTTGGCAGATGTACCTGTGAAAGCAAGGGGGGATAATTAGTGCATGGCAGTGGCCTGTGAAACAGGACACATCACTCACAGCATGGTTGTCTGATGGATGTTGCACTGCTGCATCCTCACTTGGTAGAAACATGACCTCACTGGCAGCCCAGGACCGGTCCTGGTCATCGCTGACCAGCTGGATGGCTCTGTTTTCGAATTCTCTCAGAACGTTGATCTCCGGCATCCCTCCACCTGCCTGTGACCTTTCCCTCCTGTTGTGAGCCAGTTTGCCCTGCATGGAAAGAGATGGGGAGAGTGTATCAGGATGCCTGCCGGGCCAGATGATAAGTATGCCTGTCCTGTGTGGGTGGATGAGGACAATGACGGTGTGTGTGAGAGAGTGAATGGTGATGTCCCTTGCACTGGCAGGGAGGTGTGTGCGCGTGCGCGTGTCTGTGTGTGTGTGTGAGATGAAGAGTGACTTCCGCGGAACGGAGGAGATCATTCATCCTTTGCGACACTGGGTTGCTGTCCTCCTCTGCTGGGCGTTGGTTGGTGACATCGCTGCCCATCCTGTGGCCAGAGTTGGGGACAGCACATCCCAGCGGATCTCCATGGCATCCAGTCGCTCGAGGGACTTGTCGTTGAAGTGGGGGGGCTGCAGTCTTGTTGCCTTCCCTGGCCATGCCTCCCAGGCAGCGGTGGTGAGCTGGTGGCGATGAGCGCCTTGCTGGCGGCTGCCTTTTAAAGATGGCGGCCGGCAAGATGCAACAGCGGGTGATGGTGGGCAAATGAGAGCTCGATCACCATGGAAACGGCGTGTTTCTTTGGAGTGAATATATAATGAGGCGGGCTCAGGAAGATACTGTATGAAAACCCGCCATTTTCATTGGCGAGTAGGACACCATTTTACTAAGTGCCCACTATTGCACTTAGGAGGCTGAATGTTCCCAGAATTGCTCTCTCTCTCCATACCCTTTGCCCTTAATATCTAAAACAATTAGCAATTTCTTTCTTGAATATACTCAGTAACCCAGCCTCCACACCCTTCTGTAGTAGAGAATCCCACAAGTTGACCACCCTCTGAGTGAAGAAATTTTTCCTCATCTCAGTCCCAAATGGCCTTCCCTGTATCCTGAAACTGTTGCCCCTGGTTCTAGACTCCCCAACCAGGGAAACACCCTCCCTGCATCCAGTCTGTCTAGCCCTGTTAGAATTTTATATGTTTAAATCAGATCCCCTCTTATTCTTCTAGCTAGCAGGTGAGTCCGGTCCCTTCGTCAACAGGAAGGAATTCCAGTCCATGAACGTGTAGATAGTGTGTGATCACAGGATGCAGGTTCTGCAAGAGTGTGCTAGGTACCCAGGCAGCTCCCATGACACTTACATCCTGAGCCACTCCCAGGTGCCGAGGCTTTTCAGTGCTCCAGACTGACTGGATGGATGACTGCTGGGTGACAGGGGCTCTCTGCTCAAAAGGTGGCTCATGATGTCTCTCTACCACCCAAGAGCAGGAGGTCACGTAGAGGTACAACATGAGCCAAGTAGCGGTACAATATAGCATCCCCCTGCCTCCCCCCACCCCCTGCCCCGCCCTTGAGCACATTTTACTGCATTCAGAAACAAACCTTTAGTTTCATCCTTTTATTATTTTTACAACCTCTAGAATCTGTTGATTTACTGTCATGGACTATTCTTCATTTCCTGTAATAATACCTTCCTCTTTTGTCTTGTCTCTACTCTGATTTACCACATCTTCCCAAATTTGCACCCTTGCCCCCACTGCTTAGTTTAAACCCCTCTCTACTTCCCTAGTTATGTGACTTGCAAGAACACTGGTCCCAGCAGGGTTCAGGTGTGGGCCATCCCAACGGCACAGATCCCACTTTCCCCAGTATTGCTGTCAGTGCCCCACAAACTGGAACCCACTTCACCCACACCAGTCTTTGAGCCATGCATACTTCTCAATTTGCTTTATGCTGTGCCAATGTGCACGTGGCTCAGGTAATAATCCAGAGATTGAATTTGACATTCTGCTTCTTAGACAGGACAAAGGAGTTGGTTCTGCAGTATATGTCGTTGGTATCAACATGGACCTCAATGACTGGGTCACCCCCCCTCCCACTGCAAGTTCCTCTCCAGCCCCGAACAGATATCCCGAACCTGCCATTGGGCAGGCAACACAGTCAGCTGGACTCACGCTCTTTGCTGCAGAGAATGGTGTCAGTTCTTCTGACTATAGAATCTCCTACTAACACTACATTTCTTGTAACACCCCTGCTTGAATGGCTTCTTGTACCATGGTGCCACGGCCAGTTAGCTCACCCAGCCTACAGCCCCCACTCTCATCCAAACCAGCTGAAAAAACCTCAAACCTGTTGGACAATTGCAAGGGCTGATGCCCCTGCACTCCTACCCTCTGGGTCCCCTTACCTGCCTTACTTGCAGTCACACCCTCCTGTCCCTGACCACTGACCATATCAGAAAAGACAGTCCTAAACAGTGTGACCACCTCCTGGAATAAAGTGTCCAGGTAACTTCCCCCTCCCTGATATGCTGTAGTGTCTGCAGCTCAGCCTCCAGATCAATAACTCAGAGCTGAAGTTCCTGCAGCTGCAAACACTTACTGCAGATGTGTTTGACCTGGATCACACTGGTATCCAGATGCTCCCACATCCTGCAATCGCTGCATTTACCTGCCCTGTCATCTCCAATGTGTGTTAACTAATTAATTGCTACACTTCCCAATAGGTTTTGGCACTGTCAGTAAACTTTACAATACTGATAAAACTAACAGTAGTTACTGGTTTAACTGCTCCTTCTGATGCACCAAAGTGGAAATCAAATACTGGAGGCTGCAAAAGAGCAGAAGGAATAAAAGCACCCCCTCCCTGCCCTTCACCGAACTCCCCACTCAGCACACTTTACTTCTTGCAGTAAACCTTACCTAAAGCACCTCTTCCCCCATGCACCAAATTCCCAAATACTCGGTCTCTGTCTCACTCAAGCTGAAGTGTCCTCCCTGACCGTGCGCATCTTAGTGACTTATAGCCTAGGTGATTAATTTCTTTAATGTCCCAGCCATTACTTCTGAATAGATCATTCTTTCCCATGATAAACCAGGAAGTACATATTAATATATTCTATATAGACATTGTCCCAGTTGACTTTCAGACTCTAAAGCTGCCTTGCAAGCGTAGAAAGGCAAAATGGCGAGAGCCAGTTACAAATTTCAGTTCATCTTTGATGTAATTTTTGACATCAGCTGTGAAATTCCATAGGACATTACCTTGGCATGTCCTAATCCATGTTGGAAACTTCCAGAAATTGATCTCTTATACCAGATGTCAGATGACCTGTGGCTGCCATATTAAGTCAATGTCTTTGCTTTTAGAAAGTCCTTTTAAAGAGGTCCAATATCTATATATTTAACCAGACAATGAAATTAAAGATTAATATTCCACATGCACAAATGACGTCATGACACATTCTCAAAAGCAGATCCCAGATCGGTAGAGGCATCTAAATCTTATTTTGAGCAGACCAATGATCGAATGGGTCATGCCATGGCTCACGTTGCATCGGACGCTGGTTCAGTCCTGGGATCTCGAATGCTTTTTCAGAGGGCACCCTTTGTCACTCATCAGCCATCCTTCCAATGCATCAGGTCCACTAAACATGCCTGGCATATGGGAGTACCTGAGGATGTACAAATCATGGCTGCTCCCCAGGTATCTTTGTACGCATTATACCCTGTTGGTGGTCGCAGATTATGTGGGCATTGAGTGGTAAACCTTTCTGCTAATAAGCACCCCTGGCTGCCCTCCTGCTGCCTCGCTGGTGACATGGGTACAATCAATGACTCCTTGCAAGTTTGGGGAAAGCCTCTGGTTCTTGCCTTCACCAATGGTCAGATGGAAAGGAATTGCCGTGCATGGTACAACATAGCTTCTGTAAATACTTCACTTTAATAGCGGTGTACTGCAGGCTGGGTTACACCACTTGGCTCTCTGCAGGCAGCCTGAAGTAATACTGATGTGATAACATTAGTTCCACAGTAACTTTCAATGCCACAGGTATTGGATGGCTCCCCAATTGGGTGTGATCTCTGGAGTCAGCACGTCTGAGATCACAGATGTCAGAGTGGCTCGCCAAAGACAAAATCTCCACAGGTACTATCCCTCATCACTTGCAGGTATATAATGCACACCCTGTTCACATGATTGGCAGGGTTAGGACTCCACCCATGCCTCTGCGTCTGCCCTCAGCAGCACCTTGCTCCTCAGCAAGTTGGCCTCTTTCATACACTTGCCAGGTTCCTAACCCCTGTTCAACTGGCCTCTTCCCTCTGCTTCCTCCTCACTGGAGGAAGTATCTCCAATAGGATAAACAATACCCATATTGGAATCTGAGACAATGCTGCAGTGATGTTAGATTACAGTATCTACCAGATTGAGGACAATAATGACCAATATCCCTGATACTGTCTAGGAATTCATGCACTTCGCAGATTTGCCAGTGAAAAGCATTGTCAGCAGCATCTCCTGTTAAAACCAGGCATAGACCCACCTCCACCTTTTATATTTTCCCTTTGTGTTTCACATGTAGGCAATGATTTATTGCAGTTGATTGGGCTGCTAATAAGCTTTAACAATGGTTAACTGCTCATTTCAAAATGGCGGGCAGGCTTCAGATTTCAGATTTCTGAGCCCGGGCAGCCAGAATGTTACTGCCGGCCGGTGTGACGATATTGGATTCATGGGCCAACATCATCTTGCTGGATATTCTGCTTCCACTGGACTCAAAACTCAGTCTGGATCCTGGAAATTGGGCTATCAGTGAGCAACAATATTGAAGATTTATTAGCTACAGCAAGATAAACTAATCCACCTTACTCTGCATCAATATTACTGGTTCTGTTAGTGACCATAAGTCATTGACATAAACAAATTCTATCACAAGGTAACCATGCTGAGACAAACACTGTGATGTGCACAACCTTCTGTTTAATCTGTTGGTTGATGATGTTGCCATTGGTCACACACCCTTCACATAGTAAACCTGTTCAATTCTTCTGGCTGATTACATTCACTCCTAGACAGATCAGCCAATTAGGTGCAGTTCCATTTCTTCCAGTGAAACTGGTTGTGAATCTTCCTGTCTGAAATATACCCTATTTGTAAATCTTCTGTGATGCTCAGTGTTGGGGTGAGACTTGCTCTGTGATGTCACAACAAGACACAACCAGTGAAGGGCCCCATGTGATGAAAGTGGTGGATTAATTATGATTATAGGCTTCATTTATCCTTTGGGGGTATTAGATGGTGCGGAATCAAATTCTTGCAGGGTAATGTGCATTGGAGCTGAGGCTCTTTAACAAGTCCTTGTCAATAGAAAGACTTCTTTTGACTTATCCCATTTTCCTTGAGGTCCCAACAACGCTGGCTGATTAACCATCTCCATCTCCTGTCAGTTACTCACTCATCTCCTAATCCCACTGCATTTGTGTGTCTCCACACCTTTCCATCTGCTCTGAGGCCTTGCTCGTCTCCCTTTTGGCAGGTCCATTCCATCATTCACCTCACCACATTTCCCCCCTTATTGACTTACTACAATAGAATTCAATGGATTTCCACATAAACAGTGGTCACAGGCAATGGGCAGTGATGGGATCCATTGCCTCCTATATTTGATATTAAGTATCATAGAACCATAGAATGAATACAGCATAGGAGAAGGCCATTTGGCCTGTCATCTCTGTGCTGACTTTTTAAAAGAGCAATGCACCCAATGCCACTTGCCTGACTTGACCCCTTGTATATTTACAGCAATTAGAGAATGCCATTCAGCCCCTCAAGGGTGTATCACCACTCATTTAATAATGGCTAATCTATACTTCAAATATGTTAACCTGACCTTGATATTTTATCTTTTGTCCCTTGATAAACTTGGGAACATAGGATCAGAAGTAATCCAGTCAGCTTCTTGAGCCTTGTTGCTTGTCAATTATATCATGGCCGATCTGTATCTTAACTCAATTTACCTGCCTTGCTTTCCTATCCCACAATAACCTGTGTGTCTCCCTAATATTAAATTTTCAATTAACCTAACCAAAAACAGCTTTTTGGGTAGAGGGTTCTTGATTTCCACCACCTTTATGCTTCGTGACATCACCCCCTCAACAGTCTATATCTAATTCTAAGAATATGCTCATTGTTAAGGATCCCAGCAGCAGGGGAATTTTTTTTCCCTATCGGGAAGGACATACGTCGGTGTGGCATCAGGGTGAGAAAACACGGCCTGGATCAGGGTGAGCTTACACAGGTGTGGTATCAGTGTGAGTATACACAGGCCAGGGATGAGTGAGTGTACAAAGGTGTAGTATCAGTGTGAGCTTACACAGTCGCGGCATCAGGGTGAGTACGTGGGTGTGGTGTCAGTGTGAGCTGCCACGAGTGAGGTTTTGGGGTGAATGTACACGGGTGTGGTATTGGGTTGAGTGTATACAGGTGTGGTATCAGGCTGATGGGACACGGGAGTGGTATCACAGTGAGCGTACACAAGTGTGGTATCAGGGTGAGCATACACGGGTGTGGTATCAGCATGAGTGTACACGAGTCTCAGATCAGTGAGCGTGCGCGGCTGTGGTGTCAGGGTGAGCGTGTGGTGTCAGGGTGATCGTACACGAGTCTCAGATCAGTCTGCGTACACGGGTGTGGCGTCAGGGTGAGCGTACACGGGGTGTGGCGTCAGGGTGAGCGTACACGGGGTGTGGCGTCAGGGTGAGCGTACACGGGGTGTGGCGTCAGGGTGAGCGTACACGGGGTGTGGCGTCAGGGTGAGCGTACACGGGGTGTGGCGTCAGGGTGAGCGTACACGGGGTGTGGCGTCAGGGTGAGCGTACACGGGGTGTGGCGTCAGGGTGAGCGTACACGGGGTGTGGCGTCAGGGTGAGCGTACACGGGGTGTGGCGTCAGGGTGAGCGTACACGGGGTGTGGCGTCAGGGTGAGCGTACACGGGGTGTGGCGTCAGGGTGAGCGTACACGGGGTGTGGCGTCAGGGTGAGCGTACACGGGGTGTGGCGTCAGGGTGAGCGTACACGGGGTGTGGCGTCAGGGTGAGCGTACACGGGGTGTGGCGTCAGGGTGAGCGTACACGGGGTGTGGCGTCAGGGTGAGCGTACACGGGGTGTGGCGTCAGGGTGAGCGTACACGGGGTGTGGCGTCAGGGTGAGCGTACACGGGGTGTGGCGTCAGGGTGAGCGTACACGGGGTGTGGCGTCAGGGTGAGCGTACACGGGGTGTGGCGTCAGGGTGAGCGTACACGGGGTGTGGCGTCAGGGTGAGCGTACACGGGGTGTGGCGTCAGGGTGAGCGTACACGGGGTGTGGCGTCAGGGTGAGCGTACACGGGGTGTGGCGTCAGGGTGAGCGTACACGGGGTGTGGCGTCAGGGTGAGCGTACACGGGGTGTGGCGTCAGGGTGAGCGTACACGGGGTGTGGCGTCAGGGTGAGCGTACACGGGGTGTGGCGTCAGGGTGAGCGTACACGGGGTGTGGCGTCAGGGTGAGCGTACACGGGGTGTGGCGTCAGGGTGAGCGTACACGGGGTGTGGCGTCAGGGTGAGCGTACACGGGGTGTGGCGTCAGGGTGAGCGTACACGGGGTGTGGCGTCAGGGTGAGCGTACACGGGGTGTGGCGTCAAGGTGAGCGTACACGGGGTGTGGCGTCAAGGTGAGCGTACACGGGGTGTGGCGTCAGTGAGTTTACATAGGTGTGGACACAGGGGGAGCATACACGGGTGTGGTATCAGCATGAGTGTACACGAGTCTCAGATCAGTGAGCGTGCGCGGCTGTGGTGTCAGGGTGAGCGTGTGGTGTCAGGGTGAGCGTGCGGGGGTGTGGTGTCAGGGTGATCGTACACGAGTCTCAGATCAGTCTGCGTACACGGCTGTGGTATCAGCATGAGTGTACACGAGTCTCAGATCAGTGAGCGCACGCGGGGCGCGGCGGCAGGCTGAGCGCACGCGGGGCGCGGCGGCAGGCTGAGCGCACGCGGGGCGCGGCGGCAGGCTGAGCGCACGCGGGGCGCGGCGGCAGGCTGAGCGCACGCGGGGCGCGGCGGCAGGCTGAGCGCACGCGGGGCGCGGCGGCAGGCTGAGCGCACGCGGGGCGCGGCGGCAGGCTGAGCGCACGCGGGGCGCGGCGGCAGGCTGAGCGCACGCGGGGCGCGGCGGCAGGCTGAGCGCACGGGGTGTAGTATCAGCGTTAGCATAACTAATCTCCACCAGTGACACGGGCGGCACCGCCATTTTGCACGGGCGGAGCCAATTAAGGCCGACGCAGCACATTGCAGACTCCCGTGTACAGCGGGAATTTCAAATGTGCGGTGGGTGTGTTCAGACCGCCGGTTCCATTGGGGAATCACAGTCTGTATAAAGAGCGGCCAGGCAGCCTCCTTTAGGCTGTTCACCATGGCCAGCGACTGGTGCAGGGGGTCTGCACAACGGGCTCCAGAGGGGAGCAGGGGAGGAGGGGGGCAGGCTGCAGGGTAGGCCAGTGGGGGGCCACTACACCCCTCTGTTTTCTGATGGTGATGAGATGGTGGAAGGGGAGCCTCAAGGTGTTTTGGCCAAGAGCGATCTGCTGGCATCGGCACTGCACCTAGTTGTGCCTCCTTGCCGTGGGCGCTAAGACCTGTGTGTTATTCAAAGTGATGGACACCAAATGTGTCTAAGGTGGCCGTTGGGGGGAGGGGGTTGGGAGCAGCCGTACTATCTTCTGGGGACTGATCACCAGTAGTGTGGACAGGAGCCGCTGGAGGCCTCAGATGGGCCACTGGTTGGGGTGCAAAGTGCGCGTGCAGAGTACATGAGTGACCTGCCCCAATAAATGCTGTTCTCTGTTCTGCAGGCAAAAACTGAGCACAACAACCAGGAGTGTTTGCGCACTGTTAGTGGCCAGGCCATGCTGCGCCCACTGACCCACTTCGAAGAACAGGCCATGGAGCTGGGGATGAGGCAGGCGGCCAGGTCAACAGGTGTCAGTGAGGCTAGGGTCCAGTGGCCAGGTATTTAAGGCCCACAGTCCCATCCACTCTGTCTTCCCACCATCCAAAGCACTGATGGTTGCTGCAATTGTTAATGCAGCAACACTGCTCGTTCACAGACTGATACAGTCACACGTGTGGGTCATACACAAAGGTCCCTCGGCCCCTTGAGGATGCACGTCTCTAGCACCTTCCAAAGTCGCCTTATCCCATTTGTGACCACTATCCCCATGGTCTAACATACCATGGCATCGCTGCTGCACATCCAAATACTTATTGCATTTTAGGAGGGTTTGTAGCTCCACCACCGCTTCAGCCAGTGTGTCCAACATTACTCTGTCCAAAAGGTCCTCAGCACCAACCAACCTCATAGCACTCAAATAAATACCACGTTAGTCATCCCTCTGCCAAGGGCAAATGTTAGATCTGTCCACCTGGTCTATGTCCTTCAAATGGTATGAAGGTCAATAACGAGACGTGTCAATCTCCTGTGCTCCACTGCAAACGTGGCAAGTGTTTGTAATGTTTCCTCATAACTCCAACTCTCCAGGACAGCATGCATCCTGGTCAGGAACCTCTGCACTCTCCCCACTCCAATCCCATCCCTACATGAAGTGCAGGTCACAACTGAACGCAGAAGTGTAGCTGTGGCCTCGACAGTGTTTTCTGCACTTGTAACATGACCTCCCTTTTCCTACATTCTATTCCTCGGCTGATAAAGGCAAGTCTGGCTTTTACCTTGTTAAACACCTTATATTTCTATTCTACTACCTTAACGGGTCTGCCCAGCAAGTTCCCTGTAATCGTCCTTACTTCCCACGGTCCTACCATTTCTCCTGTATTCCTGTACCTTGCTTGTCTTGCCCAAGTACTTAACCTCACACTTGTCCACATAACATTCCTTGTGGCATTCCTTAGGCCATCTGACCAGCCTGTCTGTATACACGTGTAATGTTTGAGCCTCCTCTTGACTGTTTACCACCCCTCCCAAAGTTCGTCTCCTTAGGTTCTGGAAAGTTGAGCACATTATGAGCCTGGGGTGGGAAGGGATGGATTGTGTTAGTGACTGAATACTAACTGATCCACTGTCCTTGGTGTTAATTTCAGCATCACCACCACATGGCCACCAGGAACCAGTCCAGTGTCCCCCCTCCACACCTGAGGGGTGTTAATTGGGATGAGCATCACATCATTTCAGCCAACCAGGCACCAGCACAGCGAGGAATATAACATCAGCTAGTGTCCCCTTGGTACAATGGAGAGGGCACATCACAATTGCTGGAGGAGATGGCACAGACAGAGAATGCAGATGCTGCCAGCAGCCAGAGGACTGCAGAGGACCAGGCACATGCTGAGTCCGGCAGTGATGATGTCCCTCTGGAGATGTCTGCCATGCAGCA
Organism: Isurus oxyrinchus; assembly: GCA_026770705.1. Classification (NCBI taxonomy): domain Eukaryota; kingdom Metazoa; phylum Chordata; class Chondrichthyes; order Lamniformes; family Lamnidae; genus Isurus; species Isurus oxyrinchus. The sequence goes on from JANJGN010000023.1 coordinate 46,641,441, forward strand.
GCTGCAGGACAAACGACTGAGGGTGTGGGAGCATCTGGCAGGGTTGCATGAGGGTGTGTTTCAGTTGGTCTCTGTGTTGGTGGAATCCAGGCAGAGTGTCAGTGATGGCAGGAACCTCAGGACAGAGCTTCAGGTTTCCTCCATTGAGAGATTGGCAACTCTCATGGAGAGGGGCTTCCAGCAGATTGATCAGCATCTGATTGGGTTACACTCTGACCTGCAAGCCCTCACAGCACTAATGGCCACAGGTGGTCATTCGCAATGTGGGACACTTTCTGGGCACCAAGTGCCCCAGCTCGGTGCCCATCCATCTGCGGTGAGCAGGGAGGTCCAATATGAGCTCATGTTGGCACAGCAGCTGCCTGTTGTCTCTGCGAGCTCCTCTCAGGGCGCTCCTGACGAGGGCAGCAGCTCCTCTGCCAGTGACCATTGCATCCATCGAGATTGTGACAACTGGGGAGGTGCCAGTTCTGGAACTGGCCAATCCCTCCCAGGTGGGGCAAGCACAGGCTCCACGGGGCAGAGGACGCCAGCCAAGTTCATTGAGGCCAACAGGACAGCAGAGTCAGCAGGCTGTCTCACAAACCTCTGAGTAATGGGGCAGTACCAAGACTTAGCACCTGCAAACATAAGCATAAGGCACATTAGGCACTCAACGGGTATGTCACTGGTGATTGTGTGTTGGCCTTAGATTAGGGAATTTTTGATTCTCAACGTCAGTGACGATCATACATGTTTTTGGTGGCAATGAAGTCCACATTTGTGACCATGGGTGAGGGTGTTTCCTTTCAGCTGTATTTCTCTGTTTCACAGGCATATCATGAGTGTTTGAGTGGACATTGATGTTTTTGTACTAAATCCTTAGTAGCAGCTGATGAGGAAGTAGAAAATGTAGCACCTAAGTGCCCCGTGTGGAAGTTGCAGGCAATGCTGGCCCTGCTGATCGATGTGTGTGGAGCTAGCTGAAATTTCTTTGGATTAAATAGTCCCGGGTGTCCCTGCCTCCTTGGTGTAGTAGCGGGTCAGCGTGCTGCCCCTCATCATCAACCTGTGCTTCCTCATCCTCTGAGCCACTGCTGGATTCATCATGTGCAGCCTCATCCAGAGCATCAAGGTTTTCATCGTCAACTGTGCCCCCCTTTCCAGCGCAAGATTGTGCAGAGCACAGCATGCTCCCACTATCACAGAGACCATCATGGGGGTACTGGAGTGCTCCCCGAGCAGTCCAGGTAATGGAAGTGCATCTTGAGAAGACCAATGGCTCTCTCCACCACAGCACTTGCGGAGCCGTCGCTCCTATTGTACCGCTGCTCAACTGCTATTCTTGGATGGGGGAGAGGCGTCATGAGCCCCCTTCGCAGGTGATAGCCCTTGTCACCCAGCAGCCATCCATCCAGCCGAGCCAGAGCACTGATGAGCCCCGGCACCTGGGAGTGTCTGAGGATGTTGGTGTTGTGGGAGCTGCCTGGGTACCTTGCACAGACTTGTAGAATCTGCATCCTGTGATCACCCACTCCATGAACGTGCAGATAGTGTAAGCCCTTCCTGTTGATGAAGGCACTGGGCTCACCTGCTGGCACCTTGATGGCCACATGTCCAGGGTGCTATAGACTGTACACAAGGGGGAAGACAGCAATGGCCACGAAGCCACTGGCTCACTGTGTCTGACTTGCCTGGTTGCAGCGGAAGTGGATGAACGTCAATGCCCATCTGAACAGAACGTCTGTAACCTGCTTGACACAAGTGTGGAGAGCTGATTGGGAGACACCACAAAGATCACCCACCAGGCCCTGGAAGGAGCCAGAGGCATAGAAGTGGAGGGCAACTGAGAGCTTCAGAGCTGCTGGTATGGGGTGTCCACACACACACAGTTAGGAGAGATCTCAGGGCCAATCATCTGACAAGATATAGTTGACTGTCCACAAAGAGAGTTGGAGCCTCCTTCGGCACTGCACCTCAGTCATATTGAGGTAGCTGCTTCATCGCCTGTAAACCCTGGCAACAGGATAGTGACATCTTCTGCAGCCCCTTGCACAACCTCTTGGCCCTGCACCGTCTGTGCCTCGCCATCCAAAGGTGGCTCCCCTGGAGGCTGATTGTCCACTCCTGGCCTCCTCCTTATTCTATCCCTCCCTTCCTCCTCAGAGAAGCTGCCTCCAGTGGAGATGTCAGAACCCATACCCAGGCTAAACGGAGGCCTCTGGAAAGCTGCAGGCCCGAGAAAGATAACTGTCTGCAGACTGGTTTCAAAGTTCACAAAAAGCTCTTGGAAATCAATGAGAACTGTTAACAATCACACAGGCAACTTTAAAACACTTCCTGCAGTTAAAACTTTGTGGAAAACATGAACAACCCCTCTGAGTCCACATATCATTGCATGAGTTTTATTAAAAAATCTCCTACCCACATGCCCGTTGGGTCCGTGCGCTGACCCCGAAGTTCACACGGGCCCCTCAAAATCCTGGACAATTGGCAAGGGCCTTAACGAGGCCTTTAATTAATGGTGACCAAAATATCGCGGCGCTGACATCGGCACGCTCACTTGACATTTTAAGCGCTGATGTGCGGGCTCCACCATCCACACGTCAGCCAGAAAATTCTGGGCAATGTCCCAGACTCCACCATCCCTGGCTATGTCCTGTCTCACCAGCAGGACAGGCCCAGCAGGGGTGGCATCACAGTATATACAGTCAGGAGGGAGTTACCCCAGGAGTCAGCGTCAACTCCGAACCCCATGAAGTCTCATGGCATCAGGTCAAACATGGGCAAGGAAACCTCCTGCTGGTTACCACGTTCTGCCCTACCACATACCACCCTCCCTCCCTCAGCTGGTGAATCAGTGCTCCTCCATGTTGAACACCACTTGGAAGAAGCACTGAGGGTGGCAAGGGCACAGAATGTATTCTGGTTGGGGGACGTCAATGTCCATCCCAAGAGTGGTTTGGCAGCACCCACTGACTGAGCACTAAATGACACAGCTGCTAGACTGAGTCTGCTGCAGGTGGTGAGGGAACCAAGGAGGGAAAAACAGTTGACCTCATCCTCACCAACCTGCCTGCTGCAGATGCTCCTCTCCATGTCAGTATCAGTCGGAGTGACCACTGGAAGGGGTCATAAACAGTGCTATCAAGAGGCACTTGCTTAGCATAACCTGCTCACTGATGTCCAGTCTGGGTTCCACCAGTGCCGGGCTACTCGGCTCCTGACCTCATTACAGCCTTGGTTCAAACACGGACAAAAGAACTGAGCTCCAGAGGTGAGCCGACTGTCACTGCCCTTGGCATCAAGACCGCATTTGACCTAGTGTGGTATCAAGGAGCCTTAGCAAAACTGGAATCAATGGGAATCAGGGGGAAAACTCTCCACTGGTTGGAGTCATACCTAGCACAAAGGAAGATGGTTGTGGCTGTTGGAGGTCAGTCATCTCACTTCCAGGACATCACTGCAGGAGTTCCTCAGGGTAGTGTCCTAAGCCCAACAATCTTCAGTTGCTTCATCAATGACCTTCCCTCCATCAAAAGATCAGAAGTGGGGATGTTTGCTGATAATTGCACAATGTTCAGCACCATTCAAGATTCCTCAGATACTGATACAGTCCATGTCCAAATGCAGCAAAACCTGGACAATATCCAGGCTTGGGCTGACAAATGGCAAATAATATTCACACCACACATGTCAGGCAATGACCATCTCCAACAAGAAAGAATCCAACCATCACCCCTTGATGTTCAATGGCATTACCATCACTGAATCCACCACTATCAACATCCTGGGGGTTTCCATTGACCAGAAACTGAACTGGACTAGCCATATAAATATTGTGGCTACAGAAACAGGTCAGAGGTTGGGAATCCTACAATGAGTAACTCGCCTCCTAAATCCCCAAAGCCTGTCCACCATCTACAAGGCACAAGTCAGCTCGCGCAACACTCAGGAAACTTGACATCATCCAGGACAATGCAGCCCACTTGATTGGCATAACATCCAAACATTCACTTCCTCCACCACTGATGCGTAAACCACGTACAAGATGTACTGCAGGATTTCACCAAGGTTCTTAGGACACCTTCCAAACCCACAACCACCACACCATCTAGAAGGACAAGGGTGGCAGCTAGATGGGAACACCACTACCTGGAAGTAGCCCTCCAGTCATTCATCATCCTGACTTGGAAATATATCGCCGTTCCTTCACTGTCACTGGGTCAAAATCCAAGAACTCCCTTCCCAATAGCATTGTGGACTGCAGCAGTTAATGTTTCAAGTCCATATAATTTACGATCCGAGGTGCCCTCATCACACACCAACCTGAGCTGCAATTCCTGAGCTGGAGGACAGGAGAAAGGGACATGGTAATTGTAGCATGCATTATGTACAAATGTACACTAAGTCTGACTTATGGAGGGAAGACCTCCAAGCAGTGCCATTTCTTTCTCCCCCATCCCCCTCACCAAAGCAATTGAGCCTAGGTTGCAAGATAAAATGCACTCAGGGTTATCACCATGTTCAGTCAGATTGGCACAGGACATGGGGAAATAAAGTGGGTGTCAAGATATCTTTTATGGGTATATGGGTGAAGACAGGCCGACTGTATTGGAGCAGGTAAAGCACAAGGCACCAACGTGATAACAATGTACTTCCATAAGTGAGGGTGGCTGGGTTGGCTGGTGTCAAATTCACTAAGTATTCCAATCTCACTGGTTACAAATTTGGGGAAACATTGGTGTCTTGCCCAAAATTAAAATATCACAGCCAGCAAGGTGGGGGGGAAAACGGGAAGTCACGTTTGCATAGGATCGAGGGTACATCTCTGGTGGTTACAGAAGACAAAGCTAAAGGCAACGAATCCATGGACTGGGAAAGATTGGGAAATAAGTCTTACAGGCAGAGTATGGGAACTAAGGAGGGAGTGAAATTGTGTTGGGACAGGTGGAAGAAGGAGCGAGTAGCATGTGTGCGCCAGAATGTAAATGCCAGAAGGGGGGCGGCTATCACTTTTAAAATGACCATGACAAGACTCTGGATCCAGTCCATACTGTATCCAGAGTTTAGACTCATGTGGTCCCTGATCCTCCAAATACACAGTCAAAGGTACCAAACTGGGAGCGCAAGAAAGGAAATCCCTACCAATTGCCCCAAAGACCCAGGATAAGGAGATCAAGTGCTCCATAACAACACCAGGGCCAAGGAATGGGCTGGTGTTGATTCCAGCCCAGGTGTCAGACCGTGATCTGCATTATGAGGTAGTATCAGTCACCCTCAGCTTAACAGAGGGACGGGAGCCCCGATGCTACCCAGCAGCAACAGGAAATTGTACAAGAAACTTAAGGAAAATGTTACCACAATTCCATGAGCTGAATTATGGGGATGAATGTCAGGAGGATTTCTCTCCACTCGCTGACCTAACGCCAGTTTTGGGGAGCAGGGGGTGGTGGTGGAAGATGGATAAAAAGGGGATTGATCAATGACGTGGCTATGGTGTTTAATACAGAGATGTCACTGATCTTGATGCCCAGCTGCAAATGTAGGTCATTACCTTACAGAAACACTAGAGAATATTGGGGAAGGGTAATGAGATTGAGGAACAGGAGCACCAAGTAATGACTAGTCACCTAAAAAGAAATAGCTGCGTTGAAAACTCATGCCCAGACCATAGGCAATTTCATAGAGTATCAGGACACTTCAGGCCAGGCCACCCAATATGGTGTGTGTGTGTTATGTACAGTGTCCAGTGTAGTAATTTAGAGAATTTGTTGCAAGGTTACATACTATCATGGATTGACAACAGACACCTAAAGGCTAGGAGTACTTATGCCAATCTCATGGACCCATGCCAGCTGCAGTTGCAATGCAAAGCATATCCAGTCCCAAATATTACTCTGACTACAGTCTATGATGGGAATAGTTCTCAGGATACCGGTGATGGATCAGTCACAATGACCAGTGCCAGTATACTGGGTGGAAGATATCAGTGTCATTCTAGATGGTTTATGTGTGGGTATCATGGAGGAGGAGGGGAATTCCATGACCAGACCTGATCTGAAGGGCTGTGTAAGGAGGGGATGCACATGTAGTGTTGTGCCCAGATCACTTGAATGTTCGACCGACATGTGGGTTTGAAACAAAACGCTCAACATATCAACCATAACCTGGAGGTGAGCGCTCAGAGTCATGTCCCGTCCCAAGTTGCATATACAAGGGCAATGGAACCACTAGCATGAGCCAATATAGGGTACACAATGTCACCTGGGGCCCAGTTCATGATTTGACCTTCTGCTTTAGAAGCCAGATAAAGGTTCAAGTAGCACAGACAGGCTCTAGGGAGCAGTGACTATTGTATCACAAGGTGCACATTAATCATGGAAAAGGACAGTGAACAATCCAGAACAGGAATAATTGGGGGAAAGCCAACTTCAACGGGATGAGGATGCATCTGAGTCGAGCAAGTTGAAATCAAATATTGGCAGAAAAGAGACAGTGGCTGAGCAATGGTCACCTTCAATGGAAAAGTATTGCAGGAAATGTCAAGATATATTCCCTTGAAGGGGAAAAGGTAGGACAACTAAATCCCAGAAAGCCCTGGATGATGAGAGATAGGAGGTAAAGATAAAAAGGGAGAAGTGTGTGTACACCAGATGCAGGTAGAAAAACACTATGGAAAACCAGGGTGAATTTAGAAGGACCAGAGGTGAATTGAAAAAACTAAATCAGAAAAGCAAGGAGAGAGCATGAAGAGGCTGGCAGGGAACATAAGAGGGAATCCCAAGGTCTTCTGTAAACACCTAAATAAGAAGTGGTAAGTGAGAGTAGGGCCAATTAGAGACATAAAAGGGAACTTGTATGTGGAGGCTGGAGCAATTGCGGAGGTGTGGAATGAATACTTTGCATCTGTTTTGTAGAAAGGTACCTAGGCTGGGGTGAGAGGTGGTAACTGCTACATCAGATGAACGTTCAATTGAGGAAGGTGGTGTTGGAAAGGCCTCCTTACTTAAAATAGATAAGGTACCAGGGCCTTAGACAAGTGCAGGATAATTAAGGAAGCCAGCATGGATTCATTAAAGGAAACTCACGTTTAAATAACTTGATGTTTTTGAGGTGATAACAGAAGGTTGATGAGGGAAACACATTGACGTGGTATGTATGGATTTGGCATTGATACAGTGCCACACAGACTTACGCAAAATTCTCGCTCATGGAATTAAAGGGAACGTAGGAACTTGGATAGAAATTGGCTGAGGGACAGGCAACAGTAGTGGGTTAATGGTTGTTTTTCAGATTGGAGGAAAGTTTGTAATGGAGTTCCCCACAGGTCAGTGTTGGGACACTTCCTCTTCCTGATTATATATATTAATGACTTAGACTGTGGTGAGCAGGGCATGATGTCAAAATTTGCAGATGATGTAAGATTGAAAATGTTGTCAATTGTGATGAGACTTGTCTTGAACTACAAAGAAAAGGACATAGACATGTTTATGGATTGGGCAGACAAATAGCAAATGAAGTTCGATGCAACAAAGAGGGAGGTGATTTATGTTGGCAGGAAAAATATGGAGAGACAGTATATTTGATAGAGGGACAGCCTCTAAAGGAGATGCAGGAACTGACGGACCTCTGTGTATATGTAAATAGGTCACTGAAGATGGTAGGGCATGTTGAGAGAACAGTTAAAAAAGCGTATACTATCTTAGCCTTTAATAATAAGAACTTATGTAAGACAGTTGTGTCTCATCTTGAGTACTGTATCCAGTTCTGAGCACCACATTTCAGGAATGATGAGAAGGCATTGGAGACACTTCATTGGATATTCACAAGAATGATTCCAGGGATACACAACTGTAGCTATGAGGGTAGGTTGGGATTGTGTTCCTTGGAGAAAAGAAGGCTGACGGGAGACCTGATAGAGATATTCAAGATCGTGAGGAGGGTAATGAAACAGGGTACAGAGAGAAACGGTTCCCATACAAGAGATGAACTAAAGGGCACAGATTCAAAATAATTGGCAAAAGGAGTAAATGTGGAGTGAGGAAAATTTTTTTTCACCGAGGGTTGTTGGGGTCTGGAACAAGCTTCCTGAAAGGGTGATGTTCGGCAGGTTCAATCAAGGCATTCAAAAGAGAATTGATTTCTACCTAAGAAAGAGAATGTGCAAGGTTATGGGCAGAAGGCAGGGGAGTGGGACTAGGTGGATGCTCTCAGTTGGCGGGAGTAACTATGACTGATGGTGGCGGCTTCGCTAGTGAGTTCGTCTGGTTAGTAGTTACGTGACCTGTGGTGGTTTGGTGTTCTCGCCATCTACAGCGTCGGTCATGCCTCCTCGTGGCTCCTGCTGGTAACAACGTCACCGTTATCAGCATTGGCACAGTTAGAAAAGGTTTTGTTGGCTAAAAGACATTCGAAAGAGCAGTGTGGATTGTGGTCTGCGGAGACCAGCATTATAGTATAAAAATGGTTGACCGTCATTGGTCAGAGAGGCCTGGGTGGGAAGCGACCCAGAGAAAAAACATCCCTGCAGTTGTGCCTTTTGTAGCAGGCAATGGCACAAGTTGCAAATGCTACACAAGTGCTAGTTCTGAACTCAACACAAACTACCGAGGTGGATCCGAGACCATTTAGACGATATTACCTTCCCTACAGGGAACCGGCGAAACAAGCCAGGCTGGAAGATCCGGAACCCGTAATAGTGAAAGACCAATAACATGAGGAGATGCAGAGTCAAGCCCTCTAAGCGAAATGGGTGACACGAGAGCCATCGACGTGCTGACCTTTGATAACAAGAAGTTCAAGGAAACAGGAATTTTGGACAATAACGGGGTTGAGGAGCCCCAAGACCAGACAGATATTCCACCAACCTACATCGAGCCTGTGGAGCTGCCACCCAGTGACGACAGAACCGTACAGAGTGAAGTGGAGATCCAATACCCCGTTGATGGGCTGCTCTGCCATCTGCTACTCCCCGGGGGGGTGAATTCTGCAAACACATGGCCATGAGACATCAGATTAAACACCTTCACACAATTTGCTCCAAATGCAGAAAAACTGACGATTACGATTCGGTTGCTTGTCATTATCGCAAACGTAAAGGGGTAAGGCCACATCTCACCGGTACGATCTATACATGTGAACACTGAAATGCAGGTCACGTGGCAAATTGGGCTCAGCCAGCATGAGCGTCACAGACACACCGAAGTACGTAATGTGAAAAGATTAGCAGCTCACCTACCACAAGCAAAGCCTGGCCAGAGAGATTATAAATGGACTAAAGAGGAAACCGACCTCCTCAGAGAATTAGTGAAGTGGTAGGAAGGCTGTGCAGACATCAACAAACAGATAGTAGCCCATCTCACATCTGAAACCAGCAGGCAGATTGCTTCCAAGAGAAGATTGCTCCTGAGAGCAGAGCAGAGCACAACGAGCGTATCATCACCACAAAGCAGCCAGACTGAAGGTGCTTGGGAAACGGAAACTCCACAAGAGGGGGGGATGACACAGAGGTGGTGAGGGGAAAAGAGTCCCCAAAGGTTAAGGAATGTGCAACCTCCGGACAGTATCTCTGGACACATGGATCTGGATGATCAGCTGAACTGAGCTGAAGAACTAATGGTGGTACAGAACGACCCAGAAACAAGAGCGATGGCCATCGGCCTCATTGAAAGCATCACAGATGTTATATTAACTGAAGGAAGAGGAAACTAGCAGGAGGTCCAGGAAGACAGAAGCTCACCCCAAGGAGAGGCCAAAACACAAAATCCAAGAGAAAGTGGCAGCTAAAGAAGCAAATTTCAAAGCAACTCAGTTGGCTTCCAAAACAGACAGGAGAAAGATAGCACGGCAAATCCTGGATGCACCGTCCACCCTACAATGTCCACTCAGCAAAGCTGAACTCGAAGAGAGTTTTACTGAGAAACACTCAAAACCTAATAAAGCAAACCCCCAAAAGTATACATTATATAACGGAAGGAGAGATTACGACTCTTTGAAAGAACCCATACAGAAGGAAGAGGTTGAAGATGCAGCAATTGAAGACATTGATAAGAACACGGCAGCAGGAGCTGATGGGATGAAGTTGGAAGACATCATGGACGTCCAGGCAGAGTACGAAGACAGGCTTCCATGTCTCTTCTCCCTCTGGCTCAAGTCAACTTCCATCCCAAGGGTCATGAGAAAGAGCCACACAGTTCTCATTGCTAAGACAAATGATACTGAAACTAAAAAGCATAGACAACTGGCGACCAATAACGATCGGCCCTATTTTATTCCGAATCTTTGCTAAAATTATCACCAAACACTTAAGTGACGTGGTCCAGATCAGCCCCAGGTAGAAAGGATTAATGGGTCTTTTTCTGGATGACAAGCTGTAACAAGTGGGGCACCACTGTTTGGTTTTGAGGCACCAACTATTTACTGTCTATATTAATGACTTGGATTCAGGGATAGAAGGTACTACAGATAAATTTGCAGATGACACTAAAATCGGTGGGAAAGTAAGTTGCAAGGAAGAAATAAGAAATTTACAAAATGGATATGGACAGGTTAGGTCAATGGGCTAAAATCTGGTAGATGGAGTTTCACGTGGATAAGCGTGAGGTTATCCCTTTTGGACAGAAGAATAAAAAGGCAACTTATTATTTAAATGGAGAGAAACTTCAGAATGCTTCAGTGCAGAGGGATCTGGGTGTCCTGGTGCACGAATTGCTGAAAGCTAGAATGCAGGTACAACAGGTAATATAGAAGGCAAATGCAATTTTGGCACTGATTGCTGAAGGAATAGAATAAAAATAGGGAAGTGTTGCTGCAGTACAAGGCATTGGTGAGACCGAACCTGGAGTACTATGCAGAGTTTTGGTCCCCTTACGTGAGGAAGGATTTAGTTGCACTGGATGCTGTTCAGGAGGTTGTTCAATAGATTGATGCCAGGATGCGGGGCTTGTCTTATGGGGAGAGATTGCACAGTTTAGGCCTATACTCACTAGAGTTTAAGGATGAGGGGAGATCTAATTGAGGTATATAAGATGCTAAAGGGGATAGACAAAGTAGACGTGGAGCGGATGTTACGACTTCTGTGGCATTCTAGAATGAGAGACCAAAGTTTTAGACTAAGGGGTGGTAGATATAAATCAGAGATGAGCAGGAATGACTTTTCTCAAAGGGTCCTGAATCTGCGGAAGTCACTACCTCAGAGTGCAGCGGATGCCGGGGCACTAAATAAATCTGAGACGACAGATTTCTAATTTGGGGCCAAAATGAGATCAGCCATGATCGTAATGAATGGCGGGGCAGGCTCGAGGGGCTGAATTGCCTTCTCCTGCTCCTAGTTCTTATGTTCTTATGAAAAGGGGTTTCTGGTGGCGACTCCTGGTTGTCATGAGAACGTCACAGTTCTAAGTATCATGAAAGGGGCCAAACGCAACAGGAAAGAGCTGGCCTTTGTGGATCTGCCTAATGCGTTCAAATCTGTTCGGCATAAAATGCTTATCGAGGTACTTCAAAGAGAGTGGGGCTGCCAAAAAGATTCATAACAACGATCACAGATCTGTCCTCGGAAATTAGCACATAGGTTCAGTTTTACCATCTTCAGATTGAATACATCAATATCATGAGAGGGATCAAGCAATCACCCATCCCGTTCAACATTGCGATGGACCCTCTAATCTGTTCCCTACAGGAGGCACAGCTGGGCATCCACTTGCCTTCCAGGGAACACAGGTTAGTTGTTCAGCTCTGGCGTTCACTGATGACATTGCTTTACTCAGTGACTCCTATTCAGGCATGACCAAGAACTTAGCCACTGTACAGGAATTCTGCCAGAACACAGGATTGGAGATGAATGCCAGGAAGACCAAGGGATTCCTCTTCATCCACAAGAGGAATACGTTTCAGTATAACAGTATGGCGAACTGGCTGTTGAGAGGAGGTCCAATCTCATACATAACTCCAGGAGACACATATGTGGGAGCCTGAATCAAACCCTGGGCAGGGGTAACTGAGGAGCAACGGGGATCCAAAATCAATGAATGGATAACGAATTTGAAGGAGGCAGCACTTCAACCTATCCAAAGGATCGAAACCCTTAAAACCCACGATTCCGAGGATCTATTTTCATTTAATCCTCGCAAAGCTATCACAAAACACGATGAAACTCGATCAATCCATTAAAAACACAACAAAAGAAATCCTACACCTTCCACTGCACATAACGGATGGAATTCTCCACAGCAGTAAACGCAATAGTGGTCCAGCCATGTCAAGAGTTGAAGTCCAAATTCCTTTGTGCCGTTATCCGGAAATTCGGGGCGTTGGAGAGCTCACCGGACATGGTGATTCAGGCCTTGTTTGAATTCTGTGGTATCAAGAACAAAGTGCTCGGGGAAATCGAAAAATCCCTCAAAGAGAAGGCTGTCCAAGGGGCACACATGAAGGAAATGACACTGATGAAATCATCAATTTAGGATGGATGGATATTCCCCAAACGTCCAGACCAAAACCTGTCAACAGATATGTGGCTTGGAGGGAGGTTAAATATTTAAATTGGACAGATCTCCAATACTAAGGATCGGGCATCAAGTTCTCCGGCTACAACTATACTTCAAATTCCTGGCTCAGAACTTGTTTTAACCTCAAACAATCCTGATTCAGGCTCATGAACAATATTTGATTATAGTGTAATCTCTATCCAACGAGATCCACCACAAACAGGGGAAGACACCACGCAAACAAGTCCTGCAGACGGTGTGAGGCCCTTTTCAAATCACGAACGCATGGGCAGTTACTGGAGACAAAAATGCCGGGATCAAAAAGTCCTGGACCACTTGCAACAGTTTATCTCGAAGTGCGGCTGGGCATCCGACTTGGAACAGAGACTCCTCGGAAAAGACAGGATGTCACCTTAGGGATGCTACAGACACTTTAGTCTGAACAAAGAGCCAGCCAGAGAAAAGGAGAAAGGCAGGTCCAATTACCCCCAGCAGTAACTACACCTTCATCTGCTTCCAAAGAGAAGCTGCCGGTCAGATAGGTCTGACTGCCACCATTGGCCCTGCACCAATGGCCCATGAAATCTTCACCCAGCAACAAACACCAAGGGCAGAATTTTCCACTTGTCGGTCAGACGGGCCTGACCAATCCTGTAGAAGGCAGGCGGCCGATTGCTGCTGGAGAAACTCTCCCCGCCGCCATTTTCCACAGGTGGGGTAATTAAGGCCGCCCAGCGGGTTAGTGACTTCCGTGGAGAACTGGAAAATAGTCACGGTGTCGGGCGGCCTCAGACTGCCGGTTCCAATGGGGAGCTGACAGTCTGTATAAAGAGTGGCCAGGCAGCCTGCTTGAGGCAGTGCACCATGGTCACTCGGAGTGAGGGAGGGATGTCCAAGTGGACAGCAGCATGAGTAGGAGGGAGGGGGGCAGGCTGCAGTAGAGACCAGCGGTGGGGGGGGGGGGGGTCACTGTGCCCCCCCGATTCTGATGCCTGCTTTGCTGTCCTACTCCAAGAGGTGTCTATCCGTCAGCACCTTTTGTATCCGGAGGATGGGAGGAGGGCGGCCCCCCATGTCACCAGCCAGGCGTGGGAGGAGGTGGGTGACACTGAGTGCCCAATTTGATGCCCGGCACACTGGCACCCAGTGCAGAAAAAGATTCAATCATTTGCTGTGCTCTGGACGGGTGAGTACAATGTCGGTCTTGGCCACTTGACCCAGAAGGCAGCCTTAGCCTTTGACCCCTCCATGTCTTGCTGTCGTTACTGCAGAGGGCATCTGGCGCACGCTGGGTGGGCAAGTGGGTACTGACCATGCTTACACCAGTCTTAGTGGTTGAGAAGATGGGTTCTCCCTGCAGCATACGTTGGTTTTGTGGCATTTGAGTAGTCTGGGGGCAACCTGCAGGGGAGACAGATCGACACATGCTCAGAACTGCAACACGTGTCTTATTGATGATGATGAGATGGTGGAAGGAGAGCCTCAAGGTGTTTTGGGCAAGTGTCAGCTGCTGGCCTTGGCACTGCACCTAGTTGCACCTCCTTGCCATGGGCACTAAGACCCGTGTGTTATGGACGCCGAATGTATCCAAGGTGGCCGTTGGGGGAGGGGGTTGGGAGCAGCCGTACTATCTTCTGGTGACTGATGACCAGTAGTGTGGACAGGAGCTGCTGGAGGCCTCAGATGGGCCACTGTGCAGAATACATGAGCGATCAGCCCCAGTAAATCCTCTTCTGTTTTGCAGGGAAAAAGTCACAATGCCCGGGAGCGCCAGAGGACTAGAGGTGGGTGCGCCCTCCTCCAGAGCCTCACACCCTTCGAGGAGCAGGTCACAGAGCTGGGCAGGAGGCAGGAGGCCAGGGCAGTGAGGCTGGGGTCCAGTGGGCAGGTATTTGAGGTCCACAGTCCCATTCACTGTCTGCCCACCATCCCAAACCACTGATAGTTGCTGAAATCGTTAATGCTGCAACACTGCTCATTCACTGACTGAGACACTGACATGTGGGTCATACAGGAGGGTCCCTCATCCCCCTTGAGGATTCACATCTCCACCACCTTCCAATGTTACTGTATCCCATTTGTGACCACTATCACCATGGTCTAACATGCCATTGGATCGCTGCTGCTCAGCTAAAGACTTAGTCCATTCTAGGGGGCTTGGGACCTCCTGCACCCTTTCAGCCAGTACGCCCCACATTACTTTGTCCAAAAGGTCCTCAGCACCTCAGCTGTGACCCTCATGGCACTCAACTTAGATAAATGCCACCATGTTACTCATCCCTGCGCCAAGGCGAAATGTTGCTTTCTGCCCACCCGGTCTATGCCCCTCCTTACGGAATGAAGGTCAATAATGTGACCTCTCAATCTCCTGTATTCGGTGGAAAATGTCACAACTGTTTGCGATGTTTCCTCAGCCCCACAACTATCCAGGCCACAATGCATCCAGCTCAGGTACCTCTGCACTCTCCCCACTCCTATGGTTCATAACAAGCCATGTGGCATTCCTGAGGCCATCTGAGCAGCCTGTCTGTATGTGTGTTTAATGGTTGGGGCTCCTCTTGACGTTTCCACCTCACCAATGTTAGTCTAATTAGGGTCTTTAAGGGTGAGCGAATTATGAGGTTGGGGGGGGACAGGGATGAAAGATTGAAGTGAATGAACGCTAACTGATGCACTGTCCTTGTTGTTAATTTCAGCATCATCACCAGAGCGACCCACACCGACACCGCATGAGGAATTGGTTCAGTCGCTGTCTGCGCTGGAGGAGTCCAGGCAGAGTGCACGTGAATGTTCCGCCCTCAGGGCAGAGCTTCAGGATTCCTTCAATGAGAGATTGGTGACTGAGGGGCTTTAATCAAATGGATCAAACTATGATTGGGTTACGCTGTGACCTGCAAGCCCTCACCCTGGTACTGGCCATGGGTGGTCTTCCCCATTGTGGGAGATGTTGTGGACACTAAGCGCTGGCACTCAGTGCCCATGCATCTGCGGTGAGCAGGGAGGTAGATTTGGACCTCACGTCAGTGCAGCAGCTGCCTGTCATCACTGAGCTCCTCCCAGGGTGTTTCAGATGAGGGCAGCAGCTCCTCCCCTCTGTCAGTCAACATTGCATCCATTGAGGCTGCGACATCTGGGGAGGTCCCAGTTCTGGAACTGGCCACTCGCTCCCAGGCAGGGCCAGCACAGGCTCCACAGGCCAGAGGACGCCCGCAAAGGTCAGAGGCCAACAGGACAGCAGAGTCAGCAGGCTGTCTCACAAACCACTCAGTGATGGGGCGATACCTAGACACAGCACCTCTAAACCTCAGCATAAGGCACGTTAGGCACTCCACAGGTATGTCACTGGTGATTTTGTGTTGGCCTTAGAATAGGGACCCATTTTTCTGCAATTGTGAAATAATCATGTGGGCTTTAATTTTGGACACAATAAAGTCCACCTTTGTTACCATGGCTGAGGGGCTTTTCATTGTGGTGCTTTTTTCTTTTTCACATAATTATCATGTGTGTGAGTGGAGATTGATGTTTCTGTACTGAGGCCTTATCTGCAGCTGAACAGGTGGAAGGTGTGGGACCAAAGTGCCCCGTGTGGAAGTTCCAGGCAATGCTGCTCCTGCTGGTCCATGTGTGTGGAGCTAGCTGAAGGTTCTATGGATTAAATTGTTACGGGGGTGTCCCTGCCTCCTTGGTGTAAACACCGGTCGTCATTGTGCTCATCATCGCCCTGTGCTTCCTCATCCTCTGAGGCACTGCTGGATTCATCATGTGCATCCTCATGCACTGCGTTAAGGTCTTCATCATCAACTGCATCCCCCCTTTCCAGCGTTAGATTGTGCAGGGCGTAGCAGAGTACCACTTTCACAGAGACGCAATCATGGGGGTACTGGAGTGTGCCCACTGAGCGGTCAAGGCAATGGAAACACATCATGAGAAGACTGATGGTTCTCTCCACCACAGCCCTTGTGGTGCCGTGGCTCCTATTGTACCGCTGCTCAGCTTCTGTTCTTGGATGGCGGAGAGGCGTCATGAGCCACCTTCACAAGGGATAGCCCTTGTCACCCAGCAGCCAACCATCCAGCCGAGCCAGAGCACTGAAGATCCCTGGCACCTGGGAGTGTCTGAGGATGTAGGTGTTGTGGAAGCTGCCTGGGTACCTTGCACAGACTTGTAGAATCTGCATCCTGTGATCACACACTATCTGCACGTTCATGGAGTGGAAGCCCTTCCTGTTGACGGAGGCACCGGGCTCACCTGCTGGCGCCTTGATGGCCACATGTGTACAATCTATAGCACCCTGGACACAGGGGAAGCCAGCAATCACTGCAAAGCCTCTGGCTCACTGTGTCTGACTTGCCTGGTCATAGCAGAAAAGGATGAAGGTCAATGCCCATCTGAACAGAGCGCCTGTAACCTGCTTGACAAGTGTGGACAGCTGATTGGGAGACACCGCAAAGATCACCCATCAAGCTCTAGAAGGAGCCAGAGACATAGAAGAAGTAAAGGGCAACTGTGAACTTCAGAGCTGCTGGTTTGGGGTGTCCTCCCACACAGTTAGGGGAGATCTCAGTCAACTATATTTGTCAGATAATTGGTCCTGTCTCCCTTAAGAGTCAGAGCCTCCTTTGGCACTGCACCTCAGACATATTGAGGTAGCTGCTTCGCTGCCTGTAAACCCTGGCAACAGGATAGTGGCATCTTCTGCAGCCCCTTCCACCTTGGACAACCTCTTGGCCCTGCGCCCCTTGTGCCTGTGCCTGGCCTCCCAAAGGTGGCTCCCCTGGAGGCTGATTATTCAGTCCTGGCCTCCTCCTTATTCTATCCCTCCCTCCTCAGGGGAGCTGCCTCCAGTGGAGAGGTCAGAACCCATAGCCCCAGGCTAAACGGAGGCCTCTGGAAAGCTGCAAGGCCGAAAAAGAATGCTGTCTGCAGACTGGCTTCAAATTACACAAAAACCTCTTGGACGTCGATGAGAACTGCTAACAATCTCACAGGCAAATTTTAAACACTGTTACATGAAGTTATAATTGATGAAACATGAACAACCTCTGAGTCCACATGTCCGGGCTTTGCAAAAGTTTTAAATAATCTGCTACGCGCCTGCCCGTTGGGCCTGTGCGCTGACCTGAAGTTCACACGGGCCCCTCAAAATCCTGGACAATTAGCAAGTTAAGGGCTTTAATGAGCCCTTCAATTAATGGTGGGCGAACTGAGCGCACCCGCCCACCGAAATATCACGATGCCACGTGCTGTCGTTAATGGTTGGGGCTCCTCTTGACTCTTTCCCACCTCACCAATGTTCTTCTCCTTAGGGTCTTGAAGGCTGAGCGACTTATGAGGCTGGGGGGGACAGGGATGAAAGATTGAAGTGAATGAACGCTAACTGATGCACTGTCCTTGTTAATTTCAGCATCACCACCAGAGTGACCCACACCAACACCGCAGCCCCCCCTCCACACCTGAGGGGCAACATGTGCAACTTGTGACACATCATTTCAGCCAGCCAGGCACCAGCGCAGACACACACCTCGGTGGGGATTTGACCGTTGGCTGGTGTCCTGGGTCAGTGAAAAGAGCACTTCACAATTGCTGGAGGAGATGGTAGGGACAGAGTGCCACTGGTGCCAGCAGCCAGAGGGCTGCAGTGGATGAGGCACATGCTGAGTCCGGCAGTGATGACGTGCCTCTGGAGTTGTCACCATTGCAGCAGCTGCAGGACAAGTGGCAGGAATCGCATTTAGCATCAGACAGGGTTGCATGAGGGTGTGTTTCAGTTGGTCTCTGTGATGGAAGATTCCAGGCAGAGTGCACGTGAAGGCATGAACCTCAGGACAGATCTTCAGGCTTCCTCCAATGAGAGATTGGTGACTCATGGAGAAGGGCTCAATTGGATGGAAAATCTTCTGATTGGGTTACGCTCTGACCTGCAAGCCCTCAGTGGTACTGGCCATGGTTGGTCATTCCCAATGTGGGAGATGTTGTGGACACCAAGGGTCAGCACTCAGTGCCCATGCATCTATGGTGAGCAGGAAGGTCGAAAGGGACCCCATGTTAGTGCAGCAGCTGCCTGTTGTCACTGTGAGCTCCTCTCAGGGGGCTCCAGATGAGGGCAGCAGCTCCTCTGCCCCTCTGCCAGTCAAGGTTGCTTCCGTTGAGGCTGCAACAACTGGGGGAGGTGCCAGTTTTGGAACTGGCCACTCTCCCAGGCGGGGACATCACAGGCTCCACAGGCCTGAGGACACCCACCAAGGTCATTGAGGCCAACAGGACAGCAGAGTCAGCAGGCTGTCAAACAAACCACTCCGAGCGATGGGGCGGTACCTAGACGTAACACCCGGGATCTTAAGCATAAGGCACGTTAGGCACTCCATGGGTATGTCACTGGTGATTGTGTGTTGGTCCTAGAATAGGGAACAAAATTCTTATTGGAATGGAGAAGTATGTGTACTTTTTCTAGACAAGAAAGTTCACTTTTCTGACCATGGCTGAGGGTGTTTCCTTTCTGGTGCATTTTTCTTTTTCACAGGCATATGAGTGTTTGAGTGGACATTGATGTTTCTGTACTAAGCCCTTAGGTTCTACATCTTCCACCTCATCAGCTGCAACTAAGTTCCACTTGTGGAAGTTCCAGGCAATGCTGCTCCTGCAGATCATGTGTGTGGAGCTAGCTGAATCTTCTTTTGGATTAAATTGTCACAGGTCCCTGCCTCCTTGGTGTAGTAGCGGATCAGCGTGCTGCCCCTCATCATCGCCCTGTGCTTCCTCATCCTCTGAGTCACTGCTGCATTCATCACGTGCAGCCTCATCCAGGGGGTCAAGGTCTTCATCGTCAACTGCATCCCCCCCCTTTCTAGCGCAAGACTGTGCAGAGCACAACATGCTCCCACTATCAGAGCGACGTAATCTGGGGGCTACTGGAGTGTGTCCCGAGCAGTCCAGGCAACAGAAGCACATCTTAAAACCAACGGTGCTCTCCACCACAGCCTTTGTGGTGCCTTGGCTCCTGTTGTACCGCTGCTCAGCTTCTGTTCTTGGATAGCGGAGAGGCGTCATGAGCCAACTTTGTAGATGATAGCCCTGGTCACCCAGCAGCTATTCATCCAGCTGAGCCTGTGCACTGAAGAGCCCCGGGACCTGGGAGTGTCTGAGAATGTAGGCATTGTGGGAGCTGCCTGGGTACCTTACAGAAGCCAGCAATGGCCATGAAGCCTTGGGCTCACTGTGTGCCTGACTTGCCTGGTCACAGTGGACGTGGATGAAGGTCAATGTCCGTCTGTAACCTAAGATAAAAACAAAAAACTGCGGATGCTGGAAATCCAAAACAAAAACAGCATTACCTGGAAAAAGTCAGCAGGTCTGGCAGCATCGGCAGAGAAGAGATGACGTTTCGAGTCCTCATGACCCTTCGACAGAACAGTTCTGTCGAAGGGTCATGAGGACTCGAAACGTCAACTCTTTTCTTCTCTGCCGATGCTGCCAGACCTGCTGAGTTTTTCCAGGTAATGCTGTTCCCGTCTGTATCCTGCTTGACACAAGTGTGGACAGCTGATTAGGAGACACCGCAATTATTACCCGAGCCCTGGAAGGAGCCAGATGCATAGAGGTTGAGGGCAATTGAGTGCTTCGGAGCCGCTGGCATGGGGTGTCCACCCACACAGTAAGGGGAGATCTCAGGGACAATCATCTGACAGATATAGTTGACCATTTCCCTTGACAGAAAGTCTCCTTCAGCACTGCACCTCAGTCATATTGAGGTAGCTGGTTCGTCACCTGTAAATAGTGGCATCTTCTGCTGCCTCTTCCACCATGGACAACCACTTGGCCCTGTGCACCTTGCGCCTGGCCTCCCAAAGGTGGCTCCCCTGGAGGCTGATTGTCCACTCCTGGCCTCCTCCTTATTCTATCCCTCCCTTCCTCCACAGAGGAGCTGCCTCCAGTGGAGATGTCAGAACCCATACCCAGGCTAAATGGAGGCCTCTGGAAAGCTGCAGGCCCGAGAAAGATAATTGTCTGCAGACTGGTTTCAAAGTACACAAGAAGCTCTTGGAAATCGATGTGAACGGTTGACAATCACAGGCAAGTTTAAAACACTTTCTGCATTAAATACTTCATGAACATGAACAACCCCTCTGAGCCCACATATCCCACCAGTGCCTGAGTTTTAATAAAAATCTCATACCCGCCTGCCCGTTCGGCCCATGCGCCGAGCCGAAGGTCACACGGGCCCCTCAAAATCCTGGACAATTGGCAAGTCAAGGACCTTAATGAGGCCTTTAATTAATGGCAGGTACGTGTCCCACTGAGTGAAATATGGCGATGCCGCACGCTGATGACAGGACGCTCGCCTGACATTTTAAGCACTGACGTGTGGGCTCTGCCATCCCCACATCACCCAGGAAATTCTGCCCCATGAGAGATATTCTGGGCAAAATAACAGCAAGAGAAGAATTAAAAAGACAATTGGGATACTGACCATTATTTTACAAGATATGGTCAAGCATCAAGAATCTCGTCTCATTGAGGTCTTTATAACTATGGAAGCTTTTGATAACAATGGACAGAGCAAAAAGGTTTCCTCTTGCTGGGAAGAGCAAACTAGAGGCCATCAATACAAGTTAGTCACCAAGCAATCCAGAAGGAACTTCAGAAACTTCTACCTACAGAAAGTGGAACTCACTACCACAGAGTGAGTGAAGTGCATCGTATAGATACATTGAAGGGAAAACTGGAAAAGTACAAGGGAGAAGGAAATAGATGGCCATGGTAGAGTCAGGAGGAGACATGAGGAAGTTCAAGTGGAGCACAAACACCAGCATGGACTGGCAGCTTACCCTGTCTTGCAAGGGGGTACAACCCCAGTCCCTGTTCCGCACAGAAAACAGAAGGGATACACCAAGTTGCATTACCACAAACCAGGACATGTGGACTGAGTGAATGGCATTGAGTGGTGTCAGGCCTCAGTGCATTCAGAACGTCCTTATAACATGTCAGAACATGCTGTCTCTGACAGTGGGTTTAAAATCAGACCACATTCAATTTAACCTCTGGAGAGCAATGCCCAGTTTCATATAAGGAAGGTGATTGTCTCACCACAACACACCGGCAGCACCAGCAGTGACTTAACCTGCTGTTGCATCAAGAACACATTCTACACAGGCCTATTAAGGATTGGAGTGTGGGTTCTGATAAATCTATAGTCAGATGATCAGCTGGCTATTAATGTAAAAGGATAAACTTATGTCCTATTCCCCTGCACACATTCTCTTTTCAGATAGCCATCCAATTCCTTTCTGAATACATTTATCAAACCTGCCTGCATCACTTAAAAAATCTCTATCGCTTACTCCTTTGGCCAATTATTTTGAATTGGTGCCCCCTAGATCTTGATGCTGAGTGGGAACAGTTTCTCCCTGTTTTCTGTCCATACCCCTCAGAATCTTGAATACCTCTATCAAATCTACTTTTTCCCCCAAGCAAAGGAGTTTCAACTTCTCCAATCTATCCTCATGGCTCATTGACAATATAATATTTTAGTTTTATTGATAGGGGCATTGAGTACAAAAGTAAAGGAGGTCATGTTGAACTTGTATAGGACACTAGCTAGGCCTCATCTGGAGTACTGCATCTAGTTCTGGGTAACACTGAGGAAGGATCAAGGCATTGGAGGGAGTAGAGGAGATGCACAAGACTGATTCTGGGGAATGAATAACTGGAGCCATATAGTCAGCAACAAACACCAAGAATGTGAAAATCTTGTTGGAAATTAATGTCTTCAGAAGAAACTTGTAGGTGTCAGGGAAATTAAGACCTCATGGTTAATCTCAAATTTTAAAGCTGAACAAAGACCTCTTTAAAATGGCTGAAGCCATGTTAGTCTAGACCCATGAATAAAAGGAACTATCTGACTGTTTCACAGAAACTTATACTTCTGAAGAGATCCTGAGAACCCTCTGGGCTGCAGGGACCAAACTCAACAATACAAAGACCATCTGCATTTCATAAGCTAGGCCTGGCAAATTGGAGACTATTCATCTGCTAGGACAAGGGACCCCACCTTCCTTTCAATTCTTAATTGTTGGTACATTTAACCATCCTGGGAGACCAGACAGGGGTGCACATTCTTGGTCAAAGGCACTGAAGAGGTGGGAGTCATGCGACATGAACCTCTGGTTGGTGGAACAAGTTATATTGCATTGCTGTACTGCAAAGCTCAGTCTGCCATTTTAACATCCACAAGCAGCAGCACAGGAAAAGGGGCTCTGCCCAGATCAAATACCTGGCCACATCTATATCATTTCTACTGGAAAGTCTGTACTGTTGCCAACAAGATTGATTAAACTCTGTGCACCTCTCATCATGAAAGTCAATTCTACTGGAAAAATATATAGTAATTTTCAGTTCACCCAGCTCAGTGAAAGAAGACATCATTGGAATTTGATTCTGGACACATGAAAACAATATTACTCTCCTGTCCTCTTTGCTCTGTAAATCTCTCCTTCATCCCTCTTTTACTGTAGGAGGGAAGAAGAGGCAAAGCTGCTACCCTCCCTCACATTTGGGTTTGGAAATAAACTGCCCCGAGTTTATCCTCGAGTTTGCTATGGGGTTATTAATAGAAATTGGGGGGAGCAAATCAAAAACAAACCTGTTTATAGACAAGTGGAGGGGAGAAAATCAGGGCTATTTAAATTAATTCCCTCCTGTTACGTAAGTCTTATGTACCCCGTTAATGAAGATTGTCACCATGTCTTCACAAAATTGTATTTGTTAAATGTCAATAAATTTAAAATGGAGGAACTTTCTAATCCCAAACTGACATGAAAATCAACCTAATAATTTTATTTCCACTAATTGGATTAAAGAAATTATATAAAGGTCTCATTAAAATGAATCTACTCTATGTACACTGTTCTTGGGCAGGAACAAACACTCAATTGTAAAAAAGGTGGAGCTTTGTTAATGCTAATATATCTGGTGTTTCTGGGTATTTTTTCTGTACAAACACTGCAGGTGGATTCTTCCAGGCCTGTCTGAAGCAGGAATAAAGACAGGAGGGGAAACTTCATTGTATGGAAGACAAAATTCAGATTCCTGGCAGCAGGTTTAACTTTTAGTATTAAAGATAAAATCAACTTTCAGGCGAGTCGACCTTCCTGAATGTGATGGTTGGGAAGCTCTTTTGCAGTTATTAGCATGTCATGCAAATTCCTTAACTCCAGCCTAACATTATTACTCAGTCAAAATCTTGTTACTAATGAGAGAGAGAAAGAGAGAGGGGGGGGTGGGGAAAAGAGAGAGAGAGAGAGAGAGAGAGAGAGAGGAGGAGAAAAACAGGTCTTCAGAAACCTGGCCATAAGCAAGAGGCGTGCACCAGACAAGGTGGGCTACTTCCTGTATACTCTGCCAAGTACACACACCTTTTTGCTTCTTACAAACGCTTCAGCAATGGCCTGGTTCCACCCATTATGAATCACAGCCTGGCAGATTAGGTTGTCATCCAAGGGAGGCAGCCTGTTCAGGATAAGGAATCTAGCCAAAGGAGGCAGGGAGATCGGCTCACAGCTGGAATACTGTCTGGGGCAGGC
The DNA here is from genome assembly GCA_026770705.1 of Isurus oxyrinchus. Classification (NCBI taxonomy): domain Eukaryota; kingdom Metazoa; phylum Chordata; class Chondrichthyes; order Lamniformes; family Lamnidae; genus Isurus; species Isurus oxyrinchus. Next base: position 46,665,490 of record JANJGN010000023.1, read on the forward strand.
AGGAAGAGCGCAACATGAACTTCAAATGGTGCAACAAAATGTGTTGGGCAAGGATGGATCTAAAGGGCATGGTCAGTTAGTAAAAGGATCCCCAGGATCAAATACAGGCAACTGGGAAGCAGAGGGGACAACTACAGTGACAGGAAGAAAGGGGGCAAGGGAGGGTGGGAGTTGCATGTTAAGGGAAAATGAATAGTTTCATTGAGGTGAGCTTGTGTAGGTGGTGAAATGGATAAGGGGCAGTATGAGGATCAAGCTGAGCTTGGGGAGTTTGACAGGGGTGGGCACAGGTGGGAGAGCAGGAAACTATGGTCGGAGAGGTTTAATGTTGACAGATGGGAGGGTAAGAAAAGCAACATCTATTGGTGATTGTGGGGGTGTGGGGTTAGAAGTTGGCATGTCATAAGGGGAGAAGGGGGAGGTTGGTGAAGTAATCAAAAAGGGTAAGGTGCACCATTCTGACTCATGCAGTCCCTCACTGATACTGTGCAGTAGAAGTGTGAATGGCCTCTGACCTAGCTCCACGAGTTCCTGTACTGCTTACATTCCCAAATGAATGTGAAGTCAAACAGAAGCCAGTAAAAAGCAGTACAACCTGCACTCTACTGGGTAATGAGCATTACAAATTATGCACCAGGACAGCACAAAGACTCTCATGTTCTTGCCTCTCAACATTGAGATCCAGGTTGGGTGTGCTCACTTTCAGCAATGCTAAGTCATTAAGGAGTCTTCATTGCTCCAGGTGAATGATTGGGAAGCAGGGCTATGTCTGGTGCTGACAATCATTATTACTCTTCATGACTGGCTCTTTTTTAAACGTTAGCTGGGGACTGCCAACCAGTCATCGAGAGAATTGGGCAGTTTACAGATGCCCTTTTCAGGAAGCTATGATTTTGTACCGTTTACTACTGACCCAGGGAGCCAAGCTGCCTACACCATGGGATTTGCTTCTATTACAACATCCGCTCAGGTCCAAGAGGTGATCAGTTGCAGGCACATGGCAGTCCAAAACCTCCTTGGCATCAGCCAGCCTGAATCATACAGGATGGGATTTCACTCCCAATGTTCAAACTCATGATCACAGGTGCCAATTCCTGCAGGTACACACCTGGTACACTGAGCTCAAACACATTCTAAACAACTCCCAGGTACCACAACTGTTCCCACCCCCATCTGATCTTCTGGAGGTACCCCAACAACCAGCTCCTGAAGACCTGGCTAATGACTCCAATCCTGAAACCCCAAACTAATAGCTAACGGCAGCACAATGCTACCCATGCATCAACAAGAGCCATCACTGGAGCAGACAATTGGTCTACTGAAGAGATTCCATTGCCTGTACCACTCGGTTAGCACAGTCCAATACTCGCCTGACCATTTCACCAGGATCAAGATGGTCTGCTGTATTCTTCACAATTTAGCTGAGCGATAGGGCAAGGCATTACCAGAAGGGGAGATGGATGAGCCACATCTCCTCAGACAAGCAAGGGGAAGATGGAGATGCTGAAGGAGGAGACTGATGCTGCTGCCCAAGTCAAGACAGTTGAGAGATGTGGCAGACAGGCCCATGAGAACCTAACAGCAGATTGACTTGAGGCTGAATGTGTTTCTACTAACATATGGTGACCCTCCAAGGAATGAGTCCACAATGGCTGAGAGGCCTACCAGCCCTCCAAGAATTGTTCAAACAGATGCGACAAAGTGTTTATATTTTTTGGCTTCAATAAAAGCAATGTTTTTACCCTTACACTAATGACCTCCTGCTTCTGTTTCTCATCCACAGGATTAGGGAGTTATGCAGGAATATATGGGGGCAGCACATACATCACTGATATGCAAAGGGATATTGTCTCATTCAAGCTGGCGCTCATGTTCATCCTCTGCTCATTTTGGATTGGCAGCTGGCTGTGGTAAAGACAGTTGTTGCTGCTTCTCAGATCTAGGCTACTGCTGCCTAAGTTACCTTGTACCAAAGGCTTAACACCAGGACAAGAAGAGTGAGTGAGTAAATTCCAAGGTAATTGAAATTATATCCAAAGTTGGAAACAACCCTCAAATCCATCCATCCACTGACCCACCCACCCAATGTATTCCCAAGGACCTTCTTTACCATTGGATGCAGCAGAATATAGTATGGTGTGGGGCTATCCAAAACATAGGGCAATACACAATTGAGGTGACACCATGAAACCTGCTCAAGGAGACATTCCAGATAAACAATGTCCTGCAGATGTTCATCAAACAACGTTCTGTAAGGGGCATTCCACTTTTCATTCATGGGATGTGGACCTTGCTGGCTACAACATTTATTGCCCATCCCTAACTACTCTGGTGAGCTGCCTTCTCAAACCACTGCAGTCCAAAAACATTTGAGGGTCTACACAATGCTTAGTGAATCCTTGATGTCACACGCAACTAAAGGTCACTCTTCTGAAGTTCTATCCCTCAGGGAAGCAGAGATGGGCAGAGATCCACATGAACAATGATGGTGACCATCACCCTTCAAATACCACAATGGTGGAAAAATCAACAGCCTCATCAGATAGAAGAACAAATAGGTCAGATTATACCTAACTGCAGTGGTTTCATTATATTGAGATCATTGACACTTGTGCACCCAATGTTCTTTAACCTTTTCCTATCAATACATCTTGAGCTCCCAACACGCACAGCTAAGCTGGAGGCCTCCTGCCAAATACTATCCTCAATTGCCTGGGGCTCTCCTTAACAGGTGCGTCTTCCTCAACCTGACCTGCTGGAAGCAATGGAGTCTCTGGCAGAGGGAGGCAGCATGGCCGGGCACCCTTAGTGTCCTGGGATGATTATCCCTTGTCTGGCTGTTTCTGCCTCTCTGTGCAATGGTACCTCTCTCACACCTTGAGGGGATGGGGTGCTAGAAAGGTTGAAGTGCCCTGTCCATGGCTCAAGTGACAGAATGAAGGGTCTCCCCACACATCCAGCATTTACTGATGTTCTGCTGGACCTGGCTGTCCATGGTGCCTGCCACCTGTTCAAGGCAGCCACACACTGGTATGCCAGAACCAAGATAGAGAACTTGGACAGACTCCACCCTGCCACATGTTCCCTTGCTCATCAACACCCATCATGTCATTAATGGCAGATTCCAGAGGCTCATCTGTATGGGGCTCAGCAGGGGCCTCATCTCCAGCAGTCTCCGTCAGTGACCAAGGCCTTTACTTCCTCTGCCAGGTGTGGGCCCATGTCAGTGATATGATTAATGCCAGTAACACTAGGGCAAAACTCCCATCTCTCACCAAGGAAACAGAGTGCTGCTAAAGGTCACTTTGCAAGCACATTTTAAATTGCATTCACTTTGGGTGTTCCATGTTTGACCGAGATTTTCCCCCTCAAATCGGAGGGCGGAGGGGCATTTTAGTGTGGTGGTGAATCAAGCATATGGGGCACTTGCCTTTATCAAAGGAGGTATAGATTACAAAGGTAGGGTGATCACGTTGGAGTTGTATAGAACCTTGGTGTGGCCACAGCTGGAGTACTGTGTGCAGTTCTGGTCGTCACATTATAGGAAGGATGTGATTGCACTGGAGGGGTTGCAGAGGAGATTCACCAGGATCTTCCCTGGGATGAAACATTTAAGTTATGAAGACAGTTTGGATAGACACGGGTTGTCTGCATTGGAGCAGAGAAGACTGAGCAGCGACCTGATTGAGGTGTACAAGATTGAGGGGCATAGACAGGGTGGATAGAGAGCTGCTGTTCCCCTTAGTTGAAGGGGAAGTCACGAGGGGACTGAAGTTCAAGGTGAGGGGCAGGTGGTTTTTATTTGGCAGTGGGGGTGCAGAATGAGTGGAAAAATTTTACCTGGAGGGTGGTGACGGTCTGGAATGTGCTGCCTGGGACAGTGGAGCAGGTGGGTTGCCTCACATCCTTTAAAAAGTACCTGGATGAGCACCTGGCACATCATAACTATGGGCCAAGTACTGGTAAATGGGATGAGGTAGGTAGGCCAGGTGTTTCTCATTGTCAGTGCAGACTCAATGGGCTGAAGGGCCTCTTCTGCACTGATTGTGAAATCTCATTCTATTGGTCATGGGTGTCCCTTTCCTATTAGCTGAGACTTAAAGGCTTCACTAAGTTATTGCTCACTCCCCACCCACCTATAATTGTAGCATGTTTCACCCACTGTTCTGAGATGGCTCCTTGTGTCTTAGACTAAGCATGGGTTTTGGTCAGTAGATAAGTGTCTATAGCCTATCTGCTTAATTCCTTTCAGGCATGCTGCTTCAAGACATAATTCCAACTTTTTCTCCCTCTAGAGAAGGCTCAGACATTGTCAGTGGTACATCTACATCATACGTTACCATATCCCATCTGTTAACCATTTACACTACAATCACCTCTGCAGGTGGGGGCTGAGTGAGGAGGGGGATCTCCCTAGAGGTTGCAAGGCTCATTTAACTATATTCCTGGGAAGATCCAGGGTCAAAGAAAAAAAAAACTTTTATTCTGGGTTTTGTCTCGACTAAGACAACATGTAACCTCAGTTCTGCTTCACAATCACACCTACACAGTTGTTCCAAAATAAGGGACTCATTACTTTCAGTTGATTGATTTGGTTCCTGTAACCATTGGGCCAGCAATATGTGCAGCTCAGGACTGGAACCAGTTCAACTAATTCACCTTGAAACAGCTTAAAGTGCAATTGCACCACTCCTGGGAAAAGAGAAAAGCACAAGTTGAACTGGTCCAGCTTGCTGGAAGCTGACACTTCCTACTGGGTTCCCATTCACAACCGGACTTCACTTCCCAATTGAGAACTGAATCAATTAGTACGAGATCCATTGGGACTTTAACCTCAATTGCTTACATTTGAAAATAATCACCTCGACTAATCCTTGTGGTACTATGTCCAAGCAATCATTGTGCAGTTGGCTATGGTTAAAAGGGCAATAAATTTTAATTGAATTACCAATTAATATCACTTGAGTAGGGGTCTGGCAGTTTAGAGAAAACACTATACAAAGTAAATGTTGTTCAGGTCTACCTATTGAACCTTTAAACATCCCTCCTACTGGCAGGGAAGACCCAATTTTGTCTCACCCATAGGGTGGTGAAGTAACATGTGCTTAGTACTAGAGTGAGAGAGGTTTGGATCAAGGAAGGAGATGTTATAGGAGAGAAGCAAAAGCCTGATCAAAGAGCTGGGGTTGGATCTCAAGGAGAAGGTGGCAGAGAATTCTGGAATGACCTGGAAGACTGAAGATACATCTCTGCTCAATGGGGCAGAGAGGGAGATACGCAAGGTGTCAGAGTAGGAGGAACAGAAATTTTGGGAAGGTGTATTAAGCAAAGCTGGTTCCAATCTTTCAAAGTGAGAGATCATGGGATGAGTCAGAGCTAGCCAACAATCTGTTTCCTGTCCCATTAACTACAGCTCAGTCACATTGACCATGATTTGCAACTAGTGTAAGAAAACTTTGTCATTTCTTACTGGACACTTGGAAGACAGACTGATCTTGATTCTCCCTCATCACCAGTATCTCAGCTTGTAAACAAGCCAGATATCAGTTTAATTCCCTATAGCTGATTGTGAAGTATCACAATCCACAATAAAAGGGACAAATCACTGACAATAGTCATTTCTCCAATATTGACAGCTTTCTCATCAGCCACTGCTTCATCCAGCAGCTCAAAATTCTGCTTTCATACAGGAATTACTTTCCCTCAGGTTGCTGGCTATTTTCATCTGGGAATTGGGGATTTGTAGAATTCCCAGGGCAGAGAGATACAGAACAAGGAAAATATCATCCAGTTCATCAACTTGACTCCAGCTGTTGGCCAGGAACAATCTGCTCCAACACCTTCAACTGGTTTCACAGACTGAGGAAGGAATCTGGAAGTTCTTTCTTTAACACCCAAACCTAAGTTGGGCAAAGCTTCCCAATAACAATCTAGACTTATATCTGTTATCAATCCCCTTCCCTGTGACAGTCCACCTTGATTATCACAGTTCAGAGAGCACCCGATCCACACAGAAACCCAATCTGTTTCCCTAACTGAAAATCCAACTCTCAAACCACAGCCCTTTTAAAAAGCTCCCAATCAGCTCATTAGCTGCTTCAGCTGGACAATCAATTAGGTAGAGATTGAAAGCAATGAGATACCTTGTTCCAGTCCTACTCCAGTCCCCTCCCACAACTTTTTCTCTGGTACATCGATGATTACTTCGATGCTGCTTCATGCTCTCGGCTGGACCTGGAAAAATTTATTAATCTTGCTTCCAATTTCCACCCCTCCATCATTTTCACATGGTCCATCTCTGACACTTCCCTTCTCTTCCTTGACCTCTCTGTCTCAATTTCTGGTGATAGACTATCCACCAATATCCATTACAAGCCTATCAAGTCCCACAGCTACCTAGACTACAGATCCTCACACCCCGCTTCCTGTAAGGACTCCATCCCATTCTCTCAGTTACTTCGCCCCCGTTGCATCTGTTCTGTTGATGCCACTTTCAAAAACAGTTCCTCTGACATATCTTCCTTCTTCCTCAACCGAGGTTTTCCACACACGGTTGTTGGCAGGGTCCTCAACCGTGTCCGGCCCATCCACTGCCCATCCGCCCTCTCATCATTCTCTCCCTCCCAGAAACATGATAGGGTCCCCCTTGTCCTCACTTATCACCCCACCAGCCTCTGCATTCAAAGGATTATCTACCTCCATTTCTGCCAACTCCAGCATGATGCCACCACCAAACACATCTTCCCTTCACCTCCCCTGGTGGCATTCCGCAGAGATCGTTCCCTCTGGGACACCTTGGTCCACTCCTCCATCACCTCCTACACCTCAACCCCCTCCCATGGCACCATCCCATGCAAATCCAGAATATGCAACACCTACCCCTTTACTTCCCCTCTCCTCACCGTCCAAGGGACCAAACAGTCCTTTCAAGTGAAGCAGCATTTCACTTGCACTTGCCTGCATTTAGTCTACTGCATTCATTGCTCCCAAATCAGTTTCCTCTACATTGGCGAGACCAAACGCAGACTGGGTGATTGCTTTGCAGAACACCTTCGGTCTGTCCGCAAGCATTATCCAGACCTCCCTGTCGCTTGCCATTTCAACACCCCACCCTGCTCTCATGCCCACATGTCCACCCTTGGCCTGCTGCATTGTTCCAGTGAAGCTCAATGCAAACTGGAGGAACAGCACCTCATCTTCCGATTAGGCACTTTACAGCCTTCCGGACTGAATACTGAGTTCAAAGATCTTAGATCATGAACTCTCTCCTCCATCCCCACCCCATTTCTGATCCCCCCACCCTTTTTTCCAATAATTCATATAGATTTATCTTTTCCCACCTATTTCCATTATTTTTAAATGTATTTCCATCCATTGTTTTATCTCTGCCTTTTAGCCTTTTTCGATTCCTTCACCCCACCCCATGCCCACTAGTGCTATCTGTACCTTGTTTGTCCTGCTTTCTACCCTTAATTAGCACATTCCTTAGATAATATCACCACCTTCAACACCTCTTTGTCCTTTTGTCTGTGACATCTTTTGGTTATCTCCACCTATCACTGGCCCTCTATCCAGCTCTACTTGTCCCGCCCCTAAACCAGCTTATATTTCACCTCTCTTCTATTTTTACTTAGTTCTGTTGAAGGGTCATTCAGACTCGAAACGTTAAATGTTTTCCTGTCCGCAGATGCTGCCAGACCTGCTGAGTTTTTCCAGGCATTTTTGTTTTTGTTTTAGATTTCCAGCATCCGCGGTTTATTGCTTTTATATTCATATGATTGGGATTGGGTTTCTAGTTTATCTGCCCACTCAAGCAATGCAGAAGCATCAAGGAGCCACCAAGTGCTCCAAAGCTATTACCCCCCCCCCACCCCCTCCACTACCAAGGGGACTTCACACTTAACCAGGACAGGTTCTTAATGCATCAATGCTAACCATGTGTCTCACTCTTTCATCCTGCAGGAGGAGTACATCAGGGTCATGGTGCCTGGTGAACTAGCTGTATGCCAGATGGCCTACAGAGCATGAAGACGACGGAGAAGAGAGTGATTGAAGCTCCTGGCTGCGCAGAGGCAGCAACAGCAACTCAGGAAGAAGAGCCACAGTGAGTCCTCATTGGTCAGTGTCTAGCGAGATCCAGGGTGTATAGACGTCACCTTTCATTCCTGCAGATGACCGAGAACGAGTGTCGCCGAAGATGCGCATGTCCAGAGAACTGGTCGGTCACATCTGCCACCTGCTGCAGGATTTGGTGCCGCGGGGACATGGAGGACATCCACTGCCAGTGGCTGTGAAAGTGACTCAGGGCTACACAGGTGATCTCTGTGGGATCTCACAAGCCTCCACCCACAAATGCATCCATGAGGTCACGGATGCCATCTTTGCGAAAGTACATGACTTTATTCATTTTGCCTGGGACTAGGGGAGTCAGGATGGAAGAACAATTGGATTCGCCCAGATCTTGGGGTTTCCCACAGGTGCAGGATGTGATCGATTGCAGTCAAGTGGCACTCAGATCTCCATCGCAACATACGGTGGACTATATCAACCTCAAGGGGTTTCATTCGCTGAATGTGCAGCTGGTATGCGACCACCATAAATGCATCCTGCAGGTGTGCGTACGATTTCCAGGGAGTGTGCAGTACTCCTATATCCTCAGTCGGTCACAGATCCCAGTGGACAGACAGTCCGTTCATTGTGAGCTCATCGGCAAGGTTGACTTTTATTGTCCATCCCTAGTTGCCCAGAGAAGATCGTGGAGAGATTTGTTCAATCACTCCAGTCCTGTGCAGCATTTTAATATACCTGGGTAAGCAACTCGGCCACTTCAAGTAAGATGGATTGGGAATTCTGTGGTGAGTAACTCACCTCCTGACACCCACCTGTCCACCATCTACAAGGCACAATTCAGGAGTGTGATGGAATACTCTTACTTGCCTGGATGAGTGCAGCTCCAACAACACTCAGGAAGCTCAACACCAACCAGGACAAAGCAGCCCGCTTGATCGGTACCTCATACACCACCCTAAACATTCACTCCCTCCACCACTGATGCACAGCAGCAGCAGTGTGCACCATCTACAAGATTCACTGCAGAAACTCACCAAGGCTTCTTTTCCAGCATCTTCCAAACCTGTGACCTCTATCACACAGAAGGACAAGGGCAGCAGATGCATGGGAACACCACCACCTGCAAGTTCCCCTCCAAACCACACACCATCCTGACTTGGAAATATATCATCATTCCTTCACTGTCGCTGGGTCAAAAACCTGTAACACCCACCCTAACAGCACCTTGGGTGTACCTACACCACAGGGACTGCAGCGGTTCAAGAAGGCAGCTCACCACCACCTTCTCAAGGGTAATTAGGGATGGGCAAATAATGCTGGCCACCTCCTGTTAAAGAATTTAAAAAATGGAATCAAACTGGTCTGAGACTGGAATCACATATAGCACAAGCTGTTAAGGATGACAGGGTTCCTTCCCTAAAGGGCATGAGTTGTTGATTTAGAGCAATTGTAAACCAATGTATTATTTACCTTTTTAATGTACAATTTCTCCGCAATTATGAACAGTTTCTTTCCTTCTTTTCTATTATTTAATGTAAACCGGCTGTGGTGTAACCCTATGTGTGGAGTCTGTCTCATGGCACTATCATGGAACATCGAGGTATAAGAAGAACCCAGAGCGAAGATATATATCAAGAAATGCACTGAACTGCACTGTGGGCTCAAAACACCCAAAACATGATGGTCAACTTTGTCAAGGCAAAGCCTTGCTGGAATCAGCAAGTTCTGAAAAATTCCTTCACCTTTAGGAGGGCTCATACCAGGGAAGATAAACAGACTGAGGGAAAATAAATGTGCCACTTTCTCCCAGCTCTGGAGATAACAAGGCGGAGTCAAGCTGGCGATGGTACCTCAAATGTGACCTTCAAAAGGCCAGGGAACATCTGGAGAAAGCATGGAGTTACCTTATATGGCACAGGGCCACAGCAAAGAAATAAACAGCCCATACAACCATCTTTATTGCAGCAGTTAGAGCAATTTAGCCAGTTGCTCAGAAGACGCACACAGAGGATTTGTCATTGGATTGACCACCGAGACAGATTCCAACTCGCAGGGAAGCAAAGCAACAAGTGTTATCGTGAGAATGTACTATTGCTTAGTGGTTTAATAAAGGTGGTGATACTCCAAGCTGTTGTGTGCTGTTGGTATCCAAGACAAGGACCTTTAGACCAGGGGGAAGTTCTTACTCAATCCCACAGCTTCAGGGTCACATACTTGCAGATTTCTATTCTGAGTTCAAAGGCTGTTGAGTGAGGAAAGGGAGGAGATAGTGGGGGCGCTGGCAATAATTTTCAATACCTCTCTGGCCACAGGAGAGGTGCCAGAGGACTGGAGGACAGCCAATGTGGTACTGTTATTCAAGAAGGGAGGTAGGTATAAATGAGGAAACTACAGGCCAGTCAGTCTAAACACAGTGATGAGGAACTATTGGAAGCAATTCTGAGGGACAAAATTAATCTACATTTGGAGAGGCAGGCATTAATTAAGGATAGTCAGCATGGTTTTGTTAAGGGGAGATCATGTCTGACCAATTTGATTGAATTTTTCGAAGAGGCAACCAGGTATGATCATGAGGGCAATGCATTTGACAGAGTCTACTTGGACTTCAGCAAGGTTTTTGATAAGGTTCCGCATGGGGGACTGATAGCTAAGGTAAGAGCCCATGGGATCCAAGGCAATTTTGGCAAATTGGATCAAGAAGTGGCTGAGTGGCAGGAAGGAGAGGGTGATGGTTGAGGGGTATTTTTGTGATTGGATGCCTGTGTCCAGTGGGGTTCCACAGGGATTGGTATTGGGTCCCTTGCTGTTTGTGGTACATATAAACGATTAAGACTTGAATGTAGGAGGGTTGATCAGTATGTTAGAGGATGACATGAAACTTGGTGGGGTGGTAAATCATGAGGAGTATAGCCTTAGATTACAGGAGGATAGAGACGGGTTGGTCAGATGGGCTGATCAGTGGCAAATGGAATTTAATCCAGATAAGTGTGAGGTGATGCATTTGGGCAGGACAAACAAAGCATGGGAATACATGATGAATGGTAGGACCCTGGGAAATTCCAAGGATCAGAGGGACCTTGGTGTGCATATCCACCAGTCCCTTAGGGTATCGGGACAGGTTGATAAGGTGGTTAAGAAAGCATATGGGATACTTGCCTTTATTAGCTGAGGCATAGAATATAAGAGCAGGGAGGTTATGCTGGGACTGTATAAAATGCTGGTGAGGCCACAGCTAGAATATTGCGTGCAGTTCTGGAATCTGCATTATAGGAAGGATGTGATTGCACTGGAGAGAGTGCAGAGGAGATTTACCAGGATGTTGCCTGGGCTGGACAGTTTTAGTTATGAGGAGAGATTGTATAAACTGGGGTTATTTTCCCTGGAGCAGAGGAGAATGAGGGGGGACATGATTGAGGTGTCTAAAATTATCAGGGGTATAGGTTGGGTAGATAAGAAGGAAAGTTTCCCCTTAGTTGAGGGATCAATAACCAGGGGTCATAGGTTGAATGTAATGGGCAGGAAGTTTAAAGGGGATGTGAGGAAGGACTTTTTCACCCAGAACGTGGTGGGAATCTGGAACTCATTGCCTGAAAGGATGGTAGAGGCAGAAACCCTCATAATATTTAAGAAGTATTTGGATGTGCACTTGCAATGCCATGGCATACAAGACTATGAGCTTCGTGCAGGAAAATGGGATTAGAATAGTTAGGTACTTGTTTGACCGGCGTAGACTCAATGGGCCGAAGGGCCTTTTGCTGTGCTGTAGACCTCTATGAACCAATGCTCAAAATGCTAAAGTGGGATTTGAACTTGTAATCTGTGGGTTGTTATTCCAGATTCCTGGATTACTAGTCCAGTAGCAAACACTGCACTGATGTACCTTATTGTTCCCTATCCACCTCTACTCCATCTCATAAATCCTGCTTATCCATTGATTTTTCACTTCCTTGCCTGATTGTACCAACACTCTCCTGATTGGCCTCCATAAAGCCAACTTATCCAAAACTCTGCGGAACAAACTCTGGCACACACCTGATTGTCATCGCTCCTGTCCTCAGTGCCAGTTAGCTGTCCAAAACCTCAAATTTATTATTGTCAACCTCAAACTTCTCAATTTTTACTACACCTTCCCAAAATTTCTGTTCCTCCTACTCTGACACCTTGCATATCTCACTCTTGGCCCCACTGAGCACAGATGTATCTTCAGTCTTCCAGGTCTTTCCAGAATTCCCTCCCTAAAACCTCTGCCACCTTCTCCTTGAGATCCAACCCCAGCTCTTTGATCAGGCTTTTGCTTCTCTCTCCTATAACATCTCCTTCCTTGATTCATCGTATGTCCGTCCTCCCAGTTCTGTGAAGACCCTTGTGATATTTTTCCATGTTAAAAGTGCTGTATAAATACAAGTTGTTGTTGAGGCATTAACACCACTTGAATATTTGAGCAGGTGGTGGTAACTTAAACCGGTTGCATTTTGACTCTGATCCTCATGTCAACAAGTTTTCATCCCTTTTAATGATAGAATGACCTGGCATACTGGCTAACTTTGAATCCATGCTCTGTAGTTGATTAACCTTCAGCTGTAAATTTCAAGAAATACCCAATATTTAAAAATGGGACAAAGGTTTTAGGAGTTGCCATGTTTATGAAATATTAATAGAATATAACTCATACATTTAAACCCATTGATGAAACATTACTTAGCCTCCTCCTCTTTCAGCCTTCTTTGATATTCTCCAAATTACCTTTTTATGTTTGTCTCTTTGAGTTGTTTTTTTGTGTCTGTTCCATCCACTTAGGAATCTTTCAGTTTAAACCAATTAAACCAAATCATCCATCCACTTTGGAAGGTGGAGAGCATTGTTTACCATAACCACTTGACTATTTAGGAATCTTTCAGGTACTTGGCTATTTAGGATCACATTGCTTTCAATCTCTATCTAATTGATTGTCCAGCTGAAGCAGCTAATGAGCTGATTGGGAGCTTTTTAAAAGGTCTGTAGGTTGGTAGTTGGATTTTCAGTTGGGGAAACAGATTGGGTTTCTGTATAGACAGGGGTGTTCTCTTAATTGTGAGGATTAAGGTGGACTGTTACAGGGAAGGGGATTGATAACAGATAAAAGTCTAGATTGTTATTGGGAAGCTTTGCTCAACTTGAGTTTGGGTGTTAAAGAAAGAACTTCCAGATTCCTTCCTCAGTCTGTGAAACCAGTTGAAGGTGTTGGAGCAGATTGTTCCTGGCCAACAGCTGGAGTCAAGTTGATGAACTGGATGACATTTTCCTTGTTCTGTATCTCTCTCTGCACTGGGAATTCTACAAATCCCCAATTCCCAGATGAAAACAGCCAGCAACCTGAAAAAGTAATTCCTGTATGAAAGCAGAATTCTGAGCTGCTGGATGAAGCAGTGGCTGATGGGAAAGCTGTCAATATTGGAGAAATGACTATTGTCAGTGATTTGTCCCTCACTGTCGATTTGTGATACTTCACAATCTGTAATAGGGAATTAAACTAATATCTGGCTTGTTTACAAGCTGAGATACTGGTGATGAGGGAGAATCAAGACCAGTTTGTCTTCCAAGTATCCAGTAAGAAATGACAAAGGTTTCCTACACTAGTTGAGTGAGTGGTCAACATGACTGAGCTGTAGTTAATGGGACAGGAGCCAAATTGTTTGCTAGCTCTGAATCCTCCCCATGATCTCTCACTTTGAAAGATTGGAACCAACTTGGCTTAGTAAGTTCCACTCTCAATCCTCTGTCTCACTCTAGTACTAAGCAAATGTTACTTAACCTCCCTATGGCTGTGACAAACTTGAGACTGCCTTGCCAGGAGGAGGGATGTTTTAAAGTTCATTTGGTATACTTGAAGAATTTTGATTTTGTTTAGTATTCTCCCTAAACTGCCAGACCCTTACTCAAGTGATATTAAATGGTTATTCAAATAATTTTTTTGCCCAATTAACCATAACCAACTGCACAATGATTGCTTGGACATAGTACCACAAGGAGTAGTCGAAGTGATTATTTTCAAATGAAAGCTATCAAGGGAAAAGTTCAATTGAACTGGTACTAATTGATTCAGTTCTCAATTGGGAAGTGAAGCCCATTCTGAATGGGAACCCAGTAGGAAGTGCCAGCTTCCAGCAAGCTGGACCAGTTCAACTTGTGCTTTTCTCTTTTCCCAGGTGTGGTGCAATTGCACCTTAAGCTGTTTCAAGGTGAATTAGTTGAACTGGTTCTAGTCCTGAGCTGCATATATTGCTGGCCCACTGGTTACAGGCACAAAATCAATCAACTGAAAGTAATGAGTCCCCTTTTTGGAGCAACTGTGTAGGTGTGATTATGAAGCGGAACTGAGGTTCCATGTTGTCTTTGCCTAGACAACACCCAGAATTAAAGTTCTTGGTTTGACCCTGGATCTTCCCAGGAATATAATTAAATGAGCCTTGCAGCCTCTTGGGAGATCCCCCTCCTCACTCAGCCACCACCTGCAGAGGTGATTGTAGTGTAAAGGGTTAACAGATGGGATATGGTAACATATGATGTAGATGTACCACTGAGTGTGTTAGACTTCTCTAGAGGGAGTAAATGTTGGAATTATGTCTTGAAGCAGCATGCCTGAAAAAAGTTAAGCAGATACCAATATCTTCAGCCTATCTACTGACCCAGACCCATGCCTAGAGTCCAAGACAGAAGAACTTGTCTCAGAACAGTGAGTGAAACATGCTACAATTATAGGTGGGTGGGGAGTGAACAATAACTTACTGAAGCCTTTAAGTCTCAGCTAAGAAGAAAGGGACACCCATGACCAGTGGAATGAGATTTCACAATCAATGCAGAAGAGGCCCTTAAGCCCATCGAGTCTGCACTGACAATGAGAAACACCTGACCTACCTACCGCATCCCATTTACCAGCACTTGGCCCATAGCCTTCAATGTTATGATGTGCCAAGTGGTCATCCAGGTACTTTGTTAAAGGATGTGAGGTAACTCACCTCCACCATCCCAGGCAGCATATTCCAGACCCACACCACCCTCCAGTTAAAATATTTCCTCCTTTCCCACAACCCCACCCCCTGGCCCAAAACCACCTGCCCCTCACCTTGAACTTCAATCCCCTCAGGACTGACCCCTCAACTAAGGGGAACAGCTGCTCTCTATCCACCCTGTCCATGCCCCTTAATCTTGTACACATTGATCATGTTGCCCCCTCAGTCTTCTCTGCTCCAATGAAAACAACCCAAGTCTATCCAAACTCCCTTCATAACTTAAATGTTTCATCCCAGGCAACATCCTGGTGAATCTCCTCTGCACCCCCTCCAGTGCAATCACATCCTTCTTATAATGTGGTGAAAAGAACAACACACAGTACTCCAGCTGTGGCCTCACCAAGGTCCTATACAATTCCAACATGATCTCCCTACCTTTGTAATCTATACCTCAATTGATCAAGGAAAGTGTCCCATATGCCTTTTCACCACCGCACTAACATGCCCCTCCGCCTTCAGAGACTTGAGGTGAAAAATCTAGATCAAACATGGAACACCCAAAGTGAATGCAATTTAAAATGTGCTTGCAAAGTGACCTTTAGCAGCACTGTTTCCTTGGTGAGAGCTGGGAGTTTCGCCCTGGAGTGTTACTGGCATTAATCATATCACTGACATGGGCCCACACCTGGCAGAGGAAGTAAAGGCCTTGGTCACTGACGGAGACTGCTGGAGATGAGGCCCCTGTGAAGCCCCATACAGATGAGCCTCTGGAATCTGCCATTAATGACATGATGGGTGTTGAGATGAACAGAGGAACATGTAGCAGGGTGGAGTCTGTCCAATTTTTCTACCTTGGTTCTGGCATACCAGTGTGTGGCTGCCTTGAACAGGTGGCAGCCACCATGGACAGCCAGGTCCAGCAGAACATCAGTAAATGCTGGATGTGTGGGGAGACCCTTCATTCTGTCACTTGAGCCATGGACAGGGCACTTCAACCTTCCAAGTGCCCCATCCGCTCAAGTTGTGAGGTGCCATTGCAGAGGGGGAGAAACAGCCAGACAAGGGATAATCATCCCAGGACACTAAGGGTGCCTGGCCATGCTGCCTCCCTCTGCCAGAGACTCCATTGCTTCCAGCAGGTCAGGTGGAGGAAGATGCACCTGTTAATGATTGCCCCAGGCAATTGAGGATAGTATTTGGCAGGAGGTCTCCAGCTTAACTATGGGTGTTGGAGAGCAAGATGTAGTGATAGGAAAAGGTTAAAGAACATTGGGTGCACAAGTGTCAATGATTTCAACGTCATCAGTGTTCATGTGGATCTCTGCCCATCTGCTTCCCTGAGGGATAGAACTTCAGAAGGGTGACCTTTTTCTGCATGTGACATCAAGGATTCACTAAGCGTTGTGTAGACCCTCAAATATTTTTGGACTGCAGTGGTTTGAGAAAGCAGCTCACCAGAGTAGTTGGGGATGGGCAATAAATGTTGTAGCCAGCAACGTCCCCATCCCATGAATGAAAAGTGGAATGCCCCTTACAGAACATTGTTTGATGAACATCTGCAGGACATTGTTTGTCTGGAATGTCTCCTTGAGCAGGTTTCACAATGTCACCTCAATTGTGTATTGCCCTATGTTTTGGATAGCCCCCCACCATACTACGTTCTGCTGTATCCAATGGTAAAGAAGGTCCTTGGGAATACATTGGGTGGGTGGATTTTCCAGTTTGGTTTCAACCATGTTACTGTTATTGCCCTGCTGACTTTGAAATGTCCCGTTCCTTTCATTGTTGCTAAGTAATACCCCACAGGACCTCAGCAGTTAAAGGAGAGTCAGCACCTCGAGCCATTAGGGAGGGACAATAAATGCTGTCTTTTCCTGATGCCCACATCCTGTGAATGAGCAAATAGAATGAAACTGACATCCTAGGAAGCATTTTCAGCCCAATCATGAAGCTTGATGTCAGCCTCCCTCTTTGTTTACAGAATTTCTTGTGAAAGCTGAACTCAGCTTTGAGGGTTGTTTCCAACTGTGGATATAATTTCAACTACCTTGGAATTTACTCACTCACTCTTTTCCTGGTGTTAAGCCTTTGGTACAAGGCAACTTAGGCAGCAGTAGCCTAGATCTGAGAAGCAGCAACAACTGTCTTTACCACAGCCAGCTGCCAATCCAAAATGAGCAGAGGATGAACATGAGCTCCAGCTTGAATGAGACAATATCCCTTTACACATCAGTGATATATGTGCTGCCCCCATATAGTCCTGCATAACTCCCTAATCCTGTGGACGAGAAACAGAAGCAGGAGGTCATTAGTGTAAGGGTAAAAACATTGCTTTTATTGAAGCCAAAAAATGTAAACACTTTGTCACATCAGTTTGAACAATTCTTGGAGGGTTGGAAAGCCTCTCAGCCATTGTGGACTCATTACTTGGAGGGTCACCATACATTAGTAGAAACACATTCAGCCTCAAGTCAATCTGCTGTTAGGTTCTCATGGGCCTGTCTGCCACATCTCTCAACTGTCTTCACTTGGGCAGCATCATCAGTCTCCTCCTTCAGCATCTCCATCTTCCCCTTGCTTGTTTGAGGAGATGTGGCTCATCCATCTCCCCTTCTGGTAATGCCTTGCCCTATTGCTCAGCTAAATTGTGAAGAATACAGCAGACCATCTTGATCCTGGTGAAATGGTCAGGCGAGTATTGGACTGTGCTAACGGAGTGATACAGGCAATGGAATCTCTTCAGGAGACCGATTTGTTTGCTCCAGTGATGGCTCTTAATGCATGGGTAGCATTGTGCTGCCGTTAGGTATTAGTTTGGGGATTCAGGACTGGAGTCATTATCCAGGTCTTCAGGAGCTGGTTGGGGTACCTCCAGAAGATCAGATGGGGGTGGGAACAGTTGTGGCACCTGGGAGTTGTTTAGAATGTGTTTGAGCTCTCACAGGGTACCAGGTGTGCACCTACAGGAATTTGCACCTATGATAAGTTTGAATATTGGGAGTGAAATCCCGTCCTGTATGAATCAGGCTGGCTGATAAGGAGGTTTCGGACTGCCATGTGCCTGCAACTGACCACCTCTTGGACCTGAGTGGATGCTGTAATAGAAGCAAATCCCATGGTGTAGGCAGCTTGGCTCCCTGGGTCAGTAGTAAACGGTACAAACTCATAGCTTCCCAAAAAGGCATCTGTAAACGCCCCAATGCTTTTTTGGATGATTGGTTGGCAGTCCCCAGCTAACGGTTAAAAGAGCCAGTCATGAGTAATTATGATTCAGCACCAGAGATGGCCCTGCCTCCCAATCATCCAACTGAAGCAATGAAGGCTCCTTAATGGCTTAGCATTGCTGAAAGTGAGCACACCCAACCAGGATCTCAATGTTGAGAGGCAAGAGCATGAGAGCCTTTGTGCTGTCCTGGTACATAATTTGTAATGCTCATTACCCAGTAGAGTGCAGGTTGTACTGCTTTTTCCTGGCTTCTGTTTGGCTTCACATTCATTTGGGAATGTAAGCAATACAGGAACTCGTGGAGCCAGGTCAGAGGCCATTCACACATATTTGATCCTGGGGATCCTTTTACCAACTGACCATGCACTTTAGTTCCATCTTTGCCCAAAACATTTTGTTGCACCATTTGAAGTTCATGTTGCACTCTTCCTGCCTGCACCAGACAGCATTCTAGCTGTGAGCCGATCTCCCTGCTTCCCTTGGGGAGGCTCCTGATCCTGAACAGGTGGCCACCCTTGGATGACAACCTAATCTGCCAGGCTGTGATTCGTAATGGGTGGAACCAGGTTATTGCTGAAGCGTTTGTAAGAAGCATAAAGCCGTGTGTACTCGGCAGAGTATCCAGGAATTAGCCCACCTTGTCTGGTGCACGCCTCTTGCTTATGGCCAGGTTTCAGAAGGCCTGTTTCTTTCTCTCTCCCTCTCTCTCTCTCTCTCTCTCTCTCTGTTTCATTACCAATAAGATTTCAACTATAATAATGGTGGGCTGTAGTTCAGGAATTTGCATGACATGCTAATAACTGCAAAAGAGCTTCCCAACCATTGCCATCAGGAAGGTCGACTCACCTGAAAGTTGATTTTATCTTTAATACTAAAAGTAGAACCTGCTGCCAGGAATCTGAATTTTGTCTCCCATACAATGAAGTTTCCCCTCCTGTCTTTATTCCGACTTCAGACAGGCCTGGAAGAATCCACCTGCAATGTTTGTACAGAAATACCCAGAAACACCAGATATATTAGCATTAACAAAGCTCCACCTTTTTTACAACTGAGTGTTTGTTCCTGCCCAAGAACAGTGTACATAGAGTAGATTCATTTTAATGAGACCTTTATATAATTTCTTTAATCCAATTACTGGAAATAAAATTATTAGGTTGATTTTCATGTCAATTTGGGATAAGAAAGTTCCTCCGTTTTAAACTTGTCAGCATTTAACAAATACAATTTTGTGAAGACACGGTGACAATCTTCATTAACGGGGTACATAAGACTTATGTAACAGGAGGGGATTAATTTAAATAGCCCTGATTTTCTCCCCTCCACTTGTCTATAAACAGGTTTGTTTTTGATTTGCTCCCCCCAATTTCTATTAATAACCCCATAGCAAACTCAAGGATAAACTCGGGGCAGTTTATTTCCAAACCCAAATGTAAGGGAGGGTAGCAGCTTTGCCTCTTCTTCCCTCCTACAGTAAAAGAGGGATGAAGGAGAGATTTACAGAGCAAAGGGGACAGGACAAAATTATTTTCACGTGTCCAGAATCAAAGTCCAATGGTGTATTCTTTCACTGAGCTGGGTGCACTGAAAATTACTGTATATTCACTTTTCCAGTAGAACTGACTTCCATGATGAGGTGTACAGAGTTGAATCAATCTTGTCAGCAATGGTGCAGACTTTCCAGTAGAAATGGTATAGATGGGGCCAGGTATTTGATCAGACACACATAATCAAACACTGATCAACTGAATACTACACAAGCTGAGAAAAGAATAACTGTTGAGAACATTAATGCATTCACAGGAGTTTCCTCTTTATGCTATTTTAAAGGTGCCATTAAGCAATTTTTTTCATGGAATTATTCCTGGGGCATAATGCAATGCAAAATCTTCCACAAGAAGAACACAATGTTGTTCAATTCTACATTTTAATTCACAAAGGGGCATTAAATTAAGTATTGTGACATAGCACTGCAGTAAAACAAGACACTATTACAGGCTAAATGTAGTTCTCTGGAAAGCAAACTAGAGGCCACAAATACAAGTTAGTCATGAAACAATCCAAAAGGAATTTTAGAAGAACCTTCTACAGAAAGTGGAACTCACTACCACAGTGAGTGAAGTGCATCATATAGATACATTGAAGGGAAAACTGGAAAAGTACAAGGGAGAAGGAAATATCTAGCCATGGTAGATTCAGGAGGAGACATGAGGAAGTTCAAGTGGAGCACAAACACCAGCATGGACTGGTAGCTTACCCTGTCTTGCAAGGTGGTACAACCCCAGTCCCTGTTCTGCTCAGAAAACAGAAGGGCTACAACAAGTTGCATTACCACAAACCAGGTCATGTGGACTGAGTGAATGGCATTGAGTGGTGTCAGGCCTCTCAGTGCATTCAGATTGTCCTTATAACATGTCAGAACATGCTGTCTCTGACAGTGAGCCATATGGCCAGCAACAAACTCCAAGAAAGTGAAAATCTTGTTGGAAATTAAGGTCTTCAGAAGAATCTTGTAGGTGTTAGGGGAGTTAAGACCTCACAGTTAATCTCATTTTAAAGCAAAGCAAAGAATTTTTTAAAAAGGCTGAAGCATGTTATTCTAGACCTATGAACAAAATGAGCTATCTGTCTGTTTCACAGAAACTTATACTTCTGAAGAGACCCTGATAACCCTCTGAGCTGCAGGGACTAAACTCAACAATACAAAGACCATCTGCATTTCATAAGCTAAGCCTGGCCAACTGGAGCCTATTTATCTGCTAGGACAAGGGAACCCCACAACCTTCCTTTCAATTCTTGGTCAAAGGCACTGAAGAGGTGGGAGTCATGCGACATGAGCCTCTGGTTGGTGGAACTAGTTAAATTGCCTTGCTGTACTGCAAAGCTCAATCTGCCATTTTAACATCCATAAGCAGCAGCACAGGAAAAGGGGCTCTGCCCAGATTAAGTACCCTGGGTATGGTTTCTGACATCTCACCTGGAGGCAGCTCCTCTGAGCAGGAAGGGAGGGATAACATGAGGAGGCCAGGAGTAGACAATCAGCCTCCAGGGGAGCCACCTTTGGGAGGCCAGGTGTAGGCACAAGGGGCGCAGGGCCAAGAGGTTGTCCAAGGTGCTAGGGGCCACAGAAGATGTCATTATCCTACTGCCAGGGTTTACAGGTGGCGAAGCAGCTATCTCAGTATGACTGAGATGCAGTGCCGAATGAGGCTCTGTCCAGGGAAACAGTCAACTATATCTGTCAGATGATTGGCCCTGAGATCTCCCTGAACTCTGTGGGTGGACACCCCATGCCAACGGCTCTGAAGGGCTCAGTTGCCCTCAACTTCTATGCATCTGGCTCTTTCCAGGGCTCAGGTGATAATTGCGGTGTCTCCTAATCAGCTGTCCACACTTGTGTCAAGCAGGTTACAGACGGTGATTGACCTTCATCCACATCCACTATGACCAGTCAGGTCAGGCACACAGTGAGCTAGAGTCTTCAGGGCCATTGCTGGCTTCCCCTGTGTCCAGGGTGCTATAGACTGTACACATGTGGCCATCAAGGTGCTAGCAGGTGAGCCCGGTGCCTTCGTCAACAGGAAGGGCTTCCACTCCATGAACGTGCAGATAGTGTGTGATCACAGGATGCTGATTCTGTAAGTCTGTGCAAGGTACCCAGGCAGCTCCCACAACGCCTACATCCTCAGATGCTCCCAAGTGCTGGGGCTCTTCAGTGCTCCGGCTCAGCTGGATGGTTGGCTGCTGGGTGACAAGGGCTATCCCTTCAGAAGGTGGCTCATGACGCCTCTCTGCCATCCAAGAACAGAAGCTGAGCAGCGGTACAACAGGAGCCATGGCACCACGAGGGCTGTGGTGGAGAGCACCATTGGTCTTAAGATGTGCTTCTGTTGCCTGGACTGCTCAGGGCACACTCCAGTACCCTCCAGATCATGTCTCTGATAGTGGGAGCATGCTGTGCTCTGCACCATCTTGCGCTGGAAAGTGGGAGGACTCAGTTGACGATGAAGACCTTGACGCCCTGGATGAGGCTGCACATGATGAATGCAGCAGTGACTCAGAGGATGAGGAAGCACAGGGCGATGATGAGGGGCAGCACGCTGACCCGCTACTACACCAAGGAGGCAGGGACCTGTGACAATTTCATCCTAAGAAGCTTCAGCTAGCTCCATACACATGGATCTGCAGGAGCAGCATTGCCAGGAACTTCCACATGTGGCACTTAGTTGCAGCTGATGACGTGGAAAATGTAGCACCTAAGGGCTTAGTACAGAAACATCAATGTTCACTCAAACACTCATGATATGTCTGTGAAAAAGAAACGCACCACAAAGGAAACACCCTCAGCCATGGTCAGAAAAGTGGACTTTATTATGTCCAGAAAAAGTACATATACTTCTCCATTCCAATAAAAAGAATTTGTTCCTTATTCTGAGGCCAACACACAATCACCAGTGACATACCCATGGAGTGCCTGATGTGCCTTATGCTTAGGTTTTTGGGTGCTATGTCAAGGTGCTGCCCCATCGCTCAGTGGTTTGTGAGACAGCCTGCTGACTCTGCTGTCCTGTTGGCCTCTGACCTTGGTGGGTGTCCTCTGGCCTGTGGAGCCTGTACTGGCCCCGCCTGGGAGGGAGTGGCCAGTTCCAGAACTGGCACCTTCCCAGTTGTCACATCCTCAACAGAAGCAATGTTGCCTGGTGGAGGGGAGGAGGAGCTGCCCTCATCTAGAGCGCCCTGAGAGGAGCTCACAGTGACAACAGGCAGCTGCTGCACCGACATGAGGTCCCTTTTGACTTTGCTGCTCACCACAGATGCATGGGCACTGAGTGCTGACGCTTGGTGTCCACAACATCTCCCACATTGGGAATGACTACCCATGGCCAGTATTGCTGTGAGGGCATAGATTGTTCCAATCGATTGAAGCCCCTCAGTTGCCAATCTCTCATTGGAGGAAGCCTGAAACTCTGCCCTGAGGGTCAAACCTTCACGTGCACACTGCCTGGACTTTTCCATTGCATAGAGCTACTGAGGCATTGACTCATGCAACGCTGCCAGATGTAAACGCCCTTCCTGCTGCTTATTCTGCAGCTGCTGCATTGGTGACAACTCCAGAGGCACGTCATCAGAGCAGCACTCAACATGTGCCTCATCCCCTGTAGCCCTCTGGCTGCTGGCACCATCGGCACTCTGTCCCAACCATCTCCTCCAGTGATTGTGAAGTACCCTCTCCACTCTACCATCGCCTAGTGTCCTGGATCAAAGTCCCCACCGAGCTGTGTGGTCTGTGCTGGTGCCTGGCTGGCTGAAATGATGTACCGGAAGTTTCACATGTTGCCCCTCAGGTGTGGAGGGGGGAGCTGCGGTGTCGGTGTGGGTCGCTCTGGTGGGGATGCTGAAATTAACAAAAAGGACAGTGCATCAGTTAGCGTTCATTCACTTCAACCTTTGACCCCTTTTCCCCCCCCAGCCTCAAGTCGTGCACCCTTCAAGACCCTAAGGAGAAGAACATGGAGGTGGGAAAGAGTCAAGAGGAGCCCCAACCATTAAACACACATGCAGACAGGCTGGTCAGATGGCCTCAGGAATGCCACATGGCTTGTTATGAACCATAGGAGTGGGGAGAGTGCAGAGGTACCTGACCTGGATGCATTGTGGCCTGGATAGTTGTGGGGCTGAGGAAACATTGGAAACAGTTGTGACATTTGCTATGGATCACAGGAGATTGAGAGGTCACATTATTGACCTTCAGTCCGTAAGGAGGGGCATAGACCGGGTGGGCAGAAGGTAACATTTCCCCGTGATGCAGGGGTGAGTAACATGGTGGTATTTATCTAGGTTGAGTGACATGAGGTTCACAACTGAGGTGCTGAGGACCTTTTGGACAGAGTAATGTGGGGCGCACTGGCTGAAAGGGTGCAGGAGGTCCCAAGCCCCCTAAGATGCAATAAAACTTCGCTGTGCAGCAGAGATCAAATGGCATGTTAGACCATGGTGATAGTGGTCACAAATGGGATAAGGTGACTTTGGAAGATGGTGGAGACGAAAATCCTCAAAGGGAGTAGGAAACTGTGTATGGCCCACATGTCAGTGTCTCAGTCAGTGAGCAATGTTGCAGCAATCATCAGTGGTTTCAGTGGTGGGCAGACAGTGGATGGGACTGTGGACCTCAAATACCTGGCCTCCTGCCCAGCTCCATGGCCTGCTCTAAGGGTGTTAGGTGCTGTAGGAAGGCGCACCCACCTCTAGTCCTCTGGTGCTTCCAGGCATCGTGGTGAAATTTTGCCTACAAGACAGGATTTATTGGGACTGCTCGCTCATGTGCACGCCACACCCCAACCACAGTGGCCCATCTGAGGTCTCCAGCAGCTCCTGTCCACACTAGTGATTGGTCCCAACCCCTTTCCCCCAACGGCCACCTTGGACACATTCAGCATCCATTACTTTTGACTAGCACATGGGTCTTGATGCCTGTGGCAAGGACGCACAACTAGGTGCAGCGCAGATGCCACTTGGCCAAAACACCTTGAGAATCCTCTTGCACCATCTCATCACCATCAATAAGACATGTGTTGGAGTTCGGAGTATGTGTCTAGCTGTCTCCCCTGCAGTCCCCCCCCACCAAACTACTCAAATGCCACAAACACCAACATATGCTGCGTGGAGAACCTTTCTCCCCAAACACTAAGGCTGATGTAAGCATGGTCAGTAGCCATTTGCCCACCCAGCGTGTGCCAGATGCCCACTGCAGTAATGACAGCAAGACATGGTGGGGGCTCAAATGCTAATTCTGCCTTCTGGGTCAAATGGCCAAGACTGACATGGAACTCACCTGTCCAGAGCGCAGCAAATCATTGGGTCTTTTTCTGCACTGGGCACCAGTGTGCTGCACATAATGGGCACTGACCGTATTGCCCCCCTCCCATGCCTGGCTGGTGACATGGGGGGGCCCTCCGGCTAGAGTACATACCGACTGATACACCTCTTCGAGGAGGACAGCAAGGTGTGCATCTGAAAATTGGGTCATAATGGCGCCCCCCCCCCCCTCACTGGCCTCTCCTGTAGCCTGAATGCCCCCCCTTCCCCAATCCCACCATGCTGCTGTTGAACCAGTCCTTCTTCCCCCTCCATGAGTGGCCATGGTGCACTGCCTCAAGCAGGCTGTCTGGCCACTCTTTATACAGACTGTCGGCTCCCCATTGGGTCCGGCAGTCTGAGCACGCCCACCCCATGACTGTTTTCCAGTTCTCCACAGGAGTCACTAACCTGCTGGGTGGGTCATTAATTGGCCCACCCACACAAAATAGCGGCAGGCCCATTTTGGAGGTAGCAATTGGCTGCCTGCCTGCTGCCCAGTCAGTCAGGCCCACCCATTAAGGGCAAAATTCTGTCCATGATGTTTCTAAGTGATCAGACCTTTCCAGGAGTAGCTAAGTCAATGCTGTTTGACTGTGTTAAAAGCCGTCACAACATTCATTAGACACTCACCTTCTGACATTTTGGGAATGAACTCACTCCCCAATGGGGGTTTGATCAGAAGGACTTTTGGGGATTCTCTCCCTCTGGTAGAGGCATGTACAGGTTCTGGACAATGATGTCTGGATGAAGATGTTGAGCATTGATCTTCCCCTTCACCCCCATCCCAATCACAGGAGTGGTACTACCCATGAGGATGTTAACAGCTAGGAGCCTGTGAGATGCATCTGACCAACTTACTGGCAGCTTCCAAGTGAAGCCTTGTCAGGGCTTCTCAAATCTTTCAGGAAGTTGTCCATCACTTGCCTAAATTTGCCTTTCAGTAAGGGTGGGAACCAAATAAGTGTTTTGGGGTCTACATAGGTCAGCCTGTTCCTGTTGCCTTTCCATTCTCTACTCTGGCTTCTTCCAGCCAGGGGAGGGACTTTCATCCCACACACCCTGTTTATCCTGGAGCAGGATTTTGCATCCCACAGGTGGGCACATGCCAGACCTGATTTGGGTGAGCAGCCTGATGTTATCTCACACTCCATGCAATATTTCAGTCAGTAGCTGCTGAACTGTATTGACCACTTAAGGCCATTAAAAAGCCAACGGACAGTGATTTCTTTGTCATTACCTGTGCAGTTTCTCACATCGCACGAGCAAAACAAACAGGCGGCCAGCTGATATTTTCCAAACCTCATCCACAGGTGGGATAAAGGGGTGAGCAGCATTCCCAGTGTCAGTAGTGGAGAGAGTTTGGTATAGAGTTTGCTGCTGGTGACTTATTGGTACTTGGCAGAAGCATCTCTGTTCAGGGCTTCATTCTTAACATTTTCAAGCTTAATTTCAGGACAGCTTGGTGGGCCCCAGGCCCCTGGGGGATTCATAGTATGGACGTTTCCACCTATCAGAGCCTTCCGTTACCCTAGTAATGGGGATTGTGCTCTCCGGTGGTACTTCCTGAGGAAGAGGAGCAGATGGGAGATGAGGCCAGGTGTCCCAATGCAGCTTCCAGGGGAGGGACCTGTGGGAGGACAGGCACAGGACCAGCAGGTAGTCCAAGGCAGAAGGGCCACAGAAGACTCCACTATCCTGTTGCCAAGGTTTACAGGCAGCGATGTAGCTACCTCAAGATGTTCCAGGTGCAATGCTGAAGGAGGCTCTGCCTCTAGAGGGAGACGATGACCTCAGTTTGCCTGATGATTGGGCCTGTGATGGGCTCAGACTGTGGATGGACACCCCCATGTCAGTTTCTCAAGATCAGTGGCCCTCAACGTCTATGCTTCTGGCCCTTTTTTATCCAGGGCTCAGTGGGAGACTCCACACAGATCACCCAATCAGCTGTGCACAGTTGTCAAGCTGGTGACTGATACTCTGCTCAGGCAGGCATTGACATTCCTTCATTTCCATACAGATGAGGCCAGCCAGGCTGAACGAGCCAGAGGCTTTGCAATGATGGCTGTGTTCCCCCCGTGTCCAGTGTGCTATAGACTGTACACATGTGGCTATCAAGGCACCAGGAGGTGAGCCCGGTGCCTTCATCAACAGGAAGGGCTCCCACTCCATGAACGTGCAGATACTGTGATCACAGGATGCTGATTCTGTAAGTCTGTGCAATGTACCCTAGTATCTTCAGTGACACTTTTATATCCTGAGGTTCTTCAGTGCTCCAGCCCAACCAGATGGATGGCTGCAGAGTGACCAGGACTATCTGTTTGAAGAGGTGGCTCATGACACCGTGCCGCTGTCCTAAAAACCGAGGCCAAGAAACCTTACAAAAGGAGTCAAGCCCCCATAAGGGTGGTGGGAGAGAGGACCATAGGTCTTAAGGTGTGTTTCCGATGCTTGGACTGTCCATGGGGTGCACTAGAGTGGGTGTCACTGGTGAGCCCAGCATGCAACCACAATCTGGCACTGGCAGGGGGGCCCACTCACTGGAGGAAGAGGATCTTGATGCAGCTGCTGAGGCCACAGATGAGTACAGTAGTGAGTCAGAAGAGGAGCATCATGAGGAGAATGCTTAGGGTGTGGAGGCAGACATTTGCTAACCTCCAGGGAGGCAGGGACACCTTGATCCAATGCTTGGTTCAGCTCGGCTGCCAAAGATCAGCTGCAACTGTAAACCAGGGCTGCTGCCTCCATCCCAGATATCTGAAATGTCCTTTTAATTTGTACCCAAAGTTCACTCAGTGCCTGTGCAATAAAGTTCAGAGCCACTCACATCCAGCATTACATACTGGTGTACCCTGGACCAAAAGTAAAGGTGAAGCATACTCAAGCCATGATGACAAAAACAAAATTTCTCATTTTGACTATCAACAAAAATTAAAACCTGCTGGTTTTCATTCCCAGACCAATAAAGATAAACCAAACAAATGAACAATGACTTGTGACCTGTCCCTCATGCTCATGGTGCCACTCCTTCTGGCTGGCACTGACATTGGAGACAGCCTGCTGACTGTCCTGTTGGCTTTGACAACCTTGGTGGCCATCCTCTGGCCAGTGGAGCTTGTGCTGGGAGTGGCCAGTGCCATGGCTGGCATCTCCCCAGTCATCACAGCCTCATCAGATGCCACAGTCATTGGCAGAGGAGATGCTGCTGCCCTCAGATGAGCCTAGAGATGACAAGCAATCTCACGATGGCTCTGGACCTCCCTGCTCACAATGTATCGATGGATACACACCTACATGGGATACCGGGTGCCTCGTCCATTTCCCACACTGGCATTGACCACCTGAGTTCATCGCCTGAGCGATCTGGCAGGTTCAAGAGAAACAGCAGGAACACCTGGACATACCTCCATTAGTATCTCGATGGAGGAGGCAGTGTGCTCGGCCATGAGGATTAAGAGTGCTCATGCTGTACGTGGACTCATCCACAACAGACACCCCCGTGGATTGCCATCAGATTCTGCTGGACATCAAGCATCTGCCATCTAATGGATGATTCCAGAGGCTCATCAGCCTTCAACCCAGCATCATCCTGGTCTCCAGCACTCCTCTGACTGCAGGTACCCTGGGTACACATTGCTTCTACATGCAAGTGGAGGTGAGTGTGAAGTGCCCTTGCCAATGTGCACTAACATTCTAGCTGTTGATCTAATGCCCAATATGGTGCTGGTATCTGTGCTGGATCCTGGTTCAGAGAGGGTGTGGCACAGGTGCTAATGAAACCCAGTGGTCTTCTGGCAGCAGGGGTGGCTCTGGGGGGTTGTGGAGAGTGAGTACATGCTGGTAACTTAAAATGCCCTTGTTCTCCCTAAGTCATCACACTCACTGCATGAGATCTGTATCATGGTCGCATCATCTTTCAATGATCATTGGAGACTCCAGATTTGAGGCTTGTCTCAGACTACACTAGTGAGGCACTCAGTACTCTTAGCTTCATCTGGCACCCCCATGCCCAGTTGTATGTGGAACATGCAGCTTTTTAGTTCTAGGGCATCCTGCTTGAATCAAATCAGGTTGGGTGGGCCTCTACCTGTATGTGACCTCTCAATTGTTTATGGTTCATCTTCTCCTGAAAGGATAGAGGAGCATGGATTAGTCCCGTGTCTCTACCTGCAGCGCCATTGCAGCCTGGCCAACCCCAGCTGTGGAACACCTCACAGGGCATATCCAAGTCATGGCCCTTGAGTCACAAGGAACTCAGTCCAAGCAGCCAGGAATCACCCCCTTTGCCAGCTCCAGCATAATTGATAGTTGGCACTCAGACTCCAGCACCCCTGAGGTCCATGGGGAATGGATGGCCACACCATAAACACCTCTGCACACTAATCCATGCCAACATGGGTCTTGCCCTTCCTGAGCACAGAAGGTCATTGAACCTCTTCCAGCACTGCACCACACATCATGGCTGCTAACCAGCACTGCAACCTCCTCCCATGCCCTCTTGGTGAGGTGCAGTGGGCTCCTCCCATCTCTACAGACAAGGGTGTCCCTCCTGACAGGACCACAAGTGCTCACCTGACCTGCCCTCCCACATGGTGTCTCCAGCTGAACCTGACTCTCTCACTTTAGACAAGGAGATAGAGACGTTCTTCTGCAGCAGCCTTCAAGGGGCTCGCTATACTGTTTCTAAACTGGCTGCTGGGTCACCTTTGGACCCGACTGCTGACAGGCCCCTGCCTGGCCCTTCCTGACCAGTGGGCAGCCTCGTATCATGCTGCATGGGCCTTAATTGTCTGCCGGCTTAAACTCACAAGCAACGGCCTGTTTACTGGCTGATCCTGGGCCCGCTGAGCCGAGAATTCTGCCCATGGTTTCCTGATTTGTCTTCCTCCCTCCTTTCTTGAACAGAGGTGTTACTTTTGCAACTTTATAACCCACTGGAACAATTCCACAATCTAGGGACAGAATTTTCAGGGGGATGTGTGAGGGGCCGGGCCCTGCATGTCAGTGTTTAAAATGGCGCGAGCTGATGTCGGGCGAGTGTCCCAATGTCACCGTGCACCATAGCGATATTTAGCTGGGCGGGTGCACTAAGTGTGACGTGCACCTGCTATTAATTAAAGGGCTTGTTAAGGCCCTTAACTCAGCAATTAACGCTGATTTTGAGGAACCTGTGTGATCTTCAGCTCAGCTAATGGGCAGGCGGCTTCTTAACAAAACTCTTCCACAGACAGAATATGTGGGCTCAGTGGGGGTGTTTATGTGAAATATATAGAACCATAGGTTACAGCACAGAAGGAGACTATTTGGCCCATCTTGTCCATGCCAGCCAGAGGACACCCAGGTGCCCTTTCTAATCCCACCTTCTTGCACCCGGCCCATAGCCCTGCAGCTTACAGCACTTAAGGAGCAGATCCAGGTACTCATTAAGAGTTGAGTTTCTGCCTCTACCACCAACTTGGTCAGTAAATTCCACACACTCTCAAACCCTTTTTTAAAAAAATTTCTTCCTCATGTCTGCCCTATGCCTTCTGCCACTTATCTTGAATCTGCATCCCCTGGTTCTAGAATTCTCCAAGGGAAACAATTTTATCCTGTCCACTCAATCTATTCCCTGATTTGACTGAAGTCTACAAAATTAGTCACCCCTCAGGTGCATTTGTTCTAAGGAAAATAACCCCAAGCTATCCAATCTCTCCTCATAGCTACACTTTCCTAACCCTGGCAACGTTCTGGTAAACCTCCTCTGCACTCTCTCCAGAGCTATTATGTCCTTCCTGTAATGTGACCAGAAGTGTGCATAATACTCTAGTTGTGTCCTCACCAGTGTTTTATACAATACCAACATCCTTACTTTTATATTCTATACCTCTGCCAATGAAGGAGAGCATTCCATATGCCATCTTTACAACCTTGCCTACTTGAACTGCTGCCTTCAGCGACCTGTGTACTTGTATGCCAAGATCTCACTTCATCTACCCCTCTTAGTATAATCCCATTTATTGTATAATCCCTGCAAATGTATGACCTCACACTTCTCTACATTAAAATCCATCAGCTGCTTTACCGCCCACTTCACCCCATATATTTTGGAGATTATGGCTATCCTCTAAACTATCCACTAGGCCAAACTGTCATCTGCAAATTTCCCAATCGTGCCCCTCACGTTCACGTCCAAATCGTTAATATATAACACAAACAGCAAGGGTCCCAACACCAAGCCCTGTGGAACACCACTGGAGACAACTTTCCATTCGCAAGGGCATCCATCGACCATTACACTTTCTTTCCTGTTACAAAGCCAATCTTATCCAGTTTGCCACATTATCCTGGATCCCATGGGCTTTTAACTGGCCAATCTGCCATGTGGGACCTTGTCAAATGCCTTGCTAAAATCCATGTACACATCCACTGTACAACCTTCAACCCTTCTCGTCACTTCCTCAAAAGGATTCAATCAAATTGATGAGGCAAGACCTTCCTTAACAAATCCATGCTGACTATCCTTGACTATTCTATGCCTTTCCACATGACAGTTAATCCTATCTCTCAGGATTGATTCTACTAATTTGCTCACCACTGATATAAGACTAACTGGCCTATAATTGTTTGCATTTCCTTTGTTCCCATTTTAAACAATGGAACTACGTTTGCATTTCTCCAGTGCTCCCTTGTATCTAATGAAGATGATTGGAAAATCATCTTCCGAGCATCTGCTATCTCCTCCCTGACTTCCTTCAGCAGCCTCGGAAACAATCCTTCTGGCCCTGGTGACTTATCAACTTTCAAGGATTTTAACCCTTATTGTACTTCCTCTCTCTTTGACTAGCCCGTCCAATATCTCATAGGGTTCCTCCTGGACTACTATATCTACATCCTCCCTTTCCTTTGTAAACACGGAGACAAAATATTCATTCAAAACTCTTCCCACAGCCTCTGCATCTACACACAAGTTTCCATCTCTGATAGGCCCCACTTTTTCCTTAACTAACCTTTTGGCATTAATGTATTGGTAAAACATCTTTGGGTTATCTTTAACTTTACTTGCTGATCTTTTTTCATGCCCTCTTTGATTTCCTTATTTCCTCTTTTACTTCCTCCCTGTGCTTCCTATATTTGTCTAGGCTACCTGCAGTGCTTAGTTCTTTGTGCCTATCGTACACTTTCTTTTTCTGTTTGATCTTCCCCTGTATTCCTCTAGACAACCAGGGGGTTTAGATTTGACAGGACCACTCTTATTTTTGTTGGGGACATGTTTACTTTGTAAAATTAGAATCTCGCTTTTTAGAGCTTCCTACTGGTTTTCCACTGCTTTATCCCCCAGCAGTGTTGTCCAGTCCCCCTCAGCCAATCCCTTCTCATTTCGGCAACATTTGCCTTCCCCACCAACCCCCCCCGCCCCCCCCACCCAGTTCAAGACTTTTACTCCTGCCTTCTCTGTCCTTTTCCATGGTAATGCTAAATCTAACTGAATTATGATTACTGTCCCTGATATGGGCGCCAACTGTCACTTCACCCACTTGCCCTTCTTCGTTCCCAAGACTAGGTCTAGAATTGCATCTTCTCTCATTGGGTATGTCACTAATGGGTTGAAAAGATTTCCCTGGACACACTGCTTGAATTTTTTTCCCTCAGTGCCCCTTATATTGTTTGAATCCCAGTTGAAGTCTCCTACTATTATTGCCCCCTTGTTCTTACAAGAATAAATTTGCCTACATACTTGTTCTTCTGTCTCCCTTTCACTATTTGGGGGTCTGTAGTATACTCCCATTAATATAGTGAATAATCAGGGTCCCAGCACTGATCCCTGTGGTACCCCACTAGTCACTGCCTGCCATTCAGGGGAAAAAGACCCATTTATTCCTACTGTTTCCTGTTTGCCAACCAGTTTTCTATCCATCTCAATACACTAACCCCAATCCCATGCACTTTAATTTTACATGCCAATCTCTTATGTGGGACTTTGTCAAAAGCCTTCTGAAAGTCCAAATAAACCACATCCACTGGCTTCTCATCAACTCTACTAGTTACATCCTCAAAATTCCAGTAGATTTGTCAAGCAGGCTTTCCCTTTCATAAATCCACGCTGACTCATTCTGCCACTGTTTTCCAAGTGCTCAGCTGTTAAGCTTTTATAATGAACTCTAGAATTCTCCCCACCTACTGACATCAGGTGGTCTGGTCTATAATTCCCTGTTTTCTCTCTGCCTCCCTTTTTAAATAGTGGGCTTACATTAGTTACCCTCCAATCTGTAGCAACTGTTCCAGAGTCTATAGAACTTCGAAGGATGACCACCAATGAATCCACTATTTCTAGGGCCAGTTAAGTAATCTGGGAATGTAGATGATCAGGCCCTGGGGATTTATCTGCCTTCAATCCCATCAATTTCTCCAACACCATTTCCCTACTAATACTGATTTCTTTCAGTTCCTCCCTTTCTCCTGAACCCTGTGTTCCCTAACATTTCTGGTATGTTATTAGTATCCTCCTTTGTCAAGACAGAACCATTAGTATCCTACTTTGTCAAGACAACCTTATGTATGTATGTATGTAGTTGGTCAGCCATTTCTTTGTTCCCCATTATAAATTCCCCTGTTTCTGACTGTAAGGGACCTACATTTCTCTTCACATACATATAGAAACCTTTTACAGTTTTTTATGTTCCCACAATCTTACACCCTGACTTAATCTTCTCCTTCGTCAATCCCTTGGTCCTCCTTTGAATTCTAAACTGCTCCCAGTCCTCAGATCTGTTGTATTTTCTGGCCAATTTGTATGCCTCTTCCTTGGATCTAATACGACTCTAATTTCCCTTGTAAGCCATGGTTTGGCCACCTTCCCTGTTTGACTTTTGTGCCAGACAGGAATAAACAATAGTTGCAGATCATCCATGGGCTCTTTGAATGTTTGTTTGCCATTGCCTATCCACCATCATCCCTATTAAGTAACGTTTCCCAATCCATCATAGACAACTCGCTCCTCATACCATCGTAGTTTATTAAGATTCAGGACCCTAGTCACAGAATCAGCTACGTCACTCTCCATCTTGATGAAGAATTCTATTGTTATTATGGTCGCTCATCCCCAAGGGACCCCGCAACTAGATTGTCAATTATTCCTTTCTCATTACACAATGCCCAGTCTAGGATGGCCTGTTCTCCTCCCTGTTGGTCCAAAACAACCATCCTGTATACACTCCAGGAATTCCTGCTACGGTATTACTAATTTGATTTTCCCAATCTATATGTAGATTAAAGTCACCGATAATTACAAATGTTCCTTCATTGCATGTGTCTCTAATTTCCTGCTCAATGCCATTCCGAACATCACCACTACACTTTGGGGTCTATACATAACCCCCACTAATGTTTGCTCCTGTTTCTCAGCTCTACCCATACAGATTCCACATTGTCAGAGCTAAAAACTTTTCCTCACTAGTGTGCTAATTTCCTCTTTAACCAGCAATGCAACTCCACCGCCTTTTCTTTTCTGTCCTTCCTAAATACTGAATACCCCTGGATGTTCAGTTCCCATCCCTGGTCACCTTGCAGCCATGTCTCTGTAATCCTGACTATATCATACCTGTTTACATCTATTTGCACGGTTAATTCATCCACTTTATTGTGAATGTTCCTAAGGTTAAGACACAGCCTTAAGGCTTGTCTTTTTAACGTTACTTGTCCTGTTCCCACTATTTCTCACTGAGGCAGTGTTTGATTCTTGCCCTTGATTTCTCTGACTATCAATTTTCTTATTCCCCTTTCGGCCTTTTGTTCTTGTCCTTAATTCCCCCTCCTCTGACTCCTTTACGTTATTTCCCATCACCCTGCCATTTTAGTTTAAACCCTCCCCAAACACTCTCTCAAATATTCCCCCTATGATATCAGTCCCGGTCCTACCCAGCTGTAACCAGTCCAGTTTGTACTGGTCCCACCTCCCCCAGAGCCGGTCCCAATGTTCCAGGAATCACCCTCTCTCCATCTCTTCAGCCACCTATTCATCCGATATTTTCTGCAATGTCTACTCTGACTAGCACGTGGCACTGGTAGTAATCCTGAGATCACTACCTTTTGAGGTCCTACTCTTCAAATTACTTCCTAACTCCCCATATTCTGCTCCCTACACTTCAATATGACCTCATCCCTTTTTTAACCCTGTCATTTGTACCAATGTGTACCATGACCACTGGCTGTGCAACCTCCCCCTTCAATGTCCTGTAGTCCTGAGACATCCTTGACCCTAGCACCAGGGAGGCAACATACCATCCTGGATCTCATATGCAGCCACAAACACCTATCTATTCCCCTTACAATGGAATCCCCTATAACTATTGCATTCTCACACTTTTTACTCCTCCCACGTGCAGAAAAACAACTGCGGTGCAACAAATTTGACTGTTGCTGATTTCCCCTGAGAGGCCATTTCCCTCAGTATCCAAAGTGGTATATCTGTTTTACAGGGGAATAGACACAGGAGATTCCTTCACTGTCTGCCTAGTCCTCTTGCTCTGCATTGATGGTCACCCACTCCCTTCCTGCCTGTGGACTTTTCACCTGCAGTGTGTCCACCTCTCTATATGCTATCCATGATACACTCTGCCTCACGGATGCTCCACAGTGTCCCCAGCCATCGCTCCAGCTCCGAAACTTGAGTTTCGTGGAACTGCAGTTGGGGAGACTTCCTGCACACAAGCTGGTCCTGGGCACTGGAATTGAACCCAGCCTCCCACATAAAACAGGAGCAGCACACCATGGTTATGAGCTCTCCTGCCATGACTTACACCTTTTTAAATTAAGCCTTGTGGAAGATACTTAATATCAAATAACATAATTACTCAAGGGATCTTGTTCCCTGCTCCTTGTTACAGAATATAGCCCTTACAAACAATGAACAATGAAATAAGAGCTTAAACTATAAGCAATAAAAGTAGTAAGTACTTTCCTGACCATACTCACGGTACTCAAAGGATCACCTCGTTCCCTCTTCACTGAAATCCCTCTGTCACCAAACTCCAACTTAAGTACTCTACAGCCCAAAACAGCACTCCAGTGCAGACATCCAATATACACTGGCTCCACAAGACTGCAAAGGGGCAGGTATCTTGGAAGTCCATGAACCGACACATCCTGCGGTTATATGGGACTGCTGCATGTAACAACTTTCACCCCAGGGGCCTGATGGAAAGCGCGAGGGCACCTCCAGGTCACTAAACATGAGCACGTCATCAGCGTAAGCCGAAAGGACCACCCTGATGTCCGGCCTGCACAGAACCAATCCTGACAACCACCTCCGCAAGAGGCGCAGGAAAGGCTCCACACAAATAGAATATAATTGGCCAGGCGGTCAGACCCCTCTCTCAAAGTGAAGGGACACTGTCAGGGACCCGTTAACATTAACTTGACATTCTGCCAGCATTTGGGTTCGTGACGCATTTTGTCGCCAGGATCCGACTTCTGTACACTTCCGCAGAGTTCCAAGTAAATATTTGTGACCCACCCTGTCAAACGCCTTCTCCTGATCAAGGGACAGGAAGGCGCTCAACAGACCAGCCCTCTGGGAATAATGGATAATGTCCCGGACCAGATGGATATTATCATAAATGGTGCGGCCCAGGACGGTGTAAGACTGGTCAGGGTGGATCAGGTGGTCCAGCACGGTGCTGAGCCGAGAAGACATGGCTCTGGCAAAAATTTTATAATCTGTGCTGAGGAGGGAGACCGGGTGCCAGTTTTTAAGTAGGTGGTGAGCTCCCTTAGGCAGAAGGGCAATGACCACACTGCATCACAAAAGGGACATCTCCCAGTTGATACTGGGGATCTTCCCCAGGATGCCCTGAAGAACTCCACAGTCAGCCTGTCCAGCCCCATGCCAGGTGGATGAAAACCTGGCGCCAGAATGAGTAGAGGTGGTGAAGGGCCGTGTCCTTGAGGCAGAGTGGGATTGGCACAACCCCGGAGCTGACCTCCCCCAGTTAATGAAGATGGGGGATCTCCTTCCCCAAAGGATGGGAAGTTTGATATTATAAGCGTCTGGGCAGTGGTCTCAAGGGGGTCCACCGCCAGAAAGGTCCTGCCCACAATGACCCCATTTTGCAGGGCCAGGTGCACCACCCACTGGGACCTCAGGATAAAGATAGCTTTGCTGTGCATTTTGAGGCGGTGACTGACTGAGGGGCCGACAACCCAGCCATAGGCCTAACACAGGCCTCAATCGTCATTTCAGGGTGAGCGTAGCTCTTAACCCCCAAGGCCCTCGTGAGGAGGCGGAAAGGTGATGGGGCCGCAGAATCAGCTGCTCCCACATCAGTTGTCTTAGGCCCCGCCACCGGTGACAGCATCACCTCCACATTCCCCCGTGTAGGCCAGGCTGCAAGTGACTGTGTATAGCAGCCATAGGGGCTGAGCTACTCCCACCCCGAGACATATAAATAATAGTATCTCTCCCCGAGGGAGAGGGGGAGAAAGGTGGATTAACCTCCCTCTCCTGGATGGTAATAACAGGAGAGGGGTAAAGGACAGAGAGACAGGAGGGAAAGGGGAAGGTGGGTGTCACTTTAAATTGAGCATGGGTCAGGACCGAGACAATCTCCCGGTGGGAACAGGGCGATGTCTTCACCAGGCAGCCGGTACTAGCTGGCACACAGGAGGTAGCCCTGTCCCTCTTCAGGCAGCACCAGCTACCTGGGCTTAGGCCTAGCATGAAGTGAGAATCAGTGATGGGATGGGGGGGAGGGGTGGTGGCAAGATTTTACACACACCCTTTCTCCCCCAAGTCTCTAGGGCAGCCTTCTGCCCTCCCCCTACAAAAAACAGTTCTTCAGCCCCCACCCAACAAATACATGTCCAGACATCCACCTCGGATGGGGCTGAAGTGCAAACAAAACATCAATAAAATGTTTTTCAAATAACTAAAAAGGGAGTGCAGCCTACAACACCCTATGTATACATGGTCCACGGACTCCGCAAGACCACAAAAAGGGCACGTGTCCTGAGAGTCCGTGAACTGACACATTCTTCGATTGCTGCCTGCAGCTCCATCCACCCCAGGTCCCCGACGGGAAGTGGGAGGGCCCCCCAATGGGGATCTCTGCTGCTGACGGCAACAAGGCCCGCCAGGGCGTGTCCGGGGGGTGGACCAGGGAGAGAAAATGGAAGGTGTGCAGCAGCAGTCCGTACAGAAAGCCCCTCCGAGCTGTGCTAAAGGACACGGCATGTCCCCGAGGTGGCTCATATTGCGGGGCACCAGCACCCGAGGGAGGGCTTGGGGCCAATGTGGAATTCTGTCCGAACAGGGGAACGTTCAGCAGGAAGACCACCGCGCACCTGGGCCACCTCTATGCCCAGTATAATGTCAGGGCCGAGCGTGACCGTCCTGAGGCCTTGACTGGCATCGGGCACGAGCCGGACACACTCACGTGCCAACGAGGCCCTTCAGGGGCCCTGCTCAGGAGCCTGCAGCGGGTTTGTGGGGGGAACAATGGGGGTGAGGGTAGGGGCTTGGTTTCCCAAGGCCAAGACACCACCAGCTCTTCAGCGGGGGAGGGTCACACCCAACCTCTTCAGCCTGGGCATCAACCTCCCCCTCCTTCCCCCTCTGAAGGGTGATGTCTCTTCCGGGGTAGGCTGGGGCCTAGGGAAACCTCCATCTGTGAGGCACCCTCCTCCTTGTCCAGCCCTCCGGACGCCCCACCCTCTGGCGTTTGGGTTTATCCACCAGCTCGGGGTCACGAGTCTCACCCCGCCGGCCCCGGGAACCCGCGCAGGGACGACGCTGGGCCCAGCACATGGAGCCTCAGCACCCAGGGGCCTGGGAGCTCAGGGGGAGACGACGCCGGGGCCGGATGTTAATATTTCCCCCGAGACGGTGTCTGCAGGGGTTCAGGGGTTTGGGGTGTTTCAGAGGCCACCTTCTTACGGTGCGGGGGCTCTCCCTCCCCCCGCCTCACCGGCAGCCGAGATGACAGTGGCTGCTGGCGACTTCCTCCCCTTGCGGGGAGGGAGATGGAGGGGCGGTGCCAGCCGCGGCCACTTGGGTGGAATCGGTGGCCTTGGAGGTGGGGGCAGTTCTTCCTCACATGCCCCACCTCCTTACAGGCCGGGCACCGCACACCCTCCGCGGTCCAGAACACCTGGTAGGCGGTCCCCTCATGGTTTACAGTAAAGGCCCCCACCAGGCACTCCTCCTGGGCCAAGCGGATGAATACCTGGCGCCGGAAGGAGTACACGTGGCGGAGGGCCGAGTCTTTGAGGCCGAGCGGGATCGGCGCAACCCCCGACCTGACCTCCCCCAGTTTATTAAGGTGGGGGAGGAGGAGCTCACTGGACACAAAGGGCAGGACGTTGGAAATAATGATCCTCTGGGCGGTGGCCTCAAGGGGATCCACCGCCAGAAAAGTCCCGCCCACAGTGAGCCCCTTCTGCAGGGCCAGGTGCACCGCCCGCTCGGACCTCAGGAAAAATAGGGCCTTTCCGTACATCTTCGAGGCTGCGACTATGGTCGAGGGGCTGACGACCCCAGCCATAGCCTTCACACAGGCCTCGATTGTCATCTCAGGGGGAGCGTAGCTCTTCACCCCCAGGGCCCTGGTGAGGAGGCGGAAAGTGACAGGGCAGCGGGAGCAGCAGGAGCCGCAGAAGCAGCCACCCCCGCATTAGTCTTTTTTGGAGGCCCTGCCACCGGTGACAATACCCCCTCCACATTAGCCCCTGAGGGCCCGGCCACAGGAGATGGTGAACTGGACATTGGGCCAGAGCCGCGCCCACCCTGAAGGATTGGCCGTTATATAATATATTTTTTTCAATATATATATCTTTATATATTAAAAAGTATAAGTTCCTCCCGAGGGAGGGGAGTGGGGGAGAGAGGTAGAAATAACCTCCCCCCTTTTAGGCAGGAGAGGAGGGAGAGGAGTAGAGGACAGGGGGGCACAGGAGGGAAAAGGGGAAAGTCCAGGTGGGTGTCTCTGATGGAAAAATGGACGTTGGGTGGGGGCTTACACAAGCTTCCGGCAGGGGGAGGCGATGTCTTCAGCCAATACTGGCCTATACTGGGAAAGGGCTGAGGTGGGGGAGGGGTGTCAGCAAGATATTCTCACACGCACACACAGACACACAGTGGTGGGAGTAGGTGCGGGGGTTATGGATTCTCCCAGAGGGCAGGGCAAGGTTTTGCTGGGTGGAGACGCCACCACCTCTTCATCAGGGGAAGGGACACACCCAACTTCTTCAGTTTGGGCATCGCCCACTTCCTCCTCCGAAGCGTGACGCCTCTTCCGGGTCAGGCTGGGGGCTAGGGAGACCTCCATTTCCGAGGGCCCCCTCCTCCTTGTCCAGCCCTCCCGGACACTCCACCCTCTGGGTTTTCAATCTTTCTCTCCCTGGCTCGGGGTCCCGGGTCTTTTCCCTGCCGGCTCCGGGAGCACGCGCAGGGACGACGCCGGGCCCAGCACTCGGCGCCTTAGCGCCCACGGACCCGGGAGCACACGCGGACACGACGCCGGGGCCGGATGATGTTTTTCCCCCGAGCCGGTGCTTGCAGGTGTTTGGGGGGTTTGGGGGTTAAGGGGCGTTTCAAGGGCCGCCTCCAGGTTGCGGGTCTTCCTCCGCGCCTTCTTACGGCGCGGGGGCTCTCCCCCTGCCTCACCGGCAGCCGAGATGGCAGCTGCTGCCGGCGTCGCTTCCCCTTGCTGGGAGGGAGATGGAGTGGTGGCGGGTGGAGGAGGGGCGGTGCCAGCCGCGGCCGCTTGGGTGGGGCTCGTGGCCTTGGAGGCGGGGCAGTTCTTCCTCACGTGCCCCACCTCCTTACAGGCATGGCACCGCACGCCCTCCGCGGTCCAGAAGACCCGATAGGTGGTCCCCTCCAAATCGATAGTAAAGGCCCCCTCCAGGCACTCCTCCCGGGCCAAGCGGATGAATACCTGGCGCCGGAAGGCGTCCACGTGGCGGAGGACCGAGTCTCTGAGGCCGAGCGGGATTGGCGCAACCCCCGACCTGACCTCCCCCAGTTTATTAAGGTGGGGGAGGAGGAGCTCACTGGGCAGGAAGGGCGGGACGTTGGAAATAATGATCCTCTGGGCGGTGGCCTCGAGGGGATCGACCGCCAGAAAAGTCCCGCCCACAGTGAGACCCTTCTGCAGGGCGAGGTGCACCGCCCGCTCGGACCTCAAGAAGATGGCCCTCCCGTACGTTTTAGAGGCTGCAACAATGGCTGAGGGGCCGATGACCCCAGCCATAGCCTTCACGCAGGCCTCTATTGTCATCTCCAGGTGGGCGTAGCACTTAACCCCGAGGGCCCTGGTGAGGAGGCGGAAAGGTGACTGGGCAGCGGGAGCAGCTGGAGCCGCAGAAGCAGCCACCCCCGCATAGGTTTTCTTTTTTTGAGGCCCTGCCACCGGTGACAAAGCTGCCTCCACATTAGCCCTCGAGGGCCCGGCCACAGGAGATGGTGAATTGGCCTTAGGGCCAGAGTCAAGCTCACCCTGGATGGTGGGTGGGGCCCTGATGGTCTTCAAGCGGGGGGAGGCGATGTCTTCACCAGCTACTGCTGGTCTTACTGGGAAAGGGCTGGGTGGGGGAGGGGTGGCAGAAAGATGGTTTCACCACACACACACACCCTCCCTCTCTTCCTTCCCCAACCCCTCTGGCAGTCTTCTTGTCACCCCCTACAAAACACAGTCCTTAATTGCCCCCACCTTAACAAAAATACACAGTCCCAGACACCCACCTAGGTGTTGTTTTTTAACACAGTCCTGGCCTTCCTGTCCTGAAGCTGCAACAGCCGTCCTCTTCTCTCCCTCTCTCTCCTTCAGTACCACAGGGGCAAGGCAGCAGCAGCAGCACTGGAGCAGCAGCAACACCAACACAGCTCCTTTGCCCCACATGGGTAGGTGCAGCAGCAGCAACTCTGCAGCAGCAGAAACACCCTCGAGTGCAGCTCCAGTAGGAGCTCTGGAGCAGCAGTAACACCAACACACCTTCTCTACTCTTGATTTGGTTTTCATTTAAAAGATTATCAACAAAATTGGGATAAATCAGGCACAGCCCCTAATTCAGGTCAGCTGTAAACACAAGAACAAAGTTTAAAGGAAACTTACAAACTTGAAATCAAAATGTGATTAAAGGGTCAACAAAACACCCCAGTCCCCGCGGTGCCCAGTGAGCACGGAAGGCCTCGAGAGTGCCAGCAGACACCGCATGCTCCCTCTCCAGGGACATCCGGCAGCGAACATAGCTGCAGAAGAGGGACAAACAATCGGGAGGGACTCCCCCGTCGATCACCCGCTGCCTGGACCTGTTAATGGCCAACTTGGCCAGGCCCAGGAGCAGGTTCTCCTCCTTCCCGACCCCGTTCCGCAACGGGTGCCCATAGATCAGGAGCGTGGGGCTGAAGTGCAAACAAAACATCAATAAAAAGTTTTTCAAATAACTAAAAAGGGAGTGAAGCCTACAACACCCTATATATGCATGGTCCACGGACTCCACAAGACCGCAAAAAGGGCACGTGTCCTGAGAGTCCGTGAACCTATGCATCCTCTTATTATAGGGGACTGCTGCATGCAACACCCTCCAACCCAGGTCCCCGATAGAAAGGGGGAGGACACCACCGTAGAGGGCCTCCCATCGGGGGCCTCCGCCGCCGGACGGCAACAAGGCACGCCAGGGCGTGTCCGGGCGGCGGACAAGGGCGAGAAAATGGAAGGTGTGCAGCAGCAGTCCGTACAAAAAGCCTCTCTTTGCTGTGCTAAAAGGCACGGAGGGCATGTCCCCGAGGCGGCTCATATTGCGGGGCCCCAGCACCCGAGGGAGGGTTCGGGGCTTGGGGCCAATGTGGAATTCCGTCTGAACAGGGGAACGTTCAGACGGAAGACCACCACGCACCTGGGCCACCTCAAGACCCAAAATAACATTGGGTCCGAGCACAACCGTTCTCAGGTCTTGGATGGCATAGGCTGTGACCTGGACACTCACAGACGCGCTATGCGCCAACTCCTGCGGGAGCATCCAGCCCAGTCCTCCGCCACCCAGCACGTCCCCGATCCTGGTCACCCCTGCAGCCACAGCCCTCCTCTCTGCCAACCACTGAAAAGGACGGAGGGGTGGATTCCTGAGCAGAGGCTCTCTGACGATAGCCGCTACTCCTGACGGGGGAGAGCTGCGTCACGAGGCGACCACTTTCCAGACTTTGATCAGGTCCTGGTAAAAGATGGGCAATGCCTGCAAGGAGCCACTGAGGCCCAGCTGTTCTATAAACAGGAGCTGCACGTCATCTGTCAGGTGCACGACCTGAATTAAGAAATACGTCGTCAGGGCACACCATCTAGGAGGAGGCTCAACGTAGAGGTATCGCTGCAGGGTCTGAAGGCGGAAAGTTGCTATCTGTGTGCGTAGGCACACTAACGCCTGACCACCCTCCCTAAGCGGGAGACTCAGAACCTCGGCAGCGACCCAGTGCAATCTTTTGTCCCAGAAGAAGTCGACTAACTATCTCGGGATTCTTGTGACAAAGTCCGGGGGCGGGGTCAAAGTGACCAGTCGATACCACAACATGGCGGCGATCAGCTGGTTTATGACCAGAACTCGACCTCGGTAAGACAGCACTCAGAGCAGTCCTGTCCAGCGCCACAGGCGAGCGGTGACTTTCGTCGCCAGTTTGCCGGCCAGGATTCCTCAGCAGGGCAGAGATGGACCCCCAGGTAGAG
Organism: Isurus oxyrinchus; assembly: GCA_026770705.1. Lineage (NCBI taxonomy): Eukaryota > Metazoa > Chordata > Chondrichthyes > Lamniformes > Lamnidae > Isurus > Isurus oxyrinchus. Next base: position 46,709,322 of record JANJGN010000023.1, read on the forward strand.
GAGACTGGTCCTGCTCCAGGTGAAAGGCCTGAGCTCCTCGGGTAGGGGATCCATCTGCCACTGACCGACCAGGAGTCCAGAACATTTACCCCAGTTGATCCTGATCGAGAGACAGGAAGGCGCTCGACAGACCAGCCCTCTGGGAATGGTGGATGATGTCCCGGACCAGATGGATGTTATCATAAATGGTTCGGTCCGGGACGGTGTAGGACTGGTCAGGGTGGATCATGTGGTCCAGCACGGTGCCGAGCCGGGAAGACATGGCTCGGGCGAAGATTTTGTAGTCCGTGCTGAGGAGGGAGACCGGGCGCCAGTTTTTAAGAAGGCGGAGATCCCCCTTCTTCAGCAGCAGGGCAATCACGGCCCTGCACCACGAAAGGGGCATCTCCCCGGTAGCGATACTCTCCCCCAGGACCCCCGCGAAGTCGCTCCCCAAGACGTCCCAGAACGCCCTGAAGAACTCCACGGTCAGCCCGTCTAGTCCCGGGGATTTGCCCCTAGAAAGACCGTCGAGTGCGCCGGTCAGCTATCCCAGACTTATAGGGGAGTCGAGATTTCCAGCGCACTCTGGGCCGACCTGCGGCAGGTCCTCCCACAAAACTCTGCAAGCGTCCTCGCTGGACGGATCCGGAGAGAACAGGGCAGTGTAGTAATCTCGGGCGATGGCCCTGATGCCCTCCGGATCCGAGACAAGGGATCCGTCGTCGGCCAGCAGCATGAGGAGCTGCTTACGGACCCCGTGCCTTTTTTCCAGCGAGTAGAAGAAGGGGGAGCTACGGTCCATCTCCTTGAGGAACCGGATCCGTGACATCACGAACGCGCCCCAAGACCTGACCAGTTGCAGGTCCCGCAGCGCGCCCTTCTTCTCATTGTACTCCGACCACAGGGCCGGGTCCGCATCAGGCTGACGGAGACGTGCCTCCAGGTCGAGCACCTCCTTCTCCAACTCCTCGACCCTGGATTTGCGTCTCTTTGTCGACCCCTTCGCGTACTCTTGACAGAAAACTCAGACGTGAGTCTTGCCCACGTCTCACCATAGCCTCAAGGAGGGGAAGCCTCCCTGCTTCCTTCTCCAGCCGGCCCAGAAACGACGGAACGAGTCCAGGAACCGCTGGTCTTCCAACAACAGGTTATTAAAATGCCAGTACGCGGACCCCGTCCGAGCGCAGAACGAAGTGAGCTCCGCCCACACCAAACGGTGGTCCGTGCACGGAACCTGTCGTATAGAAGCAGCCGGAACGCAGGACACGTACACCTTTGAAACGTAAAGGCGGTCGAGTCTGGACGCTCCGACTCCAGGTGACACAAAGGTGAACATGCTGGAGTCAGGATGGAGATTTCGCCAGATGTCCACCAAGTCGAAGGACCTGACCAGGTCCCGCAACTTCCTCACACCTCGCGTGCAGTGCGGGGTACCGTGATGGTCCCGGACACCGAGGGTGCAATTGAAATCCCCCCCGAGGACGATGCACTCGCCAGCGTCGATGGAGCCGAGATGAGTGGACACTTCTTCAAAGAAGCTGGCTTGCTGCTGCGTGCCCAGGGGAGCGTATACATTCACACAGTGAAGCACCGCCCCCCCCAGACGCACAGTCAGGTGCAGCAACCGGCCTGGCACCGGCTCCTTGACCCCCAAGATCTCTGGCTGAAAATGTGGGGCCAACAAGATAGCCACCCCGCCAGAATTGGAGGCTAGGTGACTCATGTAGACCCCCCCTCGCCACTCCAGGAGCCATGCGTCTTCGTCTCCCGGAACGGTCTGGGTTTCTTGCAGGAGGCACAACGCATACTTCCCGTCCCTGAGGACCGAGAAGTTCTGGAACCTGCGCTGTGCGCCCCTGCTGCCGCGGATGTTGAGGCTGGCTATACTCGTCTTCATTGTCAAAGGTACATCAAACATTCACCTTACGTAAAAAAGAAGAAGAGGACTTTTTAGTCCTTCCTCTCCTTCAGGAGCCCAGCAAGAAACGTTTGGACCCTCCGCCGCGCGTTCCTATCCAACTCAGGAGACTTGAGAACCTCGCGAGTGGACCAGAACACCAGCGGAAATGAATGCCACCGGTCCAAGGCCAACTGAACCCTGTCTCGGCGACCGCGGTGCCCCGACAAAAAGTCCCGGAGTTCCCTAGGGGGGGATGAGGGGGGAGTCAGTGGAGGGCACCAGGGGATACACCGCCTCGCCTGAGAGCGACTCCGCATAATCCCCAACGCTCACCACCGACACCCCGTCCTCTTCCGGGTCGTCGCCTCCAGCTTCCGACCCCTCCCCCGCATTGAGTACGGGGGCTGATTCGGAGCTGCCAGCTGGCTCTATCTCAGCCTCGATCCCACCCCCAGGATCAAGGCCAGAGGAGTCCTCTCTGGTCTCCTCGAAACTTTTTAGGCCAGAGGGCAGCGGCAGTTCTGATGCCCGCTCTCCTCCCGGCACCGGGTCGTCCGGGGAGCTCAGGACAAGCTCCTGACCTAAACATAGGACGCCCGGTGTCAAGGTTTGGGAGGGAGCGGGAAGGCCCTTCTTTTCGCCGCCACCCAATGACCCATTTACATTCTTTAAAATTTCAAAGCTGCAATCCCCCGACGAGCTAGAAAGCACCTCGGGGGTATTAAGTTCCTTGGAGTCGGACACCACCTCAAGGGAGGTGCCCTCAGCGACCCCCGAGGGGCCCTGTTCAGGGGACTGCAGCAGGTTGACGGGGGGGACAGTGGTGGGAGTAGGTGCAGGAGTTTTGGGTTCCCCCAGAGGGCAGGGCGAGGTTTTACTGGGTGGAGACGCCACCACCTCTTCATCAGGGGAAGGGACACACCCAACTTCTTCAGTTTGGGCGTCGCCCACTTCCTCCTCTGAAGCGTGACGTCTCTTCCGGGTCAGGCTGGGGGCTAGGGAGACCTCCATTTCCGAGGCCCCCTCCTCTTTTCCCAGCCCTCCCGGACACTCCACCCTCTGGGTTTTCAATTTTTCTTTCGGCTCGGGGTCCCGCGTCTTTTCCCCGCCGGCCCCGGGAGCACGCGCAGGGACGACGCCGGGCCCAGCACTCAGCGCCTTAGCGCCCACGGACCCGGGAGCACACGCGGACACGACGCCGGGGCCGGATGATGTTTTCTCCCCCGAGCCGGTTTTTCTACGTGTTTGGGGGGTTTGGGGCGTCTCAGGGACCGCCTCCAAATTTCGGGTCTTCCTCCGCGCCTTCTTACGGCGCGGGGGCTCTCCCCCCACCTCACCGGCAACCGAGATGGCAGCTGCCGCCGGGGTCGCTTCATCTCCCTCCCCGCAAGGGGGAGTGGTGGCGGGTGGAGGAGGGGCGGCGCCAGCTGCGGCCGCTGGGGTGGGGCTCGAGGCCTTGGAGGCGGGGCAGTTCTTTCTTATGTGCCCCGCCTCCTTACAGGCATGGCACCGCACGCCCTCCGTGGTCCAGAAGACCCGATAGGCGGTCCCCTCAAAATTAATGACAAAGGCTCCCTCAAGGCACTCCTCCCGGGCCAAGCGGATGAAAACCTGGCGCCGGTAGGAGTACACGTGGCGGAGGGTCGAGTCTGAGGCCGAGCGGGACTGGCGCAACCCCTGACCTGACCTCCCCCAGCTTATTAAGGTGGGGGAGAAGGAGCCCACATGGTATAAAGGGCGGGACGTTCGAAATAACAATCTTCTGGGCGGTGGCCTCAAGGGGGTCCACCGCCAGAAAAGTCCCGCCCACAGTGAGCCCCTTCTGCAGGGCGAGTTGCACCGCCCGCTCGGACCTCAAGAAAAAGATGGCCCTCCCATACATTTTTGAGGCCGCGACAATGGCTGAGGGGCCGACAACCCCAGCCATAGCCTTAACGCAGGCCTCAATAGTCATCTCCGGGTGGGCATAGCATTTAACCCCGAGGGCCCTGGTAAGGAGGCGGAAAGGCGACAGGGCAGCGGGAGCAGCAGGAGCTGCAGAAGCAACCACCCCCGCATAGGTCTTTTTTGTAGGCCCTGCCACCGGTGACAAAGCCGCCTCCACATTAGCCCTCGAGGGCCCGGCCACAGGAGATGTTGAACTGGCCTTAGGGCCAGAGCCACGCCCACCCTGGGAAGGATTGGCCATTTTATTTTTGTTTTAATATATATTATATATATTGTTTGTTTGTTGTTTTTTTTTTTATTTAAATATATATTTCCTCCCCAGGGAGGGGGAGAAAGGTTGGAATAACCTCCCCTCTTTTACACAGGAGAGGAGAGGAGGGAGAGGAGTGAAGGACAGGGAGGCACAGGAGGGAAAAGGGAAGAGTCCAGGTGGGTGTCTCCAGTGAAAGGTGGACGTTGGGTGGGGGCCTGATGATCTTCTTGCAGGGGGAGGCGATGTCTTCACCAGCCACCGCTGGCCTTTACTGGGGAAGGGCTGGGTGGGGCGGGGGGGGTAGCAGAAAGGTGGTTTTAACCACACACACACCCCCCTCTCTTCCTGCCCCAAACCTTCTGCAATCTTCTTTCCTCCCCTACAAAACACAGTCCTGTATTGCCCCCACCTTACACAAACAATAACGTTGGACACCCACCTAAGATGTTGTTTCCAGACACAGTCCTGGCCTCCTGGCCTTCCTGTCCTGAAGCAGCAACAGAAGCTGTTTTTCTTCTCCCCCTCTCTCTCCCTTTGTTCCACAGGGGCAGGTCCAGCAGCAGCAGCAGCAGCAAACACCCTCTAGTCCAGGAGCAGCAGCAGCAGCAAACACCCTCGAGTGCAGGGGCAGCAGCAGCAGAAGTTTTTGCCATTGTGAGATTTGAACTCTCGATCTTGGGGTTACAAACCCAGTACCATAACCACTTGGCTATTTAGGCCAAGCAAAATGGATTTTTACATTGTTTCATAGTTTGCCATTGGGAGATTTGAATTCTTGATCTTGGGGTTATAAACCCAGTACCATAACCACTTGGCTATTTAGGCCTAGAGAAGATGATGTGGTAGATGCACAGCCTGGGCATGGGCATTAATCACTTGTACATATTGCTCACTATTTTCAATAAACTCCCATGATTGTCTCCTTGGCTGTGTCTCCTTGTTCTGATGAGCAGTGCTCATGTCACTCTGATGTGAAACCTTTCTGCACATGATGAAGACAGGTGTCTCAGTCCAAGGCCTCTTCCCTGTGTTCTCTGCAGCCTTCAGACCAAAGTGATGGTCCGGCCTCTCTCTCCCTGGCCACATTACTAATGCCTGCACCTCAACAGTTCTTATCATTGTTGCCAGAATGAAGTGGGCAGGCCTATCAGCTGCTGATTGTGAAGTTCATTGTGGAACACAAGTCTTCACCCAGTTTGTCACTGGGAGGACATCCTTGTCTTGGCCCAACTGTTCAGCCAACCTACAGTCTCATTCTCTGCTCACAGATATTCAAGCTCCTGCCTCATGGCTTTCACTTCAAGAGTTAGGGGTGAACAAACTTGCCCACCTGCTATGAGTTGGGTAAAATGCCCACCTGTCAGAACTCCTGTAGACATCTGGCATGTATGGAGGTGGGTATACTGGTGCTGGAGCCAGGATGATGGGTCTTGCCTTCTCCCGAACCCAGCCACATGAGATCAGCTCAGTCTTGTGGCTGCAATTGCAGCTGGTGAGGGGCTTGATATCCCATTGCCTCACCATGATGTTCTCACTTTGACCAGAGGCTACACTTTGCATCTCAGCCTCAAGCTGCCTTGCCCCCTTCCCTCTGGCTGGCTTACTTGGCTCATTTCAAATGTCACCCTGTGCAGTGCCCACTTTGCCAATGCTGGCTGCTCAGTGCCACCGGTGAAGCTTGGCACGGTCACGGTGGCGGGTGGGTCCTCCTCGTCCAATGTCTTGGCACACAGTTATCGGCTAATCCCCAAACTAGGCCCAGGTAAATTATGTTGTTGCCCTTTGATGGTGGGCCACCCCATTGCCATGGCATGCAGCAGCAGGAGGTGGCACACTGCTCTTGGTCTCTGCCTTCTGTGTGCTCGCACCTGCAGCATGTTCAGCATCATTTAATTGCTGACTAACTGTGTGCTGGGTGATCTCCAGCTGCTCCTTTGACTCTGCAAACAACATTGGAATGTCTCATATCTGTTCAGGATCAATGCTTGTACTACACTGTGTGAATGTAAATCATGCACCTGAGTTTGATATAAAACGATGAACTTCCACCAATGCTTGCACATCGAAGAAAAGGGATGAGGAAACCATTGTGTGGACTATTTGTTTAAACCAGCTCTGGCCAGTTTCACACTCAGGATGTGCCTTTCCAAACAATACAATGACCTCTGTCAAATGGCCTCCACTTAACTGTGGCCTTCTACATATCCTGATATTGGAAGATAAGGAACAAAACTTAGTAATTTTCAAGATTTCCCCAGAAACTTCCCCCTCCCCTCTTCCACCTGACCTGGCAGGTCACCACTTCCTCTTGATGATCTTCATCGCTTGATGATCTTTCCTCCTTTAATGCTCCCACTGCTATGACATTTGTATCTGCAAGTAGCTCCTCCCAATCCACTTGGGCCAAATCATAACCCATCTTAGTAAAATTAGCCTTTCCCCAGTTTAGAATTTTTGTTCCTGGTCCAACCTTCTCCTTTTCCGTAACTCTCCTAAATCTCAGTTTTGGTCACTATCTCCAAAATGTTCCAATGCTGATCCACCTTCCACCTATCCGGGCTCATTTCCAAATATTAGGTCCAGAATTGCCCCCTCCCTAGTTGGATTTTTCTGAGACTGTTCTCCTGGATGCAACTTAAGAATTTTGCTCCCTCCCTACCTTGCACACAAACTATCCCAGTTAATATTTGGGTCATCAAAATCCCCTACTATTACTGCCCAATCTTACACTTCAATATTGCAACCACTTCTATCCCCCTATCTTGTCTGAATCCCCTATAACCAGGAATGTTGAGCTGCCAATCCTGCCCTTTTAGCCAAATCTTGGTCACAGCTATGATATCACACTCCCACATGCCTATCTGTGCCCTCAGCTCATCTGTCTTATTCCTCAGGCTACTTGCATTAAAATATATTCCATTTAGCCTTGATAAACTCACTTCTTTCTTATCTAGCCTATGTGTCCTCTGCCTTCCTGACTCACTAGTGTTTTAACTTCTAATTCCATCTCAGCTTCTCTCCCCTCTGAACTACTTTTCAGGATCCCATTCCCCTGCCAATTTAGTTTAAATCCACCTCAACAGCATTGGCAAACTTCCCCATGAGGATGTTGGTCCTGTTCCTGTTCAGGTGTAACCCAACCAACTTGTACAGGTCCCACCTCCCCCAGAAACAGTCCAAAAGCCCCAAGAATCTAAAGCCCTCCCTCCTGCACCATCTCTCCAGCCATGCATTCATCTGCTCTATCCTTCTGTTCCTATACCCACTACTGCGTGGCACTGGGAGTAATCTGGAGATTACTACCTTTTGAAGTCCTACTTTTCAATTTCCTACCTAACACCCTAAAATCTGCTTGCAGGACCTCATTTCTCTTTCTTCCTATGTCATTGGTCCCAACATGGACCACGATCTCTGGCTGTTCACCCTCACGTTTCAGAATGTCCTGCAGCCATTCCGTAACTTCCTTGACCCTGGCACCCAGGAAGCAGCAGACCATCCAGGAGTCACGTTTATGGCGACAGAAGCGCTGGTCTACTCCCCTCACTAACGAATCCCTACCACTATTGCTCTTCCACACTTCTTCTTCCCACCCTGGACAGCTGGACCACCCACGGTGCCATGGTCTTGGCTGTGATTGGCCTCCACAGAGAAACCATCACTCTCCCCATATTCCAAGGCCAAGAAACAGTTTGTGGGTGAGATGCACTTGGAGGATTCCCTCACTATCTGCCTGGTCCCCTTCTTCTGTCTGCTGGTCACCCATTCCCTCTGTGCTTGCACTTCCTTAGGCTGCAGGGTGACCACGTCCTGAAACGTGCTATCCATGAACCCCTCAGCCTCGTGAATGCACCATAGTGCCCCCAGCTGCTGCTCAAGCTCCAAAGCCCAGAGCTCCAGTTGGAGGCACCTCCTGCAGACGTGGTCATCCAGACCGCCAGGAGCACCTAGAATTTCCCACATAGCGCAGGATGTGCAAATCACGGGACTGAGCTCCCCAGACACAACTTAACTAAATGGAATATGTACCCTTATCTAGATCCTCTAGATGCTGCTGACTGCCTGTCCCAGGGTCCTCCTCCTGCGTTCTCTTCTTTTAGGCCATACACAAGACAAGACCCTGTTGGAGCCTTCTCAAAACCTTCTGTGTATGTGCATCTGCAGAATGGATCCTCATTTCTCCTTTCAGGTGTTAAGTTCTTGAGGTTTTCTTCAGCCCTGAAAATCCAGGTTTGCCGGATGGCCCAAAACCAGCTAAATGTTTATTTCCAGGGGATGTGGGCATTGCTGGGCTAGGCTGGCATTTATTGCCCTTGAGGTGGTGGGGGGCTGCCTTGAGCTGCAGCTGACACCATCTGGGGGCACCACTCATGGTGCTGCTGACAGGGACAGCTGCTCTGCCCCACTGGCATGAGGCCCATCTCCGCCAATCGCAATGTCAGGACACCCCCACTATGCCAGGACCCCGCAGGGTCTGGCGACTGGAGGTTGGCTGCAGTCGTCACAGGCAAAGGGGGTATAACAGTCACCAGCAGCCTGTTTGGCAGCCACAGTGGAGTGAGAGGGAAGCACTATGCTGTTGTCGGCTGCCAATGGGTGGAAGACTACACTCAGCACCCAGAGAATAAAAGAAACCCCACAGTGAATCCTGCTTCAGTACACATGGGTGAATTTCTAATTGATTATTTGTAAATGTTACTGAGGTTCTGTGTACATAATGATGTCTCTGAACATTCTTAAGAAGATCACTGTGTCAGAATGCATTGAGCTGGATCAGAGGTGACAAACTGGTTTACTTGTGATGATAGAGGGAGAAGGAGCACCGGCCAAGATGATGGTGCTTGGATAGAATGAACTATTTGAATTTTCACATGGACAACGTCTCCCTTGTCTCACACCCATCCCCTCTCTCTGGCAGGGCCTTGCACATCCGGCTGTGGAGCTTTACCCTCCTTTTCCTCCCTCTTCCTCAGAGGAATGGATAGTCTCCCATGTCTCATCCTCCGGGAGGGGTTCCCTCTCTCCAGCTCCAGGCTGTGGACTGTATGATAAACATCACCAAGGGAGAATTATTACGACTGGTGTCAGAACTTGGCCTTTCTTTCCCACGCCTTGGTTGATCATCACAAGGTTTTTGTAATTTATAAGGATTAACCATTTAAACATAGAAACTAGGAGCAGGAGTAGGCCATTCAGCCCTTCGAGCCTGCTCCACCATTCAATATGATCATGGCCGATCCTCTGGGTGGAATTTTTCGAGCCCGCTAATGGCAGGTGTGATAGGAGACATGCGTGGGAAATATGGCGGGACCCACTTCACAACGGCGTGAAGGCAGGTCACGATCTTCCGCTCAGCCCACCAATAGCGGGCCGCATTTCCTGCCATTGGTCGGCGGGGAGCTAATTATAATACATTAGCATAGAATTAAAGGGCCAGCCCATTAGGGTCTTGGAACCCAGCGTATCGTCCGTCCACATCGCGGGAAAGCACACAGGTGATGTGCACTTGGCAGCCTTCACTGTGGGGGAACTGAGGTGAGTGAGCAGCAGCGTTGTCCACAGCTCGCCTGTTGTTTACAGACCTCGAGGGCTTTGTGGGGGGCAACTGATGCCTGGCCCCGCAGGTGAGTGCTGGGGATGGAAGTGTCTGGGGGCAAGTGCTGGCCAGCCTCGGAGGCGACTGCTGAGGGGTGGGTGTCAAGTTCTGCCCTGGTGCTGCATCCCACGCACAGGCAATCGAGGTGGGGGGCAGGCTAAGTGAGGGAAGTGACTACACATTAGGGACACCTGTATAAACTGACCATGTCTCAGCAACTAAGACCAGGCACAGCCACCGTGATATGATTGGGGTCAGGCTCCTAGCCTGCCACCCATGGAAGCAATGCAGAGGCACCAAAGGGCCACCAAGCACCCCTTACCCCCACCCACCCACCTTCCACCTCACAGACTGAGTCCGCCACCACTTTATTGGACCGCGGAGCAGTTGGGCTGCACACATTGTATAATCTCCTCACCAATGCTGGCCATGTAACAGTCGCTGCTAGGGGCACTCACAGCCCCTGGCAATCTCAGCATCCCGGTTTGGACCGGTGTCCCCAATGTCACAGGTTAACAGGGCAGACATGCAGCTCACTCACCTCTGGCCATCTGAGGGGTGACCAGCACTCTCCAGGAAGCATTAAGGGTGGTCACACAGGGGCAGGAAAGGTGCTAAGTGCAGCCATGATAACCACGTCTGTCTTTCTCTCTCTCTCTCTCTCTCTCTCTCCCTTTCAAGCTGCAGGAGGACCACCTCAGGATCATGGATCCTGGTGACCTAGCTGTATGCCTGATGGCCTTCAGAGTCTGTAGAAGACTGAAGAGAGAGTGACTGAGGCTCCTGGCTGTGCAAAGGCAGGAGCAGCAACCTCATGAAGAGGAGGCAGCAGGGGCACCCACACATGTTGCCCAGGAGCGACAGCGAGCTGTGGCTGGTTGGTGCCCAGCAACACCCAGGGCCTGTAGATGCCGCCTGACATTTCTGCAGGTGATTGAGAACCATTGTCACCAACAACTTCACGTGTCTAGGGAGCTGGTGGCTCACATCTGCCACTTACTGCAGGACTTGGCACTAAGGGGACATGGAGGGCATCCACTGCCAGTGACTGTGAAAGTGACCGCGGTGCTCAATTTCTATACCAGTGGCTCCTTTCAGGGCTCCACAGGTGACCTCTGTGGAATTTCACAATCCTTCACCCACAAATGCATCCGTGAGGTCACAGATACCATCTTCTCCTTGGCAACAACTTTGTGCATTTCGCCCAGGACCGGGACAGCCAGGATACAAGGGCCATTGGATTCACCCTGATCTCGGGATTCCCACAGGGACAGGGTGTGACTGACTGCACTCATGTGCAGCTCCGGTCTCTGTCACTACACTCGGTGGACTTCATCAACGACAGGGGCTTCCACTCACTGAACGTGCAGCTGGTATGTGACCATCAAACGCATCCTGCAGATGTGCACACGGTTTCCAGGGAGTGTGCACGATGCCAACATCCTGAGTCACTCACAGATCCCTGCAGTCTTTCAGGATCCATAGAGGCTGCAGGGTTGGCTCCTTGGGGACAAGGGCTTTCTTCAGAGGCCGAAGCTGATGACATCCATGCAGCGACCTCAGACTGTAGCAGAGTGACACTATAATGAGGCTCACGCAGCAGCTCACAACCTGGTGGAGCAGACCATCGGGATGCAGAAGGTGCAGTTCCGGTGCCTGCACTGGTCTGGTGGAGCCCTGCAATAGAGTCCGCAGAGGGTGTCACACATCATCGTCTGCTGTGCCCTTTACAACCTGGCACTACAACGGGGAGAGGAACTGGCTGAGGAGGGGATGGAGGAGCTGGAGGTCTCCTCCTGAGGACGACTCCGGGGATGAGGGTGAGGGGGTCCTTGGTGGTGATAATGGGGATGAGGCTCCTGCTTTGGCTAGGCAAGGCAGGCTCACTCAGGAGGCCCTCATAGCTGCCAGATTTGTGGAGGATGATGACGACATGCAGTGAGGTGTCCCCATAGATCCTCACATCACAATTGTGAACCCTTCACTCCAGTCTGGCTTATGGCAGCACCAATACCCTCTGTGAGAATGCTCCTGTTATGGAGATGCAGTGGAGGCCCTAATAGTCGCTCGATCTCAGGAGGATGATGACAATAAGGTGAGGACACTCTATAGATCTTTCCATGGCCTCTGAATGTCTGACTCCTGTCTGGCCGAGGGCAGCTCACTTGCTCCATGATCAGGGCCATCTCAGAGATGCAGCCATGAAACTCTAGATGCATCTGATGCTGTGTCTGTCTTCAGCACCTCAGCCCTTCAGGAGCTGGTGCACAGCATCACTGGTCCCAGATGCTGGTGTGTTGGGGGCCAGCCCCACCTTAAAGGTGTTGAGAGCACATAGAGAATGAGGGAACTCTGTGGTGCCTGCCCACTACATTCTGGCAGCAATGACCAGCACCGCTGAGGTGCAGGCATCAGGAATGTTTCCCGGGAGTGTTAGGCTGGACCATCACTGTGGTCTGAATGCTGCACAGGGGAGAGGCCCTGGACTGAGACACCTGCCTTTATCTTGTGCAGAAAGGTGTCACATCTGAGTGACAGGAACACAGCTCATCAGAACAAGGAGCCACAGGCAGGGAGACATTCTTAGGAGTTTATTGACAATAGTGAACATTATGCACAAGTGATCAACACCAGTGGCCAGGCTGTGCGACTACTTTTGCCTAACTTTCCTAACCCTGCCGCTACGTCTTGGTGCTCCCCTGGACACCAACAGTGGAGGTGGAGGCAGCCTGCTGACTGTGACGCCCTGTCTGTGATGACTTTGGCAAGACCTGAGGGCCCGGTCTGCTTTCGGGGTCCTGCTGTGTGGCAGTGGCTCCCTCCTTGGCCTGTGAAGCTGGATCTGCGGAGGTCACGGGAAAAGGGGATTCAGATGGGTCAGTCACTCCCAGAGTCACCTGGGTGGATGGCCCATGAGTATGCACCTGCTGATCCTCCTCCCTATGGGTGCCCGAGGGCCCCTGGCTGACTCCGTGAGGGGAAGGGGTAGCTGGAGTGGGATCGAGCTGCCCAGTTCGCGTACACACTGTTGTAGGCCAACTATGGTATCAACGATGGAGTTCAGCCCGCGCAGGAGTGACGTCCTGGACCAAATTCTCCATGGTGACCACCATCCTGCCAGTGTTGACCTCAGTGTGTCGCAATGCCAGCGCTATCACCTCAGCATGAAGACGGGCGGACTCCATTGTGCCTTGCAATCTGAGGAGTGCAGTGGACATCCCTTCCTGATGTTCCTGAGCTTGCCTTTGCAGCTCCAGTAACTGTGACGTGACTGAGTCCAGAGGCTCGTCATCTAATTTGGTCCCAGCAGCCCTCCCAGTGCCAGGGACCAGGGAAGTCCCTGTCTCCGCCTATTGTGGATCGGACAGTGTGATGGGATCACCAGATTGTGATCCCGAGGCTACTCTAAAGCTAGGTCCCAGCGAGGTGTGTGTCTCTGCGCTGGTGGAGGGTGTGGGTGAGCGCTGTGATGGGACTTCAGGGAGGGTGCCTCCAGATTCCACTTCAGAGGTTTCTTTGGGACTTGATTGGAGGCCCTGGGTCATGGACTCTGTCGGCTGTTTGGCAGATGTACCTGTGAAAGCAAGGGGGGATAATTAGTGCATGGCAGTGGCCTGTGAAACAGGACACATCACTCACAGCATGGTTGTCTGATGGATGTTGCACTGCTGCATCCTCACTTGGTAGAAACATGACCTCACTGTCAGCCCAGGACCGGTCCTGGTGCTCGCTGACCAGCTGGATGGCTCTGTTTTCGAATTCTCTCAGAACTTTGATCTCCGGCATCCCTCCACCTGCCTGTGACCTTTCCCTCCTGTTGTGAGCCAGTTTGCCCTGCATGGATAGAGATGGGGAGAGTGTATCAGGATGCCTGCCGGGCCAGATGATAAGTATGCCTGTCCTGTGTGGGTGGATGAGGACAATGACGGTGTGTGTGTGAGAGTGAATGGTGATGTCCCTTGCACTGGCAGTGAGCGAGGGTCCTGTGGATGTGTTACGTGTGCGCGTGTGAGTTGGGGTTTTGAAGAGTGACTTATGCTGGCGGAATGGAGATCATTCATCCTTTGCGACACTGGGTGGCTGTCCTCCTCTGCAGGGCGTTGGTTGGAGACATCGCTGCCCATCCTGTGGCCACAGTGGGAGAGAGCACACCCCAGCAGATCTCCATGGCATCCAGTCGCTCAAGGGACTTGTCGTTGAAGTGGGGGGGCTGCAGTCTTGTTGCCTTCCCTGGCCATGCCTCCCAGGCAGCGGTGGTGAGCTGGTGGCGATGAGCGCCTTGCTGGCGGCTGCCTTTTAAAGATGGCGGCCGGCCTATTGCAACAGCGGGTGATGATGGGCAAATGAGAGCCCGATCACCATGGAAACTGTGTGTTTCTTTGGAGTGAATATATAATGAGGCCGGCTCAGGAAGATACTGTATGAAAACCTACGATTTTCATTGGCGAGTAGGACACCATTTTACCCACCCACTACTGCACTTAGGCTGAATTTTCCCAGAATTGCTCTCTCTCTCCATACCCTTTGCCCTTAATATCTAAAACAGTTAGCAATTTCTTTCTTGAATATACTCAGTAACCCAACCTCCACACCCTTCTGTAGTAGAGAATCCCACAAGTTGGCCACCCTTTGAGTGAAGAAATGTTTCTTCATCTCAGTCCCAAATGGCCTTCCCTGTATCCTGAAACTGTGGCCCCTGGTTCTAGACTCCCCAACCAGGGAAACATCCTCCCTGCATCCAGTCTGTCTAGCCCTGTTAGAATTTTATATGTTTAAATCAGATCCCCTCTTATTCTTCTAGCCAGTAGGTGAGTCCGGTCCCTTTGTCAACAGGAAGTGATTCCAGTCCACGAACGTGCAGATAGTGTGTGATCACAGGATGCAGATTCTGCAAGAGTGTGCAAGGTACCCAGGCAGCTCCCATGACACTTACATCCTGAGACACTCCCAGGTGCCGATGCTTTTCAGTGCTCCAGACTGACTGGATGGATGACTGCTGAGTGACAGGGGCTCTCTGCTCAAAAGGTGGCTCATGATGTCTCTCTACCACCCAAGAGCAGGAGGTCAAGTAGAGGTACAACATGAGCCATGCCCCCACAAGGGCAGTGGTAGAGAACCATGGCTGGTCTTGAGTTGTGCTCCCAAAGACTTGGCTATTCAGGGGTCACACTGCAATACCCCCCCAGAGCACATTTTACTGTGCAGAGTGCAGCATGCAAACACTATCTGGCACTGGCAAGGAGGGACCCAGTGGAGGAAGAGGATGGTGATGCAGCTGCACAGGCCACAGACGAATCCAGCAATGAGGACGAGCACGGTCAGGAGAACGCTGAAGGCGTTGACGCTGACCTGGGTGACCTCCAGGGAGGCAGAGACACCTGGGATGCTTTGATCCAATGCTCCTTCAGCTAACCTACCAAATAAGAACCACCACCACATGTGAGAACGGCAGACTCCACACTCGATACCTGACAGGACTATTTCCTTGGTATACACTCCGTGTCCCTGTGCAGTAAAGTTTCAGGAGACACACGTCCATCATTACATAATGGCTTACCCTACACCTACAGAAAACATGAAGCATACAGCGGCCAACAGCACAAAATAAAGTCTCATTTAATTGTGCACATGAAACATGGCTGAAATGAACATAATGGTGTGATAAACAACACCGGTTTAAAAAAGTTAAAGCAAACGGGGGAACAAAGTATCACCCGTGATAAGGCCGTCTTGTGCTTAAAGGTGCTTTACATTTACAGGTGCTACGTCTAGGTGCTTCCTCCTCGCTGGCACCAGCATTGGAGACAGCCTGCTCACTCCGCTGTCTTGTTGGCCTTGATGACCTTGGTGGTCGTCATCTGGCCCGTGGAGCCTGTGAAGTCCGTGCTTGGGAGGGAGCGGCCAGTGCAACAGCTGGCATCTCCCCAATCGCTGCACCCTCATTGGATGCCACGCTCACTGGCATCATCCAAGCATCCTGAGGGGAGCCCGCAGAGACGATGGGCAGATTGTGCGCCCACATGAGATCACTTTGGACATCCTTGCTCCCCAATAATGGACAGGCACCTAGCTGGGATAATGGGTGCCCAATCCATCTCCCACATGGACACTGACCTGCAAGCCTACACACCGGCCATGACCTCAGCTGGTCAAAGTACATCCCTAGGGAACCCTGATAGTGTCCTGGGAGGAGCCACTCCATTAGCGTCGCCACTCTCTGCATGGAGGATGCATTACGCTCAGTCATGAGGGTCAACGCAGTGGTCATGATCCACAGGGAGACCTCCCAAACAGACTCCATGGCACACATTCCCTCATGTATCTCCACCAGACCCTCCCGCACACCCTGCTGGACATCCAGCATCTGCTGCCTCAGGGATGACTCCAGAACCTGTCATCAGCCATCAACTGAGCATTGTCCTGATCTCCAGCAGTCCTTCAGCTGCTGACAGCTTGGGCACTCAATGCCTTCACCTGCAGCTCAAGCAAGTGTGAAATGCCCTCCCCAATGTGCACCGAGATACAATAACCAACATTCTCCCCTCAGTGCACTGAACACTTACCTTCTTCTAACACCCCAACCTCACAGCAGCCAGTTGACCGAGATGCATGCTGCCCCTCGAGCTCCAGCGCCTCCTGCTCATAGTGCGTCAGGATTAGGAGGTTGGTTGGGGGGGGGGGTTGGGTCCACTACATAGTCTGTGACTTCTCAATAGTGTTATGGGATGTTTTCTCCTGAAAGGATAGAGGAGCATTAATAAATCCACTCTCTCCCGGCAGCACCATTGCAGCCTGACCAACCCCACCTTTAGTTTCATCCTTTTATTATTTTTTACAACCTCTAGAATCTGTTGATTTACTGTCATGGACTATTCTTCATTTCCTGTAATAATACCTTCCTCTTTTGCCTTGTCTCTACTCTTGATTTACCACATCTTCCCAAATTTTCCCCCTTGCCCCCACTGCTTAGTTTAAACCCTCTCTACTTCCCTAGTTATGTGACTTGCAAGAACACTGGTCCCAGCAGGGTTCAGGTGTGGGCCATCCCAACGGCACAGATCCCACTTTCCCCAGTATTGCTGTCAGTGCCCCACAAACTGGAACCCACTTCACCCACACCAGTCTTTGAGCCATGCATTCTTCTCAATTTGCTTTATGCTGTGCCAATGTGCACGTGGCTCAGGTAATAATCCAGAGATTGAATTTGACATTCTGCTTCTTATACTGCAGAACCAACTCCTTTGTCCTGTCTATGTCGTTGGTACCAACATGGACCACAACGACTGGGTCACCCCCCTCCCACTGCAAGTTCCTCTCCAGCCCCGAACAGATATCCCGAACTTGGAATTGGGCAGGCAACACAGTCAGCTGGACTCACGCTCTTTGCTGCAGAGAACGGTGTCAATTCTTCTGACTATAGAATCTCCTACTAACACTACATTTCTTGTAACACCCCCTGCTTGAATGGTTTCTTGTACCACGGCCAGTTAGTTCACCCACCCTACAGCCCCCACTCTCATCCAAACCAGCTGAAAAAACCTCAAACATGTTGGACAATTGCAAGGGCTGATGCCCCTGCACTCCTGCCCTCTGGGTCCCCTTATCTGCCTCACTTGCATTCACACCCTCCTGTCCCTGACCAGTGACCAAATTAGAAGAGACAGTCCTAAGGGGTGTGACCACCTCCTGGAATAAAGTGTCCAGGTAACTTCCCCCTCCCGGATAAGCTGCAGTGTCTGCAGCTCGGCCTCCAGATCAATAACTCAGAGCTGAAGTTCCTGCAGCTGCAAACATTTACTGCAGATGTGTTTGCCCTGGATCATACTGGTATCCAGATGCTCCCACATCCTGCAATTGCTGCACATACCTGCCCTGCCATCTCCAATGTGTGTTAACTAATTAATTGCTACTCTTCCCAATAGGTTTTGGCACTGTCAGTAAACTTTACAATACTCATAAAACAATACAGTACTTACAATATTGATAAAGCTAATAACAGTTATTGGTTTACCTGCTCCTTCTGATGCACCAAAGTGGAAAACAAATACTGGAGGCTGCAAAAGAACAGAAGGAATAAAAGCACCCCCTCCCTGCCCTTTACGTCTTGCAGTAAACCTTACCTAAAGTGTGGAGTTCAGTGAAGTACCTCTTCTCCCATGCACCAAATTCCCAAATATATTCACTCGGTCTCTGTCTCACTCAAGCTGAAGTGTCCCCTCTGACCAAGCGCCTCTTAGTGACTTATAGCCTAGGTGATTAATTTCTTTAATGTCCCAGCCATCACTTCTGAATGGATCATTCTTTCCCATGATAAACTAGGAAGAACGTAGTAATATTCTGTAATAGACATTGTCCCAGTTGACTTTCAGACTCTAAAGCTGCCTTGCAAACGTAGAAATGCAAAATGGCGAGAGCCAGTTACAAATTTCAGTTCATCTTTGATGTAATTTTTGACATCAGCTGTGAAATTCCATAGGACATTACCTTGGCATGTCCTAATCCATGTTGGAAACTTCCAAAAATTGATCTCTTATAATACCAGATGTCAGATGACCTGTGACTGCCATATTAAGTCAGTGTCTTTGCTTTTAGAAAGTCCTTTTAAAGAGGTCCAATATCTATACATTTGACCAGACAATGAAATTAACGATTAATATTCCACATGCACACATCACATCGTGACACACTCTCAAAAGCAGATACCAGATCGGTAGAGGCATCTAAATCTTATTTTGAGTAGACCAATGATCGAATGGGTCATGCCATGGCTCACATTGCATCGGACTCTGGTTCAGTCCTGGGATCTCGAACGCTTCTTCAGAGGGCACCCTTTGTCACTCATCAGCCATCCTTCCAATGCATCAGGGCCACTAAACATGCCTGGCATATGGGAGTACCTGAGGATGTACAAATCATGGCTGCTCCCCAGGTATCTTTGTACACACCTGCATTATATCCTGTTGGTGGCTGCAGACTATGTGGGCGTTGAGTGGTAAACCTTTCTGCTAATAAGCACCTCTGGCTGCCCTCCTGCTGCCTCGCTGGTGACATGGGTACAATCAATGACTCCTTGCATGTTTGGGGAAAGCCTCTGGTTCTTGCCTTCACCAATGGTCAGGTGGAAAGGAATTGCCGTGCATGGTGCAACATAGCTTCTGTAAATACTTCACTTTAATAGCGGTGTACTGCAGGCTGGGTTACACCACTTGGCTCTCTGCAGGCAGCTTGAAGTAATACTGATGTGATAACATTAGTGCCACAGTAACTTTCAATGCCACAGGTATTGGATGGCTCCCCAATTGGGTGTGATCTCCGGAGGCAGCATGTCTGAGATCACAGATGTCAGAGTGGCTCGCCAAAGACAAAATCTCCACAGGTACTATCCCTCATCATTTGCAGGTATATAATGCACACCCTGTTCACATGATTGGCAGGGTTAGGACTCCACCCATGCCTCTGCATCTGCCCTCAGCAGCACCTTGCTCCTCAGCAAGTTGGCCTCTTTCATACACTTCCCAGGGTCCTAACCCCTGTTCAACTGGCCTCTTCCCTCTGCTTCCTCCTCAATGGAGGAAGTATCTCCAATAGGTTAAACAATACCCATATTGGAATCTGAGACAATGCTGCAGTGATGTTAGATTACAGTATCTACCAGATTGAGGACAATAATGACCAATAGCCCTGATACTGTCTAGGAATTCATGCACTTCGCAGATTTGCCAGTGAAAAGCGTGGTCAGCAGCATCTCCTGTTAAAATCAGGCATAGACCCACCTCCACCTTTTATATTTTCCCTTTGTGTTTCACATGTAGATAATGTTTTATTGCAGTTGATTGGGCTGCTAATAAACTTTAACAATGGTTAACTGCTCATTTCAAAATGGCGGGCAGGCTTCAGATTTCTGAGCCGGGCAGCCAGAATGTTACTGCCGGCCGGTGTGACGATATTGGATTCATGGGCCAACATCATCTTGCTGGATATTCTGTTTCCACTGGACTCAAAACTCAGCCCAGTTTCCAGGATCCAGACTATCAGTGAGCAACCATATTGAAGATTTATTAGCTACAGCAAGATCAACTAATCCACCTTACTCTGCATCAATATTACTGGTTCTGTTAGTGACCATAAGTCATTGACATAATCAAATTCTATTACAAGGTAACCATGCTGAGACAAACACTGTGATGTCCACAACCTTCTGTTTAATCTGTTGGTTGATGATGTTGCCATTGGTCACACACCCTTCACATAGTAAAGCTGTTCAATTCTTCTGGCTGATTACATTCACTCCTAGACACATCAGCCAATTAGGTGCAGTTCCATTTCTTCCAGTGAAACTGGTTGTGAATCCTCCTGTCTGAAATATACCCTATTTGTAAATCTTTTGTGATGCTCAGTGTTGGGGTGAGACTTGCTCTGTGATGTCACAACAAGACACAACCAGTGAAGGGCCCCATGTGATGAAAGTGATGGATTATTTATGATTATGGGATTCATTTACCCATCGGGGGTATTAGATGGAGCGGAATCAAATTCTTGCAGGGTAATATGCGTTGGAGCTGAGGTTCTTTAACAAGTCAATAGAAAGACTTTTTTTGACTTATCCCATTTTCCTTGAGTTCCCAACAACGCTGGCTGATTAACCATCTCCTGTCAGTTACTCACTCATCTCCTAATCCCACTGCATTTGTGTGTCTCCACACCTTTCCATCTGGTCTGAGGCCTTGCTTGTCTCCCTTTTGGCAGGTCCATCTCCATCATTCACCTCACCACATTTCCCCCCTTATTGACTTACTACAATAGAATTCAATGGATTTCCACATGAACAGTGGTCACAGGCAATGGCCAGTGATGGGATCCATTGCCTCATATATTTGATATTAAGTATCATAGAACCATAGAATGATTACAGCATAGGAGGAGGCCATTTGGCCTGTCATCTCTGTGCTGGCTTTTAACAAGAGCAATGCACCCAATGCCACTTGCCTGACTTGACCCCTTGTATATTTACAGCAATTAGAGAATGCCATTCAGCCCCTCAAGGGTGTATCACTACTCATTTAATAATGACTAATCTGTACTTCAAATATCAAGGTCAGGGTAACATATTTCATCTTTTATCCCTTGATAAACTTGGGAACATAGGAGCAGTAGTAATCCAATCAGCTTCTTGAGCCTTAAAGTAAAAACAAAAAAACTGCGGATGCTGGAAATCCAAAACAAAAACAGAATTACCTGGAAAAACTCAGCAGGTCTGGCAGCATCGGCGGAGAAGAAAAGAGTTGATGTTTCGAGTCCTCATGACCCTTCAACAGAACTCAGTTCTGTTGAAGGATCATGAGGACTCGAAACGTCAACTCTTTTCTTCTCCGCCGATGCTGCCAGACCTGCTGAGTTTTTCCAGGTAATTCTGTTTTTGTTTTAGCTTCTTGAGCCTTGTTGCCTGTCAATTATATCATGGCCGATCTGTATCTTAACTCAATCTACCTGCCTTGCTTTCCTATCCCACAATAACCTAACTAACAGTATGTCTCCCTAATATTAAGTTTACAATTAACCTAACCAAAAACAGCTTTTTGGGTAGAGTGTTCTTGATTTCCACCACCTTTATGCTTCCTGATATCACCCCCTCAACAGTCTATATCTAATTCTAAGACTATGCTCATTGTTAAAGACCCCATTAGCAGAAGAATTTTTTTTCCCTATCTGGGAGGACATACATCGGTGTGGTATCAGGGTGAGAAAACACGGCCTGGATCAGGGTGATCTTACACAGGTGTGGCATCAGGGTGAGAGTACGTGGGTGTCAGGGTAAGCTTACAGGAGTGAAGTTTCGTAATGAGTGCACACGGGTGTGGTATCAGGCTGATGGGACATGTGTGTGATATGACAGCGAGCGTACAAGGATGTGGAATCAGAGTGAGCATACATGGGTGTGGTATTAGCGTGAATGTGCAAAGGTGAGGTAGCAGTGAGTTTACAAAGGTGTGCTGTCAGGGTGAGACTACCCAGGTGTGGTGTCAGTGCGAGTGTACACGGGTGTGGTATTAGAGTTAGCTTAAATGGATCTGTAGTCAGGATGAGCATACATGGCTCTGGGGTCAGTGAGCTTAAAAGGACATGGTATCAGGATGAGCGTGCAAGGGTGAGTTATCAAAGTTGATCATACAGATGTGTGTTAACCGGGAGGACATACATGGCTATGTTGCCTGCCCGGTGCCAGGATGAGGGACATCTCTGACCGGCTTGAAACGATATTAGAGAGGGAGGGGGAGGATCCAGTTGTTGTGGTCCACGTCGGGACAAATTGGAGTACTGAATCACCCACAGGTGGGGGTTGTGGCTGGCCGGTACATGGTGATCAGCAGGAGGTGTTCTTGCCCATGTTTGACCTGATACCATGAGACTTTGACTCCAGACCCCACAATGTTGAGGACTCCCATGTGGAACACCGCTTCGAGGAAGCATTAAGGGTGACAAGAGCACAGAATGTACATTGGTTGAGAGGCTTTAATGACCATCAAGTTGCTCACTAGTACCAGTACAGACTGAGCTGGCCAAGTCATAAAGATCAGGGCTAGACTGAGTCTGCGACAGGTGGTGAGGGGACCAAGAGGGAAACTCCCTTCCTAACAGCACTGTGTGTGTACCTACACCAGACTGCAGCGGTTCAAGGCTGCAGCTCACCACCACCTCTCGAGGGCCGATAGGGATGGGCAATAAATGCTGGATTAGCCATTGTTGCCAACATCCCATGAATGAATAAAAAAACGTCATTAAAAGTGATGGCATGGAGGGTGATGTCATGAAGGTGGACAGATTAAGGGAGATTAATATTGAAAAAACAATTGGACAAACTGATAACAGATGTAGCAGGGAAAAAAAACAAGCAAATGTCTTCCTTAACCCCATATAAAATGATTATCACGTCACAAGACCATGAATAGAGAGTCATTTAACAGCCAAATGGCACAGGCCGTTGTTAGCTCTTCTGATCAAGTGCTGGCTTAGTAATTACCCCCACTATCTTCTTCCAGTTCCAGGGCATTTTTGGCTGGTGTATTTACAGGTTTTCATTCACCAGAACTTTGTCACTCTGTCTACATCAACTAGAGGGCAGCAAATTCCAGCTAAACACACAATGTTGTTGCATTAACTCTGAAGCCTGTACAAATAGTGGCTTTTATTTACACCACATGGATCCCATTTTTGTATTGAAGTAACAAAAAATTGTGTTCCTTGGAAATACAAGGAAGGGGTTTATGGTTTGATGGGAAACAGGATGATTAATCACATGGAATCCTATCGGATCATTTATTGGACAGGAAGATTCCCCCAGATCTGACAACATAAGATTAAACAGGGGTAGGAGGGGAATGTTTAATCCATCTGGACAAGAGAAGGTTATCAGCGGCAGGAGTGAGAGCAGCCCTGGGTGAAAGCAGTGCAGAGTGTTAATGAAGAGCAGGGGAGAGAGACAGAGACCCCAAAGAGCGATTCAACCCAGCACTAAAAACAACAAAGAATGACATCACAGGAGAGCAGGCTGCTAATTACAGCTGAGGTATTATAGAAAACATGGAGGTGGACTGAGATATACTTGAAAAATTAGAAAGGAAGGGGGTATTAGCAGGCTTAAAAGTGGATAAATCCCCAGGCCCAGGTGAGATGTAGCCCAGGCTTTGTGAGGCAAGCAAGGAGATTGCAGAGGCTCCGACACAAATTTTCAAATCCTCTCCGGCCACAGGAGAGGTGCTAAAGGACCTGGGGACAGAGAATGTGGTATCATTATTCAAGAAGGGTATTAGGGATAAACCAGGTAATTACAGATCAGTGAGTCTAACATCAGTAGTAGGGAAACTATTGGAAACAATTCTGAGGAGCAGGATTAATCTCCGCTTGGAGAGGCAGGGATGAATCAGGGATAGTCAGTATGGCTGTGTCAGGGGGAAATCATGTCTAACAAAGCTGATTACATTTTGGAGGAGGTGACTAGGTGTGTAGATGAGGGTGGTGCAGGTTATGTTGTCTACATGGACGTCCAAGGTTTTTGACAAGGTCCCACGTGGGAGAATGGTCAAAGTGGTAAAAGCCCATGTGGGGGAACTTTCCCCATGTTGGTCGGGCCGTGTGGGAGCAGACGTGGACCCGATCACTGGTGGCAATCGAGTCTGCGCCACCATTTTATGCGGGCAGGCCAATTAAGGGGGAAGAGGACACACCTGGGATATTTGAGAGCGTCTTTGACAGCAGCAGGGTAAGGATGCACTGGACCCCTGCAATGGCCAACTGGGCTCAGGGTGGGCCGGTCACGAGGAGATTCACGGTATAAGTATCACTGATCAATGCTCTTTTCTCATTTCCAGGAGAAGAATTATCACAACCCTGCCCAGCGGGTGAGGGCTGGCGGTGGGACAGTAGTGCTGCTTAGCCACTTCGAGTAGGAGGCCCTCGGCCTTGGAGGGGCACCATGTGTCCAGGTCCACCAGAGCCGGAGAGGCTGGTGTTCCACAGGCAGGTTTGTGTGGCCAGCACTCACATCACCAGTCGTCTCCCAACATCCATGGCAGTGCTGATTGTTGAGTGAGTGACGTTACCAACATGGCTTGCCCACTGTGTGTGGAATGATGAGCACATGATGATCTGGGGGACAGGTATCTACATTGACATTGTCCACATGCTAACTGATCAAATTTCCTTACTCTTCCTTTCAGCATCATTGAGGCAAGGCTGGGACCCAGAGCAGCAGGGACCACCTCCAATATCTGAGGGCTATGAAGTTCCAGCATCACCATCTTTGCCAGGCAGGCACCAGTGCAGACACCCATGAGGACTGGTGGTATCAATCGCCTGCCATTTAATGCAGTGCAGTAGGACAGTTGTATAAAAACACTACTAACTGTTATTAGCCAATGTATATTGAGGCTAGTTGTTTAAAACTAACTCGGTCTGAATCTTTTGAAGGTTTCTATTACTAGATGAACAACGCTTATGTTGTGAGCTTAACCACTAGGAAATCCATCAGCAGGATTTTTAAAATGGAGTTTCCCTTCCCACCATCCGAAGGGTCAGCAGGGAATATATCTATGCCCAAACTGGCAGCCCCGCAGGTATTTCATACTCCAATGAGTGTTAATTGGCTGGAGATGAGACTTCTGCCCTTCTTTCAGGGAGAAGCTCCGCCTCAGATTGGCCACCTAATCTGATTGGCCAGCAGTTCTCTAGTCCCTGCTGTGCCAGAAGCTGCAGTGGACAGGACTGGGACTGCCATTTTGCACGGGCAGGGCCAATTAAGGCCGACCCAGCACATTGCAGACTCCCGTGTACAGTGGGAATTTCAAATGTGCGGTGGGTGTGTTCAGACCGCCGGTTCCATTGGGGAATCTGCAGTCTGTATAAAGAGCGGCCAGGCAGCCTCCTTTAGGCTGTTCACCATGGCCAGCGACCGGTGCAGGGGGTCTGCCCAACGGGCTCCAGAGGGGAGGAGGGGGGCAGGCTGCAGGGTAGGACAGTGGGGGGCCACTATGCCCCTCTGTTTTCTGATGGTGATGAGATGGTGGAAGGGGACCCTCAAGGTGTTTTGGCCAAGAGCCATCTGCTGGCATCGGCACCGCACCTAGTTGTGCCTCCTTGCCGTGGGCGCTAAGACCTGTGTGTTATTCAAAGTGATGGACACCAAATGTGTCTAAGGTGGCCGTTGGGGGGAGGGGGTTGGGAGCAGGTGGACTATCTTCTGGGGACTGATCACCAGTAGTGTGGACAGGAGCCGCTGGAGGCCTCAGATGGGCCACTGTGGTTGGGGTGCGGCGTACGCGTGCAGAGTACATGAGTGACCTGCCCCAATAAATGTTGTTCTCTGTTCTGCAGGCAAAAACTGAGCACAACAACCAGGAGTGTTTGCGCACTGTTAGTGGCCAGGCCATGCTGCACACACTGACCTACTTCGAAGAACAGGCCACAGAGCTGGGGATGAGGCAGGCGGCCAGGTCAGCAGGTGTCAGTGAGGCTGGGGTCCAACGGCCAGGTATTTAAGGCCCACAGTCCCATCCACTCTGTCTCCCCACCATCCAAAGCACTGATGGTTGCTGCAATTGTTAATGTAGCAACACTGCTCATTCACAGACTGATACAATCAGATGTGTGGGTCATACACAAAGGTCCCTCGGCGCCTTGAGGATGCACGTCTCTAGCACCTTCCAAAATCGCCTTATCCCATTTGTGACCACTATCCCCATGGTCTAACATACCATGGCATCGCTGCTGCACATCCAAATACTTATGGCATTTTAGGAGGGTTTGTACCTCCACCACCCCTTCAGCCAATGTGTCCCACATTACTCTGTCCAAAAGGTCCTCAGCACCTGTCAACCTCATGGCACTCAACTTATATAAATATCACCACGTTAGTCATCCCTGTTCCAAGGGGGAATGTTGTCTTCTGTCCACCTGGTCTATGCCCCTCATAACAGTATGAAGGTCAATAATGTGACCTTTCAACTTCCTGTGCTCCACTGCAAATGTGGCAAGTGTTTGTAATGTTTCCTCATAACTCCCAACTCTCCAGGACAGCATGCATCCTGGTCAGGAACCTCTGCATTCTCCCCACTCCAATCCCATCCCTCCCATGAAGTGCAGGTCACAACTGAACGCAAAAGTGTAGCTGTGGCTTCGACAGTGTTTTCTGCACTTGTAACATGACCTCCCGTTTCCTACATTCTATTCCTCGGCTGATAAAGGCAAGTCTGGCTTTTACCTTGTTAAACACCTTATATTTCTATTCTGCTACCTTAACGGGTCTGCCCAGCAAGATCCCTGTAATCATCCTTACTTCCCACGGTCCTACCATTTCTCCTGTATTCCTGTACCTTGCTTGTCTTGCCCAAGTACTTAACCTCACACTTGTCCACATAACATTCCATGTGGCATTCCTTAGGCCATCTGACCAGCCTGTCTGTATGCACGTGTAATGTTTGAGCCTCCTCTTGACTATTTACCATCCCACCCAAAGTTCGTCTACTTCGGTTCTTGAAAGTTGAGCACATTATGTGCCTGGAGGGTGTTGGGAAGGGATGGATTGTGTTAGTGACTGAACGCTAACTGATCCACTGTCCTTGGTGTTAATTTCAGCATCACCAGCGCACGGCCGCCAGGAACCAGTCCAGAGCCCCCCCTCCACACCTGAGGGGTGTTAATTGGCATGAGCATCACATCATTTCAGCCAACCAGGCACCAGCGCAGCGAGGATTATAACATCAGCTAGTATCCCTCAGCACAATGGAGAGGGCATTTCACAATTGGTGGAGGAGATGGCACGGACAGGGTGTGCTGATGGTGCCAGCAGCCAGTGGTCTGCAGGGGACCAGGCACATGCTGATTCAGGCAGTAATAATGTGCCTCTGGAGATGTCCGCCATGCAGCAGTTGCAGGACAAGCGACTGGGTGTGTGGGAGCATCTGGCAGGGTAGCATGAGGGTGTGTTTCACTTGGTGGAATCCAGGCAGAGTGTCAGTGATGGCAGGAACCTCAGGACAGAGCTTCAGGTTTCCTCCATTGAGAGATTGGCAACTCTCATGGAGGGGCTTCCAACAGATTGATCAGCATCTGATTGGGTTAGACTCTGACCTGCAAGCCCTCACAGCGCTAATGGCCACAGGTTGTCATTCGCAATGTGGGAGATGTTTTGGGCACCAAGTGTCCTAGCTCAGTGCCCATCCATCTGCGGTGAGCAGGGAGGTCCAGTGTGACCTTATGTTGGTGCAGCAGCTGCCTGTCATCACTGTGATCTCCTCTCGGGGCACTCCAGATAAGGCAGCAGCTCCTCCGCCCCTCTGCCAGTGACCATTGCATCCATTGAGGCTGCCAAAACTGGGGAGGTGCCAGTTCTGGAACTGGCCACTCCCTCCCAGGCGGGGCCAGCACAGGCTCCTCGGGCCAGAGGACACCCGCCAAGGTCATCGAGGCCAACAGGACAGCAGAGTCAGCAGGCTGGCTCACAAACCACTCTGAGCAATGGGGTGGCACCAAGACGTAGCGCCCATAAATGTAAGCATAAGGCACATTAGGCACTCAACGAGTATGTCACTGGTGATTTTGTGTTGGCCCTAGATTAGGGAATTTTTGATTCTCAACGTCAGAGCAACATTCATTCATGTTTTTGGTGGCAATTGAGTCCACGTTTGTGACCATGGCTGAGGGTGTTTCTTTTGTGATGTATTTCTCTGTTTCACAGACATATCATGAGTGTTTGAGTGGACATTGATGTTTCTGTACTAAGCCCTTAGGTGCTACATCTTCCACCTCATCAGCTGCAACTAAGTGCCACGTGTGGAAGTTTCAGGCAATGCTGGGCCTGCTGATCCATATGTGTGGAGCTAGCTGTAGGTTTGTTGGATTAAATTGTCCCAGGTGTCCCTGCCTCCTTGGTGTAGTAGCGGGTCAGCGTGCTGCCCCTCATCATCGCCCTGTGCTTCCTCCTCCTCTGAGCCACTACTGGATTCATCATGATGCCTTGGGTGAGGCTGCACAAGGTCTTCATTGTCAACAGCCTCCCCCTTTCCATCGCAAGATAGTGGGAGCATGCTGTGCTCTGCACAATCACAATCTGGTGGGTACTGGAGTGTGCCCCGAGCGGTCCAGGCATTGGAAGCGCATCTTGAGAAGACCGATGGTGCTCTCCACCACAGCCCTTGTGGTGCTCCAGCTCCTATTGTACCGCTGTTCAGCTTCTGTTCTTGGATGAAGGAGAGGCATCATGAGCCACCTTCTGAGGGGATAGCCCTTGTCACCCAGCAGCCATCCATCCAGCCGAGCTGGAGCACTGAAGAGCCCCGGCACCTGGGAGTGTCTGAGGATGTAGGTGTTGTGGGAGCTGCCTGGGTACCTTGCACAGACTTGAAGGATCAGCATCCTGTGATCACACACTATCTGCACGTTCATGGAGTGGAAGCCCTTCCTGTTGACGAAGGCACTGGGTTCACCTGCTGACACCTTGATGGCCACATGTGTACAGTCTATAGCACCCTGGACACGGGGGAACCCAGCAATGGCCGTGAAACCACTGGCTCACTGTGTGCCTGACCTGACTGGTAACAGCGGAAGTGGATGAAGGAGGATACCCGTTTGAATAGAGCGTCTGTAACCTGCTTGACACAAGTGTGGACAGCTGATTGGGAGACACAGCAAAGATCACCCACCGAGCTTTGGAACAAGCCAGAGGCATAGAAGTGGAGGGCAACTGTGAGCTTCAGAGCTGCTGGCATGAGATGGCATCTTCTGTGTCCCCTTCCACCTTGGACAACCTCTTGTGCCTGCGCCTGGCCTCCCAAAGTTGACTCCTCTGGAGAGCTGATTGTCCACTCCTGGCCTCCATATTCTATCCCTCCCTTCCTCCTCAGAGGAGCTGCCTCCAGTGGAGATGTCAGAACCCATCCCCAGGCTAAATGGAGGCCTCTGGAAAGCTGCAGGCCCGAGAAAGATTCCTGTCTGCAGACTGCTGAGCTGAAGCTTCAAAGTAGGGAAAGCTGTTGGAGATCAATCTGAACAGCTCCCAATCACAGAGGCAAGTTTAAAACACTTTCTGCAATAACTGCTTCACATAAAACATTGACAACCCCACTGAGCCCACATATCCCGCCCGTGGATGAGGTTTGTTAAAAAGTCACTTACCCGCCTGCCCGTTGGGCCCGTGCGCTGAGCCGAAGATCGCACGGGCGCCCCAAAATTGGCATCGATTGCCAAGGTAAGAGCCTTAACAAGCTCTTTAACTAATGGCGGGCGCGCCTCGTCCTTCATCACGTGTTCGCCCAGTTAAATATCGCAGTGACGTCAGGACACTCGCCCAACGTCAGCCCTGACATGTGGGGCCCACCACCCACACGGCATCCATAAAATTCTGTCTGTGTCCTAAATAGTGAGGAGGAAAGCCTTAGATTACTGGACAATATAGATGGGCTGGTAAAATGGGCGGAGCAGTGGCAAATGGCATTTAATCCTGAGAAGTGTGAGGTGATGCATTTTGGCAGGATTAACACAGCAAGAGAATACACAATGAATAGTAGGACCCTAGGAAGTACAGAGGATCAGACGAACCTTGGTCTACACGTCCTTAGAACCCTGAAGGCAGCAGCACAGGTAGATAAGGTGGTTCGGATGGCATATGTGATACTTGCCCTTATTAGCCCAAGGCAATGAATATAAAAGCAGGGAGGTTATGTTGGAACAAAAACAAAAGTACCTGGAAAAACTCAGCAGGTCTGACAGCATCTGCGGAGAGGAACAGAGTTAACGTTTTGAGTGCGTATGACTCTTCATTAGAACTAAGGAAATAGAGAAATTAGACAAAATATAAGCTGGTAGAGGGGGTGGTACAGGTAGAGCTAGATAGGGAGCCAGTGATAGGTAGAGGCCAAGAAGAGATTACTAAAGATGTCATAGACAAAAGGACAAAGGGGTGTTAACGGTGGTGATATTATCTAAGGGATGTGCTAAATGGAAGGTGTTCTGCAAAGCAATCACCCAGTCTGTGTTTGGTGTCTCGAAGGAACGCCTTCAGTCTGTCCACAAGCATTACCCAGACCTCCCTGTCGCTTGCCATTTCAACACCACCCTGCTCTCATGCCCACATGTCCATCCTTGGCCTGCTGCATTGTTCCAATGAAGCTCAACACAAACTGGAGGAACAGCTCCTCATCTTCCGACTAGGCACTTTACAGTCTTCCTAACTGAATATTGAGTTCAACAGTTTCAGATCATGAACTCTCTCCTCCATCCCCACCCCCTTTCCGATCCCCCTTTTTCCAATAATTTATCATTTTTAACAAAATATATTTTTCTTTTCCCACCTATTTTAAAATGTATTTTGATTTGTTGTTTTTCAGCTCCATTGAACTCCGGTGGACCGAGGTGGCCAGAGACTGATGGCTACCCATATAAATTTAGCCCTTTGGCCAGTGAAAAAGTCTGACCAGTCATGGAGAGCCGCTGTAGACTACTGGGTTCTCAAAAATATCCCAGCCTGTGGGCCCACTGTCACAGTAGCAGATTTAATAGGGGATATCCCCACTGAGACGACAATGCTCACTGTACTGGATACAGCCAATGGGTTCTGGTCTGTCCCAGTAAGATGAGGGGATCAGTATAAATTTGCCTCCACATTCAGGGGGTTACAGTATATGTGGACGTGCCTCCCACAAGAGTTTCATAACAGTCCCTTGGTTATGCATCGATAGTAAATCGAGGTTTTAAAGGGTTTTTGTCAGCTCAGTTGATACAATGTGGATGGCTTGTGATTATTTTCAGGAAGTGCAGAGGATCATGGGTCACTACTGGACGAGCTGCTGAAGGAGACTGGTTTTAAAGGTGAACCGCATGAAAGGGCAAATTGGACAGGTGGTGGTGCAATTCCTGGGACTGACAATTGGGACAGGGGAAAAAGCTATAGACGAGGTGAAAAGGAGGGCAGTTCAGCAACTACCCTCCCCAAAGGATGTACACAGGGTAAGGTCCTTTCTGGAAATAATGGGGTATTGCAGGGAGTTCATTGAAGACTACGCAGCCACAGCAGCCCCTTTGCTCAGACTCCTTAAGAAAAGTATTAAGATGTGAATGGGGTGAAATATTTACCCACCTAATAAGGTAAACCTACAAACTACACCTGCACTAGGAGCAATAAATGGGAATGAAGATTTTTATCTGGAGGGAGCAGCCACTGGGGATAGTTTGAGTGCCGTGTTGCTCCAGGAGTGACAAGGGGAGACCAGTGGCCTACACCTCCCAGGTCCTGACTGATGTGGAAGGGTGTAAACATCTCTTGGTGACCTATTTAGGGAAAGGCAAGGGGTAGTGGTATTGCCTTCTGCCCACCCGGTCTATGCCCCTCCTTACGGAATGAAGGCCAATAATGTGACCTCTCAATCTCCTGTGATCCACGGCAAATGTCACAACTGTTTGCGATGTTTCCTCAGCCCCACAACTATCCAGGCCACAATGCATCCAGGTCAGGTACCTCTGCACTCTCCCCACTCCTATGGTTCATAACAAGCCATGTGGCATTCCTGAGGCCATCTGAGCAGCCTGTCTGTATGTGTGTTTAATGGTTGGGGCTCCTCTTGACTCTTTCCCACCTCACCAATGTTCTTCTCCTTGGGGTCTTGAAGGGTGAGCGACTTATGAGGCTGGGGGGGGGACAGGGATGAAAGGTTGAAGTGTATGAACACTAACTGATGCACTGTCCTTGTTAATTTCAGCATCACCACCAGAGCGACCCACACCGACACCGCAGCCCCCCCTCCACACCTGAGGGGCAACATGTGCAACTTGTGACACATCATTTCAGCCAGCCAGGCACCAGCGCTGACACACACACCGGTGGGGAGTTTACCGTCGGTTCGTGTCCCGGGTCACAGTGGAGAGGGCACTTCACAATCACTGGAGGAGATGGTAGATGGATGCAGCCAGAGGGCTGCAGGGAATGAGGCACATGCTGAGTCCGGCACTGATGACGTGCCTCTGGAGTTGTCACCAATGCAGCAGCTGCAGGACAAGCAGCAGGAAGTGCATTTGCATCTGGCAGGGTTGCATGAGGGAGTGGTTCAGTTGCTCTCTGTGACGGAGGAGTCCAGGTAGAGTGCACGTGAAGATTTGACCCTCAGGGCAGAGGTTCAGGCTTCCTCCACTGAGAGATTGGTGACTCTCAAAGAGGGGGTTCAATCGGATTGAATATCTTCTGATTGGGTTACGCTCTGCCCTGCAAGCCCTCAGTGGTACTGGCCATGGATATGCATTCCCAATGTGGGAGTTGTGGGTACCAAGCATCAGCACTCTGCCCATGCATCTTGTTGGTGCAGCAGCTGCCTGTCATTGCTACGAACTCCTCTCAGGGCGCTCCGGATGAGGGCAGCAGTTCCTCCGCCCCTCTGCCAGTCAATGATTCTTCCGTTGAGGCTGCGACAACTGTGGAGGTGCCAGTTCTGGAACTGGCCACTCCCTCCCAGAGGATGCCCGCCAAGGTCATCGAGACCAACAGCACAGCAGAGTCAGCAGGCTGTCTCAAGCCACTGAGCAGTGGAGCAGCACCTAGACATAGCACCTGGAAACAAGCATAAGGCACCTTAGGCAGGCCACAGGTGATTTTGTGTTGGCCTTAGAATAGGGACCCATATTGTTGTTATTGCAATGGAGAATTGTTTGTTTTTCTTTTGGACAGAATAAAGTCCACTATTGTTACCATGTCTGAGGGTGTTTCCTTTCTGGTGCATTTCTCTTTTTCACAGACATATCATGAGTGTTTGAGTGGACATTGATGTTTCTGTACTAAGCCCTTAGGTGCTACATCTTCCACCTCATCAGCTGCAACTAAGTGCCACGTGTGGAAGTTCCAGGCAATGCTGCTCCTGCTGATCGACGTGTGTGGAGCTAGCTCAAGGTTCTTTGGATTAAATTGTCCCGGGTGTCCCTGCCTCCTTGGTGTAGTAGCGGGTCAGCGTGCTGCCCCTCATCTCCCTGTGCTTCCTCATCCTCTGAGCCACTGCTGGATTCATCATGTGCAGCCTCATCCTGAGAGCTTCAGAGCCGCTGGCATGGGATGTCCATCCACACTTAGGAGAGATCTCAGGGCCAATCATCTGACAAGATATAGTGGACTGTCTTCCTTGAGAGTCGGAGCCTCCTTCGGCACTGCACCTCAGTCATATTGAGGTCGCTGCTTCGCCGCCTGTAAACCCTGGCAACAGGATAGTGGCATCTTCTGCAGCCCCTTGCACAACCTCTTGACCCTGCACCGCCTGTGCCTGGCCACCCAAAAGGTGTCTCCCCTGGAAGCTGATTGTCCACTCCTGGCCTCCTCCTTATTCTATCCCTTCTTCTCCTCAGAGGAGCTGCCTCCAGTGGAGGGATCAGAACCCATATCCAGGTGAAATGGAGGCCTCTGGAAAGCTGCAGGCCTGAGAAAGATATCTGTCTGCAGACTGGTTTCAAAGTTCACAAGAAGCTCTTGGAAATCGATGAGAACTGTTAACAATCACACAGGCAACTTTAAAACACTTTCAGCAATCAAAACTTCATGTTAAACATGAACAATGCCTTTGAGTCCACATATCATTGCATGAGTTTTATTAAAAAATCTCCTACCCGCCTGCCCGTTGGGTCCGTGCGCTGACCCGAAGTTCACACGGGCCCCTCAAAATCCTGGACAATTGGCAAGTTAAGGACCTTAACCAGGCCTATAATTAATGGTGGGTGAACACCCCGCTGCTGAGCGCACCCGCTGACCAAAATATCGCGGCGCTGACATCGGCACGCTCACTCGACATTTTAAGCGCTGATGTGCAGCCTCCACCATCCACACGTCAGCTGGAAAATTCTGGCCAATGTCCCAGACTCCACCATCCCTGGCTATGTCCTGTCCCATCGGCAGGACAGTATATACAGTCAGGAGGGAGTTGCCTCAGGAGTCAGCGTCAACTCTGGACCCCATGAAGTCTCATGGCATCAGGTCAAACATGGGCAAAGAAACCTCCTGCTGGTGACCACGTTCTGCCCTACCACATACCGCCTCCTCCTTCAGCTGGTGAATCAGTGCTCCTCCATGTTGAACACCACTTGGAAGAAGCACTGAGGGTGGCAAGGGCACAGAATGTACTCTGGTTGGGGGACTTCAATGTCCATCCCAAGAGTGGTTTGGCAGCACCCACTGACTGAGCACTAAATGACACAGCTGCTAGACTGAGTCTGCTGCAGGTAATGAGGGAACCAAGGAGGGAAAAACAGTTGACCTCATCCTCACCAACCTGCCTGTCACAGATGCTCCTCTCCATGACAGTATCAGTTGGAGTGACCACTGGAAGGGGTCATAATCAGTGCTATCAAGTGGCACTTGCTTAGCATAACCTGCTCACTGATGTCCAGTCTGGGTTCCACCAGGGCCGGGCTACTCGGCTTCTGACCTCATTACAGCCTTGGTTCAAACACGGACAAAAGAGCTGAGCTCCAGAGGTGAGCCGACTGTCACTGCCCTTGGCATCAAGGCCGCATTTGACCTAGTGTGGTATCAAGGAGCCTTAGCAAAACTGGAATCAATGGGAATCAGGGGGAAAACTCTCCACTGGTTGGAGTCATACCTAGCACAAAGGAAGATGGTTGTGGCTGTTGGAGGTCAGTCATCTCACTTCCAGGATATCACTGCAGGAGTTCCTCAGGGTAGTGTCCTAAGCCAAACTATCTTCAACTGCTTCATCAATGACCTTCCCTCCATCAAAAGATCAGAAGTGGGAATGTTCACTGATAATTGCACAATGTTCAGCACCATTCATGATTCCTCTGATACTGATACAGTCCATGTCCAAATGCAGCAAAACCTGGACAATATCCAGGCTTGGGCTGTCAAATGGCAAATAACATTCACACCACACATGTCAGGCAATGACCATCTCCAACAAGAGAGAATCCAACCATCACCCCTTATGTTCAATGGCATTACCATCACTGAATCCCCTACTATCAACAGCCTGGGGGTTTCCATTGACCAGAAACTGAACTGGACTAGCCATATAAATATTGTGGCTACAAAAGCAGGTCAGAGGCTGGGAATTCTGCAATGAGTAACTCGCCTCCCGACTCCCCAAAGCCTGTCCACCATCTACAAGCCACAAGTCAGCTCCCGCAACACTCAGGAAACTTGACACCATCCAGGACAATGCAGCCCACTTGATTGGCATAACATCCAAACATTCACTTCCTCCACCACCGATGCACAGTAGCAGTGTATACCACATACAAGATGTACTGCAGGATTTCACCAAGTTTCTTTAGACACCTTCCAAACCCACGACCACCACACCATCTAGAAGGACAAGGGTGGCAGATAGTTGGGAACACCACCGCCTGGAAGTAGCCTTCTAGTCACTCATCACCCTGACTTGGAAATATATTGCTGTTCCTTCACTGTCACTGGGTCAAAATCCAAGAACTCCCTTCCCAATGGGACTGGACTGCAGCAGTTCACAGGGATAAACTGAATACAGTTAATGTTTCAAGTCCATATGATTTACGATCCAAGGTGCCCTCATCACACACCAACCTGAGCTGCAATTCCTGAGCTGGAGGACAGGACAAAGGGACATGGTAATTGTAGCATACATTATGTACAAATGTACACTAAGTCTGACTTATGGAGGGAAGACCTCCAAGCAGTGCCATTTCTTTCTCCCCCATCCCCCTCACCAAAGCAATTGAGCCTAGGGTGCAAGATAAAATGCACTCAGGATTATCACCATGTTCAGATTGGCACAGGACATGGGGAAATAAAGTGGGTGTCAAGATAGCTTTTATGGGTATATGGGTGAAGACAGGGCGACTGTAACAGAGCAGGTAAAGCACAAGGCACCAATGTGATAGCAATATAATTCCATAAGTGAGGGTGGCTGGGTTGGTTGGTGTCAAATTCACTAAGTATTCCAATCTCACTGGTTACAAATTTGGGGAAACATTGGTGTCTGGCCCAAAATTAAAATATCACAGCCAGCAAGGTGGGGGGGAAAAGGGAAGTCACATTTGCATAGGTTCGAGGGTGCATCTCTGGTGGTTACAGAAGGCAAAGCTAAAGGCAATGAATCCATGGACTGGGAAAGATTGGGAAATAAGTCTTACAGGCAGAGTATGGGAACTAAGGAGGGAGTGAAATTGTGTTGGGACAGGTGGAAGAAGGAGCGAGTAGCATGTGTGCGCCAGAATGTAAATGCCAGAAGGGGGGCGGCTATCACTTTTAAAATGACCATGACAAGACTCTGGATCCAGTCCATACTGTATCCAGAGTTTAGACTCATGTGGTCCCAGATGCTCCAAATACACAGTCAAAAGGTACCAAACTGGGAGCGCAAGAAGGGAAATCCCTACCAATTGTCCCAAAGACCCAGGATAAGGAGGTCAAGTGCTCCATAACAACACCAGGGCCTAGGAATGGGCTGGTGTTGATTCCAGCCCAGGTGTCAGACCGTGATCTGCATTGAGGTAGTATCAGTCACCCTCAGCTTAACAGAGGGACGGGAGCCCCGATGCTACCCAGCAGCAACAGGAAATTGTACAAGAAACTTAAGGGAAATGTTATCACAATTCCATGAGCTGAATTATGGGGATGAAGGTCAGGAGGATTTCTCTCAACTCGCTGACCTAACGCCGGTTTTGGGGAGCATGGGGTGGTGGTGGAAGATGGATAAAAAGGGGATTGTTCAATGACGTGGCTATGGTGTTTAATACAGAGATGTCACTGATCTTGATCCCCAGCTGCAAATGTAGGTCATTACCTTACAGAAACTCTAGAGAATATTGGGGAAGGGTAATGAGATTGAGGGACAAGAGTTACAGGAAGACCAAGTAATGACTATTCACCTAAAAAGAAATAGCTGAGCTGGAAACTCATGCCCAGACCATTGGCAATTACATAGAGGACCAGGACACTTCATACCAAGCCGCCCAAAATGGTGTGTGTGTGTTATGTACAGTGCCCAGAGTGTCGTGATTTAGAGAATTTGTTGCAAGGTTACATACCATCATGGATTGACAACAGACACCTAAAGGCTAGGAGTACTTATGCCAATCTCATGGACCCATGCCAGCTGCAGTTGCCATGCAAAGCAT
Organism: Isurus oxyrinchus; assembly: GCA_026770705.1. Taxonomy (NCBI): domain Eukaryota; kingdom Metazoa; phylum Chordata; class Chondrichthyes; order Lamniformes; family Lamnidae; genus Isurus; species Isurus oxyrinchus. The sequence goes on from JANJGN010000023.1 coordinate 46,746,627, forward strand.
ACCCAGTCCCAGATAGTTTGGTTATAGTGACTACAGTCTATGATGGGAATAGTTCTCAGAATACTGGTGATGGATCAGTCACAATGACCAGTGCCAGTATACTTAGTGGAAGATATCAGTGTCATTCTAAATGTTTTATGTGTGGGTATTATGGAGGAGGAGGGGAATTCCATGACCAGACCTGATCTGAAGGGGTGTGTAAGGAGGGGATGCACATGTAGTGCTGTGCCCATATCACCTGAATGTGTTCGACCGACATGTGGGTTTGACTCAAAGCGCACAAACTATCAATCTTAACCTGGAGGTGATGGCTCAGAGTCATGTCCCGTCCCAAGTTGCATATACAAGGGCAATGGAACCACTAGCATGAGCCAATATAGGGTACACAGTGACACCTGGGGCCCAGTTCATGATTTGACCTTCTGCTTTAGAAGCCAGATAAAGGTTCAAGTAGCACAGACAGGCTCTAGGGAGCAGTGACTATTGTATCACAAGGTGCACATTAATCATGGAAAAGGTCAGTGAACAATCCAGAACAGGAATAATTGGGGGAAAGCCAACTTCAACGGGATGAGGATGCATCTGAGTCGAGCAAGTTGAAATCAAATATTGGCAGAAAAGAGACAGTGGCTGAGCAATGGCCACCTTCAAAGTAAAAGTATTGCAGGAAATGTCAAGATATATTCCCTTGAAGGGGAAAAGGTAGGACAACTAAATCCAGAAAGCTCTGGATGATGAGAGATAGGAGGTAAAGATAAAAAGGGAGAAGTGTGTGCACACCAGATGTCAGGTAGACAAATAAATGGAGAACCAGGGTGAATTTAGAAGGACCAGAGGTGAAGTGAAGAAACTAAATCAGAAAAGCAAGGAGAGAGCATGAAGAGGCTGGCAGGGAAAATAAGAGGGAATCCCAAGGTCTTCTGTAAACACCTAAATAATAAGTGGTAAGTGAGAGTAGGGCTGATTAGAGACATAAAAGGGGACTTGCATGTGGAGGCTGGAGCAATTGCGGAGGTGTGGAATGAGTACTTTGCATCAGTTTTGTAGAAAGGTACCTAGGCTGGGGTGAGAGGTGGTAACTGCTACATCAGATGAACGTTCAATTGAGGAAGGTGGTGTTGGAAAGACCATCTTTACTTAAAATAGATAAGGTACCAGGGCCTTAGACAGGAGCAGGATAATTAAGGAAGCTAGCATGGATGCATTAAAGGAAACTCATGTTTAAATAACTTGATATTTTTGAGGTGATAACAGAAGTTTGAAGAGGGAAACACATTGACGTGGTATGTATGGATTTGACATTGATACAGTGCCACACAGACTTCAGCAAAATTCTCGCTCATGCAATAAAAGGGAACGTAGGAACTTGGATAAAAATTGGCTGAGGGACAGGCAACAGTAGTGGGTTAATGGTTGCTTTTCAGATTGGAGGAAAGTTTGTAATGGAGTTCCCCACGGGTCAGTGTTGGGACACTTCCTCTTCCTGATTATGTATATTAATGACTTAGACTGTAGTGAGCAGGGCATGATGTCAAAATTTGCAGATGATGTAAGATTGGAAATGTTGTCAATTGTGATGAGACTTGTCTTGAACTCCAAGGGAAAGGACATAGACATGTTTATGGATTGGGCAGACAAATAGCAAATGAAGTTCGATGCCACAAAGAGGAAGGAGATTTATGTTGGCAGGAAAAATATGGGGAGACAGTATATTTTATAGAGGGACAGCCTCTAAAGGAGATGCAGGAACTGGGGGACCTCTGTGTATATGTACATAGGTCACTGAAGATGGTAGGGCATGTTGAGAGAACAGTTAACAAAACGTATACTCTCTTAGGCTTTAATAATAGGAACTTGTGTAAGACAGTTAGGCCTCATCTGGAGTATTGTGTCCAGTTCTGAGCACCACACTTCAGGAATGATGAGAAGGCATTGGAGACAGTACATAGGATGTTCACAAGAATGATTCCAGGGATACACAACTGTAGGTATGAGGGTAGTTTGGGATTGTGTTCCTTGTAGAAAAGAAGGCTGATGGGAGACCTGATAGAGATATTCAAGATCGTGAGGAGGGTAATGAAACAGGGTACATAGAGAGAAATGGTTCCCACACAAGAGATGAACTAGAGGGCACAGATTCAAAATAATTGGCAAAAGGAGTAAATGTGGAGTGAGGAAAATTTTTTTTCACTGAGGGTGGTTGGGGCCGGGAACAAGCTTCTTGAAATGGGTGGTGTAGGCAGGTTCAATCAAGGCATTCAAAAGGGAATTGGATTACTACATAAGCGAGAGAATATGCAAGGTTACGGGGATAAGGCAGGGGAGTTGGACTAGGGGAATGCTCTTTCGTGTGGCAGGAGTAATATGACTGATGGTGGCAGCCTCACTAGTGAGTCTGTCTGGATAGTAGTTACGTGACCTGTGGTGGTTTGGTGTTCTCACCATCCACAGCGTCAGACGTGCCTCCTGCTGGTAACAACATCACCGTTATCCGAGGTTCCACAGATATGAAAGGCTTTGTTGGCTAAACGACCTTCGATAAAGCACCGTGTTGGTTGTGGTCTGCAGAGACCAGCATTATTGTATAAAATGGTCGACCGTCGGTCAGAGCGGCCTGGGTGGGAAGTGACCCGGAGAACAAAACGTCCCCACAGTTGTGTCTTTTGTAGCAGGCCACTGCGTAAGTTGTAAGTGCTAGTTCCGATCTCAATGTACTACAGAAAAAGCCCATCTCAACACAAACTGCCGAGGTGGTATCGAGACCATTTAGAAACTACTACCTACCCTACAGGGAACTGGTGAAACAAACCAGGCTGGAAGATCCGGGACCCTCAATAGTGAATGACAAACAACACGAGAAGGAGTTGGAGTCCAGCCCTCAAAGCTAAAGGGATGACACGGGTCATAAAAAGGCTGACATTTTATAACAAAAAGTTCAAGGGAACGGTAACTTTGGACAATAACAGGGTTGAGGAGACCCAAGACCAGATAGATATTCCACCAACCTACATCGAGCCTGTGGAGCTGCCACCCAGTGACAACAGAACTGTACAGAGTGAAGTGGAGATCCAATACCCCGTTGATGGGCTGCTCTGCCATCTGCTACTCCCCGGGGTGGGTGAGTTCTGCAAACACATGGCCGTGAGACATCAGATTAAACACCTTCACACAATTTGCTCCAAATGCGGACAAACTGAATTACGATTCGGTTGCTTGTCATTACAGCAAATGTAAAGGGGTAAGGCCACCTCTCACCGGTACGATCTATGCATGTGAACACTGAAATGCAGGTCACATGGCAAATGGGGCTCAGCCAGCATGAGCGTTATAGACACACTGAAGTACGTAATGTGAAAAGATTAGCAGCTCACCTACCACAAGCAAAGCCTGGCCAGAGAGATTATAAATGGACTAAAGAGGAAACCGACCTCCTCAGAGAATTAATGAAGTGGTATGAAGGCTGTGCAGACATCAACAAACAGATAGCAGCCCATCTCACATCTAAAACCAGCAGGCAGATTGCTTCCAAGAGAAGATCACTCCTGAGAGCAGAGCAGAGCACAACGAGCGTATCATCACCGCAAAGCAGCCAGACTGAAGGTGCTTGGAAATGCCACAAGAGGGGGGGGATGACACAGAGGTGGTGAGGGGGAAAACAGTCCCCAAAGTGCGAGGAATGTGCGACCACTGTCCAGTATCCCTAGACATATGGATCTGGATGATCAGCTGAAGAACTAATGGTGGTACAGAATGACCCAGAAACAAGAGCCATGGCCATCAGCCTCATTGAAAGCATCACAGATGTTATATTAACTGAAGGAAAGGAAGAGGAAACTGGCAGGAGGTCCAGGAAGACAGAAGCTTACCCCAAGGAGAGGCCGAAACAAAATCCAAGAAAAAGTGGCAGCTAAAGAAGCAAATTTCAAAGCAACTCAGTTGGCTTACAAAACAGACAGGAGAAAAATAGCACGGCAAATCCTGGATGCACCGTCCACCCTACAATGTCCACACAGCAAAGCTGAGTTCGAACAGAGTTTGACCGAGAAACTCAAAACCAAATAAAGCAAACCCCTAAAAGTATACATTATATAATGGAAGGAGAGATTACGACTCTTTGAAAGAACCCATACAGAAGGAAGAGGTTGAGGATGCAGCAATTAAAGAGTACGAAGACAGGCTTCCATGTCTCTTCTCCCTCTGGCTCAAGTCAACTTCCATCCCAAGGGTCATGAAAAAGAGCTACACAGTTCTCATTGATAAGACAGACGACAGCAAGAAACTAAAAAGCATAGACAACTGGCGACCAGTAACGATCGGCCCAATTTTACTCCGAATCTTTGCTAAAATTATCACCAAACGCTTAAGTGACATGGTCCAGACCATCCTCAGGCTGAAAGGATGAATGGGTCTTCTTCTTGATGACAAGCTGTAACAAGTGGGGCATCACAGGGTTCAGTCCTGAGGCACCAACTATTTACTGTCTATATTAACGACTTGGATTCAGGGATAGAAGGTACTATAGATAAATTTGTAGATCACACAAAATAGTTGAGAAAGTAAGTTGCAAGGAAGAAGTTTACAAATGGATATGGACAGGTCAGGTGAATGGGCCAAAATTTGGCAGATGGAGTTTAACGTGGATAAGTGAGGGGTTATCCCTTTTGGTCAGAAGAATAAAAAGGCGACTTTGTATTTAAATGGAGAGAAACTTCAGAATGCTTCAGTGCAGAGGGATCTGGGTGTCCTGGTGCATGAATTGCTGAAAGTTAAAATGCAGTTACAACAGGTAATATAGAAGCCAAATGGAATTTTGGCATTTATTGCTAAAGGAATAGAATAAAAATACGAAGTGTTGCTGCAGCTGTACAAGGCATTGGAGAGATCAAACCTGGAGTACTGTGCAGAGCTTTGGTCCCTTTACTTGAGGAAGGATGTAGTTGCATTGGGGGCGGTTCACAGGAGATCCAATAGATTGATGCCAGATGCAGGGCTTGTCTTATGAAGAGAGATTGAGCAGTTTAGGCCTAGACTCGCTCGAGTTTTAAGGATGAGAGGAGATCTAATTAAGGTATATAAGATGCTTAAGGGGTTAGACAAAGTAGATGTGGAGCAGATATTTCTCCTTGTGGGGCATTCCAGAATGAGAGGCCATAGTTTTAGGCTAATGGGTGGTAGATTTAAATCAGAGATGAGCAGGAATTACTTTTCTCAAAGGGTCATGAATCTGTGGAAGTCACTACCTCAGACTGCAGTGGATGCTGGGGCGCTGAATAAATTTGAGGAGATAGACAGGTTTCTAATCTGGGGTCAAAATGATATCAGCCATAATTGTAATGAATGGCAGGGCAAGCTCGAAGGGCTGAATTGCCTTCTCCTGCTCCTAGTTCTTATGTTCTTATGAAAAGGGTTTCTGGTGGCGACTCCTGGTTCTAATGAGAACATCACAGTTCTAAGTAACATCATGAAAGGGGCCAAACATAACAGGAAAGAGCTGGCTATTGTCTTTGTGGATCTGCTTAAGGCGTTCGATTCCATTGGGCATAAAATGCTCATCGAGACACATCAAAGAGTGGTGCTGCCAATAAGATTCATAACAACGATCACAGATCTGTCCTCGGAAACTAGCACATGTATTGACTGTAAAGACAGTCAAACCGAACCTATCAATATCATGAGAAGTTTCAAGGTGACCTGTTATCACCAATCCTGTTCAACATTGCGATGGACCCTCTAATCTGTTCCCTACAGGAGGCACAGCTGGGCATCCACTTGCCTTCCAGGGAACACAGGTTAGTTGCTCAGCTCTGGCGTTCACTGATGACATTGCTTTACTCAGTGACTCCTATTCAGGCATGACCAAGAACTTAGCCATTGTACAGGAATTCTGCCAGAACACAGGGTTGGAGATGAATGCCAGGAAGACCAAGGGATTCCTCTTCATCCACAAGAAGAATAAGTTTCAGTATAACAGTATGGCGAACTGGTTGCTGAGAGGAAGTCCAATCTCATACATATCTCCAGGAGACACAAATATGTGGGAGCCAGAATCAAACCCTGGGCAGGGGTAACGTGGGTACAATGAGGATGCAAAAGCGATGGATGGATAGTGAATTTGAAGGAGGCAGCACTTTAACCTATCCAAAGGATCGAATCCCTAAAACCCACGATTCCGAGGATCTATTTTCATTTAATCCACAGAGGTATCGCAAAACACATTGGTGAAACTCAATCAATGCATTAAAAACACAAGAAATCCGCCACCTTCCACCGCACATAATGGATGGAATTCTCTACAGCAGAAAACGCAATCATGGTCTAGCCATGGTGAGACTTGAAGTCCAAATTCTTTCTGCCAATATCCAGAAATTCAGGGCGTTGGAGAGCTCACCCGATATGGAGATTGAGGCCTTGTTTGAATTCCATGGTATCAAGAACAAAGAGACAATCAAATCCCTGAGGAATTTTAACGTGCTCAGGGAATTCGAAAAATCCCTCAAAGAAAAAGGAAACTAGCACATGTATTGACTGTAAAGACAGTCAAACCGAGGGGAGAGGATTGATGGATATTCCCCAAACGTCGAGACCAAAATCTGACAACAGAAATGTGGATTGGAGGTAGGTTAAATAGTTAAAGTGGACAGAACTCCAATACCAATGATCGGGCATCAAGATCTCCTGCAACGACTATATTTCAAATTCCTGGCTCAGAAGTAGTTTTAACCGCAAACAATCCTGATTCAGGCTCATGAACAGTATTTGATTATAGTGTAATCTCTATCCAACGAGATCCACCACAAACAGGGGAAGACACCACGCAAACAAGTCCTGCAGACGCCGTGAGGCCCTTTTCGAATCACTGGCTCACATCTCCGATAACTCTCCGTTCGTTAAAAACACCCGGATCAAAAAACCCTGGACTACTTGCAACAGTTTATTTCAAAGTGCGGCTGGGCATCCGACTTGGAACCGAGGCTCTTTGGAAAAGACGGGACCCTCTGGAAGCCAGACCTGGTAGTATTCGTCAAGGATGGAGTAGTAGCAGTTGTCAGTGTCAGTGCGGTTGGAAGACAATAACAATTTTTTGGAGAAAGCTTGGACAGAGAAAGAACAGAGGTATCAACACCTAAAGGACGAAACACGAGAGCTGACCGGTGGCGCGTCAGTTACCTTCTTCAGATTCGTCATGGGAGCAAGAGGAAAGTGGCTCAATTTGAACAAAATCTTCATACAATTCCTGAAGATCCAGAAATAGAAGTCCTTCACCCAATTTCGAGACTGATAATCTCTCTGACCTTGGAACTTCTGCAAATATTTGGAGGCCAGTAATCAGTCGTTTAACAGCGCTCACTTGGTTTGATATCACAAGCCCCAAGATGAAGGACAGCAAGGTTCTACAAGACAAGTATTGTATATCGACAGTGAGAAGTCCAGATCCTGATCCCTGGTGGGCAGGTAGAGTGGGTAATTTGATAATATATTTGCGGTGATGACGTTAGTCTAACAATGGTTTTGGCGGTTACCTTGGTCATTATTTGGGGTGGTGGGTGCATGCTATTAATTATAAATGTTAAATAAAGCAGCTTTTCCTAAGTTAATATATTAATTAAGATAGCAACACAATCAGATGATGTTAATCAGAATAGGATTTCTGACCACTAACTGTGATCGGACACCTTGTATCATCAGCACCTATGTGATGAATATTCACGCTTGACTGACAGAGGATCATGGTCAGTTATTCCCATGCTCCGCTTTCAGTGCCAGATAGTGGTTGGTTGCTTGCTGCGCTCTGCACAGTGAAACACAATCTGACTTGGGGGAGGGGGTGGCGAATAGTCCAGATCAACCTCAGGCAGAAAGGATGAATGGGTCTTTTTCTGGATGACAAGCTGTAACAAGTGAGGTGCCACAGGGTTCAGTCCAGAGACACCAACTATTTACTGTCTATATTAATGCCTTGGATTCAGGGATAGAAGGTACTATAGATAAATTTGCAGATGACAAAAATAGGTGGGAAAGTAAGTTGCAAGGAAGAAAATAAGAAATTTACGAAATGGATACAGGACAGGTCAGGTGAATGGGCCAAAATTTGGCAGATGGAGTTTAACGTGGATAAGTGAGAGGTTATCCCATTTGGTCAGAAGAATAAAAAGGCGACTTATTATTTAAATGGAGAGAAACTTCAGAATGCTTTTGTGCAGAAGGTTCTGGGTGTCCTGGTGCATGAATTGCTGAAAGCTAGAATGCAGGTACAACAGGTAATAGGGAAGACAATTGGAATTTTGGCATTTATTCCAAAGGAATAGAATAAAAATAGGGAAGTGTTGCTGCAGCTGTACAAGGCATTAGTGAGACCAAACCTGGAGTACTGTGCAGAGATTTGGTCCCCTCACTTAAGGATGTAGTTGCACTGGAGGCGGTTCAGAGGAGGTTCACTAGATTGTTACCAGAGATGTGGGGCTTGTCTTATGGAGGAGAGATTGGGCAGTTTAGGCCTATAATCGCTAGAGATTAAGGATGAGGGGAAATCTAATTGAGGTATATAAGATGCTAAAGGGGATAGACAAAGTGGACGTGGAGCGGATGTTTCCCCTGCTGGGGCATTCCAGAATGAGAGGCATTAGCTTTAGGCTAAAGGGTGGTAGATTTAAATCAGAGATGAGCAGGAATTACGTTTCTCAAAGGGTCGCGAATCTGTGGAAGTCACTACCTCAGAGTGCAGCGGATGCTGGGACGTGAATAAATTTGAGAGACAGACAGATTTCTAATTCGAGGCCAAAATGAGATCAGCCATGATTGTAATGAATGGCAGGACAGGCTCGAGGGGCTGAATTGCCTTCTCCTGCTCTTAGTTCTTAGGTACTTATGAAAAGGGTTTCTGGTGGCAAATCCTGGTTGTAATGAGAACATCACAGTTCTAAGTAACATCATGAAAGGGGCCAAACACAACAGGAAAGAACTGGCCGTTGTCTTTGTGGTTCTGGCTAAGGCGTTCAATTCCGTTCAGCATAAAATGCTCATCGAGGCGCTTCAAAGAAAGTGGGGCTGCCAAAAAGATTCATAACAACGAGGTGGTATTGCAGCGCACCCCAATTGGTCCAGGCATCGGAAGCACATTAAGACCGATTGTTCTCTCTACCACCGCCATTGTGTAAGGGTGGTTCTTGTACCACTGCTCAACCCCTGTTCTTGGGTGGCAGAGAGGCATCATGAGGCAGCTTTTGAGGGGATTGCCCTCGTCACACAGTCACCATCCATCCAATCAGGCTGGAGCACTGAAGAGCCCCGACGCCTGGGTGAGAGTGTCTCAGGATATAAGCATCATGGGAGCTGCCAGGGTACCTTGCAGAGATGTGCAGAAGCTGTATCCTGTGGTCTCACCCACGCACACACTGATATCAACTAGTTTTATTTCACGTTCGGGTAAATGCCTGCGGGAGGAGGGTAAAATTCTGCCCAGGGAAATGAGAGATCAAGGAAATAAATGCCCCAGCTTGATGGGATATAGCTCGAAATATTGAGGTTCCCCCTTGAATTCAATCTGCAGCCCATATTAGTAAATTGTACAATTGAAATTTTCCAGGTTTTTCCCGTTTTTTTTGTTTTTGCTTGCATGGTAACAGATATCATACCATAATCAAAGGGGATTTGGGCTGATGGAACCAAATTAACTGAATAAACAAATGTACAATTTGACTGAAACCAGCCATGCGCTCACCATCACAAGAATCAACGGAGGAAATATCTCTACTGTAAAAGAAATATTAAAAGGTGGGGTGGAGTGGTGGAGAACTGAAGGACATGACCCGAGCTGTGAGAATATAAAATAGCTAAACCACACTGTACAGACACTAAGGGTTAACTAACCCAAGAGGGGTGAGTGAAATCGAAATTCTGACTCCAGAGACTGAGAGTCATTATCATGGGCAATGGTGCAGGGCAACTGCCATCACATAGCACAATTATTTCCTGCCAGGGATTAAAGAAACATTCACACATCAGTCAACAGATGGAAGGAAGCTCACAAACACATGGTTCAGGGTGTGGGAGAAAGAAGTCAGCCAAGCACTTGGAAAAGCAATTCAACAATGAAGAATGCTCAATCATTCAGCATCAGTTCCATCGACATGGGGACTGAAGGGTTCTCAAAAATCCCACGTTTTTCATATCAACAAGGATATGACTTTTGGACTTTTATGGCAGAGGGCCCTACTGCTGAGTTAAGTGTAGAACCCTGCAGACAGGAGGCTAGGCCCATGAAGGCCTGGGACTGGACATGCCCGGGCTTGTTGAGAGCTGTGCGGATTGTTGCTGGAAACCAGACAACGAGAGGAGGCAGAATACACATTCTTCCCTTTAAAACAATCAACCCAGGGAAAGACTTCATCTTACACGAAAAGAAAGCCCATCAAAATCTTGCATTAATAATCTCTAATGACTAAGGCAGAAAGGCTGCAATGAATACAATTATGCGAACCTATCAATACTCCACAAATACAATGGCTTTCAGTTCAAGACTAGCTATGGGGGCAGGACAAGTATAAACATCATGTGAGCCCATTAGAAACGACAAGACAACAATCACCTGAAGAAATCCACCAAAATCAGACAAAGAACTAACCTTTACTTCGATTGAGATAAAAAATTTGAAAAAAACAGTATAACTGGGCCACCAGTGATGAAGGGGAGAAGGGGTGAGCAGTTTTGGAGCAGTTGAAGCAGAGTTTAAGCAGGGAAAGGTAGCTGAACGAAGTGGAGGAAAGAGATCTGGAGGTTTGCAGGGCCACAGGCAACATCATGGCGTGGGGCATGGGGTGGAAGGCTCAACTGAAGGCAACAAGGCTGCAACTGCAGCCCTCCATGAAGATCGACTGCCCACAACCACACCCTCCACCCAACTGAAGAACCTTCACAGATTCCACAGACCAGGACCACGTGGGGTTGGCAGCTCCCAGAGGGCACAAAGAGCATACCCCAGAACTACAACCAGCTTACCTGGCTGCATTTTGATCTGTCAAGGATCCCTGGTTGGTGAGCATGATCCCTGACCTCTCCTAGTTCAATTTAGTTAGGTTTTGGGTGTTGGACAAGGATAAGGGGATTAGTAGCACCCATTTCCCCTCCTTATGCCTTGTGTTCCCCATCTTTAACTAAGTACTTTGTAGGTCGGTATAATCCTAGTGTTATAAATTCATTTGTGAATTCAATAAACCCAGGTTTTTTTGTCTTGCACCAAAACCAGTTGTCTGCTGCACTTTGTCACAACCCCCAAAAGAGTCCAAGGTCAGAACCCAGGGAGTGGGAGTGATTCAGACCCCTCAGAAGTCAGAGGAGAAGCTGACACACCAATATGCCCTACTGGGGGGGTGGGTGGAAAACAGATTAAAGGGGATTCATCAATGATGTGGCTAGAGTCTTTAATCCAGGGATGTCACTGGTCTGGATGCCCAGAAGCAAATGCAGGTCAATAACTGACAAATTAGAGAGAATATTGGGGAAGGATAATGAGATTGAGGAACAAGAGCTACAGGAAGGCCAAGTAATGACTATTCACCTAAAAAAAACCAAATACCTGAGCTGGAAACTCATGCCCAGACCATAGGCAATTTCAGAGGACCAGGACACTTCAGGCCAGGCCGCCCAAAATGTGTGTTATGTACAGTGCCCAGATTGTAGCAATTTAGAAAATTTGTTGCAAGGTTACATACCATCATGGATTGACAACAGACACCTAAAGACTAGGAGTACCTATGCTAATCTCATGAAGTCATGCCAGCTGCAGTTGCCACACAAAGCAAACCCAGTCCCAAATATTAGCCTGACTACAGTATGATGGGAATAGTTCTCAGGATACCGGTGATGGATCAGTAACAATGAACAATGCCAGAAAACTTTGTGGGAGATAGCAGTGTCATTCTAGAATGTGTTCAGCTGACATGTGGGTTTTTCTCAAAGCGCACAACCTATCAACCGTAACCTGGAGGTGATGGTTCAGAGTCATGTCCTGTCCCAAGTTGCATATACAAGGGCAATGGAACCACTAGCATGAGCCAATATAGGGTACACAATGTCACCTGGGGCCCAGTTCATGTTTTGACCTTCTGCTTTAGAAGCCAGATAAATGGTTCAAGTAGCACAGACAGGCTCTAGGGAGCAGTGACTATTGTATCACAAGATGCACATTAAATCATGGAAAAGGTCAGCGAGCAATCCAGAACAGGAATAATTGGGGGAAAGCCGACTTCAACAGGATGAGGATGCATCTGAGACGAGTGAGTTGAAATCAAATATTGGCAGAAAAGAGACAGTGGCTGAGCAATGGTCACCTTCAAAGTAAAAGTATTGCAGGAAATGTCAAGATATATTCCCTTGAAGGGGAAAAGGTAGGACAACTAAATCCAGAAAGCCCTGGATGAGAGATAGGAGGTAAAGATAAAAAGGGAGAAGTGTGTACACACCAGATGTCAGGTAGACAAATAAATGGAGAACCAGGGTGAATTTAGAAGGACCAGAGGTGAAGTGAAGAAACTAAATCAGAAAAGCAAGGAGAGAGCATGAAGAGGCTGGCAGGGAACATAAGAGGGAATCCCAAGGTCTTCTGTAAACACCTAAATAAGTGGTAAGTGAGAGTAGGGCTGATTAAAGACATAAAAGGTGACTTGCATGTGGAGGCTGGAGCAATTGCGGAGGTGTGGAATGAATACTTTGCATCAGTTTTGTAGAAAGGTACCTAGGCTGGGGTGAGAGGTGGTAACTGCTACATCAGATGAACGTTCAGTGGAGGAAGGTGGTGTTGGAAAGGCCATCTTTACTTAAACTAGATAAGGTACAAGCGCCTTAGACAAGTGTGGGATAATTTAGGAAGACAGCATGGATTCATTAAAGGAAACTCACGTTTAAATAACTTGATGTTTGAGGTGATAACAGAAGGTTGATGAGGGAAACACAATGACGTGGTATGTATGGATTTGGCATTGATACAGTGCCACACAGACTTAGGCAAAATTCTAGCTCATGCAATAAAAGGAAAGTAGGAACTTGGATAGAAATTGGCCGAGGGGCAGGCAACAGTAGTGGGTAAATGGTTGTTTTTCAGATTGGAGGAAAGTTTGTAATGGAGTTCGCCAGGGGGTCAGTGTTGGGACACTTCCTGATTATATATATTAATGACTTAGACTGTGGTGTGCAGGGCATGATTTCAAAATTTGCAGATGATACAAGATTGGAAATGTTGTCAATTGTGATGAGACTAGCCTTGAATTTCAAAAGGACAGACAAATGTCAAATGAAGTTCAATGCAGAGAAGTGGGAGGTGATTCATTTTGGCAGGAATAATTTGGTGAGAAAGTATATATTATAAATTGACAGCATCTAAAAAGGAGATGCAGGAACTGAGGGACCTCTGTGTATATCTACATAGGTCACTGAAGATGGTAGGGCATGTTGAGAGAATAGTTAAAGCATATAGTATCTTAGGCTTTAATAATAGGAACTAGACAGTTAGGCCTCATCTGGAGTACTGCGTCCAGTTCTGAGCACCATACATCAGGAAGGATGTGAAGGCATTTGAATAAGTACAGAGGACATTCACAGAAATGATTCCAGGGATACACAAGATGTAGCTATGAGGGCAGGTTGGAGAGGTTGGGATCATTTCCTTGGAGAAAAGGTGGCTGAGAGAAGACTTGATAGTAATATTCAAGATCCTGAGTGTAATGAAACAGGGTACATAGTTAGAAAGAGTTACCATACAAGAGATGAACTAGAGGACACAGATTGAAAATAATTGGCAAAAGGAGTAAACGTGGTATGAGGAAAATTATTTTCACTGAGGGTGGTTGGGGTCTGGAACCAGCTTCCTGAAAGGGTGGTGTAGGCAGGTTCAAATCAAGGCATTCAAAAGAGAATTGATTTCTACCTAAGAAAGAGAATGTGCAAGGTTATGGGCAGAAGGCAGGGGAGTGGGACTAGGTGGAATGCTCAGTTGGCGGGAGTAACTATGACTGATGGTGGAGGCTTCGCTAGTGAGTTCGTCTGGTTAGTAGTTATGTGACCTGTGGTGGTTTGGTGTTCTCGCCATCCACAGCATCGGTCGTGCCTCCTCATGTGTCCTGCTGGTAACAATGTCACTGTTATCAGGGTTGGCACAGATAGAAAAGGTTTCGTTGGCTAAAAGACATTCGAAAGAGCACAGTGTGGATTATGGTCTGCGAGAGCCCAGCATAATTGTATAAAAATGGTTGACCGTTGTTAGTCAGAGAGGCCTGGGTGGGAAGCGACCCAGAGAAAAAACGTCCCCGCAGTTGTGCCTTTTGTTGCAGGCAATGGCACAAGTTGTAAATCTTACGCAAGAGCAGGTTCCGAGCACAGCGGACTAGAGAAATAGTCCACTCAACACGAACTGGCGAGTTGGATTCGAGACCATTTAGACGCTATTACCTACCCTACAGGGAACTGGCGATACAAGCCAGGCTGGAAGATCTGGAACCCTTAATAGTGAATGACGTATAACATGAGGTGTCGGTGTCAAGCTTTATAAGCGAAATGGGTGACACGAGAGACATCAACGTGCTGACCTGTGATAACAAAAACTTCAAGGGATCGGTAACTTTGGACAATAATGGGGTTGAGGAGCCCCAAGACCAGACAGATATTCCACCAACCTACATCGAGCCTGTGGAGCTGCCACCCAGTGACAACAGAACTGTACAGAGTGAAGTGGAGATCCAATACCCCGTTGATGGGCTGCTCTGCCATCTGCTACTCCCCGGGGTGGGTGAGTTCTGCAAACACATGGCCGTGAGACATCAGATTAAACACCTTCACAATTTGCTCCAAACGCAGAAAAACTGACAATTATGATTCGGTTGCTTGTCATTATCGCAAATGTAAAGGGGTAAGGCCACCTCTCACCGGTACGATCTATACATGTGAACACTGAAATGCAGGTCACATGGCAAATTGGACTCAGCCAGCATGAGCGTTATAGACACACTGAAGTACGTAATGTGAAAAGATTAGCAGCTCACCTACCACAAGCAAAGCCTGGCCAGAGAGATTATAAAAGGACTAAAGAGGAAACCGACCTCCTCAGAGAATTATTGAAGTGGTAGGAAGGCTGTGCAGACATCAACAAACAGATAGCAGCCCATCTCACATCTAAAGCCAGCAGGCAGATTGCTTCCAAGAGAAGATCACTCCTGAGAGCAGAGCAGAGCAGAGCACAACGAGCGTATCATCACCGCAATGCAGCCAGACTGAAGGTGCTTGGGAAACGGAAACTCGACAAGAGAGGTGATGCAGAGGAGGTGAGGGGGAAAACAGTCCCAAAAGGGCAAGGAATGTGCAACCCCTGGCCAGTATCCCTAGACACATGGATCTGGATGATCAGCTGAACTGAGCTGAAGAACTAATGGCGGTACGGAACGACCCAGAAACAAGAGCCATGGCCATCGGCCTCATTGAAAGCATCACAGATGTTATATTAACTGAAGGAAAGGAAGAGGAAACTGGCAGGAGGTCCAGGAAGACAGAAGCTCACCCCAAGGAGAGGCCAAAACACAAAATCCAAGAATAAGTGGCAGCTAAAGAAGCAAATTTCAAAGCAACTCAGTTAACTTACAAAACAGACAGGAGAAAGATAGCACGGCAAATCCTGGATGCACCGTCCACCCTACAATGTCCACTCAGCAAAGCTGAACTCGAAGAGAGTTTTACCGAGAAACTCAAAACCTAATGAAGCAAATTCCCAAAAGTATACATTATATAACGGAAGGAGAGATTACGACTCTTTGAAAGAACCCATACAGAAGGAAGTGTTTGAGGATGCAGCAATTAAAGACATTGACAAGAACACGGCAGCAGGAGCTGATGGGATGAAGCTGGAAGACATCATGGACGTCCAGGCAGAGTACGAAGACAGGCTTCCATGTCTCTTCTCCCTCTGGCTCAAGTCAACTTCCATCCCAAGGGTCATGAAAAAGAGCTACACAGTTCTCATTCCTAAGACGGACAACACCAAGAAACTAAAAAGCATAGACAACTGGCGACCAATAATGATCGGCCCAATTTTATTCCAACTCGTCGTTAAAATTATCACCAAACGCTTAAGTGACACGATCCAGACCAACCTCAGGCAGAAAGGATTAATGGGTCTTTTTCTGGATGACAAGCTGTAACAAGTGTGGCGCCACAGGGTTCAGTCCTGAGGCACCAACTATTTACTGTCTATATTAATGACTTGGATTCAGGGATAGAAGGTACTATAGATAAATTTGCAGATAACACCAATATAGGTGGGAAAGTAAGTTGCAAGGAAGAAATAAGAAATTTACAAAATGGATAATGGACAGGTTAGGTCAATGGCCCAAAATTTGGCAGATGGAGTTTAACATGGATAAGTGAGGGGTTAACCCTTTTGGTGGAAGAATAAAAAGGCGACTTTGTATTTAAATGGAGAATCTTCAGAATGCTTCAGTGCAGAAGGATCTGGGTGTCCTGGTGCATGAATTGCTGAAAGCTAGAATGCAGGTACAACAGGTAATGAGGAAGACAATTGGAATTTTGTCATTTATTGCTAAAGGAATAGAATAATAGGGAAGTGTTGCTACAGCTGTACAAGGCATTAGTGAGACCAAACTTGGAGTCCTGTGCAGAGTTTTGGTCCCCTTACGTGAGGAAAGATGTAGATGCACTGGAGGCGGTTCAGAGGAGGTTCAATAGATTGATTCCAGAGATGTGGGGCATATCTTATGGGGAAAGATTGAGCAGTATAAGCCTATACTCGCTCGAATTTAAGGATGAGAGGAGCTCTAATTGATGCTGAAGGGTGTAGACAAAGTAGATGCGGAGCAGATATTTCTCCTTGTGGGGCATTCCACAATAAGAGGCCATAGCTTTAGGCTAAGGGGTGGTAGGTTTAAATCAGAGATGAGCAGGAATGACATTTCTCAAAGGGTCGTGAATCTGTGGAAGTCACTACCTCAGTGCAGCAGATGCCAGGGCGCTGAATAAATTTGAGAGACAGACAGATATCTAATTCGAGGCCAAAAATTAGATCAGCCATGATCGTAATGAATGGCGGGGCAGGATCGAGGGGCTGAATTGCCTTCTCCTCGTTCTTATGTTCTTATGTAAAGGGTTTCTGGTGGGACTCCTGGTTGTCATGAGAACATCACAGTTCTAAGTAATATCATGAAAGGGGCCAAACACAACAAGGAAGAGCTGGCCGTTGTCTTTGTGGATCTGGCTAAGGCGTTCGATTCCATTGGGCATAAAATGCTCGAAGTACTTCAAAGAGTGGAGCTGCCAAAAGATTCATAACAACGATCACAGATCTGTCCTCTGAAACTAGCACATGTATTGAATCTTAAGATGCTAAAACCGAACCTATCAATATCATGACAGGGTTCATGGTGACCCGTTATCACCCATCCCTTTCAACATTGCGAAGGACCCTCTAATCTGTTCACTACAGGAGGCACAGCTGGGCATCTACTTGCCTTCCAGGGAACACAGGTTAGTTGCTTAGCTCTGGCGTTCACTGATGACATTGCTTTACTCAGTGACTCCTATTCAGGCATGACCAAGAACTTACCCATCGTACAGGAATTCTGCCAGAACACAGGATTGGAGATGAATGCCAGGAAAACCAAGGGATTCCACTTCATCCACAAGAGTAATACGTTTCAGTATAACAGTATGGCGAACTGGTTGTTGAGCGGTCTAATCTCATACATAACTCCAGGAGAGACATATGTGGGAGTCAGAATCGACCCCTCGGCAGGGGTATTTGGGGATCCAAAATCGATGGATGGATAGTGAATTTGAAGGAGGCAGCACTTCAACCTATCCAAAGGATCGAAACCCTTAAAACACATGATTCTGAGGATACATTTTCATTTAATCCTCGCAGAGATATCACAAAATACCTCGGGGAAACTCGATCAATCCATTAAAAACACAAAAGAAATTCTCCACTTTCCACCGCACATAACGAATGGAATTCTCTACAGCAGTAACCGCAATAATGGTCCAAGCCATGCCGAGACTTGAAGTCCAAATTCTTTTGGCCATTATCCAGGAATTAGGGACGTTGGAGAGCTCACCGGATATGGTGATTCAGGCCTTGTTTGAATTCAGTGGTATCAAGAACCAAGAGACAATCATATCCCTGAGGGAAATCAAAAAATCCCTCAAAGAAAGGCGTGGTCCAAGGGGGATATGAAGGAAATGGCACTGATGAAATCATCAATTTAGGATGGATGGATTTTCCAAACGTTGAGACCAAAAATCTGTCAACAGATATGCAGCTTGGAGGGAGGTTAAATATTTAAAGTGGACAGAACTCCAATGCCAAGGATCGGGCATCAAGTTCTCCAGCAACGGCTATTCTTCAAATTCCTGGCTCAGGACTTGTTTTAACCTCAAACAATCCAGATTCAGGCTTATGAACAGTATTTGATTATAGTGTATTCTCTATCCAATGAGATCCACCACAAACCGGGGAAGTCACCATGCAAACAAGTCCTGCAGATAATGTGAGGCCCTTTTTGAATCATTGGCTCACATCTCCGGTAACTCGCCGTTCATTAAAAACACCCGGATCAAAAAATCCTGGACAACTTGCAGCAGTTTATCTCGAAGTGCGGCTGGGCATCCGACTTGGAACAGAGACTCTTCGGAAAAGACAGTCTGGGGGCAACCTGCAGGAGAGGCAGCTAGACACATACTCTGAACTCCAACACATGTCATATTGATGGTGATGAGATGGTGCAAGGGGAGCCTCAAGGTGTTTTGGGAAAGTGTCAGCTGCTGGCCTTGGCACCACACCTAGTTGCGCATCCTTGTCATGGGCGCTAAGACCCATGTGCTATTCAAAGAGATGGATGTTGAATGTGTCTAAGGTGGCCATTGGGGGAGGGGTTTGGGAGCAGCCGTACTATCTTCTGGGGACTGATCACCAGTAGTGTGGACAGGAGCCGCTGGAGGCCTCAGATGGGCCACTGTGGTTGGGGTGCAGCGTGCACGTGCAGAGTACATGAGCGATCAGCGCCAGTAAATCCTCTTCTGTTTTGCAGGCAAAAAGTCACCACAATGCCTGGGAGCATCAGAGGACTGGAAGTGGGCGCACCCTCCTCCAGCACCTCACTCCCTTCGAAGAGCAGGTCATGTAGCTGGGCAGGAGGCAAGAGGCCAGGGCGGGGAGGCTGAGGTCCAGCAGGCAGGTATTTGAGGTCCACAGTCCCAACCACTCTGTCTGACCAGCATCCAAACCACTGAGGTTGCTGCAATTGTTAATGCTGCAACACTGCTCATTCATAGACTGAGACACTCTGACACGTGGGTCATACAGGAGGGTCCCCTCGTCCCCTTGAGGATTCGCATCTCCACCACTTTCTGAAGTTTCCTTATCCCATTTGTGACCACTATCACCATGGCCTAACATGCTGTTGGATCGCTGCTGCAAAGCCAAAGACTTATTGCATCTAAAGGGGTTTGGGACCTCCTGCACCCTTTCAGCCAGTGCGCCCCACATTACTTTGTCCAAAAGGTCCTCAGCACATCAGCTGTGACCCTCATGGCACTCAATTTGGATAAATACCACCATGTTACTCACCCCTGCACCAAGGGGAAATTTTACCTTCTGCCCACCCGGTCTATGCCCCTCCTTACGGACTGAAGGTCAATAACGTGACCTCTCAATCTCCTGTGATCCACGGCAAATGTCGCCACTGTTTGCGATGTTTCCTCAGCCCCACAACTATCCAGGCCACAATGCATCCAGGTCAGGTACCTCTGCACTCTCCCCACTCCTATGGTTCATAACAAGCCATGTGGCATTCCTGAGGCCATCTGACCAGCCTGGCTGCATGTGTGTTTAATGGTTGGGGCTCCTCTTCACTTTCCCCCTCACCAATGTTAGTCTCCTTAGGTGAACGACTTATGAGGCAGGGGTTGGTGGGGGGGGGGGGTGGGGAGAAAAGAGAAAGGAATGAAAGATTGAAGTGAATGAATGCTAACTGATGCACTGTCCTTGTTGTTAATTTCAGCATCACCACCAGAGCGACCCGCACCGACACCGCAGCCCCCCCTCCACACCTGAGGGGCAACATGTGAAACTTGTGACACATCATTTCAGCCAGCCAGGCACCAGCGCAGACTCACACCTCGGTGGGGAATTTACTATCGGCTAGTGTCCCAGGTCACAGTGAAGAGGGTACTTCACAATCACTGGAGGAGATGGTAGGGGCAGAGAGTGCCGATGGCTCCAGCAGCCAGAGGGCTGCAGGGGATGAGGCACATGCTGAGTCTGGCACTGATGACGTGCCTCTGGAGCTGTCCCCAATGCAGCAGCTGCAGGACAAGCTTGGTGGGTAGCTAATGTAACCCCACTATTTAAAAAAAGGAAGAGAGAAAGCAGAGAATTATAGACCAGACTGCCTGATATCAGTAGGTGGGGAAAATTCTAGAGTCCATTATAAAACTTTAACAGCTGAGAACTTGAAAAATTCCAGTAGATTTTTCAAGCAGGATTTCCTTTTCATAAATCCATGCTGACTCTGTCCGATTCTGCCACTGTTTTCCAAGGATGTAACTAGTAGAGTTGATGAGAAGCCAGTGGATGTGGTTTATTTGGACTTTCAGAAGGCTTTTGACAAAGTCCCACATAAGAGATTGGCGTGTAAAATTAAGATGGGATTGGGGTTAGTGTATTGAGATGGATAGAAAACTGGTTGGCAGACAGGAAACAGTAGGAATAAATGGCTCTTTTCCCCTGAATGGCAGGTAGTAACTAGTGAGGTACCGCAGGGATCGGTGCTGGGACCCCGGTTATTCACAATATATATTAATGACTTAGATGAGAGAATTAAATGTAATATCTTCAAATTTGCAGATGACACAAAGCTGGGAGGGAGGGTGAGCTGTGAGGTTGCAGCAGAGATACTGCAGTGTGATTTGGACAAGCTGAGTGAGTGGGCAAATGCATGGCAGATGCAGTATAAAGTGGATAAATGAGAGGTTATTCACATTGGTAACAAAAACAGGAAGGCAGATTATTTGAATGGCTATAAATTGACAGAGGGGAATGTGCAACGAGACCTGGATGTCCTTGTACCCCAGTAGCTGAAGGTAAGCTCTGGAAGGGTGAGTACCATGTTGGCCTTGGCCATTTAACCCAGCAGGTAGCTTTAGCCTTTGAGCAACACCCCCCACCACCCATGTCTTAGTGTCATGAATGCATTGACTTATGTTGGGCATTTGGCACACTGGGTGGTCAAGCAGATGGTCACCATGCTCACATCAGCCTTAATGGTTGAGATGATGGGTTCCCCCCCAATGTGCTGGTCTTCGTCACACTTTAGTTTGGGGGAAACCTGCAGGGGAGACAGCTAGACACATACTGAGAACTCCAACATGTCCTATTGAGTGATGAGATAGAAGGGGATCCTCAAGGTGTTTTGGCCAACAGCCATCTGGTGCCCTCTGCGCCGCATCTAGTTGCGCCTCCTGGCCATGGGAGCTAAGACCCGTGTGTTATTCAAAGTGATGGATGCAGAATGTGCCCAAGGTGAGGGTGGGGGGTTGGGAACAGTTGTGCCAGCTTTGTGTACCAATCTCCAGTAGTGTGGACAGGAGGCACTGGAGGCCTCAGATGGGCCACTGTGGTTGGGGTGCAGGGGGCACGTGCAGAGTACATGAGTGACCTGCCCCAATAAATGGTGTTCTGTTCTGCAGGAGAAAAAAGCACACACATACAAGTGTTCACACGCTCTTGACAAGCCCATGCTTCGCTTTTTCAGCCGTTTTGAAGAGCAGGCCCTGGAGTTGGAAACCTGCCCTGCGCCCAGGTCAGCAGGTATCAGTGAGGCTGGGGTCCAGCGGCCAGGTATTTGAGGCCCACAGTCCCATCCACTGTCTCCCCACCATCCAAAGCACTGATGGTTGCTGCAATCGTTAATGCAGCAACACTGCTCAGACTGATACAGTCAGACGTGTGGGTCATAAACAAAGGTCCCTTGGTCCCTTGAGGATGCGCGTCTCTAGCACCTTCCAAAGTTGCCTTATCCCATTTCTGACACTATCCCCATGGCCTAACATGCCATGGCATCGCTGCTGCACATCCAAATACTTATTGGATCTTAGGGTGGTGGAAGCACAAACGCTTCTATCAGCCATTGTGTCCAACATTACTCTGTCCAAGAGTTCCTCATTACCTCACCTATCAACCTCATGCCCCTTTCCTTAAATAAATGCCACCGCATTAGTCATCCCTCTGCCAAGGGGAAATGTCCTCTGTCCACCTGGTCTATGCCCCTCAACAGCATGAAGGTCAATAACATGACCTGTCAATCTCCTGTGCTCCACTGCAAATGTGGCAAGGGTTTGTAATGTTTCCTCATAACTCCAACTCTCCAGGCCAGCATGCATCCTGGTCAGGAACCTCTGCACTCTCCCCACTCCAATCCCATCCGTACATGAAGTGCAGGTCACAACTGAACGCAGAAGTGTAGCTGTGGCCTCAGTGTTTTCTGCACTTGTAACATGACCTCCCGTTTCCCCAAATTCTATTCCTCAGCTGATAAAGGCAAGTCTGGCTTTTACCTTGTTAAACATCTCATTTCTATTCTGCTACCTTAACGGCCCTGTCAACATGCCCAGCAAGTTCCCAGTGATCATCCTTACTTTCCACAGTTCTAACATTTCTCCTGTATTCCCAAACCCTGCTTGTCTTTCCCAAGTGCTTTACAAAACACTTGTCCACATAACATTCCATGCAGCATTCCTTAGGCCATCTGACCAGCCTGTCTGTAATGTGTCCACCTGTAATGTTTGGGCCTCCTCTTTACTATTTACCACCCCAATGTTCAACTCCTTAGGTTCTTGAAGAGTGAGTGCATTATGAGCCTGGGGGTGGAAAAAGGGTTGCAGTGTGTGTCACTGTGTGCATGCCGACTGATCCAGTCTCCTTGTTGTTAGTTTGTGTCACCAGAGCATGGCCACAATGAGGATATCCAGAACCCCCCCCCTTCTGCACCAGAGAGGTGTCAATTGTCACAAACGTCACACCATTTCAGAGAGGCAGGCACCAGCACATCAACCACCACATCGATGGGAATTGTAACATCAGCTGGTTGTCCTGGGGCACAGCGGAGAGGGTACTTGACAATCGCTGGATGAGATGGCACAGATGGAGTGCTGATGGCACCAGCAGCCAGAGGACTGCAGGGGACCAGGCATATGCAGAGTCTGGCTGTGATGTGCCTCTGGAGATGTCTCCATGCAGCAACTACAGGAAAAGCAGCCCTGCACACAGGAGCATCTGGCAGGGTTGCATGAGGGTGTGTTTCAGTTGGTCTCTGTGGTGGAGGAATCCAGGCAGAGTGTCAGTGATGGCATGAACCTCAGGACAGAGCTTCAGCCTTCCTCCATTGAGAGACTGGCAACTCTCATGGAGGGGCTTCCAGCAGAATAATCAGCTCCTGCTGAGGTTATGCTCAGACATGCAAGCTCTCTCAATGCTACTGGCTACAGGTGGTCATTCACAATGTGGAAGATTTTCTGGGCACCAAGTGTCCCATCTCAGTGCCCATCCATCTGTGGTGAGCAGGGAGGTCCAATGTGACCTCACAGCAGCTGCATGTTGTCTCTGCGAGCTCCTCAGGGCGCTCCGGACGAGGGCAGCAGCTCCTCTGCCAGTGACCATTGCATCCATTGAGAAGGTGCCAGTTCTGGAACTGGCCACTCCCTCCCAGGCGGGGCCAGCACGGGCTCCCCCGCCAGAGGACCCCCGCCAAGGTAATCAAGGCCAACAGGACAGCAGAGTCAGCAGGCTGTCTCTCAAACCACTCCGAGCGATGGAGCGGTACCAAGACGTAGCATCTGTAAACGTAAGCATAAGGCACATTAGCCGCTCCACAGGTTTGTCACTGGTGATTTTCTGTTGCTCTGAGATTAGAGAATTTTTATTTTTTAACATTGGAACAACATTTTGATTAATTTTGTTGCACCATATGATGGATGGAAATAAAATCCACGTGTGTTAACATGGTTGAGGGTGGCTCCTCTGTGCTGCATTTGTAAGTTTCCCAGACGTGTTTGAGTGGACATTGATGTTTCTGTACTAAGCCCTTAGGTGCTACATCTTCCACCTCATCAGCTGCAACTAAGTGCAATGTGTGGAAGTTCCAGGCAATGCTGGTCCATGTGTGTGGAGCTTGCTGAAGGTTCTTTGGATTCATGTCTCCTAGGTGTCCCTGCCTCGGTGTAGTGATGGGTCAGCGTGCTGCCCCTCATCATCGCCCTGTGCTTCCTCATCCTCTGAGGCACTGCTGGATTCATTATGTGAAAAATCATCATCAATTGCCAAGTTAAGGGCCTTAATTAATTAAGGCCCTTTCATAGCAGGCGCACGTCACACTTAGTGCACCCGCCCAACTAAATATCGCTATGGTGCACGGTGATGTTGGGACACTCGCCCGACATCAGCTCGCTCCATTTTAAACACTGACATGCGGGGTCCGGCCCCTCACACATCACCCTGAAAATTCTGTCCCTAGATTGTGGAATTGTTCCAGTGGGTTATAAAGTTGCAAAAGTAACTCCTCTGTTCAAGAAAGGAGGGAGGAAGACAAATCAGGAAACCATGGGCAGAATTCTCGGCTCGGCGGGCCCAGGATCAGCCAGTAAACAGGCCGTTGCTTGTGATTTTAAGCTGGCAGACAATCAAGGCCCACCCAGCATGATACGCGGCTGCCCACTGGTCAGGAAGGGCCAGGCAGGGGCCTGTCAGCAGTCGGCTCCAAAGGTGACCCAGCAGCCAGTTTAGAAACAGCATAGTGAGCCCCTTGAAGGCTGCTGCAGAAGAAAGTCTCTATCTCCTTGTCTAAAGTGAGAGAGTCAGGTGCGGCTGGAGACGCCATGTGGGAGGGCAGGTCAGGTGGGCACTTGCGGTGGGGGCCTTGTGGTCCTGTCAGGAGGGACACCCTTGTCTGTAGAGATGGGAGGAGCCCACTGCACCTCACCAAGAGGGCATGGGAGGAGGTTGCAGTGCTGGTTAGCAGCTATGATGTGTGGTGCAGTGCTGCAAGAGGTTCAATGAAATTCTGTGCTCAGGAAGGGCAAGACCCATGTTGGCATGGGTAAGTGTGCAGATGTGTTTATGGTGTGGCCATCCAATCCCATGGACCTCAGGGGTGGAGTCTGAGTGCCAACTATCAATTATTATGGAGCTACAAAGGGGGTGATTCCTGGCTGCCTGGACTGAGTTCCTTGTGACTCAAGGACTATGACTTGGATATGCCCTGTGAGGTGTTCCACAGCTGGGGTTGGCCAGGCTGTAATGGTGCTGCAGGTAGAGACACTGGACTAATCCATGCTCCTCTATCCTTTCAGGAGAAGATGAACCATAAACAATTGAGAGGTCACATACAGGTAGAGGCCCACCCAACCTGATTTGATTCAAGCAGGATGCCCTAGAACTAAAAAGCTGCATGTTCCACATACAACTGGGCATGGGGGTGCCAGATGAAGCTAAGAGTACTGTGTGTCTCACTAGTGTAGTCTGAGACAAGCCTCAAATCTGGAGTCCCCATTGATCATTGAAAGATGATGTGACCATGATACAGATCTCATGCAGTAAGTGTGATGACTAAGGGAGAACAAGGGCATTTTAAGTCACCAGCATGTACTCACTCTCCACACCCCCCAGAGCCACTCCTGATGCCAGAGGAGCACTGGGTTTCATTAGCACCTGTGTCACACCCACTCTGAAACAGGCACCAGCACAGATACCAGCACCACACAGTGGGCATTAGATCAACAGCTAGAATGTTAGTGCACATTGGCAAGGGCACATTGGCCTCTGGAGTCATCCATTAGATGGCAGATGTTTGATGTCCAGCGGGATCCGATGGCAATCCACGAGGGTGTCTGTTGTGGACGAGTCCATGTGGAGCATGATCACTGTTAACCCTCATGTCCGAGAACACTGCCTCCTCCATTGAGAACCTCAGGAGGCAGGTCCAGGTGTTCCTGGTGTTGCTCTTGAACCTGAAAGTTCTCTCAGGCGATGACCTCAGATGGTCAATGCCAGTGTGGGAGATGGACAAGGCACCCAGAATCCTACCTAGTTGTGTATCCATCCATACAGCATGAGCAGAGAGATCCAGAGCCATCGTGAGATTTCTTGTCATCTCTAAGCTCATCTCAGGGAACACGATGATAGCAGCAGCTCCTCTGCCAATGACTGTGGCATCTGATGAGGCTGTGATGACTGGGGAGATGCCAGCCATGGCACTGGCCACTCCCAGCACAAGCTCCACTGGCCAGAGGATGACCACCAAGGTTGTCAAAGCCAACAGGACAGACAGCAGGCTGTCTCCAATGTCAGTGCCAGCCAGAAGGAGTGGCACCATGAGCATAAGAGGGACAGGTCACAAGTCATTGTTCATTTGTTTGGTTTATCTTTATTGGTCTGGGAATGAAAGCCAGAAGGTTTTAATTTTTGATAGTCAAAATGAGATAAATTTTGTTTGTCATCATGGCTTGAGTATGCTCCAGCTTTACTTTCTGTACAGCATACATCAGTATGTAATGCTGGATGTGAGTGGCTCTGAACTTTATTGCACAGGCACTGAGTGAACTTTGGGTACAAATTAAAAGGACATTTCAGATATCTGGGATGGAGGCAGCAGCCCTGGTTTACAGTTGCAGCTGATCTTTGGCAGCCGAGCTGAACCAAGCATTGGATCAAGGTGTCCCTGCCTCCCTGGAGTTTACCAAATGTCTGCCTCCACACCCTAAGCATTCTCCTCATGATGCTCCTCTTCTGACTCACTACTGCACTCATCTGTGGCCTCAGCAGCTGCATCAAGATCCTCTTCCTCCAGTGAGTGGGCCCCCCTGCCAGTGCCAGATTGTGGTTGCATGCTGGGCTCACCAGTGACACCCACTCTAGTGCACCCCATGAACAGTCCAGGGATCGGAAACACACCTTAAGACCTATGGTCCTCTCTCCCACCACCCTTATGGGGGCTTGATTCCTTTAAGGTTTCTCGGCCTCGGTTTTTAGGACAGCGGCACGGTGTCATGAGCCACCTCTTCAAACAGATAGTCCTGGTCACTCTGCAGCCATCCATCTGGTTGGGCTGGAGCACTGAAGAGCCTCAGTATATAGAAGTGTCAGGCGAGCTGCCTGGGTACCGTGCAGACTTAAAAAATCAGCATCCTGTGATCACACACTATCTGCACATTCATGGAGTGGGAGACCTTCATGTTGACGAAGGCACTGGGCTCACCTCCTGGCGCCTTGATGGCCACATGTGTACAGTCCATAGCACCCTGGACACGGGAAACACAGCCATCATTGCAAAGCCTCTCGCTCGTTCAGCCTGGCTGGCCTCATCTGTATGGAAATGAAGGAAAGTCAATGCCTGCCTGAGCAGAGTATCAGTCACCAGCTTGACAACTGTGGACTGCTGATTGGGTGATCTGTGTGGAGTCTCCCACTGAGCCCTGGAAAGAGCCAGAGACATAGATGTTGAGGGTCACTGATTTTCACAGACACTGGCATGGGGGTGTCCATCCACAATCTGAGCCCATCACAGGCCCAAACAAACAAACAAACAAACAAACATCAGGCAAACTGAGGGCATTATCTCCCTCTAGAGGCAGAGCCCCCTTCGGCATTGCACCTTGAACATCTTGAGGTAGCGACATCGCTGCCTGTAAACCTTGGCAACAGAATAGTGGAGTCTTCTGAGGCCCTTCTGCCTTGGACTACCTGCTGGTCCTGTGCCTGACCTCCCACAGGTCCTTCAATCTGCAGTGGGAGACCTGCCATCATCTCCCTTCTGCTCCTCTTCCTCAGGAGGTACCACCAGAGAGCACAATCCCCATTACTAGGGTAACAGAAGGCTCTGTTGGTGGAAACGTCCATACTATGAATCCCCCGGGGGCCTTGGAGGCACCAAGCAGTCCTGAAATGAAGCCTGAAAATGTTAAGAATGAAGCCCTGAACAGAGATGCTTCTGCCAAGTACCAATAAGTCACCAGCAGCAAACTCTATACCAAACTCTCTCCACTACTGACACTGGCAATGCTGCTCACCCCTTTATCCCACCTGTGGATGAGGTTTGGAAAATATCAGCTGGCCGCCTGTTTGTTTTGCTCGTGCGATGTGAGAAACTGCACAGGTAATGACAAAGAAATCACTGTCCGTTGGCTTTTTAATGGCTTTAAGTGGCCAATACAGTTCAGCAGCTACTGACTGAAATATTGCATGGAGTGTGAGATAACATCAGGCTGCTCACCCAAATCAGGTCTGGCATGTGCCCACCTGTGGGATGCAAAATCCTGCTCCAGGATAAACAGGGTGTGTGGGATGAAAGTCCCTCCCCTGGCTGGAAGAAGCCAGAGTAGAGAATGGAAAGGCAACAGGAACAGGCTGACCTATGTAGACCCCAAAACACTTATTTGGTTCCCACCCTTACTGAAAGGCAAATTTAGGCAAGTGATGGACAACTTCCTGAAAGATTTGAGAAGCCCTGACAAGGCTTCACTTGGAAGCTGCCAGTAAGTTGGTCAGATGCATCTCACAGGCTCCTAGCTGTTAACATCCTCATGGGTAGTACCACTCCTGTGATTGGGATGGGGGTGGGGGTGAAGGGGAAGATCAATGCCCCTTATTCTATCCCTCCCTTCCTCCTCAGAGGAGCTGCCTCCAGTGGAGATGTCAGAACCCATACCCAGGCTAAATGGAGGCCTCTGGAAAGCTGCAGGCCCGAGAAAGATAACTGTCTGCAGACTGGTTTCAAAGTACACAAGAAGCTCTTGGAAATCGATGTGAATGGTTGACAATCACAGGCAAGCTTAAAACACTTTCTGCATTAAATACTTCATTAGAAACATGAACAACCCCTCTGAGCCCACATATCCCACCAGTGCCTGAGTTTTAATAAAAATCTCATACCCGCCTGCCCGTTCGGCCCATGCGCCAAGCCGAAGGTCACACAGGCCCCTCAAAATCCTGGACAATTGGCAAGTTAAGGACCTTAATGAGGCCTTTAATTAATGGCAGGTACGTGTCCCACTGAGTGAAATATGGCGATGCCGCGTGCTGATGACGGGACACTCGCCTGACATTTTACGCACTGACGTGTGGGCTCTGCCATCCCCACATCACCCAGGAAATTCTGCCCCAGGAGAGATATTCTGGACAAAATAACAGGAAGAGAAGAATTAAAAGACAATTGGGATACTGACCATTATTTTACAAGATATGGTCAAGCATCAAGAATCTCGTCTCATTGAGGTCTTTATAACTATGGAAGCTTTTGTTAAGAATGGACAGAGCAAAAAGGTTTCCTCTTGCTGGGAAGAGCAAACTAGAGGCCATCAATACAAGTTAGTCACCAAGCAATCCAGAAGGAATTTCAGACAAAACTTCTACCTACAGAAAGTGGAACTCACTACCACAGAGTCAGTGAAGAGCATTGTATAGATACATTGAAGGGAAAACTGGAAAAGTACAAGGGAGAAGGAAATAGATGGCCATGGTAGATTCAGGAGGAGACATGAGGAAGTTCAAGTGGAGCACAATCACCAGCATGGACTGGCAGCTTACCCTGTCTTGTAAGGTGGTACAACCCCAGTCCCTGTTCCGCACAGAAAACAGAAGGGCTACATCAAGTTGCATTACCACAAACCAGGACATGTGGACTGAGTGAATGGCATTGAGTGGTGTCAGGCCTCTCAGTGCATTCAGATGGCCCTTATAACATGTCAGAACATGCTATCTCTGACAGAGAGTTTAAAATCAGACCACATTCAATTTAACCTCTGGAGAGCAATGCCCAGTATCATAAGGAAGGTGATTGTCTCACCACAACTCACTGGCAGCACCAGCAGTGACCTAACCTGCTGTTGCATCAAGAACACTTATTCTACCCAGGCCTATTAAGGATTGGGGTGCGGGTTCTGATAAATCTATAGTCAGATGATCAGCTGGCTATTAATGTAAAAGGATAAACTTTTGTCCTATTCCCCTGCACACATTCTCTTTTCAGATAGCCATCCAATTCCTTTTTGAATACATTTATCAAACCTGCCTGCATCACTTACTACATTTGCCACTGAGATTGAATCTGTGCCCCTTCATTCTTGCTGCTGAGTGGGAACAGTTTCTCACTGTTTTCTGTCCATACCCCTCAGGATCTTGAATACCTCTATCAAGTCTACTTTTTTCTCCAAGGAGAGGAGTTTCAACTTCTCCAATCTATCCTCGTGGCTCATTGAGAATATAATATTTTAGGTTTATTGATAGGGGCATTGAGTACCAAAGTAAAGGAGGTCATGTTGAACTTGTATAGGACACTAGCTAGCCTTCTTCTGGAGTACTGCATCTAGTTCTGGGTAACACTGAGGAAGGATCAAGGCATTGGAGGGAGTAGAGGAGATTCACAAGACTGATTCTGGGGTTGAATAACTGGAGCCATATAGGTCAGCAACAAACTCCAAGAATGTGAAAATCTTGTTGGAATTTAAGGGCTTCAGAAGAAACTTGTAGGTGTCAGGGAAATTAAGACCTCACGGTCAATCTCAAATTTTAAAGCTGAACAAAGACCTTTTTAAAATGGCTGAAGCCATGTTAGTCTAGACGCATGATTAAAATGAGCTATTAGCTGTTTCACATAAACTTATACTTCTGAAGAGATCCTGATAACCTTCTGGGCTGCAGGGACCAAACTCAACAATACAAAGACCATCTGCATTTCATAAGCTAGGCCTGGCCAATTGGAGCCTATTCATGTGTTAGGACAGGGGACCCCTACAACCTTCCTTTCAATTCTTAATTGTTGGAACATTTAACCATCCTAGGAGCCCAGACAGGGGTGCACCTTGTTGGTCAAAGGAACTGAAGAGATCGGAGTCATGCGACATGAACCTCTGGTTGGTGGAACTAGTTACATTGAGCTTTGCAGTACAGCAAGCCAGTCTGCCATTTTAACATACCTAAGCAGCAGTACAGGAAAAGGGGCTCTGCCCAGATCAAATACCTGGGCCCATTTAGACCATTTCTTCTGTAATGCCTGCACCATTGCTGGCAAGATTGATTCAACTGTGCACCTCATCATGAAAATCAATTCTACTGGAAAAGTGGATATACAGTAATTTTCAGTGCACCCAGCTCAGTGAAAGAATACACCATTGGACTTTGATTCTGGAAACATGAAAACAATATTACTGTCCTGTCCTCTTTGCTCTGTAAATCTCTCCTTCATCCCTCTTTTACTGTAGGAGGGAAGAAGAGGCAAAGCTGCTACCCTCCCTCACATTTGGGTTTGGAAATAAACTGCCCCGAGTTTATCCTTGAGTTTACTATGGGGTTATTAATAGAAATTGGGTGGAGCAAATCAAAAACAAACCTGTTTATAGACGTGGAGGGGAGAAAATCAGGGCTGTTTAAATTATTCCCCTCCTGTTACATAAGTCTTATGTATCCCGTTAATGAAGATTGTCTCCGTGTCTTCACAAAATTGTATTTGTTAAATGTTGACAAGTTTAAAACGGAGGAACATCCTTATCCCAAACAGACATGAAAATCAACCTAATAATTTTATTTCCAGTAATTGGATTAAAGAAATTATATAAAGGTCTCATTAAAATGAATCTACTCTATGTACACTGTTCTTGGGCAGGAACAAACACATTGTAAAAAAGGTGGAGCTTTGTTAATGCTAATATATCTGGTGTTTCTGGGTATTTTTTCTGTACAAACATTGCAGGCGGATTCATCCAGGCCTGTCTGAAGCAGGAATAAACACAGCAGGGGACACTTCATTGTATGGGAGACAAAATTCAGATTCCTGGCAGCAGGTTCAACTTTTAGTATTAAAGATAAAATCAACTTTCAGGCGAGTCGACCTTCCTGAAGGCAATGGTTGGGAAGCTCTTTTGCAGTTATTAGCAAATTCCTTAACTCCAGCCCACCATTATTACATAGCTGAAATCTTATTGGTAATGAGAGAGAGTGGGAGAGAAAACAAACAGGCCTTCAGAAACCTGGCCATAAGCAATAGGCGTGCACCAGACAAGGTGTGCTACTTCCTGGATACTCTGCCAAGTACACACAGCTTTATGCTTCTTACAAACGCTTCAGCAATGGCCTGGTTACACCCATTACGAATCACAGCCTGGCAGATTAGGTTGTCATCCAAGAGAGGCAGTCTGTTCAGGATAAGGAATCTACCCAAGGGAGGCAGGGAGATCAGCTCACAGCTGGAATGCTGTCTGGTGCAGGCAGGAAGAGCGCAACATGAACTTCAAATGGCACAACAAAATATGTTGGGCAAGGATGGAAGTAAAGGGAATGCTCAGTTGGTAAAAGGATCCCCAGGTAAAAGGATCCTCAGTATCAAATATGTGTGAATGGGCTCTGACCTGGCTCCATGAGTTCCTGTACTGCTTACATTCCCAAATGAATGTGAAGCCAAACAGAAGCCAAAAAAAGCAGTACTACCTGCACTCTGCTGGGTAATGTGCATTATGAATTATGCACAAGGAGAGCACAAAGGCTCTCATGCTCTTGCCTCTCAACATTGAGATCCAGGTTGGGTGTGCTCACTTTCAGCAATGCTAAGCCATTAAGGAGCCTTCATTATTCCAGGTGGATGATTGGGAGGCAGGGCTATGTCTGGTGCTGACAATCATAATTACACATCATGACTGGCTCTTTTTTAAAGGTTAGCTGGGGACTCCCAATCTGTCACCCATGAGGGCATTGGGGAGTTTACAAATGCCCTTTTCAGGAAGATATGAGCTTGTACCATTTACTACTGACCCAGGGAGCCAAGCTGCCTACACTATGGGATTTGTTTCAATTACAACATCCCCTCAGGTCAAAGAGGCGATCAGTTGTAGGCACATGGCAGTCCGAAACCTCCTTGGCATCAGCCAGCCCGATTCATACAGGATGGGATTTCGCACTCAATGTTCAAACTCATGATCACAGGTGCCAATTCCTGCAGGTACACACCTGGTAGCCTGTGTAAGCTCAAACACATTCTAAACAACTCCCAGGTGCCACAACTGTTCGCACCCCCATCTGATCTTCTGGAGGTACCCCAACAACCAGCTCCTGAAGACCTGGCTAATGACTCCAGTCCTGAAACCCCAAACTAATACCAAACAGCAGCACAATGCTACCCATGCATCAACAAGAGCCATCACTGGAGCAGACAATTGGTCTACTGAAGGTTCCATTGCCTGTACCACTCGGTTAGCACAGTCCAATACTCACCTGACCATTTCACCAGGATCAAGATGGTCTGCTGTATTCTTCACAATTTAGCTAACAGCAGATTGACTTGAGGCTGAATGCTTTTCTACTAACATATGGTGATCCACCAAGGAATGAGTCCCCAATGGCTGAAAGGTCTTCCAGCCCTCCAAGAATTGTTCAAATAGATGCAAAGTGTTTATAGTTTTTGGCTCCAATAAAAGCAATATTTTTACCCTTACACTAATGACCTCCTGCTTCTGTTTCTCATCCACTGGATTAGGGAGTTATGCAGGAATATATGGAGGCAGCATATATATCACTGATATGCAAAGGGATATTGTCTCATTTGAGCTGGAGCTCATGTTCATCCTCTGCTCATTTTGGATTGGCAGCTGGCTGTGGTAAAGACAGTTGTTGCTGCTGCTCAGAGATCTATGATACTGCTGCCTAAGTTGCCTTGTACCAAAGGCTTAACACCAGGACAAGAAGAGTGAGTAAATTCCAAGGTAGTTGAATTCATATCCAAAGTTGGAAACAACCCTCAAAGCCGAGTTCAGCTTTCACAACAAATTCTGCAAACAAAGAGGGAGGCTGACATCAAGCTTCATGATTGGGCTCAAAATGCTTCCTAGGATGTCAATTTCATTCTATTTGCTCATTCACAAGATGTGGGCATCAGAGAAAAGCAGCATTTATTGTCCCTCCCTAATGGCTCGAGGTAGTGACACTCCTTTAACTGCTGAGGTCCTGTGGGGTATTACTCAGCAACAATGAAAGAAAGGGGATATTTCAAAGTCAGCAAGGTGATAACAATAGCAACATGGCTGAACACCAAACTGGGAATCCATCCATCCACCCACCCAATATATTTCCAAGGACCTTCTTTAACATTGGGTGCATCAGATATGGTGGGGGGGCTATCCAAAACATAGGGCAATACACAATTGAGGGGACACCATTAAACCTGCTCAAGGAGACATTCCAGACAAACAATGTCCTGCAGAAGTTCATCAAACAATGTTCTGTAAGGGGCATTCCACTTTTCATTCATGAGATGTGGACGTTGCTGGCTACGACATTTATTGCCCATCCCTAACTACTCTGGTGAGCTGCCTTCTCAAACCACTGCAGTCCAAAAACATTTGAGGGTCTACACAACGCTTAGTGAATCCTTGATTTCACATGCAGCTAAAGGTCGCTCTTTTGAAGTTCTATCCCTCAGGACAGCAGAGATCCACATGAACACTGATAACATTGAAATCATTGACACTTGTGCACCCATTGTTCTTATCACTACATCTTGCTCTCCTGACACCCATAAGTAAGCTGGAGGCCTCCTGCCAAATACTATCCTCAATTGCCTGGGCCTCACCTTAACAGGTTAAGGAAGATGCACCTGACCTGCTGGAAGCAATGGAGTCTCTGGCAGAGGGAAGCAGCATGGCTGGGCACACTTAGTGTCCTGGGATGATTATCCCATGTCTGGCTGTATTTCCCGCTCTGTGCTATGGTACCTCTCTCAACCCTTATGGGGGTGGGGTGCTAGGAAGGTTGAAGTGCCCTGTCCATGGCTCAAGTGACTGAATCAAGGGTTTCCCCACACATCCAGCATTTACTGATGTTCTGCTGGACCTGGCTGTCCATGGTGGCTGCCACCTCTTCAAGGCAGACACACACTGGTATGCCAGAACCAAGATAGAGAACTTGGACAGACTCCTCCCTGCCACATGTTCCCCTGCTCATCTCAACACCCATCATGTCATTAATGGCAGATTCCAGAGGCTCATCTGTATGGGGCTCAGCAGGGGCCTCATCTCCAGCAGTCTCTGTCAGTGACCAAGGCCTTTACTTCCTCTGCCAGGTGTGGGCCCATGTCAGTGATATGATTAATGCCAGTAACACTCCAGGGCAAAACTCCCAGCTCTCACCAAGGAAACAGAGTGCTGCTAAAGGTCACTTCGCAAGCACATTTTAAATTGCATTCACTTTGGGTGTTCCATGTTGGATCTAGTTTTTTCCCCTCAAATCTCTGAAGGCAGAGGAGCATTTTAGTGCGGTGGTAAAAAAGGCATATGGGACACTTGCCTTTATCAATTGAGGCATAGATTACAAAGGTAGGGAGATCATGTTGGAGTTGTATAGAACCTTGGTGAGGCCACAGCTGGAGTACTGTGTGCAGTTCTGGTCACCACATTATAGGAAGGATGTGATTGCACTGGAGGGGGTGCAGAGGAGATTCACCAGGATGTTCCCTGGGATGAAACATTAAGTTATGAAGGGAGTTTGGATAGACTTGGGTTGTTTTCCTTTGGAGCAGAGAAGACTGAGCAGCGACCTGATTGAGGTGAAAAAGATTGAGGGGTATGGACAGGGAGCAGCTGTTCCCCTTAGTTGGAGGGGTCACTCATGAGGGGACTGAGGGTCAAGGCGAGCGGCAGGTGGTTTGGGCAGGGGTGGGCAAAGAGGAAAAATTTTAACTGGAGGGTGGTGTGGGTCTGGAATGCGCTGCCTGGGAGGGTGGAGGTGAGTTGCCTCACATCCTTTAAAAAAAAAGTACCTGGATGAGCAATTGGCACATCATAATATTCAAGGCTATGGGCCAAGTGCTGGTAAATGGGATGAGGTAGGTAGGTCAGATGTTTCTCATTGTCAGTGCAGACTCGATGGGCTGAAGGGCCACATCTGCACTGATTGTGAAATCTCATTCCACTGGTCATGGTTGTCCGTTTCCTATTAGCTGAGACTTAAAGGCTTCAGTAAGTTATTGCTCACTCCCAATCCACCTAATATTTGTAGCATGTTTCACCCACTGTTCTGAGATGGGTCCTTCTGTCTTGGACTCTAGGCATAGGTCTTGATCAGTAGATAAGCAGATTCCAATGTCTACAGCCTAACTCATTCCAGGCATGCTGCTTCGAGATATAATTCCAACTTTTTCTCCCTCTAGGAGGAGAAGTCCAACACATTGTCAGTGGTACATCTACATCACCATATCCCATCTGTTAATCTTTTACATTCCAATCACCTCAGCAGGGAGGGGCTGAGTGAGGAGGGGGTCTCCCAAGTGGTTGCAAGGCTCATTTAACTATATTCCTGGGAAGATCCAGGGTCAAACCAAAAATCTTAATTCTGGGTGTTGTCTAGGCAAAGACAACATGTAACCTCAATTCTGCTTCACAATCACAACTACACAGTTGTTCCAAAAAAGAGACTCATTACTTTCAGTTGATTGATTTTGTGCCTGTAACCAGTGGGCCAGCAATATATGCAGCTCAGGACTGGAACCAGTTCAACTAATTCACCTTGAAACAGCTTAAGGTGCAATTTCACCACACCTGGGAAAAGAGAAAAGCAGAAGTTGAACTGGTCCAGCTTGCTGGAAGGTAGCATTTCCTACTGGGTTCCCATTCAGAATTGGACTTCACTTAGCAGTTGAGAACTGAATCAACTAGTACCAGTTCCTTTGGAACTTTTCCCTTGATAGCTTTCATTTGAAAATAAACATCTCAACTACTCCTTTTGGTACTATGTCCAAGCAATCATTGTGCGGTTGGTTATGGTCAATACATTTTATCTGAATGACCAATTAATATCTTGAGTAAGGGTCTAGAAGTTTAGGGAGAGTGCAATACAAACTCAATGTTCTTCAGGTATATTTATTGAACCTTAAAACATCCCTCCTCCTGACAGGGAAGGCCCAAGTTTGTCTCAGCCATCGGGTGGTGAAGTAACATTTGCTCAGTACTACAATGAGACAGAGGTTTGAGTGTGGAACTAACTAAGCCAAGTTGGTTCCAATCTTTAAAAAGTGAGACATCATGGGGATGATTCGGAGCTAGTCAACAATCAAGCACTTGTCCCATTAACTACAGCTCAGTCACATTGACCAATCATTCACACCAAGCGTAAGAAACCTTTATCACTTCTTACTGGATACTTGGAAGACAAACTGGTCTCAATTCTCCCTCATCACCAGTATCTCAGCTTGAGCACAAGCCAGATATCAGTTTAATTCCCTATAGCTGATTGTGAAGTATCACAATCAAAAGTGAGGGACAAATCACTGACAATAGTCATTTCTCCAATATTGACAGCTTTCCCATCAGCCACTGCTTCATCCAGCAGCTCAAAATTCTGCTTTCATACAGGAATTACTTTCCCTCAAGTTGCTGGCTGTTTTTATCTAGGAATTGGGGATTTGTAGAATTCCTAGTGCAGAGAGATACAGAACAAGGAAAATGTCATCCAGTTCATCAACTTGACTCCAGCTGTTGGCCAGGAACAATCTGCTCCAACACCTTCAACTGGTTTCACACACTGAGGAAGGAATCTGGAAGTTCTTTCTTTAACACCCAAACCTAAGTTGGGCAAAGCTTCCCAATAACAATCTAGACTTATATCAGTTATCAATCCCCTTCCCTGTAATAGTCCACCTTGATTCTCAGTTCAGCAAGCACCCCTGTCCACACAGTAACCCAATCTGTTTCCCAAACTGAATACCCAACTCCCAAACCACAGCCCTTTTAAAAAGCTCCCAATCAGATCATTAGCTACTTCAGCTGAACAATCAATTAGATAGAGATTGAAAGCAATGAGATCCTAAGTGAATGGATGATTTGGTTTAATTGGTTTAACCCAAAAGATTCCTAAGTGGATGGAACAGACACAAAAAACAATTCAACGTTAAAAGCTAAATTGGAGAATATCAAAGAAAGCTGAAGAGAGGAGGAGGCTAAGTAATGTTTCATCAGTGGGTTTAAATGTATGAGTTATATTCTATTCATATTTCATGAACATGGCAACTCCTAAAACCTTTGTACCATTTTTAAGTATTTCTTGAAATTTGTAGCTGAAGGTTAATCAACTACAGAGCATGGATTCAAAGTTAGACAGTATGCCAGGTCATTCTATCATTGAAAGGGATGAAGACATCTTGACATGAGGATCAGAGTCAAAACTCCACCGGTTTAAGTTACCACCACCTGCTCAAATATTCAAGTGGTGTTAGTGCCTCAACAACAACTTGTATTTATACAGCACTTTTAACATGGAAAAATATCACAGGGATCTTCACAGAACTGGGAGGACGGACATACGATGAATCAAGGAAGGAGATGTTATAGGAGAGAGAAGCAAAAGCCTGATCAAAGAGCTGGGGTTGGATCTCAAGGAGAAGGTGGCACAGGTTTTAGGGAGGGAATTCTGGAATGACCTGGAAGACTGAAGATACATCTGTGCTCAATGGGGCCAAGAGGGAGATACGCAAGGTGTCAGAGTAGGAGGAACAGAAATTTTGGGAAGGTGTAGTAAAAATTGAGAAGTTTGAGGTTGACAATAATAAATTTGAGGTTTTGGACAGCTAACTGGCACTGAGGACAGGAGCGATGACAATCAGGTGTGGGCTAGAGTTTGTTCCGCAGAGTTTGGGATAAGTTGGCTTTATGGAGGCCAATCAGGAGAGTGTTGGTACAATCAGGCAAGAAGGTGAAAAATCAATGGATAAGCAGGATTTGTAACATGGAGTAGAGGTGGATAGGGAACATTGAGGTACATTAGTGCAATGTTTGTTGCTGCACTAGTATTCCAGGAACCTGGACTAACAATGCACAGATTACATGTTCAAATCCCACTTTAGCATTTTGAGCATAGAGTCATAGGGTCATAGAGGTCTACAGCACAGCAAAAGGCCCCTCGGCCCATCGAATCTGTGCCGGTCAAACAAGTACCTAAATATTCTAATCCCATTTTCCAGCACGAAGCTCATAGCCTTGTATGCCATGGCATTGCAAGTGCACATCCAAATACTTCTTAAATATAATGAGGGTTTCTGCCTCTACCAACTTTTCAGGCAGTGAGTTCCAGATTCTCACTACCTTCTGGATGAAAAAGTTCTTCATCCCATGCCCTCTAAACTTCCTGTCCCTTACATTAAACCTATGCCCCCTGGTAATTGATCCCTCCACTAAGTGGAAAAGTTCCTTCCTATCTACCCTACCTATACCCCTCATAATTTTAGACACCTCAATCATGTCCCCCCTCAATCTCCTCTGCTCCAGGGAAAATAACCTCAGTCTATACAATCTCTCCTCATAACTAAAACTCTCCAGCCCAGGCAACATCCTGGTAAATCTCCTCTGCACTCTCTCTAGTGCAATCGCATCCTTCCTATTATGCAGATTCCAGAACTGCACGCAATATTTTAGCTGTCACCTCACCAGCATTTTATACAGTCCCAGCATAACCTCCCTGCTCTTATATTCTACGCCTCAGCTAATAAAGGCAAGTATCCCATATGCTTTCTTAACCACCTTATCAACCTGTTAACCTAAGGTGGATATGCACACCAAGGTCCCTCTGATCCTCGGAATTTCCCAGGGTCCTACCATTCATCGTGTATTCCCATGCCTTGTTTGTCCTGCCCAAATGCATCACCTCACACTTATCCAGATTAAATTCCATTTGCCACTGATCAGCCCATCTGACCAGCCCATCTATATCCTCCTTTAATCTAAGGCTATCCTCCACACTATTTACCACACCACCAAGTTTCATGTCATCCTCTAACGTACTGATCAACCCTCCTAAATTCAAGTCTAAATCGTTTATTTATACCATAAACAGCAAGGGACCCAACACCGATCCCTGTGGAACCCCACTGGACTCAGACATCCAATCACAAAAACACCCCTCAACCATCACATTCTCCTTCCTGCCACCCAGCCAATTCTTGATCCAATTTACCAAAATGCCTTGGATTCCATGGGCTCTTACCTTAGCTATCAGTCCCCCCACGTGGGACCTTATCAAAAGCCTTGCTGAAGTCCAAGTAGACTATGCATTGCCCGCATCCTCATACCTGGTCGCCTCTTCGAAAAATTCAATCAAATTGATTGGACATGACCTCCCCTTAACAAAACCATGCTGACTGTCCTTAATTAACCCCTGCCTCTCCAAATGTAGATTAATTTTATCCCTCAGAATTGCTTCCAATGTTTTCCCCACCACTGAGGTTAGACTGACTGGCCTGTAGTTCCCTTGTTTATCCCTTCCTCCCTTCTTGAATAACGGTACCACATTGGCTGTCCTCCAGTCCTCTAGCACCTCTCCTGTGGCCAGAGAGGTATTGAAAATTATTGCCAGTGCCCCCACTATCTCCTCCCTTTCCTCACTCAACAGCCTTTGAACTCAAAATAGAAATTTGGAAGTAAGAGACCCTGAAGCTGTTGGATTGAGTAAGACCCTCCCCCTGGTCTAAAGGTCCTTGTTTTGGATACCAACAGCACACAACAGCTTGGTGTATCACCATCTTTATTAAACCACTAAGCAAAAGTACATTCTCATGATAACACGTTGTTTAGCTTCCTTCGAGTTGGAATCTGTCTCGGTGGTCAATCTGATGACAAATCCTCTATGTGCATATTCTGAGCAACTGGACAAATTGCTCTAACTGCTGCAATAAAGATGATTATATGGGCTGTTTATTGCTTTCCTGTAGCCCTGTGCCATATAAGGTAAATCCATGCTTTCTCCAGATGTTCCCTGGCCTCTTGAAGGTCCCACTTGAGGTACCATCGCCAGCTTGACTCCGCCTTGTTATCTCCAGAGCTGGGAGAAAGTGGCACATTTATTTTCCCTCAGTCTGTTTATCTTCCCTGGTATGAGCCCTCCTACAGGTGAAGCAATTTTTTAGAACTTGCTGATTCCAGCAAGGCTTTGCCTTGACAAAGTTGACCATCATGCTTTGGGTGTTTTGAGCCCACAGTGCAGTTCAGTCTATGCACCCTGGATCTTGCTAGGCATTGACCAATGAGGACTCACTGTGGCTCTTCTTCCTGAGTTGCTGTTGCTGCCTCTGCGCAGCCAGGATCTTCTATCACTCTCTTCTCCGTCGTCTTCATGCTCTGTAGGCCATCTGGCATACAGCTAGTTCACCAGGCACCATGACCCTGATGTACTCCTCCTGCAGGATGAAAGAGTGAGACACATGGTTAGCATGGATGCATTAAGAACCTGTCCTGGTTAAGTGTGACGTCCCCTTGGTAGTGGAGGGGGTGGGGAGGGGGTATTAGCTTTGGAGCATTTGGTGGCTCCTTGATGCCTCTGCATTGCTTGAGTGGGCAGATAAACTAGAAGCCCAATCCCAATCATATGAATATAAAAGCAAAAAACTGCAGATGCTGGAAATCTAAAGCAAAAACAAAATGCCTGGAAAAACTCAGCAGGTCAGGCAGCATCTGCGGAGAGGAAAACATTTAACGTTTCGAGTCTGAATGACCCTTTAACAGAACTAAGTAAAAATAGAAGAGAGGTGAAATATAAGCTGGTTTAGCGGCGGGACAAGTAGAGCTGGATAGAGGGTCAGTGATAGGTGGAGATAACCAAAAGATGTCACCGACAAAAGGACAAAGAGGTGTTGAAGGTGGTGATATTATCTAAGGAATGTGCTAATTAAGGGTAGAAAGTAGGACAAGCAAGGTACAGATAGCCCGAGTGGGGGTGGGGGGAAGGAATCGAAAAAGGCTAAAAGATAGAGATAAAGCAATGGATGGAAATACATTTAAAAATAATGGAAATAGTGGGAAAAGAAAAATCTATATAAATTATTGGAAAAAAAGTGGGGGATTGGAAAGGGGGCGGGGATGGAGGACAGAGTTCATCATCTAAAATCGTTGAACTCAATATTCAGTCTGGAAGGCTGTAAAGTGTCTAATCGGAAGATGAGGTGCTGTTCTTCCAGTTTGCGTTGAGCTTCACTGGAACAATGCAGCAGGCCAAGGATGGACATGTGGGCATGAGAGCAGGGTGGAGTGTTGAAATGGCAAGAGACAGGGTGGTCTGGGTAATGCTTGTGGACAGACCGAAGGTGTTCTGAAAAGCGGTCACCCAGTCTGCGTTTGGTCTCGCCAATGTAGAGGAAACTGATTTGGGAGCAATGAATGCAGTAGACTAAATTGAGGGAAGTGCAAGTGAAATGCTGCTTCACTTGAAAGGAGTGTTTGGGCCCTTGGACGGTGAGGAGAGGGGAACTAAAGGGGCAGTTGTTGCATATTCTGAGTTTGCATGGGATGGTGCCTTGGGAGGGGATTGAGGTTTAGAGGGTGATGGAGGAGAGGACCAAGGTGTCCCAGAGGGAACGCTCACTGCGGAATGCCACCAGGGGAGGTGCAGGGACCATGTGTTTGGTTGTGGCATCATGCTGGAGTTGGCGGAAATGGCGGAAGATGATTCTTTGAATGCAGAGGCTGGTGGGGTGATAAGTGAGGACAAGGGGGACCCTATCATGTTTCTGGGAGGGAGAGAAAGGTATGAGGGCGGATGGGCGGCAGATGGGCCAGACACGGTTGAGGGCCCTGTCAACCACCGTGTGTGGAAAACCTCGGTTAAGGAAGAAGGAAGACATGTCAGAGGAACTGTTTTTGAAAGTGGCATCATCTGAACAGATGTGACGGGGGTGAAGGAACTGAGAGAATGGAATGGAGTCCTTACAGGAAGCGGGGTGTGAGGAGCTGTAGTCGAGGTAGCTGTGGGAGTCGATAGGCTTGTAATGGATATTGGTGGATAGTCTATCACCATAAATTGAGACAGAGAGGTCAGGGAAGGGAAGGGAAGTGTCAGAGATTGACCATGTGAAAATGATGGACGAGTGGAAATTGGAAGCAAGATTAATAAATTTTTCCAGGTGCAGACGAGAGTATGAAGCAGCACCGAAGTAATCATCGATGTCCCGGAGAAAGAGTTGTGGGAGGGGACTGGAGTAGGACTGGAACAAGATATCTCATTGCTTTCAATCTCTACCTAATTGATTGTCCAGCTGAAGCAGCTAATGAGCTGATTGGTAGCTTTTTAAAAGGGCTGTGGTTTGGGAGTTGGATTATCAATTGGAGAAACAGATTGGGTTACTGTGTGGACAGGGTATTCTCTGAACTGTGATGGTCAAGGTGGACTATTACAGGCAAGGGGATTGATAACTGATATAAGTTTAGATTGTTATTGGGAAACTTTACCCAACTTAGGTTTGGATGATAAAGAAAGAGCTTCCAGATTCCTTCCTCAGTATGTGAAACCAGTTGAAGGTGTTGGAGCAGATTGTTCCTGGCCAACAGTTGGAGTCAAGTTGATGAACTGGATGATGTTTTCCTTGTTCTGTATCTCTCTCTGCACTGGGAATTCCAGAAATCCCCAATTCCCAGATAAAAACAGCCAACAACTTGAGGGAAAGTAATTCCTGTATGAAAGCAGAATTTTGAGCTGCTGGATGAAGCAGTGGCTGATGGGAAAGCTGTCAATATTGGAGAAATGACTATTGTCAGTGATTTGTCCCTCACTTTTGATTGTGATACTTCACAATCAGCTATAGGGAATTAAACTGATAACTGGCTTGTGCTCAAGCTGAGATACTGGTGATGAGGGAGAATTGAGACCAGTTTGTCTTCCAAGTATCCAGTAAGAAGTGACAAAGATTTCTTACACCACTAGTGAATGAGGGGTCAATGTGATTGAGCTGTAGTTAATGGGACAGGAAACAGTTTGTTGGCTAGCTCTGACTCATCCCAAGATCTCTCAATTTGAATGATTGGAACCAGCTTAGTACACCTTCCCAAAATGTCTGTTCCTCCTACCCTAACACCTTGTGTATCTCCCTCTTGGCCACATTGAGCACAGATGTATCTTCAGTCTTCCAGGTCTTTCCGGAATTCCCTCCCTAAAACCTTTGCCACCTTCTCCTTGAGATCCAACCCCAACTCTTTGATCAGGCTTTTGCTTCTCTCTCCTATAATATCTCCTTCCTTGATTCAAACTTTTGTCTCACTAGTTATAAACAAATATTACTTCACCACCCTATGGGTGAGACAAAATTGGGTTTTCCCTGTCAGGCGGAGGGATGTTTAAGGTTCAATAGGTATACCTGCAGAACATTGACATTGTATAGTGTTCTCCCTAAACTGCCAGACCCTTGCTCAAGTGATATTAATTGGTTATTCATATAA
Organism: Isurus oxyrinchus; assembly: GCA_026770705.1. Lineage (NCBI taxonomy): Eukaryota > Metazoa > Chordata > Chondrichthyes > Lamniformes > Lamnidae > Isurus > Isurus oxyrinchus. The sequence goes on from JANJGN010000023.1 coordinate 46,790,898, forward strand.
AATTTATTGCCCTATTACCCATAACCAACTACACAATGATTGCTTGGACATAATCAACTTGACTACTCAGTGGTAAGCTTGGCCTAAATAGCCAAGTGGTTATGGTACTGGGTTTGTAACCCCAAGATCAAGAGTTCAAATCTCACAATGGCAAACTATGAAACAATGTAACTTCATCTGAAACAGATGGAAACAGGTTTGTACTCGAAAGAGTTACTCCGAGTGGTACTTAAGGCTTGGCCTAAATGGCCAAGTGGATGTGGTACTGGGTTTGTAACCCCAAGATCAAGGGTTCAAATCTCACAATGGCAAACAATGTAACTTCATCTGAAACAGGTGGAAACGGGTTTGTACTCGAAAGAGTTAGTCCGAGTGGTACTATTTTCAAATGAAAGCTATTGAGGAAAAGGTTCCAATAGAACTGGTACTAATTGATTCAGTTCTCAATTGGGAAGTGAAGTCCAGTTCTGAATGGGAACCCAGAAGGAAGTGACAGCTTCCAGCAAGCTAGACCAGTTCAACTTGTGCTTTTGTCTTTTCCCAGGAGTGGGGCAATTGCACATTAAGCTGTTTCAAGGTGAATTAGTTGAACTGGTTCCAGTCCTAAGCTGCATGTATTGCTGGCCCACTGGTTACAGGCACCAAATCAATCAACTGAAAGTAATGAGTTCATTTTTGGAACAACTGTGTAGTTGTGATTGTGAAACTAAACTGAGGTTCAATGTTGTCTTTGCCGAGACAACACCCAGAATTCAAGTTTTTGGTTTATTCCTGGGAAGATCCAGGGTCATAGTTAAATGAGCCTTGCAACCACTTGGGAGACCCCCTCCTCATTCTGCCCCTCCCTGCTGAGGTGATTGTAGTGTAAAGGGTTAACAGATGGGATATGGTAACGTATGATGTAGATGTACCACTGACAACGTGTTAGACTTCTCTAGAGGGAGAAAAAGTTGGAATTATGCCTTAAAGCAGCATGCCTGAAAGCAATTAGGCTGTAGACATTGGTATCTGCTTATCTACTGACCCAGACCCATGCCTAGAGTTCAAGACAGAAGGCCCCATCTCAGAACAGTGGGTGAAACATGCTACAAATATAGGTGGGTGGGGAGTGAGCAATAACTTACTGAAGCCTTTAAGTCTCAGCTAAGAAGAAAGGGACACCCATGACCAGTGGAATGAGATTTCACAATAAGTGCAGAAGCGGCCGTTCAGCCCATCGAGTCTGCACTGACAATGAGAAACACCTGACCTACCTACCTCATCCCATTTACCAGCACTTGGCCCATAGCCTTGAATGTTGTGCCAATTTCTCATCCAGGTACTTTTTTTAAAGGATGTGAGGCAACTCACCTCCACCCTCTCAGGCAGCGCATTCCAGACTGTCACCACCCTCCAGGTAAAATTTTTCCTCTCATTCCACAACACCGCCACCCCCTGCCAAAAAAAAACCCACCTGCCCCTCACCCTGAACTTCAGTTCTCTTGCGACTGACCCTTCAACTAAGGGGAACAGCTGCTCCCTATCCACACTGTCCATGTCCCTCAATCTTGTACACCTCGATCATGTCACCGCTCAGTCTTCTCTGCTCCAATGAAAACAACCCAAGTCCATCCAAACTGTCTTCATAACTTTAACTTTAATGTTTCATCTCAGGGAACATGCTGGTGAATCTCCTCTGCACCCCCTCCAGTTCAATCACATTCTTCCTATAATGTGGTGACCAGAACTGCACACAGTACTCCAGCTGTGGCCTCACTAAGGTTCTATACAACTCCAACATGATCTCCTTACCTTTGTAATCTATGCCTCAAGTGATAATGGCAGGTGTCACATATGCCTTTTTCACCACCACACTAACATGCTCCTCCACCTTCAGAGATTTGAGGGAAAAAATCTAGATCAAACATGGAACACCCAAAGTGAATGCAATTTAAAATGTGCTTGCAAAGTTACCTTTAGCAGCACTCTGTTTCCTTGGTGAGAGCTGGGAGTTTCGCACTGGAGTGTTACTGGCATTAATCATATCACTGACATGGGCCCACACCTGGCAGAGCAAGTAAAGGCCTTGGTCACTGACAGAGACTGCTGGAGATGAGGCCCCTGCTGAGCCCCATACAGATGAGCCTCTGGAATCTACCATTAATGACATGATGGGTGTTGAGATGAGCAGGGGAACATGTGGCAGGGTGGAGTCTGTCCAAGTTCTCTATCTTGGTTCAGACATACCAGTGTGTCTGCCTTGAAGAGGTGGCAGCCACCATGGACAGCCAGGTCCAGCAGAACATCAGTAAATGATGCATGTGTGGAGAAATCCTTCATTTTGTCACTTGAGCTATGGACAGGGCACTTCAACCTTTCTAGCACCCCATCCCCCTCAAGCTGTGAGAGAGGTGCCATTACACAGAGGGGAAGAAACAGCCAGATAAGACATAATCATCCCAGGACACTAAGGGTGCCCGGCCATGCTGCCTCCCTCTGCCAGAGACTCCATTGCTTCCAGCAGGTCAGTTGGAGGGAGATGCACCTGTTAAGGAAAGCCCGAGGCAATTGAGGATAGTATTTGGCAGGAGGCCTCCAGCTTAGCTGTGCGTGTTGGGAGCTCAAGATGTATTGATAGGAAAAGATAAAAGAACATTGGGTGCACAAGTGTCAATGATCTCAATGTCATGTAAATGTAACCACAGCAGTTAGGTATGATCTGACCTATTAGTTCTTCTATCTGATGAGGCTGTTGATTTTTCCACCATTGTGTTATTTGAAGGGTGAAGGTCACCATCAATGTTCATGTGGATCTCTGCCCATCTCTGCTTCCCTGAGGGATAGAACTTCAGAAGAGTGACCTTTAGCTGCATGTGACATCAAGGATTCACTAAGTGTTGTGTAGACCCTCAAATAGTTTTGGACTGCAGTGGTTTGAGAAGGCAGCTCACCAGAGTAGTTAGGGATGGGCAATAAATGTCGTAGCCAGCAACGTCCACATCTCATGAATGAAAAGTGGAATGCCCCTTACAGAACATTGATGAACATCTGCAGGACATCGTTTGTCTGCAATGTCTCCTTGAGCAGGTTTCATGGTGTCACCTCAATTATGTATTGCCCTCTGTTTTGGATAGCCCCCACCATACTAAATTCTGCTGCATCCAATGGTAAAGAAGGTCCTTGGGAATACATTGGGTGGGTGGATGGATTCCCAGTTTGGTGTTCAGCCATGTTGCTATTGTTATCACCCTGCTGACTTTGAAATATCCCCTTTCTTTCATTGTTGCTGGGTAATACCCCACAGGACCTCAGCATTTAAAGGAGGGTCACCACCTCGAGCCATTAGGGATGGACAATAAATGCTGTCTTTTCTGATGCCCACATCCTGTGAATGAGCAAATAGAATGAAACTGACATCCTAGGAAGCATTTTGAGCCCAATCATGAAGCTTGATGTCAGCCTCCCTCTGTTTGCAGAATTTGTTGTGAAAGCTGAACTCGGCTTTGAGGGTTGTTTCCAACTTTGGATATAATTTCAACTACCTTGGAATTTACTCACTCTCTCTTGTCCTGGTGTTAAGCCTTTGGTACAAGGCAACTTAGGCAGCAGTAGCCTAGATCTCTGAGCAGCATCAACAACTGTCTTTACCACAGCCAGATGCCAATCTAAAATGAGCAGAGGATGAACATGAGCTCCAGCTCAAATGAGACAATATCCCTTTGCATATCAGTGATATATATGCTGCCCCCATATACTCCTGCATAACTCCCTAATCCAGTGGATCAGAAGCAGGAGGTCATTAGTGTAAGGGTGAAGACATTGCTTTTATTGAAGCCAAAATATATAAACACTTTGTCGCATCTATTTGATCAATTCTTGAAGGGCTGGAAAGCCTCTCAGCCATTGTGGACTCATTCCTTGGAGGGTAACCATACATTAGTAGAAACACATTCAGCCTCAAGTCAATCTGCTGTTAGCTTCTCAGGGGCCTGTCTGCCACTTCTCTCAACTGTCTTGACTTGGGCAGCATCATCAGTCTCCTCCTTAAGCATCTCCATCGTCCCCTTGTCTGTCTGAGATGTGGCTCATCCATCTCCCCTTCTGGTCGTGCCTTGCCCTATCGCTCAGCTAAATAGTAGAATACAGCAGACCATCTTGATCCTGGTAAAATGGTCAGGCGAGTATTGGACCGTGCTACCTGAGTGATACAGGCAATGGAACCTCTTCAGAAGACCAATTGTCTGCTCCAGTGATGGCTCTTGTTGATGCATGGGTAGCATTGTGCTGCCGTTAGCTATAAGTTTGGGGTTTCAGGACTGGAGTCATTAGCCAGGTCTTCAGGAGCTGGTTGTTGGGGTACCTCCAGAAGATCAGATGGGGGTGGGAACAGTTGTGGGACCTGGGAGTTGTTTAGAATGTGTTTGAGCTCAGTGTACCAGGTGTGTACCTGCAGGAATTGGCTCCTGTGATCATGAGTTTGAACATTGGGAGTGAAATCCCTTCCTGTATGAATTGGGCTGGCTGATGCCAAGGAGATTTTGGACTGCCATGTGCCTACAACTGATCACCTCTTGGACCTGAGGGGATGTTGTAATAGAAACAAATCCCATAGTGTAGGCAGCTTGGCTCCCTGGGTCAGTAGTAAATGGTACAAGCTCATAGCTTCCTGAAAAGGGCATTTGTAAACTCCCCAATGCCCTGTGCATGACTGGTTGGGAGTCCCCAGCTAACCGTTTAAAAAAAGAGCCAGTAATGAAGTGTTGTTAAGACTGTCAGCACCAGACAGTGTTCTGCTTCCCAATCATCCACCTGGTGCAATGAAGGATCCTTAAAGGCTTAGCATTGCTGAAAGTGAGACACCCGACCTGGATTCAATGTTGAGAGGCAAGAGCATGAGAGCCTTTGTGCTGTCCTGGTGCATAATTTGTAATGCTCATTACCCAGTAGAGTGCAACTTGTACTGCTTTTTACTGGCTTCTGTTTGGCTTCACATTCATTTGGGAATGTAAGCATTACAGGAACTCGTGGAGCCAGGTCAGAGGCCATTCACACTTCTCCTGCACAGTATCAGCGAGGGACTGCATGAGTCAGAATGGTGCACCTTACCCTTTTGATTACTTCACCATCCTCCCCCTTCTCCCCCTATGACATGCCAACTTCTAACCCCACACCCCCATAATCACCAATAGATGTTGCTTTTCTTACCCTCCCATCTGTCAACATTAAACCTCCCCAAACCCCTCCGAACAGATTTTCCTGCTCTCCCACCTGAGCCCACCCCTGTCAAACTCCCCAAGCTCCGCTTGATCCTCATGCTGCCCCTTACCCATTTCACCACCTACACAAGCTCATCTCATGAAAATATTTGTTTTCCCTTATCTTAACATGCAACTCCCACCCTCCCTTGCTCATTTCTTCTTGTCACTGTAATTGTCCCCTCTGCTTCCCAGTTTCTTCTATTTGATCCTGGGTATCCTTTTACTAACTGACCATGCCCTTTAGATCCATTCTTGCCCAACATATTTTGTTGCACCATTTGAAGTTCATGTTGCAATCTTCCTGCCTGCCCCAGACAGCATTCCAGATGTGAGCCTGCCTCCCTTGGGGAGGCTCGTTATACTGAACAGGCTGCCTCTCTTGGATGACAACCTAATCTGCCAAGCCGTGATTCGTAATGGGTGGAACCAGGCCATTGCTGAAGCGTTTGTAAGAAGCATAAAGCCGTGTGTACTCGGCAGAGTATCCAGGAAGTAGCCCACCTTGTCTGGTGCACGCCTCTTGCTTATGGCCAGGTTTCTGAAGGCCTATTTCTTTTTCTCTCTCTCTGTCATATTACCAATAAGATTCCGACTAAGTAATAATGTTAGGTTGGAGTTAAGGAATTTGCTAATAACTGCAAAAGAGCTTCCCAACCATTGCCTTCAGGAAGGTCGACTCGCCTGAAAGTTGATTTTATCTTTAATACTAAAAGAAGAACCTGCTGCCAGGAATCTGAATTTTGTCTCCCATACAATGAAGTTTCCCCTCCTGTCTTTATTCCTGCTTCAGACAGGCCTGGAAGAATCCACCTGCAGTGTTTGTACAGAAAAAATACCCAGAAACACCAGATATATTAGCGTTAACAAAGCTCCACCTTTTTTACAATTGAGTGTTTGTTCCTGCCCAAAACAGTGTACATAGAGTAGATTCATTTTAATGAGACCTTCATATAATAATTTCTTTAATCCAATTACTGGAAATAAACTTATTAGGATGATTTTCATGTCTGTTTGGGAGAAGGATGTTCCTCCGTTTTAAACTTGTCAACATTTAACAAATACAATTTTGTGAAGACACGGTGACAATCTTCATTAATGGGGTACATAAGACTTATGTAACAGGAGGAGATTAATTTAAATAGCCCTGATTTTCTCCCCTCCTTGTCTATAAACAGGTTTGTTTTTGATTTGCTCCCCCCAATTTCTATTAATAACCCCATAGCAAACTCAAGGATAAACTCGGGGCAGTTTATTTCCAAACCCAAATGTAAGGGAGGGTAGCAGCTTTGCCTCTTCTTCCCTCCTACAGTAAAAGAGGGATGAAGGAGAGATTTACAGAGCAAAGAGGACAGGACAGTAATATTGTTTTCATGTTTCCAGAATCAAAGTCCAATGGTGTATTCTTTCATTGAGCTGGGTGCACTGAAAATTATTGTATATTCACTTTTCCAGTAGAATTGATTTCCATGATGAGAGGTGCAGAGTTGAATCATTCTCGTCAGCAATGGTGCAGACTTTCCAGTAGAAATGATATAGATGGGGCCAGGTATTTGATCTGGGCAGAGCCCCTTTACCTGTGCTGCTGCTTGTGGATGTTAAAATGGCAGACTGAGCTTTGCAGTACAGCACGGCAATATAACTAGTTCCACCAACCAGAGGTTCATGTCGCATGACTCCCACCTCTTCAGTGCCTTTGACCAAGAATGTGCACCCCTGTCTGGGCTCCCAGGATGGTAAAATCTTCCAACAGTTAAGAATTGAAAGGAAGGTTGTAGGGGTCCCTTGTCCTAGCAGATGAATAGGCTGCATTTGACCAGGCCTATCTCATGAAATGCAGATGGTCATTGTATAGAGTTTGACCCTGCAGCCCAGAGGGTTATCAGGATCTCTTCAGAAGTATAAGTTTCTGTGAAACAGCCAGATAGCTCCTTTTATTCATGGGTCTAGACTAAATTGGCTTCAGCCATTTTAAAAAGGCCTTTTTAGAGCTTTAAAATTTGAGATTAACCATGAGGTCTTAATTTCCCTGACACCTACAAGATTCTTCTGAAGCCCTTAATTTCCAACAAGATTTTCACTTTCTTGGACGTTGTTGCTGACTATATGGCTCCAATTATTCATTCCCCAGAATCATTGTTGTGAATCTCCTCTACTCCCTCCAATGCCTTGATCCTTCCTCAGTGTTACCCAGAACCAGATGCAGTACTCCAGATGAGGCCTAGCTAGTGTCCTATACAAGTTCAACATGATCTCCTTTACTTCTGTACTAAATGCCCCTATCAATAAACCTAAAATATTATATTCTCAATGAGCCACGAGGATAGATTGGAGAAGTTGAAACTCATTTGCTTGGGGGGAAAAAAGACTTGATAGAGGTATTCAAGATCCTGAGGGGTATGGACAGAAAACAGTGAGAAACTGTTCCCACTCAGTATCAAGAATGAAGGGGCACAGATTCAATCTCAATGGCAAATGTAGTAAGTGATGCAGGCAGGTTTGATAAATGTATTCAAAAAGGAATTGGATGGCTATCTGAAAAGAGAATGTGTGCAGGGGAATAGGACAAAAGTTTATCCTTTTACATTAATAGCCAGCTGATCATCTGACTCTAGATTTATCAGAACCTGCACTCCAACCCTTAATAGGCCTGGTTAGAATAAGTGTTCTTGATGCAATGGCAGGTTAGGTCACTGCTAGTGCTGCCAGTGAGTTGTGGTGAGACAATCACCTTCCTTATGATACTGGGCATTGCTCTCCAGAGCTTAAATTGAATGTGGTCTGATTTTAAACCCACTGTCAGAGACATCATGTTCTGACATGTTATAAGGGCCATCTGAATGCACTGAGGCCTGACACCACTCAATGCCATTCACTCAGTCCACATGTCCTGGTTTGTGGTAATGCAACTTGGTGTAGCCCTTCTGTTTTCTGTGTGAAACAGGGACTGGGTTTGTACCACCTTGCAAGACAGGGTAAGCTGCCAGTCTAGGCTCGTGTTTGTGCTCCACTTCAACTTCCTCATGTCTCCTCCTCCTGAATCTACCATGGCCATCTATTTCCTTCTCCCTTGTACTTTTCCAGTTTTCCCTTCAATGTATCTATACGATGCTCTTCACTCACTCTGTGGTAGTGAGTTCCACTTTCTGTAGGTAGAAGTTTTGTCTGAAATTCCTTCTGGATTGCTTGGTGACTAACTTGTATTGATGGCCTCTAGTTTGCTCTTCCCAGCAAGAGGAAACCTTTTTGCTCTGTCCATTCTTAACAAAAGCTTCCATAGTTATAAAGACCTCAATGAGACGAGATTCTTGATGCTTGACCATATCTTGTAAAATAATGGTCAGTATCCCAATTGTCTTTTTAATTCTTCTCTTCCTGTTATTTTGCACAGAATATCTCTCCTGGGGCAGAATTTCCTGGGTGATGTGGGGATGGCAGAGCCCACACGTCAGTGCTTAAAATGTCAGGCGAGCGTCCCATCATCAGCACGCGGCATTGCCATATTTCACTCAGTGGGACACGTACCTGCCATTAATTAAAGGCCTCATTAAAGGGTTGTTCATGTTTTTCATGAAGTATTTAATACAGAGAGTTTTTTAAACTTGCCTGTGATTGTCAACCGTTCACATCGATTTCCTAGAGCTTCTTGTGTACTTTGAAACCAGTCTGCAGACAGTTATCTTTCTCAAGCCTGCAGCTTTCCAGAGGCCTCCATTTAGCCTGGGTATGGGTTCTGACATCTCCACTGGAGGCAGCTCGTCTGAGAAGGAACGGAGGGATAGAATAAGGAGGAGGCCAGGAGTGGACAATCAGCCTCCAGGGGAGCCACCTTGAGGAGGCCAGGCGCAGGCACAAGGGGCACAGGGTCTAGAGGTTGTCCAAGGTGGACGGGCCTGCAGAATGGGCCACTATCCTGCTGCCAGTGTATACAGGTGGCGAAGTAGCTACCTCAGTATGACTGAAGTGCAGTGCTGAAGGAGGCTCTGTCAAGGGAAACCTTCAACTATATCTCAGACCATTGACCCTGAGATCCCCTCCCCCTCCCCACCCCCCCCCCCCACCCCGCCCCTAACTCTGTGGGTGGACACCCAATGCCCGCGGCTCTGAAGCACTCAATTGCCCTCATCTATGTATCTGGCTCCTTCCAGGGCTCATTGGATGATCTTTGTGGTGTCTCCAAATCGGCTGTACGCACTTGTGTCAAGCAGGTGACAGACGGGCATTGGCCTTCATCTGCGACCGGTCAAGTCAGTAACACAGTGAGCCAGAGGCTTTGCGGCCATTGCTGGCTTCCCCTTCGTCCAGGGTGCTATAGACTGTACACATGTGGCCAACAAGGCACCAGCAGTTGAGCACAGTGCCTTCATCAACTGGAAGGGCTTCCACTCCATGAATGTGTGTGTTTTACCCAGGCAGCTCCCACAAAGCCTACATCCTCAGACACTCCCAGGTGCCAGGGCTCTTCAGTGCTCTGGCTCAGCTGGATGGTTGGCTGCTAGGTGACCAGCGCTAACCCCTCAGAAGGTGGCTCATGATGCGCCTCTCCCATCCAAGAACAGGAGCTGAGCAGCGATACAATAGGAGCCACAGCTCCACCAGGGCTTTGGTGGAGAGAGCCATTGGTCTTAAGATGTGCTTCTGTTGCCTGGACTGCTCAGGCCACACTCCAGTATCCCCCCAGATTGTTCGTCCTCAGTGCAGAGCGTAGCATGCTAACACTATCTTGCGCTGGAAAGGGGGGGATGCAGTTGACGATGAAAACCTTGATGCAGTGGATGAGGCTGCACACGGTTGCAACGTTGACTGTCAAAGGGGTGGAGGAGCTGCTGGCCTCATCCGGAGCGCCCTGAGAGGAGCTCAGAGACAACAGGCAGCTGCTGCACTGACATGAGGTCCCTTTTCGACCTTGCTGCTCACCACAGATGCATGGGCACTGAGCGCCGATGCTTGGTGTCCCCAACATCTCCCACATTGGGAATGACCACCCATGGCCATTACCACTGAGGACCACAGAAGGCTTGCAGGTCAGATTGAATCCTAATAAATTGTTCCATTCGATGGCGACTCTGAGGGGGGCTTCAACTCTCAGTGGAGGAAGCCTGAAACTCTGCCCTGAGGGTCAAACCTTCACGTGCACTCTGCCTGGACTCCTCCGTTGTGGAGAGCAACTGAGGCATTCACTCATGCAACCCTGCCAGATGCAAACGCCCATCCTGCCACTTGTCCCCATTGCAGCAGCTACTGGACAACGCCAGAGGCACGTCATCAGTGCCAGATTCGGCATGTACCTCATCCCCTGCAGCCCTCTGGCTGCTGGAGCCATCGGCATTCTCTGTCCCTACCATCTCCTCCAGTGATTGTGAAATACCCTCTCCAGTCTACCATCGCCTAGTGCCCTGGATCAAAGTCCCCACTGAGCTGTGTGGTCTGCGCTAGTTCCTGGCTGGCTGAAATGATGTAACACAGTTTGCACATGTTGCCCCTCAGGTGTGGAGGGGGGTCTGCGGTGTCGGTGTGGGTCACTCTGGTGGTGATGCAAAATTAACAAGGACAGTGCATCAGTTTGCGTGCCTTCACTACAATCCTTCATCCCTTTTCTCCACCACCCCTCCACCTCAAGTCACGCACCCATCGAGACCCTAAGAAGAAGAACATGGAGGTGGGAAAGAGTCAAGAGGAGCCCCAACCATTAAACACACATGCAGACAGGCTGGTCAGATGGCCTCAGGAATGCCACATGGCTTGTTATGAACCATAGGAGTGGGGAGAGTGCAGAGGTACCTGACCTGGATGCATTGTGGCCTGGATAGTTGTGGGGCTGAGGAAACATCGCAAACAGTGGCGACATTTGCCGTGGATCACAGGAGATTGAGAGGTCACGTTATTGACCTTCAGTCCGTAAGGAGGGGCATAGACCGGGTGGGCAGAAGGTAACATTTCCCCTTGGCGCATGAATGAGTAACATGGTGGCATTTATCTAAGTTGAGTGCCATGAGGTTCACAGCTGAGGTGCTGAGGACCTTTGGACAAAGTAATGTGGGGCGCACTGGCTGAAAGGGTGGTGGAGGTCCCAAACCCCCTAAGATGCAATAAGTCTTTGGCTGTGCAGCAGTGATCGAAATGCATGTTAGACCATGGTGATAAGGTGACTTTGGGAGGTGGTGGAGACGCAAATCCTCAAGCAGACGAGGGACCCTCCTGTATGACCCATGTGTCAGTGTGTCTTAGTCTGTGAATGAGCAGTGTTGCAGCATTAACAATTGCAGCAACCATCAGTAGTTTGGATGGTGGGCTGACAGTGGATGGGACTGTGGGCCTCAAATACCTGCCGCTGAACCTCAGCTTTGCCACCTCCGGCCTCCTGCCCAGCTCCATGGCTGCTCTTCTAAGGGTGTGAGGTGCTGGAGGAGGGCGCACACACATCTCATCTTCTGGGGCTTCCGGGCATTGTGACATTTTTTGCATGCAAAACAAGAGGATTTATTGGGACTGCTCGCTCATGTACTCTGCATGTGCACACTGCACCCCAACCACAGTGGCCCATCTGAGAACTCCAGCAGCTCCCGTCCACACTAGTGATTGGTCCCAAACCCTTTCTGCCAACGGCCACCCTGAACACATTCAGCATCCATCACTTTTGATTAGCACATGGGTCTTGGTGCCCACAGCAAGGAGGCACAACTAGGTGCAGCGCAGATGCCACTTGGCCAAAACACCTTGAGGATCCCCTTGCACCATCTCATCACCGTCAGTAAAACATGTGTTAGAGTTCTGAGTATGTGTCTAGCTGCCTCCCCTGCAGGTTGCCCCCAGACTATTCAAATGTCACAAACATCAACATATGCTGCAAAGAGAACCCTTCTTCTCAACCATTATGGCTGATGTAAGCATGGTCAGTACCCATTTGTCCACACAGCATGTGCCAAATGCTCTATGACGTAACAACAGCAAGACATGGTGGGGGCTCAAAGGCTAAGGCTGCCTTTGGGTTAAATGGCCAAGACTGACATGGTACTCACCAGTACGGCGTGCAGTAAATCATTGAGTCTTTTTTCTGCACTGGGCGCCAGTGTGCTGCACATCATGGGCACTGACATTATTGCCCACCTCCTCCCATGCCTGGCTGGTGACATGGGAGGCTGCTCTCCTCCTCCTATTCTCTGGATAGAGCATATGCCAACTGATAGACACCTCTTTGAGGAGGACAGTAAGGTATGCATTTGAAAATTGGGGCACAGTGGGGGGCCCCCCCACTGGCCTCTCCTGTACCCTGACTCACCCCCATGCTGCTGTCCCCTCGGTCCTCCCTCCCCTTGTTCCATGAGTTGCCATGGTGCACTGCCTCAAGCAGCCTTTCAGGCTGCTCTTTTCCAGACTGTCGGCTCCCCATTGGGTCCAGCAGTCTGAGCACGCCCGCCCTGTGACTATTTTCCAGTTCTCCACAGGAGTCACTAACCTGCTGGGTGGGTCTTTAATTGGCCCACCCACACAAAATAGCAGCAGGCCCATTTTGGGGGTGGCAATTGACTGCCCACCTGCTGCCCAGTCAGTCAGGCCCACCCATTAAGGGCAAAATTCTGCCCATGATGTTCCTAAGTGATCAGACCTTTCCAGGAGTAGCTAAGTCAATGCTGTTTGACTGTTTAAAAACTGTCACAACATTCATTAGACTCTCACCTTCTGACATTTTGGGTATTATCTCTCTCCCCAATGGGGGTTTTATCAGAGGGACTGAACTTCTGGGGATTCTCTCTATCCGGTAGAGGCATGTACAGGTTCTGGACAATGATGTCTGGATGAAGATGTTGAGCATTGATCTTCCCCTTCACCCCCATCCCAATCACAGGAGTGGTACTACCCATGAGGATGTTAACAGCTAGGAGCCTGTGAGATGCATCTGACCAACTTACTGGCAGCTTCCAAGTGAAGCCTTGTCAGGGCTTCTCAAATCTTTCAGGAAGTTGTCCATCACTTGCCTAAATTTGCCTTTCAGTAAGGGTGGGAACCAAATAAGTGTTTTGGGGTCTACATAGGTCAGCCTGTTCCTGTTGCCTTTCCATTCTCTACTCTGGCTTCTTCCAGCCAGGGGAGGGACTTTCATCCCACACACCCTGTTTATCCTGGAGCAGGATTTTGCATCCCACAGGTGGGCACATGCCAGACCTGATTTGGGTGAGCAGCCTGATGTTATCTCACACTCCATGCAATATTTCAGTCAGTAGCTGCTGAACTGTATTGGCCACTTAAGGCCATTAAAAAGCCAACGGACAGTGATTTCTTTGTCATTACCTGTGCAGTTTCTCACATCGCACGAGCAAAACAAACAGGCGGCCAGCTGATATTTTCCAAACCTCATCCACAGGTGGGATAAAGGGGTGAGCAGCATTCCCAGTGTCAGTAGTGGAGAGAGTTTGGTATAGAGTTTGCTGCTGGTGACTTATTGGTACTTGGCAGAAGCATCTCTGTTCAGGGCTTCATTCTTAACATTTTCAGACTTCATTTCAGGACTGCTTGGTGCCTCCAAGGCCCCCTGGGGGATTCATAATACGGACGTTTCCACCAACAGAGCCTTCTGTTACCCTAGTAATGGGGATTGTGCTCTCTGGTGGTACCTCCTGAGGAAGAGGAGCAGAAGGGAGATGAGGCCAGGTGTCCCAATGCAGCTTCCAGGGGAGGGACCTGTGGGAGGACAGGCACAGACCAGCAGGTAGTCCAAGGCAGAAGGGTCTCAGAGGACTCCACTATCCTGTTGCCAAGGTTTACACAGTGATGCAGCTACCTCAAGATGTTCGAGGTGCAATGCCGAAGGAGGCTGTGCCTCTAGAGGGAGACCATGACCTCAGTTTGCCTGATGATTGGGCCTGTGATGAGCTCAGACTGTGGATGGACACCCCCATGCCAGTGTCTCTGAAGATCAGTGGCCCTCAACATCTCTGCCTATGGCTCTTTCCAGGGCTCAGTGGGAGACTCTACACAGATCACCCAATCAGCTGTCCAGTTGTCAAGCTGGTGACTGATACTCTGCTCAGGCAGGCATTGACATTCCTTCATTTCCATACAGATGAGGCCAGCCAGGCTGAACAAGCCAGAGGCTTTGCAATGATGGCTGTGTTCTCCCATGTCCAGGGTGCTATGGACTGTACACATGTGGCCATCAAGGCGCCAGGAGGTGAGCCCAGTGCCTTGGTCAACATGAAGGGCTCCCACTCCATGAACGTGCAGATAGTGTGTGATCATAGGATGCTGATTCTGTTAGTCTGTGCAAGGTACCCAGGCAGCTCGCCTGACACTTGTATATCGTGAGGCTCTTCAGTGCTCCAGCCCAACCAGATGGATGGCTGCAGAGTGACCAGGACTATCTGTTTGAAGAGGTGGCTCATGTCACCGTGCAGCTGTCTTAATTCCAAGGCTGAGAAACCTTATAAAAGGAGTCAAGTCCCCATAAGGGTGGTGGTAGAGAGGACCATAGGTCTTAAGGTGTGTTTCCGATGCCTGGACTGTCCATGGGGTGCACTAGAGTGGGTGTCACTGGTGAGCCCAGCATGCAACCACAATCTGGCACTGGCAGGGGGGCCCACTCACTGGAGGAAGAGGATCTTGATGCAGCTGCTGAGGCCACAGATGAGTACAGTAGTGAGTCAGAAGAGGAGCATCATGAGGAGAATGCTGAGGGTGTGGAGGCAGACATTTGGTAAACTCCAGGGAGGCAGGGACACCTTGATCCAATGCTTGGTTCAGCTCGGCTGCCAAAGATCAGCTGCAACTGTAAACCAGGGCTGCTGCCTCCATCCCAGATATCTGAAATGTCCTTTTAATTTGTACCCAAAGTTCACTCAGTGCCTGTGCAATAAAGTTCAGAGCCACTCACATCCAGCATTACATACTGGTGTACCCTGGACCAAAAGTAAAGGTGGGGCATACTCAAGTCATGATGACAAAAACAACATTTATCTCATTTTGACTATCAAAAATTAAAACTTCTGGTTTTCATTCCCAGACCAATAAAGATAAACCAAACAAATGAACAATGACTTGTGACCTGTCCCTCTTATGCTCATGGTGCCACTCCTTCTGGCTGGCACTGACATTGGAGACAGCCTGCTGACTGTCCTGTTGGCTTTGACAACCTTGGTGGTCATCCTGTAGCCAGTGGAGCTTGTGCTGGGAGTGGCCAGTGCCATGGCTGGCATCTCCCCAGTCATCACAGCCTCATCAGATGCCACAGTCATTGGCAGAGGAGCTGCTGCTGTCATTGTGTGACCTCAGATGAGCCTATAGAGATGCTAAACAATCTCACGATGGCTCTGGACCTCCCTGCCTACGATGTATGGATGGATACTCACCTCGGTAAGATACTGGGGGAACTCGTCCATCTCCCACACTGGCATTGACCACCTGAGGTCATGGCCTGAGAGAACTTGCAGGTTCAAGAGCAACACCAGGAACACCTGGACCTGCCTCCATGAGTATCTCAATGGAGGAGGCAGTGTGATCGGCCAATGAGGATTAACAGTGCTCATGCTCCACATGGACTCGTCCACAACAGACACCCTCGTGGATTGCTATCGGATCCCGTTGGACATCAAGCATCTGCCATCTAATGGATGACTCCAGAGGCTCATCAGCCTTCGACCCAGCATCATCCTGGTCTCCACCAGTCCTGACTGCAGGTACCCTTGGTGCACACTGCCTCCACATGCAAGTCGAGGTGAGTGTGAAGTGCCCTTGCCAATGTGCACTAACATTCTAGCTGCTGATCTAATGCCCACTGTGGTGCTGGTGCCTGGTTCAGTGGGTGTGACACAAGTGCTAATGAAACCCAGTGCTCCTCTGGCATCAGGAGTGGCTCTGGGGGGTGTGGAGAGTGAGTACATGCTGGTAACTTAAAATGCCCTTGTTCTCCCTTAGTCATCACACTCACTGCATGAGATCTGTATCATGGTCACATCATCTTTCAATGATCATTGGAGACTCCAAATTTGAGGCTTGTCTCAGACTACACTAGTGAGACACACAGTACTCTTAGCTTCATCTGGCACCCCCATGCCCAGTTGTATGTGGAACATGCAGCTTTTTAGTTCTAGGGCATCCTGCTTGAATCAAATCAGGTTGGGCGGGCCTCTACCTGTATGTGACCTGTCAATTGTTTATGGTTCATCTTCTCCTGAAAGGATAGAGGAGCATGGATTAGTCCAGTGTCTCTACCTACAGCGCCATTGCAGCCTGGCCAACCCCAGCTGTGGAACACCTCACAGGGTATATCCAAGTCATGGCCCTTGGGTGACAAGGCACTCAGTCCAAGCAGCCAGGAATCACCCCCTTTGTAGCTCCAGCGTAATTGATAGTTGGCACTCAAACTCCAGCACCCCTGAGGTCCATGGGGGGAGTGGATGGTCAAACCATAAACACCTCTGCACACTAATCCATGTCAACATGGGTCTTGCCCTTCCTGAGCTCAGAAGGTCATTGAACCTTTTTCCAGCACTGCACCACACATGGCTGCTAACCAGCACTGCAACCTCCTCCCATGCCCTCTTGGTGAGGTGCAGTGGGCTCCTCCCATCTCTACAGACAAGGGTGTCCCTCCTGACAGGACCGCAAGG
Source organism: Isurus oxyrinchus (assembly GCA_026770705.1). Taxonomy (NCBI): domain Eukaryota; kingdom Metazoa; phylum Chordata; class Chondrichthyes; order Lamniformes; family Lamnidae; genus Isurus; species Isurus oxyrinchus. The sequence continues at coordinate 46,807,735 of JANJGN010000023.1, forward strand.
CACCCATCTGAATGCAAGGCCCTCCAAGTGCCCTCCTACATGGCGTCTCCAGCTGCACCTGACTCTCTCACTTTAGACAAGGAGATAGAGACGTTCTTCTGCAGCAGCCTTCAAGGGGCTCGCTATGCTGTTTCTAAACTGGCTGCTGGGTCACCTTTTGGAGCCGACTGCTGACAGGCCCCTGCCTGGCCCTTCCTGACCAGTGGGCAGCCGCGTATCATGCTGGGTGGGCCTTAATTGTCTGCCAGCTTAAAATCACAAGCAACGGCCTGTTTACTGGCTGATCCTGGGCCCGCCGAGCCAAGAATTCTGCCCATGGTTTCCTGATTTGTCTTCCTCCCTCCTTTCTTGAATAGAGGTGTTACTTTACAACTTGATAACCCACTGGAACAATTCCACAATCTAGGGACAGAATTTTCAGGGGGATGTGTGAGGGGCCGGGCCTCGCATGTCAGTGTTTAAAATGGCGCGAGCTGATGTTGGGTGAGTGTCCCAACATCACCGTGCACCATAGCGATATTTAGCTGGGTGGGTGCACTAAGTGTGACGTGCGCCCGCTATTAATTAAAGGACTTGTTAAGACCCTTAACTCGGCAATTAATGCCGATTGAGGATATGTGGGCTCTGGGGGTGTCTGTTTTATGTGAAATATATAGAACCATAGGTTACAGCACTGAAGGGAGGCTATTCGGCCCATCTTGTCCATGCCAGCCAGAGGACACCCACGTGCCCTTTCTAACCCACCTTCCTGCACCCGGCCCATAGCCCTGCAGCTTACAGCACGTAAGGTGCAGATCCAGGTTTTTTATTCAGACTTGAGTTTCTGCCTCTACCACCAACTTGGGCTGCAAATTCCAGACACCCACTACCTTTTTTTAAATTTCTTCCTCATGTCTGCCCTGCACTTTCTGCCACTTATCTTGAATCTGTGTTCCTTGGTTGTAGAATTCTCCACCAAGGGAAACAATTTTATCCTGTCCACTCTTCTATTCCCCTCATAATTTTGTACTCCTCAATCAAGTCACCTCTCAGCTGCCTTTGTTCTTAGGAAAATAACCCCAACCTATCCAATCTCTCCTCATAGCTACACTGTCCTAATCTTGGCAACGTTCTTGTAGACCTCCTCTGCACACTCTCCAGAGCTATTAAGTCCTTGCTGTAATGTGACCAGAACTGTGCACAATACTCCAGTTGTGTCCTCACCAGTGTTTTATACAATTCCAACATCAGATCCTTACTTTTATATTCTATACCTCTGCCAAAAAAGGAGAGCATTCCATATGCTGCCTTTACAACCTCGTCTACTTGAACTGCTCCCTTCAGCGACCTGCGTACTTCTACGCCAAGATCTCTCACTTCATCTACCCCTCTTACTATAATCCCATTTATTGTGTAATCCCTGCAACTGTTTGACCTCCATAAAATGTATGACCTCACACTTCACTATGATAAAATCCATCAGCCACTTTACCGCCCACTCCATCCCATATATCGTTTGAGATTATGGCTATCCTCCACACTATCCACTACTCGGCCAATCTGTGTCATCTGCAAATTTCCCAATCGGCCCCCCATATTCACGTCCAAATTGTTAATATGTAACATAAACAGCAAGGGTCCCAACACCAAGCTCGGTGGAAAACCACTGGAGACAACTTTCCATTTGCAAGGGCATCCATCGACCATTACCCTTTGTTTCCTGTTACAAAGCCAACACTTTATCCAGTTTGCCACATTACCCTGGATCCCATGGGCTTTTAACTAGCCAATCTGCCATGTGGGACCTTGTCAAATGCCTTGCTAAAATCCATGTTCACATCCACTGCACTACCTTCAACCCTTCTTGTCACTTCCTCAAAAGAATTCAATCAAATTTGTGAGGCAAGACTTTCCTTAACAAATCCATGCTGACTATCCTTGACTAGTCCATGCCTTTCCATGTGACAGTTAATCCTGTCCCTCCATTCTGATTCTACTAATTTGCTCACCACTGATGTAAGACTAACTGGCCTATAATTTGGCATTTCCTTTGATCTCATTTTAAACAATGGAACTAAGTTTGCATTTCTCCAGTCCTCTGGTACCTCCCTTGTATCTACTGAAGATGATTGGAAAATCATCCTCCGAACATCTGCTATCTCCTCCCTGACTTCCTTCAGCAGCCTCAGAAACAATCCTTCTGGCCCTTGTGACTTATCAACTTTCAAGGATTTCAACCCTTCGAGTACTTCCTCTCTCTTTGACTAACCTGTCCAATATCTCGCAGTGTTCCTCCTGGACTACTATATCTACATCCTCCCTTTCCTTTGTAAACACGGAGACAAAATATTCATTCAAAACTTTTCCTACAGCCTCTGCATCTACACACAAGTTTCCATCTGATAGGTCCCACTTTTTCCTTAACTAACCTTTTGGCATTAATGTATTGGTAAAACATCTTTGGGTTATCTTTAACTTTACTTGCTAATCTTTTTTCATGCCCTCTTTGATTTCCTTATTTCCTCTTTTACTTCCTCCCTGTGCTTCCTATATTTGTCTAGGCTACCTGCAGTGCTTAGTTCTTTGTGCCTATTGTACACTTTTTCTGTTTGATCTTCCCCTGTATTCCTCTAGACAACCAGGGGGTTTAGATTTGACAGGACCACTCTTATTTTTGTTGGGGACATGTTTACTTTGTAAAATTAGAATCTCGCTTTTTAGAGCTTCCCACTGGTTTTCCACTGCTTTATCCCCCAGCAGTGTTGTCCAGTCCACCTCAGCCAATCCCTTCTCATTTCGGCAACATTTGCCTTCCCCCAGTTCAGGACTTTAACACCTGCCTTCTCTGTCCTTTTCCATGGTAATGCTAAATCTTACTGAATTGTGATCACTGTCCCCGATATGGGCGCCAACTGTCACTTCACACACTTGCCCTTCTTTGTTCCCCAAGACTAGGTCTAGAAATCCATCTCCTCTCGTTGGGTTTGTCACTAATTGGTTGAAAAAACTTTCCTGGAGACACTGCTTGAATTTTTCTCCCTCAGTGCTCCTTGTATAGTTTGAATCCCAGTTGAAGTCTCCTCCTATTTTGCCCCCTTGTACTTACAAGCAGAAATTTGCCTATGTATTTGTTTTTCTATATCCCTTTACTATTTGGGGGTCTGTAGTATACACGCAGTAGTGTGACTGCCCCTTTGTTTTTTTATTTCTAAGCTCAATCCATAAAGCCTCGTTTGTTGACCCATTTAGTATATCATCCCTTCTCACAACTGGAATTGATTCTATAACCATTAGTGCTATCTCCCCCCACCCCTCTTTTTTATCTCCTACTCAATCATGTCTGAAGACCCTATAACCAGGGATATTAAAATCCCAGTTTTGTCCTTCCTTTAGCCAGGTCTGTTATAGCAATGACATCCTGCTGCTATGTGTCTCCCTGTGCCCTTAACTCATCTACCTTGTTTGTAATACTCCTTGCATTGAAGTAAAAACAGTTTAACCCTGTCAATTTCCCTTGCTGGACAGTTGGTAAACTTTGCTTCTCCTGTAACTCCATGTCTATCACACCATCCCTGTCTAATGTTCTACCTCCATTTTTCTCATCTGAATTTGACCTATCTGATCCTACTCCTGGGATCCCATCCCCCTGCCACACAAGTTTAAATACTCCCCAACAGAACTAGCAAAAGCTTCTGCAAGGACACTGGTCCCAGCTCTGCGTGGGTACAGTCTGTCTGATTTGTACAGGTCCCACCTTTCCCCCAAAACCGGACTCAGTACCTCAAGGATCTGAATCCCTCCCAGTGACACTATCACTCCAGCCACGTGTTCATTTGGTCTATCCTTTTATTCCTGCTCTCACTAGTATGTGGAACTGGGAGTAATCCTGAGATTACTACATTTGAGGTCCTGCATTTTAATTTATCTCCTTACTTCCTGTACTGAGCATGCAGGTCCTCATCCCTTACTTTACCTATGTTGTTGGTACCAATGTGTACCACGACCACTGGATGTTTACCTTCCCTCCCCAGAAAGTCCTGCAGCTGCTCTGACATCCTGGGCCCTGGCAACAGGGAGGCAACATACCATCCTTTATTCACATTTGTGGCCACAGAAGGGTCTGTCTGTGCCCCTAACTATTGAATTCCCTATCACTATAGCCCTGCCACTTGATTTACTCCTGCCCCTCTGAGCAGTAGAGACACCCATGGTGCTGTGAACTTGGCTGTTGCTGTTTTCCCCTGAGAGGCCATCCCCCCAACAGTATCCAAACTGGTATATCTGTTAGAGAGGGGGGATGACCATAGGGGACTCCTGTACTACCTTCGAGTCTTTTACTGTTCCTGATGGTCATCCATTCCCTTTCTGCCTGTGTAAACCTCACCTGCGGAGTGTCCACCTCACTAAATGTGATATCCATGACTTGCTCAGCATCGCAGATGCTCCACAGTGAGTCCACCCGCATCACCAACTCTGAAATCCGGTAAGCAAGAAGCTGCATTTGGACACACCTTCCGCACACATGGTCACCAGGGATGCTGGAAGCATTCCTCATTTCCCACATCCTGCAGGAGGAGCATATCATGGGTCTGAGTTCTCCTGCCATGATGTCCCTCTCGATTAAGCTAGTTATTCCCTTAAAAAAATACACTAGCTCGGACTTTAGCTAGGAACCTTGTTTCTTGACTAATTATACTTGTACAGTACTAATCTATACTTTTATTTAGCTCCTACCTCAGTATTAAGCAATGAATTACTTGAAAAGATTGAAAAAAAAACAGCCTCTCCCCCTCTCTCTTCCTTTGGTTTGATGAGGAAGGAGAGATTGAAACACGACAGCAATATAATGTTTGGGGCTAGTCCGTTCTTTGACAGTGGGGGGTCCTCGATCCCCTTCTGAGTTGCGGTGACTGTGCTGACTTCTCCCAGAATGCTTCTCAGTCACTCCTCACTACCTCCCTCATTTTGGATTTATTGCAGAAGGTGTTTTAAACTTGGCTGTGTGATCTGTAGCAATTCAGAACCAATTCCAGCAGCTTTATCTGTACTTTGGAAGCTTCAGCTCAGCAGTCTGCAGACGGTAATCTTTCTCGGACCTGCAGCTTTCCAGAGGCCTCCATTTAGCCTGGGGATATGTTTCTGATCTCTCCACTGGAGGCAGCTCCTCGGAGGAAGGGAGGGCTAGAATAAGGAGGAGGCCAGGAGTGGACAATCAGCCTCCAGTGGAGCCACCTTTGGGAGGATAGGCACAAGGGGTGCAGGGTCAAGAGGTAGTCCAAGCTGGAAGGGGCCACAGAAGACACTGCTATCCTGCCAGGGTTTACAGGCAGAGAAGCAGCTACCTCAATATGACTGAGGTGCAGTGCCGAAGGAGGCTCCGACTGTCAAGGGAAACAGTCAATTATGCCTGGCAGAATATTCTTCCCTGAGATCTCCCCCTAACTGTGTGTGGACACCCCATCCAGTGGCTCTCAAGGTCACAGTTGCCCTCCGCTTCTTTACCTCTGGCTCCTTCCAGGGCTCGGTGGGTGATCTTTGCTGTGTCTCTTAACCAGTTGTCCACACTTATGTCAAGCAGGTTACAGACGCTCTGTTCAGATGGGTATCCACCTTCAACCCCTTCCGCTGTGACCAGGCAAGTCAGACACAGTGAGCCAGAGGCTTCGCGGCCATTGCTGGCTTCTCCAGTGTCCAGGGTGCTATAGACTGTACACATGTGGCCATCAAGGCGCCAGCAGGTGAGCCCGGTGCCTTCGTCAACAGGAAGGGCTTCCACTCCATGAACGTGCAGATAGTGTGTGATCACAGGATGCAGATTCTGTAAGTCTGTGCAAGGTACCCAGGCAGCTCCCACAACACCTACATCCTCAGACACTCCCAGGTGCCAGTGCTCATCAGTGCTCCGGCTTGGCTGGATGGATGGCTGCTGGGTGACAAGGGCTGTCACCTCAGAAGGTGGCTGATGACACCTCTCCACCATCCAAGAACAGAATCTGAGCAGCGATATGACTGGAGCCGTGGCTCCACAAGGGCTGTGGTGGAGAGAGCCATCGATCTTCTCAATGTGCTTCCAATGCCTGGGCTGCTGTAGAGTGCGTTCCAGTACCACCCTGATCGGTCCCTGATAGTGGGAGCATGCTGCGCTCTCCACAATCTTGCACTGGAAAGAGGGGACACAGTTGACGATGAAGACCTTGACGCAGTGGATGAGGCTGCACATGATGAATCCAGCAGTGTCTCAGAGGCTGAGGAAGCACAGGGAGATGATGAGGGGCAGCACGCTGACCCGCTACTACACCAAGGAGGCAGGGACAACTGGGACAATTTAATCCAAAAGAACATTCAGCTAGCGCCACACACATGGATTAGCAGGACCAGCATTGCCTGGAACTTCCACATGTGGCACTTAGGTGCTACATCTTCCACCTCATCAGCTGCAACTAAGGGCTTAGTACAGAAACATCAATGTCCACTCAAACACGTCTGTGAAACTAACAAATGCAGCACAGAGGAGCCACCGTCAGCCATGTTAACACACGTGGATTTTATTTCCATCCATCATATGGTGCAACAAAATTAATCAAAATATTGTTCCAATGTTAAAAAAAATTCCTAATCTCGGGGCAACAGAAAATCACCAGTGACAAACCCGTGGAGCGGCTAACGTGCCTTATGCTTACGTTTACGGGCGCTACGTCTTGGTACTGCTCCATTGCTCGGAGTGGTTTGTGAGACAGCCTGCTGACTCTGCTGTCCTGTTGGCCTCTGACCTTGGCGGGTGTCCTCTGGCCCATGGAGCCTGTGCTGGCCCCGCCTGGGAGGGAGTGGCCAATTCAAGAACTGGCACCTCCCCAGTTGTCGCAGTCTCAGTGGATGCAATGGTCACTGGCAGAGGGGCGGAGGAGCTGCTGCCCTCGTCCGGAGCGCCCTGAGAGGAGCTCGCAGAGACAACAGGCAGCTGCTGCGCTGAGGTCACATTAGACCTCCCTGCTCACCGCAGATGAATGGGGACTGAGCTGAGAGAGATGGTGCCCAGAAAATCTCCCATGTTGCGAATGACTACCTGTGGCCAGTAGCTTTGAGAGCTTGCAGATCCGTATAACCTCAGCAGGAGCTGATTATTCTGCTGGAAGCCCCTCTCCACATGAGAGTTGCCAATCTCTCAATGGAGGAAGCCTGAACCTCTGTCCTGAGGTTCCTGCCATCACTGACACTCTGCCTGGATTCCTCCACCACAGAGACCAACTGAAACACACCCTCATGCAACCCTGCCAGATGCTCCTGTGTGCAGGGCTGCTTTTCCTGCAGTTGCTGCATGGCAGACATCTCCAGAGGCACATCACAGCCAGACTCAGCATATGCCTGGTCCCCTGCAGTCCTCCGGCTGCTGCCGCCATCGGAGTTCTGTCTGTGGACATCCTCATTGCGGCCGTGTTCTGGTGATACTGAAACTAACAACAAGGCCACTGGATCAGTCGGCATGCACACAGCGACACACACGGCAATCTTCCACCCCGCCCCCCTGGAGAGTTGAGAGTTATGAGGAAACATTACAAACACTTGCCACATTTGCAGTGGAGCACTGGAGATTGACAGGTCACATTATTGACCCTCATGCTGTTATGAGGGGCATAGACCAGGTGGACAGAAGACAACATTTCCCCTTGGCAGAGGGATGACTAATGTGGTGGCATTTATTTAAGGCAAGGGGCATGAGGTTGACAGGTGAGGTAATGAGGAACTTTTGGAAAGAGTAATGTTGGACACAGTGGCTGATAGAAGAGTTTGTGCTTCCACCACCCTAAGATCCAATAAGTATTTGGATGTGCAGCAGCGATGCCATGGCATGTTAGGCCATGGGGATAGTGTCAGAAACGGGATAAGGCGGCTTTGGAAGGTGCTAGAGATGCGCATCCTCAAGGGGCTGAGGGACCTTTGTGTATGACCCACACGTCTGACTGTATCAGTCTGTGAATGAGCAGTGTTGCTGCATTAACGATTGTAGCAACCATCAGTGCTTTGGATGGTGGGGAGACAGTGGATGGGACTGTGCGCCTCAAATACCTGCCCGCTGCACCCCAGCCTCACCGACACCTGCCGACCTGGGCGCAGGCCAGGTTTCCAACTCCAGGGCCTGCTCTTCAAAATGGCTGAATAAGAGAAGCATAGGCTTGTCAAGAGCGCGTGAACACTTGTATGTGTGCGCATTTTTCTCCTGCAGAAAAAAACACCATTTATTTCTCGTACAGACTGCCCCCCAAACACAGTGGCCCATCTGAGGCCTCCAGTGCCTCCTGTCCACACTACTGGTGATTGATCATGCAAAGATTGTACAACTGCTCTCAACGCACCCTCACCTTGGGCACATTCTGCGTCCATCACTTTGAATAACATGGGTCTACCCTCCAATCTGTAGGAACTGTTCCAGAGTCTATAGAATCTTGGAAGATGACCACCAATGCAGCCACTATTTCTAGGGCCAGTTAAGTAATCTGGGAATGTAGATGATCAGGCCCTGGGGATTTATCTGCCTTCAATTCCATCAATTTCTCCAACACCATTTCCCCTACTAATACTGATTTCTTTGTCTCTCCCTCTCTACTGAACCCTGTGTTCCCTAACATTTCTGCTATGTTATTAGTATCCTCCTTTGTCAAGACAGATCCAAAGTGTATATTTAGTTGGTCAGCCTTTTTTGTTGCCCATTATAAATTCCGCTGTTTCTGACTGTAAGGGACCTACATTTGTCTTCACCAATCTTTTTCTCTTCACAACCCTGTAGAAACCTTTTACAGTTTTTATGTTCCCCACAATCTTACACCCAGACTTTCTTTTCTCCTTCATCAATCCCTTGGTCCTCCTTTGCTGATTTCGAAACTGCTCCCAATCCTCAGATCTGTTGTATTTTCTGGCCAATTTGTATGCCTCTTCCTTGGGTCTAATACTATATCTAATTTCCCTTGTAAGCCATGATTTGGCCACCTTCCCTGTTTTACTTTTGTGCCAGACAGGAATAAACAATTGTTGCAGTTCACCCATGTGCTCTTTGAATAATTGTTTGCCATTGCCTATCCACCATCATCCCTTTTAAGTAACATTTCCCAATCCATCATAGGCAACTCACTCCTCATACCATCGTAGTTTATTAAGATTCAGGACCCTAGTCACAGAATCAGCTACGTCACTCTCCATCTTGATGAAGTTTGTTGTTGTTGCTCATCCCCAAGGAACCCGCAACTAAATTGCCAATTATTCATTTCTCATTACACAAGGCCCAGTCTAGGATGGCCTGTTCTCCTCCCTGTTGGTCCAAAAAAACCATCCCGTGTACACTCCAGGAATTCCTCCTCCTATAGTATTGTTACTAATTTGATTTTCCCAATCTATATGCAGATTAGTCACCAATAATTACAAATGTTCCTTTATTGCATGTGTCTCTAATGACCTGCTCAATGCCATTCCTAACATCACCACTACACTTTGGGGTCTATACATAACCCCCACTAATGTTTGCTCCTGTTTCTCCGCTCTACCCATACAGATTCCACATTGTCAGAGCTAATACCTTTTCCTCACTAGTGCGCTAATTTCCTCTTTAACCAGCAATGCAACTCCACCGCCTTTTCTTTTGTCTGTCCTTCCTAAATACTGAATACCCCTGGATGTTCAGTTCCCATCCCTGGTCACCTTGCAGCCATGTCTCTGTAATCCTGACTATATCATACCTGTTTACATTGATTTGCACGGTTAATTCATCCACTTTATTGTGAATGTTCCTAAGGTTAAGACACAGCCTTAAGGCTTGTCTTTTTAACATTACTTGTCTTTGTTCCCACTATTTCTCACTGAGGCCGTGTTTGACTCTTGCCCTTGATTTCTCTATCACCTTTTCTTATTCCCCTTTCAGTCTTGTGTTCTTGTCCTTGATTCCCCCTCCTCTGACTCCTTTACATAAGTTCCCATCCCCCTGCCATTTTAGTTTAAACCTTCCCCAAACACTCTCTCAAATATTCCCCCTAGGACATCAGTCCTGGTCCTGCCCAGGTGTAACCTGTCCAGTTTGTACTGGTCCCACCTCCCCCAGAGCTGGTCAAAATGTCCCAGGAATCACCCTCTCACCATCTCTTCAGCCACGTATTCATCCGATATATTCTGGAATGTCTACTCTGACTAGCACGTGGCACTGGTAGTAATCCTGAGATCACTACCTTTGAGGTCCTACTCTTCAAATTACTTCCTAACTCCCTATATTCTGCTCCCTACATTTCTATATGACATCATCCCTTTTTTAACCCTGTCATTTGTTCCAATGTGTACCATGACCACTGGCTGTTCAACCTCCCCCTTCAATGTCCTGTAGTCTTGAGACATCCTTGCCCCTAGCACCAGGGAGGCAACATACCATCCTGGATCTCATTTGCAGCCACAAACACCTATCTATTCCCCTTACAATGGAATCCCCTATAACTATTGCATTCCCACACTTTTTACTCATCCCCCGTGCAGAAAAACCAACTGCGGTGCAACAAATTTGACTGTTGCTGATTTCCCCTGAGATTCCATTTCCCTCAGTATCCAAAGTGGTATATCTGTTTTGCAGGGGAATAGCCACAGGAGATTCCCGCACTGTCTGCCTAGTCATCTTGCTCTGTGTGGGTGGTCACCCACTCCCTTCCTGCCTGTGGACTTTTCACCTGCAGTGTGTCCACCTCTATGTGCTATCCATGATACACTCTGCCTCGTGGATGCTGCACAGTGTCCCCAGCCATCGCTCCAGCTCCGAAACCCGAGCTTCGCAGAACTGCAGCTGAGGAGACTTCCTGCACACAAGCTGGCCCCAGGCACTGGAAATGTACCCAGCTTCCCACATAAAACAGGAGGAGCACACCATGGCTTTGATCTCTCCTGCCATAACTTACACCTTTAATAAATTAAGCCTTTTGGAAGATACTTTATATGCTGAGGTGATACGGGACTGCTGCGTGAAACAACCTCCACCCCAGGGGCCTGATAGAAGGTGGGAGGGCCCCTAAACATAAGCACGATTCAGCATAATCCCCAGCGCTCACCACCGACACCCCGTCCTCCTCCGGGTCATCGCCTCCAGCTTCCGACCCCTCCCCTGCATTGAGTACGGGGGCTTATTCGGTGCTGCCAGCTGGCTCCACCTGTACCTCGATCCCACCCCCAGGATCAAGGCCAGAGGGGTCCTCTCTGGTCTCCTTTAACGTTTTCCGGTCAGAGGGAGACGGCTGTTCTGATGCCCGCTCTCCTCCCGGCACCGGGTCGTCCGGGGAGCTTAGGACAAGCTCTTGACCTAAACATAGGATGCCCGGTGTCAAGGTTTGGGAGGGAGTGGGTAGGCCCTCCTTCTCACCGCCAGCCAATGACCCATTAACATGTTTTTTAAATTGTGGAGGCTACAGTCCCCTGACGAACCAGAAGCGATCGTGGGGGTATTGAGGATTGCGGGGATGGGCACTGCCTCAAGGGAGGTGACCTCAGTGACCCCCGAGAGGCCTTGTTCAGGGGACTGCATCAGGTTGACGGGGGGAATAGTGTTTGGTGTGGGGGTAGGGGTTTTGGATTCCCCCAGAGGACAGGGTGAAGTTTTATTTGGTGGAGATGCCACCAACTCTTCATCGGGGGAAGGGACACACCCAACTTCTTCAGTTTGGGCGTTGCCCCCTTCCTCCTCCGAAGGGTGACGTCTCTTCCGGGTCAGGCTGGGGGGGAAGGGAGATCTCCATCTCAGAGGACCCCTCCTCCTTGTCCAGCCCTCCCGGACACTCCACCCGCTGGGGTTTCGATTTATTTTTCCACGGCTCAGGGTCCCGCGTCTTTTCCCCGCCGGCCCTGGGAGGACACGCAGGGACGACGCTGGGCCCAGCACTCGGCGCCTTAGCGCCCACGGACCCGGGAGCACACGCGGACACGACACCGGGGCCTGATGATGTTTTTTCCCCCGAGCCGGTGCTTGGGGGGTTTGGGGCGTTTCAGGGGCCGCCTCCAGGTTTCGGGTCTTTCTCCGCGCCTTCTTACGGCGCGGGGGCTCTCCCCCGCCTCACCGGCAGCCGAGATGGCAGCTGCTGCTGGGGTCGCTTCCCCTTGCGGGGAGGAAGATGGAGTGGTGGCGGGGGGAGGAGGGGCGGTGCCAGCCGCGGCTGCTTGGGTGGGGCTCGTGGCCTTGGAGGCTGGGCAGTTCTTCCTCACGTGCCCTGCCTCCTTACAGGCATGGCACCGCACGCCCTCCGCGGTCCAGAACACCTGGTAGGCGGTCCCCTCGAAATTAATTGCAAAGGCCCCCTCCAGGTACTCCTCCTGGGTCAAGCGGATGAATACCTGGCGCAGGCAGGAGTCCACGTGGCGGAGGGCCGAGTCTTTGAGGCCGAGCGGGATTGGTGCAACCCCCGACTTGACCTCCCAGTTTATTAAGGTGGGGGAGGAGGAGATCACTGGATGCAAAGGGCGGGACGTTGGAAATAATGATCCTCTGGGCGGTGGCCTCAAGGGGGTCCACCGCCAGAAAAGTCCCGCCCACAATGAGCCCCTTCTGCAGGGCGAGGTGCACCGCCCGCTCGGACCTCAAGAAGAATATGGCCTTTCCATACATCTTTGAGGCCGCGACAACGGCTGAGGGGCCGACAACCCCAGCCATAGCCTTCACACAGGCCTCTATTGTCATCTCAGGGTGAGCGTAGCTCTTCACCCCGAGGGCCCTGGTGAGGAGCCGCAGAAGCAGCCACCCCCGCATAGGTCTTTTTTGGAGACCCTGCCACCGGTGACAATACCCCCTCCACATTTACCCCTGAGGGCCCGGCCACAGGAGATGGTGAACTGGACATTGGGCCAGAGCCACGCCCACCCTGGGAAGGATTGGCCATTTCTTTTAAATAATATATATATATATTCATTCCCACTTTTGTACAGGAGAGAAGAGGGAGAGGAGTAAAGGACAGGGAGCACAGGAGGGAAGGGGGTAGAAGTCCAGGTGGGTGTCCTCGATGGAAGCTGGACGTTGGCTGGGGCCCTGATGGTCTTCAGGCAGGGGGAGGCGATGTCTGCACCAGCTACTGCTGGTCGTACTGGGAAAGAGAGGGGTGGCAGAAAGATGGTACACACATGCACACACACACTCTTCCTTCCCCAAACCTTCTGGCAGTCTTCTTGCCTCTCCCAACAAAACACAGTCCTTAATTGCCCCCACCTTAAACAGAAATAGACAATCCGGACATCCACCTAGGCTGTTGTTTAAAAGTCAGTCCTGTCCTCCTGGCCTTCCTGTCCTGTAGCAGCAGAAGCTGTTGTTCTTGTCTCCCTCTCTCTCCTTTGGCCCCACAGGGGCAGAAGCAGGTGGAACAACAGCAACTCCAAGTGCAGCAGAAACACTGAGGAGCAGGAGCTGCAACACCAAACACCTTCTCTCCTCAGTGTCTAGGTCCGAACTGAATCACCAATGAGCAGCAACAGGTGAAGATGATCATCTTTCAGGTGAAACCAATTAAACCAAATCAACAAAATGAGGTCAAATCAAGCACAGCCCCTAATTCAGGTCAGCTGTAAAACCAAGAACAAAGTTTAAAGGAACCTTACAAACTTCAAAACACCCCAGTCCCCGCAGTGCCCAGCGGGCACGGAAGGCCTCGAGAGTGCCAGCAGACAACGCGTGCTCCCTCTCCAGAGACATCTGGCCGCGAACAGAGCCGCGGAAGAGGGACAAAAATTGGGCGGGTCTTCCCTGTCGATCGCCCGCTGCATGGACCTGTTAATGGCCAACTTGGCCAGGCCCAGGAGCAGGTTCACGAGGAGGTCCTCCTCCTTCCCGACCCCCTTCCGCACCGGGTGCCCATAGATCAGGAGCGTGGGGCTGAAGTGTAAACAAAACATCAATAAAAGGTTTTTCAAATAAGTAAAAAGGGAGTGCAGCCTACAACACCCTATTTACGCATGGTCCACGGACTCCACAAGACCGCAAAAAGGGCATGTGTCCTGAGAGTCCGTGAACCTATGCATTCTCTTATTATAGGGCACTGCTGCATGCAACACCCTCCAACCCAGGTCCCCGTTAGAAATGGGGAGGACACCTCCGTAGAGGGCCTCCCATCGGGGGTCTCCGCCGCCGGACGGCAACAAGGCACACCAGGGCGTGTCCGGGCGGTGGACAAGGGCGAGAAAATGGAAGGTGTGCAGCAGCAGTCTGTACAAAAAGCCCCTCTTTGCTGTGCCAAAAGGCACAGAGGGCATGTCCCCAAGGCGGCTCATATTGCGGGGCACCAGCACCCAAGGGAGGGTTCGGGGCTTGGGGCCAATGTGGAATTCTGTCCGAACAGGGGAATGTTCAGACGGAAGACTAACGCACACCTGGGCCACCTCAAGACCCAAAATAACGTCGGGTCCAAGCACGACCGTTCTCAGGTCTTGGATTGGCTGCGACCTGGACACTCTCAGACGCGCGACACGCCAACACCTGCGGGAGCATCCAGCCCAGTCCTCCGCCACCCAGCACGTCCCCGATCCTGGTCACCCCTGCGGCCACAGCCCTCCTCTCCACCAACCACTGAAAAGGACGGAGGGGCGGATTCCTGAACAGCGGCCCTCTGACGATAGTCGCTACTCCTGACGGGGGAGAGCTGCATCGCAAGGCGACCATGTTCCAGACTTTGATCAGGTCCTGGTAAAAGAAGGGCAACGCCTGCAAGGAGCCACCGAGGCCCATCTGTTCTATAAACAGGAGCTGCATGTCATGATTCAACCGTGCACCTGACGGAAGAAATACGTCGTCAGGGCACACCATCAAGGAGGAGGCTCTACGTAGAGGTATCGCTGCAGGGTCTGAAGGTGGAAAGTCGCCACCTGTGTGCGTAGGCACACTAGCGCCTGACCGCCCTCCCTAAGCGGGAGACTCAGAACCTCAGCAGCAACTCAGTGCAATCTTTTGTCCCAGAAGAAGTTGACTAACAATTTCTAGATTCTTGTGACAAAGTCCGGGGACGGGGTCAAAGTGACCAGTCGATACCACAACATGGCGGCGATCAGCTGGTTTATGACCAGAACTCGACCTCGGTAAGATAGCACTGGGAGCAGTCCTGTCCAGCGCCGCAGGCGAGCGGTGACTTTCGTCTCCAGTTCCTGCCAGTTCGCCGGCCAGGATTCCTCAGCAGGGCAGAGATGGACCCCCAGGTAGAGGAGGCTGGTCCTGCTCCAGGTGAAAGGCCTGAGCTCCTCGGGTAGGGGATCCATCTGCCACTGACCGACCAGGAGTCCAGAACATTTACCCCAGTTGATCCTGGCAGAAGAAGCGGCAGAGTAGACCTCCCTGGCACTCGCGCATCCTCCGCAGGTCAGCCGGGTCACTAAACATAAGGAGCACGTCATCGGTGTAAGCCGAAAGGACCACCCCGATGCCCGGCCCGCGCAGAACCAATCCCAACAACCTCCTCCGCAAGAGGCGCAGGAAAGGCTCCACGCAAATAGAATACAACTGGCCAGACAGGGGGCAGCCCTGACGTACCCCTCTCCCAAAGCGAAGGGGCGCCATCAGGGACCCGGTAACCTTCACTAGACACTCCGGCGGTTTATAGAAGTCGGATCCGGGCGACAAAATGCGTCCCGAACCCGAACGCTCGCGGAGTTCCGAGTAAGTATCCGTGATCCACCCTGTCGAACGCCTTCTCCTGATCGAGAGACAGGAAGGCGCTCGACAGACCAGCCCTCTGGGAATGGTGGATGATGTCCCGGACCAGATGGATGTTATCATAAATGGTTCGGTCCGGGACGGTGTAGGACTGGTCAGGGTGGATCATGTGGTCCAGCACGGTGCCGAGCCGGGAAGACATGGCTCGGGCAAAGATTTGTAGTCCGTGCTGAGGAGGGAGACTGGGCACCAGTTTTTAAGAAGGTGGAGAGAAGCTAATGTGATAGTTACACAGTCTGTGCATGGGTGTTCATCACTTGTACATATTGTTCGCTATTTTCAATAAACTCCCAAGATTGTCTCCTTGCCTGTGGCTCCTTGTTCTGATGAGCAGTGCTCATGTCACTCTGATGTGAAACCTTTCTGCACAAGATAAAGGGAGGTGTCTCAGTCCAGGACCTCTTCCCTGTGTTCTCTGCAGCCTTCAGACCAAAGTGATGGTCTGGCCTCACTCCCTGGACTCGTTACTAATGCCTGCACCTTGACAGTGCTTATCATTGTTGCCAGAATGAAGTGGGCAGGCCTATCAGCTGCTGATTGTGAAGTTCATTGTGAAACACAAGTCTTCACCCAGTTTGTCTCTGGGAGGACATCCTTGACTTGGCCCAACTGTTCAGCCAACCTATAGTCTCATTCTCTGCTCACAGATATTCAAGCTCCTGCCTCATGGCTTCCATTTCAAGAGTTAGGGGTGAACAAACTTGCCCACCTGCTATGAGTTGGGTGAAATACCCACCTGTCAGACCTCTTGTAGACATCTGGCATGAATGGAGGTGGGTATACTGGTGCTGGAGCCAGGATGATGGGTCTTGCCTTCTCCCTAACCCAGCCACATGGGATCAGCTCAGTCTTGTGACTGCAATTGCAGCTGGTGAGGGGCTTGATATCCCATTGCCTCACCATGATGTTCTCACTTTGACCTAGTCGATCCAACCAATTCCAGGGTTTTCTCCTCTGCCAGCGTTAGTGCTCAGATGTTGGAACTCCTCCAACTTGGACCTCCAGTCTAGGACCTCTCAACTCTGAAGAAGAGTCATACGTACTCGAAACGTTAACTCTGTCTTTCTCTCCACAAATGCTTTCAGACCTGCTGTGTTTTTCCAGCATTTTTTGTTTTTGTTTCAGATTTCCAGCATCTGCAGTATTTTGCTTTTAGTTTGGACCTCTTTATTGTTGTGGACCTAGTTTGCTTACAGCCAGAAGGAGGGACGCTGTGAGTTCCCACACAAAAACCAGAGCTGGAGGCTTCGGGTTGGACTATGATGATGGCTTCTGAATTCCTCCTCCATATGTCGGTTCTCAAGGGACATGGTGGGGTGAGCAAAAATAGAGATCTTGTCAAGATGCATTCTGCATCACAAGTCAGCTGATGATGGCACTCCTATTTGCTAGTTGGTCACTCCCACCCCATGTAGCACTCCATCCCGTGTTGTCAGGTGCAAGCCCCAGTGAGGAGGACTCATCCTCAGTGGAGCGGAGAAGGTCACTGAGCCACTTAGAGAATGGCACCCAGGAGCAGAGAAGGGGATGCGGTGACCCCATGGCGGCTGACCTCCATTTCGATCTCCATCCGGGCATCCTTGGTCAGGCAGGTAAGTGTCTTTTTGCCATGCCTTGGGAAGAGAAGCTGCCGCCTTTCCCTTGCACCCTGGAGGAGAAACTGCAGGGATGTATCACTAACCAATTATTTTCCCTGTCTTCCCTCCAGCATGTCTTCTGCACTGTCCTCGTTATCTCTTTGATTTGCTGGCTGTGCCATAATCCTCACATTGGATTCAACACTGGGTCAGCCTCTGGGATCCCTGAAGTGAGCACTGGTTAGCCTTCAGGTTGGAGGGTTCGGCTCTGGGGCAAGTGCCCTTTCTGGTGTCTCCCGTGCTGTTAATAGTATTCAACGCAGGATTGAATGCAGGTCCAGCAGCCCTTTAGAAATGGGCCCAGCACCTGCCTCTGTGTCAGATGACTCCTGGGTCATTTAATTGCTGACTAACAGTGTAGTACAAGCATTGATCCTGAACAGACATGAGACATTCCAATGTTATGTTTGCAGAGTCAAAAGAGCAGCTGGAGATCACCCAGCACAGAGTGAATATAATTCATGCACCTGAGTTTGATGTAAAATGATCAACTTCCACCAATGCATGCACATCTAAGAAAAGGGATGAGGAAACCATTGTGTGGACCATTTGTTTAAACCAGCTTCTGGCCAGTTTCACGCTCTGGATGTGCCTTTCCAAACAATACAATCTGTCACATGGCCTCCACTTAACTGTGGCCTTCTACATGTCCTGATATTGGAAGATAAGGAATAAAACTTAGTAATTTTCAAGGTTTCCCCAGAAACTTCCCCCTCCCCTCTCCCACCTGACCTGGCAGGTCACCGCTTCCTCTGGATGATCTTCATCGCTTGACGATCTTTCCTCCTTTAATGCTCCCACTGCTCTGACAAGTTTATCTGCAAGTAGTTTATTTCCATTGGATGTGGGCATTGCTGGGCTAGGCTGGTATTTATTGCCCTTGAGGAGGTGATGGGGAGCTGCCTTGAGCTGCTGCTGACAGCTCTTAAGAATGTTCAGAGACATCATTATGTACACAGAACCTCAGTAACATTTACAAATAATCAATTAGAAATTCACCCTCTGGCATGAGGCCCATCTCCGCCAATAGCAATGTCAGGACACTCCCACTATGCCAGGACCCCGCAGGGTCTGGTGACTGGAGGTTGGCTGCAGTCCTCACAGGCAAAGGGGGTATAACAGTCACCAGCAGCCTGTTTGGCAGCCACAGTGGAGTGAGAGGGAAGCACTATGCTGTTGTCGGCTGCCAATGGGTGGAAGACTACACTCAGCACCCAGAGAATAAAAGAAACCCCACAGTGAATCCTGCTTCAGTACACATGGGCGAATTTCTAATTGATTATTTGTAAATGTTACTGAGGTTCTGTGTACATAATGATGTCTCTGAACATTCTTAAGAAGATCACTGTGTCAGAATGCATTGAGCTGGATCAGAGGTGACAAACTGGTTTACTTGTGATGATAGAGGGAGAAGGAGCACCGGCCAAGATGATGGTGCTTGGATAGAATGAACTATTTGAATCTTCAGACAGACAACGTCTCCCTTGTCTCACACCCATCCCCTCTCTGGCAGGGCCTTGCACATCCGGCTGTGGAGCTTTACCCTCCTTTTCCTCCCTCTTGCTCAGAGGAATGGATAGTCTCCCATGGCTCATCCTCCGGAAGGGGTTCCCTCTCACCAGCTCCAGGCTGTGGACTGTATAATAAACAACACCAAGGGAGAATTATTATGACTGATGATCAACCAAGGCGTGGGAAAGAAAGGCCAAGTTCTGACACCAAAGGTTTTTGTAATTCATAAGGATTAACCATTTAAACATAGAAACTAGGGGCAGGAGTAGGCCATTCAGCCCTTCGAGCCTGCTCCACCATTCAATATGATCATGGCCGATCCTCTGGGTGGAATTTTTCGAGCCCGCTAATGGTGGGTGTGATAGGTGACATGCGTGGGGAAATATGGCGGGACCCACTTCACAACGGCGTGAAGGCAGGTCACAATCTTCCGCTCAGCCCACCAATAGCGGGCCGCATTTCCTGCCATTGGTCGGTGGGGAGCTAATTAATACATTAGCATAGAATTAAAAGGCCAGCCCACCAGGGTCTTGGAACCCAGCGTATCGTCCGTCCACATCGCGGGAAAGCACACAGGTGATGTGCACTTGGCGGCCTTCACTGTGGGGGAACTGAGGTGAGTGAGCAGCAGCGTTCTCCACAGCTCGCCCGTTGTTTACAGACCTCGAGGGCGCTGGGGTAGGGGGCAACTGATGCCTGGCCCCGCAGGCGAGTGCTGGGGGTGGAGGTGTCTGGGGGCAAGTGCTGGCCAGCCTCGGAGGCGACTGCTGAGGGGTGGGGGTCAAGTGCTGCCCTGGTGCTTCATCCCACGCACAGGCAATCGAGGTGGGGGGCAGGGTAAGCGACTACACATTAGGAACACCTGTATAAACTGACCATGTCTCTGCAACTAAGACCAGGCACAGCCACCGTGATATGATTGGGGTCAGGCTCCTAGCCTGCCGCCCATGGAAGCAATGCAGAGGCACCAAAGGGCCACCAATCACCTATTACTCCCCACCCCCCACCTCCCTCACAGACTGAGTCCGCTACCACTTTATCAGATCGCAGAACAGTTGGGCTGCACACATTGTACAATCTCCTCACTAACACTGGTCCAAACTGGGATGCTGAGATTGCCAGGGGCTGTGAGTGCCCCCAGCAGTGACTGTTACATGGACAGTGTCCCCAATGTCACAGGTTAACAGGGCAGACATGCAGCTCACACACCTCTGGCCATCTGAGGGGTGACCAGCACCCTCCAGGAAGCATTAAGGGTGGTCTCACAGGGGCAGGAAAGGTGCTAAGTGCAACCATGATAACCACGTCTCTCTCTCTCTCTCTCCCTTTCAAGCTGCAGGAGGACCACCTCAGGATCATGGATCCTGGTGACCTAGCTGTATGCCTGATGGCCTTCAGAGACTGTAGAAGACTAAGGAGAGAGTGACTGAGGCTCCTGGCTGTGCAAAGGCGGGAGCAGCAACCTCATGAAGAGGCAGCAGGGGCACGCACACATGTTGCCAGGAGCGAGAGCGAGCTGTGGCTGGTTGGTGCCCAGCAACACCCAGGGCCTGTAGACGCCGCCTGCCATTTCTGCAGGTGATTGAGAACCATTATCACCACCAAACTCACGTATCTAGGGAGCTGGTGGCTCACGTCTGCCACTTACTGCAGAAATTGGCACTAAGGGGACATGGAGGGCATCCACTGCCAGTGACTGTGAAAGTGACCGCGGTGCTCAATTTCTATACCAGTGGCTCATTTCAGGGCTCCACAGGTGACCTCTGTGGGATTTCACAATCCATCACCCATAAATGCATCCATGAGGTCACAGATACCATCTTCTCCATGGCAACAACTTTGTGCATTTCGCCCAGGACCGGGACAGCCAGGATACAAGGGCCATTGGATTCACCCTGATCTCAGGATTCCCACAGGGACAGGGTGTGACTGACTGCACTCATGTGCAGCTCCGGTCTCTGTCACTACACTCGGTGGACTTCATCAACCACAGGGGCTTCCACTCACTGAAGGTGCAGCTGGTATGTGACCATCAAACGCATCCTACAGATGTGCGCACGGTTTCCAGGGAGTGCGCATGATGCCAACATCCTGAGTCACTCACAGATCCCTGCAGCCTTTCAGGGTCCATAGAGGCTGCAGGGTTGGCTCCTTGGGGACAAGGGCTTTCTTCAGAGGCCGAAGCTGCTGACATCCATGCGGCGACCTCAGACTGCAGCAGAGCGACACTATAATGAGGCTCACGCAGCAGCTCACAACCTGGTGGAGCAGACAATCGGGATGCAGAAGGTGCAGTTCCGGTGCCTGCGCTGGTCTGGTGGAGCCCTGCAAAAGAGTCCACACAGGGTGTCACACATCATCATCTGCTGTGCCCTTTACAACCTGGCACTACAACGGGGAGAGGAACTGGGTGAGGAGGGGATGGAGGAGCTGGAGGTCTCCTCCTGAGGATGACTCCGAGGGTGAGGGGGTCCTTGGTGGTGACGTCAATGGAGATGAGGCTCTCTCATTGGCAAGGCAGGCTCACTCAGGAGGCCCTCATAGCTGCCAGATTTGTGGAGGATGATGATGACATGCAGTGAGGTGTCCCCATAGATCCTCACATCACAATTGTGAACCCTTGACTCCAGTCTGGCTTATGGCAGCACCAATACCCTCTGAGAATGCTCCTGTTATGGAGATGCAGAGGAGGCCCTAATAGTCGCTCGATCTCAGGAGGATGACGACAATAAGGTGAGGACGCTTTATAGATCTTTCCATGGCCTCTGAATGTCTGACTCCTGTCTGGCCGAGGGCAGCTCACTTGCTCCTTGATCAGGGCCATCTCAGAGATGCAGCCATGAAACTCTAGATGCATCTGATGCTGTGTCTGTCTTCAGCACCTCAGCCCTTCAGGAGCTGGTGCACAGCATCACTGGTCCCAGATGCTGGTGTGATGGGGGCCAGCCCCACCTTAAAAGGTGCAGAGAGCACAGAGAATGAGGGAACCCTGTGGTGCCTGCCCACTACATTCTGGCAGCAATGACCAGCACCACTGAGGTGCAGGCATCAGGAATGTTTCCAGGGAGTGAGAGGCCGGACCATCACTGTGGTGTGAATGCTGCACAGGGAAGAGGCCCTGGACTGAGACGCCTGCCTTTATCTTGTGCAGAAAGGTTTCACATCTGAGTGACAGGAACATTGCTCATCAGGACAAGGAGCCACAGGCAGGGAGACATTCTTAGGAGGTGTGTGCGTGCGTGTCCCTGGTGGAATGGAGGACATTATTCATCCTTTTGCGACACTGGGTGGCCGTCCTCCTCTGCAGGGCGTTGGTTGCTGACATCGCTGCCCATCCTGTGGCCAGAGTGGGGGACAACACACCTCAGCAGATCTCCCTGGCATCCACTCGCTCGAGGGACTTGTTGAAGTGGGGGGGCTGCAGTCTTGTTGCCTTCCCTGGCCATGCCTCCCAGGCAGCGGTGGTGATGAGCGCCTTGCTGGCGGCTGCCTTTTAAAGATGGCGGCCGGCATGATGCAACAGCGGGTGATGGTGGGCAAATGAGAGCCTGATCACTATGGAAACAGCGTGTTTTGTTGGAGTGAATATATAATGAAGTGGGCTCAGGAAGATACTGTATGAAAACCCACCATTTTCATGGGCGAGTAGGACACTATTTTACCCGCCCACTACTGCACTTAGAGGGCTGAATTTTCCCAGAATTGCTTTCTCTCTCTCCATACCCTTTGCCCTTAATATCTAAAACAGTTAGCAATTTCTTTCTTGAATATACTCAGTAACCCAGCCTCCACAGCCTTCTGTAGTAGAGAATTCCACAAGTTGACCACCCTCTGAGTGAAGAAATTTTTCCTCATCTCAGTCCCAAATGGCCTTCCCTGTATCCTGAAACTGTTGCCCCTGGTTCTAGACTCCCCAACCAAGGAAACATTCTCCCTGCATCCAGTCTGTCTAGCCCTGTTAGAATTTTATATGTTTAAATCAGATCCCCTCTTATTCTTCTAGCCAGCAGGTGAGTCCGGTCCCTTCGTCAACAGGAAGTGATTCCATCCATGAACGTGCAGATAGTGTGTGATCACAGGATGCAGATTCTGCAAGAGTGTGCTAGGTACCCAGGCAGCTCCCATGACACTTACATCCTGAGACACTCCCAGGTGCCGATGCTTTTCAGTGCTCCAGACTGACTGGATGGATGACTGCTGGGTGACAGGGGCTCTCTGCTCAAAAGGTGGCTCATGACGCCTCTCTACCACCTGCTCCTTGGGTGGTAAAGTAGAGGTACAACATGAGCCATGCCCCCACAAGGGCAGTGGTAGAGAACCATAGGTGGTCTTGAGATGTGCTCCCAAAGAC
Source organism: Isurus oxyrinchus (assembly GCA_026770705.1). Taxonomy (NCBI): domain Eukaryota; kingdom Metazoa; phylum Chordata; class Chondrichthyes; order Lamniformes; family Lamnidae; genus Isurus; species Isurus oxyrinchus. Next base: position 46,830,908 of record JANJGN010000023.1, read on the forward strand.
TTGGCTATTCAGGGGTCACACTGCAATACCCCCCAGAGCACATTTTACTGTGCAGAGTGCAGCATGCAACCACTATCTGGCACTGGCAAGGAGGGACCCAGTGGAGGAAGAGGATGGTGATGCAGCTGCACAGGCCACAGACTATGAATCCAGTAATGAGGACGAGCACGGTCAGGAGAATGCTGAAGGCATTGACGCTGACCTGGGTGACCTCCAGGGAGGCAGGGACACCCGGGATGCTTTGATCCAATGCTCCATCAGCTAACCTACCAAATAAGAACCACCACCACATGTGAGAGCGGCAGACTCTATTTCACAGGGACATGGAGTGTATACCAAGGAAATAGTCCTGTCAGGTATCAACTGTAAAGTTTCAGGAGACACACGTCCATCATTACATAACGGCTTACCCTGCACCTACAGAAAACATGAAGCATACAGCAGCCAATAACACAAAATAAAGTCTCATTTAATTGTGCACGAAACATGGCTGAAATGAACATAATGGTGTGATAAACAACACCGGTTTAAAAAAGTTAAAGCAAACGGGGGAACAAAGTATCACCCGTGATAAGGCCGTCTTGTGCTTAAGGTTCTTTACATTTACAGGTGCTACGTCTAGGTGCTTCCTCCTCGCTGGCACCAGCATTGGAGACAGCCTGCTCACTCCGCTGTCTTGTTGGCCTTGATGACCTTGGTGGTCGTCATCTGGCCCATGGAGCCTGTGAAGGCCGCGCTTGGGAGGGAGCGGCCAGTGCAACAGCTGGCATCTCCCCAATCGCTGCACCCTCATTGGATGCTCGGATGATACCAGTGACCGTGGCATCCTGAGAGGAGCCCGCAGAGACGATGGGCAGCTCGTGTGCCATCATGAGATCACTTTGGACCTCCTTGCTCCCCAATAATGGACAGGCTTCTAGTTGGGATACTGGGTGCCCAATCCATCTCCCACATGGACACTGACCAGCTGAGGTCATGGCCGGTGTGTGGGTTTGCAGGTCCAAGTGCATCCCTAGGGACCCCTGATTGTGTCCTGGGAGGAGCCACTCTCTGCATGGAGGATGCATTACGCTCAGTCATGAGGGTCAACACAGTGGTCATGATCCACAGGGACGCCTCCCAAACAGACTCCATGGCACGCATTCCCTCATGTATCTGGACATCATGGACATCCAGCATCTGCTGCCTCAGGGACGACTCCAGAACCTGTCATCAGCCATCGACTGAGCATTGTCCTGGTCTCCAGCAGTCCTTCAGCTGCTGACAGCTTGGGCACTCATTGCCTTCACCTGCACCTCAAGCGAGTGTGAAATGCCCTCCCCAATGTGCGCCGAGATACAATAACCAACATTCTCACCTCAGTGCACTGAGCACTTACCTTCTTCTAACACCCCAACCTCACAGCGGCCAGTTGACCGAGGTGCATGCTGCCCCTCGAGCTCCAGTGCCTCCTGCTCATAGTGGGTCAGGATTAGGAGGTTGTGGGGGTCCACTGCAAAGTCTGTGACTTCTCAGTAGTGTTATGGGATGTTTTCTCCTGAAAGGATAGAGGAGCATTGATAAATCCACTCTCTCCCTGCAGCACCATTGCAGCCTGACCAACCCCACCTTTAGTTTCATCCTTTTATTATTTTTACAACCTCTAGAATCTGTTGATTTACTGTCATGGACTATTCTTCATTTCCTGTAATAATACCTTCCTCTTTTGCCTTGTCTCTACTCTGATTTACCACATCTTCCCAAATTTGCACCCTTGCCCCCACTGCTTAGTTTAAACCCCTCTCTACTTCCCTAGTTATGTGACTTGCAAGAACACTGGTCCCAGCAGGGTTCAGGTGTGGGCCATCCCAACGGCACAGATCCCACTTTCCCCAGTATTGCTGTCAGTGCCCCACAAACTGGAACCCACTTCACCCACACCAGTCTTTGAGCCATGCATTCTTCTCAATTTGCTTTATGCTGTGCCAATGTGCACGTGGCTCAGGTAATAATCCAGAGATTGAATTTGACATTCTGCTTCTAGACAGCAGAACCAACTCCTTTGTCCTGTCTATGTCGTTGGTATCAACATGGACCGCAACGACTGGGTCACCCCCCTCCCACTGCAAGTTCCTCTCCAGCCCCGAACAGATATCCCGAACCTGGCATTGGGCAGGCAACACAGTCAGCTGGACTCACGCTCTTTGCTGCAGAGAACGGTGTCAATTCTGCTGACTATAGAATCTCCTACTAACACCATTTCTTGTAACACCCCCCTGCTTGAATGGCTTCTTGTACCATGGTGCCACGGCCAGTTAGTTCACCCACCCTACAGCCCCCACTCTCATCCAAACCAGCTGAAAAAACCTCAAACCTGTTGGACAAATGCAAGGGCTGATGCCCCTGCACTCCTGCCCTCTGGGTCCCCTTACTTGCCTCACTTGCATTCACACCCTCCTGTCCCTGACCAAATCAGAAGAGACAGTCCTAAGGGGTGCGACCACATCCTGGAATAAAGTGTCCAGTTAACTTCCCCCTCCCTGATATGCTGTAGTGTCTGCAGCTTGGCCTCCAGATCAATAACTCAGAGCTGAAGTTCCTGCAGCTGCAAACACTTACTGCAGATGTGTTTGACCTGGATCACACTGTTATCCAGATGCTCCCACATTCGGCAATCACTGCACTTACCTGCCCTGCCATCTCCAATGTGTGTTAATTAATTAATTGCTACACTTCCCAATAGGTTTTGACACTGTCAGTAAATTTTACAATACTGACAAAACAATACAGTATTTACAATTTTGATAAAGCTAATAGCAGTTACTCTTTTACCTGCTCCTTCTGCTGCACCAAAGTGAAAAACTAATACTGGAGACTGCAAAAGAGCAGAAGGAATAAAAGTACCCCTCCCTGCCATTCACCGAACTCCCCACTCAGCACACTTTACTTCTTGCAGTAAACCTTACCTAAAGCACCTCTTCCCCCATGAACCAAATTCCCAAATCTATTCACTTGGACTCTGTCTCACTCAAGGTGAAGTGTCCCCTCTGACTGTGCACTTCTTGGTGACTTATAGCCTAGGTGATTAATTTCTTTAATGTCCCAGCCATCACTTCTGAATAGACATTCTTTCCCATGATAAACTAGGAGGAACAAATTAATGCATTCCATACAGACGTTGTCCCAGTTGACTTTCAGACTCTAAAGCTGCCTTGCAAGCGTAGAAATGCAAAATCGCGTGAGCCAGTTACAAATTTCAGTTCATCTTTGATGTCCTGTAGAATTTCACAGCTGATGTCAAAAGTTACATTACCTTGGCATGTCCTAATCCATGTTGGAACTTCCGGAAATTGATCTCGTATAATACCAGACATCAGATGACCTGTGGCTGCCATATTAAGTCAGTGTCTTTGCTTTTAGAAAGTCCTTTTAAAGAGGTCCAATATCTATATCTTTGACCAGACAATGAAATTAAAGATTAATATTCCACATGCACACATCATGTCATGACACACTCTCAAAAGCAGATACCACATTGGTTGAGGCATCTAAATCTTATTTTGAGCAGACCAATGATCGAATGGGTCATGCCATGGCTCACATTGCATCGGACTCTGGTTCAGTCCTGCGATCTTGAATGCTTCTTCAGAGGGCACCCTTTGGAAGGATGGCTGATGAATGACAATGCATCAGGTCCACTAAACATGCCTGGGATATGGGAGTACCTGAGGATGTACAAATCATGGCTGCTCCCCAGGTATCTTTGTACACACCTGCATTATACCCTGTTGGTGGACGCAGACTATGTGGGCATTGAGTGGTAAACCTTTCTGCTAATAAGCACCCCTGGCTGCCCTCCTGCTGCCTCGCTGGTGACATGGGTACAATCAATGACTCCTTGCATGCTTGGGGAAAGCCTCTGGTTCTTGCCTTCACCAATGGTCAGATGGAAAGGAATTGCCGTGCATGGTACAACATAGCTTCCGGAAATACTTCACTTTAATAGCGGTGTACTACAGGCTGGGTTACACCACATGGCTCTCTGCAGGCAGCCTGAAGTAATACTGATGTGATAACATTAGTGCCACAGTAAATTTCAATGCAACAGGTATTGGTTGGCTCCTCAATTGGGTGTGATCTCCGGTGTCAGCACGTCTGAGATCACAGATGTCAGAGTGGCTCGCCAAAGACAAAATCTCCACAGGTACTATCCCTCATCATTTGCAGGTATATAATGCACACCCTGTTCACATGATTGGCAGGGTTAGGACTCCACCCATGCCTCTGCGTCTGCCCGCAGCAGCACCTTGCTCCTCAGCAGGTTGGCCTCTTTCATACACTTCCCAGGGTCCTACCCCTGTTCAACTGGACTCTTCCCTCTGCTTCCTCCTCACTGGAGGAAGTATCTCCAATAGGATAAACAATACCCATATTGGACTCTGAGACAATGCTGCAGTGATGTTAGATTACAGTATCTACCAGATTGAGGACAATAACCATCAATAGCCATGATACTGTCTAGGAATTCATGCACTTCACAGATTTGCCAGTGAAAAGCATTGTCAGCAGCATCTCCTGTTAAAACCAGGCATAGACCCACCTCCACCTTTTATATTTTCCCTTTGTTAAAGCTTATTAGCAGCCCAATCAATTGCAATAAAACATTGCCTACATGTGAAACACAATGGTTAACTGCTCATTTCAAAATGTGCGGTCAGGCTTCAGACTTCTGAGCCGGGCAGCCAGAATGTTACTGCCGGCCGGTGTGACGATATTGGATTCATGGGCCAACATCATCTTGCTGGATATTCTGCTTCCACTGGACTCAAAACTCAGCCCAGTTTCCAGGATCCAGACTATCAGTGAGCAACCATATTGAAGATTTATTAGCTACAGCAAGATCAACTAATCCACCTTACTCTGCATCAATATTACTGGTTCTGTTAGTGACCATAAGTCATTGACATAGTGTTTGTCTCAGCATGGTTACCTTGTAATAAACAAATTCTGTGATGTCCACAACCTTCTGTTTAATCTATTGGTTGATGATGATGCCATTGGTCACACACCCTTCACAAAGTAAACCTGTTCAATTCTTCTGGCTGATTACATTCACTACTAGATAGATCAGCCAATTAGGTACAGTTCCATTTCTTCCAGTGAAACTGGTTGTGAATCCTCCTGTCGGAAATATACCCTATTTGTAAACCTTTTGTGATGCTCAGTGTTGGGGTGAGACTTGCTCTGTGATGTCACAACAAGACACAACCAGTGAAGGGCCCCATGTGATGAAAGTGATGGATTATTTATTATTATGGGCTTCATTTACCCATCGGGGGTATTAGATGGAGTGGAATCAAATTCTTGCAGGGTAATGTGCATTGGAGCTGAGGCTCTTTAACAAGTCCTTGTCAATAGAAAGACTTCTTTTGACTTATCCCATTTTCCTTGAGTTCCCAACAACGCTGGCTGATTAACCATCTCCTGTCAGTTACTCACTCATCTCCTAATCCCACTGCATTTGTGTGTCTCCACACCTTTCCAACTGGTGTGAGGCCTTGCTTATCTCCCTTTTGGCAGGTCCATCTCCATCATTCACCTCACCACATTTCCCCCCTTATTGACTTACTACAATAGAATTCAATGGATTTCCACATGAACAGTGGTCACAGGCAATGGGCAGTGATGGGATCCATTGCCTCCTATATTTGATATTAAGTATCATAGAACCATAGAATGAATACAGCATAGGAGGAGGCCATTTGGCCTGTCATCTCTGTGCTGGCTTCTAACAAGAGCAATGCACCCAGTGCCACTTGCCTGACTTGACCCCTTGTATATTTACAGCAATTAGAGAATGCCATTCAGCCCCTCAAGGGTGTATCACCACTCATTTAGTAATGGCTAATCTGTACTTCAAATATGTTACCCTGACCTTGATATTTTATCTTTTATCCCTTGATAAACTTGGGAACATAGAAGCAGAAGTAATCCAGTCAGCTTCTTGAGCTTTGTTGCCTGTCAATTATATCATGGCCGATCTGTATCTTAACTCAATCTACCTGCCTTGTTTTCCTATTCCACGATAACCTGTGTGTCTCCCTAATATTAAGTTTTCAATTAACTTTACACAAAAAGCTGTTTTTGGTTGAGTGTTCTTGATTCCACCACCTTTATGCTTCGTGACATCACCCCCCTCAACAGTCTATACCTAATTCTAAGAATATGCTCATTGTTAAGGACCCCATCAGCAGAGGAATTTTTTTCCCTATCTGGGAGGATATACGTCGGTGTGATATCAGGGTGAGCATAGACGGGTGGGGTTTCAGGGTGAGCGTGCACTAGTATGGGATCATTGAATGTAAAAGGGTATGGTATAAGTATGAGCGTGTGCGGGTGAGTTATTAGGGTAATCGTACACGTGTTAACAGGGTGGACATTCACAGGTGTGGTATCAGGGTGAGAAAAGACGGCTCTGGATCAGTGTCAGCTTAGACAGGTGCGGCATCAGGGTGTGGTGTCAGGGTGAGCTGACAGGAGTGAAGTTTCGGGATGAGTGTACATGGGTGTGGAATCAGGGTGAGCGTAAACGGGTGTGGTGTCAGGGTGAGCATACATGGGTGTGGTATTAGCGTGAATGTGGAAAGGTGAGGTACCAGTGAGTTTACAAAGGTGTGCTGTCAGGATGAGACTTCCCAGGTGTGGTGTCAGGGTGAGCATACATGACTTCAGGGTCAGTGAGCGTAAAAGGACATGGTATCAGGACAACCGTGCCTGGCTGAGTTATCAAAGGTGATCATACACGTGTGTTAACCGGGAGGACATACATGGGTATGTTGCCTGTCCGGTGCCAGGGTGAGGGACATCTCTGACCGGCTTGAAAGGATATTGGAGAGGGAGGGGGAGGATCCAGTTGTTGTGGCTCACGTCGGTACAACTTGGGAGTCCTCAACATTGTGTGGTCTGGAGTCAAAGTCTCATGGTATCAGGTCAAACATGGGCAAGAAAACCTCCTGCTGATCACCATGTACCGGCCAGACACAACCTGTGGGTGATTCAGTACTCCATGTGGAACACCACTTAGAGGAAGCATTAATGGTGGCAAGAGCACAGAATGTACATTAAAGCCTCTCAACCAATGTCCATCAAGTGGCTCACTAGTACCAGTGCAGACTGAGCTGGCCAAGTCATAAAGATCAGGGCTAGACTGAGTCTGCGACAGGTGGTGAGGCGACCAAGAGGGAAACTCCCTTCCTAACAGCACTGTGGGTGTACCTACACCAGACTGCAGCTCACCACCACCTCTCGAGGGCAGTTAGGGATGGGCAATAAATGCTGGACTAGCCAGTGTTGGCAACATCCCATGAATGAATAAAAAAACGTCATTAAAAGTGATGGCATGGAGGGTGATGTCATGAAGGTGGACAGAGACATAAGGGAGATTAATATTGAAAAAACAATTGGACAAACTGATAACAGATGTATCAGGAAAAAAAGCAAATGTCTTCCTTAACCCCATATAAAATGATTATCACGTCACAAGACCATGAATAGAGGGTCATTTAACAGCCAAATGGCACAGGCCATTGTTAGCTCTTCTGATCAAGTGCTAGCTTAGTAATTACCCCCACTATCTTCTTCCAGTTCCAGGGCTTTTTTGGCTGGTGTATTTACAGGTTTTCATTCACCAGAACTTTGTCACTCTGTCTACATCAACTAGAGGGCAGCAAATTCCAGCTAAACACACAATGTTGTTGCTTTAACTCTGATGTCTGTACAAATAGTGGCTTTTATTTACACCACATGGATCCCATTTTTGTATTGAAGTAACAAAAAATTGTGTTCCTTGGAAATACAAGGAAGGGGTTTATGGTTTGATGGGAAACAGGATGATTAATCACATGGAATCCTATTGGATCATTTATTGGACAGGAAGATTCCTCCAGATCTGACAAAATTACAAGATTAAACAGGGGTAGATGGGGAACGTTTAATCCATTTGGACGAGAGAAGGTTATCAGCGGCAGGAGTGAGAGCAGCCCTGGGTGAAAGCAGCGCAGAGTGTTAATGAAGAGCAGGGGAGAGGGAGAGAGACAGACAGACAGAGACCCCAAAGAGCGATTCAACCCAGCACTAAAAGCAACAAAGAATGACATCACAGGAGAGCAGGCTGCTAATTACAGACGAGGTATTATAGAAAATAGGGAGGGGGACTGAGATATACTTGAAAAATTAGAAAGGGAGGAGGTATTAGCAGGCTTAAAAGTGGATAAATCCCCAGGCCCAGATGAGTTGTAGCCCAGGCTTTGTGAGGCAAGCAAGGAGATTGCAGAGGCTCCGACACTAATTTTCAAATCCTCTCCGGCCACAGGGGAGGTGCCAGAGGACTGGGGGACAGAGAATGTGGTATCATTATTCAAGAAGGGTATTAGGGATAAACCAGGTAATTACAGATCAGTGAGTCTAACATCAGTAGTAGGGAAACTATTGGAAACAATTCTGAGGAGCAGGATTAATCTCCGCTTGGAGAGGCAGGGATGAATCAGGGATAGTCAGTATGGCTGTGTCAGGGGGAAATCATGTCTAACAAAGCTGATTACATTTTGGAGGAGGTGACTAGGTGTGTAGATGAGGGTGGTGCAGTTTATGTTGTCTACATGGACGTCCAAGGTTTTTGACAAGGTCCCACGTGGGAGAATGGTCAAAGGGGTAAAAGCCCATGTGGGGGAACTTTCCCCATGTTGGTCGGGCCGTGTGGGAGCAGGCGTGGACCCGATCACTGGTGGCAATCGAGTCTGCGCCACCATTTTTTTTGCGGGCAGGCCAATTAAGGGGGAAAAGGACACACCTGGGATATTTGAGAGAGCGTTCGACAGCAGCAGGGTAAGGATGCACTGGACCCCTGCAATGGCCAACTGGGCTCAGGGTGGGCCGGTCACGAGGAGATTCACGGTACAAGTATCACTGATCAATGCTCTTTTCTCATTTCCAGGAGAAGAATTATCACAACCCTGCCCAGCGGGTGAGGGCTGGCGGTGGGACAGTAGTGCTGCTTAGCCACTTCGAGCAGGAGGCCCTCAGCCTTGGAGGGGCACCATGTGTCCAGGTCCACCAGAGCCGGAGAGGTTGGTGTTCCACAAGCAGGTACGTGTGGCCAGCACTCACATCACCAGTCGTCTTCCAACATCCATGGCAGTGCTGATTGTTGAGTGAGTGACGTTACCAACATGTCTTGCCCACTGTGTGTGGAATGATGAGCACATGATGATCCGGGGAAAAGGTATGTACATTGACATTGTCCACATGCTAACTGATCAAATTTCCTTACTCTTCCTTTCAGCATCATTGGGGCAAGGCTGGAACCCAGAGCAGCAGGGACCACCTCCAATATCTGAGGGCTATGAAATTCCAGCATCACCATCTTTGCTAGGCAGGCACCAGTGCAGATACTGGCACCTCAGTGGGCATCAGATATTCAGCTAGTGTCCTGGGGCGCAGCGGTGAGGGCACTTCACAGTCGCTGGAGGAGACAGAGTGCCCATGGCACCAGCAGTCGGAGGACTGCAGGAACCTGGGCATATGCTCAGCCCATGGCTGATAATGAGGATCTGGAGTTGTCCACGATGCAGTCAACTCATGAGATGTGGCCGGTTGTGCGGGACCCTCTGGTGGAGATACATGAGGCTGGGCTTGGCTTGGTGTCAGTGGTGGAGCCTGTGCAGAGAGTAGCCGTGACCTGCTTGACACAAGTGTGGACAGCTGATTGGGAAACACCACAAAGATCACCCACCAAGCCCTGGAAAGAGCTGGAGGCATAGAGATTGACGGCAGCTGTGACCTTTAGAGCCACTGGCATGGGGTGTGCCCACCCACACAGCTCAGATCTCAGGCCCAATCATCTGACAGATTGTCACTCCGTCTGTCAAGGGACACAGTCAACACTGAGGTAGCTGTTTCACCGCCTGTATACCCTGGCAGCAGGATAGTGGTGTCTTCTGTGGCCCCTTCCACCTTGGACTACCGCATGGCCCTGTGCCCCTCCTCCCAAAAACGTGGCTCCCCTGGAGGCTGAATGTGCACTCTTGGCCCCCTCCCCCTTCTAGCCCTTCCTTCCTCCTCAGAGGTGGTGCCTCCTGTGGAAAGATCACCTCCCATTCCCAGGGAGGCTTCCTGAAACCTATAGGCCCCAAAACAAATCCTCACTGCAAAGTGCTGACCTGAAGGTTATGAGTCCAGTCCAAGCAGCTGGGATGTGTTTTGAAGTTTTCCAGCTCTCACAGGCAAGTTTCAGTAACTTTTGTACAATAACTTAAACCTGTAGAATCGCGCCCCCACTGAGCCCTCTTCTCCCGCCCGTGGATGAAGTTCATACAAATTCCTGCTTCCCGCTTGCCTGTGGCCCCTGTGTGATGAGCTGAAGATCGCACGGGCCCCACCAAATCCCCGTCAATTGGAGCCACGTCTGTGTACAGGGCCCATCACACAGACAGACACAGACAAACACACACACACGCTGAGGGGAAAATTCTGCCCATGGAATCCAGGGCAATTTGGAACCAAAATTGTCTTCGTGGCAGGAGGGTGATGGTTGAAGGTCATTTTTGGGACAGGAAGCCTGTGATGAGTGGTGAGCCACAGGGATCGGTGCTGGGAGCCTTGCTGTTTGTGGGGTACATTAATGATTTAGACGTGAATATAGGAGGTGATATGATCAGTCAGTTTGTAAATGACAGGAAAGTTGCTGGGGCAGAACTTTGTTTGTCGGGTGGGCATGACCCAATGGGCGGTGGGCGTGTAACTGATCTCTGCCGGTGACACGGGCCGCGCCGCCATTTTGCATGGGCGGGGCCAATTAAGGCCGACCCAGCACATTGCAGACTCCCGTGTACAGCGGGAATTTCAAATGTGCGGTGGGTGTGTTCAGACCGCCGGTTCCATTGGGGAATCAGCAGTCTGTATAAAGAGCGGCCAGGGAGCCTCCTTTAGGCTGTTCACCATGGCCAGCGACCGGTGCAGGGGGTCTGCCCAACGGGCTCCAGAGGGGAGCAGGGCAGGAGGGGAGGCAGGCTGCAGGGTAGGACAGCGGGGGGCCACTATGCCCCTCTGTTTTCTGATGGTGATGAGATGGTGGAAGGGGACCCTCAAGGTGTTGTGGCCAAGAGCCATCTGCTGGCATCGGCACCGCACCTAGTTGTGCCTCCTTGCCGTGGTCACTAAGACCCGTGTGTTATTCAAAGTGATGGACACCAAATGTGTCTAAGGTGGTCGTGGGGGGAGGGGGTTGGGAGCAGCCGTACTGATCACCAGTAGTGTGGACAGGAGCCACTGGAGGCCTCAGATGGGCCACTGTAGTTGGGGTGCAGGGTGCACGTGCAGAGTACATGAGTGAGCTGCCCCAATAAATGCTGTTCTCTGTTCTGCAGGCAAAAACTGAGCACAACAACCAGGAGTGTTTGCGCACTGTTAGTGGCCAGGCAATGCTGCACACACTGACCTACTTTGAAGAACAGGCCATCGAGCTGGGGAGGAGGCAGGCGGCCAGGTCAGCAGGTGTCAGTGAGGCTGGGGTCCAGCGGCCAGGTATTTAAGGCCCACAGTCCCATCCACATTGCAGCAACCATCAGTGCTTTGGATGATGGGAAGACAATTGTTAATGCAGCAACACTGCTCATTCACAGACTGATATAGTCAGGCGTGTGGGTGATAAACAAAGTCCCCTCGGCCCCTTGAGGATGCGCATCTCTAGCGCCTTCCAAAATCGCCTTATCCCATTTGTGACCAGTATCCCCATGGTCTAACGTACCATGGCATTGCTGCTGCACATCCAAATACTTATTGCATTTTAGGAGGGTTTGTACCTCCACCACCCCTTCAGCCAGTGTGTCCCACATTACTCTGTCCAAAAGGTCCTCAGCACCACCCAACCTCATGGCACTCAACTTACATAAATATCACCACGTCAGTCATCCCTGCGCCAAGGGGAAATGTTACTTCTGTCCTCCTGGTTTATGTCCTTCAAATGGTATGAAGGTCAATAATGAGACCTGTCAATCTCCTGTGTTTGTAATGTTTCCTCATAACTCCAACTCTCCAGGACAGCATGCATCCTGGTCAGGAACCTCTGCATTCTCCCGACTCCAATCCCATCTCTCCCATGAAGTGCAGGTCACAACTGAACGCAGAAGTGTAGCTGTGGCCTCGACAGTGTTTTCTGCACTTGTAACATGACCTCCCTTTTCCTACATTCTATTCCTTGGCTAATAAAGGCAAGTCTAGCTTTTACCTTGTTAAATACCTTATGTTCCTGTTCTGCTACCTTAACGTGCCTGCCCAGCAAGTTCCCTTTAATCGTCGTGACTTCCCACTGTCCTACCATTTTTCCTATATTCCTGTACCTTGTTTGTCTTGCCCAAGTGCTTAACCGCACTTGTCCACATAACATTCCATGTGGCATTCCTTAGGCCATCTGACCAGCCTGTCTGTATGTGCCTTTAATGGTTGGGCCTCCTCTTTACTATTTACCACCCCACCAATGTTCGTCTCCTTAGGTTCTTGAAGTTTGAGCCTGGGGTGGGAAGGGATGGATTGTGTTAGTGACTGAACGCTAACTGATCCACTGCCCTTGGTGTTAATTTCAGCATCACCAGCGCACGGCCGCCAGGAACCAGTCCAGATCCCCCCTCCACACCTGAGGGGTGTTAATTGGCATGAGCATCACATCATTTCAGCCAACCAGGCACCAGCGCAGTGAGGGTTATAACGTCAGCTAGTGTCTCTGGGCACAGTGGAGAGGGCATTTCACAATTGGTGTAGGAGATGGCACAGAGTGCCAATGGCACCAGCAGTCAGTGGTCTGCAGGGGACCAGACACATGCTGAGTCCGGCAGTGATGTTCCTCTGGAGATGTCCGCCAAGCAGTAGCTGCAGGACAAGCAACTGGGTGTGTGGGAGCATCTAACAGGGTAGCATGAGGGTGTGTTTCAGTTGGTCTCTGTGGTGGAGGAATCCAGGCAGAGTGTCAGTGATGGCAGGAACCTCAGGACAGAGCTTCCGGCTTCCTCCATTGAGAGATTGGCAACTTTCATGGAGGGGCTTCCAACAGATTGATCAGCATCTGATTGGGTTACACTCTGACCTGCAAGCCCTCACAGCACTAATGGCCACAGGTGGTCATTCGCAATGTGGGACACTTTCTGGGCTCAGTGCCCATCCTTCTGCAGTGATCAGGGAGGTCCAATTTGACCTCATGTTGGCGCAGCAGCTGCCTGTCATCGCTGTGAGATCCTTCCAGGGCACTCTGGATGAGGGCAGCAGCTCCTCCGCTCCTCTGCCAGTGACCATTGCATCCATTGAGGCTGTGAAAACTGGGGGAGGTGCCAGTTCTGGAACTGGCCACTCCCTCCCAGGCAGGGACATCACAGGCTCCACGGGCCAGAGGACACCCGCCAAGGTCATCGAGGCCAACAGGACAGCAGAGTCAGCAAGCTGTCTCACAAACCACACTGAGCAATGGGGTGGCATCTATACGTAGCACCCGCAAACGTAAGCATAGGGCACATTAGGCACTCAACGGGTACGTCACTGGTGATTTTGTGTTGGCCCTAGATTAGAGAATTTTTGATTCTCAACATCAGAGCAACGATCATACATGATTTCGGTGGCAATGAAGTCCACATTTGTGACCATGGGTGAGGGTGTTTCCTTTCAGCTGTATTTCTCTGTTTCACAGGCATATCATGAGTGTTTGAGTGGAGATTGATGTTTCTGTACTAAGCCCTTAGTTGCAGCTGACGAGGTGGAAGATGTAGCACCTAAGTGCCATGTGTGGAAGTTCCAGGCAATGCTGGTCCTGCTGATCTATGTGTGTGGAGCTAGCTGAAGGTTCATTGGATTAAAGAGTCCCAGGTGTCCCTGCCTCCTTGGTGTAGTAGCGGGTCAGCGTGCTGCCCCTCATCATCACCCTGTGCTTCCTCATCCTCTGAACCACTGCTGGATTCATCATGTGCAGCCTCATCCAGGGTGTCAAGGTCTTCATCATCAACTGCGTTATCCCACTTTCCAGCGCAAGTTTGTGCAGGGCACAGCATGCGACCACTATCACAGAGACGAGATCTGGTGGGTACTGGAGTGTGCCCGAAGCCATCTTGAGAAGACTGATGGTTCTCTCCATAATAGCCCTTGAGGAGGCCTGGATCCCATTGTATCGCTGCTCAGCTTCTGTTCTTGGATGGTGGAGAGTTGACATGAAACTCCTTCTGAGGGGATAGCCCTTGTCACCCAGCAGCCATCCATCCAGTCAAGCCAGAGCACTGATGAGCCCCGGCACCTGGGAGTGTCTGAGGATGTAGGTGTTGTGGGAGCTGCCTGGGTACCTTGCACAGACTTGTAGAATCTGCATCCTGTGATCACACACTATCTGCATGTTCATGGAGTGGAAGCCCTTCCTGTTGATGAAGGCACCGGGCTCACCTGCTGGCACCTTGATGGCCACATGTGTACAGTCTATAGCACCCTGGACACAGGGGAAGCCAGCAATGGCAGCGAAGCCTCTGGCTCACTGTGCCTGACTTGCCTGGTCGCGTTGGAATTGGATCAAGGTCAATGCCCATCTGAACAGAACGTCTGTAACCTGCTTGACACTAGTGTGGACAGCTGATTGGGAGACACAGCAAAGATCACCCACTGAGCCCTGGAAGGAGCCAGAGGCATAGAAGTGGAGGGCAACTGTGACCTTCAGAGCTGCTGGCATGAGATGGCATCTTCTGTGTCCCCTTCCACCTTGGACAACCTCTTGTGCCTGAGCCTGGCCTCCCAAAGTTGACGCCTCTGGAGAGCTGATTGTCCACTCCTGGCCTCCTTATCCTATTCCTCCCTTCCTCCTCAGAGGAGCTGCCTCCAGTGGAGATGTCAGAACCCATCCCCAGGCTAAATGGAGGCCTCTGGAAAGCTGCAGGCCCGATAAAGATTCCTGTCTGCAGACTGCTGAGCTGAAGCTTCAAAGTAGAGAGAGCTGTTGGAGATCAATCTGAACTGCTCCCAATCACAGAGGCAAGTTTAAAACACTTTCTGCAATAACTGCTTCACATAAAACATTGACAACCCCACTGAGCCCACATATCCCGCCCGTGGATGAGGTTTGTTAAAAAGTCACTTACCCGCCTGCCCGTTGGGCCCGTGCGCTGAGCCGAAGATCGCACAGGCGCCCCAAAATTGGCATCGATTGCCAAGGTAAGAGCCTTAACAAGCTCTTTAACTAATGGCGGGCGCGCCTCGTCCTTCATCACGTGTTCGCCCAGTTAAATATCGCAGTGACGTTAGGACACTCGCCCAACGTCAGCCCTGACATGTGGGGCCCACCACCCACACGGCATCCATAAAATTCTGTCTGTGTCCTAAATAGTGAGGAGGAAAGCCTTAGATTACTGAACAATATAGATGGGCTGGTAAAATGGGCGGAGCAGTGGCAAATGGCATTTAATCCTGAGAAGTGTGAGGTGATGCATTTTGGCAGGATTAACACAGCAAGGGAATACACAATGAATAGTAGGACCCTAGGAAGTACAGAGGATCAGAGGGACCTTGGTCTACATGTCCATAGAACCCTGAAGGCAGCAGTACAGGTAGATAAGGTGGTTCGAATGGCATATGTGATACTTGCCTTTATTAGCCCAAGGCAATGAATATAAAAACAGGGAGGTTATGTTGGAACAAAAACAAAAGTACCTGGAAAAACTCAGCAGGTCTGACAGCATCTGCAGAGAGGAACAGAGTTAATGTTTTGAGTGCGTATGACTCTTCATTAGAACTAAGGAAATAGAGAAATTAGACAGAATATAAGGTGGTAGAGGGGGTGGGACAGGTAAAGCTAGATAGGGAGCCAGTGATAGGTAGAGGCCAAGAAGAGATTACTAAAGATGTCATAGATAATATCACCACCGTCAACACCCCTTATCCCTTAGACAAAAGGACAGTGCTAAATGGAAGGTGTTCTGCAAAGCAGTCACCCAGTCTGTGTTTGGTGTCTCGAAGGAACGCCTTCAGTCTGTCTGCAAGCATTACCCAGACCTCCCTGTCACTTGCCATTTCAACACCACCCTGCTCTCATGCCCACATGTCCATCCTTGGCCTGCTGCATTGTTCCAATGAAGCTCAACGCAAACTGGAGGAACAGCTCCTCATCTTCCGACTAGGCACTTTACAGCCTTCTGGACAGAATATTGAGTTCAACAGTTTCAGATCATGAACTCTCTCCTCCATCCCCACCCCCTTTCCGATCCCCCTTTTTCCAATAATTTATCGTTTTTAACAAAATATATTTTTCTTTTCCCACCTATTTTAAAATTTATTTTGAACTGTTGTTTTTCAGCTCCATTGATCTCCGGTGGACCGAGGTGGCCAGAGACTGATGGCTACCCACATAAATTTAGCCCTTTGGCCAGTGAAAAAGTCTGACCAGTCATGGAGAGCTGCTGTAGACTACCGGGTTCTCAAAAATATCCCAGCCTGTGGGCCCACTGTCACAGTAGCAGATTTAATAGGGGATATCCCCACTGAGACAACAATGTTCACCGTACTGGATACAGCCAATGGGTTCTGGTCTGTCCCAGTAAGATGAGGGGGATCAGTATAAATTTGCCTCCACATTTAGGGGGTTACAGTATACGTGGACGTGCCTCCCACAAGGGTTTCACAACAGTCCCTTGATTTACTATTGATGCATAACCGAGGTTTTAAAGGTTTTTTGTCAGCTCAGTTGATACAATGTGGATGGCTTGTGATTATTTTCAGGAAGTGCAGAGGATCATGGGTCACTACTGGACGAGCTGCTGAAGGAGACAGGTTTTAAAGGTGACCCCCATGAAAGGGCAAGTTGGACAGGTGGTGGTGCAATTCCTGGGACTGACAATTGGGACAGGGGAAAAAACTATAGATAAGGTGAAAAGGAGGGCAGTTCAGCAACTACCCTCCCCAAAGGATGTACACAAGGTAAGGTCCTTTCTGGAAATAATGGGGTATTGCAGGGAGTTCATTGAAGACTACGCAGCCACAGCAGCCCCTTTGCTCAGACTCCTTAAGAAAAGTATTAAGATGGGAATGGGGTGAAATATTTACCCACCTAATAAGGTAAACCTACAAACTACACCTGCACTAGGAGCAATAAATGGGAATGAAGATTTTTATCTGGAAGGAGAAGCCACTGGGGAAAGTTTGAGTGCAGTGTTGCTCCGGGAGTGACAAGGGGAGACCAATGGCCTACACCTCCCAGGTCCTGACTGATGTGGAAGGTTGTAAACATCTCTTGGTGACCTATTTAGGGAAAGGCAATGGGGTAGTGGTATTGCCTTCTGCCCACCCGGTCTATGCCCCTCCTTACGGAATGAAGGCCAATAATGTGACCTCTCAATCTCCTGTGATCCACGGCAAATGTCGCTACTGTTTCCTCAGCCCCACAACTATCCAGGCCACAATGCATCCAGGTCAGGTACCTCTGCACTCTCCCCACTCCTATGGTTCATAACAAGCCATGTGGCATTCCTGAGGCCATCTGACCAGCCTGTCTGCATGTGTGTTTAATGGTTGGGCTCCTCTTGACTCTTTCCCACCTCACCAATGTTCTTCTCCTTAGGGTCTTGAAGGGTGAGCGACTTATGAGGCTGGGGGGGACAGGGATGAAAGGTTGAAGTGTATGAACGCTAACTGATGCACTGTCCTTGTTGTTAATTTCAGCATCACCACCAGAGTGACCCACACTGACACCGCAGCCCCCCCTCCACACCAGAGGGGCAACATGTGCAACTTGTGACACATCATTTCAGCCAGCCAGGCACCAGCGCAGACACACACACACCGGTGGGGAGTTTACCGTCGGCTAGTGTCCCGGGTCACAGTGGAGAGGGTACTTCTCAATCACTGGAGGAGATGGTAGGGACAGAGAGTGCCAATGGTGCCAGCAGCCAGAGGGCTGCAGGGGATGAGGCACATGCTGAGTCCGGCACTGATGACGGGCCTCTGGAGTTGTCACCAATGCAGCAGCTGCAGGACAAGCAGCAGGAAGTGCATTTGCATCTGGCAGGGTTGCATGAGGGAGTGGTTCAGTTGCTCTCTGTGACGGAGGAGTCCAGGCAGAGTGCACGTGAAGATTTGACCCTCAGGGCAGAGGTTCAGGCTTCCTCCAATGAGATTGGTGACTCTCAGAGGGGGTTCAATCGGATTGAATATCTTCTGATTGGGTTACGCTCTGCCCTGCAAGCCCTCAGTGGTACTGGCCATGGATATGCATTCCCAATGTGGGAGTTGTGGGTACCAAGCATCAGCACTCGGTGCCCATGCATCTTGTTGGTGCAGCAGCTGCCTGTCGTTGCTACAAACTCCTCTCAGGGCGCTCCGGATGAGGGCAGCAGCTCCTCCGCCCCTCTGCCAGTCAATGATTCTTCCGTTGAGGCTGCGACAACTGTGGAGGTGCCAGTTCTGGAACTGGCCACTCCCTCCCAGAGGATGCCCGCCAAGGTCATCGAGACCAACAGCACAGCAGAGTCAGCAGGCTGTTTCAAGCCACTGAGCAGTGGAGCAGCACCTAGACATAGCACCTGGAAACATAAGCATAAGTCACCTTGGGCAGGCCACAGGTATGTCACTGGTGATTTTGTGTTGGCCTTAGAATAGAGACGCATATTGTTGTTATTGCAATGGAGAATTGTTTGCTTTTCTTTTGGACAGAATAAAGTCCACTATTGTTACCATGTCTGAGGGTGTTTCCTTTTGTGGTGCATTTCTCTTTTTCACAGACATATCATGAGTGTTTGAGTGGACATTGATGTTTCTGTACTAAGCCCTTAGGTGCTACATCTTCCACCTCATCAGCTGCAACTAAGTGCCACGTGTGGAAGTTCCAGGTAATGCTGCTCCTGCTGATCCACGTGTGTGGAGCTAGCTCAAGGTTCTTTGGATTAAATTGTCCCGGGTGTCCCTGCCTCCTTGGTGTAGTAGCGGGTCAGCGTGCTGCCCCTCATCATCTCCCTGTGCTTCCTCATCCTGAGTCACTGCTGGATTCATCATGTGCAGCCTCATCCTGAGAGCTTCAGAGCCGCTGGCATGGGATGTCCATCCGCAATGTTAGGAGAGATCTCAGGGCCAATCATCTGACAAGATATAGTGGACTGTCTCCCTTGAGAGTCGGAGCCTCCTTCGGCACTGCACCTCAGTCATATTGAGGTCGCTGCTTCGCCGCCTGTAAACCCTGGAAACAGGATAGTGGCATCTTCTGCAGCCCCTTGCACCTTGGACAACCTCTTGACCCTGCACCGCCTGTGCCTGGCCTCCCAAAGGTGGCTCCCCTGGAAGCTGATTGTACACTCCTGGCCTCCTCCTTATTCTATCCCTTCTTCTCCTCAGAGGAGCTGCCTCCAGTGGAGGGATCAGAACCCATATCCAGGTGAAATGGAGGCCTCTGGAAAGCTGCAGGCCTGAGAAAGATATCTGTCTGCAGACTGGTTTCAAAGTACACAAGAAGCTCTTGGAAATCGATGAGAACTGTTAACAATCACACAGGCAACTTTAAAACACTTTCAGCAATCAAAACTTCATGTTAAACATGAACAACGCCTTTGGGACCACATATCATTGCATGAGTTTTATTAAAAAATCTCCTACCCGCCTGCCCGTTGGGTCCGTGCGCTGACCCGAAGTTCACACGGGCCCCTCAAAATCCTGGACAATTGGCAAGTTAAGGACCTTAACGAGGCCTATAATTAATGGTGGGTGAGCACCCCGCTGCTGAGCGCACCCGCTGACCAAAATATCACGGCGCTGACATCGGCACGCTCACTCGACATTTTAAGCGCTGATGTGCGGCCTCCACCATCCACACGTCAGCCGGAAAATTCTGGCCAATATCCCAGACTCCACCATCCCTGGCTATGTCCTGTCCCACCGGCAGGACAGTATATACAGTCAGGAGGGAGTTGCCCCGGGAGTCAGCGTCAACTCTGGACCCATGAAGTCTCATGGCATCAGGTCAAACATGGGCAAGGAAACCTCCTGCTGGTTACCACGTTCTGCCCTACCACATACCGCCTCCTCCTTCAGCTGGTGAATCAGTGCTCCTCCATGTTGAACACCACTTGGAAGAAGCACTGAGGGTGGCAAGGGCACAGAATGTACTCTGGTTGGGGGACTTCAATGTCCATCCCAAGAGTGGTTTGGCAGCACCCACTGACTGAGCACTAAATGACACAGCTGCTAGACTGAGTCTGCTGCAGGTGGTGAGGGAACGAAGGAGGGAAAAACAGTTGACCTCATCCTCACCAACCTGCCTGCTGCAGATGCTCCTCTCCATGACAGTATCACTCTGAGTGACCACTGGAAGGAGTCATAAACAGTGCTATCAAGAGGCACTTGCTTAGCATAACCTGCTCACTGATGTCCAGTCTGGGTTCCACCTGTGCCGGGCTACTCGGCTCCTGACCTCATTACAGCCTTGGTTCAAACATGGACAAAAGAGCTGAGCTCCAGAGGTGAGCCGACTGTCACTGCCCTTGGCATCAAGGCCGCATTTGACCTAGTGTGGTATCAAGGAGCCTTAGCAAAACTGGAATCAATGGGAATCAGGGGGAAAACTCTCCACTGGTTGGAATCATACCTAGCACAAAGGAAGATGGTTGTGGCTGTTGGAGGTCAGTCATCTCACTTCCAGGATATCACTGCAGGAGTTCCACAAGGTAGTGTCCTAAGCCCAACCATCTTCAGCTGCTTCATCAATGACTTTCCCTCCATCAAAAGATCAGAAGTGGGGATGTTCACTGATAATTGCACAATGTTCAGCACCATTCATGATTCCTCAGATACTGATACAGTCCATGTTCAAATGCAGCAAAACCTGGACAATATCCAGGCTTGGGCTGACAAATGGCAAATAATATTCACACCACACATGTCAGGCAATGACCATCTCCAACAAGAGAGAATCCAACCATCACCCCTTATGTTCAATGGCATTACCATCACTGAATCCCCCACTTTCAACATCCTGGGGGTTTCCATTGACCAAAAACTGAACTGGACTAGCCATATAAATATTGTGGCTACAAAAGCAGGTCAGAGGCTGGGAATTCTGCAATGAGTAACTCGCCTCCCGACTCCCCAAAGCCTGTCCACCATCTACAAGCCACAAGTCAGCTCCCGCAACATTCAGGAAACTTGACACCATCCAGGACAATGCAGCCCACTTGATTGGCATAACATCCAAACATTCACTTCCTCCACCACCGATGCACAGTAGCAGTGTATACCACATACAAGATGTACTGCAGGATTTCACCAAGGTTCTTTAGACACCTTCCAAACCCATGACCACCACACCATCTAGAAGGACAAGGGTGGCATATAGTTGGGAACACCACCGCCTGGAAGTAGTCCTCCAGTCACTCATCACCCTGACTTGGAAATATATTGCTGTTCCTTCACTGTCACTGGGTGAAAATCCAAGAACTCCCTTCCCAATGGGACTGTGACTGCAGCAGTTCACAGGGACAAACTGAATACAGTTAATGTTTCAAGTCCGTATGATTTACGATCCAAAGTGCCCTCATCACACACCAACCTGAGCTGCAATTCCTGAGCTGGAGGACAGGACAAAGGGACATGGTAATTGTAGCATACATTATGTACAAATGTACACTAAGTCTGACTTATGGAGGGAAGACCTCCAAGCAGTGCCATTTCTTTCTCCCCCATCCCCCTCACCAAAGCAATTGAGCATAGGGTGCAAGATAAAATGCACTCAGGATTATCACCATGTTCAGTCAGATTGGCACAGGACATGGGGAAATAAAGTGGGCATCAAGATAGCTTTTATGGGTACATGGGTGAAGACAGGCTTGTAACAGAGCAGGTAAAGCACAAGGCACCAACATGATAACTATGTACTTCCATAAGTGAAGGTGGCTGGGTTGGTTGGTGTCAAATTCACGAAGTATTCCAATTGCACTGGCTACAAATTTGGGGAAACATTGGTGTCTGGCCTAAAATTAAAATATCACAGCCAGCAAGGTGGGGGGGAAAAGGGAAGTCACGTTTGCATAGGATCGAGGGTGCATCTCTGGTGGTTACAGAAGACAAAGCTAAAGGCAACGAATCCATGGACTGGGAAAGATTGGGAAATAAGTCTTACAGGCAGAGTATGGGAACTAAGGAGGGAGTGAAATTGTGTTGGGACAGGTGGAAGAAGGAGCGAGTAGCATGTGTGCGCCAGAATGTAAATGCCAGAAGGGGGGCGGCTATCACTTTTAAAATGACCATGACAAGACTCTGGATCCAGTCCATACTGTATCCAGAGTTTAGACTCATGTGGTCCCAGATCCTCCAAATACACAGTCAAAAGGTACCAAACTGGGAGCACAAGAAAGGAAATCCCTACCAATTGCCCCAAAGACCCAGGATAAGGAGGTCAAGTGCTCCATAACACCAGGGCCTAGGAATGGGCTGGTGTTGATTCCAGCCCAGGTGTCAGAATGTGATCTGCATTATGAGGTAGTATCAGTCACCCTCAGCTTAACAGAGGGACGGGAGCCCCGATGCTACCCAGCAGCAACAGGAAATTTTACAAGAAACTTAAGGAAAATGTTACCACAATTCCATGAGCTGAATTATGGGGATGAACGTCAGGAGGATTTCTCTCAACTCGCTGACCTAACGCCAGTTTTGGGGAGCAGGGTTGGTGGTGGAATATGGATAAAAAGGGGATTGATCAATGACGTGGCTATGGTGTTTAATACAGAGATGTCACTGATCTTGATCCCCAGCTGCAAATGTAGGTCATTACCTTACAGAAACTCTAGAGAATATTGGGGAAGGGTAATGAGATTGAGGGACAAGAGTTACAGGAAGACCAAGTAATGACTATTAACCTAAAAAGAAATAGCTGAGCTGGAAACTCATGCCCAGACCATAGACAATTACATAGAGGACCAGGACACTTCAGGCCAAGCCGCCCAAAATGGTGTGTGTCTGTAATGTACAGTGCCAAGAGTGTTGTGATTTAGAGAATTTGTTGCAAGGTTACATACCATCATGGATTGACAACAGACACCTAAAGCCTAGGAGTACTTATGCCAATCTCATGGACCCATGCCAGCTGCAGTTGCAATGCAAAGCATACCCAGTCCCAAATAGTTTGGTTATAGTGACTACAGTCTATGATGGGAATATTTCTCAGAATAATGGTGAAGGATCAGTCACAATGACCAGTGCCAGTATACTTAGTGGAAGATATCAGTGTTATTCTAGATGGTTTATGTGTGGGTATCATGGAGGAGGAGGGGAATTCCATGACAAGCCCTGATCTGAAGGGCTGTGTAAGGAGGGGATGCATATGTAGTGCTGTGCCCATATCACCTGAATGTGTTCGACCGACATGTGGGTTTGACTCAAAACGCACAAACTATCAACCGTAACCTGGAGGTGATGGCTCAGAGTCATGTCCCAAGTTGCATATACAAGGGCAATGGAACCACTAGCATGAGCCAATATAGGGTACACAGTGACACCTGGGGCCCAGTTCATGATTTGACCTTCTGCTTCAGAAGCCAGATAAAGGTTCAAGTAGCACAGACAGGCTCTAGGGAGCAGTGACTATTGTATCACAAGGTGCACATTAATCATGGAAAAGGACAGTGAACAATCCAGAACAGGAATAATTGGGGGAAAGCCAACTTCAACGGGATGAGGATGCATCTGAGTCGAGCAAGTTGAAATCAAATATTGGCAGAAAAGAGACAGTGGCTGAGCAATGGCCACCTTCAAAGGAAAAGTATTGCAGGAAATGTCAAGATATATTCCCTTGAAGGGGAAACGGTAGGACAACTAAATCCAGAAAGCCCTGGATGATGAGAGATAGGAGGTAAAGATAAAAAGGGAGAAGTGTGTACACACCAGATGTCAGGTAGACAAATAAATGGAGAACCAGGGTGAATTTAGAAGGACCAGAGGTGAAGTGAAGAAACTAAATCAGAAAAGCAAGGAGAGAGCATGAAGAGGCTGGCAGGGAACATAAGAGGGAATCCCAAGGTCTTCTGTAAACACGTAAATAAGTAGTGGTAAGTGAGAGTAGGGCTGATTAGAGCCATAAAAGGGGACTTGCATGTGGAGTCTGGAGCAATTGCGGAGGTGTGGAATGAATACTTTGCATCAGTTTTGTAGAAAGGTACCTAGGCTGGGGTGAGAGTTGGTAACTGCTACATCAGAAGAACGTTCAATTGAGGAAGGTGGTGTTGGAAAGGCCATCTTTACTTAAAATAGAAAAGGTACCAGGGCCTTAGACAGGAGCAGGATAATTAAGGAACCCAGCATGGATGCATTAAAGGAAACTCATGTTTAAATAACTTGATATTTTTGAGGTGATAACAGAAGTTTGAAGAGGGAAACACATTGACGTGGTATGTATGGATTTGGCATTGATACAGTGCCACACAGACTTCAGCAAAATTCTCGCTCATGCAATAAAAGGGAACGTAGGAACTTGGATAGAAATTGGCTGAGGGTCAGGCAACAGTAGTGGGTTAATGGTTGTTTTTCAGATTGGAGGAAAGTTTGTAATGGATTTCCCCACGGGTCAGTGTTGGGACACTTCCTCTTCCTGATTATATATATTAATGACTTAGACTGTGGTGAGCAGGGTATAATGTCAAAATTTGCAGATGATGTAAGATTGGAAATGTTGTCAATTGTGATGAGACTTGTCTTGAACTCCAAAGAAAAGGACATAGACATGTTTATGGATTGGGCAGACAAATAGCAAATGAAGTTCGATGCAACAAAGAGGGAGGAGATATATGTTGGCAGGAAAAATATGGAGAGACAGTATATTTGATAGAGGGACAGCCTCTAAAGGAGGTGCAGGAACTGGAGGACCTCTGTGTATATGTACATAGGTCACTGAAGATGGTAGGGCATGTTGAGAGAACAGTTAACAAAGCGTATACTATCTAAGCCTTTAATAATAGAAACTTGTGTAAGACAGTTAGGCCTCATCTGGAGTACTGTATCCAGTTCTGAGCACCACACTTCAGGAATGATGAGAAGGCATTGGAGACAGTACATAGGATGTTCACAAGAATGATTCCAGGGATACACAACTGTAGCTATGAGGGTAGTTTGGGATTGTGTTCCTTGTAGAAAAGAAGGCTGATGGGAGACCTGATAGAGATATTCAAGATCGTGAGGAGGGTAATGAAACAGGGTACATAGAGAGAAATGGTTCCCACACAAGAGATGAACTAGAGGGCACAGATTCAAAATAATTGGCAAAAGGAGTAAATGTGGAGTGAGGAAAATTTTTTTTCACCGAGGGTGGTTGGGGTCTGGAACAAGCTTCCTGAAATGGGTGGTGGAGGAAGGTTCAATCAAGGCATTCAAAAGGGAATTGGATTACTACATAAGCGAGAGAATATGCAAGGTTACGGGGACAAGGCAGGGGAGTTGGACTAGGGGAATGCTCTTTCATGTGGGAGGAGTAATATGACTCTGAAGGTGGCGGCATCACCAGTGAGTCTGTCTGGTTCATAGTTACGTGACCTGTGGTGGTTTGGTGTTCTCACCATCCACAGCGTCGGTCGTGCCTCCTCGTGACTCCTGCTGGTAACAACATCACCGTTATCCGAGTTTGCACAGATAGGAATGTTTTTGTTGGCTAAACGGCCTTTGAAATAGCACAGTGCTGATTGTGGTCTGTTGGGACCAGCATTATCATATAAAAATGGTTGACCATCGTTGGTGAGAGCGGCCCGGGTGGGACGTGACCCGGAGAAAAGACGTCCCCACAGTTGTGCCTTTTGGAGCAGGCCACTGCACAAGTTGCAAATGCTCCGCAAGTGCTAGTTCCGAACTCAATGGACTAGAGAAATAGTCCACCTCAACACAAACTGCAGAGGTGGAATCGAGACCTTTGATGGGCTGCTCTGCCATCTGCTACTCCCCGGGGTGGGTGAGTTCTGCAAACACGTGGCCGTGAGACATCAGATTAAACACCTTCACACAATTTGCTCCAAATCTGGTGATTACGATTCGGTTGCTTGTCATTATCGCAAATGTAAAGGGGTAAGGCCACCTCTCACCGGTACGATCTATGCATGTGAACACTGAAATGCAGGTCACATGGCAAATGGGGCTCAGCCAGCATGAGCGTTATAGACACACTGAAGTACGTAATGTGAAAAGATTAGCAGCTCACCTACCACAAGCAAAGCCTGGCCAGAGAGATTATAAATGGACTAAAGAGGAAACCGACCTCCTCAGAGAATTAATGAAGTGGTATGAAGGCTGTGCAGACATCAACAAACAGATAGCAGCCCATCTCACATCTAAAACCAGCAGGCAGATTGCTTCCAAGAGAAGATCGCTCCTGAAAGCAGAGCAGAGCACAACGAGCGTATAATCACCGCAAAGCAGCCAGACAGAAGGTGCTTGGGAAACGGAAACTCCACAAGAGGAGGATGACACAGAGGTGGTGAGGGGAAAACAGTCCCCAAATAGTGTGGAATGTGCAACCCCCGGCCAGTATCCCTAGACACATGGATCTGGATAATCAGCTGAAGAACTACTGGTGGTACGGAACGACCCAGAAACAAGAGCCATGGCCCTCGGCCTCATTGAAAGCATCACAGATGTTATATTAACTGAAGGAAAGGAAGAGGAAACTGGCAGGAGGTCCAGGAAGACAGAAGCTCACCCCAAGGAGAGGCCGAAACACAAAATCCAAGAATAAGAATAAAAAAGCAAATTTCAAAGCAACTCAGTTGGCTTACAAAACAGACAGGAGAAAGATAGCACGGCAAATCCTGGATGCACCGTCCACCCTACAATGTCCACACAGCAAAGCTGAACTCAGAGAGAGTTTTACCGAGAAACTCTCAAAACCAACTAAATCAAACCCCCAAAAGTATACATTATATAACGGAAGGAGAGATAACGACTCTTTGAAAGAACCCATACAGAAGGAGGAGGTTGAGGATGCAGCAATTAAAGGCATTGATAAGAACACGGCAGCAGGAGCTGATGGGATGAAGCTGGAAGACATCATGGACGTCCAGGCAGAGTACGAAGACAGGCTTCCATGTCTCTTCTCCCTCTGGCTCAAGTCAACTTCCACCCCAAGGGTCATGAAAAAGAGTCACACAGTTCTCATTGCTAAGACAGATGACACCGAGAAACTAAAAAGCTTAGACAACTGGCGACCAATAACAATCGGCCCAATTTTATTCTGAATCTTAGCTAAAATTATCTCCAAACGATTAAGGGACGCAATCCAGACCAACCTCAGACAGAAAGGATTAATGGGTCTTTTTCTGGATGACAAGCTGTAACAAGTGGGGGGCCACAGGGTTCAGTCCTGAGGCACCAACTATTTACTGTCTATATTAATCACTTAGATTCAGGGATAGAAGGCACTCTAGCTAAATTTGTAGATAACACCAAAATAGGTGGGAAAGTAAGTTACAAGGAAGAAATAAGAAATTTACAAATGGATATGGACAGGTTAGGTGAAAGTGGGGGGTAGGAAAGAGTTGGCCGTTGTATTTGTGGATCTGCCTAAGGCGTTCAATTCCATTGGGCATAAAATGCTCATCAAGGCACTTCAAAGAGAGTGGGGCTGCCAAAAAGATTCATAACAACGATCACGGATTTGTCCTCGGAAACTAGCACATGTATTGACTGCAAAGACAGTCAAACTCAATCAATATCATGAGAGGGGTCAAGGTGACCCGTTATCACCAATCCTGTTCATCATTGCGATGGATCCTCTAAGCTGTTCCCTACAGGAGGCACAGCTGGGCATCCACTTACCTTCCAGGGCACACAGGTTAGTTGCTCAGCTCTGGCGTTCACTGATGACATTGCTTTACTCAGTGACTCCTATTCAGGTATGACCAAGAACTTAGCCATTGTACAGGAATTCTGCCAGAACACAGGGTTGGAGATGAATGCCAGGAAGACCAAGGGATTCCTCTTCATCCACAAGAGGAATACGTTTCAGTATAACAGTAAGGCGAACTGGCTGTTGAGAGGAGATCCAATCTCATACATAACTCCAGGAGACACATATGTGGGAGCTTGAATCAAACCCTGGGCAGCGTTAACTGGGGAACAATGGGGATCCAAAATCGATGGATGGATAGAGAATTTGGAAGGAGGCAGCACTTCAACCTATCCAAAGGATTGAATCCCTTAAAACCCATGATCTATTTCATTTAATCCTCGCAGAGGTATTGCAAAACACGTTGGTGAAACTCGATCAATCCATTAAAAACACAACAAAAGAAACCCTCCACCTTCCACCGCACATAACGGATGGAATTCTCTACAGCAGTAAACGCAATAGTGGTCTAGCCATGCCGAGACTCGAACTCTAAATTCGTTTGGGCATTATTCAGAAATTAGGGGCGTTGGAAAGATCACCGGACATGGTGATTCAGGCCTTGTTTGAATTCCATGATATCGAGAACAAAGAGACAATCATATCCCTGAGGAATTTTAAAGTGCTGAGGGAATTCGAAAAATCCCTCAAAGAGAAGGGTGGTCCAAGAGCAAAGCATGAAGGAATTGGCACTGATGAAATCATCAATTTGGGATGGATGGATATTCCGCAAACGTCCAGACCAAAAATCTGTCAACAGATATGCAGCTCGGAGGGAGGTTAAATATTTATAGTGGACAGAACTCCAATGCCAAGGATCGGGCATCAAGTTCTCCAGCAACGACTATACTTCAAACTCCTGGCTCAGAACTTGTTTTTACCGCAAACAATCCTGATTCAGGCTCATGAACAGTATTTGATTATAGTGTAATCTCTATCCAACGAGATCCACCACAAACAGGGGAAGACACCACGCAAACAAGTCCTGCAGACGATGAGGCCCTTTTCAAATCACTGGCTCACATCTCCGGTAACTCTCCGTTCATCAAAAACGCCTGGATCAAAAAATCCAAGACACTTGCAGCAGTTTATTTCAAAGTGCGACTGGACATCCAACTTGGAACAGAGGCTCTTTGGAAAAGACGGGACCCTCTGGAAGCCAGATCTGGTAGTACTCGTCAAGGTTGGAGTAGTAGCGGTTGTCAATGTCAGTGTGGTTTGAAGACAATAACAATTTGTTGGAGAAAGCTTGGGCAGAGAAAGAACAGAGGTATCAACACAAAGGATGAAACACGAGAGCTGACCGGGAGCGCATCAGTTACCTTCTTCAGATTCATCATGGGAGCAAGAGGAAAGTGGCTCAATTTGAACAAAATCTTCATGCGATTGCTGAAGATCCAGAAATAGAAGTCCTTCACCCAATTTCGAGACTGATTCTCTGACCTTGGCACTTTTGCAAATATTTGGAGACCGGTAATCAGAGTCGTTTAACAGAGCTCACTTGGTTCGATATCGCAAGCGCAAGATGAAGGACAGGAAGAAGCTTCAAGACAGCTATTGTATATCGACAGTGGGAAGTCCAGATCCTGATCCCTGGTGAGTGGGTAGTGTGCGTTATTTGGTAATATATTTGTGGTGATCATGTTAGTCTAACAATGGTTTTGGTGGTTACCTTGGTCATTATTTGGGGTGGTGGGTGCATGCTATTAATTATAAATGTTAACTAAAGCAGCTTTTCCTATGTTAATATACTTAATTAATAAAGATAGCGACACAATCAGATGATGTTTTCAGGATAGGTTTCCTGACCACTAACTACGTGATCGGCCACCTAGTATCATCAGTACCTATGTGATGAATATTCACACTTGCCCGACAGAGGATCATGGTCAGTTATTCCCGTGCTCCGCTTTCACCTGAGTCATTTCCCTTAGTTGTGGTCACTCCTGGAGTTAAGTCACAACCTGGACGAGCCACTTAAATACTCGGATTGGGCGCTGCATTAATTTGTGCGTATTAAATGATTCAGTACAGTCTCATTGGACAAATAGCCTCCTCCTGCAATGTAAAGTGTCAGTGAAATGATAATCCTATCTTGGATCACTCCCCAATAAACCTGAGCAATAATTTCCAGGATTACATCTCCCATTTTGAGTCTGATATTCCACCATCACCCAAACATTTGACAGAACTGGTAAAGGATGCAGAGCTTTCCCATAAACATTACAGGAAAAGCGGGGGCAGAATTTTACCCTCAGAGGGGGTGCTCGGCAGGGTTGGTCAGTGAACTGACTGCCACCGGCAATCAGCAGCTCATTGCGATTTTATGAGGATGGGCCAATTGAGGCCCCCCACAGTGTAAAACGCAGCCAATGAGTGAGGGCGATGGAGCGGGGGCTTAAAGTTGGGTCCAATGACATCCCAGCAGCCAATTCAAATGAGCCTCGGCAGCCCCTGGAAGGCTGCCACTAAAGGACGCGGATCTCCTGTGAATGGAGACCATAGCGGGTGGACACGGCAGGCGGGAGGGCAGGTCAGCAGGGCAGTCAGCCCCACGTTTCTCAGATGAGAGCCTCACTGTCCTCCTGGAGGTGACAGCAAGGGGAGAAACACTTGTCTCCAGGGACTGGAAGCAGCCACAACCATTTCACCAAAAGAGGCCTGGGTGGAGGTGGCATCCAGGGTCAGCAGACACAACGTGGTGAGGCGCACGTCGGTGCAGTGCCGAAAGCACTTGAATGATCTCCTGCAATCGGGAAGGGTGAGTACCGTGTTGGCATGGGTTACTTTGCTGAACAGTTGAGCTGGACATCCCACTGGATCTCAAATGTTAGAGTGTGAGCAGTGATGTTGGGGTGCCAGAGAGAGGTAAGATTGCAGTGCACTGTTGTGAGAATGTAGCTTTTTGCAACCATTGCAGTGTAGCCTGTATATTGATGGGACCCTCAAACCTGGTATACCCATTGATAATGGGGAGATGAGGGCACCATGATGCAGATCTGTCTCATCAGGGTGCCAGGCACACACACGGACAGTCTAATGACAAGTGTTTCTTCTCACATTTAGACACACCAGCAGCCCCTCATTCAGAGGAGCCTGAAGGCCCACCCCTGACCCCTGAGGACCACCATGCTGAGCACGCACCAGCATCACCCTCTGTCAAGCAGGCACAAACGCAGATACCAGCACCTCAGTGGGCATAAGATCACCAATTAGTATCTCAGTGCACATTGGTGAGTCCATTTCACACTTGCTTGATGTGCAGGTGGAGGCAGAGTGTCCAGAGCATTGGCAGAGGGCTGCTGGAGACCAGGTCAATGCTCAGTCAATGGCTGATAGGCCTCTGAAGTCATCCATGAGGAAGCAGATGCTGGATGTGCAGCTGGGTGTGGAAGATCTGACAGTGATACGTGAGGGAATGCGTGCCATGGTATCCGTTCTGGAGAACTCCCTGTAGAGAACAGCACTGCATTGACCCTCATGGCCGAGCACACTGCCTCCTCCATGGAGGGAGTGGCGACTCTCATGGACAGGCTCCTCCAGGAGCTCAATCAGGGGTTCCCAGAGATGCAAGCCCTCACACCAGCAATGACCCCAGCTGCTCAGTGGCAGTGTGGGAGATGGATTGCTCAGCTAGGTGCCCATCCATCAATGGTGAGCAGGGATGTCCAATGCGAACTGAAATTGGTGCATAATCAGCCTGCCGTCTCTGCAGGCTCCTCAGGGCGCTCCAGATACAGTAGCAGCTCCTCTGCCAGTGACCATGGCATATGAGGCTGCAATGACAGGGGAGATCCAGCCATGGCAATAACGTTCCATCTCAAGCAAGGACAGTACAGGCTCCACAGGCCAGAGGACACCCACCAATGTCATTAAGGCCAAGTGGACTTCAGAGTCAGCAGGCTATCTCCAATTCCAGTGAGGCTGGAGCACCTAGACATAGTACCTGCTAGCAAAACCGTAAAGCACCTCAATCACAACACAGCTTGATCACTTGTTCCCCCATTTTTGTTCTTTTATTGAATGGTGTGATGTAAAACACCAGTCAATGTAAATTTCTGCTGTTTGTCAGCAGCAAATTATGTTTCTTTTTGCAACTGGCCTCTGGAAACTTCATTTGCTGTGTAGGTGTGGGGTAAGCCATGGTTATGATGAAGTGTGACTCCTTAAATTTCATTGCAATGGCAGAGTGTATGTTGTTAACCAAGGAACGGGTCCTGTCAGGGATTAAGTGTGGAGCCTGCAGCCCTCGCATGTGGTGGTGGCTGTTCTTTGGTTGAGTTAACTGCAGGAGCAATGGATCAAAACGTTCAGAGAGTCCCTGCCTCCCTGGAGTTTACCCAGGTCAGTGTCTATGCCCTCAGTGATCTCACCATGTTCATCCACAGACTCACTGCTGGACTCATCACCTGTTGCCTGTGCAGCTACATCAAGATCATCTTCCTCCTCTGTGTCCGCCTTTCCAGTGCCAGATAGTGGTTGCTTGCTTGCTGCGCTCTGCGCAGTGAAACACAACTTGGCTTTTGGCAGTGGGGGCGGGTGGGGGAGGGGGAGAATGGTCCAGATCAACCTCAGGCAGAAAGGATTACTGGGTCTTTTTCTAGATGACAAGATGTAACAAGTGGGGCGCCACAGGGTTCATTCCGGAGGCACCAACTATTTACTGTCTATATTAATGACTTGGATTCAGGAATAGAAGGTACTATAGATAAATTTGCACTTACATCCTTAAGGGGACCAAAGCTCTGCACAGTACTCCAGGTTTTGTCTCCCCGATGCCTTGTACAGCTGCAGCAACACTTCCCTATTTTGATTCTATTCCTTTAGCAATAAATGCCAAAATTCCATTTGGCTTCCATATTACCTGTTGTACCTGCATTCTAGCTTTCAGCAATTCATGCACCAGGACACCCAGATCCCTCTGTACTGAAGCATTCTGAAGTTTCTCTCCATTTAATAAATCGCCTTTTTATTCTTCTGACCAAAAGGGATAACCTCACACAAAATAGGTGGGAAAGTAAGTTCCAAGGATGAAGTGTACAAATGGATATGGACAGGTTAGGTGAATGGGTCAAAATTTGGCAGATGGAGTTTCACATGGATAAGTGTGAGATTATCCATTTTGGACGGAAGAATAAAAAGGCGACTTATTACTTAAATGGAGAGAAAATTCAGAATGCTTCAGGGCAGAGGGATCTGGGTGTCCTGGTGCATGAATTGCTGAAAGCTAGAATGCAGGTACAACAGGTAATATGGAAGCCAAATGGAATTTTGGCATTTATTGCTAAAGGAATAGAATCAAAATAGGGAAGTGTTGTTGCAGCTGTACAAGGCTTTAGAGAGACCAAACCTGGAGTACTGTGCAGAGCTTTGGCTCCCTTAAGGATGTAGGTGCACTGGAGGCTGTTCAGAGGAGGTTTGATAGATTGATCCCAGAGATGCGGGGCTTGTCTTATGAGGAGATTGAGCAATAAAAGCCAATAATCGCTAGAGATTAAGGATGAGGGGAGATCTAGTTGAGGTATATAAGATGCTAAAGGGGACAGACAAAGTAGACATGGAGCGGATGTTTCCCCTTCTAGGGCATTCCAGAATGAGGGGCCATAGTTTTAGGCTAAGGGGTGGTAGATTTAAATCAGAAACGAGCAGGAATTACTTCTCTCAAAGTGTCATGTATCTATGGAAGTCACTACCTCAGTGCAGCTGATGCTGGGACATGAATAAATTTGAGGAGAGACAGATATCTAATTCAAGGAAAAATGAGATCAGCCAGAATCGTAATGAATGGTGGGGCAGGCTCGAGGGGATGAATTGCCTTCTCCTGCTCCTAGTTCTTATGTTCTTATGAAAAGGGTTTCTGGTGGCGAGTCCTGGTTGTAATGAGAACATCACAGTTCTAAGAAACATCATGAAAGGGGCCAAACGCAACAGGAAAGTACTGGCCGTTGTCTTTGTGAATCAGGCTAAGGCGTTCAATTCCGTTGGGCATAGAAAGCTCATCGAGCCGCTTCAAAGAGAGTGGAGCTGCCAAAAAGATTAATAACAATGAGGTGGTATTGCAGTGCACCCCAAGTTGTCCAGGCATTGTAAGCATATTAAGACCGATTGTTCTCTCTACCAACGCCCTTGTTGTAGGGGTGGCTTTTGTACCAATGCTCAACCCCTGTTCTTGGGTGGCAGAGAGGCATCATGAGACACCTTTTGAGCTGATTGCCCTCGTCACACAGTCACCATCCATCCAATCAGGCTGGAGCACTGAAGAGCCCCGGCGCCTGGGTGAGAGTGTCTCAGGATATAAGCATCATGGGAGCTGCCAGGGTACCTTGCAGAGATGTGCAGAAGCTGTATCCTGTGGTCTCACCCACACACACACTGATATCAACTAGTTTTATTTCACGTTCGGGTATATGCCTGCGGGAAGAGGGTAAAATTCTGCCCAGGGAAACGAGAGATCAAGGAAATAAA
This sequence comes from Isurus oxyrinchus, assembly GCA_026770705.1. Lineage (NCBI taxonomy): Eukaryota > Metazoa > Chordata > Chondrichthyes > Lamniformes > Lamnidae > Isurus > Isurus oxyrinchus. The sequence continues at coordinate 46,865,259 of JANJGN010000023.1, forward strand.
TACCCCAGCTAGATGGGATATAGCTCTAAATATTGAGGTTCCCCCTTGAATTCAATCTGCAGCCCATATTAGTAAATTGTACAATTGATTACGGTATTATATCTGTTACCATGCAAGCAAAAACAAAAAAAAAATTGGAAAAACCTGGAAAATTTCAAAGGGGATTTGGGCTGATGGAACCAAATTAATTAACTGAATCAACAAGTGTACAATTTGACTGAAACCAGCCATGTGCTCACCATCACAAGAATCAACGGAGGAAATATCTCTACTGTAAAAGGAATATTAAAAGGTGGGGTGGAGTAGTGGAGAACTGAAGGACATGACCCGAGCTGTGAGAATATAACATAGCTAAACCACACTGTACAGACACTAAGGGTTAACTAACCCAAGAGGGGTGAGTGAAATTGAAATTCTGGCTCCAGAGACTGAGAGTCATTATCATGGGCAATGTTGCAGGGCAACTGCCGTCACATAGCACAATTATTTCCTGCCAGGGATTAAAGAAACATTTACATCTCAGTCAACAGATGGAAGCAAGTTCACAAACACATGGTTCGGGGTGTGGGAGAAAGAAGTCAGCCAAGCACTTGGAAAAGCAATTCAACAATGAAGAATGCTCAATCATTCAGCATCAGTTCCATCGACATGGGGACTGAAGGGTTCTCAAAAATGCCACATTTTTCAAATCATCAACAAGGATATGACTTTTGGACGTTTATGGCAGAGGACCCAACTGCTGAGTTAAGTGTAGAACCCTGCAGACAGGAGGCTAGGCCCATGAAGGCCTGGGACTGGACATGCCCGGGTTTGTTGAGAGCTGTGCGGATTGTTGCTGGAAACCAGACAATGAGAGGAGGCAGAATACACATTCTTCCCATTAAAACAATCAACCCAGGGAAAGACTTCATATGACACAAAAAGAAAGCCCATCAAAATCTTGCATAAATAATCACAACCGACGACTAAGGCAGGAAGGCCGCAGTCAATACAATTATGCGAAGCTATCAATACTCCACAAATACAACCGCTTTCAGTTCAAGATTATCAATGGGGCCAGGAAGACAAGTATAAACATCATGTGAGCCCATTAAAAACAACGAGACAACAATCCCCTGAAGAAGCCCACCTAAATCAGACAAAGAATTAACCTTGATTTGGATTCAGATTAGAAATTCTAAAAAAAAGTATAACTGGGTCACCAGTTATGAAGGGCTGGAGGGGTGAGCTGTTTTCAAGTGGTTGAAGCAGAGTTTAAGCAGGGAGAGGTAGCTGAGCCAGTGAGGAAGGAGATCTGGAGGTTTGCAGGGCCACAGGCAACATCACGGTGAGGGATACGGGGTGGCAGGCTCAGAAGAAGACAACAAGGCCGCAAACACAGCCCTCCATGAAGATTGACCACCTACAACCACACCCTCCACCCAACTGAAGAACCTTCACAGATTCCACAGACCAGGACCACGTGGGGATAGCAGGCCCCAGAGGACACAAAGAGCAGACCCCAGAACTGTAACCGGCTTACCTGGCTGGATTTCGAACTGTCAAGTAATCTTGGTTGGTGAGCATGATCCCTGTCCTCTCCAATTCAATTTAGTTAGGTTTTGGGGGTTGGACAAGGGTAAGGGGATTAGTAGCGTGATTCTCCCTGGTTATGTCTTGTGTTCCCCATTCATAACTAAGTACTTTGTAGGTCTGTATCATCTCAGTATAATCCTAATCTAATAAATTCATTTGTGACTTCAATAAACCCAGGTTTTTTTCTTGCAACAAAACCAGTTATCTGTTGCACTTTGTCACCAGCCCCAAATATGTCCAAGGTCTAGAACCCAGGGAGTTGGAGCGATTCGGACCGCTCAGAAATCAGAGGTGAAGCTGACACACGCCACCACCCCCTACAGGGGGGTGGTGTAAGACAGATAAAAGGGGTTTGATCAATGATATGGCTAGTGTTTAATACAGGGATGTCACTGGTCTTGATGCCCAGAAGCAAATGCAGGTCAATACCTGACAAACGCTAGAGAATATTGGGGAAGAGTAATGAGGTTGACGGACAAGAGTTACAGGATGACTGAGTAATGACTATTCACCTACAAAGAAATAGCCGAGCTGGAAACTCATACCCAGACCATAGGCAATTTCATAGAGGACCAGGACACTTCAGGTGTTATGTACAGTGCCCAGATTGTAGTAATTTAGAGAATTTGTTGCAAGGTTGCATACCATCATGGATTGACAACAGATACCTAAAGGCTAGGAGTACTTATGCCAATCTCATGGACCCATGCCAGCCCCAAATATTATCCTGACTACAGTCTATGACGGGAATAGCTCCCAGGATACCGGTGATGGATTAGTAACAATGAGCAATGCCGGAAAACTGGGAGGGAGGTATCAGTGTCATTCTAGATAGTGTACGTGTGGGCATCATGGAGGATTAGGGGAACTCCTTGACCAGCATTGATCTGAAGGGGTGTCAGGAGGGGATGCACATGTAGTGTTGTGCCCATATCACCTGAATGTATTCGGCTGACATGTGGGTTTGACTAAAAGCGCACAACTTATCAACCATAACCTGGAGGTGATGGCTCAGAAACATGTCCTGTCCCAAGTTGCATATACAAGGGCAATGGAACCACTAGCATGAGCCAATATAGGGTACACGGTGACACCTGGGGCCCAGTTCATGATTTGACCTTCTGCTTTAGAAGCCAGATAAAAGGTTCAAGTAGCACAGACAGGCTCTAGGGGGCAGTGACTATTCTATCACAAGGTGCATATTAATCATGGAAAAGGTCAGTGAACAATCCAGAACAGGAATAATTGGGGGAAAGCCAACTTCAACAGGATGAGGATGCATCCGAGACGAGTGAGTTGAAATTAAATATTGGCAGAAAAGAGACAGTGGCTGAGCAATGGCCACCTTCAAAGGAAAAGTATTGCAGGAAATGTCAAGATATATTCCCGTGAAGGGGAAACGGTAGGACAACTAAATCCAGAAAGCCCTGGATGATGAGAGATAGGAGGTAAAGATAAAAAGGGAGAAGTGTGTGCACACCAGATGTCAGGTAGAAAAATAAATGGAGAACCAGGGTGAATTTAGAAGGACCAGAGGTGAAGTGAAGAAAACTAATCAGAAAAGCAAGGAGAGAGCATGAAGAGGCTGGCAGCAAACATAAAAGGGAATCCCAAGGTCTTCTGTAAACACCTAAATAAGAAGTGGTAAGTGAGAGTAGGGCCAATTAGAGACATAAAAGGGGAGGCTGGAGCAATTGCAGAGGTGTGGAATGAGTGCTTTACATCTGTTTTTTCAGAAACGTACCTAGGTTGGGGTGAGAGGTGGTAACTGCTACATCAGATGAACGTTCAATTGAGGATGGTGGTGTTGGAAAGGCCATCTTTACTTAAACTAGATAAGACACCAGGACCATAGACAAGTGCAGGAGAATTAAGGAAGCCAGCATGGATTCATTAAAGGAAACTCACGTTTAAGTAACTTGATGTTTTTGAGGTGATAACAGAAGGTTGATGAGGGAAACACAATGACGTGGTATGTATGGATTTGGCATTGATACAGTGCCACACAGACTTAGGCAAAATTCTAGCTCATGCAATAAGGGGTAAAGTAGGAACTTGGATAGAAATTGGCTGAGGGTCAGGCAACAGTAATGGGTTAATGGTTGTTTTTCAGATTGGAGGAAAGTTTGTAATGGAGTTCCCCAGGGGTCGGTGTTGGGAAACTTGCTCTTCCTTAGACTGTGGTGTGCAGGGCATGATTTCAAAATTTGCAGATGATGCAAGATTGGAAATGTTGTCAATTGTGATGAGACTAGTCTTGAACTCAAAATAAAACGGCATAGACATGTTTGTGGATTGGGAAGACAAACGGCAAACGAAGATCATTGCTGCAAAGTGGGAGGTGATTCGTTTAGGCAGGAAGCATATGGAGAGACAGTATATTTGATAGAGGGACAGCCTCTGAAGGAGATGCAGGAACTAAGGGACCTCTGTGTATATGTACATAGGTAGTGAAGATGGCAGGGCATATTGAGAGAATAGTTAACAAAGGATAAAGCCTGAGATAATATAATAACAGGAACTTGTATAAGACAGTTTGGCCTCATCTGGAGTATTGCATACAGTTCTGAGCACCACACTTCAGGAATGATGAGAAGGCATTGGAGACAGTACATAAGATATTCACAAGAATGATTTCAGGGATACACAACGGTAGCTATGAGGGTAGGTTGGATAGGTTGGGATTGTGTTCCTTGGAGAAAAGAAGGCTGTTGGGAGACCTGAGAAATATTCAAGATCATGAGGAGGGTAATGAAACAGGGTACATAGGTTAGGAACAGTTCCCATACAAGAGATGAACTAGAGGGCACAGATTCAAAATAATTGGCAAAAGGAGTAAATGTGGAGTGAGGAAAATTTTTTTCATCGAGGGTGGTTGGGGTCTGGAACAATCTTCCTGAAAGGGTGGTGTAGGCAGGATCAATCAAGGCATTCAAAAGCAAACTGGATTACTACATAAGCGAGAGAATATGCAAGGTTACGGGGATAAGGCAGGGGAGTTGGACTAGGGGAATGCTCTTTCATTTGGCAGGAGTAATATGACTGATGGTGGCAGCCTCACTAGTGAGTCTGTCTGGTTCGTAGTTACGTGACCTGTGGTGGTTTGGTGTTCTCACCATCTGCAGCGTCAGATGTGCCTCCTACTGGTAACAATGTCACCGTTATCCGAGGTTCCACAGATATGAAAGGCTTTGTTGGCTAACCGACCTTCGATAAAGCACCGTGTTGGTTGTGGTCTGCAGAGACCAGCATTATTGTATAAAATGGTCGACCGTCGGTCAGAGCGGCCAGGGTGGGAAGTAACCCGGAGAACAAAACCTCCCCACAGTTGTGTCTTTTGTAGCAGGCCACTGCGTAAGTTGCAAGTGCTAGTTCCGATCTCAATGTACTACAGAAAAAGCCCATCTCAACACAAACTCCTGAGGTGGAATCGAGACCATTTAGAAACTACTACCTACCCTACAGGGAACTGGTGAAACAAACCAGGCTGGAAGATCTGGGACCCTCAATAGTGAATGACAAACAACACGAGAAGGAGTTGGAGTCCAGCCCTCAAAGATAAAGGGATGACACGGGTCATAAAAAGGCTGACATTTTATAACAAAAACTTCAAGGGAATGGTAACTTTGGACAATAACGGGATTGAGGAGCCCCAAGACCAGACAGATATTCCACCAACCTACATCGAGTCTGTGGAGCTGCCACCCAGTGACGACAGAACCGTACAGAGTGAAGTGGAGATCCAATACCCCGTTGATGGGCTGCTCTGCCATCTGCTACTCCCCGGGGTGGGTGAGTTCTGCAAACATGGCCGTGAGACATCAGATTAAACACCTTCACACAATTTGCTCCAAACGCAGAAAAACTGACGATTATGATTCGGTTGCTTGTCATTATCGCAAATGTAAAGGGGTAAGGCCACCTCTCACCGGTACGATCTATACATGTGAACACTGAAATGCAGGTCACATGGCAAATTGGTCTCAGCCAGCATGAGCGTTATAGACACACCGAAGTACGTAACGTGAAAAGATTAGCAGCTCACCTACCACAATCAATGCCTGGCCAGAGAGATTATAAAAGGACTAAAGAGGAAACCGACCTCCTCAGAGAATTAGTGAAGTGGTAGGAAGGCTGTGCAGACATCAACAAACAGATAGCAGTCCATCTCACATCTAAAACCAGCAGGCAGATTGCTTCCAAGAGAAGATCACTCTTGAGAGCAGAGCAGAGCAGAGCACAACGAGCGTATCATCACCGCAAAGCAGCCAGACTGAAGGTGCTTGGGAAACAAAAACACCACAAGAGAGGAGGTGACGCAGAGGAGGTGAGGGGAAAACAGTCCCCAAAGGGCGAGGAATGTGCAACCTCCGGACAGTATCTCTGGACACATGGATCTGGAAGATCAGCTGAACTGAGCTGAAGAACTAATGGCGGTATGGAACAACTTAGAAACAAGAGCGATGGCCATCGGCCTCATTTAAAGTATCACAGATGTTATATTAACTGAAGGAAAGGAAGAGGAAACTGGCAGGAGGTCCAGGAAGACAGAAGCTCACCCCAAGGAGAGGCCGAAACACAAAATCCAAGAGAAAGTGGCAGCTAAAGAAGCAAATTTCAAAGCAACTCAGTTGGCTTACAAAACAGACAGGAGAAAGATAGCACGGCAAATCCTGGATGCACCGTCCACCCTACAATGTCCACTCAGCAAAGCTGAACTCGAAGAGAGTTTTACCGAGAAACTCTCAAAACCTAATGAAGCAAATTCCCAAAAGTATACATTATATAACGGAAGGAGAGATTACGACTCTTTGAAAGAACCCATACAGAAGGAAGAGGTTGAGGATGCAGCAATTAAAGACATTGATAAGAACACGGCAGCAGGAGCTGATGGGATGAAGTTGGAAGACATCATGGACGTCCAGGCAGAGTACGAAGACAGGCTTCCATGTCTCTTCTCCCTCTGGTTCAAGTCAACTTCCATCCCAAGGGTCATGAAAAAGAGTCACACAGTTCTCATTGCTAAGACAGACGACACCAAGAAACTTAAAAGCATAGACAACTGGCGACCAATAATGATCGGCCCAATTTTATTCCAACTCGTCGTTAAAATTATCACCAAACGCTTAAGTGACACGATCCAGACCAACCTCAGGCAGAAAGGATTAATGGGTCTTTTCCTGGATGACAAGCTGTAACAAGTGGGGCGCCACAGGGTTCAGTCCTGAGGCACCAACTATTTACTGTCTATATTAATGACTTGGATTCAGGGATAGAAGGTACTATAGATAAATTTGCAGATGACACCAATATAGGTGGGAAAGTAAGTTGCAAGGAAGAAATAAGAAATTTACAAAATGGATAATGGACAGGTAAGGTCAATGGCCCAAAAGTTGGCAGATGGAGTTTAGTGAAGGGTTAACCCTTTTGGTGGAAGAATAAAAAGGCGACTTTGTATTTAAGTGGAGAAACTTCAGAATGCTTTAGTGCAGAGGGATCTGGGTGTCCTGGTGCATGAATTGCTGAAAGCTAGAATGCAGGTACAACAGGTAATAAGGAAGACAATTGGAATTTTGGCATTTATTGCTAAAGGAATAGAATAATAGGGAAGTGTTGCTACAGCTGTACAAGGCATTAGTGAGACCAAACTTGGAGTACTGTGCAGAGTTTTGGTCCCCTTATGTGAGAAAAGATGTAGATGCACTGGAGGCGGTTCAGAGGAGGTTCAATAGATTGATTCCAGAGATGTGGGGCATATCTTGTGGGGAGAGATTGAGCAGTATAAGCCTATACTCGCTCGAATTTAAGGATGAGAGGAGCTCTAATTGATGCTAAAGGGGATAGACAAAGTAGATGCGGAGCAGATATTTCTCCTTGTGGGGCATTCCACAATAAGAGGCCATAGCTTTAGACTAAGGGGTGGTAGGTTTAAATCAGAGATGAGCAGGAATAACATTTCTCAAAGGGTCGTGAATCTGTGGAAGTCACTACCTCAGTGCAGCAGATGCCAGGGCGCTGAATAAATGAGAGACAAGACAGACAGATCTAATTCGAGGCCAAAATGAGATCAGCCATGATCGTATTGAATGGCGGGGCAGGATCGAGGGGCTGAATTGCCTTCTCCTGGTTCTTATGAAAAGGGTTTCTGGTGGTAACTCCTGGTTGTAATGAGAACATCACAGTTCTAAGTAACATCATGAAAGGGGCCAAACACAACAGGGAAGAGCTGGCCGTTGTCTTTGTGGATCTGGCTAAGGCGTTCGATTCTATTGGGCATAAAATGCTCGAGGTACTTCAAAGAGTGGGGCTGCCAAAAGATTCATAACAACGATCACAGATCTGTCCTCTGAAACTAGCACATGTATTGAATCTTAAGATGCTAAAACCGAACCTATCAATATCATGACAGGGCTCATGGTGACCCGTTATCACCCATCCCTTTCAACATTGCGATGGACCCTCTAATCTGTTCCCTACAGGAGGCACAGCTGAGCATCCACTTGCCTTCCAGGGAACACAGGTTAGTTGCTTAGCTCTGGCGTTCACTGATGACATTGCTTTAATCAGTGACTCCTATTCAGGCATGACCAAGAACTTAGCCATTGTACAGGAATTCTGCCAGAACACAGGGTTGGAGATGAATGCCAGGAAGACCAAGGGATTCCACTTCATCCACAAGAGGAATACGTTTCAGTATAACAGTATGGCGAACAGCCAGTTGAGGAGGTCCAATCTCATACATAACTCCAGGAGACACATATGTGGGAGCCTGAATCAAACCCTCAGCAGGGGTATTTGGGGATCCAAAATCGATGGATGGATAGTGAATTTGAAGGAGGCAGCACTTCAACCTATCCAAAGGATCTAAACCCTTAAAACACATGATTGAGGATACATTTTCATTTAATCCTCGCAGAGGTATCACAAAACACCTTGGTGAAACTCGATCAATCCATTAAAAACACAAAAGAAATTCTCCACTTTCCACCGCACATAACGAATGGAATTCTCTACAGCAGTAACCGCAATAATGGTCCAAGCCATGCCGAGACTTGAAGTCCAAATTCTTTTGGCCATTATCCAGGAATTAGGGACGTTGGAGAGCTCACCGGTTATGGTGATTCAGGCCTTGTTTGAATTCAGTGGTATCAAGAACCAAGAGACAATCATATCCCTGAGGGAAATCAAAAAATCCCTCAAAGAAAGGCGTGGTCCAAGGGGGATATGAAGGAAATGGCACTGATGAAATCATCAATTTAGGATGGATGGATTTTCCAAACGTTGAGACCAAAAATCTGTCAACAGATATGCAGCTTGGAGGGAGGTTAAATATTTAAAGTGGACAGAACTCCAATGCCAAGGATCAGGCATCAAGTTCTCCAGCAACGGCTATTCTTCAAATTCCTGGCTCAGGACTTGTTTTAACCTCAAACAATCCAGATTCAGGCTCATGAACGGTATGTGATTATAGTGTAATCTCTATCCAATGAGATCCACCACAAACAGGGGAAGTCACCATGCAAACAAGTCCTGCAGACAATGTGAGGCCCTTTTCGAATCACTGGCTCACATCTCCGGTAACTCTCCGTTCATTAAAAACACCCGGATCAAAAAGTCCTTGGCAACTTGCAGCAGTTTATCTCGAAGTGCGGCTGGGCATCCAACTTGGAACAGAGACTCTTCGGAAAAGACAGTCTGGGGGCAACCTGCAGGAGAGGCAGCTAGACACATACTCCGAACTCCAACACATGTCTTATTGGTGGTGATGGTGCAAGGGGAGCCTCAAGGTGTTTTGGGAAAGTGTCAGCTGATGGTCTTGGCACCACACCTAGTTGCGCCTCCTTGTCCTGGGTGCTAAGACGCACGTGTTATTCAAAGAGATGGATGCTGAATGTGTCCAAGGTGGCCATTGGGGGAGGGGTTTGGGAGCAGCCATACTATCTTCTGGGGACTGATCACCAGTAGTGTGGACAGGAGCTGCTGGAGGCCTCAGCACATGCACGCTGCACCCCAACCACAGTGGCCCATCTGAGTACATGAGCGATCAGCCCCAATAAAATCATCCTCTGTTTTGCAGGCAAAAAGTCACCACAATGCCTGGGAGCGTCAGAGGACTGGAAGTGGGAGCACCCTCCTCCAGCGCCTCACTCCCTTCAAGGAGCAGGTCATGTAGCTGGGCAGGAGGCAAGAGGCCAGGGCGGGGAGGCTGGGGTACAGCAGGCAGGTATTTGAGGTCCACAGTCCCAACCACTCTGTCTGCCCACCATCCAAACCACTGAGGTTGCTGCTATTGTTAATGCTGCAACACTGCTCATTCATAGACTGAGACACTCTGACACATGGGTCATACAGGAGGGTCCCTCGTCCCCTTGAGGATTTGCATCTCCACCACTTTCCAAAGTTTCCTTATCCCATTTGTGACCACTATCACCATGGTCTAACATGCCGTTGGATCACTGCTGCAAAGCCAAAGACTTATTGCATCTTAAGGGTCTTGGGACCTCCTGCACCCTTTCAGCCAGTGTGCCCCACATTACTTTGTCCAAAAGGTCCTCAGCACCTCAGCTGTGACCCTCATGGCACTCAATTTGGATAAATACCATGTTACTCATCCCTGTGCCAAGGGGAAATGTTACCTTCTGCCCACCCGGTCTATGCCCCTCCTTACGGAATGAAGGTCAATAATGTAACCTCTCAATCTCCTGTGTTCGACGGAAAATGTCACAACTGTTTGCGATATTTCCTCAGCCCCACAACTATCCAGGCCACAATGCATCCAGGTCAGGTACCTCTGCACTCTCCCCACTCCTATGGTTCATAACAAGCCATGTGGCATTCCTGAGGCCATCTGACCAGCCTGTCTGCATGTGTGTTTAATGGTTGGGGCTCCTCTTGACGTTTCCACCTCACCAATGTTCTTCTCCTTAGGGGAACGACTTATGAGGCCGGGGTGGATGGAAGGGATTTAAGATTGAAGTGAATGAACGCTAACTGATGCACTGTCCTTGTTAATTTCAGCATCACCACCAGAGCGACCCACACCGACCCCGCAGCCCCCCCTCCACACCTGAGGGGCAACATGTGCAACTTGTGACACATCATTTCAGCCAGCCAGGCACCAGCGCAGACTTACACACCTCGGTGGGGACTTTACCGTTGGCTAGTGTCCCTGGTCACAGTGGAGAGGGTACTTCACAATCACTGGAGGAGATGGTAGGGACAGAGTGTGCCGATGGTGCCAGCAGCCAGAGGGCTGCAGTGGATGAGGTACATGCTGAGTCCGGTACTGATGACGTGCCTCTGGAGTTGTCCCCAATGCAGCAGCTGCAGGACAAGTGGCAGGAATCAGGTTCAGCATCTGACAGAGTTGCATGAGGGATTGGTTCAGTTGGTCTCTGCGATGGAGGAGTCCAGGCAGAGTCCATGCAAAGATTCCACCCTTAGGGCAGAGCTTCAGGATTCCTTCAATGAGAGATTGGCGACTCTGAGGGGCATTAACCAAATGGATCAAAATATGATTGGGATACGCTCTGACCTGCAAGCCTTCACATCGGTACTGGCCACGGGTGGTCTTCCCCATTGTGGGAGATGTTGCGGACACTAAGCACTGGCACTCAGTGCCCATGCATCTGCGGTGAGCAGGGAGGTAGATTTGGACCTCACGTCGGTGCAGCAGCTGCCTGTCATCGCTGTGAGCTCCTCCCAGGGTGTTTCAGATGAAGGCAGCAGCTCCTCCTCCCCTCTGTCAGTCAACATTGCATCCATTGAGGCTGCAACAACTGGGGAGGTCCCAGTTCTGGACTTTGCCACTCCCTCCCAGGCGGGGCCAGCACAGGCTTCACAGGTCAGAGGATGCCCGCCAAGGTCATCAAGGCTAGCAGGACAGCAGAGTCAGCAGGCTGTCTCACAAACCACTCCGTGTGATGGGGTGGCACCAAGACGTAGCACCCGCAAACCTCAGCATAAGGCACGTTAGGCACTCCACGGGTATGTCACCAGTCATTTTGTGCTGGCCTTAGAATAGGGACCCATTTTTCTGTCATTGTCAGCACGGACTACAAAATCTTCACTGGAGACATGTCTTCTCGGCTCAAACTGTGCTGGACCTCATGATCCACCCTGACCAGACTTATACCGTCCCCGGCCGTACCATTTATGATAATATCCATCTGGTCCGGGACATTATCCATTATTCCCAGAAGGCTGGTCTGTCGAGCGCCTTCCTGTCCCTTGATCAGGAGAAGGCGTTTGACAGGGTGGATCACGGATACTTACTCGGAACTCTGCCAGCATTTGGGTTCGGGATGCATTTTGTCGCCCGGATCAGACTTCTGTACACCGCCGCGGAGTGTCTAGTTAAGGTTAACGGGTCACCGACGGCGCCCCTTCGCTTTGAGAAAGAGGTACATCAGGGTTGCCCCTGTCTGGCCTGTTGTATTCTATTTGCGTGGAGCCTTTCCTGTGCCTCTTGCGGAGGTGGTTGTCAGGATTGGTTCTGTTCGGGCCAGGCATCGGGATGGTCCTTTGGGCTTATGCTGATGATAGGCTCGTGTTTAGTGGTCTGGAGGTGCCTTCCCACTTTCCATCAGGCCCCTGGGGTGGAGGTTGTTACATGCCGCAGTCTCATACAACCGCAGGATGTGTCGGTCCATGGAATTCCAAGATACCTGCCCCTTTTGCTGTCTTGAGGAGTCCGTGTATATTGGGTGTCCGCACTTTTGGTGACAGAGGGATTTTAGTGAAGAGGGAACGGATCCTTTGAGTACCATGACTAAGGTCAGGTAAGCATTTACTACTTTTATTGCTTATAGTTTAAGGTCTTATTTTGTTGTACATTGTTTGTAAGGGCTATATTCTGTAACAAGGAGCAGGGAACAAGAGCCCTCAAGTAATTGATGTTATTTGATATTAAGTATCTTCCAAAAGGCTGAATTTAAAAAAGGCGTAAGTCAAAACAGGAGGAGCTCACCATGGCTTTTGAGCTCTCCTGGCATATGTGGGAAGCTGGGTACATTTCCAGTGCCCGGGCCAGCTTGTGTGCAGGAAGTCTCCCCAGCTGCAGTTTCACGAAGCTCAGGTTTCGGAGCTGGAGCGATAGCTGGGGACACTGTACAGCATCCACGAGGCAAAGTGTATCATGGATAGCACATAGAGAGGTGGACACACTGCAGGTGAAAAGTCCACAGGCAGGAAGGGAGTGGGTGACCACCCACGCAGAGCAAGAGGACTAGGCAGACAGTGCAGGAATCTCCTGTGGCTATTCCCCTGCAAAACAGATATACCGCTTTGGATACTGTTGAGGGAAATGGCCTCGGGAAATCAGCAACAGCCAAATTCATTGCACCGCAGTTGTTTTTTTTCTGCACGGGGGACGAGTAAAAAGTGTGGGAATGCAATAGTTATAGGGGATTCCATTGTAAGGGGAATAGATAGTTGTTTGTGGCTGCATATGAGATCCAGGATGGTATGTTGCCTCCCTGGTGCTAGGGTCAAGGATGTCTCAGGACTACCGGACATTGAAGGGGGAGGTTGAACAGTCAGTGGTCATGGTACACATTGGTACAAATGACAGGTTTAAAAAAGGATGAGGCTTTATAGAAATGTAGGGAGCAGAATATAGGGATTTAGGAAGTAATTTGAAGAGTAGGACCTCAAAAAAGGTAGCGATCTCAGGATTACTACCAGAGCCACACGCTAGTCAGAGCGGAAATAGCAGAATATATCGGATGGATACGTGGCTGAAGAGATGGTGAGAGGCTGGTTCCTGGGACATTGGGCCCAGTACAAACTGGACAGGTTACACCTGGGCAGGACCAGGACTGATGTCCTAGGGGGAATATTTGAGAGTGTTTGGGGAGGGTTTAAACTAAAATGGCAGGGTGATGGGAAATAACAAAGGAGTCAGAGGAGGGGAATCAAGGACAAGAACACAAGACAGAAAGGGGAATAAGAAAATTGATAGTCAGAGAAATCAAGGGCAAGAATCAAACACGGCCTCAGTGAGAAATACTGGGAACTGGACAAGTAACGTTAAAAAGACAAGCCTTAAGGCTGTGGCTTAACCTTAGGAACATTCACAATAAAGTGGATGAATTAACCGTGCAAATCGATGTAAACAGGTATGATATAGTCAGGATTACAGAGACATGGCTGCAAGGTGACCAGGGATGGGAACTAAACATCCAGGGGTATTCAGTATTTAGGAAGGACAGACAGAAAAGGCGGTGGAGTTGCATTGCTGGTTAAAGAGGAAATTAGCGCACTAGTGAGGAAAAGGTATTAGCTCTGACAATGTGGAATCTGTATGGGTAGAGCTGAGAAACAGGAGCAAGTCTGGCTTTTACCTTGTTAAACACCTCATTTCTATTCTGCTACCTTAATGGCCCTGTCAACATGCCCAGCAAGTTCCCAGTGATCATCCTTACTTTCCACAGTTCTAACATTTCTCCTGTATTCCCAAACCCTGCTTGTCTTTCCCAAGTGCTTTACAAAACACTTGTCCACATAACATTCCATGCAGCATTCCTTAGGCCATCTGACCAGCCTGTCTGTAATGTATCCACCTGTAATGTTTGGGCCTCCTCTTTACTATTTACCACCCACCAATGTTCAACTCCTTAGGTTCTTGAAGGTTGAGTGCATTATGAGCCTGGGGGTGGAAAAAGGGTTGCAGTGTGTGTCACTGTGTGCATGCCGACTGATCCAGTCTCCTTGTTGTTAGTTTGTGTCACCAGAGCATGGCTGCAATGAGGATGTCCAGAGCCCCCCTTCTGCACCAGAGGGGTGTCAATTGTTATGAACGTCACATTATTTCAGAGAGGCAGGCACCAGCACATCAACTACCACATCGGTGGGAATTGTAACATCAGCTGGTTGTCCCGGGGCACAGTGGAGAGGGCACTTGACAATCGCTGGAGGAGATGGCACAGATGGAGTGCTGATGGCGCCAGCAGCCGGAGGACTGCAGGGGACCAGGCATATGCAGAGTCTGGCTGTGATGTGCCTCTGGAGATGTCTGCCATGCAGCAACTGCAGGAAAAGCAGCCCTGCACACAGGAGCATCTGGCAGGGTTGCATGAGGGTGTGTTTCAGTTGGTCTCTGTGTTGGTGGAATCCAGGCAGAGTGTCAGTGATGGCATGAACCTCAGGACAGAGCTTCAGCCTTCCTCCATTGAGAGATTGGCAACTCTCATGGAGGGGCTTCCAGCAGAATAATCAGCTTCTGCTGAGGTTATGCTCAGACCTGCAAGCTCTCTCAATGCTACTGGCCACAGGCAGTCATTCGCAATGTGGGAGATTTTCTGGGCACCAACTGTCCCAGCTCAGTGCCCATCCATCTGCGGTGAGCAGGGAGGTCCAATGTGACCTCACAGCACAGCAGCTGCATGTTGTCTCTGCGAGCTCCTCAGGGTGCTCCGGACGAGGGCAGCAGCTCCTCTGCCAGTGACCGTTGCATCCATTGAGAAGGTGCCAGTTCTGGAACTGGCCACTCCCTCCCAGGCGGGGCCAGCACAGGCTCCACGGGCCAGAGGACGCCCGCCAAGGTAATCAAGGCCAACAGGACAGCAGAGTCAGCAGGCTGTCTCTCAAACCACTCCGAGCAATGGAGCGGTTCCAAGACGTAGCATCTGTAAACATAAGCATAAGGCACATAAGCCGCTCCACAGGTTTGTCACTGGTAATTTTCTGTTGCTCCGAGATTAGGGAATTTTTATTTTTTATCATTGGAACAATATTTTGATTAATTTTGTTGCACCATATGATGGATGGAAATAAAATCCACATGTGTTAACATGGCTGAGGGTGGCTCCTCTGTGCTGCATTTGTTAGTTTCCCAGACGTGTTTGAGTGGACATTGATGTTTCTGTACTAAGCCCTTCGTTGCAGCTGATGAGGTGGAAGATGTAGCACATAAGTTCCATGTGTGGAAGTTCCAGGCAATGCTGGTCCTGCTGGTCAATGTGTGTGGAGCTAGCTGAAGGTTCTTTGGATTCATGTCTCCTGGGTGTCCCTGCCTCGGTGTAGTGATGGGTCAGCGTGCTGCCCCTCATCATCGCCCTGTGCTTCCTCATCCTCTGAGGCACGGCTGGATTCATTATGTGCAGCCTCATCCAGGGCGTCAAGGTCTTCATCGTCAAGTGTGTCCCCGCTTTCCAGCGCAAGATTGTGGAGAGCACAGCATGCTCCCACTATCAGAGACGTGATCTGGGGGGAGGGGGAGGGTGTCTGGAGTGCGCCTCGAACAATCCAGGCATCGGAAGCGCATAGAGAAGAACGATGGTTCTCTCCACCACAGTCCTTGTGGAGCCGTGGCTCCCATTGTGGCGCTCCTCAGCTTCTGTTCTTGGATGGCGGAGAGGCGTCATGAGCCACCTTCACAGGGGATAGCCCTAGTCACCCAGCAGCCAACCATCCAGCCAAGCCGGAGCACTGAAGAGCCCCCGGCAACTGGGAGTGTCTGAGGATGTAGGCGTTGTGGGAGCTGCCTGGGTACCTTGCACACTTGCAGAATCTGCATCCTGTGATCACACAAACTATCTGCACATTCATGGAGTGGAAGCCCTTCCTGTTGATAGCACCAGGCTCACCTGCTGACCACATGTGTACAGTCTATAGCACCCTGGATGCTGGGGAAGCCGGCAATGGCCACAAAGCCTCTGGCTCAGTACCTGACTTGCCTGGTCACAGCGGAAGTGGATGAAGGTGGATACACATCTGAACAGAACGTCTGTAACCGGCTTGATACCAGTGTGGACAACTGATTGGGAGACCCCGCAAAGATCACCCAACGAGCCCTGGAAGGAGCTAGAGGCATAGATGTGGAGGGCAACTGATCTTCAGAGCTGCTGGATGGTGTGTCCACCCAGTTAGGCGAGATCTCAGGGAAAAATATTCTGCCAGGTGTAGTTGACTGTTTCCCTTGACAGCCGGAGCCTCCTTCGGCACTGCACCTCGGTCATATTGAGGTAGCTGCTTCTCTGCCTGTAAACCCTGGCAGGATAGCAGCGTCTTCTGTGGCCTCTTCCACCTTGGATACCTCTTGACCCTGCACCCCTTGTGCCTATCCTCCCAAAGGTGGCTCCACTGGAGGCTGATTGTCCACTCCTGGCCTCCTCCTTATTCTAGCCCTCCCTTCCTCCGAGGAGCTGCCTCCAGTGGAGAGATCAGAAACATATCCCCAGGCTAAATGGAGGCCTCTGGAAAGCTGCAGGTCCGAGAAAGATTACCGTCTGCAGACTGCTGAGCTGAAGCTTCCAAAGTACAGATAAAGCTGCTGGAATTGGTTCTGAATTGCTACAGATCACACAGCCAAGTTTAAAACACTTTCTGCAATAAATCCAAAATGAGGGAGGTAGTGAGGAGTGACTGAGAAGCATTCTGGGAGAAGTCAGCATAACTCAGAAGGGAATCAGGGAGGACCCACTTCAAAAAATGGAATAGCCCCAAACATTACATTGCTGTCATGTTTCAATCTCTCCGTCCTCCTCGAACCAAAAAAGGGAGAGAGAGGGGGAGAGGCAGTACCTTGAATGCACCAACCCTGCGAGGGATAATCAATGGACTCTTAGAAAAGCAGCCGATTGGTGAGTAGATCCCGATGAGTTTTTTCCCCCCCAATCTATTCAAGTAATTCATCGCTTAATACTGAGGTAGGATGTAAGTATATAGCGTAGTACTGTACAAGTATAATAAGTCAAAAAACAAGGTTCCTAGCTAAAGGCCCTGAGCTAGTGTATTTTTTAAGGGAATAACTAGCTTAGTCGAGAGGGACATCATAGCAGGAGAACTCAGACCCGTGATATGCTCCTCCTTCAGGATATGGGAAATGAGGGACGCCTCCACATCCGTGGTGACCATGTGTGTGGAACGTGTCCAAATGCAGCTTCTCGTTTACTGGATTTCAGAGCTGGTGCTGTGGGTGGAGCATCTACGAAGTTGAACAAGTCGTGGATAGTATGTATATTGAGGTGGGCACGCCGCAGGTGAAGTTCACACAGGCAAAAAGGGAATGGGTGACCATCAGGAACAGTTAAGACTCAGGAAGGTAGTACAGGAGTCCCCTGTGGTCATCCCCCCTCTCTCACAGGCCATCCCCCCCAACAGTATCCAAAGTGGTATATCTCAGGGGAAAGCAGCAACAGCCAAGTTCGCAGCACCATGCGTGGCTCTGCTGCTCAGAGGGGCAGGAGGAAAACAAGTGGCAGGGCTATAGTGATAGGGAATTCAATAGTCTTGTACTGGGGGAAGGCAAATGTTGCTGAAATGAGAAGGGATTGGCTGAGGTGGACTGGACAACACTGCTGGGGGATAAAGCAGTGGAAAACCAGTGGGAAGCACTAAAAAGCGAGATTCTAATTTTACAAAGTAAACATGTCCCCAACAAAAATAAGAGTGGTACTGTCAAATCTAAACCCCCTGGTTGTCTAGAGGAATACAGGGGAAGATCAAACAGAAAAAGAAAGTGTACGATAGGCACAAAGAACTAAGCACTGCAGGTAGCCTAGACAAATATAGGAAGCACAGGGAGGAAGTAAAAGAGGAAATAAGGAAATCAAAGAGGGCATGAAAAAAGATCAGCAAGTAAAGTTAAAGATAACCCAAAGATGTTTTACCAATACATTAATGCCAAAAGGTTAGTTAAGGAAAAAGTGGGACCTATCAGATGGAAACTTGTGTGTAGATGTAGAGGCTGTAGGAAGGGTTTTGAATGAATATTTTGTCTCCGTGTTTACAAAGGAAAGGGAGGATGTAGATATAGTAGTCCAGGAGGAACACTGCGAGATATTGGACGGACTAGTCAAAGAGAGAGGAAGTACTCGAAGGGTTGAAATCCTTGAAAGTTGATAAGTCACCAGGGCCAGAAGGATTGTTTCTGAGGCTGCTGAAGGAAGTCAGGGAAGAGATAGCAGATGCTCGGAGGATGATTTTCCAAACATCTTCACTAGATACAAGGGAGGTACCAGAGGACTCGAGAAATGCAAACATCGTTCCATTGTTTAAAAAGGGATCAAAGGAAATGTCAAACAATTATAGGCCAGTTAGTCTTACATCGGTGGTAAGCAAATTAATAGTTAATCCTATCTCTCAGGATTGATTCTATCATGTGGAAAGGCATGGACTAGTCAGGGATGGTCAGCATGAATTTGTAAAAGGAAGGTCTTGCCTCACAAATTTGATTGAATTCTTTTGAGGAAGTGACAAGAAGGGTTGAAGGTAGTGCAGTGGATGTGAACATGGATTTTAGCAAGGCATTTGACAAGGTCCCACATGGCAGATTGGCCAGTTAAAAGCTCATGGGATTCAGCATAATGTGGCAAACTGGATAAAAGGTTGGCTTTGTAACAGGAAACAAAGGGTAATGGTCGATGGATGCCCTTGCGAATGGAAAGTTGTCTCCAATGGTGCTCCACAGAGCTTGGTGTTGGGACCCTTGCTGTTTGTGTTATTGGAAAATTTGCAGATGACAGATTGGCCGAGTAGCGGATAGTGTAAAGGATAGCCATAATCTCCAAAACAATATATGGGGTGGAGAGGGCGGTAAAGTGGCTGATAGATTATCACAGAAGTGTGAGGTCATACATTTTAGGGAGGTCAAGCAGTTACAGGGATTACACAATAAATGGGAAAATACTAAGTGGGGTAGATGAAGTGAGAGATCTTGGCGTGCAAGTACACAGGTCCCTGAAGGCAGCAGTTGTAGTAGACAAGGTTGTAAAGAAGGCATATGGAATGCTCTTCTTCATTTTCAGAGGTATAGAGTATAAAAGGATCTGATGTTGGAATTGTATAAAACACTAGTGAGGACACAACTGGAGTATTGTGCACAGTTCTGGTCACATTACAGGAAGGACGTAATAGCTCTGGAGAGTGTGCAGAGGAGGTTTACAAGAACATTGCCAAGATTAGGAAAGTGTAGCTATGAGGAGAGATTGGATAGGTTGGGGTCATTTTCCTTAGAACAAAGGCAGCTGAGAGGTGACTTGATTGAAGTGTACAAAATTATGGAGGGGAATAGAGTGGACAGGATAAAATTGTTTCCCTTTGAGAATACTAGAACCAAGAGACAGATTCAAGATAAGTGGCAGAAAGTGTAGGGCGGACATGAGGAAGAATTTTATTTATTTTTTTTTAAAAACACAGGGTAGTGGGTGTCTGGAATTTGCTGCCCAAGTTGGTGGTAGAGGCAGAAACTCAACTCTTCAGGAGCAGATCCAGGTACTCATTAAGTGCTATAAGCTGCAGGGCTATGGGCCGGGTGCAGGAAGTTGGGGTTAGAAAGGGCACCTGAGTGCTATATATTTCATGTAAAGCACAGACACCCCCAGAGCCCACATATCCTCAAAATCAGCATCAATTGCCAAGTTATGGGCCTTAATTAATTAAAGGCCCTTTAATTAATAGCAGGCACACGTCACACTTAGTGCACCCGCCCAGCTAAATATCGCTATGGTGCGCTGTGACGTTGGGACACTCGCCCGACATCAGCTCGCTCCATTTTAAACACTGACATGCGGGGCCCGGCCCCTCACACATCACCCTGAAAATACTGTCCCTAGATTGTGGAATTGTTCCAGTGGGTTATAAAGTTGCAAAAGTAACACCTCTGTTCAAGAAAGGAGGGAGGAAGACAAATCAGGAAACCATGGGCAGAATTCTCGGCTCGGCGGGCCCAGGAACAGCCAGTAAACAGGCCGTTGCTTGTGATTTTAAGCTGGCAGACAATCAAGGCCCACCCAGCATGATACGCGGCTGCCCACTGGTCAGGAAGGGCCAGCCAGGGGCCTGTCAGCAGTCGGCTCCAAAGGTGACCCAGCAGCCAGTTTAGAAACAGTATAGCGAGCCCCTTGAAGGCTGCTGCAGAAGAACGTCTCTATCTCCTTGTCTAAAGTGAGAGAGTCAGGTGCGGCTGGAGACACCATGTGGGAGGGCAGGTCAGGTGGGCACTTGCGGTGGTGGGGGAGGCCTTGCAGTCCTGTCAGGAGGGACACCCTTGTCTGTAGAGATGGGAGGAGCCCACTGCACCTCACCAAGAGGGCATGGCAGGAGGTTGCAGTGCTGGTTAGCAGCCATGATGTGTGGTGCAGTGCTGCAAGAGGTTCAATGACCTTCTGTGCTCAGGAAGGGCAAGACCCATGTTGGCATGGATAAGTGTGCAGAGGTGTTTATGGTGTGGCCATCCAATCCCATGGACCTCAGGGGTGCTGGAGTCTGAGTGCCAACTATCAATTATGCTGGAGCTGGCAAAGGGGGTGATTCCTGGCTGCTTGGACTGAGTGCCTTGTGACTCAAGGGCCATGACTTGGATATGCCCTGTGAGGTGTTCCACAGCTGGGGTTGGCCAGGCTGCAATGGCGCTGCAGGTAGAGACACTGGACTAATCCATGCTCCTCTATCCTTTCAGGAGAAGATGAACCATAAACAATTGAGAGGTCACATACAGGCAGAGGCCCGCCCAACCTGATTTGATTCAAGCAGGATGCCCTAGAACTAAAAAGCTGCATGTTCCACATACAACTGGGCATGGGGGTGCCAGATGAAGCTAAGAGTACTGTGTGTCTCACTAGTGTAGTCTGAGACAAGCCTCAAATCTGGACTGTCCATTGATCATTGAAAGATGATGTGACCATGATACAGATCTCATGCAGTGAGTGAGATGACTAAGGGAGAACAAGGGCATTTTAAGTCACCAGCATGTACTCACTCTCCACACCCCCCAGAGCCACTCCTGATGGCAGAAGAGCACTGGGTTTTATTAGAACCTGTGTCACACCCACTCTGAACCAGGCACTAGCAGATACCAGCACCAGTGGGCATTAGATCAGCAGCTAGAATGTTAGTGCACATTGGCAAGGGCACTTCATTCACCTCGACTTGCATGTGGAGGCAGTGTGCACCCAGGGTACCCGCAGTCAGAGGACTGCTGGAGACCAGGATGATGCTGGGTCGAAGGCTGATGAGCCTCTGGAGTCATCCATTAGATGGCAGGTGCTTGATGTCCAGCGGGATCCAATGGCAATCCACGAGGGTGTCTGTTGTGGACGAGTCCATGTGGAGCATGAGCACTTAATCCTCATTGACCGAGCACACTGCCTCCTCCATTGAGAACCTCATGGGAGGCAGGTCCAGGTGTTCCTGGTGTTGCTCTTGAACCTGAAAGAGCTCTCAGGCGATGACCTCAGATGGTCAATGCCTGTGTGGGAGATGGACGAGGCACCCAGAATCCTACCTAATTGTGTATCCATCCATACAGCATGAGCAGAGAGATCCAGAGCCATCGTGAGATTT
Organism: Isurus oxyrinchus; assembly: GCA_026770705.1. Taxonomy (NCBI): domain Eukaryota; kingdom Metazoa; phylum Chordata; class Chondrichthyes; order Lamniformes; family Lamnidae; genus Isurus; species Isurus oxyrinchus. The sequence continues at coordinate 46,887,120 of JANJGN010000023.1, forward strand.
CTTGTCATCTCTATAGGCTCATCTGAGGTCACACGATGACAGCAGCAGCTCCTCTGCCAATGACTGTGGCATCCGATGAGGCTGTGATGACTGGGGAGATGCCAGCCATGGCACTGGCCACTCCCAGCACAAGCACCACTGGCCACAGGATGACCAGCAACATTGTCAAAGCCAACAGGCTGTCTCCAATGTCAGTGCCAGCCAGAAGGAGTGGCACCATGAGCATAAGAGGGACAGGTCACAAGTCATTGTGCATTTGTTTGGTTTATCTTTATTGGTCTGGGAATGAAAACCAGAAGATTAATTTTTGTTGATAGTCAAAGTGAGATAAATGTTGTTTTTGTCATCATGTCTTGAGTATGCTCCACCTTTACTTTTGGTCCAGGGTACACCAGTATGTAATGCTGGACGTGAGTGGCTCTGAACTTTATTGCACAGGCACTGAGTGAACTTTGGGTACAAATTAAAAGGACATTTCAGATATCTGGGATGGAGGCAGCAGCCCTGGTTTACAGTTGCAGCTGATCTTTGGCAGCCGAGCTGAACCAAGCATTGGATCAAGGTGTCCCTGCCTCCCTGGAGTTTACCAAATGTCTGCCTCCACACCCTAAGCATTCTCCTCATGATGCTCCTCTTCTGACTCACTACTGTACTCATCTGTGGCCTCAGCAGCTGCATCAAGATCCTCTTCCCCCAGTGAGTGGGCCCCCCTGCCAGTGCCAGATTGTGGTTGCATGCTGGGCTCACCAGTGACACCCACTCTAGTGCACCCCATGGACAGTCTAGGGATCGGAAGCACACCTTAAGGCCTATGCTCCTCTCTACCACCACCCTTACGGGGGCTTGACTCCTTTTGTAAGGTTTCTCGGCCTCGGTTTTTAGGACAGCGGCACGGTGTCATGAGCCACCTCTTCAAACAGATAGTCCTGGTCACTCTGCAGCCATCCATCTGGTTGGGCTGCAGCACTGAAGAGCCTCAGGATATAAAAGTGTCAGGGGAGCTGCTTGGGTACATTGCACAGACTTACAGAATCAGCATCCTGTGATCACACACACTATCTGCACATTCATGGAGTGGAAACTCTTCCTGTTGACGAAGGCACCAGGCTCACCTCCTGGCACCTTGATGGCCACATGTGTACAGTCTATAGCACCCTGGACACGGGGGAAGCACAGCCATCATTGCAAAGCCTCTGGCTCGTTCAGCCTGGCTGGCCTCATCTGTTTGGAATTGAAGGAAAGTCAATGCCTGCCTGAGCAGAGTATCAGTCACCAGCTTGACAACTGTGGACTGCTGATTGGGTGATCTGTGTGGAGTCTCGCACTGAGCCCTGGAAAGAGCCAGAGGCATAGATTTTGAGGGTCACTGATTTTCACAGACACTAGCATGGGGGTGTCCATCCACAGTCTGAGCCCATCACAGGCCCAAACAAACATCGGGCAAACTGAGGGCATTGTCTCCCTCTAGAGGCTGAGCCCCCTTCGGCATTGCACCTCGAACATCTTGAGGGAGCTACATTGCTGCCTGTAAACCTTCTGCCTTGGACTACCTGCTGGTCCTGTGCCTGACCTACCACAGGTCCTTCACCTCAATCTGCAGTGGGAGACCTGGCATCATCTCCCTTCTGCTCCTCTTCCTCAGGAGGTACCACCAGAGAGCACAATCCCCATTACTAGGGTAACAGAAGGCTCTGTTGGTGGAAACGTCCATACTATGAATCCCCCGGGGGCCTTGGAGGCACCAAGCAGTCCTGAAATGAAGCCTGAAAATGTTAAGAATGAAGCCCTGAACAGAGATGCTTCTGCCAAGTACCAATAAGTCACCAGCAGCAAACTCTATACCAAACTCTCCACTACTGACACTGGGAATGCTGCTCACCCCTTTATCCCACCTGTGGATGAGGTTTGCAAAATATCAGCTGGCCGCCTGTTTGTTTTGCTCGTGCGATGTGAGAAACTGCACAGGTAATGACAAAGAAATCACTGTCCGTTGGCTTTTTAATGGCCTTAAGTGGCCAATACAGTTCAGCAGCTACTGACTGAAATATTGCATGGAGTGTGAGATAACATCAGGCTGCTCACCCAAATCAGGTCTGGCATGTGCCCACCTGTGGGATGCAAAATCCTGCTCCAGGATAAACAGGGTGTGTGGGATGAAAGTCCCTCCCCTGGCTGGAAGAAGCCAGAGTAGAGAATGGAAAGGCAACAGGAACAGGCTGACCTATGTAGACCCCAAAACACTTATTTGGTTCCCACCCTTACTGAAAGGCAAATTTAGGCAAGTGATGGACAACTTCCTGAAAGATTTGAGAAGCCCTGACAAGGCTTCACTTGGAAGCTGCCAGTAAGTTGGTCAGATGCATCTCACAGGCTCCTAGCTGTTAACATCCTCATGGGTAGTACCACTCCTGTGATTGGGATGGGGGTGAAGGGGAAGATCAATGCTCAACATCTTCATCCAGACATCATTGTCCAGAACCTGTACATGCCTCTACCGGAGAGAGAGAATCTCCAGAAGTTCAGTCCCTCTGATAAAACCCCCATTGGGGAGAGAGATAATATCCAAAATGTCAGAAGGTGAGTGTCTAATGAATGTTGTGACAGCTTTTAACACAGTCAAACAGCATTGACTTAGCTGCTCCTGGAATGATCCGATCACTTAAAAACATCATGGGCAGAATTTTGCCCTTAATGGGTGGGCCTGACTGACTGGGCAGCAGGTGGGCAGCCAATTGCCATCACCAAAACGGGCCTGCCGCTATTGTGTGTGGGTGGGTCAATTAAGGCCAATCAAGCAGGTTAGTAACTCCTGAGGGGGGAGGGGGCAGGCTACAGGAGAGACCAATGGGGGGGCCACTGTGCCCCCCAATTTTCAGATGCATACCTTGCTGTCCTCCTCAAAGATGTGTCTATCAGTCAGCATATACTCTACCTGGAGAATAGGAGGAGGAGGTCCCCCCATGTCACCAGCCAGGCATGGGAGGAGGTGGGAAATACTGTCATTGCCCATGATGTGCAGCACACTGGCACCCAGTGCAAATAAAGACTCAATGATTTGCTGCACTCTGGATGGGTGAGTACCATGTCAGTCTTGGCCATTTGACCCAGAAGGCAGGATTAGCCTTTGATCTCCCACCATGTCTTGCTGTTGTTACTGCATAGGGCATCTGGCACACACTGGGTTGGCAAATGGGTACTGAACATATGTGATCAGCCTTAGTGATTGAGAACATGGGTTCTCCCTGCATCATATGTTGATGTTTGTGACATTTGAATAGTCTGGGGGCAACCTGCAGGGGAGGCAGCTTGACACATACTCAGAACTCCAACACATGTCTTATTGATGGTAATGAGATGGTGCAAGGGGAGCCTCAAGGTATTTTGGCCAAGTGGCATCTGCACTGCACCTCGTTGTGCCTCCTTGCCATGGGCACCAAGACCCATGTGCTAGTCAAAAGCGATGGATGCTGAACGTGTTCAGGGTGGCTGTTGGGGGAAAGGGGTTGGGACCAATTACTAATGTGGACAGGAGCTGCTGGAGGTCTCAGATGGGCCGTTGGTTGGGGTGTGGTGTGCACATGCAGAGTACATGAGCAAGCAGTCACAATAAATCCTCTTGTTTTGCAGGAAAGGATTCACCACAATGCCCGGAAGCCCCAGAGGACTAGAGGTGGGCACGCCCCACATATAGTGCCCCACATCTTTAGAAGATCAGGCCATGGAGCTGGGCAGGAGGCAGGAGGCCTGGGGTGGCAAGGTTGGGGTTCAGCGGCAGGTATTTGAGGTCCACAGTCCCATCCACTGTCTGCCCACCATCCAAACCACTGATGATTGCTGCAATTGTTAATGCTACAAAACTACTCATTCACTGACTGAGACACTGACACGTGGGCCATACACAAAAGTCCCTCGTCTGCATGAGGTTTTGCGTCTCCACCACCTTCCAAAGTCACCTTATTCCATTTGTGACCACTATCACCATGGTCTAACATGCCATTGGATCGCTGCTGCACAGCCAAGAGTAATTGCATCTTAAGGGGCTTGGGACCTCCTGCACCCTTTCAGCCAGTGCGCCCCACATTACTTTGTCCAAAAGGTCCTCAGCACCTCAGCTGTGACCCTCATGGCACTCAACTGAGATAAATACCACCATGTTACTCATCCCTGCACCAAGGGGAAATGTTGCCTTCTGCCCACCCGGTCTATGCCCCTCCTTACGGAATGAAGGTCAATAACGTGACCTCTCAATCTCCTGTGATCCATGGGAAATGTCACAACTGTTTGCGATATTTCCTCAGCCCCACAACTATCCAGGTCACAATGCATCCAGGTCAGGTACCTCTGCACTCTCCCCACTCCTATGGTTCATAACAAGCCATGTGGCATTCCTGAGGCCATCTGACCAGCCTGTCTGCATGTGTGTTTAATGGTTGGGGCTCCTCTTGACTCTTTCCTACCTCACCAATGTTCGTCTCCTTAGGGTCTTGAAGGGTGAGTGACTTATGAGGCTGGGGGAGGGTGGGGGGGGGGGGGGGGGGGGGGGGGGGGAGGGATGAATGGTTGAAGTGAAGGAACGCTAACTGATGCACTGTCCTTGTTAATTTCAGCATCACCACCAGAGTGACCCACACCGACACCGCAGCCCCCCCTCCACACCTGAGGGGCAACATGTGCAACTTGTGACACATCATTTCAGCCAGCCAGGCATGAGCGCAAACCATAAACCTCGGTGGGGACTTTAATCCAGGACACTATGCAATGGTAGAGTTAAGAGCACTTCACAATCACTGGAGGAGATGGTAGGGGCAGAGAGTACCGATGGCTCCAGCAGCCAGAGGGCTGCAGGGGATGAGGCACATGCTGAGTCCAGCACTGATGACGTGCCTCTGGCGTTGTCACCAATGCAGCAGCTGCAGGAAGGGTGGTTGCATCTGGCAGGGTTGCATGAGTGAATGCCTCAGTAGCTGTCTGCGACGGAGGAGTCCAGGCAGAGTGCACATGAAGGTTTGACCCTCAGGTCAGAGATTCAGGCTTCCTCCAATGAGAGATTGAACCCCCTCAGAGTCGTCAATCAAATGGAACTATTTATCATTAGGATACACCGACCTGCAAGCCCTCTGTGGTCCTCAGTGGTACTGGCCATGTGTGGTCATTCCCAAGTGGGAGATGTTGTGGACACCAAGCGTCAGCGCTCAGTGCCCATGCATCTGTGGTGAGCAGCAAGGTCGAAAGGGACCTCATGTCAGTGCAGCAGCTGCTTGTTGTCACTGTGAGCTCCTCTCAGGGTGCTCTGGATGAGGGCAGCAGCTCCTCCTCCCCTCTGCCAGTCAACGCTGCTTCCTTTGAGGATGTAACAAGTGGGGGAGGTGCCAGTTTTGGAACTGGCCACTCCCTCCCAAGCTGGGCCATCACAGGCTCCATGGGCCTGAGGACACTCACCAAGGTCATTGAGGCCAACAGGACAGCAGAGTTAGCAGGCTGTCTCACAAGCCACTCAGTGATGGGGTGGTACCTAGAGTTAGCACCCAGGAACGTAAGCATAAGGCACGTTATGCATTCAATGGGTATGTCACTGGTGATTGTGTTGGCCCTAGCATAGGGAACAAAATTCTTCTTATTGGAATGGAGATGTATGTGTCCTTTTTCTGGACATAATGAAGTTTACTTTTCTGACCATGTCTGAGGTTGTTTCCTTTGTGGTGCATTTTTCTTTTTCACAGACATATCATGAGTGTTTGAGTGGACATTGATGTTTCTGTACTAAGCCCTTAGTTGCAGCTGATGAGGTGGAAGATGTAGCACCTCATTGCTACATGTGGAAGTGCCCAGCAATGCTGCTTCTGCTGATTCATGTGTGTGGAGCTAGCTGAACCTGTTCTTTGGATGAAATTTTCACGGTCCCTGCCTCCTTGGTATAATATCAGGTCAGCGTGCTGCCCCTCATCATCGCCCTGTGCTTCCTCATCCTCTGAGACACTGTTGGATTCATCATGTGCAGCCTCATCCAGGGCGTCAAGGTCTTCGTCAATTGCATCCCCCCCCCTTTCCAGCACATGTTTGTGCAGAGCACTGCATGCTCCCACAATCAGAGACACGCAATCTGGGGGGTACTGGAGCGTGCCCCGAGCAGTCTAGTCAACAGAAGCACATGTTAAGACCAAAGGCTCTCTCCACCACAGCCCTTGTGGTGCCGTGGCTCCTATTGTACCGCTGCTCAGCTTCTGTTCTTGGATGGTGGAGAGGCGTCACGAGCCACCTTCTGAGGGGATAGCCCTTGTCACCCAGCAGCCATCCATCCAGCCGAGCTGGAGCACTGAAGAGCCTCGGCAACTGGGAGTGTCTGAGGATGTAAGTGTCATGGGAGCTGCCTGGGTACCTTGCACAGACTTGCAGAATCAGCCTCCTGTTATCACACTCACTATCTGCACGTTCATGGAGTGGAAGCCATTCCTGTTGACAAAGACACTGGGCTCACCTGCTGGTGCTTTGATGGCCACATGTGTACAGTCTATAGCACCCTGGACACGGGGGAAGCCAGCAATGGCCGCAAAGCCTCTGGCTCGCTATGTCTGACTTGCCTGGTCGCAGCGGAAGTGGATGAAGGTCAATGCCCATCTGTAACCTACTTGACACAAGGGTGGACAGCTGATTAGGAGACACCACAATTATCACCCACCAAGTCCTGGAAGGAGTTAGATGCATAGAAATTGAGGGAAATTCAGCGCTTCAGAGCCACTGGCATGGGGTGTGCACCCACAGAGTTAGGTGGGGGGGGGGGGGGGGGGATCTCAGGGTCAATCATCTGACAGATTGAGTTGACCGTTTCCCTTGACAGAGCCTCCTTCAGCACTGCACCTCAGTCATATTGAGGTAGCTGCTGTAAACCATGGCAGCAGGATAGTGGCTTCTTCTGTGGCCCCTTCCACCTTAGCCCTGCGCCCTTTGTGCCTGGCCTCCCACAGTTGACTCCTCTGGTGGACAAACAGCCTCTCCTGGCCTCCTCCTTATTCTATCCCTCCCTTCCTCCTCAGAGGAGCTGCCTCCAGTGGAGATGTCAGAACCCATACCCAGGCTAAATGGAGGCCTCTGGAAAGCTGCAGGCCCGAGAAAGATAACTGTCTGCAGACTGGTTTCAAAGTACACAAGAAGCTCTTGGAAATCAATGTGAATGGTTGACAATCACAGGCAAGTTTAAAACACTTGCTGCATTAATTACTTCATGAAAAACATGAACAACCCCTCTGAGCCCACATATCCCACCAGTGCATGAGTTTTAATAAAAATCTCCTACCCGCCTGCCCGTTCGGCCCATGCGCCAAGCCGAAGGTCACACGGGCCCCTCAAAATCCTGGACAATTGGCAAGTTAAGGACCTTAATGAGGCCTTTAATCAATGGCAGGTACGTGTCCCACTGAGTGAAATATGGCGAAGCCGTGCGCTGATGACAGGACGCTCGCCTGACATTTTAAGCACTGACGTGTGGGCTCTGCCATCCCCACATCACCCAGGAAATTCTGCCCCATGAGAGATATTCTGGGCAAAATAACAGGAAGAGAAGAATTAAAAAGACAATTGGGATCCTGACCATTATCTTACAAGATATGGTCAAGCATCAAGAATCTCATCTCATTGAGGTCTTTGTAACTATGGAAGCTTTTGTTAAGAATGGACAGAGCAAAAAGGTTTCCTCTTGCTGGGAAGAGCAAACTAGAGGCCATCAATACAAGTTAGTCACCAAGCAATCCAGAAGGAATTTCAGACAAAACTTCTACCTACAGAAAGTGGAACTCACTACCACAGAGTGAGTGAAGAGCATCGTATAGATACATTGAAGGGAAAACTGCAAAAGTACAAGGGAGAAGGAAATAGATGGCCATGGTAGATTCAGGAGGAGACATGAGGAAGTTCAAGTGCAGCACAAACACCAGCATGGACTGGCAGCTTACCCTGTCTTGCAAGGTGGTACAACCCCAGTCCCTGTTCTGCACAGAAAACAGAAGGGCTACATCAAGTTGCATTACCACAAACCAGGACATGTGGACTGAGTGAATGGCATTGATGGTGTCAGGCCTCTCAGTGCATTCAGATTGTCCTTATAACATGACAGAACATGCTGTCTCTGACAGTGGGTTTAAAATCAGACCACATTCAATTTAACCTCTGGAGAGCAATGTCCAGTATCATAAGGAAGGTGATTGTCTCACCACAACACACTGGCAGCACCAGCAGTGACCTAACCTGCCATTGCATCAGGAACACTTATTCTACCCAGGCCTATTAAGGGTTGGAGTGTGGGTTCTGATAAATCTATAGTCAGATGATCAGCTGGCTATTAATGTAAAAGGATAAACTTTTGTCCTATTCCCCTGCACACATTCTCTTTTCAGATAGCCATCCAATTCCTTTTTGAATACACTTATCAAACCTGCCTGCATCTCACACTGGTAAAAAATCTCTTCATCGCTTACTCTTTTTGCCAATTATTTTTAATCTGTGCCCCTTTGTTCTTGATGCTGAGTGGGAACAGTTTCTCACTGTTTTCTGTCCATACCCCTCAATCTTGAATACCTCTATCAAGTCTACTTTTTTCTCCAAGGAGAGGAGTTTCAACTTCTCCAATCTATCCTCATGGCTCATTGAGAATATAATATTTTAGGTTTTATTGATAGGGGCTTTGAGTACCAAAGTAAAGGAGATCATGTTGAACTTGTATAGGACACTAGCTAGGCCCCATCTGGAGTACTGCATCTAGTTCTGGGTAACACTGAGGAAGGATCAAGGCATTGGAGGGAGTAGAGGAGATTCACAAGCTTGATTCTGGGGTTGAATAACTGGAGCCATATAGGTCAGCAACAAACTCCAAGAACGTGAAAATCTTGTTGGAATTTCAGGGCTTCAGAAGAAACTTGTAGGTGTCAGGGAAATTAAGACCTCATGGTTAATCTCAAATTTTAAAGCTGAACAAAGACCTTTTTAAAATGGCTGAAGCCATGTTATTCTAGACCCATGAAAAAAAGGAGCCATCTAGCTGTTTCACAGAAACTTATTCTTCTGAAGAGATCCTGATAACCCTCTGGGCTGCAGGGACCAAACTGAACAATACAAAGACCATCTGCATTTCATAAGCTAGGCCTGGCCTATTGGAGCCTATTCATGTGTTAGGACAGGGGACCCCTACAACCTTCTTTTCAATTCTTAATTGTTGGAACATTTAACCATCCTGGGAGCCCAGACAGGGTGCACATTCTTGGTCAAAGGCACTGAAGAGGTGGGAGTCATGCGACATGAACCTCTGGTTGGTGGAACTAGTTACATTGAGCTTTGCAGTACAGCAAGCCAGTCTGCCATTTTAACATACGTAAGCAGCAGCACAGGAAAAGGGGCTCTGCCCAGATCAAATACCTGGGCCCATTTAGACTGTAATGCCTGCACCATTGCCAACAAGATTGATTCAACTCTGCACCTCATCATGGAAATCAATTCTACTGGAAAAGTGAATATACAATAATTTTCAGTACACCCAGCTCAGTGAAAGAATACACCATTGGACTTTGATTCTGGACACATGAAAACAATATTACTGTCCTGTCCTCTTTGCTCTGTAAATCTCTCCTTCATCCCTCTTTTACTGTAGGAGGGAAGAAGAGGCTACCCTCCCTCACATTTGGGTTTGGAAATAAACTGCCCCGAGTTTATCCTTAAGTTTGCTATGGGGTTATTAATAGAAATTGGGGGAGCAAATCCAAAACAAACCTGCTTATAGACAAGTGGAGGGGAGAAAATCAGGGCTATTTAAATTAATCCCCTCCTGTTACATAAGTCTTATGTACCCCGTTAATGAAGATTGTCACCATGTCTTCACAAAATTGTATTTGTTAAATGTCGACAAGTTTAAAACGGAGGAACTTTCTTATCCCAAACTGACATGAAAATCAACCTAATAATTTTATTTCCAGTAATTGGATTAAAGAAATTATATAAAGGTCTCATTAAAATGAATCTACTCTATGTACACTGTTCTTGGGCAGGAACAAACACAATTGTAAAAAAGGTGGAGCTTTGTTAATGCTAATATATCTGATGTTTCTGGGTATTTTTTCTGTACAAACACTGCAGGTGGATTCATCCAGGCCTGTCTGAAGCGGGAACAAAGACAGGAGGGGAAACTTCATTGTATGGGAGACAAAATTCAGATTCCTGGCAGCAGGTTCTTCTTTTAGTATTAAAGATAAAATAAACTTTCAGGCGAGTCGACCTTCCTGAAGGCAATGGTTGGGAAGCTATTTTGCAGTTATTAGCAAATTTCTTAACTCCAGCCCACCATTATTACATAGCTGAAATCTTATTGGTAATGAGAGAGAGTGGGAGAGAAAACAAATAGGCCTTCAGAAACCTGGCCATAAGCAATAGGCGTGCACCAGACAAGGTGGGCTACTTCCTGGATACTCTGCCGAGTACACACGGCTTTATGCTTCTTACAAACGCTTCAGCAATGGCCTGGTTCCACCCATTAAGAATCACAGCCTGGCATATTAGGTTGTCATCCAAGAGAGGCAGCCTGTTCAGGATAAGGAGCCTCCCCAAGGGAGGCAGGGAGTTCGGCTCACAGCTGGAATGCTGTCTGGTGCAGGCAGGAAGAGTGCAACATGAACTTCAAATGGCGCAACAAAATATGTTGGGCAAGGATGGAAGTAAAGGGAATGCTCAGTTGATAAAAGGACACCCAGGTAAAAGGATCCTCAGTATCAAATATGTGTAAGTGCCTCTGACCTGGCTGCATGAGTTCCTGTACTGCTTACATTCCCAAATGAATGTGAAGCCAAAAAAAAAAAACAGTACTACCTGCACTCTGCTGGGTAATGTGCATTATGAATTATGCACCAGGACAGCACAAAGGCTCTCACATTCTTGCTTCTCAACATTGAGATCCAGGTCGGGTGTGCTCACTTTCAGCAATGCTAAGCCATTAAGGAGTCTTCATTGCCCCAGGTGGATGATTGGGAGGCAGGGGTATGTCTGGTGCTGACAATCATAATTACACATCATGACTGGCTCTTTTTTAAAGGTTAGCTGGGGACTCCCAACCAGACACCCATGAGGACATTGGGGAGTTTACAAATGCCCTTTTCAGGAAGATATGAGCTTGTACCATTTACTACTGACCCAGGGAGCCAAGCTGCCTACACTATGGGATTTGCTTCTATTACAACATCCCCTCAGGTCAAAGAGGCGATCAGTTGTAGGCACATGGCAGTCCAAAACCTCCTTGTCAGCCAGCCCGATTCATACAGGACGGGATTTCACACTCAATGTTCAAACTCATGATCACAGGTGTCAATTCCTGCAGCTACACACCTGGTACCCTGTGTAAGCTCAAACACATTCTAAACAACTCCCAGGTCCCACAACTGTTCCCACCCCCATCTGATCTTCTGGAGGTACCCCAACAACCAGCTCCTGAAGACCTGGCTAATGACTCCAATCCTGAATCCCCAAACTAATATCGAACGGCAACGCAATGCTACCCATGCATCAACAAGGTCCATCACTGGAGCAGACAACTGGCCTTCTGAAGAGGTTCCATTGCCTGTACCACTGGGTTAGCACAGTCCAATACTCGCCTGACCATTTCATCAGGATCAAGATGGTCTGCTGTATTCTTCACAATTTAGCTAACAGCAGATTGAATTGAGGCTGAATGTGTTTCTACTAACATGTGGTGATCCACCAAGGAATGAGTCCCCAATGGCTGAAATGTCTTCCAGCCCTCCAAGAATTGTTCAAATAGATGCAAAGTGTTTATATTTTTTGGCTCCAATAAAAGCAATATTTTTACCCTTACACGAATGACCTCCTGCTTCTGTTTCTCATCCACTGGGTTAGGGAGTTATGCAGGAGCATATGGAGGCAGCACATATATCACTGATATGCAAATGAATATTGTCTCATTCGAGCTGGAGCTCATGTTCATCCTCTGCTCATTTTGGATTAGCAGCTGGCTGTGGTAAAGACAGTTGTTGCTGCTGCTCAGAGATCTATGATACTGCTGCTTAAGTTGCCTTGTACCAAAGGCTTAACACCAGGACAAGAAGAGTGAGTAAATTCCAAGGTAGTTGAATTCATATCCAAAGTTGGAAACAACCCTCAAAGCTGAGTTCAGCTTTCACAACAAATTCTGCAAACTCAAAGAGGGACGCTGACACCAAGCTACATGATTGGGCTCACAATGCTCCGTAGGATGTCAATTTCATTCTATTTGCTCATTCACAGGATGTGGGCATCAGAGAAAAGTAGCATTTATTGTCCATCCCTAATTTCTCGAGGTAGTGACCCTCCTTTAACTGCTGAGGTCCTGTGGGGTATTACTCAGCAACAATGAAAGAAAGGGGATATTTCAAAGTCAGCAGGGTGATAATAACAGCAACATGGCTGAACACCAAACTGGAATCCATCCACCCACCCACCCACCCAATGTATTTCCAAGGACCTTCTTTAACATTGGGTGCATCAGATATGGTGGGGGGGCTATCCAAAACATAGGGCAATACATAATTGAGGTGACACCATTAAACCTGCTCAAGGAGACATTCCAGACAAACAATGTCCTGCAGAAGTTCATCAAACAATGTTCTGTAAGTGGCATTCCACTTTTCATTCATGGGATGTGGACATTGCTGGCTACAACATTTATTGCCCATCCCTAACTACTCTGGTGAGCTGCCTTCTCAAACCACTGCAGTCCAAAAACATTTGAGGGTCTACACAATCTACACAACGCTTAGTGAATCCTTGATGTCACATGCAGCTAAAGGTCGCTCTTCTGAAGTTCTATCCCTCAGGGAAGCAGAGATGGGCAGAGATCCACATGAACACTGATAATATTGAAATCATTGACACTTGTGCACCCATTGTTCTTATCACTACATCTTGCTCTCCGGACACCCATAACTAAGCTGGAGGCCTCCTGCCAAATACTATCCTCAATTGCCTGGGCCTCACCTTAACAGGTTAAGGAAGACGCACCTGACCTGCTGGAAGCAATGGAGTCTCTGGCAGAGGGAGGCAGCTTGGCCGGGCACACTTAGTGCCCTGGGATGATTATTCCATGTCTGGCTGTATTTCCCACTGTGCTATGGCACCTCTCTCAACCCTTAAGGGGGATGGGGCGCTAGGAAGGTTGAAGTGCCCTGTCCATGGCTCAAGTGACTGAATCAAGGGTTTCCCCACACATCCAGCATTTACTGATGTTCTGCTGGACCTGGCTGTCCATGGTGGCTACCACCTCTTCAAGGCAGACACACACTGGTATGCCAGAACCAAGATAGAGAACTTAGACTGACTCCACCCAGCCACATGTTCCCCTGCTCATCTCAACACCCATCATGTCATTAATGGCAGATTCCAGAGGCTCATCTGTATGGGGCTCAGCAGGGGCCTCATCTCCAGCAGTCTCTGTCAGTGACCAAGGCCTTTACTTCCTCTGCCAGGTGTGGGCCCATGTCAGTGATATGATTAATGCCAGTAACACTCCAGGGCAAAACTCCCAGCTCTCACCAAGGAAACAGAGTGCTGCTAAAGGTCACTTTGCAAGCACATTTTAAATTGCATTCACTTTGGGTGTTCCATGTTTGATCTAGTTTTTCCCCCTCAAATCTCTGAAGGCAGAGCGGCATGTTAGTGCGGTGGTGAAAAAGGCATATGGGACACTTGCCTTTATCAGTTGAGGCATAGATTACAAAAGGTAGGGAGATCATGTTGGAGTTGTATAGAACCTTAGTGAGGCCACAGCTGGAGTACTGTGTGCAGTTCTGGTCACCACATTATAGGAAGAATGTGATTGCACTGGAGGGGGTGCAGAGGAGATTCACCAGAATGTTCCCTGGGATGAAACATTAAGTTATGAAGGGAGTTTGGATAGACTTGGGTTGTTTCCATTTGGAGGAGAGAAGACTGAGCAGCGACCTGATTGAGGTGAAAAAGATTGAGGGGTATGGACAGGGGGATAGGGAGCAGCTGTTCCCCTTAGTTGGAGGGGTCACTCATGAGGGGACTGAAGTTCAAGGCGAGCAGCAGGTGGTTTGGGCAGGGGGGGGTGGTTTGGGGTGTTGGGTGGGCAAAGAGGAAAGATTTTAACTGGAGGGTGGTGTGGGTCTGGAATGTGCTGCCTGGGAGGGTGGAGGTGAGTTGCCTCACATCCTTTAAAAAAAAGTACCTGGATCAGCAATTGGCACATCATAACATTCAAGGCTATGGGCCAAGTGCTGGTAAATTGGATTAGGTAGGTAGGTCAGATGTTTCTCATTGTCAGTGCAGACTCGATGGGCTGAAGGGCCGCTTCTGCACCGATTGTGAAATCTCATTCCACTGGTCATGGTTGTCCCTTTCCTATTAGCTGAGACTTAAAGGCTTCAGTAAGTTATTGCTCACTCCCAATCCACTTAATATTTGTAGCATGTTTCACCCCCTGTTCCGAGATGGGTCCTTCTGTCTTGGACTCTAGGCGTGGGTCTTGGTCAGTAGATAAGCAGATTCCAATGTCTACAGCCTAACTCGTTCCAGGCATGCTGCTTCGAGATATAATTCCAACTTTTTCTCCCTCGAGGAGAAGTCCAACACATTGTCAGTGGTACATCTACATCACCATATCCCATCTGTTAATCTTTTACAATACAATCACCTCAGCAGGGAGGGGCTGAGTGAGGAGGGGGTCTCCCAAGAGATTGCAAGGCTCATTTAACTATATCCCTGGGAAGATCCAGGGTCAAACCAAAAATCTTAATTCTGGGTGTTGTCTAGGCAAAGACAACATGTAACCTCAATTCTGCTTCACAATCACAACTACACAGTTGTTCCAAAAAAAAAAAAGAGACTTAGTACTTTCAGCTGATTGATTTTGTGCCTGTAACCAGTGGGCCAGCAATATATGCAGCTTAGGACTGGAACCAGTTCAACTAATTCACCTTGAAACAGCTTAAGGTGCAATTGCACCACACCTGGGAAAAGAGAAAAGCACAAGTTGAACTGGTCCAGCTTGCTGGAAGCTGGCACTTCCTACTGGGTTCCCATTCACAACTGGACTTCACTTACTAATTGAGAACTGAATCAACTAGTACTAGTTCTTTTGGAACTTTTCCCTTGATAGCTTTCATTTGAAAATAAACACCTCAACTACTCCTTTTGGTACTATGTCCTAGCAATCATTGTGCAGTTGGTTATGGTCAATAGGGCAATACATTTTATCTGAATAACCCATTAATATCTTGAGTAAGGGTCTGGAAGTTTAGGGAGAGTGCAATACAAACTCAATGTTCTTCAGGTATATTTATTGAACCTTAAAACATCCCTCCTCCTGACAGGGAAGGCCCAAGTTAGTCTCAGCCATCGGGTGGTAAAGTAACATTTGCTCAGTACTACAATGAGACAGAGGTTCAAGCGTGGAACTAACTAAGCCAAGTTGGTTCCAATCTTTAAAAAGTGAGACATTATGGGAATGATTCAGAGCTAGTCAACAATCAAGCACTTGTCCCATTAACTACAGCTCAGTCACATTGACCAATCATTCACACCAAGCATAAGAAACTTTTGTCACTTCTTACTGGATACTTGGAAGACAAACTGGTCTAGATTCTCCCTCATCACCAGTATCTCAGCTTGAGCACAAGCCAGATATCAGTTTAATTCCCTATTACAGATTGTGAAGTATTACAATCGATAGTGAGGGACAAATCACTGACAATAGTCATTTCTCCAATATTGACAGCTTTCCCATCAGCCACTGCTTCATGCAGCAGCTCAAAATTCTGCTTTCATAAAGAAATTACTTTCCCTCAAGTTGCTGGCTGTTGTCATCTGGGAATTGGGGATTTCTGGAATTCCCAGTGCAGAGAGATACAGAACAAGGAAAATGTCATCCAGTTCATCAACTTGATACCAGCTGTTGGCCAGGAACAATCTGCTCCAACACCTTCAACTGGTTTCACAGACTGAGAAAGGAATTTAAAAGTTCTTTCTTTAACACCCAAACCTAAGTTGGGCAAAGCTTCCCAATAACAATCTAGACTTATATCAGTTACCAATCCCCTTCTCTGTAATAGTCCACCTTGATTCTCAGTTCAGAGAGCACCCCTGTCCACACAGTAACCCAATCTGTTTCCCAAACTGAATATCCAACTCCCAAACCACAGCCCTTTTAAAAAGCTCCCAATCAGCTCATTAGCTACTTCAGCTGGACAATCAATTAGATAGAGATTGAAAGCAATGAGATCCTAAGTGAATGGATGATTTGGTTTAATTGGTTTAACCCAAAAGATTCCTTAGTGGATGGAACAGACACAAAAACAATTCAAAGAGACAAACGTTAAAAGCTGAATTGGAGAATATCAAAGAAAGCTGAAGAGAGGAGGAGGCTAAGTAATGTTTCATCAGTGGGTTTAAATGTATGAGTTATATTCTATTCATATTTCATGAACATGGCAACTCCTAAAACCTTTGTACCATTTTTAAGTATTTCTTGAAATTTGTAGCTGAAGGTTAATCAACTACAGAGCATGGATTCAAAGTTAGACGGTATGCCAGGTCATTCTATCATTGAAAGGGATGAAGACATCTTGACATGAGGATCAGAGTCAAAACTCCACCGGTTTAAGTTACCACCACCTGCTCAAATATTCAAGTGGTGTTAGTGCCTCAACAACAACTTGTATTTATACAGCACTTTTAACATGGAAAAATATCACAGGGATCTTCACAGAACTGGGAGGACGGACATACGATGAATCAAGGAAGGAGATGTTATAGGAGAGAGAAGCAAAAGCCTGATCAAAGAGCTGGGGTTGGATCTCAAGGAGAAGGTGGCAAAGGTTTTAGGGAGGGAATTCTGGAATGACCTGGAAGACTCAAGATACATCTGTGCTCAATGGGACCAAGAGGGAGATACGCAAGGTGTCAGAGTAGGAGGAACAGAAAGTTTGGGAAGGTGTAGTAAAAATTGAGAAGTTTGAGGTTGACAATAATAAATTTGAGGTTTTGGACAGCTAACTGGCACTGAGGACAGGAGCGATGACAATCAGGTGTGGGCAAGAGTTTGTTCTGCAGAGTTTGGGATAAGTTGGCTTTATGGAGGCCAATCAGGAGAGTGATGGTACAATCAGGCAAGAAGGTGACAAATCAATGGATAAGCAGGATTTGTAACATGGAGTAGAGGTGGATAGGGAACATTGAGGTACATTAGTGCAGTGTTTGTTACTGGACTAGTAATCCAGGAACCTGGACTAACAATCCACAGATTACATGTTCAAATCCCACTTTAGCATTTTGAGCATAGAGTCATAGGGTCATAGAGGTTTACAGCACAGCAAAAGGCCCCTCGGCCCATCGAATCTATGCCGGTCAAACAAGTACCTAAATATTCTAATCCCATTTTCCAGCACGAAGCTCATAGCCTTGTATGCCATGGCATTGCAAGTGCACATCCAAATACTTCTTAAATATAATGAGGGTTTCTGCCTCTACCAACTTTTCAGGCAGTGAGTTCCAGATTCTCACTACGTTCTGGATGAAAAAGTTCTTCATCACATCCCCTCTAAACTTCCTGTCCCTTACATTAAACCTATGCCCCCTGGTAATTGATCCCTCCACTAAGTGGAAAAGTTCCTTCCTATCTACCCTACCTATACCCCTGATAATTTTAGACATCTCAATCATGTCCCCCCTCAATCTCCTCTGCTCCAGGGAAAATAACCTCAGTCTATACAATCTCTCCTCATAACTAAAACTCTCCAGCCCAGGCAACATCCTGGTAAATCTCCTCTGCACTCTCTCTAGAGCAATCACATCCTTCCTATTATGCAGATTCCAGAACTGCACGCAATATTCTAGCTGTCGCTTCACCAGCATTTTATACAGTCCCAGCATAACCTCCCTGCTCTTATATTCTACGCCTCAGCTAATAAAGGTAAGTATCCCATATGCTTTCTTAACCACCTTATCAACCTGTTAACCTAAGGTGGATATGCACACCAAGGTCCCTCTGATCCTTGGAATTTCCCAGAGTCCTACCATTCATCGTGTATTCCCATGCCTTGTTTGTCCTGCCCAAATGCATCACCTCACACTTATCCAGATTAAATTCCATTTGCCACTGATCAGCCCATCTGACCAGGCCATCTCTATCCTCCTTTAATCTAAGGCTGTCCTCCACACTATTTACCACCCCACCAAGTTTCATGTCATCCTCTAACGTACTGATCAACCCTCCTAAATTCAAGTCTAAATCGTTTATTTATGGCATAAATAGCAAGGGACCCAACACCGATCCCTGTGGGACCTCACTGGACTCAGGCATCCAATCACAAAAACACCCCTCAACCATCACACTCTCCTTCCAGCCACCCAGCCAATTCTTGATCCAATTTACCAAAATGGCTTGGATTCCATGGGCTCTTACCTTAGCTATCAGTCCCCCCATGTGGGACCTTATCAAAAGCCTTGCTGAAGTCCAAGTAGACTATGCATTGCCCGCATCCTCATACCTGGTCGCCTCTTCGATAAATTCAATCAAATTGGTCAGACATGACCTCCCCTTAACAAAACCATGCTGACTGTCCTTAATTAATCCCTGCCTCTCCAAATGTAGATTAATTTTATCCCTCAGAATTGCTTCCAATGCTTTCCCCACCACTGAGGTTAGACTGACTGGCCTGTAGTTCCCTTGTTTATCCCTTCCTCCCCTCTTGAATAACAGTACCACATTGGCTGTCCTCCAGTCCTCTGGCACCTCTCCTGTGGCCAGAGAGGTATTGAAAATTATTGCCAGTGCCCCCACTATCTCCTCCCTTTCCTCACTCAACAGCCTTTGAACTCAAAATAGAAATTTGGAAGTAAGAGACCCTGAAGCTGTTGGATTGAGTAAGACGCTCCCCCTGGTCTAAAGGTCCTTGTTTTGGATACCAACAGCACACAACAGCTTGGTGTATCACCATCTTTATTAAACCACTAAGCAAAAGTACATTCTCATGATAACACTTGTTGTTTAGCTTCCCTTCGAGTTGGAATCTGTCTCGGTGGTCAATCTGATGACAAATCCTCTATGTGCATATTCTGAGCAACTGGACAAATTGCTCTAACTGCTGCAATAAAGATGATTCTACGGGCTGTTTATTTCTTTGTTGTGGCCCTGTGCCATATAAGGTAAATCCATGCTTTCTCCAGATGTTCCCTGGCCTCTTGAAGGTCCCACTTGAGGTACCATCGCCAGCTTGACTCCGCCTTGTTATCTCCAGAGCTGGGAGAAAGTGGCACATTTATTTTCCCTCAGTCTGTTTATCTTCCCTGGTATGAGCCCTCCTACAGGTGAAGCAATTTTTTAGAACTTGCTGATTCCAGCAAGGCTTTGCCTTGACAAAGTTGACCATCATGCTTTGGGTGTTTTGAGCCCACAGTGCAGTTCAGTCTATGCACCCTGGATCTCGCTAGGCATTGACCAATGAGGACTCACTGTGGCTCTTCTTCCTGAGTTGCTGTTGCTGCCTCTGCGCAGCCAGGAGATTCAATCACTCTCTTCTCCGTCGTCTTCATGCTCTGTAGGCCATCTGGCATACAGTTAGTTCACCAGGCACCATGACCCTGATGTACTCCTCCTGCAGGATGAAAGAG
Source organism: Isurus oxyrinchus (assembly GCA_026770705.1). Classification (NCBI taxonomy): domain Eukaryota; kingdom Metazoa; phylum Chordata; class Chondrichthyes; order Lamniformes; family Lamnidae; genus Isurus; species Isurus oxyrinchus. The sequence goes on from JANJGN010000023.1 coordinate 46,906,773, forward strand.
TGAGACACATGGTTAGCATGGATGCATTAAGAACCTGTCCTGGTTAAGTATGAAGTCCCTTTGGTAGTGGAGGGGGTGGGGGGGGGTAATAGCTTTGGAGCATTTGGTGGCTCCTTGATGCCTCTGCATTGCTTGAGTGGGCAGATAAACTAGAAGCCCAATCCCAATCATATGAATATAAAAGCAAAAAACTGCAGATGTTGGAAATCTAAAACAAAAACAAAATGCCTGGAAAAACTCAGCAGGTCTGGCAGCATCTGCGGAGAGGAAAACATTTAATGTTTCGAGTCTGAATGACCCTTCAACAGAACTAAGTAAAAATAGAAGAGAGGTGAAATATAAGCTGGTTTAGGGGCGGGACAAGTAGAGCTTGATAGACGGCCAGTGATAGGTGGAGATAACCGAAAGATGTCACAGACAAAAGGACAAAAAGGTGTTGAAGGTTGTAACATTATCTAAGGAATGTGCTAATTAAGGGTAGAAAGCAGGACAAGCAAGGTACAGATAGCCCTAGTGGGGGTGGGGTGAAGGAATCGAAAAAGGCTAAAAGATAGAGATAAAGCAATGGATGGAAATAAATTTAAAAATAATGGAATTAGTGGGAAAAGAAAAATCTATATAAATTATTGGAAAAAAAGTGGGGGATTGGAAAGGGGGCGGGGATGGAGGACAGAGTTCATCATCTAAAATCGTTGAACTCAATATTCAGACCGGAAGGCTGTTAAGTGCCTAATCGGAAGATGAGGTGCTGTTCTTCCGGTTTGCGTTGAGCTTCACTGGAACAATGCAGCAGGCCAAGGATGGACATGTGGGCATGAGAGCAGGGTGGTGTGTTGAAATGGCAAGAGACAGGGTGGTCTGGGTAATGCTTGCGGACAGACCGAAGGTGATCTGAAAAGCGGTCACCCAGTCTGCGTTTGGTCTCGCCAATGTAGAGGAAACTGATTTGGGAGCAATGAATGCAGTAGACTAAATTAAGGGAAGTGCAAGTGAAATGCTGCTTCACTTGAAAGGAGTGATTGGGCCCTTGGACGGTGAGGAGAGGGGAACTAAAGGGGCAGTTGTTGCATATTCTGGGTTTGCATGGGATGGTGCCATGGGAGGGGGTTGAGGTTTAGGGGGTGATGGAGGAGAGGACCAAGGTGTCCCAGAGGGAACGATCACTGTGGAATGCCACCAGGGGAGGTGCAGGGACCATGTGTTTGGTGGTGGCATCATGCTGGAGTTGGCGGAAATGGCGGAAGATGATTCTTTGAATGCAGAGGCTGGTGGGGTGATAAGTGAGGACAAGGGGGACCCTATCATATTTCTGGGAGGGAGAGAAAGGTGTGAGGTGGATGGGTGGGAGATGGGCCAGACACAGTTGAGGGCCCTGTCAACCACCGTGTGTGGAAAACCTCAGTTAAGGAAGAAGGAAGACATGTCAGAGGAACTGTTTTTGAAAGTGGCATCATCTGAACAGATGTGACGGGGGTGAAGGAACTGAGAGAATGGGATGGAGTCCTTACAGGAAGCGGGGTGTGAGGAGCTGTAGTCGAGGTAGCTGTGGGAGTCGATAGGCTTGTAATGGATATTGGTGGATAGTCTATCACCATAAATTGAGACAGAGAGGTCAGGGAAGGGAAGGGAAGTGTCAGAGATTGACCATGTGAAAATGATGGACGAGTGGAAATTGGAAGCAAGCTTAATAAATTTTTCCAAGTGCAGACGAGAGCATGAAACAGCACCGAAGTAATCATCGATGTCCCGGAGAAAGAGTTGTGGGAGGGGACCGGAGCAGGACTGGAACAAGGTATCCCATTGCTTTCAATCTCTACCTAATTAATTGTCCAGCTGAAGCAGCTAATGAGCTGATTGGTAGCTTTTTAAAAGGTCTGTGGTTTGGGAGTTGGATTATCAATTGGAGAAACAGATTGGATTACTGTGTGGACAGGGTGTTCTCTGAAAAGTGATGGGCAAGGTGGACTGTTACAGGCAAGGGGATTGATAACTGATATAAGTTTAGATTGTTATTGGGAAACTTTACCCAACTTAGGTGTGGGTGATAAAGAAAGAGCTTCCAGATTCCTTCCTCAGTATGTGAAACCAGTTGAAGGTGTTGGAGCAGATTGTTCCTGGCCAACAGCTGGAGTCAAGTTGATGAACTGGATGACGTTTTCAATGTTCTGTATCTCTCTCTGCACTGGGAATTCTACAAATCCCCAATTCCCAGATGACAACAGCCAGCAACCTGAGGGAAAGTAATTCCTGTATGAAAGCAGAATTTTGAGCTGCTGGATGAAGCAGTGGCTGATGGGAAAGCTGTCAATATTGGAGAAATGACTATTGTCAGTGATTTGTCCCTCACTGTTGATTGTAATACTTCACAATCAGCTATAGGGAATTAAACTGATATCTGGCTTGTGCTCAAGCTGAAATACTGGTGATGAGGGAGAATTGAGACCAGTCTGTCTTCCAAGTATCCAGTAAGAAGTGACAAAAGTTTCTTACACCACTAGTGAATGAGGGGTCAATGTGATTGAGCTGTAGTTAATGGGACAGGAAACAGTTTGTTGGCTAGCTCTGACTCATCCCAAGATCTCTCAATTTGAATGATTGGAACCAGCTTAGTACACCTTCCCAAAATTTCTGTTCCTCCTACCTTAACACCTTGTGTATCTCCCTCTTGGTCACATTGAGCACAGATGTATCTTCAGTCTTCCAGAATTCTCTCCCTAAAACCTTTGCCGCCTTCTCCTTGAGATCCAACCCCAACTCTTTGATCAGGCTTTTGCTTCTCTTTCCTATAATATCTCCTTTCTTGATTCAAACTTTTGTCTCACTCTAGTAATAAACAGATGTTACTTCACCACCCTATGGGTGAGACAAAATTGGGTTTTCCCTGTCAGGCGGAGGGATGTTTAAGGTTCAATAGGTTTACCTGCAGAACATTGACATTGTATAGTGTTCTCCCTAAACTGCCAGACCCTTACTCAAGTGATATTAATTGGTTATTCATATAAAATTTATTGCCCTATTACCCATAACCAACTACACAATGATTGCTTGGACATTATCACCTCGACTACTCTGAGTGGTACTATTTTCAAATGAAAGCTATTGAGGAAAAGGTTCCAATAGAACTGGTACTAATTGATTCAGTTCTCAATTGGGAAGTGAAGTCCAGTTCTGAATGGGAACCCAGTAGGAAGTGCCAGCTTCCAGCAAGCTGGACCAGTTCAACTTGTGCTTTTCTCTTTTCCCAGGAGTGGAGCAATTGCACCTTAAGCTGTTTCAAGGTGAATTAGTTGAACTGGTTCCAGTCCTAAGCTGCATGTATTGCTGGCCCACTGGTTACAGGCACAAAATCAATCAATCAATCAACTGAATGTAATGAGTTCATTTTTGGAACAACTGTGTAGTTGTGATTGTGAAACTAAACTGAGGTTCAATGTTGTCTTTGCCTAGACAACACCCAGAATTCAAGTTTTTGGTTTATTCCTGGGAAGATCCAGGGTCATAGTTAAATGAGCCTTGCAACCACTTGGGAGACCCCCTCCTCACTCTGCCCCTCCCTGCTGAGGTGATTGTAGTGTAAAGGGTTAACAGACAGGATATGGTAACGTATGATGTAGATGTACCACTGACAATGTGTTAGACTTCTCTAGAGGGAGAAAAAGTTGGAATTATGCCTTAAAGCAGCATGCCTGAAAGCAATTAAGCAGATACCAATGTCTACAGCCTATCGACTGACCCAGACCCATGCCTAGAGTCCAAGACAGAAGGCCCCATCTCAGAACAGTGGGTGAAACATACTACAAATATAGGTGGGTGGGGAGTGAGCAATAACTTACTGAAGCCTTTAAGTCTCAGCTAAGAAGAAAGGGACAGCCATGACCAATAGAATGAGATTTCACAATCAGTGCAGAAGTGGCCCTTCAGCCCAGCAAGTCTGCACTGACAATGAGAAACACCTGAATTACCTACCTCATCCCATTTACCAGCACTTGGCCCATAGCCTTCAATGTTATGATGTGCCAAGTGCTCATCCAGGTACCTTTTTTTAAAGGATGTGAGGCAACTCACCTCCACCCTCCCAGACAGTCACCACCCTCCAGGTAAAATGTTTTCCCCTCATTCCATGACACCGCCACCCCCTGCCAAAAAAAAAACACTTGCCCCTCACCCTGAACTTCAGTTCTCTTGTGACTGACCCTTCAACTAAGGGGAACAGCTGCTCCCTGTCCATGTCCCTCAATCTTGTACACCTCGATCATGTCACCGCTCAGTCTTCTCTGCTCCAATGAAAACAACCCAAGTCCATCCAAACTGTCTTCATAACTTTAACTTTAATGTTTCATCTCAGGGAACATGCTGGTGAATCTCCTCTGCACCCACTCCAGTGCAATCACATTCTTCCTATAATGTGGTGACCAGAACTGCACACAGTACTCCAGCTGTGGCCTCACCAAGGTTCTATACAACTCCAACATGATCTCCCTACCTTTGTAATCTATGCCTCAAGTGATAAAGGCAAGTGTCCCATATGCCTTTTTCACCACCGCACTAACATGCTCCTCTGCCTTCAGATATTTGAGGGGAAAAAACTAGATCAAACATGGAACACCCAAAGTGAATGCAATTTAAAATGTGCTTGCAAAGTGACCTTTAGCAGCACTCTGTTTCCTTGGTGAGAGCTGGGAGTTTTGCCCTGGAGTATTAGTGGCACTAATCATATCACTGACATGGGCCCACACCTGGCAGAGGAAGTAAAGGCCTTGGTCACTGACAGAGACTGCTGGAGATGAGGCCCCTGCTGAGCCCCATACAGATGAGCCTCTGGAATCTGCCATTAATGACATGATGGGTGTTGAGATGAGCAGGGGAACATGTGGCAGGGTGGAGTCTGTCCAAGTTCTCTATCTTGGTTCAGACATACCAGTGTGTGTCTGCCTTGAAGAGGTGGCAGCCACCATGGACAGCCAGGTCCAGCAGAACATCAATAAATGATGCATGTGTGGGGAAATCCTTCATTTTGTCACTTGAGCTATGGACAGGGCACTTCAACCTTTCTACCACCCCATCCCCTCAAGTTGTGAGAGAGGTGCCATTGCACAGAGGGGAAGAAACAGCCAGACAAGGGATAATCATCCCAGGACACTAAAGGTGCCCTTCCATGCTGCCTCCCTCTGCCTAAGACTCCATTGCTTCCAGCAGGTCAGTTGGAGGAAGATGCACCTGTTAAGGAAAGCCCCAGGCAATTGAGGATAGTATTTGGCAGGAGGCTTCCAGCTTAGTTGTGGGTGTTGGGAGAGCAAGATGTAGTGATAGGAAAAGATTAAAGAACATTGGGTGCACAAGTGTCAATGATCTCAATGTCATGTAAATGTAACCACAGCAGTTAGGTCAGATCATACCTATCAGTTCTTCTATCTGATGAGGCTGTTGATTTTTCCACCATTGTGGTATTTGAAGGGTGATGGTCACCATCAGTGTTTATGTGGATCTCTGCTACCCTGAGGGATAGAACTTCAGAAGAGTGACCTTTAGCTGCATGTGACATCAAGGATTCACTCAGTGTTGTGTAGACCCTCAAATATTTTTGGACTGCAGTGGTTTGAGAAGGCAGTTCACCAGAGTAGTTAGGGATGGGAAATAAATATTGTAGCCACCAATGTCCACATCCCATGAATGAAAAGTGGAATGCCACTTACAGAACATTGTTTGATGAACATCTGCAGGACATCGTTTATCTGGAATGTTTCCTTGAGCAGGTTTCATGGTGTCACCTCAATTGTGTATTGCCCTATGTTTTGGATAGCCCCACACCATACTAAATTCTGTTGCATCCAAAGGTAAAGAAGGTCCTTGGGAATACATTGGGTGGATGGATTCCCAGTTTGGTGTTCAGCCATGTTGCTATTGTTATCACCCTGCTGACTTTGAAATATCCCCTTCCTTTCATTGTTGCTGGGTAATACCCCAAAGGGTCTCAGCAGTTAAAGTAGGGTCACCACCTCGAGCCATTAGGGATGGACAATAAATGCTGTTTTTTCTGATGCCCACATCCTGTGAATGAGCAAATAGAATGAAATTGACATCCTAGGAAGCATTTTGAGCCCAATCATGAAGCTTGATGTCAGCCTCGCTCTGTTTGCAGAATTTGTTGCGAAAGCTGAACTCGGCTTTGAGGGTTGTTTCCAACTTTGGATATAATTTCAATTACCTTGGAATTTACTCACTCTCTCTTGTCCTGGTGTTAAGCCTTTGGTACAAGGCAACTTAGGCAGCAGTAGCCTAGATCTGAGAAGAAGCAGCAACAACTGTCTTTACCACAGCCAGCTGCCAATCTAAAATGAGCAGAGGATGAACATGAGCTCCAGCTCAAATGAGACATTATCCCTTTGCATATCAGTGATATATGTGCTGCCCCCATATAGTCCTGCATAACTCCCTAATCCTGTGGATGAAAAACAGAAGCAGGAGGTCATTAGTGTAAGGGTAAAAACATTGCTTTTATTGAAGCCAAAAAATATAAACACTTTGTCGCATCTATTTGATCAATTCTTGGAGGGCTGGAAGGCCTCAGCCACTGTGGACTCATTCCTTGGAGGGTCACCATACATTAGTAGAAACACATTCAACCTCAAGTCAATCTGCTGTTAGGTTCTCAGGGGCCTGTCTGCCACTTCTCTCAACTGTCTTCACTTGAGCACCATCATCAGTCTCCTCCTTAAGCATCTCCATCGTCCCCTTGTCTGTCTGAGATGTGGCTCATCCATCTCCCCTTCTGGTAATGCCTTGCCCTATCGCTCAGCTAAATAGTAGAATACAGCAGACCATCTTGATCCTGGTGAAATGGTCAGGTGAGTATTGGACCGTGCTACCTGTGTGGTACAGGCAATGGAACCTCTTCAGAAGACCAATTGTCTGCTGCAGTGATGGCTCTTATTGATGCATGGGTAGCATTGTGCTGCCGTTAGCTATAAGTTTGGGGTTTCAGGACTGGAGTCATTAGCCAGGTCTTCAGGAGCTGGTTGTTGGGGTACCTCCAGAAGATCAGATGGGGGTGGGAACAGTTGTGGGACCTGGGAGTTGTTTAGAATGTGTTTGAGCTCACACAGGGTACCAGGTGTGTACCTGCAGGAATTGGCTCCTGTGATCATGAGTTTGAACATTGAGTGTGAAATCCCGTCCTGTATGAATCGGGCTGGCTGATGCCAAGGAGGTTTCGGACTGCCATGTGCCTGCAACTGATCACCTCTTGGACCTGAGGGGATGTTGTAATAGAAACAAATCCCATAGTGTAGGCAGCTTGGCTCCCTGGGTCAGTAGTAAATGGTTTAATCTCATAGCTTTCTGAAAAGGGCATTTGTAAACTCCCCAATTCCCTCGTGGGTGACTGGTTGGGAGTCCCCAGCTAACCTTTTTTTAAAAAAAGAGCCAGTCATGAAGAGTAATTATGATTGTCAGCACCAGACGTAGCCCTGCCTCCCAATCATCCACGTGGAGCAATGAAGGCTCCTTAATGGCTTAGCATTTGTGGCTTGGCCTAAATAGCCAAGTGGTTATGGTACTGGGTTTGTAAGCCCAACATTGAGAGTTCAAATCTCACAATGGCAAACTATGAAACAATGTAACTTCATCTGAAACAGATGGAAATGGGTTTGTACTCAAGAGAGTTTCAAGAGTTAATGGCTTAGCATTGCTGAAAGTGAGACACCCGACCTGGATTCAATGTTGAGAGGCAAGAGCATGAGAGCCTTTGTGCTGTCCTGGTGCATAATTTGTAATGCTCATTACCCAGCATAGTGCAGGTTGTACTGCTTTTTACTGGCTTCTGTTTGGCTTCACATTCATTTGGGAATGTAAGCAATACAGGAACTCGTGGAGCCAGGTCAGAGACCATTCACACTTCTACTGCACAGTATCAGTGAGGGACTGCATGAGTCAGAATGGTGCACCTTACCCTTTTTGATTACTTAACTTTCCTCCCCCTTCTCCCCCATGACATGCCAACTTCTAACCCCACACCCCCACAATCACCAATAGATGTTGCTTTTCCTACCCTCCTATCTGTCAACATTAAACCTCCCCAAACCCCCCTCCGACCAGATTTTCCTGCTCTCCCACCTGAGCCCACCCCTGTCAAACTCCCCAAGCTCAGCTTGATCCTCATACTGCCCCTTATCCATTTCACCACCTACACAAGCTCACCTCATGAAAATATTCATTTTCCCTTATCTTAACATGCAACTCCCACCCTCCCTTGCTCATTTCTTCCTGTCACTGTAATTGTCCCCTCTGTTTCCCAGTTGCCTCTATTTGATCCTGGGGATCCTTTTACAAACTGACCATGCCCTTTAGATCCATCCTTGCCCAACATATTCTGTTGCACCATTTGAAGTTCATGTTGCACTCTTCCTGCCTGCCCCAGACAGCGTTCCAGCTGTGAGCCGATCTCCCTGCCTCCCTTGGGGAGGCTCCTTATCCTGAACAGGCTGCCTCCCTTGGATGACCACCTAATCTGCCAGGCGGTGATTCATAATGGGTGGAACCAGGCCATTGCTGAAGCGTTTGTAAGAAGCATAAAGCCGTGTGTACTTGACAGAGTATCCAGGAAGTAGCCCACCTTGTCTGGTGCACACCTCTTGTTTATGGCCAGGTTTCTGAAGGCCTGTTTTGCTCTCGCTCTCGCTCTCATTACCAATAAGATTTCAGCTATGTAATAACGGTGGGCTGGAGTTAAGGAATTTGCTATTAACTGCAAAAGTGCTTCCCAACCATCACCTTCAGAAAGGTCGACTCGCCTGAAAGTTTATTTTATCTTTAATACTAAAAGAAGAACCTGCTGCCAGGAATCTGAATTTTGTCTCCCATACAATGAAGTTTCCCCTCATGTCTTTATTCCTGCTTCAGACAGGCCTGGAAGAATCCACCTGCAGTGTTTGTACAGAAAAAATACCCAGAAACACCAGATATATTAGCGTTAACAAAGCTCCACCTTTTTTACAATTGAGTGTTTGTTCCTGCCCAAGAACAGTGTACATAGAGTAGATTCATTTTAATGAGACCTTTATATAATTTCTTTAATCCAATTAGTGGAAATAAAATTATTAGGTTGATTTTCATGTCAGTTTGGGATAAAGTTCCTCTGTTTTAAACTTGTCGACATTTAACAAATACAATTTTGTGAAGACACGGTGACAATCTTCATTAACGGGATACATAAGACTTATGTAACAGGAGGGGATTAATTTAAATAGCCCTGATTTTCTCCCCTCCACTTGTCTATAAACAGGTTTGTTTTTGATTTGCTCCCTCCAATTTCTATTAATAACCCCATAGCAAACTCAAGGATAAACTTGGGGCAGTTTATTTCCAAACCCAAATGTAAGGGAGGGTAGCAGCTTTGCCTCTTCTTCCCTCCTACAGTAAAAGAGGGATGAAGGAGAGATTTACAGAGCAAAGAGGACAGGACAGTAATATTGTTTTCATGTGTCCAGAATCAAAGTCCAATGGTGTATTCTTTCATTGAGCTGGGTGCACTGAAAATTATTGTATATTCACTTTTCCTGTAGAATTGATTTCCATGATGAGAGGTGCAGAGTTGAATCAATCTCGTCAGCAATGGTGCAGACTTTCCAGTAGAAATGATATAGATGGGGCCAGGTATTTGATCTGGGCAGAGCCCCTTTTCCTGTGCTGCTGCTTGTGGATGTTAAAATGGCAGACTGAGCTTTGCAGTACAGCAAGACAATATAACTTGTTCCACCAACCAGAGGTTCATGTCGCATGACTCCCAACTCATCAGTGCCTTTGACCAAGAATGTGCACCCCTGTCTGGGCTCCCAGGATGGTTAAATCTTCCAACAATTAAGAATTGAAAGGAAGGTTGTCGGGGTCCCCTGTCCTAGCAGATGAATAGGCTGCATTTGGCCAGGCCTATCTCATGAAATGCAGATGGTCATTGTATTAAGTTTGGTCCCTGCAGCCCAGAGGGTTATCAGGATCTCTTCAGAAGTATAAGTTTCTGTGAAACAGTCAGATAGTTCCTTTTATTCATGGGTCTAGACTAAATTGGCTTCAGCCATTTTAAAAAGGTCTTTTTTCAGCTTTAAAATTTGCGATTAACCGTGAGGTCTTTATTTCCCTGACACCTACAAGATTCTTCTGAAGCCCTTAAATTCCAACAAGATTTTCACATTCTTGGACATTGTTGCTGACTATATGGCTCCAATTATTCATTCCCCAGAATCAAGCTTGTGAATCTCCTCTACTCCCTCCAATGCCTTGATCCTTCCTCAGTGTTACCCAGAACTAGATGCAGTACTCCAGATGAGGCCTAGCTAGTGTCCTATACAAGTTCAACATGACCTCCTTTATTTTTGTACTCCAAACCCCTGTCAATAAAACCTAAAATATTATATTCTCAATGAGCCATGAGGATAGATTGGAGAAGTTGAAACTCCTTTCCTTGGGGGGGAAAAAAGACTTGATACAGGTATTCAAGATCCTGAGGGGTATGGACAGAAAACAGTGAGAAACTGTTCCCACTCAGCATCAAGAACTAAGGGGCACAGATTCAATCTCAGTGGCAAATGTAGTAAGTGATGCAGGCAGGTTTGATAAATGTATTCAAAAAGGAATTGGATGGCTATCTGAAAAGAGAATGTGTGCAGGGGAATAGGACAAAAGTTTATCCTTTTACATTAATAGCCAGCTGATCATCTGACTATAGATTTATCAGAACCCGCACTCCAATCCTTAATAGGCCTGGGTAGAATAAGTGTCCTTGATGCAATGGCAGGTTAGGTCACTGCTGGTGCTGCCAGTGTGTTGTGGTGAGACAATCACCTTCCTTATGATACTGGGCATTGCTCTCCAGAGCTTAAATTGAATGTGGTCTGATTTTAAACCCACTGTCAGAGACAGCATGTTCTGACATGTTATAAGGGCCATCTGAATGCACTGAGGCCTGACACTACTCAATGCCATTCACTCAGTCCGCATGTCCTGGTTTGTGTTAATACAACTTGGTGTAGCCCTTCTGTTTTCTGTGCGGAACAGGGACTGGGGTTGTACCACCTTGCAAGACAGGGTAAGCTGCTAGTCTGTGCTGGTGTTTGTGCTCCACTTGAACTTCCTTATGTCTCCTCCTGAATCTACCATGGCCATCTATTTCCTTCTCCCTTGTACTTTTCCAGTTTTCCCTTCAATGTATCTATACGATGCACTTCACTCACTCTGTGGTAGTGAGTTCCACTTTCTGTAGGTAGAAGTTTTGTCTGAAATTCCTTCTGGATTGCTTGGTGACTAACTTGTATTGATGGCCTCTAGTTTGCTCTTCCCAGCAAGAGGAAACCTTTTTGCTCTGTCCATTCTTCTCAAAAGCTTCCACAGTTATAAAGACCTCCAATGAGATGAGATTCTTGATGCTTGACCATATCTTTAAAATAATGGTCAGTATCCCAATTGTCTTTTTAATTCTTCTCTTCCTGTTATTTTGCCCAGAATATATCTCATGGGGCAGAATTTCCTGGGTGATGTGGGGATGGCAGAGCCCACACGTCAGTGCTTAAAATGTCAGGCGAGCGTCCCGTCATCAGCGTGCGGCATCGCCATATTTCACTCAGTGGGACACGTACCTGCCATTAATTAAAGGCCTCATTAAAGGGTTGTTCATGTTTTTCATTAAGTATTTAATGCAGAAAGTGTTTTAAACTTGCCTGTGATTGTCAACCATTCACATCGATTTCCAAGAGCTTCTTGTGAACTTTGAAACCAGTCTGCAGACAGTTATCTTTCTCGGGCCTGCAGCTTTCCAGAGGCCTCCGTTTAGCCTGGGTATGGGTTCTGACATCTCCACTGGAGGCAGCTCCTCTGTGGAGGAAGGGAGGGATAGAATAAGGAGGAGCCAGGAGTGGTCAATCAGCCTCCAGGGGAGCCACCTTGAGGAGGCCAGGCGCAGGCACAAGGGGTGCAGGGCCTCGAGGTTGTCCAAGGTGGACGGGCCTGCAGAATGGTCCACTATCCTGCTGCCAGTCTATACAGGTGGCGAAGTAGCTACCTCAGTATGACTGAGGTGCAGTGCTGAAGGAGGCTCTGTCAAGGGAAACCTTCAACTATATCTCGGATGATTGACCCTGAGATTTCTCCCCCCCCCCCCCCCCCACCCCCACCCCCCCCCCCCCCCCCCACCAAACTCTGGATGGACAGCCCATGCCCATGGCTCTGAAGCACTCAATTGCCCTCATCTATGTATCTGGCTCCTTCCAGGGCTCATTGGATGATCTTTGTGGTGTCTCCAAATCAGTTGTACGCACTTGTGTCAAGCAGGTGACAGACGGGCATTGACCTTCATCCCTCTTCCGCTGCGACCGGTCAAGTCAGTAACACAATGAGCCAGAGGCTTTGCGGCCATTGCTGGCTTCCCCTTCGTCCAGGGTGCTATAGACTGTACACATGTGGCCAACAAGGCACCAGCAGTTGAGCACTGTGCCTTCATCAACCAGAAGGGCTTCCACTCCATGAATGTCTGTGTGTGTTTTACCCAGGCAGCTCCCACAAAGCCTACATCCTCAGACACTCCCAGGTGCCAGGGCTCTTCAGTGCTCTGGCTCAGCTGGATGGTTGGCTGCTGGGTGACCAGCGCTAACCCCTCAGAAGGTGGCTCATGATGCGCCTCTCCCATCCAAGAACAGGAGCTGAGCAGCGATACAATAGGAGCCACAGCTCCACCAGGGCTTTGGTGGAGAGAGCCATTGGTCTTAAGATGTGCTTCTGTTGCCTGGACTACTCAGGCCACACTCCAGTATCCCCCAGATTGCGCGTCCTCAGTGCAGAGCGTAGCATGCTAACACTATCTTGCGCTGGAAAGGGGGGGATGCAGTTGACGATGAAAACCTTGATGCAGTGGATGAGGCTGCACACGGTTGCAACGTTGACTGTCAAAGGGGTGGAGGAGCTGCTGGCCTCATCCAGAGCGCCCTGAGATGAGCTCACAGTGACAACAGGCAGCTGCTGCACTGACATGAGGTCCCTTTTGACCTGGCTGCTCACCACAGATGCATGGGCACTGAGTGCCGATGCTTGGTGTCCACAACATCTCCCACATTGGGAATGACCACCCATGGCCATTACACTGAGGACCACAGAAGGCTTGCAGGTCAGATTGAATCCTAATAAATTGTTCCATTCGATGGTGACTCTGAGGGGGGCTTCAAATCTCAGTGGAGGAAGCCTGAAACTCTGCCCTGAGGGTCAAACCTTCACGTGCACTCTGCCTGGACTCCTCCGTTGTGGAGAGCAACTGAGGCATTCACTCATGCAACCCTGCCAGATGCAAATGCCCATCCTGCCACTTGTCCAGTAGCTGCTGCAATTGGAACAACGCCAGAGGCAAGTCATCAGTGCCAGATTCGGCATGTACCTCATCCCCTGCAGCCCTCTGGCTGCTGGAGCCATCGGCACTCTCTGTCCCTACCATCTCCTCCAGTGATTGTGAAGTACCCTCTCCACTCTACCATCGCCTAGTGCCCTGGATCAAAGACCCCACCGAGCTGTGTGGTCTGCGCTGGTGCCTGGCTGGCTGAAATGATGTCCCACAAGTTGCACATGTTGCCCCTCAGGTGTGGAGGGGGGTCTGCGGTGTCGGTGTGGGTCACTCTGTTGGTGATGCAAAATTAACAAGGACAGTGCATCAGTTAGCGTGCTTTCACTACAATCCTTCATCCCTTTTCTCCACCACCCCTCCCACCCCTCCACCTCAAGTCACGCACCCATCGAGACCCTAAGGAGAAGAACATGGAGGTGGGAAAGAGTCAAGAGGAGCCCCAACCATTAAACACACATGCAGACAGGCTGGTCAGATGGCCTCAGGAATGCCACATGGCTTGTTATGAACCATAGGAGTGGGGAGAGTGCAGAGGTACCTGACCTGGATGCATTGTGGCCTGGATAGTTGTGGGGCTGAGGAAACATCGCAAACAGTTGTGACATTTGCCGTGGATCACAGGAGATTGAGAGGTCACGTTATTGACCTTCAGTCCGTAAGGAGGGGCATAGACTGGGTGGGCAGAAGGTAACATTTCCCCTTGGCGCATGAATGAGTAACATGGTGGCATTTATCTAAGTTGAGTGCCATGAGGTTCACAGCTGAGGTGCTGAGGACCTTTGGACAAAGTAATGTGGGGCGCACTGGCTGAAAGGGTGGTGGAGGTCCCAAACCCTCTCAGATGCAATAAGTCTTTGGCTGTGCAGCAGTGATCGAAAGGCATGTTAGACCATGGTGATAAGGTGACTTTGGGAGGTGGTGGAGACGCAAATCCTCAAGCAGACGAGGGACCCTCCTGTATGACCCATGTGTCAGTGTGTCTTAGTCTGTGAATGAGCAGTGTTGCAGCATTAATGATTGCAGCAACCATCAGTAGTTTGGATGGTGGGCAGACAGTGGATGGGACTGTGGGCCTCAAATACCTGCCGCTGAACCTCAGCCTTGCCACCTCCGGCCTCCTGCCCAGCTCCATGGCTGCTCTTCTAAGGGTGTGAGGTGCTGGAGGAGGGCGCACACACATCTCATCTTCTGGGGCTTCCGGGCATTGTGACATTTTTTTGCATGCAAAACAAGAGGATTTATTGGGACTGCTTGCTCATGTACTCTGCATGTGCACGCCACACCCCAACCACAGTGGCCCATCTGAGGCCTCCAGCAGCTCCCGTCCACACTAGTGATTGGTCCCAACCCCTTTCTGCCAACGGCCACCCTGAACACATTCAGCATCCATCACTTTTGATTAGCACATGGGTCTTGGTGCCCATGGCAAGGAGGCACAACTAGGTGCAGCGCAGATGCCACTTGGCCAAAACACCTTGAGGATCCCCTTGCACCATCTCATCACCATCAGTAAAACATGTGTTAGAGTTCTGAGTATGTGTCTAGCTGCCTCCCCTGCAGGTTGCCCCCAGACTATTCAAATGTCACAAACATCAACATATGCTGCAAAGAGAACCCTTCTTCTCAACCATTATGGCTGATGTAAGCATGGTCAGTACCCATTTGCCCACCCAGCATGTGCCAAATGCTCTGAAGTAACAACAGCAAGACATGGTGGGGGCTCAAAGGCTAAGGGTGCCTTCGGGTTAAATGGCCAAGACTGACATGGTACTCACCTGTACGGAGTGCAGCAAATCATTGAGTCTTTTTTTCTGCACTGGGGGCCAGTGTGCTGCACATCATGGGCACTGACAGTATTGCCCACCTCCTCCCATGCCTGGCTGGTGACATGGGGGGCTGCTCTCCTCCTCCTATTCTCTGGATAGAGCATATGCCGACTGATAGACACCTCTTTGAGGAGGACAGTAAGGTATGCATCTGAAAATTAGGGCACAGTGGGGGCCCCCCCACTGGTCTCTCCTGTAGCCTGACTCACCCCCCCATGCTGCTGTCCCCTCGGTCCTCCCTCCCCTTGTTCCATGAGTTGCCATGGTGCACTGCCTCAAGCAGCCTTTCAGGCTGCTCTTTATACAGACTGTCGGCTCCCCATTGGGTCCAGCAGTCTGAGCACGCCCGCCCTGTGACTATTTTCCAGTTCTCCACAGGAGTCACTAACCTGCTGGGTGGGTCTTTAATTGGCCCACCTACGCAAAATAGCAGCAGGCCCATTTTGGGGGTGGCAATTGGCTGCCCACCTGCTGCCCAGTCAGTCAGGCCCACCCATTAAGGGCAAAATTCTGTCCATGATGTTTCTAAGTGATGAGACCTTCCCAGGAGTAGCTAAGTCAATGCTGTTTGACTGTGTTTAAAAGCTGTCACAACATTCATTAGACACTCACCTTCTGACATTTTGGGTATTATCTCACTTCCCAATGGGGGTTTTATCAGAGGGACTGAACTTCTGGAGATTCTCTCCCTCCGGTAGAGGCATGTACAGGTTCTGGACAATGATGTCTGGATGAAGATGTTGAGCATTGATCTTCCCCTTCACCCCCATCCCAATCACAGGAGTGGTACTACCCATGAGGATGTTAACAGCTAGGAGCCTGTGAGATGCATCTGACCAACTTACTGGCAGCTTCCAAGTGAAGCCTTGTCAGGGCTTCTCAAATCTTTCAGGAAGTTGTCCATCACTTGCCTAAATTTGCCTTTCAGTAAGGGTGGGAACCAAATAAGTGTTTTGGGGTCTACATAGGTCAGCCTGTTCCTGTTGCCTTTCCATTCTCTACTCTGGCTTCTTCCAGCCAGGGGAGGGACTTTCATCCCACACACCCTGTTTATCCTGGAGCAGGATTTTGCATCCCACAGGTGGGCACATGCCAGACCTGATTTGGGTGAGCAGCCTGATGTTATCTCACACTCCATGCAATATTTCAGTCAGTAGCTGCTGAACTGTATTGGCCACTTAAGGCCATTAAAAAGCCAACGGACAGTGATTTCTTTGTCATTACCTGTGCAGTTTCTCACATCGCACGAGCAAAACAAACAGGCGGCCAGCTGATATTTTCCAAACCTCATCCACAGGTGGGATAAAGGGGTGAGCAGCATTCCCAGTGTCAGTAGTGGAGAGAGTTTGGTATAGAGTTTGCTGCTGGTGACTTATTGGTACTTGGCAGAAGCATCTCTGTTCAGGGCTTCACTCTTAACATTTTCAGGCTTCATTTCAGGACTGCTTGGTGCCTCCAAGGCCCCCGGGGGATTCATAGTATGGACGTTTCCACCTATCAGAGCCTTCTATTACCCTAGTAATGGGGATTGTGCTCTCTGGTGGTACCTCCTGAGGAAGAGGAGCAGAAGGGAGATGAGGCCAGGTGTCCCAATGCAGCTTCCAGGGGAGGGACCTGTGGGAGGACAGGCACAGGACCAGCAGGTAGTCCAAGGCAGAAGGGCCTCAGGACTCCACTATCCTGTTGCCAAGGTTTACACAGTGATGCAGCTACCTCAACATGTTCGAGGTGCAATGCCGAAGGAGGCTGTGCCTCTAGAGGGAGACCATGACCTCAGTTTGCCTGATGATTGGGCCTGTGATGGTCTCAGACTGTGGATGGACACCCCCATGCCAGTGTCTCTGAAGATCAGTGGCACTGAACATCTCTGCCTATGGCTCGTTCCAGGGCTCAGTGGGAGACTCCACACAGATCACCCAATCAGCTGTCCACAGTTGTCAAGCTGGTGACTGATACTCTGCTCAGGCAGGCATTGACTTTCCTTCATTTCCATACAGATGAGGCCAGCCAGACTGAAAGAGCCAAAGGCTTTGCAATGATGGCTGTGTTCTCCCATGTCCAGGGTGTTATAAACTGTACACATGTGGCCATCAAGGCGCCAGGAGGTGAGCCCGGTGCCTTGGTCAACATGAAGGGCTTCCACTCCATGAATGTGCAGATACTGTGATCACAGGATGCTGATTCTGTAAGTCTGTGCAAGGTACCCAGGCAGCTCACCTGACACCTTTAGATCCTGAGGCTCTTCAGTGCTCCAGCCCAACCAGATGGATGGCTGCAGAGTGACCAGGACTATCTGTTTGAAGAGGTGGCTCATGACACCGTGCCGCTGTCCTAAAAACCGAGGCTGAGACTCCTTATAAAAGAAGTCAGGTCCCCATAAGGGTGGTGGTAGAGAGGACCATAGGTCTTAAGGTGTGCTTCCGATGCCTGGACTGTCCATGGGGTGCACTGGAGTGGGTGTCACTGGTGAGCCCAGCATGCAACCACAATCTGGCACTGGCAGGGGGGCCCACTCACTGGAGGAAGAGGATCTTGATGCAGCTGCTGAGGCCACAGATGAGTACAGTAGTGAGTCAGAAGAGGAGCATCATGAGGAGAATGCTGAGGGTGTGGAGGCAGACATTTGGTAAACTCCAGGGAGGCAGGGACACCTTGATCCAATGCTTGGTTCAGCTTGGCTGCCAAAGATCAGCTGCAACTGTAAACCAGGGCTGCTGCCTCCATCCCAGATATCTGAAATGTCCTTTTAATTTGTACCCAAAGTTCACTCAGTGCCTGTGCAATAAAGTTCAGAGCCACTCACGTCCAGCATTACATACTGGTGTACCCTGGACCAAAAGTAAAGCTGGAGCATACTCAAGACATGATGACAAAAACAACATTTATCTCATTTTGACTATCAAAAAAATTAATCTTCTGGTTTTCATTCCCAGACCAATAAAGATAAACCAAACAAATGAACAATGACTTGTGACCTGTCCCTCTTATGCTCATGGTGCCACTCCTTCTGGCTGGCACTGACATTGGAGTCAGCCTGCTGACTGTCCTGTTGGCTTTGACAACCTTGGTGGTCATCCTCTGGCAATGGAGCTTGTGCTGGGAGTGGCCAGTGCCATGGCTGGCATCTCCCCAGTCATCACAGCCTCATCAGATGCCAGTCATTTGGCAGAGGATCTGCTGCTGTCATCGTGTGCCCTCAGATGAGCCTATAGAGATGCTAAACAATCTCACGATGGCTCTGGACCTCCCTGCCCACGATGTATGGATGGATACTCATCTCGGTAAGATACTGGGGGAACTCGTCCATCTCCCACACTGGCATTGACCACCTGAGGTCATGGCCTGAGAGAACCTGCAGGTTCAAGAGCAACACCAGGAACACCTGGACCTGCCTCCATGAGTATCTCAATGGAGGAGGCAGAGTGCTCAGCCAATGAGGATTAACAGTGCTCATGCTCCACATGGACTCGTCCACAACAGACACCCTCGTGGATTGCCATCGGATCCCGTTGGACATCAAGCATCTGCCATCTAATGGATGACTCCAGAGGCTCATCAGCCTTCGACCCAGCATCATCTTGGTCTCCAGCAGTCCTGACTGCAGGTACCCTGGGTGCACACTGCCTCCACATGCAAGTCGAGGTGAGTGTGAAGTGCCCTTGCCAATGTGCACTAACATTCTAGCTGCTGATCTAATGCCCACTGTGGTGCTGGTGCCTGGTTCAGTGGGTGTGACACAAGTGCTAATGAAACCCAGTGCTCTGCTGGCGTCAGGGGTGGCTCTGGGGGGGGTGTGGAGAGTGAGTACATGCTGGTAACTTAAAATGCCCTTGTTCTCCCTTAGTCATCACACTCACTGCATGAGATCTGTATCATGGTCACATCATCTTTCAATGATCTTTGGAGACTCCAGATTTGAGGCTTGTCTCAGACTACACTAGTGAGACACTCAGTACTCTTAGCTTCATCTGGCACCCCCGTGCCCAGTTGTATGTGGAACATGCAGCTTTTTAGTTCCAGGGCATCCTGCTTGTATCAAATCAGGTTGGGCGGGCCTCTACCTGTATGTGACCTCTCAATTGTTTATGGTTCATCTTCTCCTGGAAGGATAGAGGAGCATGGATTAGTCCAGTGTCTCTACCGGCAGCGCCATTGCAGCCTGGCCAACACCAGCTGTGGAACACCTCACAGGGTATATCCAAGTCATGGCCCTTGGGTCACAAGGCACTCAGTCCAAGCAGCCAGGAATCACTCCCTTTGTAGCTCCAGCGTAACTGATAGTTGGCACTCAGACTCCAGCACCCCTGAGTTCCATGGGGGGAGTGGATGGCTAAACCATAAACACCTCTGCACACTAATCCATGCCAACATGGGTCTTGCCCTTCCTGAGCACAGAAGGTCATTGAACCTTTTTCCAGCACTGCACCACACATCATGGCAGCTAACCAGCACTGCAACCTCCTGCCATGCCCTCTTGGTGAGGTGCAGTGGGCTCCTCCCATCTCTACAGACAAGGGTGTCCCTCCTGACAGGACCACAAGGCACCCATCCGAATGCAAGGCCCTCCCAAGTGCCCACCTGACCTGCCCTCCCACATGGCGTCTCCAGCCGCACCTGACTCTCTCACTTTAGACAAGGAGATAGAGACTTTCTTCTGCAGCAGCCTTCAAGGGGCTCACTATGCTGTTTCTAAACTGGCTGCTGGGTCACCTTTGGAGCCGACTGCTGACAGGCCCCTGGCTGGCCCTTCCTGACCAGTGGGCAGCCTCGTATCATGCTGGGTGGGCCTTAATTGTCTGCCAGCTTAAAATCACAAGCAACGGCCTGTTTACTGGCTGATCCTGGGCCCGCCGAGCCGAGAATCCTGCCCATGGTTTCCTGATTTGTCTTCCTCCCTCCTTTCTTGAACAGAGGTGTTACTTTTGCAACTTTATAACCCACTGGAACAATTCCACAATCTAGGGACAGAATTTTCAGGGGGATGTGTGAGGGGCCGGGCCCCGCATGTCAGTGTTTAAAATGGAGCGAGCTGATGTCGGGCGAGTGTCCCAACGTCACCGCGCACCATAGCGATATTTAGCTGGGCAGGTGCACTAAGTGTGATGTGCACCTGCTATTAATTAAAGGACTTGTTAAGACCCTTAACTCAGCAATTAATGCCAATTGAGGATACGTGGGCTCTGGGGGTGTCTGTTTTATGTGAAATATATAGAACCATAGGTTACAGCACTGAAGGGAAGCTATTCGGCCCATCTTGTCCATGCCAGCCAGAGGACACCCACGTGCCCTTTCTCACCCCACCTTCCTGCACCCGGCCCATAGCCCTGCAGCTTACAGCACGTAAGGTGCAGATCCAGGTTTTTTATTCAGACTTGAGTTTCTGCCTCTACCACCAACTTGGGCTGCAAATTCCAGACACTACCTTTTTTTAAAAATTTCTTCCTCATGTCTGCCCTGCACCTTCTGCCACTTATCTTGAATCTGTGTCCCCTGGTTCTAGAATTCTCCACCAAGGGAAACCATTTTATCCTGTCCACTCTTTCTATTCCCCTCATAATTTTGTACTCCTCAATCAAGTCACCTCTCAGCTGCCTTTGTTCTTAGGAAAATAACCCCAACCTATCCAATCTCTCCTCATAGCTACACTGTCCTAATCTTGGCAACGTTCTTATAAACCTCCTCTGCACACTCTCCAGAGCTATTAAGTCCTTGCTGTAATGTGACCAGAACTGTGCACAATACCCAAGTTGTGTCCTCACCAGTGTTTTATACAATTCCAACATCAGATCCTTACTTTTATATTCTATATCTCTGCCAATGAAGGAGAGCATTCCATATGCTGCCTTTACAACCTTGGCCCATTGAACTGCTCCCTTCAGCGACCTGCATACTTCTACGCCAAGATCTCTCACTTCATCTACCCCTCTTAGTATAATCCCATTTGTGTAATCCCTGCAACTGTTTGACCTCCATAAAATGTATGACCTCACACTTCACTATGATAAAATCCATCAGCCACTTTACCGCCCACTCCATCCTATATATCGTTTTGGAGATTATGGCTATCCTCCACACTATCCACTACTCGGCCAATCTGTGTCATCTGCAAATTTCCCAATTGGCCCCCCATATTCACGTCCAAATTGTTAATATATAACATAAACAGCAAGGGTCCCAACACCAAGCCCGGTGGAAAACCACTGGAGACAACTTTCCATTTGCAAGGGCATCCATCAACCATTACCCTTTGGTTCCTGTTACAAAGCCAACCTTTTATCCAGTTTGCCACATTACCCTGAATCCCATGGGCTTTTAACTAGCCAATCTGCCATGTGGGACCTTGTCAAATGCCTTGCTAAAATCCATGTTCACATCCACTGCACTACCTTCAACCCTTCTTGTCACTTCCTCAAAAGAATTCAATCAAATTTGTGAGGCAAGACTTTCTTTAACAAATCCATGCTGACTATCCTTGACTAGTCCATGCCTTTCCATGTGACAGTTAATCCTGTCTCTCGGACTGATTCTACTAATTTGCTCACCACTGATGTAAGACTAACTGGCCTATAATTTGGCATTTCCTTTGATCTCATTTTAAACAATGGAACTATGTTTGCATTTCTCCAGTCCTCTGGTACCTCCCTTGTATCTAGTGAAGATGATTGGAAAATCATCCTCCGAACATCTGCTATCTCCTCCCTGACTTCCTTCAGCAGCCTCAGAAACAATCCTTCAGGCCCTTGAGACTTATCAACTTTCAAGGATTTCAACCCTTCGAGTACTTCCTCTCTCTTTCACTAACCCGTCCAATATCTTGCAGTGTTCCTCCTGGACTACTATATCTACATCCTCCCTTTCCTTTGTAAACACGGAGACAAAATATTCATTCAAAACCCTTCCCACAGCCTCTGCATCTACACACAAGTTTCCATCTCTGTTAGGTCCCACTTTTTCCTTAACTAACCTTTTGGCATTAATGTATTGGTAAAACATCTTTGGGTTATCTTTAACTTTACTTGCTAATCTTTTTTCATGCCCTCTTTGATTTCCTTATTTCCTCTTTTACTTCCTCCCTGTGCTTCCTATATTTGTCTAGGCTACCTGCAGTGCTTAGTTCTTTGTGCCTATCGTACACTTTCTTTTTCTGTTTGATCTTCCCCTGTATTCCTCTAGACAACCAGGGGGTTTAGATTTGACAGGACCACTCTTATTTTTGTTGGGGACATGTTTACTTTGTAAAATTAGAATCTTGCTTTTTAGTGCTTCCCACTGGTTTTCCACTGCTTTATCCCCCAGCAGTGTTGTCCAGTCCACCTCAGCCAATCCCTTCTCATTTCGGCAACATTTGCCTTCCCCCAGTTCAGGACTTTAACACCTGCCTTCTCTGTCCTTTTCCATGGTAATGCTAAATCTAACTGAATTGTGATCACTGTCCCCGATATGGGCGCCAACTGTCACTTCACACATTTGCCCTTCTTTGTTCCCCAAGACTAGGTCTAGAAATCCATCTCCTCTCGTTGGGTTTGTCACTAATTGGTTGAAAAAATTTTCCTGGAGACACTGCTTGAATTTTTCTCCCTCAGTGCTCCTTGTATAGTTTGAATCCCAGTTGAAGTCTCCTCCTATTTTGCCCCCTTGTTCTTACAAGCAGAAATTTGCCTACGTATTTGTTTTTCTATATCCCTTTACTATTTGGGGGTCTGTAGTATACACGCAGTAGTGTGACTGCCCCTTTGTTTTTTTATTTCTAAGCTCAATCCATAAAGCCTCGTTTGTTGACCCATTTAGTATATCATCCCTTCTCACAACTGGAATTGATTCTTTAACCATTAGTGCTATCTCCCCCCACCCCTCTTTTTTTATCTCCTACTCAATCATGTCTGAAGACCCTATAACCAGGGATATTAAAATCCCAGTTTTGTCCTTCCTTTAGCCAGGTCTGTTATAGCAATGACATCCTGCTGCTATGTGTCTACCTGTGCCCTTAACTCATCTACCTTGTTAGTAATACTCCTTGCATTGAAGTATAAACAGTTTAACCCTGTCAATTTCCCTTGCTGGACACTTGGTAAACTTTGCTTCTCCTGTAACTCCATGTCTATCACAACATCTCTGGCTAATGTTCTACCTCTATTTTTCTGATCTGAATCTGACCTATCTGATCCTACTCCTGGGATCCCAACCCCCTGCCACACTAGTTTAAATACTCCCCAACAGAACTAGCAAAAGCTTCTGCAAGGACACTGGTCCCAGCTCTGCGTGGGTACAGTCTGTCTGATTTAGACAGGTCTCACCGTCCCCCAGAACTAGTCCCAGTGCCTCAAGGATCTGAATCCCTCCCAGTGACACTATCTTTTTATTCCTGCTCTCGCTAGTATGTGGAACTGGGAGCAATTCTGAGATTATTACATTTGAGGTCCTGCATTTTAATTTATCTCCTAACTTCCTGTACTGAGCATGCAGGTCCTCATCCCTTACTTTACCTATGTTGTTGGTACCAATGTGTACCACGACCACTGGCTGTTTACCTTCCCTCCCCAGAAAGTCCTGCAGCCGCTCTGTGACATCCTGGACCCTGGCAACAGGAAGGCAACATACCATCCTTTATACACATTTGTGGCCACAGAATCATCTCTGTGCCCATTTCTATTGAATTCCCTATCACTATAGCCCTGCCACTTGTTTACCTCCTGCCCCTCTGAGCAGCAGAGACACCCATGGTGCTGTGAACTTGGCTGTTGCTGCTTTCCCCCGAGAGGCCATCCCCCCCAACAGTATCCAAAGTGGTACATCTGTTACAGGGGGGATGACCATAGGGGGCTCCTGTAATACCTTCGAGTCTTTTACTGTTCCTGATGGTCATCCATTCCCTTTCTGCCTGTGTAAACTTCACCTGCAGTGTGCTCACCTCACTAAATGTGATATCCATGACTTGCTCAGCATCGCAGATGCTCCAGTGAGTCCACCCGCAGCACCAGCTCTGAAATCCAGTAAGCAAGAAGCTGCATTTGAACACAGCTTCTGCACACATGGTCACCAGGGATACTGGAAGCGTCCCTCATTTCCCACATCCTGCAGGAGGAGCATATCATGGGTCTGAGTTCTCCTGCCATGATGTCCCTCTTGATTTAAGCTAGTTATTCCCTTAAATATACTTGCTCAGGGCCTTTCTCTAGGAACCTTTGTTTCTTGACTAATTATACTTGTACAGTACTACTCTATACTTTTATTTAGTTCCAACCTCAGTATTAAGCAATGAATTATTTGAATAGATTGGGGGAAAAAAAAACTGCCTCTCCCTCTCTCCCTTTTTTGGTTTGAGGCGGACGGAGAGATTGAAACATGACAGAAATGTAATGTTTGGGGCTAGTCCGTTCTTTGACAGTGGGGGGGGGGGTCCTCGATCCCCTTCTGAGTTGCGGTGACTGTGCTGACTTCTCCCAGAATGCTTCTCAGTCACTCCTCACTACCTCCCTCATTTTGGATTTATTGCAGAAGGTGTTTTAAACTTGGCTGTGTGATCTGTAGCAATTCAGAACCAATTCCAGCAGCTTTATCTGTACTTTGGAAGCTTCAGCTCAGCAGTCTGCAGACGGTAATCTTTCTCGGACCTGCAGCTTTCCAGAGGCCTCCATTTAGCCTGGGGATATGTTTCTGATCTCTCCACTGGAGGCAGCTCCTCGGAGGAAGGGAGGGCTAGAATAAGGAGGAGGCCAGGAGTGGACAATCAGACTCTAGTGTAGCCACCTTTGGGAGTATAGGGACAAGGGGTGCAGGGTCAAGAGGTACTCCAAGCTGGAAGGGGCCACAGAAAACGCTGCTATCCTGCTGCAAGGGTTTACAGGCAGAGAAGCAGCTACCTCAATATGACTGAGGTGCAGTGCCGAAGGAGGCTCCATCTGTCAAGGGAAACGGTCAACTACACCTGGCAGATTATTTTTCCCTGAGATCTCCCCCTAACTGTGTGGGTGGACACCCCATCCAGTGGCTCTGAAGCTCACAGTTGCCCTCCGCTTCTATACCTCCAGCTCCTTCCAGGGCTTAGTGGGTGATCTTTGCTGTGTCTCCCAATCAGCTGCCCACACTTGTCAAGCAGGTCACAGACGCTCTGTTCAGATGGGCATTGACCTTCATCCACTTCTGCTGCGACCAGGCAAGTCAGACACAGTGAGCTCGTGGCTTCGTGGCCATTGCTGGCTTCCCCCATGTCCAGGGTGCTATAGACTGTACACATGTGGCCATCAAGGCGCCAGCAGGTGAGCCCGGTGCCTTCGTCAACAGGAAGGGCTTCCACTCCATGAACGTGCAGATAGTGTGTGATCACAGGATGCAGATTCTGCAAGTCTGTGCAAGGTACCCAGGCAGCTCCCACAACACCTACATCCTCAGACACTCCCAGGTGCCGGGGCTCTTCAGTGCTCTGGCTCGGCTGGATGGATGGCTGCTGGGTGACCAGGGCTCATGATGCCTCTTTGCCATTCAAGAATAGAAGCTGAGCAGTACAAAAAATGGGAACCACGGCTCCACAAGGGCTGTGGTGGAGAGAGCCATCGATCTTCTCGATGCGCATCTGATGCCTGGACTGCTCGGGGCACACTCCAGTATCCCCCGCCCCACATTGTGTCTCTGATAGTGGGAGCATGCTGCAATCTTCACAATCTTACGTTGGAAAGTGGGGATGCAGTTGACAATGAAGACCTTGACACCCTGGATGAGGCTGCACATGATGAATCCATCAGTGGCTCAGAGGATGAGGAAGCACAGGGTGATGATGAGGGGCAGCACACTGACCCGCTACTACACCAAGGAGGTAGGGACACCGGGACAATTTAATCCAACAAACCTTCAGCTAGCTCCATACACATCAATCAGCAGGACCAGCATTGCCTGGAACTTCCACATGTGGCACTTAGGTGCTACATCTTCCACCTCATCAGCTGCAACTAAGGGCTTAGTACAGAAACATCAATGTCCACTCAAACACATCTGTGAAACTAACAAATGCAGCACAGAGGAGCCACCCTCAGCCATGTTAACACACGTGGATTTTATTTCCATCCATCATATGGTGCAACAAAATTAATCAATGTTGTTCCAATATTAAAAAAAAAATAAAAATTCCCATTCTCGGGGCAACAGAAAATCATCAGTGACAAACCCGTGGAGCAGCTAACGTTCCTTATGCTTATGTTTACGGGTGCTCGGAGTGGTTTGTGAGACAGCCTGCTGACTCTGCTGTCCTGTTGGCCTCTGACCTTGGCAGGCGTCCTTTGGCCCGTGGAGCCTGTGCTGGCCCCGCCTGGGAGGGAGTGGCCAGTTCCAGAACTGGCAGCTCTGCAATTGTCGCAGTCTCAATGGATGCAATGGTCACTGGCAGAGGGGCAGAGGAGCTGCTGCCTTCGTCCAGAGCGCCCTGAGAGGAGCTCGCAGACACAAAAGGCAGCTGCTGTACCGAGGTCACATTGGACCTCCCTGCTC
This sequence comes from Isurus oxyrinchus, assembly GCA_026770705.1. Taxonomy (NCBI): domain Eukaryota; kingdom Metazoa; phylum Chordata; class Chondrichthyes; order Lamniformes; family Lamnidae; genus Isurus; species Isurus oxyrinchus. Next base: position 46,933,452 of record JANJGN010000023.1, read on the forward strand.
ACCACAGGTGGATGGGCACTGAGCTGGGACACTTGGTGCCCAGAAGATCTCCCACATTGTGAATGACTACCTGTGGCCAGTAGCATTGAGAGAGCTTGCAGGTCTGAGCATAACCTCAGCAGAAGCTGATTATTCTGTTGGAAGCCCCTCCATGAGAGTTGCCAATCTCTCAAGGGAGGAAGGCTGAACCTCTGTCCTGAGGTTCATGCCATCACTGTCACTCTGCCTGGATCCCTCCACCACAGAGACCAACTGAAACACACCCTCATGCAACCCTACCAGATGCTCCTGTGTGCAGGGCTGCTTTTCCTGCAGTTGCTGCATGGCAGACATCTCCAGAGGCACATCACAGCCAGACTCAGCATATGCCTGGTCTCCTGCAGTCCTTAGGCTGCTGGATGCCATCAGCACTCTGTGCCATCTCCTCCAGTGATTGTCAAGTGCCCTCTCCACTGTGCCCTGGGACACTAGCCGATGTTATAACTCCCACTGATTGTGGTAGTTGCTGTGCTGGTACCTGCCTCTCTGAAATGGTGTGACGTTAGTGCCAATTGACAGCCCTCGGGTGCAGAAGGGGGGCTCTGGACATCCTCATTGCGGCCGTGCTCTGGTGATACTGAAACTAACAACAAGGACACTATCAGTTGGCATGCACACAGTGAAACACACTGCAAAGCTTTCCCCCAACCACCACCACCCACCCACCCCCCCCCCCCCCCCAACCCCCAGGCTCATAATGTACTCAACCTTCAAGAACCTAAGGGGATGAACATTGGTGTGGTGGTAAATAGTAAAGAGGAGGCCCAAACATTACAGGTGGATACAGACAGGCTGGTCAGATGGCCCGAGGAATGCCACATGGAATATTATGTGGACAAGTGTTTGTTTAAGCAATTGGGCAAGGCAAGCAAGGTACAGGAATATAGGAGAAATGGTAGGACCATGGAAAGTAAGGATGATTACTGGGAACTTGCTGGGCATGTCAACAGGGCCGTGAAGGTAGCAGAATAGAAATATACAATGTTTAACAAGGTAATAACCAGACTTGTCTTTATCAGCCGAGGAATAGAATGTAGGAAAAGGGAGGTCATGTTACAAGTGCAGAAAACACTGTCGAGGCCACAGCTACACTTCCGTGTTCAGTTGTGACCTGCCCTTCATGTAGGGATGGGATTGGAGTGGGGAGAGTGCAGAGGTTCCTGACCAGGATGCATGCTGTCCTGGAGAGTTGGAGTTATGAGGAAACATTACAAACATTTGCCTCATTGCTCCCCTGCAACAGGAGGTTTACAGGTCACATTATTGACCTTCATGCTGTTATGAGGGGCATAGAGCAGGTGGACAGAAGACAACATTTCCCCTTGGCAGAAGGATGACTAATGTGGTGGCATTTATTTAAGGAAAGGGGCATGAGGTTGACAGGTAAGGTAATGAGGAACTCTTGGACAGAGTTGTGTTGGACACAGAAGGGTTTGTGCTTCCACCCTATCAGCCAATAGGTATTTGGATGTGCAGCAGCGATGCCATGGTACGTTAGGCCATGGGGATAGTGTCAGAAACGGGATAAGGCAACTTTGGAAGGTGCTAGAGACGTGCATCCTCAAGGGGCCGAGGGACCTTTGTGTATGACCCACACATCTGACTGTATCAGTCTGTGAATGAGCAGTGTTGCTGCATTAACGATTGCAGCAACCATCAGTGCTTTGGATGGTGGGCAGACAGTGGATGGGACTGTGGGCCTCAAATACCTGCCCGCTGCACCCCAGCCTCACTGACACCTGCTGACCTGGGAGTAGGGCAGGTTTCCAACTCCAGGGCCTGCTCTTCAAAACGGCTGAAAAAGAGAAGCATGAGCTGGTCAAGAGTGCGTGAACACTTGTATGTGTGTATTTTTCTCCTGCAGAACAGAACACCATTTATTGGGTCTGATCACTCGTACTCTGCACGTACACACTGCACCCCAACCACTGGCCCATCTGAGGCCTCCAGTGCCTCCTGTCCACACTACTGGTGATCGGTCACAAAAAGATAGTACGACTGTTCCCACCCCACCCCAACCCTCACCTTGGGCACATTCTGCACCCATCACTTTGAATAACACACAGGTCTTAGCTCCCATGGCCAGGAGGCACAGCTATTTGTGGCGCTGAGGGCACCAGATGGCTCTTGGCCACGACACCCCCTCCATCTCATCACTCAATAAGACGTGTGTTGGAGTTCTCAGTATGTGTCTAGCTGTCTCCCCTGCAGGTTGCCCCCAAACTAAAGTGTGACGAAGACCAGCACATTGGGGAGAATCCATCGTGTGCCAAATGCACAACATAAGTCAGTGCATTCATGACACTAAGACATGGATGGTGGGGGTGGGGGTTACTCAAAGGCTAAAGCTACCTGCTGGGTTTAATGGCCAAGGCCAACATGGTACTCACTCTTCCAGAGCACAACAAATTGCTGAAGCGCTTGCAACACTGGATCCACATTCGGCGCACAACATCCCTGGAACTGAACACCTCGCTCACTGCCTCCCAAGCATGCTTCATCTTGTGGGGACCCCCTCCTCCCAACCTGGGGAAACAGGGCCACTCACCATGGTGCCACATCGAGGGACAGCAAGGCAAGCATCAGAGAAGCGAGGGCACATTGGCCCTCCCAGTGGCCCACACTCTGCAGCCTGGCCTGCTCTTGACCCCCTGCGGTACCACCTATAGCTGGCCATGGTGATCAGCCTAAAGGAGGCTGCCTGGCCTTTTTTTATACAGATGGCCAGATCCCCATTGGGACCCGGTGGTCTGTGCGTGCCCGCTGCAATTTTAAATGTCCCGCTCTCCACAGGAGTGGGAAATGTGCTGGGCGGGGCCTTAATTGACCCACCCACACAAAATGGCGGTGCGGCCCCAATGGCAATCGGGTCTGTGTCCTCCAGCGATTGGGTCAGCTCCACCTGGCAAACAGAAAATTCAACCTAATATTCTAGGTGTGGTCTCACCAAGACCCTGTATAATTGCAGCAAGACACCCCTGCTCCTGCACTCGAATCCTCTGGCTATAAAGGCCAACATACCATTTGCCTTCTTTACCGCCTGCTGCACCTGCATGCTTATCTTCAGCGACTGGTGTACAAGGACACCCAGGTCTCATTGCACATTCCCCTCTCTTGATTTATAGCCATTCAGATAATAATCTGCCTTCCTGTTTTTGCTACCAATGTGAATAACCTCACATTTATCCACTTTATACTGCATCTGCCATGCATTTGCCCATTCATTCAGCTTGTCCAAATCACACTGAAGCATCTCTGCATTTTCCTCACAGCTCACCCTCCCTCCCAGCTTTGTGTCATCTGCAAATCTGAAGATATTACATTTAATTCCCTCATCTGAATCATTAATATATATTGTGAATAACTGGGATCTCAGCATTGATCCCTGTCGTACCCCACTAGTCACTGCCTGCCATTCAGGGGAAAGAGACCCAATATTCCTACTGTTTCCTGTCTGCCAAGCAGTTTTCTATCCATCTCAATACGCTAACTCCAATCCCATGCACTTTAATTTTCCACGCCAATCTCTTATGTGGGACTTTGTCAAAAGCCTTCTGAAAGTCCAAATAAACCACATCCACTGGCTTCTCATCAACTCTACTAGTTACATCCTCGCAAAATTCCAGTAGATTTGTCCAGCAGGATTTCCTTTAATAAATCCACACTGACTCTGTCCAATTCTGCCACTGTGTTTTCCAAGTGCTCAGCCGTTGAAGCTTTTGTAATGGACTCTAGAATTTTCCCCACCTACTGACATCAGGCAGTCTGGTCTATAATTCCCTGGTTTCTCTCTGCCTCCCTTTTTTTTTAGTGGGGTTACATTAGTTACTCACCAATCTGTAGGAACTGTTCCAGAGTCTATAGAATCTTGGAGGATGGCCACCATTGCACCCACTATTTCTAGGGCCAGTTAAGTAATCTGGGAATGTAGATGATCAGGCCCTGGGGATTTATCTGCCTTCAATCCCATCAATTTCTCCAACACCATTTCCCTACTAATACTGATTTCTTTCTGTTCCTCCCTCTCTCCTAAACCCTGTGTTCCCTAACATTTCTGCTGATATTAGTATCCTCCTTTGTCAAGACAACCAAAGTATGTATGTAGTTGGTCAACCATTTTTTTTGTTCCCTGATATAAGTTTCCCTGTTTCTGACTAAGAGACCTAAATTTGTCTTCACCAATCTTTTTCTCTTTGCATACCTATAGAAACCTTTTACAGTTTTTATGTTCCCCACGATCTAACACCTGTCCTCTCTCTTCTCCTTCGTCAATCCCTTGGTCCTCCTTTGCTGAACTCTAAACTGCTCCCAAACCTCAGATCTGTTGTATTTTTTGGCCAACTTGTTTGCCTCTTCCTTGGATCTAATACAATCTCTAATTTCCCTTGAAAGCCATGGTTTGGCCACCTTCCCTGTTTTACTTTCGCGCCAGACAGGAATAAACAATAGTTGCAGTTCACCCATGTGCTCTTTGAATGTTTGTTTGCCATTGCCTATCCACCGTCATCCCTATTAAGTAACGTTTCCCAATTCATCATAGACAACTCGCTCCTCATACCATCGTAGTTTATTAAGATTCAGGACCCGAGTCACAGAATCAGCTACGTCACTCTCCATCTTGATGAAGAATTCTATTATTATAATGGTCGCTCATCCCCAAGGGACCCCGCAACTAGATTGTTAATTATTCCTTTCTCATTACACAATGCCCATCTAGGATGGCCTGTTCTCCTCACAGTTGGTCCAAAACAACCATCCTGTATACACTCCAGGAATTCCTCCTCCTACGGTATTGTTACTAATTTGATTTTCCCAATCTATCTGCAGATTAAAGTCACCGATAATTACAGATGTTCCTTTATTGCATGTGTCTCTAATTTCCTGCTCAATGCCATTCCGAACATCACCACTACACTTTGGGGTCTATACATAACCCCCACTAATGTTTGCTCCTGTTTCTCCGCTCTACCCATACAGATTCCACATTGTCAGAGCTAATACCTTTTCCTCACTAGTGCGCTAATTTCTTCTTTAACCAGCAATGCAACTCCACTGCCTTTTCTTTTGTCTGTCCTTCCTAAATACTGAATACCCCTGGATGTTCAGTTCCTATCCCTGGTCACCTTGCAGCCATGTCTCTGTAATCCTGACTATATCATACCTGTTTACATCGATTTGCACGGTTAATTCATCCACTTTGTTGTGAATACTCCTAAGGTTAAGACACAGCCTTAAGGCTTGTCTTTTTAACGTTACTTGTCCTGTTCCCACTATTTCTCACTGAGGCCGTGTTTGATTTTTGCCCTTGATTTCTCTGACTATCAATTTTCTTATTCCCCTTTCTGCATTTTGTTCTTGTCCTTAATTCCGCCTCCTCTGACTCCTTTACATTATTTCCCATCCCCCTGCCATTTTATTTTAAACCCTCCCTAAACACTCTCTCAAATATTCCCCCTAGGACATCAGTCCCGGTCCTGCCCAGGTGTAATGTGTCCAGTTTGTACTGGTCCCAAGGAATCACCCTCTCATCATCTCTTCAGCCACGTATTCATCTGATATATTCTGCTATTTCTACTGACTAGCGTGTGGTCCTACTCTTCAAATTACTTCCTAACTCCCTATATTCTGCTCCCTACATTTCTATATGACATCATCCCTTTTTTTAAACCTGTCATTTGTACCAATGTGTACCATGACCACTGGCTGTTCACCCTCCCCCTTCAATGTCCTGTAATCCTGAGACATCCTTGACCCTAGCACCAGGGAGGCAACATACCATCCTGGATCTCATTTGTAGCCACAAACACCTATCTATTCCCCTTACAATGGAATCCCCTATAACTATTGCATTCCCACACTTTTTACTCGTCCCCTGTGCAGCAAAACCAACTGCGATGCAACAAATTTGGCTGTTGCTGATTTCCCCTGAGAGGCCATTTCCCTCAGTATCCAAAGTGGTATATCTGTTTTGCAGGGGAATAGCCACAGGAGATTCCTGCACTGTCTGCCTCGTCCTCTCGCTCTGCTTGGGTGGTCACCCACTCCCTTCCTGCCTGTGGACTTTTCACCTGCAGTGTGTCCACCTCTCTATGTGCTATCCATGATACACTCTGCCTCACGGATGCTCCACAGTGTCCCCAGCCATCACTCCAGCTCTGAAACCTGAGCTTCGAGGAAATGCAGTTGGAGAGACTTCCTGCACACAAGCTGGCCCCGGGCACTGGAAATGTACCCAGCTTCCCACGTAAAACAGGAGCAGCACACCATGGCTTTGAGCTCTCCCGCCGTGACTTACACCTTTTTAAATTAAACCTTTTGGAAGATACTTAATATCAAATAACATCAATTACTTAAGGGATCTTGTTCCCTGCTCCTTGTTACAGAATATAGCCCTTACAAACAATGAACAATGAAATAAGACCTTAAACTATAAGCAATAAAAGTAGTAAATACTTACCTGACCACGGTACTCAAAGGATCACCTCGTTCCCTCTTCACTGAAATCCCTCTGTCACCAAACTCCAACTTAAGTACTCTACAGCCCAAAACAGCACTCCAGTGCAGGCATACTATTTACACTGACTCCAAAAGACAGCAAAAGGGGCAGGTATCTTGGAAGTCCATGAAACGACACATCCTGCGGTTGTATGGGACTGCTGCGTGTAACAACCTCCACCCCAGGGGCCTGATGGAAAGTGGGAGGGCACCTCCAGGTCACTCAACATGAGCACGTCATCGGCGTAAGCCGAAAGGACCACCCCGATGTCCAGCCCGCACAGAACCAATCCCAACAACCTCCTCCGCAAGAGGCGGAGGAAAGGCTCCATGCAAATCGAATATAATTGGCCAGACAGGGGGCAGCCCTGATGTACCCCTCTCCCAAAGCGAAGGGGCGCCGTCAGGGACCCGTTAACCTTCACTAGACACTCCGCGGCGGTGTACAGAAGGCAGATCCGGGCGACAAAATGTTTCCCGAACCCGAACGCTCGCAGAGTTCCGAGTAAGTATCCGTGATCCACCCTGTCGAACGCCTTCTCCTGATCAAGGGACAGGAAGGCGCTCGACAGACCAGCCCTCTGGGAATAATGGATAATGTCCCGGACCAGATGGATGTTATCATAAATGGTTCGGTCCGGGACGGTGTAGGACTGGTCAGGGTGGATCATGTGGTCCAGCACGGTGCCGAGCCGAGAAGACATGGCTCGGGCGAAGATTTTGTAGTCCGTGCTGAGGAGGGAGACCGGGCGCCAGTTTTTAAGAAGGCGGAGAGAAGCAAATGTGATAGTTACACAGTCTGTGCATGGGTGTTCTTCACTTGTACATATTGTTCGCTATTTTCAATAAACTCCCATGATTGTCTCCTTGCCTGTGGCTCCTTGTTCTGATGAGCAGTGCTCGTGTCACTCTGATGTGAAACCTTTCTGCACAAGATAAAAGGAGGTGTCTCAGTCCAGGACCTCTTCCCTGTGTTCTCTGCAGCCTTCAGACCAAAGTGATGGTCCGGCCTCACACTCCCTGGATACAATACTAATGCCTGCACCTCGACAGTTCTTATCATTGTTGCCAGAATGAAGTGGGCAGGCCTATCAGCTGCTGATTGTGAAGTTCATTGTGGAACACAAGTCTTCACCCAGTTTGTCACTGGGAGGACATCCTTGTCTTGGCCCAACTGTTCAGCCAACCTACAGTCTCATTCTCTGCTCACAGATATTCAAGCTCCTGCCTCATGGCTTCCATTTCAAGAGTTAGGGGTGAACAAACTTGCCCACCTGCTATGATTTGGGTAAAATGCCCACCTGTCAGCCCTCCTGTAGACATCTGGCATGTATGGAGGTGGGTATACTGGTGCTGGAGCCAGGATGATGGGTCTTGCCTTCTCCCTAACCCAGCCACATGGGCTCAGCTCAGTCTTGTGACTGCAATTGCAGCTGGTGAGGGGCTTGATATCCCATTGCCTCACCATGATGTTCTCACTTTGACCTAGTCGATCCAACCAATTCCAGGGTTTTCTCCTCTGCCAGCGTTAGTGCTCAGATGTTGGAACTCCTCCAACTTGGACCTCCAGTCTTGGACCTCTCAACTCTGAAGAAGAGTCATACGTACTCGAAACGTTAACTCTGTCTTTCTCTCCACAAATGCTTTCAGACCTGCTGTGTTTTTCCAGCATTTTTTGTTTTTGTTTCAGATTTCCAGCATCTGCAGTATTTTGCTTTTAGTTTGGACCTCTTTATTGTTGTGGACCTAGTTTGCTTACAGCCAGAAGGAGGGACGCTGTGAGTTCCCACACAAAAACCAGAGCTGGTGGCTTCGGGTTGGACTATGATGATGGCTTCTGAATTCCTCCTCCATATGTCGGTTCTCAAGGGACATGGTGGGGTGAGCAAAAATAGAGATCTTGTCAAGATGCATTCTGCATCACAAGTCAGCTGATGATGGCACTCCTATTTGCTAGTTGGTCACTCCCACCCCATGTAGCACTCCATCCCGTATTGTCAGGTGCAAGCCCCAGTGAGGAGGACTCATCCTCAGTGGAGCGGAGAAGGTCACTGAGCCACTTAGAGAATGGCACCCAGGAGCAGAGAAGGGGATGCGGTGACCCCATGGCGGCTGACCTCCATTTCGATCTCCATCCGGGCATCCTTGGTCAGGCAGGTAAGTGTCTTTTTGCCATGCCTTGGGAAGAGAAGCTGCCGCCTTTCCCTTGCACCCTGGAGGAGAATCTGCAGGGAGGTATCACTAACCAATTATTTTCCCTGTCTTCCCTCCAGCATGTCTTCTGCACTGTCCTCGTTATCTCTTTGATTTGCTGGCTGTGCCATAATCCTCACATTGGATTCAACACTGGGTCAGCCTCTGGGATCCCTGAAGTGAGCACTGGTTAGCCTTCAGGTTGGAGGGTTCGGCTCTGGGGCAAGTGCCCTTTCTGGAGTCTCCCGTGCTGTTAATAGTATTCAACGCAGGATTGAATGCAGGTCCAGCAGCCCTTTAGAAATGGGCCCAGCACCTGCCTCTGTGTCAGATGATTCCCGGATCATTTAATTGCTGACTAACAGTGTAGTACAAGCATTGATCCTGAACAGACATGAGACATTCCATTGTTATGTTTGCAGAGTCAAAGGAGCAGCTGGAGATCACCCAGCACAGTGAATATAAATCATGCACCTGAGTTTGATGTAAAATGATCAACTTCCACCAATGCATGCAAATCTAAGAAAAGGGATGAGGAAACCATTGTGTGGACCATTTGTTTAAACCAGCTTCTGGCCAGTTTCACACTCAGGATGTGCCTTTCCAAACAATACAATCTCTGTCACATGGCCTCCACTTTACTGTGGCCTTCTACATGTCCTGATATTGGAAGATAAGGAACAAAACTTAGTAATTTTCAAGGTTTCCCCAGAAAATTTTGCCTCCCCTCTTCCACCTGACCTGGTATGTGACCATCAAACGCATCCTGCAGATGTGTGCACGGTTTCCAGGGAGTGCGCACGATGCCAACATCCTGAGTCTCTCACAGATCCCTGCAGTCTTTCAGGGTCCATAGAGGCTGCAGGGTTGGCTCCTTGGGGACAAGGGCTTTCTTCAGAGGCCGAAGCTGATGACATCCATGCAGCGACCTCAGACTGCAGCAGAGCGACACTATAATGAGGCTCACGCAGCAGCTCACAAGCTGGTGGAGCAGACCATCGGGATGCAGAAGGTGCTGTTCCGGTGCCTGCGCTGGTCTGGTGGAGCCCTGCAATAGAGTCTGCAGAGGGTGTCACACATCATCGTCTGCTGTGCCCTTTACAACCTGACACTACAACGGGGAGAGGAACTGGCTGAGGAGGGGATGGAGGAGCTGGAGGTCTCCTCCTGAGGACGACTCCGGGGATGAGGGTGAGGGGGTCCTTGGTGGTGACGACAATGGGGATGAGGCTCTCGCATTGGCTAGGGAAGGCAGGCTCACTCAGGAGGCCCTCATAGCTGCCAGATTTGTGGAGGATGATGACGACATGCAGTGAGGTGTCCCCATAGATCCTCACATCACAATTGTGAACCCTTCACTCCAGTCTGGCTTATGGCAGCACCAATACCCTCTGTGAGAATGCTCCTGTTATGGAGATGCAGTGGAGGCCCTAATAGTCGCTCGATCTCAGGAGGATGACGACAATATGGTGAGGACACACTATAGATCTTTACCTGGCCTCTGAATGTCTGACTCCTGTTTGGCTGAGGGCAGCTCACTTGCTCCTTGATCAGGGCCATCTCAGAGATGCAGCCATGAAACTCTAGATGCATCTGATGCTGTGTCTGTCTTCAGCACCTCAGCTCTTCAGGAGCTGGTGCACAGCATCACTGGTCACAGATGCTGGTGTGAAGGGGGCCAGACCCACCTTAAAGGTGTTGAGAGCACATAGAGAATGAGGGAACCCTGTGGTGCCTGCCCACTACATTCTGGCAGCAATGACCAGCACCGCTGAGGTATAGGAATCAGTAATGTGTCCAGGGTGTGTGAGGCTGGACCATCACTGTGGTCTGAAGGCTGCACAGGGAAGAGGCCCTGGACTGAGACACCTGCCTTTATCTTGTGCAGAAAGGTGTCACATCTGAGTGACGAGAACACTGCTCATCAGAACAAGGAGCCACAGGCAGGGAGACATTTCTAGGAGTTTATTGACAATAGTGAACATTATGCACAAGTGATCAACACCAGTGGCCAGGCTGTGCGACTACTTTTGCCTAACTTTCCTAACCCTGCCGCTAGGTCTTGGTGCTCCCTGAACACCCACAGTGGAGGTGGAGGCAGCCTGCTGACTGTGACGCCCTGTCTGTGATGACTTTGGCGAGACCTGAGGGCCCTGCCTGCTTTCGGGGTCCTGCTGTGTGGCAGTGGCTCCCTCTTTGGCCTGTGAAGCTGGATCTGCGGAGGTCACGGGAAGAGGGGATTCGGATGGGTCGGTCACTCCCAGAGTCACCTGGGGGAACGGCCCCAGAGTGTGCACCTGCTGATCCTCCTCCCTATGGGTGCCCGAGGGCCCCTGGCTGACTCCATAAGGGGAAGGGGTAGCTGGAGTGGGATTGAGCTGCCCAGTTCGCGTACACACTGTTGTAGGCCAATTATGGTATCAGCGATGGAGTTCAGCCCGCGCAGGAGTGATGTCCTGGACCAAATTCTCCATGGTGACCACCATCCTGCCAGTGTTGACCTCGTTGTTTTGCAATGCCAGCGCTATCACCTCAGCATGAAGACGGACTGACACCATTGTGCCTTGCAATCTGAGCAGTGCAGTGGACATCCCTTCCTGATGTTCCTGAGCTTGCCTTTGCAGCTCCAGTAACTGTGACGTGACTGAGTCCAGAGGCTCGTCATCTGATTTGGACCCAGCAGCCCTCCAAGGGCCAGGGACCAGGGAAGTCCCTGTCTCCGCCTATTGTGGATCGGACAGTGCGATGTACTCACCAGATTGTGATCCCGAGGTTACTCTAAAGCTAGATCCCAGTGAGGTGTGTGTCTCTGCGCTGGTGGAGGGTGTGGGTGAGCGCTGTGATGGGACTTCAGGGAGGGTGCCTCCAGATTCCACTTCAGAGGTTTCTTTGGGACTTGATTGGAGGCCCTGAGTCATGGACTCTGTCGGCTGTTTGGCAGATGTACCTGTGAAAGCAAGGGGGGATAATTAGTGCATGGCAGTGGCCTGTGAAACAGGACACATCACTCACAGAATGGTTGTCTGATGGATGTTGCACTGCTGGATCCTCACTTGGTAGAAACATGACCTCACTGTCAGCCCAGGACCGGTCCTGGTCATCGCTGACCAGCTGGATGGCTCTGTTTTCGAATTCTCTCAGAACGTTGATCTCCGGCATCCCTCCACCTGCCTGTGACCTTTCCCTCCTGTTGTGAGCCAGTTTGCCCTGCATGGATAGAGATGGGGAGAGTGTATCAGGATGCCTGCCGGGCCAGATGATAAGTATGCCTGTCCTGTGTGGGTGGATGAGGACAATGACGGTGTGTGTGAGAGAGTGAATGGTGATGTCCCTTGCACTGGCAGGGAGGTGTGTGCGCGTGCGCGTGTCTGTGTGTGTGTATGAGATGAAGAGTGACTTCCGCGGAACGGAGGAGATCATTCATCCTTTGCGACACTGGGTTGCTGTCCTCCTCTGCTGGGCGTTGGTTGGTGACATCGCTGCCCATCCTGTGGCCAGAGTTGGGGACAGCACATCCCAGCGGATCTCCATGGCATCCAGTCGCTCGAGGGACTTGTCGTTGAAGTGGGGGGGCTGCAGTCTTGTTGCCTTCCCTGGCCATGCCTCCCAGGCAGCGGTGGTGAGCTGGTGGTGATGAGCGCCTTGCTGGCGGCTGCCTTTTAAAGATGGCGGCCGGCAAGATGCAACAGCGGGTGATGGTGGGCAAATGAGAGCCCGATCACCATGGAAACGGCGTGTTTCTTTGGAGTGAATATATAATGAGGCGGGCTCAGGAAGATACTGTATGAAAACCCGCCATTTTCATTGGCAAGTAGGACACCATTTTACTAAGTGCCCACTATTGCACTTAGGAGGCTGAATGTTCCCAGAATTTCTCTCTCTCTCCATACCCTTTGCCCTTAATATCTAAAACAATTAGCAATTTCTTTCTTGAATATACTCAGTAACCCAGCCTCCACACCCTTCTGTAGTAGAGAATCCCACAAGTTGACCACCCTCTGAGTGAAGAAATTTTTCCTCATCTCAGTCCCAAATGGCCTTCCCTGTATCGTGAAACTGTTGCCCCTGGTTCTAGACTCCCCAACCAGGGAAACACCCTCCCTGCATCCAGTCTGTCTAGCCCTGTTAGAATTTTATATGTTTAAATCAGATCCCCTCTTATTCTTCTAGCTAGCAGGTGAGTCCGGTCCCTTCGTCAACAGGAAGGAATTCCAGTCCATGAACGTGTAGATAGTGTGTGATCACAGGATGCAGATTCTGCAAGAGTGTGCTAGGTACCCAGGCAGCTCCCATGACACTTACATCCTGAGCCACTCCCAGGTGCCGAGGCTTTTCAGTGCTCCAGACTGACTGGATGGATGACTGCTGGGTGACAGGGGCTCTCTGCTCAAAAAGTGGCTCATGATGTCTCTCTACCACCCAAGAGCAGGAGGTCACGTAGAGGTACAACATGAGCCAAGTAGAGGTACAATATAGCATCCCCCTGCCTCCCCCCACCCCCTGCCCCGCCCTTGAGCACATTTTACTGCATTCAGAAACAAACCTTTAGTTTCATCCTTTTATTATTTTTACAACCTCTAGAATCTGTTGATTTACTGTCATGGACTATTCTTCATTTCCTGTAATAATACCTTCCTCTTTTGTCTTGTCTCTACTCTGATTTACCACATCTTCCCAAATTTGCACCCTTGCCCCCACTGCTTAGTTTAAACCCTCTCTACTTCCCTAGTTATGTGACTTGCAAGAACACTGGTCCTAGCAGGGTTCAGGTGTGGGCCATCCCAACGGCACAGATCCCACTTTCCCCAGTATTGCTGTCAGTGCCCCACAAACTGGAACCCACTTCACCCACACCAGTCTTTGAGCCATGCATTCTTCTCAATTTGCTTTATGCTGTGCCAATGTGCACGTGGCTCAGGTAATAATCCAGAGATTGAATTTGACATTCTGCTTCTTAGAGAGGACAAAGGAGTTGGTTCTGCAGTATATGTCATTGGTACCAACATGGATCTCAATGACTGGGTCACCCCCCTCCCACTGCAAGTTCCTCTCCAGCCCCGAACAGATATCCCGAACCTGGCATTGGGCAGGCAACACAGTCATCTGGACTCACGCTCTTTGCTGCAGAGAATGGTGTCAATTCTTCTGACTATAGAATCTCCTACTAACACTACATTTCTTGTAACACCCCGCTGCTTGAATGGCTTCTTGTACCATGGCCAGTTAGTTCACCCACCCTACAGCCCCCACTCTCATCCAAACCAGCTGAAAAAACCTCAAACCTGTTGGACAATTGCAAGGGCTGATGCCCCTGCACTCCTGCCCTCTGGGTCCCCTTACCTGCCTTACTTGCAGTCACACCCTCCTGTCCCTGACCACTGACCATATCAGAAAAGACAGTCCTAAGGGGTGCGACCACCTCCTGGAATAAAGTGTCCAGGTAACTTCCCCCTCCCTGATATGCTGTAGTGTCTGCAGCTCGGCCTCCAGATCAATAACACAGAGCTGAAGTTCCTGCAGCTGCAAACACTTAATGCAGATGTGTTTGACCTGGATCACACTGGTATCCAGATGCTCCCACAACCTGCAATCGCTGCATTTACCTGCCCTGTCATCTCCAATGTGTGTTAACTAATTAATTGCTACACTTCCCAATAGGTTTTGGCACTGTCAGTAAACTTTACAATACTGATAAAACTAACAGTAGTTACTGGTTTAACTGCTCCTTCTGATGCACCAAAGTGGAAATCAAATACTGGAGGCTGCAAAAGAGCAGAAGGAATAAAAGCACCCCCTCCCTGCCCTTCACCGAACTCCCCACTCAGCACACTTTACTTCTTGCAGTAAACCTTACCTAAAGCACCTCTTCCCCCATGCACCAAATTCCCAAATACTCGGTCTCTGTCTCACTCAAGCTGAAGTGTCCTCCCTGACCGTGCGCATCTTAGTGACTTATAGCCTAGGTGATTAATTTCTTTAATGTCCCAGCCATTACTTCTGAATAGATCATTCTTTCCCATGATAAACCAGGAAGTACATATTAATATATTCTATATAGACATTGTCCCAGTTGACTTTCAGACTCTAAAGCTGCCTTGCAAGCGTAGAAAGGCAAAATGGTGAGAGCCAGTTACAAATTTCAGTTCATCTTTGATGTAATTTTTGACATCAGCTGTGAAATTCCATAGGACATTACCTTGGCATGTCCTAATCCATGTTGGAAACTTCCAGAAATTGATCTCTTATAATACCAGATGTCAGATGACCTGTGGCTGCCATATTAAGTCAATGTCTTTGCTTTTAGAAAGTCCTTTTAAAGAGGTCCAATATCTATATATTTAACCAGACAATGAAATTAAAGATTAATATTCCACATGCACAAATGACGTCATGACACACTCTCAAAAGCAGATCCCAGATCGGTAGAGGCATCTAAATCTTATTTTGAGCAGACCAATGATCGAATGGGTCATGCCATGGCTCACGTTGCATCGACTCTGGTTCAGTCCTGGGATCTCGAATGCTTTTTCAGAGGGCACCCTTTGTCACTCATCAGCCATCCTTCCAATGCATCAGGTCCACTAAACATGCCTGGCATATGGGAGTACCTGAGGATGTACAAATCATGGCTGCTCCCCAGGTATCTTTGTACGCATTATACCCTGTTGGTGGTCGCAGATTATGTGGGCATTGAGTGGTAAACCTTTCTGCTAATAAGCACCCCTGGCTGCCCTCCTGCTGCCTCGCTGGTGACATGGGTACAATCAATGACTCCTTGCAAGTTTGGGGAAAGCCTCTGGTTCTTGCCTTCACCAATGGTCAGATGGAAAGGAATTGCCGTGCATGGTACAACATAGCTTCTGTAAATACTTCACTTTAATAGCGGTGTACTGCAGGCTGGGTTACACCACTTGGCTCT
The DNA here is from genome assembly GCA_026770705.1 of Isurus oxyrinchus. Taxonomy (NCBI): domain Eukaryota; kingdom Metazoa; phylum Chordata; class Chondrichthyes; order Lamniformes; family Lamnidae; genus Isurus; species Isurus oxyrinchus. The sequence continues at coordinate 46,949,098 of JANJGN010000023.1, forward strand.
CTGCAGGCAGCCTGAAGTAATACTGATGTGATAACATTAGTGCCACAGTAACTTTCAATGCCACAGGTATTGGATGGCTCCCCAGTTGGGTGTGATCTCTGGAGTCAGCATGTCTGAGATCACAGATGTCAGAGTGGCTCGCCAAAGACAAAATCTCCACAGGTACTATCCCTCATCACTTGCAGGTATATAATGCACACCCTGTTCACATGATTGGCAGGGTTAGGACTCCACCCATGCCTCTGTCTGCCCTCAGCAGCACCTTGCTCCTCAGCAGGTTGGCCTCTTTCATACACTTGCCAGGTTCCTAACCCCTGTTCAACTGGCCTCTTCCCTCTGCTTCCTCCTCACTGGAGGAAGTATCTCCAATAGGATAAACAATACCCATATTGGAATCTGAGACAATGCTGCAGTGATGTTAGATTACAGTATCTACCAGATTGAGGACAATAATGACCAATAGCCCTGATACTGTCTAGGAATTCATGCACTTCGCAGATTTGCCAGTGAAAAGCGTGGTCAGCAGCATCTCCTGTTAAAACCAGGCATAGACCCACCTCCACCTTTTATATTTTCCCTTTGTGTTTCACATGTAGGCAATGATTTATTGCAGTTGATTGGGCTGCTAATAAGCTTTAACAATGGTTAACTGCTCATTTCAAAATGGCGGGCAGGCTTCAGATTTCAGATTTCTGAGCCCGGGCAGCCAGAATGTTACTGCCGGCCGGTGTGACGATATTGGATTCATGGGCCAACATCATCTTGCTGGATATTCTGCTTCCACTGGACTCAAAACTCAGCCCAGTTTCCAGGATCCAGACTATCAGTGAGCAACAATATTGAAGATTTATTAGCTACAGCAAGCTAAACTAATCCACCTTACTCTGCATCAATATTATTGGCTCTGTTAGTGACCATAAGTCATTGACATAAACAAATTCTATCACAAGGTAACCATGCTGAGACAAACACTGTGATGTGCACAACCTTCTGTTTAATCTGTTGGTTGATGATGTTGCCATTGGTCACACACCCTTCACATAGTAAACCTGTTCAATTCTTCTGGCTGATTACATTCACTCCTAGACAGATCAGCCAATTAGGTGCAGTTCCATTTCTTCCAGTGAAACTGGTTGTGAATCTTCCTGTCTGAAATATACCCTATTTGTAAATCTTTTGTGATGCTCAGTGTTGGGGTGAGACTTGCTCTGTGATGTCACAACAAGACACAACCAGTGAAGGGCCCCATGTGATGAAAGTGGTGGATTAATTATGATTATAGGCTTCATTTATCCTTTGGGTGTATTAGATGGTGCGGAATCAAATTCTTGCAGGGTAATGTGCATTGGAGCTGAGGCTCTTTAACAAGTCCTTGTCAATAGAAAGACTTCTTTTGACTTATCCCATTTTCCTTGAGGTCCCAACAACGCTGGCTGATTAACCATCTCCATCTCCTGTCAGTTACTCACTCATCTCCTAATCCCACTGCATTTGTGTGTCTCCACACCTTTCCATCTGCTCTGAGGCCTTGCTCGTCTCCCTTTTGGCAGGTCCATTCCATCATTCACCTCACCACATTTCCCCCCTTATTGACTTACTACAATAGAATTCAATGGATTTCCACATAAACAGTTGTCACAGGCAATGGGCAGTGATGGGATCCATTGCCTCCTATATTTGATATTAAGTATCATAGAACCATAGAATGAATACAGCATAGGAGAAGGCCATTTGGCCTGTCATCTCTGTGCTGACTTTTTAAAAGAGCAATGCACCCAATGCCACTTGCCTGACTTGACCCCTTGTATATTTACAGCAATTAGAGAATGCCATTCAGCCCCTCAAGGGTGTATCACCACTCATTTAATAATGGCTAATCTATACTTCAAATATCAAGGTCAGGGTAACATTTGATCTTTTGTCCCTTGATAAACTTGGGAACATAGGAGCAGAAGTAATCCAGTCAGCTTCTTGAGCTTTGTTGCCTGTCAATTATATCATGGCCGATCTGTATCTTAACTCAATCTACCTGCCTTGCTTTCCTATCCCACAATAACCTGTGTGTCTCCCTAATATTAAATTTTCAATTAACCTAACCAAAAACAGCTTTTTGGGTAGAGGGTTCTTGATTTCCACCACCTTTATGCTTCGTGACATCACCCCCTCAACAGTCTATATCTAATTCTAAGAATATGCTCATTGTTAAGGATCCCAGCAGCAGGGGAATTTTTTTTCCCTATCTGGAAGGACATACGTCGGTGTGGTATCAGGGTGAGAAAACACGGCCTGGATCAGGGTGAGCTTACACCGGTGTGGTATCAGTGTGAGTATACACAGGCCAGGGATGAGTGAGTGTACAAAGGTGTAGTATCAGTGTGAGCTTACACAGTCGCGGCATCAGGGTGAGTATGTGGGTGTGGTGTCAGTGTGAGCTGCCACGAGTGAGGTTTTGGGGTGAATGTACACGGGTGTGGTATTGGGTTGAGTGTATACAGGTGTGGTATCAGGCTGATGGGACACGGGAGTGGTATCACAGTGAGCGTACACGGGTGAGGTATATAGGTGAGCGTACACAAGTGTGTTATCAGGGTGTGTGTACCTGGGTGAGGTGTCAGGGAAGAGTACACGGGTGAGGCATCAGTGAGTTTACATAGGTGTGGACACAGGGTGAGCGTACACGGGTGTGGTATCAGCATGAGTGTACACGAGTCTCAGATCAGTGAGCGTGCGCGGCTGTGGTGTCAGGGTGAGCGTGCGGGGGTGTGGTGTCAGGGTGATCGTACACGAGTCTCAGATCAGTCTGCGTACGCGGCTGTGGTATCAGCATGAGTGTACACGAGTCTCAGATCAGTGAGCGCAGGCGGGGCGCGGCGTCAGGGGCAGCGCAGGCGGGGCGCGGCGTCAGGGGCAGCGCAGGCGGGGCTCGGCGTCAGGGGCAGCGCAGGCGGGGCGCGGCGTCAGGGGCAGCGCAGGCGGGGCGCGGCGTCAGGGGCAGCGCAGGCGGGGCGCGGCGTCAGGGGCAGCGCAGGCGGGGCGCGGCGTCAGGGGCAGCGCAGGCGGGGCGCGGCGTCAGGGGCAGCGCAGGCGGGGCGCGGCGTCAGGGGCAGCGCAGGCGGGGCGCGGCGTCAGGGGCAGCGCAGGCGGGGCGCGGCGTCAGGGGCAGCGCAGGCGGGGCGCGGCGTCAGGGGCAGCGCAGGCGGGGCGCGGCGTCAGGGGCAGCGCAGGCGGGGCGCGGCGTCAGGGGCAGCGCAGGCGGGGCGCGGCGTCAGGGGCAGCGCAGGCGGGGCGCGGCGTCAGGGGGAGCGCAGGCGGGGCGCGGCGTCAGGGGGAGCGCAGGCGGGGCGCGGCGTCAGGGGGAGCGCAGGCGGGGCGCGGCGTCAGGGGGAGCGCAGGCGGGGCGCGGCGTCAGGGGGAGCGCGCGGGGTGTAGTATCAGCGTTAGCATAACTAATCTCCACCAGTGACACGGGCGGCACCGCCATTTTGCACGGGCGGAGCCAATTTAAGCCGACCCAGCACATTGCAGACTCCCGTGTACAGCGGGAATTTCAAATGTGCTGTGGGTATGTTCAGACCGCCGGTTCCATTGGGGAATCAGTCTGTATAAAGAGCGGCCAGGCAGCCTCCTTTAGGCTGTTCACCATGGCCAGCAACCGGTGCAGGGGGTCTGCACAACGGGCTCCAGCGGGGAGCAGGGGGGCAGGCTGCAGGGTAGGCCAGTGGGGGGCCACTGTGCCCCTCTGTTTTCTGATGGTGATGAGATGGTGGAAGGGGACCCTCAAGGTGTCGTGGCCAAGAGCCATCTGCTGGCATCGGCACCGCACCTAGTTGTGCCTCCTTGCCGTGGGCGCTAAGACCTGTGTGTTATTTAAAGTGATGGACACCAAATGTGTCTAAGGTGGCCGTTGGTGGGAGGGGGTTGGGAGCAGCCGTACTATCTTCTGGGGACTGATCACCAGTAGTGTGGACAGGAGCCGCTGGACGCCTCAGATGGGCCACTGGTTGGGGTGCAAGGTGCGCGTGCAGAGTACATGAGTGACCTGCCCCAATAAATGCTGTTCTCTGTTCTGCAGGCAAAAACTGAGCACAACAACCAGGAGTGTTTGCGCACTGTTAGTGGCCAGGCCATGCTGCGCCCACTGACCCACTTCGAAGAACAGGCCATGGAGCTGGGGATGAGGCAGGCGGCCAGGTCAACAGGTGTCAGTGCGGCTGGGGTCCAGTGGCCAGGTATTTAAGGCCCACAGTCCCATCCACTCTGTCTTCCCACCATCCAAAGCACTGATGGTTGCTGCAATTGTTAATGCAGCAACACTGCTCGTTCACAGACTGATACAGTCACATGTGTGGGTCATACACAAAGGTCCCTCGGCGCCTTGAGGATGCGTGTCTCTAGCACCTTCCAAAGTTGCCTTATCCCATTTGTGACCACTATCCCCATGGTCTAACATACCATGGCATCGCTGCTGCACATCCAAATACTTATTGCATTTTAGGAGGGTTTGTAGCTCCACCACCGCTTCAGCCAGTGTGTCCAACATTACTCTGTCCAAAAGGTCCTCAGCACCAACCAACCTCATAGCACTCAAATAAATACCACGTTAGTCATCCCTCTGCCAAGGGCAAATGTTACATCTGTCCACCTGGTCTAAGTCCTTCAAATGGTATGAAGGTCAATAACGAGACGTGTCAATCTCCTGTGCTCCACTGCAAACGTGGCAAGTGTTTGTAATGTTTCCTCATAACTCCAACTCTCCAGGACAGCATGCATCCTGGTCAGGAACCTCTGCACTCTCCCCACTCCAATCCCATCCCTCCCTTGAAGTGCAGGTCACAACTGAACGCAGAAGTGTAGCTGTGGCCTCGACAGTGTTTTCTGCACTTGTAACATGACCTCCCTTTTCCTACATTCTATTCCTCGGCTGATAAAGGCAAGTCTGGCTTTTACCTTGTTAAACACCTTATATTTCTATTCTGCTACATTAACGGGTCTGCCCAGCAAGTTCCCTGTAATCGTCCTTACTTCCCACGGTCCTACCATTTCTCCTGTATTCCTGTACCTTGCTTGTCTTGCCCAAGTACTTAACCTCACACTTGTCCACATAACATTCCTTGTGGCATTCCTTAGGCCATCTGACCAGCCTGTCTGTATACACGTGTAATGTTTGAGCCTCCTCTTGACTATTTACCACCCCTCCCAAAGTTCGTCTACTTAGGTTCTGGAAAGTTGAGCACATTATGAGCCTGGGGTGGGAAGGGATGGATTGTGTTAGTGACTGAACACTAACTGATCCACTGTCCTTGGTGTTAATTTCAGCATCACCACCACATGGCCACCAGGAACCAGTCCAGTGTCCCCCCTCCACACCTGAGGGGTGTTAATTGGGATGAGCATCACATCATTTCAGCCAACCAGGCACCAGCACAGCGAGGAATATAACATCAGCTAGTGTCCCCTTGGTACAATGGAGAGGGCACATCACAATTGCTGGAGGAGATGGCACAGACAGAGAATGCAGATGCTGCCAGCAGCCAGAGGACTGCAGAGGACCAGGCACATGCTGAGTCCGGCCATGATGATGTCCCTCTGGAGATGTCTGCCATGCAGCAGCTGCAGGACAAACGACTGAGGGTGTGGGAGCATCTGGCAGGGTAGCATGAGGGTGTGTTTCACTTGGTGGAATCCAGGCAGAGTGTCAGTGATGGCAGGAACCTCAGGACAGAGCTTCAGGCTCCCTCCATTGAGACTGGCAACTCTCATGGAGAGGGTCTTCCAACAGATTGATCAGCATCTGATTGGGTTACACTCTGACCTGCAAGCCCTCACAGCACTAATGGCCACAGGTGGTCATTCGCAATGTGGGACACTTTCTGGGCACCAAGTGCCCCAGCTCAGTGCCCATCCATCTGCGGTGAGCAGGGAGGTCCAATATGAGCTCATGTTGGCACAGCAGCTGCCTGTTGTCTCTGTGAGCTCCTCTCAGGGCGCTCCTGACGAGGGCAGCAGCTCCTCTGCCAGTGACCATTGCATCCATTGAGATTGTGACAACTGGGGAGGTGCCAGTTCTGGAACTGGCCAATCCCTCCCAGGTGGGGCAAGCACAGGCTCCACGGGGCAGAGGACGCCAGCCAAGTTCATTGAGGCCAACAGGACAGCAGAGTCAGCAGGCTGTCTCACAAACCACTTTGAGTAATGGGGCAGTACCAAGACTTAGCACCTGCAAACATAAGCATAAGGCACATTAGGCACTCAACGGGTATGTCACTGGTGATTGTGTGTTGGCCTTAGATTAGGGAACTTTTGATTCTCAACGTCAGTGACGATCATACATGTTTTTGGTGGCAATGAAGTCCACATTTGTAACCATGGGTGAGGGTGTTTCCTTTCAGCTGTATTTCTCTGTTTCACAGGCATATCATGAGTGTTTGAGTGGACATTGATGTTTTTGTACTAAATCCTTAGTAGCAGCTGATGAGGAAGTAGAAAATGTAGCACCTAAGTGCCCCGTGTGGAAGTTGCAGGCAATGCTGGCCCTGCTGATCGATGTGTGTGGAGCTAGCTGAAATTTCTTTGGATTAAATAGTCCCGGGTGTCCCTGCCTCCTTGGTGTAGTAGCGGGTCAGCGTGCTGCCCCTCATCATCACCCTGTGCTTCCTCATCCTCTGAGCCACTGCTGGATTCATCATGTGCAGCCTCATCCAGAGCATCAAGGTTTTCATCGTCAACTGTGCCCCCCTTTCCAGCGCAAGATAGTGGGAGCATGCTGTGCTCTGCACAATCACAGAGACCATCATGGGGGTACTGGAGTGCTCCCCGAGCAGTCCAGGTAATGGAAGTGCATCTTGAGAAGACCAATGGCTCTCTCCACCACAGCACTTGCGGAGCCGTCGCTCCTATTGTACCGCTGCTCAACTGCTATTCTTGGATGGGGGATAGGCATCATGAGCCCCTTTCGCAGGTGATAGCCCTTGTCACCCAGCAGCCATCCATCCAGCCGAGCCAGAGCACTGATGAGCCCCGGCACCTGGGAGTGTCTGAGGATGTTGGTGTTGTGGGAGCTGCCTGGGTACCTTGCACAGACTTGTAGAATCTGCATCCTGTGATCACCCACTCCATGAACGTGCAGATAGTGTTAGCCCTTCCTGTTGATGAAGGCACTGGGCTCACCTGCTGGCACCTTGATGGCCACATGTCCAGGGTGCTATAGACTGTACACAAGGGGGAAGACAGCAATGGCCACGAAGCCTCTGGCTCACTGTGTCTGACTTGCCTGGTCACAGCGGAAGTGGATGAACGTCAATGCCCATCTGAACAGAACGTCTGTAACCTGCTTGACACAAGTGTGGACAGCTGATTGGGAGACACCACAAAGATCACCCACCAGGCCCTGGAAGGAGCCAGAGGCATAGAAGTGAAGGGCAACTGAGAGCTTCAGAGCTGCTGGTATGGGGTGTCCACACACACACACAGTTAGGAGAGATCTCAGGGCCAATCATCTGACAAGATATAGTTGACTGTCCACCTTGAGAGTTGGAGCCTCCTTCAGCACTGCACCTCAGTCATATTGAGGTAGCTGCTTCGTCGCCTGTAAACCCTGGCAACAGGATAGTGACATCTTCTGCAGCCCCTTGCACAACCTCTTGGCCCTGCACCGTCTGTGCCTCGCCATCCAAAGGTGGCTCCCCTGGAGGCTGATTGTCCACTCCTGGCCTCCTCCTTATTCTATCCCTCCCTTCCTTCTCAGACGAGCTGCCTCCAGTGGAGATGTCAGAACCCATAGCCCCAGGCTAAACGGAGGCCTCTGGAAAGCTGCAGGCCCGAGAAAGATAACTGTCTGCAGACTGGTTTCAAAGTTCACAAGAAGCTCTTGGAAATCAATGAGAACTGTTAACAATCACACAGGCAACGTTAAAACACTTCCTGCAGTTAAAACTTTGTGGAAAACATGAACAACCCCTCTGAGTCCACATATCATTGCATGAGTTTTATTAAAAAATCTCCTACCCACATGCCCGTTGGGTCCGTGCGCTGACCCGAAGTTCACATGGGCCCCTCAAAATCCTGGACAATTGGCAAGTTAAGGGCCTTAACAAGGCCTTTAATTAATGGTGACCAAAATATCACGGCGCTGACATCGGCACGCTCACTCGACATTTTAAGCGCTGATGTGCAGGCTCCACCATCCACACGTCAGCCAGAAAATTCTGGCCAATGTCCCAGACTCCACCATCCCTGGCTATGTCCTGTCCCACCGGCAGGACAGGCCCAGCAGGGGTGGCAGCACAGTATATACAGTCAGGAGGGAGTTGCCCCAGGAGTCAGCGTCAACTCCGAACCCCATGAAGTCTCATGGCATCAGGTCAAACATGGGCAAGGAAACCTCCTGGTTACCACGTTCTGCCCTACCACATACCACCCTCCCTCCCTCAGCTGGTGAATCAGTGCTCCTCCATGTTGAACACCACTTGGAAGAAGCACTGAGGGTGGCAAGGGCACAGAATGTACTCTGGTAGGGGGACTTCAATGTCCATCCCAAGAGTGGTTTGGCAGCACCCACTGACTGAGCGCTAAATGACACAGCTGCTAGACTGAGTCTGCTGCAGGTAGTGAGGGAACCAAGGAGGGAAAAACAGTTGACCTCATCCTCACCAACCTGCCTGCTGCAGATGCTCCTCTCCATGTCAGTATCAGTCGGAGTGACCACTGGAAGGGGTCATAAACAGTGCTATCAAGAGGCACTTGCTTAGCATAACCTGCTCACTGATGTCCAGTCTGGGTTCCACCAGGGTCGGGCGACTCGGCTCCTGACCTCATTACAGCCTTGGTTCAAACACGGACAAAAGAACTGAGCTCCAGAGGTGAGCCGACTGTCACTGCCCTTGGCATCAAGACCGCATTTGACCTAGTGTGGTATCAAGGAGCCTTAGCAAAACTGGAATCAATGGGAATCAGGGGGAAAACTCTCCACTGGTTGGAGTCATACCTAGCACAAAGGAAGATGGTTATGGTTGTTGGAGGTCAGTCATCTCACTTCCAGGACATCACTGCAGGAGTTCCTCAGGGTAGTGTCCTAAGCCCAACCATCTTCAGTTGCTTCATCAATGACCTTCCCTCCATCAAAAGATCAGAAGTGGGGATGTTTGCTGATAATTGCACAATGTTCAGCACCATTCAAGATTCCTCAGATACTCATACAGTCCATGTTCAAATGCAGCAAAACCTGGACAATATCCAGGCTTGGGCTGACAAATGGCAAATAATATTCACACCACACATGTCAGGCAATGACCATCTCCAACAAGAAAGAATCCAACCATCACCCCTTGATGTTCAATGACATTACCATCACTGAATCCCTCACTATCAACATCCTGGGGGTTTCCATTGACCAGAAACTGAACTGGACTAGCCATATAAATATTGTGGCTACAGAAACAGGTCAGAGGTTGGGAATCCTACAATGAGTAACTCGCCTCCTAAATCCCCAAAGCCTGTCCACCATCTACAAGCCACAAGTCAGCTCGCGCAACACTCAGGAAACTTGACATCATCCAGGACAATGCAGCCCACTTGATTGGCATAACATCCAAACATTCACTTCCTCCACCACCGATGCACAGTAGCAGTGTATACCACATACAAGATGTACTGCAGGATTTCACCAAGGTTCTTAGGACACCTTCCAAACCCACGACCACCACACCATCTAGAAGGACAAGGGTGGCAGATAGATGGGAACACCACTACCTGGAAGTAGCCCTCCAGTCACTCATCATCCTGACTTGGAAACATATCGCCGTTCCTTCACTGTCACTGGGTCAAAATCCAAGAACTCCCTTCCCAATAGCATTGTGGACTGCAGCAGTTAATGTTTCAAGTCCGTATAATTTACGATCCGAGGTGCCCTCATCACACACCAACCTGAGCTGCAATTCCTGAGCTGGAGGACAGGAGAAAGGGACATGGTAATTGTAGCATACATTATGTACAAATGTACACTAAGTCTGACTTATGGAGGGAAGACGTCCAAGCAGTGCCGTTTCTTTCTCCCCCCTCCCCCTCACTAAAGCAATTGAGCCTCGGGTGCAAGATAAAATGTATTCAGGGTTATCACCATGTTCAGATTGGCACAGGACATGGGGAAATAAAGTGGGTGTCAAGATATCTTTTATGGGTATATGGGTGAAGACAGGACAACTGTACTGGAGCAGGTAAAGCACAAGGCACCAACGTGATAGCTACGTACTTCCATAAGTGAGGGTGGCTGGGTTGGTTGGTGTCAAATTCACTAAGTATTCCAATCTCACTGGTTACAAATTTGGGGAAACATTGGTGTCTTGCCCAAAATTAAAATATCACAGCCAGCAAGGTGGAGGGGGAAAAAGGGAAGTCACGTTTGCATAGGATCGAGGGTGCATCTCTGGTGGTTACAGAAGACAAAGCTAAAGGCAATGAATCCATGGACTGGGAAAGATTGGGAAATAACTCTTTCAGGCAGAGTATGGGAACTAAGGAGGGAGTGAAATTGTGTTGGGACAGGAGGAAGAAGGAGCGAGTAGCATGTGTGCGCCAGAATGTAAATGCCAGAAGGGGGGCGGCTATCACTTTTAAAATGACCATGACAAGACTCTGGATCCAGTCCATACTGTATCCAGAGTTTAGACTCATGTGGTCCCAGAACCTCCAAATACACAGTCAAAAGGTACCAAACTGGGAGCGCAAGAAAGGAAATCCCTACCAATTGCCTACCAGGATAAGGAGGTCAAGTGTTCCATAACAACACCAGGGCCTAGGAATGGGCTGGTGTTGATTCCAGCCCAGGTGTCAGACTGTGATCTGCATTATGAGGTAGTATCAGTCACCCTCAGCTTAACAGAGGAACGGGAGCCCCGATGCTACCCAGCAGCAACAGGAAATTGTACAAGAAACTTAAGGGAAATGTTACCACAATTCCATGAGCTGAATTATGGGGATGAATGTCAGGAGGATTTCTCTTAACTCGCTGACCTAACGCCAGTTTTGGGGAGCAGGGGGTGGTGGTGGAAGATGGATAAAAAGGGGATTGATCAATGATGTGGCTATGGTGTTTAATACAGAGATGTCACTGATCTTGATGCCCAGCTGCAAATGTAGGTCATTACCTTACAGAAACTCTAGAGAATATTGGGGAAGGGTAATGAGATTGAGGAACAGGAGCTACAGGAAGACCAAGTCATGACTATTCACCTAAAAAGAAATAGCTGAGTTGAAAACTCATGCCCAGACCATAGGCAATTTCATAGAGGATCAGGACACTTCAGGCCAGGCCGCCCAAAATGGTGTGTCCAGTGTAGTAATTTAGAGAACTTGTTGCAAGGTTACATACCATCATGGATTGACAACAGACACCTAAAGGCTAGGAGTACTTATGCCAATCTCATGGACCCATGCCAGCTGCAGTTGCAATGCAAAGCATATCCAGTCCCAAATATTACTCTGACTACAGTCTATGATGGGAATAGTTCTCAGGATACCGGTGATGGATCAGTCACAATGACCAGTGCCAGTATACTGGGTGGAAGATATCAGTGTCATTCTAGATGGTTTATGTGTGGGTATCATGGAGGAGGAGGGGAATTCCATGACCAGACCTGATCTGAAGGGCTGTGTAAGGAGGGGATGCACATGTAGTGTTGTGCCCATATCACCTGAACGTGTTCGACTGACATGTGGGTTTGAAACAAAACGCTCAACATATCAACCATAACCTGGAGGTGAGGGCTCAGAGTCATGTCCCATCCCAAGCTGCATATACAAGGGCAATGGAACCACTAGCATGAGCCAATATAGGGTACACAGTGACACCTGGGGCCCAGATCATGATTTGACCTTCTGCTTTAGAAGACAGATAAAGGTTCAAGTAGCACAGACAGGCTCTAGGGAGCAGTGACTATTGTATCACAAGGTGCACATTAATCATGGAAAAGGACAGTGAACAATCCAGAACAGGAATAATTGGGGGAAAGGCAACTTCAACAGGATGAGGATGCATCCGAGTGGAGCAAGTTGAAATCAAATATTGGCAGAAAAGAGACAGTGGCTGAGCAATGGCCACCTTCAAAGGAAAAGTATTGCAGGAAATGTCAAGATATATTCCCGTGAAGGGGGAAAAGGTAGGACAACTAAATCCAGAAAGCCCTGGATGATGAGAGATAGGAGGTAAAGATAAAAAGGGAGAAGTGTGTGCACACCAGATGTCAGGTAGACAAATAAATGGAGAACCAGGGTGAATTTAGAAGGACCAGAGGTGAAGTGAAAAAACTAAATCAGAAAAGCAAGGAGAGAGCATGAAGAGGCTGGCAGCAAACAAAAAGGGAATCCCAAGGTCTTCTGTAAACACGTAAATAAGAAGTGGTAAGTGAGAGTAGGGCCAATTAGAGACATAAAAGGGGACTTGCACGTGGAGGCTGGAGCGAGTGCGGAGGTGTGGAATGAATACTTTGCATCAGTTTTGTAGAAAGTTACCTAGGCTGAGGTGAGAGGTGGTAACTGCTACATCAGAAGAACGTTCAATTGAGTAAGGTGGTGTTGGAAAGGCCTCCTTACTTAAAATAGATAAGGTACCAGGGCCTTAGACAAGTGTGGGATAATTAAGTAAGCCAGCATGGATTCATTAAAGGAAACTCACGTTTAAATAACTTGATGTTTTTGAGGTGATAACAGAAAGTTGATGAGGGAAACACAATGACGTGGTGTATATGGATTTGGCATTGATACAGTGCCACACAGACTTGAGCAAAATTCTAGCTCATGGAATAAAAGGGAACGTAGGAACTTGGATAGAAATTGGCTGAGGGGCAGGCAACAGTAGTTGGTTAATGGTTGTTTTTCAGATTGGAGGAAAGTTTGTAATGGAGTTCCCCACAGGTCAGTGTTGGGACACTTCCTCTTCCTGATTATATATATTAATGACTTAGACTGTAGTGAGCAGGGCATGATGTCAAAATTTGCAGATGATGTAAGATTGAAAATGTTGTCAATTGTGATGAGACTTGTCTTGAACTCCAAAGAAAAGGACATAGACATGTTTATGGATTGGGCAGACAAATAGCAAATGAAGTTCGATGTAAAGAGGGAGGTGTTTTATGTTGGCAGGAAAAATATGGAGACACAGTATATTTTATAGAGGGACAGCCTCTAAAGGAGGTGCAGGAACTGACGGACCTCTGTGTATATGTAAATAGGTCACTGAAGATGGTAGGGCATGTTGAGAGAACAGTTAATAAAGCGTATACTATCTTAGCCTTTAATAATAGGAACTTATGTAAGACAGTTGTGTCTCATCTTGAGTACTGTGTCCAGTTCTGAGCACCACACTTCAGGAATGATGAGAAGGCATTGGAGACACTACATAGGATATTCACAAGAATGTTTCCAGGGATACACAACTGTAGCTATGAGGGTAGGTTGGGATTGTGTTCCTTGGAGAAAAGAAGGCTGACGGGAGACCTGATAGAGATATTCAAGATCGTGAGGAGGGTAATGAAACAGGGTACAGAGAGAAACGGTTCCCATACAAGAGATGAACTAAAGGGCACAGATTCAAAATAATTGGCAAAAGGAGTAAATGTGGAGTGAGGAAAATTTTTTTCACCGAGGGTGGTTGGGGTCTGGAACAAGCTTCCTTAAAGGGTGATGTTCGGCAGGTTCAATCAAGGCATTCAAAAGAGAATTGATTTCTACCTAAGAAAGAGAATGTGCAAGGTTATGGGCAGAAGGCAGGGGAGTGGGACTAGGTGGAATGCTCTCAGTTGGCGGGAGTAACTATGGCTTCGCTAGTGAGTCCGTCTGGTTAGTAGTTACGTGACCTATGGTGGTTTGGTGTTCTCGCCATCTACAGCATCGGTCATGCTTCCTCGTGGCTCCTGCTGGTAACAACGTCACCGTTATCAGGGTTGGCACAGATAGAAAAGGTTTTGTTGGCTAAAAGACATTCGAAAGAGCACAGTGTGGATTGTGGTCTGCGGAGACCAGCATTATAGTATAAAAATGGTTGACCGTCGTTGGTCAGAGCAGCCTGGGTGGGAAGCGACCCAGAGAAAAAACGTCCCCGCAGTTGTGCCTTTTGTAGCAGGCAATGGAACAAGTTGCAAATGCTACACAAGTGCTAGTTCCGAGCTCAACACAAACTACCAAGGTGGATCCGAGACCATTTAGATGATATTACCTTCCCTACAGGGAACCGGCGAAACAAGCCAGGCTGGAAGATCCGGAACCCTTAATAGTGAATGGCCAATAACATGAGGAGATGCAGAGTCAAGTCCTCTAAGCGAAATGGGTGACACGAGAGCCATCAACGTGCTGACCTTTGATAACAAGAAGTTCAGGGGAATAGGAATTTTGGACAATAATGGGGTTGAGGATCCCCAAGACCAGACAGATATTCCACCAACCTACATCGAGTCTGTGGAGCTGCCACCCAGTGACGACAGAACCGTACAGAGTGAAGTGGAGATCCAATACCCCGTTGATGGGCTGCTCTGCCATCTGCTACTCCCCGGGGTGGGTGAGTTCTGCAAACACATGGCCATGAGACATCAGATTAAACACCTTCACACAATTTGCTCCAAATGCAGAAAAACTGATGATTATGATTCGGTTGGTTGTCATTATCACAAATGTAAAGGGGTAAGGCCACCTCTCACCGGTACGATCTATGCATGTGAACACTGAAATGCAGTTCACATGGCAAACTGGGCTCAGCCAGCATGAGCGTCACAGACACACCGAAGTACGTAATGTGAAAAGATTAGCAGCTCACCTACCACAAGCAAAGCCTGGCCAGAAAGATTATAAATAGACTAAAGAGGAAACCGACCTCCTCAGAGAATTAGTGAAGTGGTAGGAAGGCTGTGCAGACATCAACAAACAGATAGCAGCCCATCTCACATCTAAAACCAGCAGGCAGATTGCTTCCAAGAGAAGATCGCTCCTGAAAGCAGAGCACAACAAGCGTATCATCGCCGCAAAGCAGCCAGACAGAAGGTGCTTGGGAAACAGAAACTCCACAAGAGGGGGGGATGACACAGAGGTGGTGAGGGGGAAAACAGTCCCCAAAGGGTGAGGAATGTGCGACCCCCGGCCAGTATCCCTAGACACATGGATCTGGATGATCAGCTGAAGAACTAATGGTGCTACGGAACAATCCAGAAACAAGAACCATGGCCATCGGCCTCAATATAACATCTGTGATGCTCTCAATAACTGAAGGAAAGGAAGAGGAAACTGGCAGGAGGTCCAGGAAGACACAAGCTCACCCCAAGGAGAGGACAAAACACAAAATCCAAGAGAAAGTGGCAGCTAAAGAAGCAAATTTCAAAGCAACTAAGTTGGCTTCCAAAACAGACAGGAGAAAGATAGCACGGCAAATCCTGGATGCACTGTCCACCCTACAATGTCCACACAGCAAAGCTGAACTCGAAGAGAGTTTTACCGAGAAACTCTCAAGACTAAATAAAGCAAATCACCAAAAGTTTACATTATATAACGGAAGGAGAGATTACAACGCTTTGAAAGAGCCCATACAGAAGGAAGAGGTTGAGGATGCAGCAGTTAAAGACATTGATAAGAACACGGCAGCAGGAGCTGATGGGATGAAGTTGGAAGACATCATGGACGTCCAGGCAGAGTACGAAGACAGGCTTCCATGTCCCTTCTCCCTCTGGCTCAAGTCAACTTCCATCCCAAGGGTCTTGAAAAAGAGCTACACAGTTTCTCAGTGTCATCTGTCTTAGCAATGAGAACTAAAAAGCATAGACAACTGGCGACCAATAATGATCTTCTCAATTTTACTCCCAATCTTTGCTAAAATTATCACCAAACGCTTAAGTGACGTGATCCAGTCCAACCTCAGGCAGAAAGGATGAATGGGGCTTTTTCTGGATGACAAGCTTTAACAAGTGGGGCACCACAGTGTTCAGTCCTGAGGCACCAACTATTTACTGTCTATATTAACGACTTGGATTCAGGGTTAGAAGGTACTATAGCTAAATTTGCAGATGACACAAAATAGATGGGAAAGTAAGTTGCAAGGTCGAAATATACAAATGGATATGGACAGGTCAGGTGATTGGGCCAAATTTTAGCAAATGGAGTTTAACGTGGATAAGTGAGAGGTTATCCATTTTGGTCAGAAGAATAAAAAGGCGACTTTGTATTTAAATGGAGAGAAACTTCAGAATGCTTCAGTGCAGAGGGATCTGCGTGTCCTGGTGCATGAATTGCTGAAAGCTAGAATGCAGGTACAACAGATACTATAGAAGGCAAATGGAATTTTGGCATTTATTGCTATATGAATAGAATAAAAATAGGGAAGTGTTGCTGCAGCTGTACAAGGCATTGGTGAGACCGAACCTGGAGTACTGTGCTGAGTTTCGGTCCCTTTACTAAGGAAGGATGTAGTTGCATTGGAGGCGGTTCTGAGGAGATTCAATAGATTGATGCCAGATGCAGGGCTTGTCTTATGAGGAGAGATTGAGCAGTTTAGGCCTATACCTGCAAGAGTTTTAAGGATGAGGGGAGATCTAATTAAGGTATATAAGATGCTAAAGGGGTTAGACAAAGTAGAGGTGGAGCGGATGTTTCCCCTTTTGGGGCATTCCAGAATGGGAGACCATCGTTTTAGACTAAGGGGTGGTAGATTTAAATCAGAGATGAGTATGAATTACTTTTCTCAAAGTGTCGTGAATCTGTGAATTTCACTACCTCAGAATGCAGTGGATGTCAGGACGCTAAATAAATTTGAGGAGTAGACAGATTTCTAATCTGGGGCCAAAATGAGATCAGCCATGTTTGTAATGAATGGCGGGGCAGGCTCGAGGGGCTGAATTGCCTTCTCCTGCTCCTAGTTCTTATATTCTTGTGAAAAGGGTTTCTGGTGGCGACTCCTGGTTGTAATGAGAACATCACAGTTCTAAGTAACATCATGAAAGGGGCCAAACGCAACAGGAAAGAGCTGGCTGTTGTCTTTGTGGATCTGCCTAAGGCATTCGATTCCATTGGGCATAAAATGCTCATCAAGGCACTTCAAAGAAAGTGGGGCTGCCAAGAAGATTCATAACAACGATCACAGATCTGTCCTCGGAAACTAGCACATGTATTCAATCTGAAGATGGTAAAACTGAACCTATCAATATCATGAGAGGGATCAAGCAATCACCCATCCCGTTCAACATTGCGATGGACCCTCTAATCTGTTCCCTACAGGAGGCACAGCTGGGCATCCACTTGCCTTCCAGGGAACACAGGTTATTTGTTCAGCTCTAGCGTTCACTGATGACATTGCTTTACTCAGTGACTCCTATTCAGGCATGACCAAGAACTTAGCCATTGTACAGGAATTCTGCCAGAACACAGGGTTGGAGATGAATGCCAGGAAGACCAAGGGATTCCTCTTCATCCACAAGAGGAATACGTTTCCGTATAACAGTATGGTGAACTGGCTGTTGAGAGGAGGTCCAATCTCATACATAACTCCAGGAGACACATATGTGGGAGCCTGAATCAAACCCTGGGCAGGGGTAACTGAGGAGCAACGGGGATCCAAAATCGATGAATGGATAACGAATTTGAAGGAGGCAGCACTTCAACCTATCCAAAGGATCGAAACCCTTAAAACCCGCGATTCCGAGGATCTATTTTCATTTAATCCTCGCAGAGGTATCACAAAACACGTTGGTGAAACTCGAGCAATCCATTAAAAACATAACAAAAGAAATCCTACACCTTCCACTGCACATAACGGATGGAATTCTCCACAGCAGTAAACGCAATAGTGGTCCAGCCATGTCAAGAGTTGAAGTCCAAATTCCTTTGTGCCGTTATCCGGAAATTCGGGGCGTTGGAGAGCTCACCGGACATGGTGATTCAGGCCTTGTTTGAATTCTGTGGTATCAAGAACAAAGTGCTCGGGGAAATCGAAAAATCCCTCAAAGAGAAGGCTGTCCAAGGGGCACACATGCAGGAAATGACACTGATGAAATCATCAATTTAGGATGGATGGATATTCCCCAAACGTCCACACCAAAACCTGTCAACAGATATGCGGCTTGGAGGGAGGTTAAATATTTAAATTGGACAGAACTCCAATACTAAGGATCGGGCATCAAGTTCTCCGGCTACAACTATACTTCAAATTCCTGGCTCAGAACTTGTTTTAACCTCAAACAATCCAGATTCAGACCCATGAACAGTATTTGATTATAGTGTAATCTCTATCCAACGAGATCCACCACAAACAGGGGAAGACACCACGCAAACAAGTCCTGCAGACGGTGTGAGGCCCTTTTCAAATCACGAACGCATGGGCAATTACCGGAGACAAAAATGCCAGGATCAAAAAATCCTGGACCACTTGCAACAGTTTATCTCGAAGTGCGGCTGGGCATCCGACTTGGAACAAAGACTCCTCGGAAAAGACAGGATGTCACCTTAGGGATGCTACAGACACTTTAGTCTGAACAAAGAGCCAGCTAGAGAAAAGGAGAAAGGCAGGTCCAATTACCCCCAGCAGTAACTACACCTTCATCTGCTTCCAAAGAGAAGCTGCCGGTCAGATAGGTCTGACTGCCACCATTGGCCCTGCAACCAATGACCCATGAAATCTTCACCCAGCAACAAACACCAAGGGCAGAATTTTCCATTTGCCGGTCTGACGGGCCTGACCAATCCTGTAGAAGGCAGGCGGCCGATGGCTGCTGGAGAAACTCTCCGCGCCGCCATTTTCCACAGGTGGGGTAATTAAGTCCGCCCAGTGGGTTAGTGACTCCCGTGGAGAACGGGAAATAGTCACGGTGTCGGGCGGCCTCAGACTGCCGGTTCCAATGGGGAGCTGACAGTCTGTATAAAGAGTGGCCAGGCAGCCTGCTTGAGGCAGTGCACCATGGTCACTCGGAGTGAGGGAGGGATGTCCAAGTGGACAGCAGCATGAGTAGGAGGGAGGGGGGGGCAGGCTGCAGTAGAGACCAGCGGTGGGGGGGGGGGGGGTCACTGTGCCCCCCCCCCCCCCCCCCGATTCTCTGATGCCTGCTTTGCTGTCCTCCTCCAAGAGGTGTCTATCCGTCAGCACCTTTTGTATCCGGAGGATGGGAGGAGGGCGGCCCCCCATGTCACCAGCCAGGCGTGGGAGGAGGTGGGTGACACAGTGCCCAATTTGATGCCCGGCACACTGGCACCCAGTGCAGAAAAAGATTCAATCATTTGCTGTGCTCTGGACGGGTGAGTACCATGTCGGTCTTGGCCACTTGACCCAGAAGGCAGCCTTAGCCTTTGACCCCTCCATGTCTTGCTGTCGTTACTGCAGAGGGCATCTGGCGCACGCTGGGTGGGCAAGTGGGTACTGACCATGCTTACACCAGTCTTAGTGGTTGAGAAGATGGGTTCTCCCTGCAGCATACGTTGGTTTTGTGGCATTTGAGTAGTCTGGGGGCAACCTGCAGGGGAGACAGATCGACACATGCTCAGAACTGCAACACGTGTCTTATTGATGGTGATGAGATGGTGGAAGGAGAGCCTCAAGGTGTTTTGGGCAAGTGTCAGCTGCTGGCCTTGGCACTGCACCTAGTTGCACCTCCTTGCCATGGGCACTAAGACCTGTGTGTTATGGACGCCGAATGTATCCAAGGTGGCCGTTGGGGGAGGGGGTTGGGAGCAGCCGTACTATCTTCTGGTGACTGATGACCAGTAGTGTGGACAGGAGCTGCTGGAGGCCTCAGATGGGCCACTGTGCAGTATACATGAGCGATCAGCCCCAGTAAATCCTCTTCTGTTTTGCAGGCAAAAAGTCACAATGCCCGGGAGCGGCAGAGGACTAGAGGTGGGTGCGCCCTCCTCCAGAGCCTCACACCCTTTGAGGAGCAGGTCACGGAGCTGGGCAGGAGGCAGGAGGCCAGGGCAGTGAGGCTGGGGTCCAGTGGGCAGGTATTTGAGGTCCACAGTCCCATTCACTGTCTGCCCACCATCCAAAACACTGATAGATGCTGAAATCGTTAATGCTGCAACACTGCTCATTCACTGACTGAGACACTGACATGTGGGTCATACAGGAGGGTCCCTCATCCCCCTTGAGGATTCACATCTCCACCACCTTCCAACGTTACTGTATCCCATTTGTGACCACTATCACCATGGTCTAACATGCCATTGGATCGCTGCTGCTCAGCTAAAGACTTACTCCATTCGAGGGGGCTTGGGACCTCCTGCACCCTTTCAGCCAGTACGCCCCACATTACTTTGTCCAAAAGGTCCTCAGCACCTCAGCAGTGACCCTCATGGCACTCAACTTAGATAAACGTCACCATGTTACTCATCCCTGCGCCAAGGCAAAATGTTGCTTTCTGCCCACCCGGTCTATGCCCCTCCTTACGGAATGAAGGTCAATAATGTGATCTCTCAATCTCCTGTATTCGGTGGAAAATGTCACAACTGTTTGCGATGTTTCCTCAGCCCCACAACTATCCAGGCCACAATGCATCCAGGTCAGGTACCTCTGCACTCTCCCCACTCCTATGGTTCATAACAAGCCATGTGGCATTCCTGAGGCCATCTGAGCAGTCTGTCTGCATGTGTTTAATGGTTGGGGCTCCTCTTGATGTTTCCACCTCACCAATGTTAGTCTCATTAGGGTCTTTAAGGGTGAGCGAATTATGAGGTTGGGGGGGGGGGGGGGGGGGGGGGTGGGGACAGGGATGAAAGATTGAAGTGAATGAACGCTAACTGATGCACTGTCCTTGTTGTTAATTTCAGCATCATCACCAGAGCGACCCACACCGACACCGCATGAGGAATTTGTTCAGTCGCTCTCTGCGCTGGAGGAGTCCAGGCAGAGTGCACGTGAAGGTTCCGCCCTCAGGGCAGAGCTTCAGGATTCCTTCAATGAGAGATTGGTGACTGAGGGGCTTTAATCAAATGGATCAAACTATGATTGGGTTACGCTGTGACCTGCAAGCCCTCACCCTGGTACTGGCCACGGGTTGTCTTCCCCATTGTGGGAGATGTTGTGGACACTAAGCGCTGGCACTCAGTGCCCATGCATCTGCGGTGAGCAGGGAGGTAGATTTGGACCTCACGTCAGTGCAGCAGCTGCCTGTCATCGCTGTGAGCTCCTCCCAGGGTGTTTCAGATGAAGGCAGCAGCTCCTCCTCCCCTCTGTCAGTCAACATTGCATCCATTGAGGCTGCGACATCTGGGGAGGTCCCAGTTCTGGAACTGGCCACTCGCTCCCAGGCAGGGCCAGCACAGGCTCCACAGGCCAGAGGACATCCGCAAAGGTCAGAGGCCAACAGGACAGCAGAGTCAGCAGGCTGTCTCACAAACCACTCCGAGTGATGGGGCGATACCTAGACACAGCACCTCTAAACCTCAGCATAAGGCACGTTAGGCACTCCACAGGTATGTCACTGGTGATTTTGTGTTGGCCTTAGAATAGGGACCCATTTTTCTGCAGTTGTGAAATAATCATGTGGGCTTTAATTTTGGACACAATAAAGTCCACCTTTGTTACCATGGCTGAGGGGCTTTTCATTGTGGTGCTTTTTTCTTTTTCACATAATTATCATGTGTGTGAGTGCAGATTGATGTTT
This sequence comes from Isurus oxyrinchus, assembly GCA_026770705.1. Classification (NCBI taxonomy): domain Eukaryota; kingdom Metazoa; phylum Chordata; class Chondrichthyes; order Lamniformes; family Lamnidae; genus Isurus; species Isurus oxyrinchus. The sequence continues at coordinate 46,970,715 of JANJGN010000023.1, forward strand.
CTGTACTGAGGCCTTATCTGCAGCTGAACAGGTGGAAGGTGTGGGACCAAAGTGCCCCGTGTGGAAGTTCCAGGCTATGCTGCTCCTGCTGGTCCATGTGTGTGGAGCTAGCTGAAGGTTCTTTGGATTAAATTGTTACGGGGGTGTCCCTGCCTCCTTGGTGTAAACACCGGTCGTCATTGTGCTCATCATCGCCCTGTGCTTCCTCATCCTCTGAGGCACTGCTGGATTCATCATGTGCAGCCTCATGCACTGCGTTAAGGTCTTCATCATCAACTGCATCCCCCCTTTCCAGCGTTAGATTGTGCAGGGCGTAGCAGAGTACCACTTTCACAGAGACGCAATCATGGGGGTACTGGAGTGTGCCCACTGAGCGGTCAAGGCAATGGAAGTGCATCATGAGAAGACTGATGGTTCTCTCCACCACAGTCCTTGTGGTGCCGTGGCTCCTATTGTACCGCTGCTCAGCTTCTGTTCTTGGATGGCGGAGAGGCGTCATGAGCCACCTTCACAGGGGACAGCCCTTATCACCCAGCAGACATCCATCCAGCCGAGCCAGAGCACTGAAGAGTCCCAGCACCTGGGAGTGTCTGAGGATGTAGGTGTTGTGGGAGCTGCCTGGGTACCTTGCTCAGACTTGTAGAATCTGCATCCTGTGATCACACACTATCTGCACGTTCATGGAGTGGAAGCCCTTCCTGTTGATGAAGGCACCGGGCTCACCTGCTGGCGCCTTGATGGCCACACGTGTACTGTCTATAGCACCCTGGACACGGGGGAAGCCAGCAATGGCCGCGAAGCCTCTGGCTCACTGTGTGTCTGACTTGCCTGGTCATAGCAGAAAAGGATGAAGGTCAATGCCCATCTGAACAGAGCGCCTGTAACCTGCTTGACACAAGTGGGGACAGCTGATTGGGAGACACCGCAAAGATCACCCACCGAGCTCTAGAAGGAGCCAGAGGCATAGAAGAAGTAAAGGGCAACTGTGAGCAACAGAGCTGCTGGTTTGGGGTGTCCACTCACAGTTAGGGGAGATCTCAGTCAACTATATTTGTCAGATAATTGGTCCCATCTCCCTTAAGAGTCGGAGCCTCCTTCGGCACTGCACCTCAGACATATTGAGGTAGCTGCTTCGCCGTCTGTAAACCCTGGCAACAGGATAGTGGCATCTTCTGCAGCCCCTTCCACCTTGGACAACCTCTTGGCCCTGCGCCCCTTGTGCCTGCGCCTGGCCTCCCAAAGGTGGCTCCCCTGGGGGCTGATTGTCCACTCCTGGCCTCCTCCTTATTCTATCCCTCCCTTCCTCCTCAGGGGAGCTGCCTCCAGTGGAGAGGCCAGAACCCATAGCCCCAGGCTAAACTGAGGCCTCTGGAAAGATGCAAGGCCGAAAAAGAATGCTGTCTGCAGACTGGCTTCAAATTACACAAAAACCTCTTGGACGTCGATGAGAACTGCTAACAATCTCACAGGCAAATTTTAAACACTGTTACATGAAGTTATAATTGATGAAACATGAACAACCTCTGAGTCCACATGTCCGGGCTTTGCAAAAGTTTTAAATAATCTGCTACGCGCCTGCCCGTTGGGCCCGTGCGCTGACCTGAAGTTCACAAGGGCCCCTCAACATCCTGGACAATTGGCAAGTTAAGGGCTTTAATGAGCCCTTCAATTAATGGCGGGCGAACTGAGCGCACCTGCCCACCGAAATATCACGATGCCGCGTGCTGTCGTTGGCACGCTCACATGACATTTTACACACCGACGTACGGGTTCCAGCACCCACACGTCAACTGGAAAATTCTGCCCCATGAGGCAGCAGCGATAATGATTGGTTTAGCAGATATGGGACTAATCCCATGGTGAAAACTTAAACCCCAAACATTGCCAAATTGAATGCTGCAGCAGGTGATAAGGGAATTCAGGGAGCAAACCAGATGCTCTCATTAATCTCTTAGTTCAGGGAATCGCACAGAATCTCCTGGGTGGATATGACCTAGCACCATTAATGATGCTGCAACAGTCTTTAACACTGGGACATCACCTGTAAAGAGTTCACATTGAGCTACTTTAAATAAATCAGTAAAGGTGGTTAGAGGTATGTTAAAGCAAATACAGAATTCATTTCATTATGTTCAGTGTGCTGCAGGAGGGTCAAATAAAGACAGTTCATTTGCAAAATGTGGTGGGGCAATTGGAAATGCACGCCCACTGCATAAACACAATTATAAGAGGATAAAAATGCCACTGTGGAGGCTGCTGAGAACGATGCCTGTACAACGTATGGTTCCTGGTTGGTGAAACAGGCCTGAGAACATCCAGAGCATTGTGGAAGGGAGGAAGAGGACCCGGGGTCACTTGGGATCAGGAAGATCCCAATTGCACAGCGTGACCCAGCGAGAAGATTTCACAACACACGTGGCAAATAAAGGAAAGAGGGAATACAGTGTCACCACCATACACCAGGAATCTGTACGAGAATCTGACCTGTGATTCGATGGAACATTTTGTTTTACCGCAGCTTGGCCTGTCAGACTGCATGCGCGGGTGTTACTGAATGTTGATGCTCACAGGTAGGTGAATATTACTTAAGGGATGACTCGAAAGGGCAGCTACATGTGTATGTTGCTTGGTTTGGCTATGACATAACCCTGTGTCTGAATGTCTTGCAGAGCTGCTGCAGAGGATTAACACTTCAAACATTTTTATACCCTCCAACAAGTGAGCAATGAGGTTAGGGTAGAAATACCAGACATTGGTGACGATAGCCACTGGGCATTGGTCTCAGCATCAAAATGTATCCTTGGGTATGAATTATATCTCCTGTACTGGTAGCAGTGCAATTATTTATTGTCCTCGACCTGTTGTATGAGTTATGTTTATCAACTCAGATGTCGGAGAATGGAACAACGGGTAAAAGGTTACTGAAGGAATAGGATAGGCTGGAAGAATTAGATTCAAAAGTGTAGTAACATTCACAGCAGAAATTATACACTTAATGGTGGGTGTTGTAAGGTGTACTTTTTAAAATTGATGTACCCCATGAATTGATTGCTGCACCTGCTCTTATAGATTTGATGTTTTGTATTTCAAACTGTACGTGAACCTCAAATTGTTCCCATGAATTCAGTGTTTTATATTTTTAACTGTGGAAGAGGGTAACTGGTTGTGGTGTGGATCCTGTGGGCAGAGTTCATCGGGTGGTAGGGACAGATTAAAGAGGACATCGGGACAAGGAGAGGAGAATCCTGACTGACGATATCATCAGCGGGGCTCAAATATTGAGATTTTTAATTAATAAAAAGTGCTATGGGCACAAGAATAAACACACACACCCCGACATGCCTGGCCATGTTGTTAAGCTGATGGTCTGGGCTGATTACACCACCAGACAGACGCTCCAGGCGGAATGCCCGCTGCCTTCAGGTGTGTTCGGTGGCACGAGCGGACAACGTGGCAAAAAGGCCAAAAATCGGTTTCATGACGTTGAGAAACTAGTTCACGATTGTCAGCCCAGCCAACAGATGACGGGTCACATTTCCCAACATCGGAAATTGGGAACCTCATTGTAATACATTTGCATATCATTATAAACCAGCTCGCCGGTATCTCCCACCCACCCCGCTGGATCGCAATCGACGTGATTCACAACAGCATATAAAAGGTGGACACTTGGCGGACTGCACTTTGAGGGGAACTCGGAGGTGAGTACACAGTTGCAGAGCGCTCACCCAATCACATGTTGGACTTCAGGGTTGAAGTGCTTTGTGGCAGGGCTGGGGGTGTGGTCAAGGTCTGTCCTGTGGTTGAAGATAGTGCACCAGCTTGTGCGGGGTTGGGGGAGGAAAGCGGCCATGTGTTAGCGAAACCTTGTATAAAGTGACCGTTCCACTGCAGCTGAGAGTTCAGGCGCAGCCACATTGATAAGATTGGAGTGATGCCTCTAGCTTCTCCACCCACTCAAAGAACACAAAAGCAAAGTGTCACCGAGTGCTCCAGAGCCTTTCACTGCAGATCAGTTGGACGACTGGGCACGTTGTACAATCCCCTTGCTAAATCTGGCCACAGAGCAGTCACTGCTGGAGGTGCTCACAGCCCCTTGCAATGTCATCATTCAGGTTTGGAGCAGTCACCCCCCCAGTGTTCAAGCTAACAGTGCAGCCTTGCAGTGTGGGTTAGGAGAATGCCTGTGCCTGATCTGAGAGCACAGCATGCAGTCCAGTGGGCAAAGCTGCTGCCAATCGGTCAGGTGGAGGGTGACAGAGGAGGATGGGGTTTCGGGCAGCCATGCAGCTCACTAAACTCTGACCATCTAGGCAGTAGTCAGCACTATGCAGCATAATAGCTGATAATCTACATCCCAGAGTACTAAGGAAGTGGCCCTAGAAATAATGGATGCATTGGTGGTCATCTTCTGAAATTCTACAGACTCGAACAGTTCCTACAAATTCGAGGGTAGATAAAAGGGAGGTGGTGAAAAAAAATGGAATTATAGACCAGTCAGCCTGACGTAGGTAGTGGGGAAAATTCTAGGGTCCATTATAAAAGATTTAATAGCTGAGCATTTGAAAAACAGTGGCAGAATCAGACAGAGTCAGCATGGGTTTACGAAAAGAAATTATGCTCGACAAGTCTACTGGAATTTTCTGAGGATGTAACTAGTAGAGTTGATGAGGGGGAGCCAGTGGATGTGGTTTATTTGGACTTTCAGAAGGCTTTCGACAAAGTCCCACATAAGGGATTGGCGTGTAAAATTAAAGTGGATGGAACTGGGGTTAGTGTATTGAGATTGATAGAAAACTGGTTGACAGACAGGAAACAGTAGGAATAAACGGGCAGTGACTAGTGGGCTCGGGTCCAGCAGGTATTTGCAGTCCACAGTCCGATCCACTTTGTCTAACCACCATCCAAACCACTGATTGTTACTGCAATCGTTAATGCTGCAACACTGCTCATTCACTGACTGAGACACTCTGCAGTGTGCGTCATACACAAAGGGCCCTCGTCCCCTTGAGAATTCACGTATCCACCACCTTCCAAAGTCACCTTATCCCATTTGTGACGACAATCACCATGGTCTAACATGCCATTGGATCGCTGCTGCGCAGCCAAGAGTTATTGCATCTTAGGGGGTTTGGGACCTCCACCACCCTTTCAGCCAGTGCACCCCACATTACTTTGTCCAAAAGCTCCTCAGCTGTGACCCTCATGGCACTCAACTTAGATAAATGTCACCATGTTACTCATCCCTGCACCAAGGGGAAATGTTGCCTTCTGCCCACCTGGACTATGCCCCTCCTTACAGAATGAAGGTCAATAATGTGACCTCAATCTCCTGTATTCAGCAGAAAATGTCAACTGTTGGCGATGTTTCCTCAGCCCCACAACTATCCAGGCCACAATGCATCCAGGTCAGGTACCTCTGCACTCTCCCCACTCCTATGGTTCATAACAAGCCATGTGGCATTCCTGAGGCCATCTGAGCAGCCTGTCTGCATGTGTGTTTAATGGTTGGGGCTCCTCTTGACTCTTTCTCACCTCACCAATGTTCTTCTCCTTGGGGTCTTGAAGGGTGAGCGACTTGAGACTGGGGGGGAAAGGGATGAAAGATTGAAGTGAATGAACGCTAACTGATGCACTGTCCTTGTTAATTTCAGCATCACCACCAGAGTGACCCACACCGACACCGCAGCCCCCCCTCCACACCTGAGGGGCAACATGTGCAACTTGTGACACATCATTTCAGCCAGCCAGGCACCAGCACAGACCACACACCTCGGTGGGGATTTGACCGTTGGCTGGTGTCCTGGGTCAGTGAAGAGGGCACTTCACAATTGCTGGAGGAGATGGTAGGGACAGAGAGTGCCACTGGTGCCAGCAGCCAGAGGGCTGCAGGGGATGAGGCATATGCTGAGTCCGGCACTGATGACGTGCCTCTGGAGTTGTCACCAATGCAGCAGCTGCAGGACAAGTGGCAGGAATCGCATTTAGCATCTGACAGGGTTGCATGAGGGTGTGTTTCAGTTGGTCTCTGTGATGGAAGATTCCAGGCAGAGTGCACATGAAGGCATGAACCTCAGGGCAGATCTTCAGGCATCCTCCAATGAGAGATTGGTGACTCTCATGGAGAGAGGACTCAATTGGATGGAAAATCTTCTGATTGGGTTACACTGTGACCTGCAAGCCCTCAGTGGTACTGGCCATGGGTGGTCATTCCCAATGTGGGAGATGTTGTGGACACCAAGGGTCAGCACTCAGTGCCCATGCATCTATGGTGAGCAGGAAGGTTGAAAGGGACCTCATGTCAGTGCAGCAGCTGCCTGTTGTCACTGCGAGCTCCTCTCAGGGCGCTCCAGATGAGGGCAGCAGCTCCTCCGCCCCTCTGCCAGTCAAGGTTGCTTCCGTTGAGGCTGCAACAACTGGGGGAGTGCCAGTTTTGGAACTGGCCACTCTCCCAGGCGGGGACATCACAGGCTCCACAGGCCTGAGGACACCCACCAAGGTCATTGAGGCCAACAGGACAGCAGAGTCAGCAGGCTGTCAAACAAACCACTCCGAGCGATGGGGCGGTACCTAGACGTAACACCCGGGAACTTAAGCATAAGGCACATTAGGCACTCCATGGGTATGTCACTGGTGATTGTGTGTTGATCCTAGAATAGGGAACAAAATTCTTATTGGAATGGAGAAGTATGTGTACTTTTTCTAGACAAAAAAGTTCACTTTTCTGACCATGGCTGAGGGTGTTTCCTTTCTGGTGCATTTTTCTTTTTCACAGACATATCATGAGTGTTTGAGTGGACATTGATGTTTCTGTACTAAGCCCTTAGGTGCTACATCTTCCACCTCATCAACTGCAACTAAGTTCCACTTGTGGAAGTTCCAGGCAATGCTGCTCCTGCAGATCATGTGTGTGGAGCTAGCTGAATGTTCTTTTGGATTAAATTGTCACAGGTCCCTACCTCCTTGGTGTAGTAGCGGGTCAGCGTGCTGCCCCTCATCATCGCCCTGTGCTTCCTCATCCTCTGAGACACTGTTGGATTCATCATGTGCAGCCTCATCCAGGGCGTCAAGGTCTTCATCGTCAACAGCATCCCCCCCTTTCTAGCGCAAGACTGTGCAGAGCACAACATGCTCCCACTATCAGAGAGACGTAATCTGGGGGCTACTGGAGTGTGTCCCGAGCAGTCCAGGCAACAGAAGCACATCTTAAAACCAATGGTGCTCTCCACCACAGCCTTTGTGGTGCCTTGGCTCCTATTGTACCGCTGCTCATCTTCTGTTCTTGGATAGCGGAGAGGCGTCATGAGCCAACTTTGTAGATGATAGCCCTGGTCACCCAGCAGCCATTCATCCAGCTGAGCCTGTGCACTGAAGAGCCCCGGGACCTGGAGTGTCTGAGAATGTAGGCATTGTGGGAGCTGCCTGGGTACCTTACAGAAGCCAGCAATGGCCATGAAGCCTCGGGCTCACTGTGTGCCTGACTTGCCTGGTCACAGTGGATGTGGATGAAGGTCAATGTCTGTCTGTAACCTAAGATAAAAACAAAAAACTGCGGATGCTGGAAATCCAAAACAAAAACAGCATTACCTGGAAAAAGTCAGCAGGTCTGGCAGCATCGGCAGAGAAGAGTTGACGTTTCGAGTCCTCATGACCCTTCGACAGAACAGTTCTGTCGAAGGGTCATGAGGACTCGAAACGTCAACTCTTTTCTTCTCTGCCGATGCTGCCAGACCTGCTGACTTTTTCCAGGTAATGCTGTTCCCGTCTGTATCCTGCTTGACACAAGTGTGGACAGCTGATTAGGAGACACCGCAATTATTACCCGAGCCCTGGAAGGAGCCAGATGCATAGAGGTTGAGGGCAATTGAGCGCTTCGGAGCCACTGGCATGGGGTGTCCACCCACACAGTAAGGGGAGATCTCAGGGACAATCATCTGACAGATATAGTTGACCATTTCCCTTGACAAAGTCTCCTTCAGCACTGCACCTCAGTCATATTGAGGTAGCTGGTTCGTCACCTGTAAATAGGGGCATCTTCTGCTGCCCCTTCCGCCATGGACAACCACTTGGCCCTGTGCACCTTGTGCCTGGTCTCCCAAAGGTGGCTCCCCTGGAGGCTGATTGTCCACTCCTGGCCTCCTCCTTATTCTATCCCTCCCTTCCTCCACAGAGGAGCTGCCTCCAGTGGAGATGTCAGAACCCATACCCAGGCTAAATGGAGGCCTCTGGAAAGCTGCAGGCCCGATAAAGATAACTGTCTGCAGACTGGTTTCAAAGTACACAAGAAGCTCTTGGAAATCGATGTGAACAGTTGACAATCACAGGCAAGTTTAAAACACTTTCTGCATTAAATACTTCATGAACATGAACAACCCCTCTGAGCCCACATATCCCACCAGTGCCCGAGTTTTAATAAAAATCTCATACCCGCCTGCCCGTTCGGCCCATGCGCCGAGCCGAAGGTCACACGGGCCCCTCAAAATCCTGGACAATTGGCAAGTTAAAGGACCTTAATGAGGCCTTTAATTAATGGCAGGTACGTGTCCCACTGAGCAAAATATGGCGATGCCGCGCGCTGATGACGGGATGCTCGCCTGACATTTTACGCACTGACGTGTGGGCTCTGCCATCCCCACATCACCCAGGAAATTCTGCCCCATGAGATATTCTGGGCAAAATAACAGGAAGAGAAGAATTAAAAGACAGTTGGGATCCTGACCATTATTTTACAAGATATGGTCAAGCATCAAGAATCTCATCTCATTGAGGTCTTTATAACTATGGAAGCTTCTGATAAGAATGGACAGAGCAAAAAGGTTTCCTCTTGCTGGGAAGAGCAAACTAGAGACCATCAATACAAGTTAGTCACCAAGCAATCCAGAAGGAATTTCAGAAACTTCTACCTACAGAAAGTGGAACTCACTACCACAGAGTGAGTGAAGAGCATTGTATAGATACATTGAAGGGAAAACAGGAAAAGTACAAGGGAGAAGGAAATAGATGGCCATGGTAGAGTCAGGAGGAGACATGAGGAAGTTCAAGTGGAGCACAAACACCAGCATGGACTGGTAGCTTACCCTGTCTTGCAAGGTGGTACAACCCCAGTCCCTGTTCTGCACAGAAAACAGAAGGGTTACATCAAGTTGTATTAACACAAACCAGGACATGTGGACTGAGTGAATGGCATTGAGTGGTGTCAGGCCTCAGTGCATTCAGATTGTCCTTATAACATGTCAGAACATGCTGTCTCTGACAGTGGGTTTAAAATCAGACCACATTCAATTTAAGCTCTGGAGAGCAATGTCCAGTATCATAAGGAAGGTGATTGTCTCACCACAACTCACTGGCAGCACCAGCAGTGACCTAACCTGCCATTGCATCAAGAACACTTATTCTACCCAGGCCTATTAAGGGTTGGAGTGTGGGTTCTGATAAATCTATAGTCAGATGATCAGCTGGCTATTAATATAAAAGGATAAACTTTTGTCCTATTCCCCTGCACACATTCTCTTTTCAGATAGCCATCCAATTCCTTTCTGAATACATTTATCAAACCTGCCTGCATCACTTAAAAAATCTCTATCGCTTACTCCTTTGGCCAATTATTTTGAATTGGTGCCCCCTAGATCTTGATGCTGAGTGGGAACAGTTTCTCCCTGTTTTCTGTCCATACCCCTCAGGATCTTGAATACCTTTATCAAATCCACTTTTTTCCCCAAGCAAAGGAGTTTCAACTTCTCCAATCTATCCTCATGGCTCATTGAGAATATAATATTTTAGGTTTATTGATGGGGCATTGAGTACAAAAGTAAAGGAGGTCATGTTGAACTTGTATAGGACACTAGCTAGGCTTCATCTGGAGTACTTCATCTAGTTCTGGCTAACACTGAGGAAGGATCAAGGCATTGGAGGGAGTAGAGGAGGTTCACAACAATGATTCTGGGGAATGAATAACTGGAACCATATAGTCAGCAACAAACTCCAAGAATGTGAAAATCTTGTTGGAAATTTAGGTCTTCAGAAGAAATTTGTAGGTGTCAGGGAAATTAAGACCTCATGGTTAATCTCAAATTTTAAAGCTGAACAAAGACCTTTTTAAAATGGCTGAAGCCATGTTAGTTTAGACCCATGAACTATAGGAGCTATCTGGCTGTTTCACAGAAACTTATACTTCTGAAGAGATCCTGATAACCCTTTGGGCTGCAGGGACCAAACTCAACAATACAAAGACCATCTGCATTTCATAAGCTAGGCCTGGCAAATTGGAGCCTATTCATCTGCTAGGACAAGGGACCCCCACAACCTTCCTTTCAATTCTTAATTGTTGGTACATTTAACCATCCTGGGAGCCCAGACAGGGGTGCGCCTTGTTGGTCAAAGGCACTGAAGAGGTGGGTGTCATGCGACATGAACCTCTGGTTGGTGGAACTGGTTACATTGCCTTGCTGTACTGCAAAGCTCAATCTGCCATTTTAACATCCACAAGCAGCAACACAGGAAAAGGGGCTCTGCCCAGATCAAATACCTGGCCACATCTTTACAGTTTCTACTGGAACAACTGTACCATTGCCAACAAGATTGATTAAACTCTGTGCACCTCTCATCATGAAAGTCAATTCTACTGGAAAAATATATAGTAATTTTCAGTTCACCCAGCTCAGTGAAAGAATACACCATTGCAATTTGATTCTGGACACTTGAAAACAATATTTTTGTCCTGTCCTCTTTGCTCTGTAACTCTCTCCTTCATCCCTCTTTTACTGTAGGAGGGAAGAAGAGGCAAAGCTGCTACCCTCCCTCACATTTGGGTTTGGAAATAAACTGCCCAGAGTTTATCCTTGAGATTGCTATGGGGTTATTAATAGAAATTGGGGGGAGCAAATCAAAAACAAACCTGTTTATGGACAAGTGGAGGGGAGAAAATCAGGGCTATTTAAATTAATCCCCTCCTGTTACATAAGTCTTATGTACCCCGTTAATGAAGATTGTCACCGTGTCTTCACAAAATTGTATTTGTTAAATGTCAATAAATTTAAAATGGAGGAACTTTCTAATCCCAAACTGACATGAAAATCAACCTAATAATTTTATTTCCAGTAACTGGATTAAAGAAATTATATAAAGGTCTCATTAAAATGAATCTACTCTATGTACACTGTTCTTGGGCAGGAACAAACACTCAATTGTAAAAAAGGTGGAGCTTTGTTAATGCTAATATATCTGGTGTTTTTGGGTATTTTTTCTGTACAAACACTGCAGGTGGATTCTTCCAGGCCTGTCTGAAGCAGGAATAAAGACAGGAGGGGAAACTTCATTGTATGGGAGACAAAATTCAGATTCCTGGCAGCAGGTTCAACTTTTAGTATTAAAGATAAAATCAACTTTCAGGCGAGTCGACCTTCCTGAATGTGATGGTTGGGAAGCTCTTTTGCAGTTAATAGCATGTCATGCAAATTCCTTAACTCCAGCCTAACATTATTACTCAGTCAAAATCTTATTACTAATGAGAGAGAGAGTGGGGGGGGGTGGGGTGGAAAGAGAGGGGGAGAAAAACAGGTCTTCAGAAACCTGGCCATAAGCAAGAGGCGTGCACCAGACCAGGTGGGCTACTTCCTGTATACTCTGCGAAGTACACACGGCTTTTTGCTTCTTACAAACGTTTCAGCAATGGCCTGGTTCCACCCATTATGAATCACAGCCTGGCAGATTAGGTTGTCATCCAAGGGAGGCAGCCTGTTCAGGATAAGGAATCTACCCAAAGGAGGCAGGGAGATCAGCTCACAGCTGGAATGCTGTCTGGGGCAGGCAGGAAGAGTGCAACATGAACTTCAAATGGTGCAACAAAATGTGTTGGGCAAGGATGGATCTAAAGGGCATGGTCAGTTGGTAAAAGGATCCCCAGGATCAAATACAGGCAACTGGGAAGCAGAGGGGACAACTACAGTGACAGGAAGAAAGGGGGCAAGGGAGGATGGGAGTTGCATGTTAAGGGAAAATGAATAGTTTCATGAGGTGAGCTTGTGTAGGTGGTGCAATGGATAAGGGGCAGTATGAGGATCAAGCTGAGCTTGGGGAGTTTGACAGGGGTGGGCTCAGGTGGGAGAGCAGGAAAATATGGTCGGGGGGTTTGGGGAGGTTTAATGACAGATGGGAAGGTAAGAAAAGCAACATCTATTGGTGATTGTGGGGGTGTGGGGTTAGAAGTTGGCATGTCATAAGGGGAGAAGGGGGAGGATTGTGAAGTAATCAAAAGGGTAAGGTGCACCATTCTGACTCATGCAGTCCCTCTCTGATACTGTGCAGTAGAAGTGTGAATGGCCTCTGACCTGGTTCCACGAGATCCTGTACTGCATACATTCCCAAATGAATGTGAAGCCAAACAGAAGCCAGTAAAAAGCAGTACAACCTGCACTCTACTGGGTAATGAGCATTACAAATTATGCACCAGGACAGAACAAAGGCTCTCATGTTCTTGCCTCTCAACATTGAGATCCAGGTTGGTGTGCTCACTTTCAGCAATGCTAAGCCATTAAGGAGTCTTCATTGCTCCAGGTGAATGATTGGGAAGCAGGGCTCTGTCTGGTACTGACAATCGTAATTACTCTTCATGACTGGCTCTTTTTTAAAACGTTAGCTGGGGACTGCCAACCAGTCATCGAGGGAATTGTGCAGTTTACAGATGCCCTTTTCAGGAAGCTATGATTTGGTACCGTTTACTACTGACCCAGGGAGCCAAGCTGCCTACACCATGGGATTTGCTTCTATTACAACATCCCCTCAGGTCCAAGAGGTGATCAGTTGTAGGCACATGGCAGTCCAAAACCTCCTTGGCATCAGCCAGCCCGATTCATACAGGAAGGGATTTCACTCCCAATGTTCAAACTCATGATCACAGGAGCCAATTCCTGCAGGTACACACCTGGTACCCTGTGTGAGCTCAAACACATCCTAAACAACTCCCAGGTCCCACAAATTTCCCACCATCTGATCTTCTGGAGGTACCTCAACAACCACCTCCTGAAGACCTGGCTAATGACTCCAATCCTGAAACCCCAAACTAATAGCTAACGGCAGCACAATGCTACCCATGCATCAACAAGAGCCATCACGGGAGCAAACAGTTGGTCTACTGAAGAGATTCCATTGCCAGTATCATTCGGTTAGCACAGTCCAGTACTCGTCTGAACATTTCACCAGGATCAAGATGGTCTGCTGTATTCTTCACAATTAAGCTGAGTGATAGGGCAAGGCATTACCAGAAGGGGAGATGGATGAGCCACATCTCCTCAGACAAGCAAGGGGACGATGGAGATGCTGAAGGAGGAGACTGATGCTGCTGCCCAAGTCAAGACAGTTGAGAGATGTGGCAGACAGGCCCATGAGAAACTAACAGCAGATTGACTTGAGGCTGAATGTGTTTCTACTAACATATGGTGACCCTCCAAGGAATGAGTCCACAATGGCTGAAAGGCTTTCAAACCCTCCAAGAATTGTTCACACAGATGCAACAAAGTGTTTATATTTTTTGGCTCCAATAAAAGCAATGTTTTTACCCTTACACGAATGACCTCCTGCTTCTGTTTTTCATCCACAGGATTAGGGAGTTATGTAGGAGTATATGGGGGCAGCACATATATCACTGATATGCAAATGGATATTGTCTCATTCGAGCTGGAGCTCATGTTCATCCTCTGCTCATTTTGGATTGGCAGCTGGCTGTGGTAAAGACAGTTGTTGCTGCTGCTCAGATCTAGGCTACTGCTGCCTAAGTTGCCTTGTACCAAAGGCTTAACACCAGGACAAGAGTGAGTGAGTAAATTCCAAGGTAGTTGAAATTATATCCAAAGTTGGAAACAACCCTCAAATCCATCCATCCACCAACCCACCCATCCAATGAATTCCCAAGGACCTTCTTTACCATTGGATGCAGCAGAATGTAGTATGGTGGGGGGCTATCCAAAACATAGGGCAACACACAATTGAGATGACACCATGAAACCTGCTCAAGGAGACATTCCAGACAAACAATGTCCTGAAGATGTTCATCAAACAATGTTCTGTAAGGGGCATTCCACTTTTCATTCATGGGATGTGGACGTTGGTGGCTACAACATTTATTGCCCATCCCTAACTACTCTGGTGAGCTGCCTTCTCAAACCACTGCAGTCCAAAAACATTTGAGGGTCTACACAACGCTTACTGAATCCTTGATGTCACATGCAGCTAAAGGTCACTTTTCTGAAGTTCTATCCCTCAGGGAAGCAGAGATGGGCAGAGATCCACATGAACATTGATGGTGACCTTCACCCTTCAAATACCACAATGGTGGAAAAATCAACAGCCTCAGAAGAAATAATAGGTCAGATTATACCTAACTGCAGTGGTTTCATGACATTGAGATCATTGACACTTGTGCACCCAATGTTCTTTAACCTTTTCCTATCAATACATCTTGTGCTCCCAACACCCTCAGCTAAGCTGGAGGCCTCCTGCCAAATACTATCCTCAATTGCCTGGGGCTCTCATTAACAGGTGCATCTTCCTCAACCTGACCTGCTGGAAGCAATGGAGTCTCTGGTAGAGGGAGGCAGCATGGCCGGGCACCCTTAGTGTCCTGGGATGATTATCCTTTGTCTGGCTGTTTCTGCCTCTCTGTGCAATGGTACCTCTCTCATGCCTTGAGGGGATGGGGCGCTGGGAAGTTTGAAGTGCCCTGTCCATGGCTCAAGTGACAGAATGAAGGGACTCCCCACACATCCAGCATTTACTGATGTTCTGCTGGACCTGGCTGTCCATGGTGGCTGCCAGCTGTTCAAGGCATCCACATACTGGTATGCCAGAACCAAGATAGAGAACTTGGACTGACTCTACCCTGCCACATGTTCCCCTGCTCATCTCAACACCCATCATGTCATTAATGGCAGATTCCAGAGGCTCATCTGTATGGGGCTCAGCAGGGGCCTCATCTCCAGCAGTCTCTGTCAGTGACCAAGGCCTTTACTTCCTCTGCCAGGTGAGGGCCCATGTCAGTGATATGATTAATGCCAGTAACACTCCAGGGCAAAACTCCCAGCTCTCACCATGGAAACAGAATGCTGCTAAAGGTCACTTTGCAAGCACATTTTAAATTGCATTCACTTTGGGTGTTCCATGTTTGACCTAGATTTTCCCCCTCAAATCAGAGGGCGGAGGGGCATTTTAGTGGGGTGGTGAATCAAGCATATGGGACACTTGCCTTTTTCAATTGAGGCATAGATTACAAAGGTAGGGAGATCATGTTGGAGTTGTATGGAACCTTGGTGAGGCCACAGCTGGAGTACTGTGTACAGTTCTGGTCATCACATTATAGGAAGGATGTGATTGCACTGGAGGGGGTTGCAGAGGAGATTCACCAGGATCTTCCCTGGGATGAAACATTTAAGTTATAGACAGGTTGGATGGACTTGGGTTGTCTGCATTGGAGCAGAGAAGACTGAGCGGTGACATGATTGAGGGGTACAAGATTGAAGGGCATGGACAGGGTGGATAGAGAGCAGCTGTTCCCCTTAGTTGAAGGGTCAGTCACGAGGGGATTGAAGTTCAAGGTGAGGGGCAGGTGGTATTTATTTGGCAGTGGGGGTACAGAATGAGTGGAAAAATTTTACCTGGAGGGTGGTGACGGTCTGGAATGTGCTGCCTGGGACAGTGGAGCAGGTGGGTTGCCTCACATCCTTTAAAAAGTACCTGGATGAGCACCTGGCACATCATAACTACAGGCCAAGTACTGGTAAATGGGATTAGGTAGGTAGGCCAGGTGTTTCTCATTGTCAGTGCAGACTCAAGGACCTCTTCTGCACTGATTGTGAAATCTCATTCTATTGGTCATGGGTGTCCCTTTCCTATTAGCTGAGACTTAAAAGGCTTCAGTAAGTTATTGCTCACTCCCCACCCACCTATAATTGTAGCATGTTTCACCCACTGTTCTGAGATGGGTCCTTGTGTCTTAGACTCTAGGCATGGGTTTTGATCAGTATATAAGTGTCTACAGCCTATCTGCTTAATTCCTTTCAGGCATGCTGCTTCAAGACATAATTCCAACTTTTTCTCCCTCTAGAGAAGGAGAAGACATTGTCAATGGTACATCTACATCATTTGTTACCATATCCCATCTGTTAACCATTTACACTACAATCACCTCTGCAGGTGGGGGCTGAGTGAGGAGGGGGATCTCCCAAGAGGTTCCAAGGCTCATTTAATTATATTCCTGGGAAGATCCAGGGTCAAAGCAAAAACTTTTATTCTGGGTTTTGTCTAGACTAAGACAACATGTAACCTCAGTTCTGCTTCACAATCACACCTACACAATTGTTCCAAAATAAGGGAGTCATTACTTTCAGTTGATTGATTTTGTGCCTGTAACCAGTGGGCCAGCAATATATGCAGCTCAGGACTGGAACCAGTTCAACTAATTCACCTTGAAACAGCTTAAGGTGCAATTGCACCACACCTGGGAAAAGAGAAAAGCACAAGTTGAACTGGTCCAGCTTGCTGGAAGCTGGCACTTCCTACTGGGTTCCCATTCAGAATTGGACTTCACTTCCCAATTGAGAACTGAATCAATTAGTATGAGATCCATTGGAACTTTATCCTCAATTGCTTACATTTGAAAATAATCACCTTGACTAATCCTTGTGGTACTATGTCCAAGCAATCATTGTGCAGTTGGTTATGGTTAATAGGGCAATAAATTTTAATTGAATTACCAATTAATATCACTTGAGTAGGGGTCTGGCAGTTTAGAGAAAACACTATACAAAGTAAATGTTGTTCAGGTCTACCTATTGAACCTTTAAACATCCCTCCTACTGGCAGGGAAGACCCAATTTTGTCTCACCCATAGGGTGATGAAGTAACATTTGCTTAGTACTAGAGTGAGACAGAGGTTTGGATCAAGGAAAGAGATGTTATAGGAGAGAAGCAAAAGCCTGATCAAAGAGCTGGGGTTGGATCTCAAGGAGAAGGTGGCAGAGAATTCTGGAACGACCTGGAAGACTGAAAATACATCTCTGCTCAATGGGGCCAAGAGGGAGATATGCAAGGTGTCAGAGTAGGAGGAACAGAAATTTTGGGAAGGTGTATTAAGCAAAGCTGGTTCCAATCTTTCAAAGTGAGAGATCATGGGATGAGTCAGAGCTAGCCAACAATCTGTTTCCTGTCCCATTAGCTACTGATTTGCAACTAGTGTAAGAAACCTTTGTCATTTCTTACTGGATACTTGGAAGACAGACTGGTCATAATGCTTCCTCATCACCAGTATCTCAGCTTGTAAACAAGCCAGATATCAGTTTAATTCCCTATAGCTGATTGTGAAGTATCACAATCCACAATAAAGGGACAAATCACTGACAATAGTCATTTCTCCAATATTAACAGCTTTCTCATCAGCCACTGCTTCATCCAGCAGCTCAAAATTCTGCTTTCATACAGGAATTACTTTCCCTCAAGTTGCTGGATGTTTTCATCTGGGAATTGGCCGATTTGTAGAATTCCCAGTGCAGAGAGATACAGAACAAGGAAAACATCATCCAGTTCATCAACTAGACTCCAGCTGTTGGCCAGGAACAATCTGCTCCAACACCTTCAACTGGTTTCACAGACTGAGGAAGGAATCTGGAAGTTCTTTCTTTAACACCCAAACCTAAGTTGGGCAAAGCTTCCCAATAACAATCTAGACTTATATCTGTTATCAATCTACTTCCCTGTAACAGTCCACCTTGACCCTCACAGTTCAGAGAGCACCCTGTCCACACAGAAACCCAATCTGTTTCCCCAACTGAAAATCCAATTCCCAAACCACAGCCCTTTTAAAAAGCTACCAATCAGCTCATTAGCTGCTTTAGCTGGACAATCAATTAGGTAGAGATTGAAAGCAATGAGATACCTTGTTCCAGTCCTACTCCAGTCCCCTCCCACAACTTTTTCTCCGGTACATCGATGATTACTTAGATGCTGCTTCATGCTCTCGGCTGGACCTGGAAAAATTTATTAATCTTGCTTCCAATTTCCACCCCTCCATCATTTTCACATGGTCCATCTCTGACACTTCCCTTCCCTTCCTTAACCTCTCTGTCTCAATTTCTGGTCATAGACTATCCAACAATATTCATTACAGGCCTATAGACTCCCACAGCTACCTAGACTACAGCTCCTCACACTCCGCTTCCTGTAAGGACTCCATCCCATTCTCTCAGTTACTTTGCCTCAGTCGCATCTGTTCTGATGATGCCACTTTCAAAAACAGTTCCTCTGACATGTCTTCCTTCTTCCTTAACCGAGGTTTTCCACGCACGGTTGTTGACAGTGCCCTCAACTGTGTCCGGCCCATCTACCACCCATCTGCCCTCGCACCTTTCTCTCCCTCCCAGAAACATGATAGGATCCCTCTTGTCCTCACTTATCACCCCACCAGCCTCCGCATTCAAAGAATCATCTTCCGCCATTTCTGCCCACTCCAGCATGATGCCACCACCAAACACATCTTCCCTTCACCTCCCCTGGTGGCATTCCGCAGAGATCATTCCCTCTGGGACACCTTGGTCCACTCCTCCATCACCCCCTACACCTCAACCCCCTCACATGGCACCATCCCATGCAAACCCAGAATATGCAACACCTCTCTTTACTTCCCCTCTCCTCACCGTCCAAGGGACCAAACACTCCTTTCAAGTGAAGCAGCATTTCACTTGCACTTGCCTCCATTTAGTCTACTGCATTCATTGCTCCCAAATCAGTTTCCTCTACATTGGCGAGACCAAGCGCAGACTGGGTGACTGCTTTGCAGAACACCTTCGGTCTGTCCGCAAGCATTATCCAGACCTCTCTGTTGCTTGCCATTTCAACACTCCACCCTGCTCTCATGCCCACATGTCCATCCTTGGCCTGCTGCATTATTCCTGTGAAGCTCAACGCAAACTGGAGGAACAGCACCTCATCTTCCGATTAGGCACTTTACTGCCTTCCGGACTGAATACTGAGTTCAAAGATCTTAGATCATGAACTCTCTCCTCCATCCCCACCCCATTTCCGATACCCCCGCCTTTTTTCCAATAATTTATATCGATTTTTCTTTTCCCACCTATTTCCATTATTTTTAAATGTATTTCCATCCATTGTTTTATCTTTACCTTTTAGCCTTTTCGATTCCTTCACCCCACCCCGTGCCCACTAGTGCTATCTGTACCTTGCTTGTCCTGCTTTCTACCCTTAATTAGCACATTCCTTAGATAATATTAAAACCTTTAACACCTCTTTGTCCTTTTGTCTGTGACATCCTTTGGTTATCTCCACCTATCACTGGCCCTCTATCCAGCTCTACTTGTCCCCCCCAATCCAGCTTATATTTCACCTCTCTTCTAATTTTACTTAGTTCTGTTGAAGGGTCATTCAGACTCGAAACGTTAATTGTGTTCCTCTCCGCAGATGCTGCCAGACCTGCTGAGTTTTTCCAGGCATTTTTGTTTTGGTTTTGGATTTCCAGCATCCGCAGTTTTTTGTTTTTATATTCACATGATTGGGATTGGGTTTCTAGTTTATCTGCCCACTCAAGCAATGCAGAGGCATCAAGGAGCCACCAAGTGCTCCAAAGCTATTAACCCCCCCACCTCCACTACCAAGGGGACTTCACACTTAACCAGGACAGGTGCTTAGTGCACCCATGCTAACCATGTGTCTCACTCTTTCATCCTGCAGGAGGAGTACATCAGGGTCATGGTGCCTGGTGAACTAGCTGTATGCCAGATGGCCTACAGAGCATGAAGACGATGGAGAAGAGAGTGATTGAAGCTCCTGGCTGCGCAGAGGCAGCAACAGCAACTCAGGAAGAAGAGCCACAGTGAGTCCTCATTGGTCAGTGCCTAGCGAGATCCAGGGTGTATAGACGTCACCTTTCATTCCTGCAGATGACCGAGAACGAGTGTCGCCGAAGATGCGCATGTCCAGGGAACTGGTCGGTCACATCTGCCACCTGCTGCAGGATTTGGTGCCGCGGGGACATGGAGGACATCCACTGCCAGTGGCTGTGAAAGTGACTCAGGGCTACACAGGTGATCTCTGTGGGATCTCACAAGCCTCCACCCACAAATGCATCCATGAGGTCACGGATGCCATCTTTGCGAGGGCACATGACTTTATTCATTTTGCCTGGGACTAGGGGAGTCAGGATGGAAGAACGATTGGATTCGCCCAGATCTTGGGGTTTCCCACAGGTGCAGGATGTGATCGATTGCAGTCAAGTGGCACACAGATCTTCATCGCAACATACGGTGGACTATATCAACCTCAAGGGGTTTCATTCGCTGAATGTGCAGCTGGTATGCGACCACCATAAATGCATCCTGCAGGTGTGCGTATCATTTCCAGGGAGTGTGCAGTAGTCCTAGATCCTCAGTCGGTCACAGATCCCAGTGGACAGACAGTCCGTTCATTGTGAGCTCATCGGCAAGGTTGACTTTTATTGTCCATCCCTAGTTGCCCAGAGAAGATTGTGGAGAGATTTCTTCAATCACTCCAGTCCTGTGCAGTATTTTAATATACCTGGGTAAGCAACTCGGCCACTTCAAGTAAGATGGATTGGGAATTCTGTGATGAGTAACTCACTTCCTGACACCCACCTGTCCACCATCTACAAGGCACAAGTCAGGAGTGTGATGGAATACTCTTACTTGCCTGGATGAGTGCAGCTCCAACAACACTCAGGAAACTCAACACCGACCAGGACAAAGCAGCCCGCTTGATCGGTACCTCATACACCACCCTAAACATTCACTCCCTCCACCACTGATGCACAGCAGCAGCAGTGTGCACCATCTTCAAGATTCACTGCAGAAACTCACCAAGGCTTCTTTTCCAGCATCTTCCAAACCTGTGACCTCTATCACACAGAAGGACAAGGGCAGCAGATGCATGGGAACACCACCACCTATAAGTTCCCCTCCAAACCACACATCATCCTGACTTGAAATATATCATCATTCTTTCACTGTCGCTGGGTCAAAAACCTGTAACACCCACCCTAACAGCACTGTGGGTGTACCTACACCACAGGGACAGCAGTGGTTCAAGAAGGCAGCTCACCACCACCTTCTCAAGGGTAATTAGGGATGGGCAAATAATGCTGGCCACCTCCTGTTAAAGAATTTAAAAAATGGAATCAAACTGGTCTGAGACTGGAATCACATATAGCACAAGCTGTTAAGGATGACAGGTTTCCTTCCCTAAAGGGCATGAGTTGTTGATTTATAGCAATTGTAAGCCAATGTATTATTTACCTTTTTAATATACAATTTCTCTGCAACTATTAACAGTTTCTTTCCTTCTTTTCTATTATTTAATGTAGACCAGCTGTGGTGTAACCCTATGTGTGGAGTCTGTCTCATGGCACTAATATGGAACATCGAGGTATAAGAAGAACCCAGAGCGAAGATATATATCAAGAAATGCACTGAACTGCACTGTGGGCTCAAAATACCCAAAATATGATGGTCAACTTTGTCAAGGCAAAGCCTTGCTGGAATCAGCAAGTTCTGAAAAATTCCTTCACCTGTAGGAGGGCTCATACCAGGGAAGATAAACAGACTGAGGGAAAATAAATGTGCCTCTTTCTCCCAGCTCTGGAGATAACAAGGCAGAGTCAAGCTGGCGATGGTACCTCAAATGTGACCTTCAAAAGGCCAGGGAACATCTGGAGAAAGCATGGAGTTACCTTATATGGCACAGGGCCACAGCAAAGAAATAAACAGCCCATAGAACCATCTTTATTGCAGCAGTTAGAGCAATTTGGCCAGTTGCTCAGAAGATGCACACAGAGGATTTGTCATCGGATTGACCACCGAGACAGATTCCAACTCGCAGGGAAGCAAAGCAACAAGTGTTATCGTGAGAATGTACTATTGCTTAGTGGTTTAATAAAGGTGGTGATACACCAAGCTGTTGTGTGCTGTTGGTATCCAAGACAAGGACCTTTAGACCAGGGGGAAGTTCTTACTCAATCCAACAGCTTCAGGGTCACATACTTGCAGATTTCTATTCTGAGTTCAAAGGCTGTTGAGTGAGGAAAGGGAGGAGATAGTGGGGGCGCTGGCAATAATTTTCAATACCTCTCTGGCCACAGGAGAGGTGCCAGAGGACTGGAGGACAGCCAATGTGGTACTGTTATTCAAGAAGGGAGGTAGGGATAAATGAGGAAACTATAGGCCAGTCAGTCTAAACACAGTGATGAGGAACCATTGGAAGCAATTCTGAGGGACAAAATTAATCTACATTTGGAGAGACAGGGATTAATTAAGGACAGTCAGCACGGTTTTGTTAAGGGGAGGTCATGTCTGACCAATTTGATTGAATTTTTCGAAGAGGCAACCAGGTATGATCATGAGGGCAATGCATTTGACAGAGTCTACTTGGACTTCAGCAAGGCTTTTGATAAGGTCCCGCATGGGGGATTGATAGCTAAGGTAAGAGCCCATGGGATCCAAGGCAATTTTGGCAAATTGGATCAAGAATTGGCTGAGTGGCAAGAAGGAGAGGGTGATGGTTGTGGGGTATTTTTTGTGATTGGATGCCTGTGTCCAGTGGGGTTCCACAGGGATTGGTGTTGGGTCCCTTGCTGTTTGTGGTATATATAAACAATTTAGACTTGAATGTAGGAGGGTTGATCAGTACGTTAGAGGATGACATGAAACTTGGTGGGGTGGTAAATAGTGTGGAGGATAGCCTTAGATTAAAGGAGGATATAGACGGGCTGGTCAGATGGGCTGATCAGGGGCAAATGGAATTTAATCCGGATAAGTGTGAGGTGATGCATTTGGGCAGGACAAACAAGGCATGGGAATACATGATGAATGGTAGGACCCTGGGAAATTCCAAGGATCAGAGGGATCTTGGTGTGCATATCCACCAGTCCCTTAGGGTATCGGGACAGGTTGATAAGGTGGTTAAGAAAGCATATGGGATACTTGCCTTTATTAGCTGAGGCATAGAATATAACAGCAGGGAGGTTATGCTGGGACTGTATAAAATGCTGGTGAGGCCACAGCTAGAATATTGCGTGCAGTTTAGGAATCTGCATTATAAGAAGGATGTGATTGCACTGGAGAGAGTGCAGAGGAGATTTACCAGGATGTTGCCTGGGCTGGACAGTTTTAGTTATGAGGAGAGATTGTATAGACTGGGGGTATTTTCCCTGGAGCAGAGGAGAATGAGGGGGGACATGATTGAGGTGTCTAAAATTATCAGGGGTATAGGTTGGGTAGATAAGAAGGAACGTTTCCCCTTAGTTGAGGGATCAATAACCAGGGGGCATAGATTTAATGTAAGGGGCAGGAAGTTTAGAGGGGATGTGAGGAAGGACTTTTTCACCCAGAACTGGTGGGAATCTGGAACTCACTGCCTGGAAGGATGGTAGAGGCAGAAACCCTCATAATATTTAAGAAGTATTTGCATGTGCACTTGCAATGCTATGCCATACAAGACTATGAGCTTCGTGCAGGAAAATGGGATTAGAATAGTTAGGTACTTGTTTGACCGGCGTAGACTCAATGGGCCGAAGGGCCTTTTGCTGTGCTGTAGACCTCTATGAACCAATGCTCAAAATGCTAAAGTGGGATTTGAACTTGTAATCTGTGGGTTGTTATTCCAGATTCCTGGATTACTAGTCCAGTAGCAAACACTGCACTAATGTACCTTAGTGTTCCCTATCCACCTCTACTCCATCTCATAAATCCTGCTTATCCAGTGATTTTTCACTTCCTTGCCTGATTGTACCAACACTCTCCTGATTGGCCTCCATAAAGCCAACTTATCCAAAACTCTGTGGAACAAACTCTAGCCCACACCTGATTGTCATCGCTCCTGTCCTCAGTGCCAGTTAGCTGTCCAAAACCTCAAATTTATTATTGTCAACCTCAAACTTCTCAATTTTTACTACACCTTCCCAAAATTTCTGTTCCTCCTACTCTGACACCTTGCGTATCTCCCTCTTGGCCCCATTGAGCACAGATGTATCCTCAGTGTTCCAGGTCTTTCCAGAATTCCCTCCCTAAAACCTCTGCCACCTTCTCCTTGAGATCCAACCCCAGCTCTTTGATCAGGCTTTTGCTTCTCTCTCCTATAACATCTCCTTCCTTGATTCATCGTATGTCCGTCCTCCCAGTTCTGTGAAGATCCCTGTGATATTTTTCCATGTTAAAAGTGCTGTATAAATACAAGTTGTTGTTGAGGCACTAACACCACTTGAATATTTGAGCAGGTGGTGATAACTTAAACCGGTTGCATTTTGAGTCTCATCCTCATGTCAAGAAGTCTTCATCCCTTTCAATGATAGAATGACCTGGCATACCGTCTAACATTGAATCCATGCTCTGTAGTTGATTAACCTTCAGCTGTAAATTTCAAGAAATACCCAATATTTAAAAATAGGACAAAGGTTTTAGGAGTTGCCATGTTTATGAAATATTAGTAGAATATAACTCATACATTTAAACCCATTGATGAAACATTACTTAGCCTCCTCCTCTTTCAGCCTTCTTTGATATTCTCTAAATTACCTTTTTATGTTTGTCACTTTGAGTTGTTTTTTTGTATCTGTTCCATCCACTTAGGAATCTTTCAGTTTAAAGCAATTAAACCAAATCATCCATCCACTTAGGAAGGTGGAGAGCATTGTTTACCATAACCACTTGACTATTTAGGAATCTTTCAGGTACTTGGCTATTTAGGATCACATTGCTTTCAATCTCTATCTAATTGATTGTCCAGCTGAAGCAGCTAATGAGCTGATTGGGAGCTTTTTAAAAGGTCTGTGGGTTGGTAGTTGGATTTTCAGTTGGGGAAACAGATTGGGTTTCTGTATAGACAGGGGTGTTCTCTTAACTGTGAGGATCAACGTGGACTGTTACAGGGAAGTGGATTGATAACAGATATAAGTCTAGATTATTATTGGGAAGCTTTGCCCAACTTAAGTTTGGGTGTTAAAGAAAGAACTTCCAGATTCCTTCCTCAGTCTGTGAAACCAGTTGAAGGTGTTGGAGCAGATTGTTCCTGGCCAACAGCTGGAGTCAAGTTGATGAACTGGATGACATTTTCCTTGTTTTGTATCTTTTCTCTGCACTGGGAATTCCAGAAATCCCCAATTCCCAGATAATAACAGCCAGCAACCTGAAAAAGTAATTCCTGTATGAAAGCAGAATTCTGAGCTGCTGGATGAAGCAGTGGCTGATGGGAAAGCTGTCAATATTGGAGAAATGACTATTGTCAGTGATTTGTCCCTCACTTTTGATTGTGATACTTCACAATCAGCTATAGGGAATTAAACTGATATCTGGCTTGTGCTCAAGCTGAGTTACTGGTGATGAGGGAGAATTGAGACCAGTCTGTCTTCCAAGTATTCAGTAAGAAGTGACAAAGGTTTCCTACACTAGTTGAGTGAGTGGTCAACATGACTGAGCTGTAGTTAATGGGACAGGAGCCAAATTGTTTGCTAGCTCTGAATCCTCCCCATGATCTCTCACTTTGAAAGATTGGAACCAACTTGGCTTAGTAAGTTCCACTCTCAACCCTCTGTCTCACTCTAGTACTAAGCAAATGTTACTTAACCTCCCTATGGCTGTGACAAACTTGGGACTGCCCTGCCAGGAGGAGGGATGTTTTAAAGTTCATTTGGTATACTTGAAGAACTTTGATTTTGTTTAGTATTCTCCCTAAACTGCCAGAACCTTACAAGTGATATTAATTGGTTATTCAAATAAATTTTTTTGCCCAATTAATCATAACCAGCTGCACAATGATTGCTTGGACATAGCACCACAAGGAGTAGTCGAAGTGATTATTTTCAAATGAAAGCTATCAAGGGAAAAGTTCCAATAGAACTGGTACTAATTGATTCTGTTCTCAATTGGGAAGTGAAGTCCATTCTGAATGGGAACCCAGTAGGAAGTGCCAGCTTCCAGCAAGCTGGACCAGTTCAACTTGTGCTTTTTCTCTTTTCCCAGGTGTGGGGCAATTGCACCTTAAGCTGTTTCAAGGTGAATTAGTTGAACTGGTTCTAGTCCTGAGCTGCACATATTGCTGGCCCACTGGTCACAGGCACAAAATCAATCAACTGAAAGTAATGAGTCCCCTTTATGGAACAACTGTGTAGGTGTGATTATGAAGCAGAACTGAGGTTCCATGTTGTCTTTGCTTAGACAACACCCAGAATTAAAGTTCTTGGTTTGACCCTGGATCTTCCCAGGAATGTAGTTAAATGAGCCTTGCAACCTCTTGGGAGATCCCCCTCCTCACTCAGCCCCCACCTGCAGAGGTGATTGTAGTGTAAAGGGTTAACAGATGGGATATGGTAATGTATGGTGTAGATGTACCACTGAGTGTGTTAGACTTCTCTAGAGGGAGTAAATGTTGGAATTATGTCTTGAAGCAGCATGCCTGAAAAAAGTTAAGCGGATACCAATATCTTCAGCCTATCTACTGAGCCAGACCCATGCCTAGAGTCCAAGACAGAAGAACTTGTCTCAGAACAGTGGGTGAAACATGCTACAATTATAGGTGGGTGGGGAGTGAACAATAACTTACTGAAGCCTTTAAGTCTCAGCTAAAAGGAAAGGGACACCCATGGCCAGTGGAATGAGATTTCACAATCAATGCAGAAGAGGCCCTTAAGCCCATCGAGTCTGCACTGACAATGAGAAACACCTGACCTACCTACCTCATCCCATTTACCAGCACTTGGCCCATAGCCTTCAATGTTATGATGTGCCAAGTGGTCATCCAGGTACTTTGTTAAAGGATGTGAGGCAACTCACCTCCACCATCCCAGGCAGCACATTCCAGACCCACACCACCTTCCAGTTAAAATTTTTCCCCCTTCCCCCACCTCCCCCTGCCCAAAACTACCTGCCCCTCAACTTGAACTTCAGTCCCCTCAGAACTGACCATTCAACTAAGGGGAACAGCTGCTCCCTGTCCATGCCCCTCAATCTTGTACACCTCAATCAGGTTGCTGCTCAGTCTTCTCTGCTCCAGTGAAAACAACCCAAGTCTATCCAAACTCCCTTCATAACTTAAATGTTTCATCTCAGGCAACATCCTGGTGAATCTCCTCTGCACCCCCTCCAGTGCAATCACATCCTTCCTATAATGTGGTGACCAGAACTGCAAACAGTACTCCAGCTGTGGCCTCACCAAGGTTCTATGCAACTCCAACATGATCTCCCTACCTTTGTAATCTATGCCTCAATTGAAAAAGGCAAGTGTCCCATATGCTTGATTCACCACCCCACTAAAATGCCCCTCCGCCCTCTGATTTGAGGGGGAAAATCTAGGTCAAACATGGAACACCCAAAGTGAATGCAATTTAAAATGTGCTTGCAAAGTGACCTTTAGCAGCACTCTTTCCTTGGTGAGAGCTGGGAGTTTTGCCCTGGAGTGTTACTGGCATTAATCATATCACTGACATGGGCCTACACCTGGCAGAGGAAGTAAAGGCCTTGGTCACTGACAGAGACTGCTGGAGATGAGGCCCCTGCTGAGCCCCATACAGATGAGCCTCTGGAATCTGCCATTAATGACATGATGGGTGTTGAGATGAGCAGGGGAACATGTGGCAGGGTGGAGTCAGTCCAATTTTTCTACCTTGGTTCTGGCATACCAGTGTGTGGCTGCCTTGAACAGGTGGCAGCCACCATGGCCAGCCAGGTCCAGCAGAACATCAGTAAATGCTGGATGTGTGGGGAGACCCTTCATTCTGTCACTTGAGCCATGGACAGGTCACTTAAACCTTTCTAGCACCCCATCCCCTCAAGGTGTGAGGTGCCATTGCAGATGGGGAGAAACAGCCAGACAAGGGATAATCATCCCAGGACACTAAGGGTGCCTGGCCATGCTGCCTCCCTCTGCCAGAGACTCCATTGCTTCCAGCAGGTCAGGTGGAGGAAGATGCACCTGTTGAGGAGAGCTCCAGGCAATTGAGGATAGTATTTGGCAGGAGGCCTCCAGCTGAGCTGTGGGTGTTGGAGAGCAAGATGTAGTGACAGGAAAAGGTTAAAGAACATTGGGTGCACAAGTGTCAATGATTTCAACGTCATCAGTGTTCATGTGGATCTCTGCCCATCTGCTTCCCTGAGGGATAGAACTTCAGAAGGGTGACCTTTTAGCAGCATGTGACATCAAGGGTTTACTAAGCGTTGTGTAGACCCTCAAATCGTTTTGGACTGCAGTGGTTTGAGAACGCAGCTCACCAGAGTAGTTAGGGATGGGCAATAAATGTTGTAGCCACCAACGTCCACATCCCATGAATGAAAAGTGGAATGCCCCTTACAGAACATTGTTTGATGAACATCTGCAGGACATTGTTTGTCTGGAATGTCTCCTTGAGCAGGTTTCACGATGTCACCTCAATTGTCTATTGCCTTATGTTTTGGATAGCCCCACACCATACTACGTTCTGCTGCATCCAATGTTAAAGAAGATCCTTGGGAATACATTGGATGGATGGATTTTCCAGTTTGGTTTCAACCATGTTACTGTTATTGCCCTGCTGACTTTGAAATATCCCCTTCCTTTCATTGTTGCTGAGTAATACCCCACAGGACCTCAGCAGTTAAAGGAGGGTCACCACCTTGAGCCATTAAGGATGGACAATAAATGCTGTCTTTTCATCTGATGCCCACATCCTGTGAATGAGCAAATAGAATGAAACTGACATCCTAGGAAGCATTTTCAGCCCAACCATGAAGCTTGATGTCAGCCTCCCTCTTTGTTTACAGAATTTCTTGTGAAAGCTGAACTCAGCTTTGAGGGTTGTTTCCAACTGTGGATATAATTTCAACTACCTTGGAATTTACTCACTCACTCTTTTCCTGGTGTTAAGCCTTTGGTACAAGGCAACTTAGGCAGCAGTAGCCTAGATCTGAGCAGCAGCAACAACTGTCTTTACCACAGCCAGCTGCCAATCCAAAATGAGCAGAGGATGAACATGAGCTCCAGCTCGAATGATACAATATCCCTTTGCATATCAGTGATGTATGTGCTGCCCCCATATAGTCCTGCATAACTCCCTAATCCTGTGGACGAGAAACAGAAGCAAGAGGTCATTCATGTAAGGGTAAAAACATTGCTTTTATTAAAGCCAAAAAATGTAAACACTTTGTCACATCTGTTTGAACAATTCTTGGAGGGTTGGAAGGCCTCTCAGCCATTGTGGACTCATTCCTTGGAGGGTCACCATATGTTAGTAGAAACACATTCAGCCTCAAGTCAATCTGCTGTTAGGTTCTCATGGGCCTGTCTGCCACATCTCTCAACTGTCTTGACTTGGGCAGCAGCATCAGTCTCCTCCTTCAGCATCTCCATCATACCCCTTGTCTGTCTGAGGAGATGTGGCTCATCCATCTCCCCTTCTGGTAATGCCTTGCCCTATCGCTCAGCTAAATTGTGAAGAATACAGCAGACCATCTTGATCCTGGTGAAATGGTCAGGCGAGTATTGGACTGTGCTAACCGAGTGGTACAGGCAATGGAATCTCTTCAGGAGACCGATTTGTTTGCTCCAGTGATGGCTCTTAATGCATGGGTAGCATTGTGCTGCCGTTAGGTATTAGTTTGGGGTTTCAGGACTGGAGTCATTATCCAGGTCTTCAGGAGGTTGTTGTTGTGGTACCTCCAGAAGATCAGATGAGGGTGGGAACAGTTGTGGGACCTGGGAGATGTTTAGAATGTGTTTGAGCTCTCACAGGGTACCAGGTGTGCACCTACAGGAATTTGCACCAATGATCATAAGCTTGAATACTGGGAGTGAAATCCTGTCCTGTATGAATCGGGCTGGCTGATAAGGAGGTTTCGGACTGCCATGTGCCTGCAACTGACCACCTCTTGGACCTGAGTGGATGCTGTAATAGAAGCAAATCCCATGGTGTAGGCAGCTTGTCTCCCTGGGTCAGTAGTAAACAGTACAAACTCATAGCTTCCCAAAAAGGCATCTGTAAACGCCCCAATGCTTTCTTGGATGATTGGTTGGCAGTCCCCAGCTAACGGTTAAAAGAGCCAGTCATGAGTAATTATGATTCAGCACCAGAGATGGCCCTGCCTCCCAATCATCCAACTGAAGCAATGAAGGCTCCTTAATGGCTTAGCATTGCTGAAAGTGAGCACACCCAACCAGGATCTCAATGTTGAGAGGCAAGAGCATGAGAGCCTTTGTGCTGTCCTGGTGCATAATTTGTAATGCTCATTACCCAGTAGAGTGCAGGTTGTACTGCTTTTTACTGGCTTCTGTTTGGCTTCACATTCATTTGGGAATGTAAGCAGTACAGGAACTTGTGGAGCCAGGTCAGAGGCCATTCACATATTTGATCCTGGGGAACCTTTTACCAACTGACCATGCACTTTAGTTCCATCCTTGCCCAAAACATTTTGTTGCACCATTCGAAGTTCATGTTGCACTCTTCCTGCCTGCCCCTGACAGCATTCTAGCTGTGAGCCGATCTCCCTGCTTCCCTTGGGGAGGCTCCTTATCCTGAACAGGCTGCCTCACTTGGATGACAACCTAATCTGCCAGGCTGTGATTCATAATGGGTGGAACCAGGCCATTGCTGAAGCGTTTGTAAGAAGCATAAAGCCGTGTATACTCGGCAGAGTATCCAGGAAGTAGCCCACCTTGTCTGGTGCACGCCTCTTGCTTATGGCCAGGTTTCAGAAGGCCTGTTTCTTTCTCTCTCCCTCTCTCTGTTTCATTACCAATAAGATTCCGACTATGTAATAACGGTGGGCTGTAGTTAAGGAATTTGCATGACATGCTAATAACTGCAAAAGTGCTTCCCAATCATTGCCATCAGGAAGGTCGACTCACCTGAATGTTTATTTTATCTTTAATACTAAAAGTTGAACCTGCTGCCAGGAATCTGAATTTTGTCTCCCATACAATGAAGTTTCCCCTCCTGCCTTTATTCCTGCTTCAGACAGGCCTGGAAGAATCCACCTGCAGTGTTTGTACAGAAAAAATACCCAGAAACACCAGATATATTAGCATTAACAAAGCTCCACCTTTTTTACAATTGAGTGTTTGTTCCTGCCCAAGAACAGTGTACATAGAGTAGATTCATTTTAATGAGACCTTTATATAATTTCTTTAATCCAATTACTGGAAATAAAATTATTAGGTTGATTTTCATAAGGAAGTTCCTCTGTTTTAAACTTGTCAGAATTTAACAAATACAATTTTTGTGAAGACACAGTGACAATCTTCATTAACAGGGTACATAAGACTTATGTAACAGGAGGGGATTAATTTAAATAGCCCTGATTTTCTCCCTCCACTTGTCTATAAACAGGTTTGTTATTGATTTGCTCCCCCCAATTTCTATTAATAACCCCATAGCAAACTCAAGGATAAACTCGGGGCAGTTTATTTCCAAACCCAAATGTGAGGGAGGGTAGCAGCTTTGCCTCTTCCCTCCTACAGTAAAAGAGGGATGAAGGAGAGATTTACAGAGCAAAGGGGACAGGATAAAATTATTGTTTTCACGTGTCCAGAATCAAAGTCCAATGGTGTATTCTTTCACTGAGCTGGGTGCACTGAAAATTACTGTATATTCACTTTTCCAGTAGAACTGACTTCCATGATGAGAGGTGCACAGAGTTGAATCAATCTTGTCAGCAATGGTGCAGACTTTCCAGTAGAAATGGTATAGATGGGGCCAGGTATTTGATCAGACACATAATCAAACACTGATCAACTGAATACTACACAAGGTATGAGAAAAGAATAACTGTTGAGAACATTAATGCATTCACAGGAGTTTCCTCTTTATGCTATTTTAAAGGTGCCATTAAGTAATTTTTTTCATGGAATTATTCCTGGGGCATAATGCAATGCAAAATCTTCCACAAGAAGAACACAATGTTGTTCAATTCTACATTTTAATTCACAAAGGGGCATTAAATTAAGTATTGTGACATAGCACTGCAGTAAAACAAGACACTATTACAGGCTAAATGTAGTTCTCTGGAAAGCAAACTAGAGGCCACCAATACAAGTTAGTCATGAAACAATCCAAAAGGAATTTTAGAAGAACCTTCTACAGAAAGTGGAACTCACTACCACAGTGAGTGAAGCGCATCATATAGATACATTGAAGGGAAAACTGGAAAAGTACAAGGGAGAAGGAAATATCTAGCCATGGTAGATTCAGGAGGAGACATGAGGAAGTTCAAGTGCAGCACAAACACCAGCATGGACTGGTAGCTTACCCTGTCTTGCAAGGTGGTACAACCCCAGTCCCTGTTCTGCTCAGAAAACAGAAGGGCTACAACAAGTTGCATTACCACAAACCAGGTCATGTGGACTGAGTGAATGGCATTGAGTGGTGTCAGGCCTCTCAGTGCATTCAGATTGTCCTTATAACATGTCAGAACATGCTGTCTCTGACAGTGAGCCATATGGCCAGCAACAAACTCCAAGGATGTGAAAATCTTGTTGGAAATTAAGGTCTTCAGAAGAATCTTGTAGGTGTTAGGGGAGTTTAGACCTCACGGTTAATCTCATTTTAAAGCAAAGCAAAGAATTTTTTAAAAAGGCTGAAGCATGTTATTCTAGACCTATGAACAAAATGAGCTATCTGGCTGTTTCACACAAACTTATACTTCTGAAGAGACCCTGATAACCCTCTGAGCTGCAGGGACTAAACTCAACAATACAAAGACCATCTGCATTTCATAAGCTAAGCCTGGCCAACTGGAGCCTATTTATCTGCTAGGACAAGGGAACCCCACAACCTTCCTTTCAATTCTTGGTCAAAGGCACTGAAGAGGTGGGAGTCATGCGACATGAGCCTCTGGTTGGTGGAACTAGTTAAATTGCCTTGCTGTACTGCAAAGCTCAATCTGCCATTTTAACATCCATAAGCAGCAGCACAGGAAAAGGGGCTCTGCCCAGATTAAGTACCCTGGGTATGGTTTCTGACATCTCACCTGGAGGCAGCTCCTCTGAGCAGGAAGGGAGGGATAACATGAGGAGGCCAGGAGTAGACAATCAGCCTCCAGGGGAGCCACCTTTGGGAGGCCAGGCGTAGGCACAAGGGGCGCAGGGCCAAGAGGTTGTCCAAGGTGCTAGGGGCCGCAGAAGATGTCATTATCCTACTGCCAGGGTTTACAGGTGGCGAAGCAGCTATCTCAGTATGACTGAGATGCAGTGCCGAATGAGGCTCTGTCCAGGGAAACAGTCAACTATATCTGTCAGATGATTGGCCCTGAGATCTCCCTGAACTCTGTGGGTGGACACCCCATGCCAACGGCTCTGAAGGGCTCAGTTGCCCTCAACTTCTATGCATCTGGCTCTTTCCAGGGCTCAGGTGATAATTGCGGTGTCTCCTAATCAGCTGTCCACACTTGTGTCAAGCAGGTTACAGACGGTGATTGACCTTCATCCACATCCACTATGACCAGTCAGGTCAGGCACACAGTGAGCTAGAGTCTTCAGGGCCATTGCTGGCTTCCCCCGTGTCCAGGGTGCTATAGACTGTACACATGTGGCCATCAAGGCGCTAGCAGGTGAGCCCGGTGCCTTCGTCAACAGGAAGGGCTTCCACTCCATGAACGTGCAGATAGTGTGTGTGATTACAGGATGCTGATTCTGTAAGTCTGTGCAAGGTACCCAGGCAGCTCCCACAACGCCTACATCCTCAGATGCTCCCAAGTGCTGGGGCTCTTCAGTGCTCCGGCTCAGCTGGATGTTTGGCTGCTGGGTGACAAGGGCTATCCCTTCAGAAGGTGGCTCATGACGCCTCTCTGCCATCCAAGAACAGAAGCTGAGCAGTGGTACAACAGGAGCCATGGCACCACGAGGGCTGTGGTGGAGAGCACCATTGGTCTTAAGATGTGCTTCTGTTGCCTGGACTGCTCAGGGCACACTCCAGTACCCCCCAGATCATGTCTCTGATAGTGGGAGCATGCTGTGCTCTGCACCATCTTGCGCTGGAAAGTGGGAGGACTCAGTTGACGATGACCTTGATGCCCTGGATGAGGCTGCACATGATGAATGCAGCAGTGACTCAGAGGATGAGGAAGCACAGGGCGATGATGAGGGGCAGCACGCTGACCCGCTACTACACCAAGGAGGCAGGGACCTGTGACAATTTCATCCAAAAAAGTTTCAGCTAGCTCCACACACATGGATCTGCAGGAGCAGCATTGCCAGGAACTTCCACATGTGGCACTTAGTTGCAGCTGATGACGTGGAAAATGTAGCACCTAAGGGCTTAGTACAGAAACATCAATGTTCACTCAAGCACTCATGATATGTCTGTGAAAAAGAAACGCACCACAAAGGAAACACCCTCAGCCATGGTCAGAAAAGTGGACTTTATTATGTCCAGAAAAAGTACATATACTTCTCCATTCCAATAAAAAGAATTTGTTCCTTATTCTAAGGCCAAGACACAATCACCAGTGACATACCCATGGAGTGCCTGATGTGCCTTATGCTTAGGTTTTTGGGTGCTATGTCAAGGTGCTGCCCCATCGCTCGGAGTGGTTTGTGAGACAGCCTGCTGACTCTGCTGTCCTGTTGGCCTCTGACCTTGGTGGGTGTCCTCTGGCCTGTGGAGCCTGTACTGGCCCCGCCTGGGAGGGAGTGGCCAGTTCCAGAACTGGCACCTTCCCAGTTGTCACAGCCTCAACAGAAGCAATGTTGCCTGGCGGAGGGGAGGAGGAGCTGCCCTTAACTAGAGCGCCCTGAGAGGAGCTCACAGTGACAACAGGCAGCTGCTGCACCGACATGAGGTCCCTTTTGACCTTGCTGCTCACCACAGATGCATGGGCACTGACGCTTGGTGTCCACAACATCTCCCACATTGGGAATGCATACCCGTGGCCAGTATTGCTGTGAGGGCATAGATTGTTCCAATCGATTGAAGCCCCTCTGAGTTGCCCCTCTCATTGGAGGAAGCCTGAAACTCTGCCCTGAGGGTCAAACCTTCACGTGCACACTGCCTGGACGTTTCCATTGCATAGAGCTACTGAGGGCATTGACTCATGCAACGCTGCCAGATGTAAACGCCCTTCCTGCTGCTTATTCTGCAGCTGCTGCATTGGTGACAACTCCAGAGGCACGTCATCAGAGCAGCACTCAACATGTGCCTCATCCCCTGTAGCCCTCTGGCTGCTGGCACCATCGGCACTCTGTCCCAACCATCTCCTCCAGTGATTGTGAAGTACCCTCTCCACTCTACCATCGCCTAGTGTCCTGGATCAAAGTCCCCACCGAGCTGTGTGGTCTGTGCTGGTGCCTGGCTGGCTGAAATGATGTACCGCAAGTTTCACATGTTGCCCCTCAGGTGTGGAGGGGGGGCTGCGGTGTCGGTGTGGGTCGCTCTGGTGATGATGCTGAAATTAACAACAAGGACAGTGCATCAGTTAGCGTTCATTCACTTCAACCTTTCACCCCTTTCCCCCCCAGCCTCAAGTCGCGCACCCTTCAAGACCCTAAGGAGAAGAACATGGACGTGGGAAAGAGTCAAGAGGAGCCCCAACCATGAAACACACATGCAGACAGGCTGGTCAGATGGCCTCAGGAATGCCACATGGCTTGTTATGAACCATAGGAGTGGGGAGAGTGCAGAGGTACCTGACCTGGATGCATTGTGGCCTGGATAGTTGTGGGGCTGAGGAAACATTGGAAACAGTTGTGACATTTGCCATGGATCACAGGAGATTGAGAGGTCACGTTATTGACCTTCAGTCCATAAGGAGGGGCATAGACCAGGTGGGCAGCTGGTAACATTTCCCCATGATGCAGGGGTGAGTAACATGGTGGTATTTATCTAAGTTGAGTGACATGAGGTTCACAACTGAGGTGCTGAGGACCTTTTGGACAGAGTAATGTGGGGCGCACTGGCTGAAAGGGTGCAGGAGGTCCCAAGCCCCCTAAGATGCAATAAAACTTCACTGCAGCAGCGATCCAATGGCATGTTAGACCATGGTGATAGTGGTCACAAATGGGATAAGGTGACTTTGGAAGATGGTGGAGACGAAAATCCTCAAAGGGAGTAGGAACCTTTGTGTATGGCCCACGTGTCAGTGTCTCAGTCAGTGAGCAATGTTGCAGCAATCATCAGTGGTTTCAGTGGTGGGCAGACAGTGGATGGGACTGTGGACCTCAAAGACCTGGCCTCCTGCCCAGCTCCATGGCCTGCTCTAAGGGTGTTAGGTGCTGTAGGAAGGCGCACCCACCTCTAGTCCTCTGGTGCTTCTGGGCATCGTGGTGAAATTTTGCCTGCAAGACAGGATTTATTGAGACTGCTCGCTCATGTGCACGCCACACCCCAACCACAGTGGCCCATTTGAGGTCTCCAGCAGCTCCTGTCCACACTAGTGATTGGTCCCAACCCCTTTACCCCAACGGCCACCTTGGACACATTCAGCATCCATTACTTTTGACTAGCACATGGGTCTTGATGCCTGTGGCAAGGAGGCACAACTAGGTGCAGTGCAGATGCCACTTGGCCAAAACACCTTGAGAATCCTCTTGCACCATCTCATCACCATCAATAAGACATGTGTTGGAGTTCGGAGTATGTGTCCAGCTGCCTCCACTGCAGTCCCACCCACCCCCCCCCCCCCCCCCCCCCCCCCCACCACCAAACTACTCAAATGCCACAAACACCAACATATGCTGCGGGGAGAACCCTTCTCCCCAAACACTAAGGCTGATGTAAGCATGGTCAGTAGCCATTTGCCCACCCAGCGTGTGCCAGATGCCCTCTGCAGTAATGACAGCAAGACATGGTGGGGGCTCAAATGCTAATTCTGCCTTCTGGGTCAAATGGCCAAGACTGACATGGAACTCACCTGGCCAGAGCGCAGCAAATCATTGAGTCTTTTTCTGCACTGGGCACCAGTGTGCTGCACATAATGGGCACTGACCGTATTGCCCACCTCCCATGCCTGGCTGGTGACATGGGGGGCCCTCCGGCTAGAGTACATACCGACTGATACACCTCTTCGAGGAGGACAGCAAGGTGTGCATCTGAAAATTGGGTCATAATGGCCCCCCCCGCCCCCCCCCCCACCCACACGCTTCTCCTGTAGCCTGAATGCCCCCCCCTTCCCCAATCCCACCATGCTGCTGTTGAACCAGTCCTTCTTCCCCCTCCATGAGTGGCCATGGTGCACTGCCTCAAGCAGGCTGTCTGGCCACTCTTTATACAGACTGTCGGCTCCCCATTGGGTCCGGCAGTCTGAGCACGCCCACCCCACGACTGTTTTCCAGTTATTCACAGGAGTCTCTAACTTGCTGGGTGGGTCTTTAATTGGCCCACCCACACAAAATAGCGGCAGGCCCATTTTGGAGATAGCAGCAGGCAGGCAGCCAATTGCCCAGTCAGTCAGGCCCACCCATTAAGGGCAAAATCCTGCCTATGATGTTTCTAAGTGATCAGACCTTTCCAGGAGTAGCTAAGTCAATGTTGTTTGACTGTTAAAAGCTGTCACAACAATCATTAAACACTCACCTTCTGACATTTTGGGAATGAACTCACTCCCCAATGTGGGTTTGATCAGAAGGACTTTTGGGGATTCTCTCTCTCCGGTAGAGGCATGTACAGGTTCTGGACAATGATGTCTGGATGAAGATGTTGAGCATTGATCTTCCCCTTCACCCCCATCCCAATCACAGGAGTGGTACTACCCATGAGGATGTTAACAGCTAGGAGCCTGAGAGATGCATCTGACCAACTTACTGGCAGCTTCCAAGTGAAGCCTTGTCAGGGCTTCTCAAATCTTTCAGGAAGTTGTCCATCACTTGCCTAAATTTGCCTTTCAGTAAGGGTGGGAACCAAATAAGTGTTTTGGGGTCTACATAGGTCAGCCTGTTCCTGTTGCCTTTCCATTCTCTACTCTGGCTTCTTCCAGCCAGGGGAGGGACTTTCATCCCACACACCCTGTTTATCCTGGAGCAGGATTTTGCATCCCACAGGTGGGCACATGCCAGACCTGATTTGGGTGAGCAGCCTGATGTTATCTCACACTCCATGCAATATTTCAGTCAGTAGCTGCTGAACTGTATTGGCCACTTAAGGCCATTAAAAAGCCAACGGACAGTGATTTCTTTGTCATTACCTGTGCAGTTTCTCACATCGCACGAGCAAAACAAACAGGCGGCCAGCTGATATTTTCCAAACCTCATCCACAGGTGGGATAAAGGGGTGAGCAGCATTCCCAGTGTCAGTAGTGGAGAGAGTTTGGTATAGAGTTTGCTGCTGGTGACTTATTGGTACTTGGCAGAAGCATCTCTGTTCAGGGCTTCATTCTTAACATTTTCAGGCTTCATTTCAGGACTGCTTGGTGCCTCCAAGGCCCCCGGGGGATTCATAGTATGGACGTTTCCACCAACAGAGCCTTCTGTTACCCTAGTAATGGGGATTGGTGGTACCTCCTGAGGAACAGGGGCAGATGGGAGATGAGGCCAGGTCTCCCACTGCAGATTGAGGTGAAGGACCTGTGGTAGGTCAGGCACAGGACCAGCAGGTAGTCCAAGGCAGAAGGGCCTCAGAGGACTCCACTATCCTGTTGCAAAGGTTTACAGGCAGCAATGTAGCGCCCTCAAGATGTTCGAGGTGCAATGTCGAAGGGGGCTCTGCCTCTAGAGGTAGACAATGCCCTCAGTTTGCCCGATGTTTGGGCCTGTGATGGGCTCAGACTGTGGATGGACACCCCCATGCTAGTGTCTGTGAAAATCAGTGACCCTCAACATCTATGCCTCTGGCTCTTTCCAGGGCTCTGTGGGAGACTCCACACAGAAAACCCAAACAGCTGTCCAGTTGTCAAGCTGGTGACTGATACTCTGCTCAGGCAGGCATTGACATTCCTTCATTTCCATACAGATGAGGCCAGCCAGGCTGAACGAGCCAGAGGCTTTGCAATGATGGCTGTGTTTCCCCCGTGTCCAGGGTGCTATAGACTGTACACATGTGGCCATCAAGGCGCCAGGAGGTGAGCCCGGTGCCTTCGTCAACAGGAAGGTCTCCCACTCCATGAACGTGCAGATAGTGTGATCACAGGATGCTGATTCTGTAAGTCTGTGCAAGGTACCCAGGCAGCTCGACTGACACTTTTATATCCGGAGGCTCTTCAGTGCTCCAGCCCAACCAGATGGATGGCTGCAGAGTGACCAGGACTATCTGTTTGAAGAGGTGGCTCATGACACCGTGCCGCTGCCCTAAAAACCGAGGCCGAGAAACCTTACAAAAGGAGTCAAGCCCCCATAAGGGTGGTGGGAGAGAGGACCATAGGTCTTAAGGTGTGTTTCCGATGCCTGGACTGTCCATGGGGTGCACTAGAGTGGGTGTCACTGGTGAGCCCAGCATGCAACCACAATCTGGCACTGGCAGGGGGGCCCAATCACTGGAGGAAGAGGATCTTGATGCAGCTGCTGAGGCCACAGATGAGTACAGTAGTGCGTCAGAAGAGGAGCATCATGAGGAGAATGCTTAGGGTGTGGAGGCAGACATTTGGTAGCCTCCAGGGAGGCAGGGACACCTTGATCCAATGCTTGGTTCAGCTCGGCTGCCAAAGATCAGCTGCAACTGTAAACCAGGGCTGCTGCCTCCATCCCAGATATCTGAAATGTCCTTTTAATTTGTACCCAAAGTTCACTCAGTGCCTGTGCAATAAAGTTCAGAGCCCCTCACGTCCAGCATTACAT
Source organism: Isurus oxyrinchus (assembly GCA_026770705.1). Taxonomy (NCBI): domain Eukaryota; kingdom Metazoa; phylum Chordata; class Chondrichthyes; order Lamniformes; family Lamnidae; genus Isurus; species Isurus oxyrinchus. The sequence goes on from JANJGN010000023.1 coordinate 47,010,438, forward strand.
ACTGGTGTACCCTGGACCAAAAGTAAAGGTGAAGCATACTCAAGTCATGATAACAAAATTCATCTCATTTTGACTATCAACAAAAATTAAAACCTTCTGGTTTTCATTCCCAGACCAATAAAGATAAACCAAACAAATGAACAATGACTTGTGACCTGTCCCTCTTATGCTCATGGTGCCACTCCTTCTGGCTGGCACTGACATTGGAGACAGCCTGCTGACTGTCCTGTTGGCTTTGACAACCTTGGTGGTCATCCTCTGGCCAGTGGAGCTTGTGCTGGGAGTGGCCAGTGCCATGGCTGGCATCTCCCCAGTCATCACAGCCTCATCAGATGCCACAGTCATTGGCAGAGGAGCTGCTGCTGCCCTCAGATGAGCCTAGAGATGACAAGCAATCTCACGATGGCTCTAGACCTCCCTGCTCACGATGTATCGATGGATACACACCTACGTGGGATACTGGGTGCCTCGTCCATTTCCCACACTGGCATTGACCACCTGAGTTCATCACCTGTGAGATCTGGCAGGTTCAAGAGAAACAGCAGGAACACCTGGACCTACCTCCATTAGTATCTCGATGGAAGAGGCAGTGTGCTCGGCCATGAGGATTAACAGTGATCATGCTCCACGTGGACTCATCCACAACAGACACCCTCGTGGATTGCCATCAGATTCTGCTGGACATCAAGCATCTGCCATCTAATGGATGATTCCAGAGGCTCATCAGCCTTCAACCTAGCATCATCCTGGTCTCCAGCACTCCTCTGACTGCAGGTACCCTGGGTACACACTGCTTCTACATGCAAGTGGAGGTGAGTGTGAAGTGCCCTTGCCAATGTGCACTAACATTCTAGCTGTTGATCTAATGCCCAATATGGTGCTGGTATCTGTGCTGGTGCCTGGTTCAGAGAGGGTGTGACACAGGTGATAATGAAACTCAGTGGTCTTCTGACAGCAGGGGTGGCTCTGGGGGGGTGTGGAGAGTGAGTACATGCTGGTAACTTAAAATGCCCTTGTTCTCCCTTAGTCATCACACTCACTGCATGAGATCTGTATCATGGTCACATCATCTTTCAATGATCATTGGAGACTCCAGATTTGAGGCTTGTCTCAGACTACACTAGTGAGACACACAGTACTCTTAGCTTCATCTGGCACCCCCATGCCCAGTTGTATGTGGAACATGCAGCTTTTTAGTTCTAGGGCATCCTGCTTGAATCAAATCAGGTTGGGCGGGCCTCTACCTGTATGTGACCTCTCAATTGTTTATGGTTCATCTTCTCCTGAAAGGATAGAGGAGCATGGATTAGTCCAGTGTCTCTACCTGCAGCACCATTGCAGCCTGGCCAACCCCAGCTGTGGAACACCTCACAGGGTATATCCAAGTCATGGCCCTTGAGTCACAAGGCACTCAGTCCAAGCAGCCAGGAATCACCCCCTTTGCCAGCTCCAGCATAATTGATAGTTGGCACTCAGACTCCACCCCTGAGGTCCATGGGGAGTGGATGGCCACACCATAAACACCTCTGCACACTAATCCATGCCAACATGGGTCTTGCCCTTCCTGAGCACAGAAGGTCATTGACCCTCTTCCAGCACTGCACCACACATCATGGTTGCTAACCAGCACTGCAACCTCCTCCCATGCCCTCTTGGTGAGGTGCAGTGGGCTCCTCCCATCTCTACAGACAAGGGTGTCCCTCCTGACAGGACCGCAAGGCACCCATCCGAAAGCAAGGCCCCCATAAGTGCCCACCTGACCTGCCCTCCCACATGGCGTCTCCAGCTGAACCTGACTCTCTCACTTTAGACAAGGAGATAGAGACATTCTTCTGCAGCAGCCTTCAAGGGGCTCGCTATACTGTTTCTAAACTGGCTACTGGGTCACCTTTGGACCAGACTGCTGACAGGCCCCTGCCTGGCCCTTCCTGACCAGTGGGCAGCCTCGTATCATGCTGGGTGGGCCTTAATTGTCTGCCAGCTTAAAATCACAAGCAACTGCCTGTTTACTGGCTGATCCTGGGCCCGCCAAGCCGAGAATTCTGCCCATGGTTTCCTGATTTGTCTTCCTCCCTCCTTTCTTGAACAGAGGTGTTACTTTTGCACCTTTATAACCCACTGGAACAATTCCACAATCTAGGGACAGAATTTTCAGGGGGATGTGTGAGGGGCCGGGCCCTGCATGTTAGTGTTTAAAATGGCGCGAGGTGATGTCGGGCGAGTGTCCCAACGTCACCGCACACCATAGCGATATTTAGCTGGGCGGGTGCACTAAGTGTGACGTGCGCCCGCTATTAATTAAAGGGCTTGTTAAGGCCCTTACCTCAGCAATTGATGCTGATATTGAGGTTCCCGTGTGATCTTCAGCTCTGCCAACGGGCAGGCGGCTTCTTAACAAAACTCCTCCACAGACGGGATATGTGGGCTCAGTGGGGGTGTTTATGTGAAATATATAGAACCATAGGTTACAGCACAGAAGGAGACTATTTGGCCCATCTTGTCCATGCCAGCTCGGACACCCAGGTGCCCTTTCTAATCCCACCTTCTTGCACCCGGCCCATAGCCCTGCAGCTTACAGCACTTAAGGAGCAGATCCAGGTACTCATTAAGAGTTGAGTTTCTGCCTCTACCACCAACCTGGGCAGCAAATTCCACACACTCTCAAACCCTTTTTTAAAAAAATTTCTTCCTCATGTCTGCCCTATGCCTTCTGCCACTTGAATCTGCATCCCCTGGTTCTAGAATTCTCCATCAAGGGAAACAAATTTTATCCTGTCCACTCAATCTATTCCCTGATTTGACTGGTGTACAAAATTAGTCACCTCTCAGCTGCATTTGTTCTAAGGAAAATAACCCCAAGCTATCCAATCTCTCCTCATAGCTACACTTTCCTAACCCTGGCAACGTTCTGGTAAATCTCCTCTGCACTCTCTCCAGAGCTATTATGTCCTTCCTGTAATGTGACCAGAAGTGTGCATAATACTCTAGTTGTCCTCACCAGTGTTTTATACAATTCCAACATCCTTACTTTTATATTCTATACCTCTGCCAATGAAGGAGAGCATTCCATATGCCATCTTTACAACCTTGCCTACTTGAACTGCTGCCTTCAGCGACCTGTGTACTTGTATGCCAAGATTTCACTTCATCTACCCCTCTTAGTATAATCCCATTTATTGTATAATCCCTGCAAATGTATGACCTCACACTTCTCTACATTAAAATCCATCAGCCACTTTACCGCCCACACCACCCCATATATTTTGGAGATTATGGCTATCCTCTAAACTATCCACTAGGCCAAACTGTCATCTGTGAATTTCCCAATCGTGCCCCTCACGTTCACATCCAAATTGTTAATAAATAACACAAACAGCAAGGGTCCCAACACCAAGCCCTGTGGAACACCACTGGAGACAACTGTCCATTTGCAAGGGCATCCATCGACCATTACCCTTTGTTTCTTGTTACAAAGCCAATCTTTTATCCAGTTTGCCACATTACCCTGGATCCCATGGGCTTTTAACTGTCCAATCTGCCATGTGGGACCTTGTCAAATGCCTTGCTAAAATCCATGTACACATCCACTGCACTACCTTCAACCCTTCTTGTCACTTCCTCAAAAGGATTCAATCAAATTTCTGAGGCAAGACCTTCCTTAACAAATCCATGCTGACTATCCTTGACTATTCTATGCCTTTCCACATGACAGTTAATCCTATCTCTCAGGATTGATTCTACTAATTTGCTCACCACTGATGTAAGACTAACTGGCCTATAATTGTTTGCATTTCCTTAGTTCCATTGTTTAAAATGGGAACAACGTTTGCATTTCTCCAGTGCTCCCTTGTATCTAATGAAGATGATTGGAAAATCATCTTCCAAGCATCTGCTATCTCCTCCCTGACTTCCTTCAGCAGCCTCGGAAACAATCCTTCTGGCCCTGGTGACTTCTCAACTTTCAAGGATTTCAACCCTTATTGTACTTCCATTCTTTGACTAGCCCGTCCAATATCTTGCAGTGTTCCTCCTGGACTACTATATCTACATCCTCCCTTTCCTTTGTAAACACGGAGACAAAATATTCATTCAAAACTCTTCCCACAGCCTCTGCATCTACACACAAGTTTCCATCTCTGATAGGTCCCACTTTTCCCTTAACTAACCTTTTAGCATTAATGTATTGGTAAAACATCTTTGGGTTATCTTTAACTTTACTTGCTAATCTTTTTTCATGCCCTCTTTGATTTCCTTATTTCCTCTTTCACTTCCTCCCTGTGCTTCCTATATTTGTCTAGGCTACCTGCAGTGCTTAGTTCTTTGTGCCTATCATTTTTTTTCTGTTTGATCTTCCCCTGTATTCCTCTAGACAACCAGGGGGTTTAGATTTGACAGGACCACTCTTATTTTTGTTGGGGACATGTTTACTTTGTAAAATTAGAATCTTGCTTTTTAGAGCTTCCCACTGGTTTTCCACTGCTTTATCCCCCAGCAGTGTTGTCCAGTCCACCTCAGCCAATCCCTTCTCATTTCGGCAACATTTGCCTTCCCCCCCCCCCCCCCCCCCCCACCTCCCAGTTCAGGACTTTAACACCTGCCTTCTCTGTCCTTTTCCATGGTAATGCTAAATCTAACTGAATTGTGATCACTGTCCCTGATATGGGTGCCAACTGTCACTTCACCCACTTGCCCTTCTTCGTTCCCCAAGACTAGGTCTAGAATTGCATCTCCTCTTGTTGGGTTTGTCACTAATTGGTTGAAAAGATTTCCCTGGACACACTGCTTGAATTTTTCTCCCTCAGTGCCCCTTATATTGTTTGAATCCCAGTTGAAGTCTCCTACTATTATTGCCCCCTTGTTCTTACAAGCAGAAATTTGCCTACATATTTGTTCTTCTGTCTCCCTTTCACTATTTGGGGGGCCTGTAGTATACTCCCATTAATATAGTGAATAATCGGGGTCCCAGCACTGATCCCTGTGGTACCCCACTAGTTACTACCTGCCATTCAGGGGAAAAAGACCCATTTATTCCTACTGTTTCCTGTCTGCCAACCAGTTTTCTATCCACCTCAATACACTAACCCCAATCCCATGCGCTTTAATTTTACATGCCAATCTCTTATGTGGGACTTTGTCAAAAGCCTTCTGAAAGTCCAAATAAACCACATCCACTGGCTTCTCATCAACTCGACTAGTTACATTCTCAAAATTCCAGTAGATTTGTCAAGCAGGATTTCCCTTTCATAAATCCACACTGACTCAAATTCTGCCACTGTTTTCCAAGTGCTCAGCTGTTAAGCTTTTATAATGAACTCTAGAATTTTCCCCACCTACTGACATCAGGTGGTCTGGTCTATAATTCCCTGATTTCTCTCTGCCTCCCTTTTTAAATAGTGGGCTTACATTAGTTACTGTCCAATCTGTAGCAACTGTTCCAGAGTCTATAGAACTTCGAAGGATAACCACCAATGAATCCACTATTTCTAGGGCCAGTTAAGTAATCTGGGAATATAGATGATCAGGCCCTGGGGATTTACCTGCCTTCAATCCCATCAATTTCTCCAACACCATTTCCCTACTAATACTGATTTCTTTTGGTTCCTCCCTTTCTCCTAAACCATGTTCCCTAACATTTCTGGTATGTTATTAGTATCCTACTTTGTCAATACAACCTTATGTATGTATGTAGTTGGTCAGCCATTTCTTTGTTCCCCATTATAAATTCCCCTGTTTCTGACTGTAAGGGACCTACATTTCTCTTCACATAACTATAGAAACCTTTTACAGTTTTTTATGTTCCCACAATCTTACACCCTGACTTAATCTTCTCCTTCGTTAATCCCTTGGTCCTCCTTTGAATTCTAAACTGCTCCCAATCCTCAGATCTGTTGTATTTTCTGGCCAATTTATATGCCTCTTCCTTGGATCTAATATGACTCTAATTTCCCTTGTAAGCCATGGTTTGGCCACCTTCCCTGTTTGACTTTTGTGCCAGACAGGAATAAACAATAGTTGCAGTTCACCCATGTGCTCTTTGAATGATTGTTTGCCATTGCCTATCCACCATCATCCCTATTAAGTAACGTTTCCCAATCCATCATAGACAACTCGCTCCTCATACCATCGTAGTTTATTAAGATTCAGGACCCAAGTCACAGAATCAGCTACGTCACTCTCCATCTTGACGAAGAATTCTATTATTATAATGGTCGCTCATCCCCAAAGGACCCCGCAACTAGATTGTCAATTATTCCTTTCTCATTACACAATGCCCAGTCTAGGATGGCCTGTTCTCCTCCCTGTTGGTCCAAAAAACCCATCCTGTATACACTCCAGGAATTCCTCCTCCTACGGTATTGTTACTAATTTGATTTTCCCAATCTATATGCAGATTAAAGTCACTGATAATTACAGATGTTCCTTTATTGCATGTGTCTCTAACATCACCACTACACTTTGGGGTCTATACATAACCCCCAGTAATGTTTGCTCCCGTTTCTCAGCTCCACCCATACAGATTCCACATTGTCAGAGCTAATACCTTTTCCTCACTAGTGCGCTAATTTCTTCTTTAACCAGCAATGCAACTCCACCACCTTTTCTTTTGTCTGTCCTTCCTAAATACTGAATACCCCTGGATGTTCAGTTCCCATCCCTGGTCACCTTGCAGCCATGTCTCTGTAATCCTGACTATATCACACTTGTTTACATCTATTTGCATGGTTAATTCATCCACTTTATTGTGAATGCTCCAAATGTTTAGACGCAAAGCCTTAAGGCTTGTCTTTTTAATGTTACTTGTCCTGTTCCCACTATTTCTCACTGAGGCTGTGTTTGATTCTTGCCCTTGATTTCTCTGACTATCACTTTTCTTATTCCCCTTTCTGCCTTTTGTTCTTGTCCTTGATTCCCCCTCCTCTGACTCCTTTACACAAGTTCCCATCCCCCTGCCATTTTAGTTTAAACCCTCCCCAAACACTCTCTCAAATATTCCCCCTATGATATCAGTCCCGGTCCTACCCAGCTGTAACCAGTCCAGTTTGTACTGGTCCCACCTCCCCCAGAGCCGGTCCCAATGTTCCAGGAATCACCCTCTCTCCATCTCTTCAGCCACCTATTCATCCGATATTTTCTGCAATGTCTACTCTGACTAGCGTGTGGCACTGGTAGTAATCCTGAGATCACTACCGTTTGAGGTCCTACTCTTCAAATTACTTCCTAACTCCCTATATTCTGCTCCCTACACTTCTATATGACCTCATCCCTTTTTTAACCCTGTCATTTGTACCAATGTGTACCATGACCACTGGCTGTTCAACCTCCCCCTTCAATGTCCTGTAGTCCTGAGACATCCTTGGCCCTAGCACCAGGGAGGCAACATACCATCCTGGATCTCATATGCAGCCACAAACACCTATCTATTCCCCTTACAATGGAATCCCCTATAACTATTGCATTCCCACACTTTTTACTCCTCCCACGTGCAGAAAAACAACTGCGGTGCAACGAATTTGACTGTTGCTGATTTCCCCTGAGAGGCCATTTCCCTCAAAAGTATCCAAAGTGGTATATCTGTTTTACAGGGGAATAGCCACAGGAGATTCCTTCACTGTCTGCCTAGTCCTCTTGCTCTGCGTTGATGGTCACCCACTCCCTTCCTGCCTGTGGACTTTTCACCTGCAGTATGTCCACCTCTCTATATGCTATCCATGATACACTCTGCCTCACGGATGTTCCACAGTGTCCCCAGCCATCGCTCTAGCTCCGAAACTCGAGTTTCGTGGAACTGCAGTTGGGGAGACTTCCTGCACAGAAGCTGGTCCTGGGCACTGGAATTGAACCCAGCCTCCCACATAAAACAGGAGCAGCACACCATGGCTGTGAGCTCTCCTGCCATGACTTACACCTTTTTAAATTAGGCCTTGTGGAAGATACTTAATATCAAATAACATCAATTACTCAAGGGCTCTTGTTCCCTGCTCCTTGTTACAGAATATAGCCCTTACAAACAATGAACAATGAAATAAGAGCTTAAACTATAAGCAATAAAAGTAGTAAATCCTTTCCTGACCATACTCACGGTACTCAAAGGATCACCTCGTTCCCTCTTCACTGAAATCCCTCTGTCACCAAACTCCAACTTAAGTACTCTACAGCCCAAAACAGCACTCCAGTGCAGATACACTATTTACACTGACTCCACAAGACTGCGAAGGGGCAGGTATCTTGGAAGTCCATGAACCGACACATCCTGCGGTTATACGGGACTTCTGCATGTAACAACCTCCACCCCAGGGGCCTGATGGAAAGCGCGAGGGCACCTCCAGGTCACTAAACACGAGCACGTCATCAGCGTAAGCTGAAAGGACCACCCTGATGTCCAGCCTGCACAGAACCAATCCTGACAACCACCTCCGCAAGAGGCGCAGGAAAGGCTCCACACAAATAGAATATAATTGGCCAGGCGGTCAGACCCCTCTCTCAAAGTGAAGGGACACTGTCAGGGATCCGTTAACATTAACTTGACATTCTGCCAGCATTTGGGTTCGGGACGCATTTTGTCGCCAGGATCCGACTTCTGTACACTTCCGCAGAGTTCCAAGTAAATATTTGTGACCTACCCTGTCAAACGCCTTCTCCTGATCAAGGGACAGGAAGGCGCTCGACAGACCAGCCCTCTGGGAATAATGGATAATGTCCCGGACCAGATGGATATTATCATAAATGGTGCGGCCCAGGACAGTGTAGGACTGGTCAGGGTGGATCAGGTGGTCCAGCACGGTGCTGAGCCCAGAAGACATGGCTCTGGCAAAAATTTTATAATCCGTGCTGAGGAGGGAGACCGGGTGCCAGTTTTTAAGTAGGCGGTGAGCTCCCTTAGGCAGAAGGTCAATGACCACACTGCATCACAAAAGGGACATCTCCCAGTTGATACTGGGAATCTTCCCCAGGATGCCCTGAAGAACTCCACGGTCAGCCTGTCCAGCCCCATTCCAGGTGGATGAAAACCTGGCGCCAGAATGAGTGGAGGTGGTGAAGGGCCGTGTCCTTGAGGCAGAGTGGGATAGGCACAACCCCGGAGCTGACCTTCCCCAGTTAATGAAGGTGGGGGACCTCCTTCCCCAAAGGATGGGAAGTTTGATATTATAAGCGTCTGGGCAGTGGTCTCAAGGGGGTCCACCGCCAGAAAGGTCCTGCCCACAATGAGCCCATTTTGCAGGGCTAGGTGCACCACCCGCTGGGACCTCAGGATAAAGATAGCTTTGCTGTGCATTTTGAGGCGGTGACAATGACTGAGGGGCCGACAACCCAGCCATAGGCCTAACGCAGGCCTCAATCGTCATTTCAGGGTGAGTGTAGATCTTAACCCCCAAGGCCCGCGTGAGGAGGCGGAAAGGTGATGGGGCCGCAGAAGCAGCTGCTCCCACATCAGTTGTCTTAGGCCCCGCCACCGGTGACAGCATCACCTCCACATTCCCCCGTGAAGGCCAGGCTGCAGGTGACTGTGTATAGCAGCCATAGGGGCTGAGCTACTCCCACCCCGAGACATATAAATAATAGTATCTCTCCCCGAGGGAGAGGGGGAGAAAGGTGGATTAACCTCCCCCCTCCTGGATGGTAATAACAGGAGAGGGGTAAAGGATGGAGACAGGAAGGAAAGGGGGAGGTGGGTGTCACTCTAAATTGAGCATGGGTCAGGACCGAGACGATCTCCCAGTGGGGGGAGGGTGATGTCTTCACCAGGCAGCCGGTACTGCCTGGCACACAGGAGGTAGCCCTGTCCCTCTTCAGGCAGCACCAGCTACCTGGGCTTAGGCCTAGCATGAAGTGAGAATCAGTGATGGGATGGGGGGAGGGGTGGTGGCAAGATTTTACACACACCCTTTCTCCCCCAAGTCTCTAGGGCAGTTCTTCAACCCTCCCCCTACAAAAAACAGTTCTTCAGCCCCCACCCAACAAATACATGTCCAGACATCCACCTCGGATGGGGCTGAAGTGCAAACAAAACATCAATAAAAGTTTTTTCAAATAACTGAAAAGGGAGTGCAGCCTACAACACCCTATATATACATGGTCCACGGACACAACAAGACCACAAAAAGGGCACGTGTCCTGGGAGTCCGTGAACTGACACATCCTTCGATTGCTGCCTGCAGCTCCATCCACCCCAGGTCCCCGACGGGAAGTGGGAGGGCCCCCCAATGGGATCTCTGCTGGACGGCAACAAGGCCCGCCAGGGCGTGTCCGGGGGGGTGAACCAGGGAGAGAAAATGGAAGGTGTGCAGCAGCAGTCCGTACAGAAAGCCCCTCCGAGCTGTGCTAAAGGACACAGAGGGCATGTCCCTGAGGTGGCTCATATTGCGGGGCACCAGCACCCAAGGGAGGGCTTGGGGCCAATGTGGAATTCTGTCCGAACAGGGGAACGTTCAGCAGGAAGACCACCGCGCACCTGGGCCACCTCTATGCCCAGGATAATGTCAGGGCCAAGCGTGACCGTCCTGAGGCCTTGACTGGCATCGGGCACGAGCCGGACACACTCAGACGTGCCGTCTCCTATAGAAGCATCCAGCCCAGTCCTCTGCCACCCAGCACGTCCCCAATCCTGGTCACCCCGGCAGATACAGCAGTCCCTCTCCGCCAGCCACTGAAAAGGACGGAGGGGTGGATTCCTGAGCAGTGGCTCTGATGATAGCCGCTACTCCTGACGGGGGACAGCTGCGTTGCGAGGCGACCATGTTCCAGACTTTGAGCAGGTCCTGGTAAAAGACGGGCAATGCCTGCAAGGAGCCAACAAGGCCCTTCAGGGGCCCTGCTCAGGAGACTGCAGCAGGTTTGTGGGGGGAACAAATGGGGGTGAGGGTAGGGGCTTGGTTTCCCAAGGCCGAGACACCACCAGCTCTTCAGCGGGGGAGGGTCACACCCAACCTCTTCAGCCTGGGCGTCAACCTCCCCCTCCTTCCTCCTCCGATGGGTGATGTCTCTTCCGGGGTAGGCTGGGGCCTAGGGAAAGCTCCATCTGTGAGGCCCCCTCCTCCTTGTTCAGCCCTCCCGGACACCCCACCCCCGGGGTTTGGGTTTATACACCAGCTCAGGGTCACGAGTCTCACCCTCGCCGGCCCCGGGAACCCGCGCAGGGACGACGCTGGGCTCAGCACCCACGGGCCTGGGAGCTCACGAGGAGACGACGCCGGGGCCGGATGTTAATATTTCCCCCGAGCCGGTGTCTGCAGGGGTTTGGGGTGTTTCAGAGGCCACCTTCTTACGGTGCGGGGGCTCTCCCCCGCCACCTTCTTACGGTGCGGGGGCTCTCCCCCGCCTCACCGGCAGCCGAGATGACAGTGGCTGCTGGCGACATCCTCCCCTTGCGGGGAGGGAGATGGAGTGGTGGGGGGAGGAGGGGCGGTGCCAGCCGCGGCCACTTGGGTGGAATTGGTGGCCTTGGAGGTGGGGGCAGTTCTTCCTCACATGCCCCACCTCCTTACAGGCCGGGCACCGCACCCCCTCCGCGGTCCAGAACACCTGGTAGGCGGTCCCCTCATGGTTTACAGTAAAGGCCCCCACCAGGCACTCCTCCCGGGCCAAGCGGATGAATACCTGGCGCTGGAAGGAGTACACGTGGCGGAGGGCCGGGTCCTTGAGGCCGAGCGGGATCGGCGCAACCCCCGATCTGACCTCCCCCAGTTTATTAAGGTGGGGGAGGAGGAGCTCACTGGACACAAAGGGCGGGACGTTGGAAATAATGATCCTCTGGGCGGTGGCCTCAAGGGGATCCACCGCCAGAAAAGTCCTGCCCACAATGAGCCCCTTCTGCAGGGCCAGGTGCACCGCCCGCTCGGACCTCAGGAAAAATATGGCCTTTCCGTACATCTTCGAGGCTGCGACTATGGTCGAGGGGCTGACGACCCCAGCCATAGCCTTCACACAGGCCTCGATTGTCATCTCAGGGTGAGCGTAGCTCTTCACCCCGAGGGCCCTGGTGAGGAGGCGGAAAGGTGACAGGGCAGCGGGAGCAGCTGGAGCCGCAAAAGCAGCCACCCCCGCATAGGTCTTTTTTGGAGGCCCTGCCACCGGTGACAATACCTCCTCCACATTAGCCCCTGAGGGCCCGGCCACAGGAGATGGTGAACTGGACATTGGGCCAGAGCCACACCCACCCTGAACGATTGGCCATTATATAATATATTTTTTTCAATATATATCTTATACTTTTTAATATATAAAGTTCCTCCCTAGGGAGGGGAGTGGGGGAGAGAGGTAGAAATAACCTCCCCCCTTTTAGGCAGGAGAGGAGGGAGAGGACAGGGAGGCACGAGAGGAGGGAGAGGAGTGGAGGACAGGGAGGCACAGGAGGGAAAAGGGGAAAGTCCAGGTGGGTATCTCTGATGGAAAAATGGACGTTGGGTGGGGGCTTACACGATCTTCCGGCAGGGGGAGGCGATGTCTTCAGCCAATACTGGCCTATACTGGGAAAGGGCTGAGGTGGGGGAGGGGTGTCAGCAAGATATTCACACACACACACACACACACACACACACACACACACACACACACACACACACACACACACACACACACACACACACACACACACACACACAGTGGTGGGAGTAGGTGCGGGGGTTATGGATTCTCCCAGAGGGCAGGGCGAGGTTTTACTGGGTGGAGACGCCACCACCTCTTCATCAGGGGAAGGGACACACCCAACTTCTTCAGTTTGGGCGTTGCCCCCTTCCTCCTCCGAAGCGTGACGCCTCTTCTGGGTCAGGCTGGGGGCTGGGGAGACCTCCATTTCCGAGGCCCCCTCCTCCTTGTCCAGCCCTCCCGGACACTCCACCCTCTGGGTTTTCAATCTTTCTCTCCCTGGCTCGGGGTCCCGTGTCTTTTCCCCGCCGGCCCCGGGAGCACGCGCAGGGACGACGCCGGGCCCAGCACTCGGCGCCTTAGCGCCCACGGACCCGGGAGCACACGCGGACACGACGCCGGGGCCGGATGATGTTTTTCCCCCGAGCCGGTGCTTGCAGGTGTTTGGGGGGTTTGGGGGTTAAGGGGCGTTTCAAGGGCCGCCTCCAGGTTGCGGGTCTTCCTCCACGCCTTCTTACGGCGCGGGGGCTCTCCCCCGCCTCACCGGCAGCCGAGATGGCAGCTGCTGCCGGCGTCGCTTCCCCTTGCGGGGAGGGAGATGGAGTGGTGGCGGGTGGAGGAGGGGCGGTGCCAGCCGCGGCCGCTTGGGTGGGGCTCGTGGCTTTGGAGGCGGGGGCAGTTCTTCCTCACGTGCCCCGCCTCCTTACAGGCATGGCACCGCACGCCCTCCGTGGTCCAGAAGACCCGATAGGTTGTCCCCTCCAGGCACTCCTCCCGGGCCAAGCAGATGAATACCTGGCGCCGGAAGGCGTCCACGTGGAGGAGGACCGAGTCTCTGAGGCCGAGCGGGATTGGCGCAACCCCCGACCTGACCTCCCCCAGTTTATTAAGGTGGGGGGGGGGAGGAGCTCACTGGACACAAAGGGTGGGACGTTGGAAATAATGATCCTCTGGGCGGTGGCCTCGAGGGGATCGACCGCCAGAGAAGTCCCGCCCACAGTGAGACCCTTCTGCAGGGCGAGGTGCACCGCCCGCTCGGACCTCAAGAAGAAGATGGCCCTCCCGTACATTTTAGAGGCTGCAACAATGGCTGAGGGGCCGACGACCCCAGCCATAGCCTTCACGCAGGCCTCTATTGTCATCTCCGGGTGGGTGTAGCACTTAACCCCGAGGGCCCTGGTGAGGAGACGGAAAGGTGACAGGGCAGCGGGAGCCGCAGAAGCAGCCACCCCCACATAGGTCTTTTTTTGAGGCCCTGCCACCGGTGACAAAACCACCTCCACGTTAGCCCTCGAGGGCCCGGCCACAGGAGATGGTGAATTGGCCTTAGGGCCAGAGTCACGCCCACCCTGGGAAGGATTGGCCATTTTTAAATGTTTTTTTAAAAATATATATATATTATATATTTTTTTAATTATATATTTCCTCTCTAGGGAGGGGAGGGTGGGGAGAGAGGTTGGAATAACCTCCCTCTTTTACACAGGAGAGGAGGGAGAGGTGTAAAGGACAGGGAGGCACAGGAGGGAAAGAGGAAAATGTCCAGGTGGGTGTCTCCGACGTTAAATGGATGGTGGGTGGGGCCCTGATGGTCTTCAGGCAGGGGGAGGCGATGTCTTCACCAGTTACTCCTGGTCTTACTGGGAAAGGGCTGGGTGGGGGAGGGGTGGCAGAAAGATGGTTTCACCACACACACACACCATCCCTCTCTTCCTTCCCCAACCCCTCTGGCAGTCTTCTTGTCACCCCCTACAAAACACAGTCCTTAATTGCCCCCACCTTAACAAAAATACACAGTCCTAGACACCCACCTAGGTGTTGTTTTTTAACACAGTCCTGGCCTCCTGGCCTTCCTGTCCTGAAGCTGCAACAGCCATCCTCTTCTCTCCCTCTCTCTCCTTTAGTACCACAGGGGCAAGGCAGCAGCAGCAGCACTGAAGCAGCAGCAACACCAACACAGCTCCTTTGCCCCACATGGATAGGTGCAGCAGCAGCAACTCTGCAGCAGCAGTAACACCCTCAAGTGCAGCTCCAGCAGGAGCTCTGGAGCAGCAGTAACACCAACACACCTTCTCTACTCTTGATTTGGTTTTCATTTAAAAGATTATCAACAAAATTGGGATAAATCAGGCACAGCCCCTAATTCAGGTCAGCTGTAAACACAAGAACAAAGTTTAAAGGAAACTTACAAACTTGAAATCAAAATGTGATTAAAGGGGTCAACAAAACACCCCAGTCCCCGCGGTGCCCAGCGAGCACGGAAGGCCTGCCAGCAGACACCACGTGCTCCCTCTCCAGGTACATCCGGCAGCGAACGTAGCCGCGGAAGAGGGACAAACAATCGGGTGGGACTCCCCCGTCGATCGCCCGCTGCCTGGACCTGTTAATGGCCAAATTGGCCAGGCCCAGGAGCAGGTTCACGAGGAGGTCCTCCTCCTTCCCGACCCCCTTCCGCAACGGGTGCCCTTAGATCAGGAGCGTGGGGCTGAAGTGCAAACAAAACATCAATAAAAGGTTTTTCAAATAACTAAAAAGGGAGTGCAGCCTACAACACCCTATGTATACGTGGTCCACGGACTCCACAAGACCGCAAAAAGGGCACGTGTCCTGAGAGTCTGTGAACCTATGCATCCTCTTATTATAAGGGACTGCTGCATGCAACACCCTCCAACCCAGGTCCCCAATAGAAAAGGGGAGGACACCTCCATAGAGGGCCTCCCATCGGGGGCCTCAGCCACCGGACGGCAACAAGGCACGCCAGGGCGTATCCGGGCGGCGGACAAGGGCGAGAAAATGGAAGGTGTGCAGCAGCAGTGCGTACAAAAAGCCCCTCTTTGCTGTGCCAAAAGGCACTGAGGGCATGTCCCGAGGCGGCTCATATTGCGGGGCACCAGCACCCGAGGGAGGGTTCGGGGCTTGGGGCCAATGTGGAATTCCGTCTGAACAGGGGAACGTTCAGACGGAAGACCACCGCGCACCTGGGCCACCTCAAGACCCAAATTAACATCGGGTCCGAGCACAACCATTCTCAGGTCTTGGATGGCATAGGCTGTGACCTGGACACTCACAGACGCGCGTTGCGCCAACTCTTGCGGAAGCATCCAGCCCAGTCCTCCGCCACCCAGCACGTCCCCGATCCTGGTCACCCCTGCAGCCACAGCCCTCCCCTCTGCCAACCACTGAAAAGGACGGAGGCGTGGATTCCTGAGCAGCGGCTCTCTGACGATAGCCGCTACTCCTGACGGGGGAGAGCTGCGTCACGAGGCGACCACATTCCAGACTTTGATCAGGTCCTGGTAAAAGATGGGCAATGCCTGCAAGGAGCCACCGAGGCTCAGCTGTTCTATAAACAGGAGCTGCACGTCATAATGCAGGCCGTGCACCTGACGGAAGAAATACGTCGTCAGGGCACACCATCTAGGAGGAGGCTCGACGTAGAGGTATCGCTGCAGGGTCTGAAGGCGGAAAGTCGCCACCTGTGTGCGTAGGCACACTAGCGCCTGACCGCCCTCCCTAAGCGGGAGACTCAGAACCTCGGCAGTGACCCAGTGCAATCTTTTGTCCCAGAAGAAGTCGACTAACGATCTCTGGATTCTTGTGACAAAGTCCGGGGGCGGGGTCAAAGTGACCAGCCGATACCACAACATGGCGATCAGCTGGTTTATGACCAGAACTCGACCTCGGTAGGACAGCACTCAGAGCAGTCCTGTCCAGCGCCGCAGGCGAGCGGTGACTTTCGTCGCCAGTTTGCCGGCCAGGATTCCTCAGCAGGGCACAGATGGACCCCCAGGTAGAGGAGACTGGTCCTGCTCCAGCTGAAAGGCCTGAGCTCCTCGGGTAGGGGATCCATCTGCCACTGACCGACCAGGAGTCCAGAACATTTACCCCAGTTGATCCTGGCAGAAGAAGCGGCAGAGTAGACCTCCTGGCACTCGCGCATCCTCCGCAGGTCAGCCGGGTCACTAAACATAAGGAGCACGTCATCGGCGTAAGCCGAAAGGACCACCCCGATGCCCGGTCCGCGCAGAACCTATCCCGACAACCTCCTCCGCAAGAGGCGCAGGAAAGGCTCCACGCAAATAGAATACAACTGGCCAGACAGGAGGCAGCCCTGACATACCCCTCTCACAAAGCGAAGGGGCGCCGTCAGGGACCCGTTAACCTTCACTAGACACTCCGCGGCGGTGTACAGAAGTCGGATCCGGGCGACAAAATGCGTCCTGAACCCGAACGCTCGCAGAGTTCCGAGTAAGTATCCGTGATCCACCCTGTCGAACGCCTTCTCCTGATCGAGAGACAGGAAGGCGCTCGACAGACCAGCCCTCTGGGAATAGTGGATGATGTCCCGGACCAGATGGATGTTATCATAAATGGTTCGGTCCGGGACGGTGTAGGACTGGTCAGGGTGGATCATGTGGTCCAGCACGGTGCCGAGCCGAGAAGACATGGCTCGGGCGAAGATTTTGTAGTCCGTGCTGAGGAGGGAGACCGGGCGCCAGTTTTTAAGAAGGCGGAGATCCCCCTTCTTCGGCAGCAGGGCAATCACGGCCCTGCGCCACGAAAGGGGCATCTCCCCGGTAGCAATACTCTCCCCCAGGACCACCGCGAAGTCGCTCCCCAAGACGTCCCAGAACGCCCTGAAGAACTCCACGGTCAGCCCGTCTAGTCCCGGGGATTTGTCCCTAGAAAGACCGTCGAGTGCGCCGGTCAGCTCCCCCAGACTCATAGGGGAGTCGAGATTTCCAGCGCACTCCGGGCTGACCTGCGGCAGGTCCTCCCACAAAACTCTGCAAGCGTCCTCGCTGGACGGATCCGGAGAGAACAGGGCAGTGTAGTAATCTCGGGCGATGGCCCTGATGCCCTCCGGATCCGAGACAAGGGATCCGTCGTCGGCCAGCAGCGTAAAGAGCTGCTGACGGACCCCGTGCCTTTTTTCCAGCGAGTAGAAGAAGGGGGAGCCGCGGTCCATCTCCTTAAGGAACCGGATCCGCGACCTCACGAACGCGCCCCGAGACCCGACCAGTTGCAGGTCCCGCAGCGCGCCCTTCTTCTCATTGTACACCGACCGCAGGGCCGGGTCCGCATCAGGCTGACGGAGACGTGCCTCCAGGTCGAGCACATCCTTCTCCAACTCCTCGACCCTGGATTTGCGTCTCTTTGTCGACCCCTTCGCGTACTCTTGACAGAAAACTCGGACGTGAGTCTTGCCCACGTCCCACCATAGCCTCAAGGAGGGGAAGCCTCCCTGCTTCCTTCTCCAGCCGGCCCAGAAGCGACGGAACGAGTCCAGGAACCGCTGGTCTTCCAACAACAGGTTATTAAAATGCCAGTACGCGCACCCCGTCCGAGCGCAGAACGAAGTGAGCTCCGCCCACACCAGACGGTGGTCCGTGCATGGAACCTGCCGTACAGAATCAGCCGGAACGCAGGACACGTACGCCTTTGAAACTTAAAGGCGGTCGAGTCTGGACGCTCCGACTCCAGGTGACACAAAGGTGAACACGCTGGAGTCAGGATGGAGATTTCACCAGACGTCCACCAAGTCGAAGGACCTGACCAGGTCCCGCAACTTACTCACACCTCGCGTGCAGTGCGGGGTACCGTGACGGGCCCGGACGCCGAGGGTGCAATTGAAATCCCCCCCCCGAGGACGATGCACTCGCCAGCGTCGATGGAGCCGAGATGAGTGGACACTTCTTCAAGGAAGCTGGCTTGCTGCTGCGTGCCCAGGGGAGCGTACACATTCACAAAGTGAAGCACCGCCCCCCCCGCCAGACGCACAGTCAGGTGCAGCAACCGGCCTGGCACCGGCTCCTTGACCCCCAAGATCTCCGGCTGAAAATGCTGGGCCAACAAGATAGCCACCCCGCCAGAATTGGAGGCTAGGTGACTCATGTAGACCCCCCCTCGCCACTCCAGGAGCCACGTGGCTTCGTCTCCCGGAACGGTCTGGGTTTCTTGCAGGAAGCACAACGCATACTTCCCGTCCCTGAGGACCGAGAAGTTCTGGAACCTGCGCTGTGCGCCCCTGCTGCTGTGGATGTTGAGGCTGGCTATAGTCGTCTTCATTGTCAAAGGTACATCAAACCTTCACCTTAAGTAATTAAAAAGAAGAAGAGGACTTTTTAGTCCTTCCTCTCCTTCAGGAGCCCAGCGAGAAACGTTTGGACCCTCCGCCGCGCGTTCCTATCCAACTCGGGAGACTTGAGAGCCTCGCGAGTGGACCAGAACACCAGCGGAAATGAATGCCATCGGTCCAAGGCCAAATGAACCCTGTCTCGGCGACCGCGGTGCCCCGACAAAAAGTCCCGGAGTTCCCTTGTGGGGGACGAGGGGTGAGTCAGTGGAGGGCACCAGGGGATCCACCGCCTCGCCTGAGAGCGACTCCACATAATCCCCAACGCTCACCACCGACACCCCGTCGTCCTCCGGGTCGTCGCCTCCAGCTTCCGACCCCTCCCCCGCATTGAGTACGGGGGCTGATTCGGAGCTGCCAGCTGGCTCTATCTCTGCCTCGATCACACCCCCAGGATCAAGGCCAGAGGAGTCCTCTCTGGTCTCCTCTAAACTTTTTGGGCCAGAGGGCAGCGGCAGTTCTGATGCCCGCTCTCCTCCCGGCACCGGGTCGTCCGGGGAGCTCAGGACAAGCTCCTGACCTAAACATAGGACGCCCGGTGTCAAGGTTTGGGAGGGAGCGGGAAGGCCCTCCTTTTCGCCGCCACCCAATGACCCATTTACATTCTTTAAAATTTCAAAGCTGCAATCCCCCGACGAGCTAGAAAGTACCTCGGGGGTATTAAGTTCCCTGGAGTCGGACACCACCTCAAGGGAGGTGCCCTCAGCGACCCCCGAGGGGCCCTGTTCAGGGGACTGCAGCAGGTTGACGGGGGGGACAGTGGTGGGAGTAGGTGCAGGAGTTTTGGGTTCCCCCAGAGGGCAGGGCGAGGTTTTACTGGGTGGAGACACCACCACCTCTTCATCAGGGGAAGGGACACACCCAACTTCTTCAGTTTGGGCGTCGCCCACTTCCTCCTCTGAAGCGTGACGTCTCTTCCGGGTCAGGCTGGGGACTAGGGAGACCTCCATTTCCGAGGCCCCCTCCTCCTTTCCCAGCCCTCCCGGACACTCCACCCTCTGGGTTTTCGATCTTTTTCGGCTCGGGGTCCCGCGTCTTTTCCCCGCCGGCCCCGGGAGCACGCGCAGGGACGACGCCGGGTCCAGCACTCGGCGCCTTAGCGCCCACGGACCCGGGAGCACACGCGGACACGACGCCAGGGCCGGATGATGTTTTCTCCCCCGAGCCGGTTTTTCCACGTGTTTGGGGGGTTTGGGGCGTCTCAGGGACCGCCTCCAAATTTCGGGTCTTCCTCCTCGCCTTCTTACGGCCCGGGGGCTCTCCCCCCCACCTCACCGGCAACCGAGATGGCAGCTGCCGCTGGGGTCGCTTCCCCTTGCGGGGAGGGAGATGGAGTGGTGGCGGGTGGAGGAGGGGCGGTGCCAGCTGCGGCCGCTTGGGTGGGGCTCGTGGCCTTGGAGGCGGGGCAGTTTTTTCTTATGTGCCCCGCCTCCTTACAGACATGGCACCGCACGCCCTCCGTGGTCCAGAAGACCCGATAGGCAGTCCCCTCAAAATTAATGACAAAGGCTCCCTCCAGGCACTCCTCCCGGGCCAAGCGGATGAAAACCTGGCGCCGGAAGGAGTACACGTGGCGGAGGGTCGAGTCTCTGAGGCCGAGCGGGACTGGCGCAACCCCTGACCTGACCTCCGCCAGCTTATTAAGGTCGGGGAGGAGGAGCCCACATGGTATAAAGGGCGGGACGTTCGAAATAACAATCTTCTGGGCGGTGGCCTCAAGGGGGTCCACCGCCAGAAAAGTCCCGCCCACAGTGAGCCCCTGCTGCAGGGCGAGTTGCACCGCCCGCTCGGACCTCAGGGCAGCGGGAGCAGCAGGAGCTGCAGAAGCAGCCACCCCCGCATAGGTCTTTTTTGCAGGCCCTGCCACTGGTGACAAAGCCGCCTCCACATTAGCCCTCGAGGGCCCGGCCACAGGAGATGGTGAATTGGCAGCAGCAGCAGCAAACACCCTCGAGTGCAGGTCCAGCAGCAGCAGCAGCAAACACCCTCGAGTGCAGGTCCAGCAGCAGCAGCAAACACCCTCGAGTGCAGGTCCAGCAGCAGCAGCAAACACCCTCGAGTGCAGGGGCAGCAGCAGCAGCAAACACCCTCGAGTGCAGGGGCAGCAGCAGCACACAGCAGAAGCAACAACCCCAAAAGCAGCAGCAGAAACAGTTGAAACACTGAAGAGGAGCAGCAACACCAACACCACACACCTTCTCTCTTCAGGATCAGGGAACAAACTGAATCCACAATTGCCTCAATGAGATTGTTAAGAAGATGAACTCTTGATCTGGGGGTTACAAGCCCAGTACCATAACCACTTGGCTATTTAGGCCTAGAGAAGATGATGTGGTAGATGCACAGCCTGGGCACGGGCATTAATCACTTGTACATATTGCTCACTATTTTCAATAAACTCCCATGATTGTCTCCTTGGCTGTGTCTCCTTGTTCTGATGAGCAGTGCTCATGTCACTCCGATGTGAAACCTTTCTGCACAAGATGAAGACAGGTGTCTCAGTCCAAGGCCTCTTCCCTGTGTTCTCTGCAGCCTTCAGACCACAGTGATGGTCCGGCCTCTCACTCCCTGGACACATTACTAATGCCTGCACCTGGACAGTTCTTATCATTGTTGCCAGAATGAAGTGGGCAGGCGTATCAGCTGCTGATTGTGAAGTTCATTGTGGAACACAAGTCTTCACCCAGTTTGTCACTGGGAGGACATCCTTGTCTTGGCCCAACTGTTCAGCCAACCTACAGTCTCATTCTCTGCTCACAGATATTCAAGCTCCTGCCTCATGGCTTCCACTTCAAGAGTTAGGGGTGAACAAACTTGCCCACCTGCTATGAGTTGGGTAAAATGCCCACCTGTCAGACATCCTGTAGACATCTGGCATGTATGGAGGTGGGTATACTGGTGCTGGAGCCAGGATGATGGGTCTTGCCTTCTCCCTAACCCAGCCACATGGGTTCAGCTCAGTCTTGTGGCTGCAATTGCAGCTGGTGAGGGCTTGATATCCCATTGCCTCACCATGATGTTCTCACTTTGACCAGAGGCTACACTTTGCACCTCAGCCTCAAGCTGCCTTGCCCCCTTCCCTCTGGCTGGCTTACTTGGCTCATTTCAAATGTCACCCTGTGCAGTGCCCACTTTGCCAATGCTGGCTGCTCAGTGCCACCGGTGAAGCTTGGCACGGTCACGGTGGTGGGTGGGTCCTCCTCGTCCAATGTCTTGGCGCACAGTCATCGGCTAATCCCCAAACTAGGCCCAGGTAAATTATGTTGTTGCCCTTTGATGGTGGGCCACCCCATTGCCATGTCATGCAGCAGCAGGAGGTGGCACACTGCTCTTGGTCTCTGCCTTCTGTGTGCTCGCACCTACAGCATGTTCAGCATCATTTAATTGCTGACTAACTGTGTGCTGGGTGATCTCCAGCTGCTCCTTTGACTCTGCAAACAACATTGGAATGGCTCATATCTGTTCAGGATCAATGCTTGTACTAGGCTGTGTGAATGTAAATCGTGCACCTGAGTTTGATATAAAACGATGAACCTCCACCAATGCATGCACATCTAAGAAAAGGGATGAGGAAACCATTGTGTGGACCATTTGTTTAAACCAGCTTCTGGCCAGTTTCACACTCTGGATGTGCCTTTCCAAACAATACAATGACCTCTGTCAAATGGCCTCCACTTAACTGTGGCCTTCTACATGTCCTGATATTGGAAGATAAGGAACAAAACTTAGTAATTTTCAAGATTTCCCCAGAAACTTCCCCCTCCCCTCTTCCACCTGACCTGGCAGGTCACCACTTCCTCTTGATGATCTTCATCGCTTGATGATCTTTCCTCCTTTAATGCTCCCACTGCTCTGACATTTGTATCTGCAAGTAGCTGCTCCCAATCCACTTGGGCCAAATCATAACCCATCTTAGTAAAATTAGCCTTTCCCCAGTTTAGAATTTTTGTTCCTGGTCCAACCTTCTCCTTTTCCGTAACTCTCCTAAATCTCAGTTTTGGTCACTATCTCCAAAATGTTCCGCTGCTGATACACCTTCCACCTATCCGGGCTCATTTCCAAATATTAGGTCCAGAATTGCCCCCTCCCTAGTTGGGCTTTTCTGAGAATGTTCTCCTGGATGCAACTTTAGAATTTTGCTCCCTCCCTACCTTGCACACAAACTATCCCAGTTAATATTTGGGTCATTAAAATCCCCTACTATTACTGCCCAATCTTACACTTCAATATTGCAACCACTTCTATCCCCCTATCTTGTCTGAATCCCCTATAACCAGGAATGTTGAGCTGCCAATCCTGCCCTTTTAGCCAAATCTTGGTCACAGCTATGATATCACACTCCCACATGCCTATCTGTGCCCTCAGCTCATCTGTCTTATTCCTCAGGCTACTTGCATTAAAATATATTCCATTTAGCCTTGATAAACTCACTTCTTTCTTATCTAGCCTATGTGTCCTCTGCCTTCCTGACTCACTAGTGTTTTAACTTCTAATTCCATCTCAGCTTCTCTCCCCTCTGAACTACTTTTCAGGATCCCATTCCCCTGCCAATTTAGTTTAAATCCACCTCAACTGCATTGGCAAACTTCCCCATGAGGATGTTGGTCCTGTTCCTGTTCAGGTGTAACCCAACCAACTTGTACAGGTCCCACCTCCCCCAGAAACAGTCCAAAAGCCCCAAGAATCTAAAGCCCTCCCTCCTGCACCATCTCTCCAGCCACGCATTCATCTGCTCTATCCTTCTGTTCCTATACCCACTACTGCGTGGCACTGGGAGTAATCTGGAGATTACTACCTTTTGAAGTCCTACTTTTCAATTTCCTACCTAACACCCTAAAATCTGCTTGCAGGACCTCATTTCTCTTTCTTCCTATGTCATTGGTCCCAACATGGACCACGATCTCTGGCTGTTCACCCTCACGTTTCAGAATGTCCTGCAGCCGTTCCGTAACTTCCTTGACCCTGGCACCCAGGAAGCAGCAGACCATCCAGGGGTCACGTTTATGGCGACAGAAGCGCTGATCTACTCCCCTCACTAACGAATCCCTACCACTATTGCTCTTCCACACTTCTTCTTCCCACCCTGGACAGCTGGACCACCCACGGTGCCATGGTCTTGGCTCTGATTGGCCTCCACAGAGAAACCATCACTCTCCCCATATTCCAAGGCCAAGAAACAGTTTGTGGGTGAGATGCACTTGGAGGATTCCCTCACTATCTGCCTGGTCCCCTTCTTCTGTCCGGTGGTCATCCATTCCCTCTGTGCTTGCACTTCCTTAGGCTGCAGGGTGACCACATCCTGAAACGTGCTATCCATGAACCCCTCAGCCTCGTGAATGCACCATAGTGCCCCCAGCTGCTGCTCAAGCTCCAAAGCCCAGAGCTCCAGTTGGAGGCACCTCCTGCAGACGTGGTCATCCAGACCGCCAGGAGCACCTAGAATTTCCCACATAGCGCAGGATGTGCAAATCACGGGACTGAGCTCCCCAGACACAACTTAACTAAATGGAATATGTACCCTTATCTAGATCCTCTAGGTGCTGCTGACTGCCTGTCCCAGGGTCCTCCTCCTGCGTTCTCTTCTTTTAGGCCATACACAAGACAAGACCCTGTTGGAGCCTTCTCAAAACCTTCTGTGTATGTGCATCTGCAGAATGGATCCTCATTTCTCCTTTCAGGTGTTAAGTTCTTGAGGTTTTCTTCAGCCCTGAAAATCCAGGTTTGCCGGATGGCCCAAAACCAGCTAAATGTTTATTTCCAGGGGATGTGGGCATTGCTGGGCTAGGCTGGCATTTATTGCCCTTGAGGTGGTGGGGGGCTGCCTTGAGCTGCTGCTGACACCATCTGGGGGCACCACTCATGGTGCTTCTGACAGGGACAGCTGCTCTGCCCCTCTGGCCTGAGGCCCATCTACGCCAATAGCAATGTCAGGACACTCCCACTATGCCAGGACCCCGCAGGGTCTGGTGACTGGAGGTTGGCTGCAGTCCTCACAGGCAAAGGGGGTATAACAGTCACCAGCAGCCTGTTTGGCAGCCACAGTGGAGTGAGAGGGAAGCACTATGCTGTTGTCGGCTGCCAATGGGTGGAAGACTACACTCAGCACCCAGAGAATAAAAGAAACCCCACAGTGAATCCTGCTTCAGTACACATGGGCGAATTTCTAATTGATTATTTGTAAATGTTACTGAGGTTCTGTGTACATAATGATGTCTCTAAACATTCTTAAGAAGATCACTGTGTCAGAATGCATTGAGCTGGATCAGAGGTGACAAACTGGTTTACTTGTGATGATAGAGGGAGAAGGAGCACCGGCCAAGATGATGGTGCTTGGATAGAATGAACTATTTGAATCTTCACACGGACAACGTCTCCCTTGTCTCACACCCATCCCCTCTCTCTGGCAGGGCCTTGCACATCCGGCTGTGGAGCTTTACCCTCCTTTTCCTCCCTCTTCCTCAGAGGAATGGATAGTCTCCCATGTCTCATCCTCCGGAAGGGGTTCCCTCTCTCCAGCTCCAGGCTGTGGACTGTATAATAAACATCACCAAGGGAGAATTATTACGACTGGTGTCAGAACTTGGCCTTTCTTTCCCACACCTTGGTTGATCATCACAAGGTTTTTGTAATTTATAAGCATTAACCATTTAAACATAGAAACTAGGAGCAGGAGTAGGCCATTCAGCCCTTCGAGCCTACTCCACCATTCAATATGATCATGGCCGATCCTCTGGGTGGAATTTTTCGAGCCCGCTAATGGCGGGTGTGATAGGTGACATGCGTGGGAAATATGGCGGGACTCACTTCACAACGGCATGAAGGCAGGTCACAATCTTCCGCTCAGCCCACCAATAGCGGGCCGCATTTCCTGCCATTGGTCGGCGGGGAGCTAATTGTTATACATTAGCATAGAATTAAAAGGCCAGCCCACCAGGGTCTTGGAACCCAGCGTATCATCCGTCCACATCGGGGGAAAGCACAGGTGATGTGCACTTGGCGGCCTTCACTGTGGGGGAACTGAGGTGAGTGAGCAGCAGCGTTCTCCACAGCTCGCCTGTTGTTTCCAGGCCTCGAGGGCGTTGTGGGTCAACTGATGCCCGACCCCGAAGGTGAGTATTGGGGATGGGTGTGTCTGGGGGCAAGTGCTGGCCAACCTCGGAGGGGACTGATGCGTGGTGGGGGTCAAGTGCTGTCCTGGTGCTGCATCCCACGCACAGGCAATCGAGGTGGGGGGGCAGAGTAAGCGAGGGAAGTGACTACACATTAGGGACACCTGTATAAACTGACAATGTCTCTGCAACTAAGACCAGGCGCAGCCACAGTGATATAATTGGGGTCAGGCTCCTAGCCTGTCCGCCCATGCAAGCATCGCGGAGGCACCAAAGGGACACCAAGCACCTCTTACCCCCCACCCCCCACCCACCTCCCTCACAGACTGAGTCCGCCACCACTTTATTGGACCGCAGAACAGTTGAGCTGCACACATTGTACAATCTCCTCAATAACACTGTCCATGTAGCAGTCACTGCTGGGGGCACTCACAGTCCCTGGCAATCTCAGCATCCCGGTTTGGACCAGTGACATTGGGGACACAGGTTAACAGGGCAGACATGCAGCTCACTCACCTCTGGCCATCTGAGGGTTGACCAGCACCCTCCAGGAAGCATTAAGGGTGGTCACACGGGGGCAGGAAAGGTGCTAAGTGCAGCCATGATAACCACGTCTCTCTCTCTCCCTTTCAAGCTGCAGGAGGACCACCTCAGGATCATGGATCCTGGTGACCTAGCTGTATGCCTGATGGCCTTCAGAGACTGTAGAAGACTGAAGAGAGAGTGACTGAGGCTCCTGGCTGTGCAAAGGCAGGAGTAGCAACCTCATGAAGAGGAGGCAGCAGGGGCACCCACACATGTTGCCCAGGAGCGACAGCGAGCTGTGGCTGGTTGGCACCTAGCAACACCCAGGGCCTGTAGACGCCACCTGACATTTCTGCAGGTGATTGAGAACCATTGTCACCAACAACTTCACATGTCTAGGGAGCTGGTGGCTCACATTTGCCACTTACTGCAGGACTTGGCACTAAGGGGACATGGAGGGCATCCACTGCCAGTGACTGTGAAAGCAACTGCAGTGCTGAATTTCTATACCAATGGCTCCTTTCAGGGCTCCACATGTGACCTCTGTGAGATTTCACAATCCATCACACACAAATGCATCCATGGGGTCACAGATACCATCTTCTCCATGGCAACAACTTTGTGCATTTTGCCCGGGACCGGGACAGCCTGCAGATGTGCGCACGGTTTCCAGGGAGTGTGCATGACGCCAACATCCTGAGTCACTCTCAGATCCCTGCAGTCTTTCAGGGTCCATAGAGGCTGCAGGGTTGGCTCCTTGGGGACAAGGGCTTTCTTCAGAGGCCGAAGCTGCTGACATCCATGCAGTGGCCTCAGACTGCAGCAGAGCGACACTATAATGAGGCTCACGCAGCAGCTCACAACCTGGTGGAGCAGACCATCGGGATGCAGAAGGTGCAGTTCCAGTGCCTGCGCTGGTCTGGTGGAGCCCTGCAATAGAGTCCGCAGAGGGTGGCACACATCATCGTCTGCTGTGCCCTTTACAACC
Organism: Isurus oxyrinchus; assembly: GCA_026770705.1. Classification (NCBI taxonomy): domain Eukaryota; kingdom Metazoa; phylum Chordata; class Chondrichthyes; order Lamniformes; family Lamnidae; genus Isurus; species Isurus oxyrinchus. Next base: position 47,037,775 of record JANJGN010000023.1, read on the forward strand.
TGACACTACAATGAGGAGAGGGACTGGCTGAGGAGGGGATGGAGGAGCTGGAGGTCTCCTCCTGAGGACGACTCCAGGGATGAGGGTGAGGGGGTCCTTGGTGATGACAATGGGGATGAGGCTCCTGCTTTGGCTAGGCAAGGCAGGCTCACTCAGGAGGCCCTCATCGCTGCCAGATTTGTGGAGGATGATGACGACATGCAGTGAGGTGTCCCCATAGATCCTCACATCACAATTGTGAACCCTTCACTCCAGTCTGGCTTATGGCAGCACCAATACCCTCTGTGAGAATGCTCCTGTTATGGAGATGCAGTGGAGGCATTAATAGTCGCTTGATCTCAGGAGGATGATGACAATATGGTGAGTTCCTGTCTCTGCATATTATGGATCGGACAGTGCGATGGGATCACCAGATTGTGATCCCGAGGCTACTCTAAAGCTAGGACCCACGGAGGTGTGTATCTCTGCGCTGGTGGAGGGTGTGGGTGAGCGCTGTGATGGGACTTCAGGGAGGGTGCCTCCAGATTCCACTTCAGAGGTTTCTTTGGGACTTGATTGGAGGCCCTGGGTCATGGACTCTGTCAGCTGTTTGGCAGATGTACCTGTGAAAGCAAGGGGGGATAATTAGTGCATGGCAGTGGCCTGTGAAACAGGACACATCACTCACAGCATGGTTGTCTGATGGATGTTGCACTGCTGCATCCTCACTTGGTAGAAACATGACCTCACTGTCAGCCCAGGACCGGTCCTGGTCATCGCTGACCAGCTGGATAGCTCTGTTTTCGAATTCTCTCAGAACTTTGATCTCCGGCATCCCTCCACCTGCCTGTGACCTTTCCCTCCTGTTGTGAGCCAGTTTGCCCTGCATGGATAGAGATGGGGAGAGTGTATCAGGATGCCTGCCGGGCCAGATGATAAGTATGCCTGTCCTGTGTGGGTGGATGAGGACAATGACGGTGTGTGTGAGAGAGTGAATGGTGATGTCCCTTGCACTGGCAGTGAGCGAGGGTCCTGTGGGGGGGGGGGGTGGGGGGGGGGGGTGTGTGTGTGTGTGCGTGTGCAGGAGATCATTCATCCTTTTGCGACGCTGGGTGGCTGTCCTCCTCTGCAGGGTGTTGGTTGGTGACATCGCTGCCCATCCTGTTGCCAGGGTGGGGGAGAGCACATCCCAGCGGATCTCCATGGCATCCAGTCGCTGGAGGGACTTGTTGAAGTGGGGGGGCTGCAGTCTTGTTGCCTTCCCTGGCCATGCCTCCCAGGCAGCGGTGGTGAGCTGGTTGTGATGAGCGCCTTGCTGGCGGCTGCCTTTTAAAGATGGCAGCCGGCATGATGCACCAGCGGGTGATGGCGGGCAAATGAGAGCCCGATCACCATGGAAATGGCATGTTTCGCTGGAGTGAATATATAATGAGGCGGGCTGAGGAAGATACTGTATGAAAACCAGTCATTTTCATTGGCGAGTAGGACACCATTTTACCCGGACACTACTGCACTTAGAGGGCTGAATTTTCCCAGAATTGCTCTCTCTCTCCATACCCTTTGCCCTTAATATCTAAAACAGTTAGCAATTTCTTTCTTGAATATACTCAGTAACCCAACCTCCACACCCTTCTGTAGTAGAGAATTCCACAAGTTGACCACCTTCTGAGTGAAGAAATGTTTCCTCATCTCAGTCCCAAATGGCCTTCCCTGTATCCTGAAACTGTGGCCCTGGTTCTAGACTCCCCAACCAGGGAAACATCCTCCCTGCATCCAGTCTGTCTAGCCCTGTTAGAATTTTATATGTTTAAATCAGATCCCCTCTTATTCTCCTAGCCAGCAGGTGAGCCCAGTCCTTTCGTCAACAGGAAGTGATTCCATCCATGAACGTGCAGATAGTGTGTGATCACAAGATGCAGATTCTGCAAGAGTGTGCAAGGTACCCAGGCAGCTCCCATGACACTTACATCCTGAGACACTCCCAGGTGCCGATGCTTTTCAGTGCTCCAGACTGACTGGATGGATGACTGCTGGGTGACAGGGGCTCTCTGCTCAAAAGGTGGCTCATGATGTCTCTCTACCACCCAAGAGCAGGAGGTCAAGTAGAGGTACAACATGAGCCATGCCCCCACAAGGGCAGTGGTAGAGAACCATGGCTGGTCTTGAGATGTGCTCCCAAAGACTTGGCTATTCAGGGGTCACACTGCAATACCCCCCAGAGCACATTTTACTGTGCAGAGTGCAGCATGCAACCACTGCCTGGCACTGGCAAGGAGGGACCCAGTGGAGGAAGAGGATGGTGATGCAGCTGCACAGGCCATAGACTATGAATCCAGTAATGAGGACGAGCACTGTAAGGAGAACGCTGAAGGCATAGACGCTGACCTGGGTAACCTCCAGGGAGGCAGGGACACCCGGGATGCTTTGATCCGATGCTCCATCAGCTAACCTACCAAATAAGAACCACCACCACATGTGAGAGCGGCAGACTCTATTTCACAGGGACATGGAGTGTATACCAAGGAAATAGTCCTGTCAGGTATCAACTGTAAAGTTTCAGGAGACACACGTCAATCATTACATAATGGCTTACCCTACACCTACAGAAAACATGAAGCATTCAGCAGCCAACAGCACAAAATAAAGTCTCATTTAATTGTGCACATGAAACATGGCTGAAATGAACATAATGGTGTGATAAACAACACCGGTTTAAAAAAGTTAAAGCAAACGGGGGAACAAAGTATCACCCGTGATAAGGCCGTCTTGTGCTTAAGGTTCTTTACATTTACAGGTGCTACGTCTAGGTGCTTCCTCCTCGCTGGCACCAGCATTGGAGACAGCCTGCTCACTCCGCTGTCTTGTTGGCCTTGATGACCTTGGTGGTCGTCATCTGGCCCGTGGAGCCTGTGAAGGCCGCGCTTGGGAGGGAGCGGCCAATGCAACAGCTGGCATCTCCCCAATCGCTGCACCCTCATTGGATGCTCGGATGATACCAGTGACCGTGGCATCCTGAGAGGAGACCGCAGAGATGATGGGCAGCTCGTGTGCCATCATGAGATCACTTTGGACCTCCTTGCTCCCCAATAATGGACAGGCTTCTAGTTGGGATACTGGGTGCCCAATCCATCTCCCACATGGACACTGACCAGCTGAGGTCATGGCCGATGTGTGGGCTTGCAGGTCCAAGTGCATCCCTAGGGACCCCTGATTGTGTCCTGGGAGGAGCCACTCTCTGCATGGAGGATGCATTACGCTCAGTCATGAGGGTCAACACAGTGGTCATGATCCACAGGGACACCTCCCAAACAAACTCCATGGCACGCATTCCCTCATGTATCTGGACATCATGGACATCCAGCATCTGCTGCCTCAGGGACGACTCCAGAACCTGTCATCAGCCATCGACTGAGCATTGTCCTGGTCTCCAGCAGTCCTTCAGTTGCTGACAGCTTGGGCACTCAATGCCTTCACCTGCACCTCAAGCGAGTGAGAAATGCCCTCCCCAATGTGCGCCGAGATACAATAACCAACATTCTCCCCTCAGTGCACTGAACACTTACCTCCTTCTGACACCCCAACCTCACAGCGGCCAGTTGACCGAGGTGCATGCTGCCCCTTGAGCTCCAGTGCCTCCTGCTCATAGTGGGTCAGGATTAGGAGGTGTGGGGGGGAGTCCACTGCAAAGTCTGTGACTTCTCAATAGTGTTATGGGATGTTTTCTCCTGAAAGGATAGAGGAGCATTGATAAATCCACACTCTCCCTGCAGCACCATTGCAGCCTGACCAACCCCACCTTTGGTTTCATCCTTTTATTATTTTTACAACCTCTAGAATCTGTTGATTTACTGTCATGGACTATTCTTCATTTCCTGTAATAATACCTTCCTCTTTTGCCTTGTCTTTACTCTGATTTACCACATCTTCCCAAATTTGCACCCTTGCCCCCACTGCTTAGTTTAAACCCTCTCTACTTCCCTAGTTATGTGACTTGCAAGAACACTGGTCCCAGCAGGGTTCAGGTGTGGGCCATCCCAACGGCACAGATCCCACTTTCCCCAGTATTGCTGTCAGTGCCCCACAAACTGGAACCCACTTCACCCACACCAGTCTTTGAGCCATGCATTCTTCTCAATTTGCTTTATGCTGTGCCAATGTGCACGTGGCTCAGGTAATAATCCAGAGATTGAATTTGACATTCTGCTTCTTATACAGCAGAACCAATTCCTTTGTCCTGTCTATGTCGTTGGTATCAACATGGACCGCAACGACTGGGTCACCCCCCCTCCCACTGCAAGTTCCTCTCCAGCCCCGAACAGATATCCCGAACCTGGCATTGGGCAGGCAACACAGTCAGCTGGACTCACGCTCTTTGCTGCAGAGAACGGTGTCAATTCTTCTGACTATAGAATCTCCTACTAACACTACATTTCTTGTAACACCCCCCTGCTTGAATGGCTTCTTGTACCATGGCCAGTTAGTTCACCCACCCTACAGCCCCCACTCTCATCCAAACCAGCTGAAAAAACCTCAAACCTGTTGGACAATTGCAAGGGCTGATGCCCCTGCACTCCTGCCCTCTGGGTCCCCTTACCTGCCTCATTTGCAGTCACACCCTCCTGTCCCTGACCAAATCAGAAGAGACAGTCCTAAGGGGTGCAACCACCTCCTGGAATAAAGTGTCCAGTTAACTTCCCCCTCCCTGATATGCTGTAGTGTCTGCAGCTTGGCTTCCAGATCAATAACTCAGAGCTGAAGTTCCTGCAGCTGCAAACACTTACTGCAGATATGTTTGACCTGGATCACACTGTTATCCAGATGCTCCCACATCCTGCAATCACTGCACTTACCTGCCCTGCCATCTCCAATATGTGTTAATTAATTAATTGCTACACTTCCCAATAGGTTTTGACACTGTCAGTAAACTTTACAATACTGATAAAACAATACAGTATTTACAATTTTGATAAAGCTAATAGCAGTTACTCTTTTACCTGCTCCTTCTGCTGCACCAAAGTGGAAATCTAATACTGGAGACTGCAAAAGAGCAGAAGGAATAAAAGCACCCCTCCCTGCCCTTCACCAAACTCCCCACTCAGCACACTTTACTTCTTGCAGTAAACCTTACCTAAAGCACCTCTTCCCCCATGAACCAAATTCCCAAATATATTCACTTGGACTCTGTCTCACTCAAGGTGAAGTGTCCCCTCTGACTGTGCACTTCTTGGTGACTTATAGCCTAGGTGATTAATTTCTTTAATGTCCCAGCCATCACTTCTGAATAGACATTCTTTCCCATCATAAACCAGGAGGAACAAATTAATGCATTCCATATAGACGTTGTCCCAGTTGACTTTCAGACTCTAAAGCTGCCTTGCAAGCGTAGAATTGCAAAATGGCGAGAGCCAGTTACAAATTTCAGTTCATCTTTGATGTCCTATAGAATTTCACAGCTGATGTCAAAAATTACATTACCTTGGCATGTCCTAATCCATGTTGGAAACTTCCGGAAATTGATCTCGTATAATACCAGACGTCAGATGACCAGTGGCTGCCATATTAAGTCAGTGTCTTTGCTTTTAGAAAGTCCTTTTAAAGAGGTCCAATATCTATATCTTTGACCAGACAATGAAATTAAAGATTAATATTCCACATGCACACATCATGTCATGACACACTCTCAAAAGCAGATACCACATTGGTTGAGGCATCTAAATCTTATTTTGAGCCGACCAATGATCGAATGGGTCATGCCATGGTTCACATTGCATCGGACTCTGGTTCAGTCCTGGGATCTCGAATGCTTCTTCAGAGGGCACCCTTTGGAAGGATGGCTGATGAATGACAATGCATCAGGTCCACTAAACATGCCTGGCATATGGGAGTACCTGAGGATGTACAAATCATGGCTGCTCCCCAGGTATCTTTGTACACACCTGCATTATACCCTGTTGGTGGACGCAGACTATGTGGGCATTGAGTGGTAAACCTTTCTGCTAATAAGCACCCCTGGCTGCCCTCCTGCTGCCTCGCTGGTGACATGGGTACAATCAATGACTCCTTGCATGCTTGGGGAAAGCCTCTGGTTCTTGCCTTCACCAATGGTCAGATGGAAAGGAATTGGCGTGCATGGTGCAACATAGCTTCCGGAAATACTTCACTTTAATAGCGGTGTACTGCAGGCTGGGTTACACCACTTGGCTCTCTGCAGGCAGCCTGAAGTAATACTGATGTGATAACATTAGTGCCACAGTAACTTTCAATGCAACAGGTATTGGTTGGCTCCTCAATTGGGTGTGATCTCCGGAATCAGCACGTCTGAGATCACAGATGTCAGAGTGGCTCGCCAAAGACAAAATCTCTACAGGTAGTATCCCTCATCATTTGCAGGTACATAATGCACACCCTGTTCACATGATTGGCAGGGTTAGGACTCCACCCATGCCTCTGTGTCTGACCTCAGCAGCACCTTGCTCCTCAGCAGGTTGGCCTCTTTCATACACTTCCCAGGGTCCTACCCCTGTTCAACTGGCCTCTTCCCTCTGCTTCCTCCTCACTGGAGGAAGTATCTCCAATAGGATAAACAATACCCATAATGGACTCTGAGACAATGCTGCAGTGATGTTAGATTACAGTATCTACCAGATTGAGGACAATAATGATCAATAGCCCTGATACTGTCTAGGAATTCATGCACTTCACAGATTTGCCAGTGAAAAGCATTGTCAGCAGCATCTCCTGTTAAAACCAGGCATAGACCCACCTCCACCTTTTATATTTTCCCTTTGTTAAAGCTTATTAGCAGCCCAATCAATTGCAATAAAACATTGCCTACATGTGAAACACAATGGTTAACTGCTCATTTCAAAATGTGCGGTCAGGCTTCAGATTTGAGCGCAGGCAGCCAGAATGTTACTGCCGGCCGGTGTGACGATATTGGATTCATGGGCCAAAATCATCTTGCTGGATATTCTGCTTCCACTGGACTCAAAACTCAGCCCAGTTTCCAGGATCCAGACTATCAGTGAGCAACAATATTGAAGATTTATTAGCTACAGCAAGATCAACTAATCCATCTTATTCTACATCAATATTACTGGCTCTGTTAGTGACTGTAAGTCATTGACATAGAATTTGTTTATTACAAGGTAACCATGCTGAGACAAACACTGTGATGTCCACAACCTTCTGTTTAATCTATTGGTTGATGATGTTGCTATTGGTCACACACCCTTCACAAAGTAAACCTGTTCAATTCTTCTGGCTGATTACATTCACTCCTAGATACATCAGCCAATTAGGTGCAGTTCCCTTTCTTCCAGTGAACTGGTTGTGAATCCTCCTGTCTGAAATATACCCTATTTGTGAACCTTTTGTAATGCTCAGTGTTGGGGTGAGACTTGCTCTGTGATGTCACAACAAGACACAACCAGTGAAGGGCCCCATGTGATGAAAGTGATGGATTATTTATTATTTTGGGCTTCATTTACCCATCGGGGGGATTAGATGGAGTGGAATCAAATTCTTGCAGGGTAATATGCGTTGGAGCTGAGGCTCTTTAACAAGTCAATAGAAAGACTTCTTTTGACTTATCCCATTTTCCTTGAGATCCCAACAACGCTGGCTGATTAACCATCTCCTGTCAGTTACTCACTCATCTCCTAATCCCACTGCATTTGTGTGTCTCCGCACCTTTCCAACTGGTCTGAGGCCTTGCTTGTCTCCCTTTTGGCAGGTCCATCTCCATTATTCATCTCACCACATTTTCCCCCCTTATTGACTTACTGCAATAGAATTCAATGGATTTCCACATGAACAGTGGTCACAGGCAATGGGCAGTGATGGGATCCATTGCCTCCTATATTTGATATTAAGTATCATAGAACCATAGAATGATTACAGCATAGGAGGAGGCCATTTGGCCTGTCATCTCTGTGCTGGCTTTTAACAAGAGCAATGCACCCAATGCCACTTGCCTGACTTTACCCCTTGTATATTTACAGCAATTAGAGAATGTCATTTAACCCTTCAAGGGTGTATCACTACTCATTTAATAATGGCTAATCTGTACTTCAAATATGTTACCCTGACCTTGATATTTTATCTTTTATCCCTTGATAAACTTGGGAACATAGAAGCAGAAGTAATCCAGTCAGCTTCTTGAGCTTTGTTGCCTGTCAATTATATCATGGCCGATCTGTATCTTAACTCAATCTACCTGCCTTGTTTTCCTATTCCACGATAACCTGTGTGTCTCCCTAATATTAAGTTTTCAATTAACTTTACCCAAAAAGCTGTTTTGGGTAGAGGGTTCTTGATTTCCACCACCTTTATGCTTCGTGACATCACCCCCTCAACAGTCTATATCTAATTCTAAGAATATGCTCATTGTTAAGGACCCCATCAGCAGAGGAATTTTTTTCCCTATCTGGGAGGATATACGTCGGTGTGGTATCAGGGTGAGCATAGACGGGTGGGGTTTCAGGGTGAGCGTGCACTAGTATGGGATCATTGAATGTAAAAGGGTATAAGTATGAGCGTGTGCGGGTGAGTTATTAGGGTAATCGTACACGTGTTCACAGGGTGGACATTCACAGGTGTGGTATCAGGGTGAGAAAAGACGGCTCTGGATCAGTGTCAGCTTAGACAGGTGCGGCATCAGGGTGTGGTGTCAGGGTGAGCTGACAGGAGTGAAGTTTCGGGATGAGTGTACATGGGTGTGGAATCAGGGTGAGCGTAAACGGGTGTGGTGTCAGGGTGAGCATACATGGGTGTGGTATTAGCGTGAATAGAAAGGTGAGGTACCAGTGAGTTTACAAAGGTGTGCTGTCAGGATGAGACTTCCCAGGTGTGGTGTCAGGGTGAGCATACATGACTCCAGGGTCAGTGAGCGTAAAAGGGCATGGTAAAAGAGCCACAGGGATCGGTTCTGGGAGCCTTGCTGTTTGTGGGGTACATTAATGATTTAGACGTGAATATAGGAGGTGATATGATCAGTCAGTTTGTAAATGACAGGAAAGTTGCTGGGGCAGAACTTTGTTTGTCGGGTGGGCACGACCCAATGGGCGGTGGGCGTGTAACTGATCTCCGCCAGTGACACGGGCCGCGCCACCATTTTGCACGGGCGGGGCCAATTAAGACCGACCCAGCACATTGCAGACTCCCGTGTACAGCAGGAATTTCAAATGTGCGGTGGGTGTGTTCAGACCGCCGGTTCCATTGGGGAATCAGCAGTCTGTATAAAGAGCGGCCAGGCAGCCTCCTTTAGGCTGTTCACCATGGCCAGCGACCGGTGCAGGGGGTCTGCACAACGGGCTCCAGAGGGGAGCAGGGGAGGAGGGGAGCAGGCTGCAGGGTAGGACAGCGGGGGGCCACTATGCCCGTCTGTTTTCTGATGGTGATGAGATGGTGGAAGGGGAGCCTCAAGGTGTTTTGGCCAAGAGTCATCTGCTGGCATCGGCACCGCACCTAGTTGTGCCTCCTTGCCGTGGGCACTAAGACCCGTGTGTTTTTCAAAGTGATGGACACCAAATGTGTCTAAGGTGGCCGTTGGGGGGAGGGGGTTGGGAGCAGCTGTACTATCTTCTGGGGACTGATCACCAGTAGTGTGGACAGGAGCCGCTGGAGGCCTCAGATGGGCCACTGTAGTTGGGGTGCAGGGTGCGCGTGCAGAGTACATGAGTGACCTGCCCCAATAAATGCTGTTCTGTTCTGCAGGCAAAAACTGAGCACAACAACCAGGAATGTTTGCGCACTGTTAGTGGCCAGGCCATGCTGCACACACTGACCCACTTCGAAGAACAGGCCAGGGAGCTGGGGAGGAGGCAGGCGGCCAGGTCAGCAGGTGTCAGTGAGGCTGGGGTGCTGCGGGCAGGTATTTGAGGCCCACAGTCCCATCCACTCTGTCTCCCCACCATCCAAAGCACTGATGGTTGCTGCAATTGTTAATGCAGCAACAATTCTCATTCACAGACTGATACAGTCACACGTGTGGGTCATACACAAAGGTCCCTCAGCCCCTTGAGGATGCGCATCTCTAGCACCTTCCAAAGTTGCCTTATCCCATTTGTGACCACTATCTCAATGGTCTAACATACCATGGCATTGCTGCTGCACATCCAAATACTTATTGCATTTTAGGAGGGTTTGTACCTCCACCAGCCCTTCAGCCAGTGTGTTCCACATTACTCTGTCCAAAAGGTCCTCAGCCCCTGTCAACCTCATGGCACTCAACTTACATAAATATCACCACATCAGTCATCCCTGCGCCAAGGGGAAATGTTACTTCTGTCCTCCTGGTTTCTGTCCTTCAAATGGTATGAAGGTCAATAATGAGACCTGTCAATCTCCTGTGTTTGTAATGTTTCCTCATAACTCCCAACTCTCCAGGACAGCATGCATCCTGGTCAGGAACCTCTGCACTCTCCCCACTCCAATCCCAACCCTCCCATGAAGTGCAGGTCACAACTGAACGCAGAAGTGTAGCTGTGGCCTCGACAGTGTTTTCTGCACTTGTAACATGACCTCCCTTTTCCTACATTCTATTCCTTGGCTAATAAAGGCAAGTCTGGCTTTTACCTTGTTAAATACCTTATGTTTCTGTTCTGCTACCTTAACGAGGCTGCCCAGCAAGAACCCTGTAATCGTCCTTACTTCCCACTGTCCTACCATTTCTCCTGTATTCCTGTACCTTGTCTTGCCCAAGTACTTAACCTCACACTTGTACACATAACATTCCATGTGGCATTCCTTAGGCCATCTGACCAGCCTGTCTGTATGTGCCTTTAATGTTTGGGCCTTCTCTTTGTTATTTACCACCCCAGCAATGTTCGTCTCCTTAGGTTCTTGAAGTTTGAGTGCATTATGAGCCTGGGGTGGGAAGGGATGGATTGTGTTAGTGACTGAATGCTAACTGATCCACTGCCCTTGGTGTTAATTTCAGCATCACCAGCGCACGGCCGCCAGGAACCAGTCCAGAGTCCCCCCTCCACACCTGAGGGGTGTTAATTGGGATGAGCATCACATCATTTCAGCCAACCAGGCACCAGCACAGTGAGGATTATAACGTCAGCTAGTGTCTCTGGGCACAATGGAGAGGGCACTTCACAATTGGTCTAGGAGATGGCACAGAGTGCCAATGGCGCCAGCAGTCAGTGGTCTGCAGGGGACCAGACACATGCTGAGTCTGGCAGTGATGTTCCTCCGGAGATGTCCGCCAAGCAGTAGCTACAGGACAAGCAACTGGGTGTGTGGGAGCATCTAACAGGGTTGCATGAGGGTGTGTTTCAGTTGGTCTCTGTGGTGGAGGAATCCAGGCAGAGTGTCAGTGATGGCAGGAACCTCAGGACAGAGCTTCCGGCTTCCTCCATTGAGAGACTGGCAACTCTCATGGAGAGGGACTTCCAGCAGATTGATCAGCATCTGATTGGGATACACTCTGACCTGCAAGCCCTCACAGCACTAATGGCCACAGGTGGTCATTCACAATGTGGGACATTTTCTGGGCTCAGTGCCCATACATCTGCGGTGATCAGGGTGGTCCAATTTGACCTCATGTTGGCGCAGCAGCTGCCTGTCATCGCTGTGAGATCCTTCCAGGGCACTCCGGATGAGGGCAGCAGCTCCTCCACCCCTCTGCCAGTGACCATTGCATCCATTGAGGCTGTGAAAACTGGGGGAGGTGCCAGTTCTGGAACTGGCCACTCCCCCCCAGGCGGGGCCATCACAGGCTCCACGGGCCAGAGGAAGCCCGCCAAGGTCATCGAGGCCAACAGGACAGCAGAGTCAGCAGGCTGTCTCACAAACCACTCTGAGCAATGGGGTGGCATCTATACGTAGCACCCGCAAACGTAAGCATAAGGCACATTAGGCACTCAACGGGTACGTCACTGGTGATTTTGTGTTGGCCCTAGATTAGAGAATTTTTGATTCTCAACATCAGAGCGACGATCATACATGAATTCGGTGGCAATTAAGTCCACATTTGTGACCATGGCTGAGGGCATTTCCTTTCAGCTGTATTTCTCTGTTTCACAGGCATATCATGAGTGTAAGTGGACATCGATGTTCCTGTACTAAACCCTTAGTTGCATCTGATGAAGAACTAGAAAATGTAGCACCTAAGTGCCCCGTGTGGAAGTTCCAGGCAATGCTGCTCCTGCTGATCTATGTGTGTGGAGCTAGCTGAAGGTTCATTGGATTAAAGAGTCCCGGGTGTCCCTGCCTCCTTGGTGTAGTAGCGGGTCAGCGTGCTGCCCCTCATCATCGCCCTGTGCTTCCTCATCCTCTGAGCCACTGCTGGATTCATCATGTGCAGCCTCATCCAGGGTGTCAAGGTCTTCATCATCAACTGCGTTATCCCACTTTCCAGCACAAGTTTGTGCAGGGCACAGCATGCGACCACTATCACAGAGACGAGATCTGGTGGGTACTGGAGTGTGCCCGAAGCGCATCTTGAGAAGACTGATGGTTCTCTCCATAATAGCCCTTGAGGAGGCCTGGATCCCATTGTATCGCTGCTCAGCTTCTGTTCTTGGATGGTGGAGAGTTGACATGAACCTCCTTCTGAGGGGAGAGCCCTGGTCACCCAGCAGCCATCCATCCAGTCAAGCCAGAGCACTGAAGAGCCCCGGCACCTGGGAGTGTCTGAGGATGTAGGTGTTGTGGGAGCTGCCTGGGTACCTTGCACAGACTTGCAGAATCTGCATCCTGTGATCACACACTATCTGCACGTTCATGGAGTGGAAGCCTTTCCTGTTGACGAAGGCACCGGGTTCACCTGCTGGCGCCTTGATGGCCACATGTGTACAGTCTATAGCACCCTGGACACGGGGGAAGCCAGCAATGGCCGCGAAGCCTCTGGCTAACTGAGCCTGACTTGCCTGGTCGCAGCGGAATTGGATCAAGGTCAATGCCCATCTGAACAGAACGTCTGTAACCTGCTTGACACTAGTGTGGACAGCTGATTGGGAGACACAGCAAAGATCACCCACCGAGCCCTGGAAGGAGCCAGAGGCATAGAAGTGGAGGGCAACTGGGATCTTCAGAGTCACTGGCATGAGATGGCATCTTCTGTGTCCCCTTCCACCTTGGACAACCTCTTGTGCCTGCGCCTGGCCTCCCAAAGTTGACGCCTCTGGAGAGCTGATGGTCCACTCCTGGCCTCCTTATTCTATCCCTCCCTTCCTCCTCAGAGGAGCTGCCTCCAGTGGAGATGTCAGAACCCATCCCCAGGCTAAATGGAGGCCTCTGGAAAGCTGCAGGCCCGAGAAAGATTCCTGTCTGCAGACTGCTGAGCTGAAGCTTCAAAGTAGGGAAAGCTGTTGGAGATCAATCTGAACTGCTCCCAATCACAGAGGCAAGTTTAAAACACTTTCTGCAATAACTGCTTCACATAAAACATTGACAACCCCACTGAGCCCACATATCCCGCCCGTGGATGAGGTTTGTTAAAAAGTCACTTACCCGCCTGCCCGTTGGGCCCGTGCGCTGAGCCGAAGATCGCACGGGCGCCTCAAAATTGGCATCGATTGCCAAGGTAAGAGCCTTAACAAGCTCTTTAACTAATGGCGGGCGCGCCTCGTCCTTCATCACGTGTTCGCCCAGTTAAATATCGCAGTGACGTCAGGACACTCACCCAACGTCAGCCCTGACATGTGGGGCCCACCACCCACACGGCATCCATAAAATTCTGTCTGTGTCCTAAATAGTGAGGAGGAAAGCCTTAGATTACTGGACAATATAGATGGGCTGGTAAAATGGGCAGAGCAGTGGCAAATGGCATTTAATCCTGAGAAGTGTGAGGTGATGCATTTTGGCAGGATTAACACAGCAAGGGAATACACAATGAATAGTAGGACCCTAGGAAGTACAGAGGATCAGAGGGACCTTGGTCTACACGTCCATAGAACCCTGAAGGCAGCAGCACAGGTAGATAAGGTGGTTCGGATGGCATATGTGATACTTGCCTTTATTAGCCCAAGGCAATGAATATAAAAGCAGGGAGGTTATGTTGGAACAAAAACAAAAGTACCTGGAAAAACTCAGCAGGTCTGACAGCATCTGCGGAGAGGAACAGAGTTAACGTTTTGAGTGCGTATGACTCTTCATTAGAACTAAGGAAATAGAGAAATTAGACAAAATATAAGCTGGTAGAGGGGGTGGTACAGGTAGAGCTAGATAGGGAGCCAGTGATAGGTAGAGGCCAAGACGAGATTACTAAAGATGTCATAGACAAAAGGACAAAAGGGTGTTGACGGTGGTGATATTATCTAAGGGATGTGTTAAATGGAAGGTGTTCTGCAAAGCAGTCACCCAGTCTGTGTTTGGTCTCTCGAAGGAATGCCTTCAGTCTGTCTGCAAGCATTACCCAGACCTCCCTGTTGCTTGCCATTTCAACACCACCCTGCTCTCATGCCCACATGTCCATCCTTGGCCTGCTGCATTGTTCCAATGAAGCTCAACGCAAACTGGAGGAACAGCACCTCATCTTCCGACTAGGCACTTTACAGTCTTCCTGACTGAATATTGAGTTCAACAGTTTCAGATCATGAACTCTCTCCTCCATCCCCACCCCCTTTCCCATCCCCCTTTTTCCAATAATTTATCATTTTTAACAAAATATATTTTTCTTTTCCCACCTACTTTAAAATTTATTTCAATCTATTGTTTTTCAGCTCCATTGAACTCCGGTGGACCGAGGTGGCCAGAGACTGATGGCTACCCACATAAATTTAGCCCTTTGGCCAGTGAAAAAGTCTGACCAGTCATGGAGAGCCGCTGTAGACTATCGGGTTCTCAAAAATATCCCAGCCTGTGGGCCCACTGTCGCAGTAGCAGATTTATTACGGGATAACCCCACTGAGACAACAATGTTCACTGTACTGGATACAGCCAATGGGTTCTGGTCTGTCCCAGTAAGATGAGGGGGATCAGTATAAATTTGCCTCCACATTCAGGGGGTTACAGTATACGTGGACGTGCCTCCCACAAGGGTTTCACAACAGTCCCTTGATTTACTATTGATGCATAACCGAGGTTTTAAAGGGTTTTTGTCAGCTCAGTTGATACAATGTGGATGGCTTGTGATTATTTTCAGGAAGTGCAGAGGATCATGGGTCACTACTGGACGAGCTGCTGAAGGAGACAGGTTTTAAAGGTGACCCCCATGAAAGGGCAAGTTGGACAGGTGGTGGTGCAATTCCTGGGACTGACAATTGGGACAGGGGAAAAAGCTATAGATAAGGTGAAAAGGAGGGCAGTTCAGCAACTACCCTCCCCAAAGGATGTACACAGGGTAAGGTCCTTTCTGGAAATAATGGGGTATTGCAGGGAGTTCATTGAAGACTACGCAGCCACAGCAGCCCCTTTGCTCAGACTCCTTAAGAAAAGTATTAAGATGGGAATGAGATGAAATATTTAACCACCTAATAAGGTAAACCTACAAACTACACCTGCACTAGGAGCAATAAATGGGAATGAAGATTTTTATCTGGAGGGAGCAGCCACTGGGGATAGTTTGAGTGCAGTGTTGCTCCAGGAGTGACAAGGGGAGACCAGTGGCCAACACCTCCCAGGTCCTGACTGATGTGGAAGGTTGTAAACATCTCTTGGTGACCTATTTAGGGAAAGGCAATGGGGTAGTGGTATTGCCTTCTGCCCACCCGGTCTATGCCCCTCCTTACGGAATGAAGGTCAATAATGTGACCTCTCAATCTCCTGTGATCCACGGCAAATGTCACTACTGTTTCCTCAGCCCCACAACTATCCAGGCCACAATGCATCCAGGTCAGGTACCTCTGCACTCTCCCCACTCCTATGGTTCATAACAAGCCATGTGGCATTCCTGAGGCCATCTGACCAGCCTGGCTGCATGTGTGTTTAATGGTTGGGGCTCCTCTTGACTCTTTCCCACCTCACCAATGTTCTTCTCCTTAGGTTCTGGAAGGGTGAGCGACTTATGAGGCTGGGGGGGGGACAGGGATGAAAGGTTGAAGTGAATGAACGCTAACTGATGCACTGTCCTTGTTAATTTCAGCATCACCACCAGAGCGTCCCACACCGACACCGCAGCCCCCCCTCCACACCAGAGGGGCAACTTGTGACACATCACTTCAGCCAGCCAGGCACCAGCGCAGCCACACACACACACCGGTGGGGAGTTTACCGTCGGCTAGTGTCCCGGGTCACAGTGGAGAGGGTACTTCTCAATCACTGGAGGAGATGGGAGGGACAGAGAGTGCCAATGGTGCCAGCAGCCAGAGGGCTGCAGGGGATGAGGCACATGCTGAGTCCGGCACTGATGACGTGCCTCTGGAGTTGTCACCAATGCAGCAGCTGCAGGACAAGCAGCAGGAAGTGCATTTACATCTGGCAGGGTTGCATGAGGGAGTGGTTCAGTTGCTCTCTGTGACGGAGGAGTCCAGGCAGAGTGCACGTGAAGGTTTGACCCTCAGGTCAGAGCTTCAGTCTTCCTCCAATGAGAGATTGGTGACTCTCAAAGAGGGGGTTCAATCGGATTGAATATCTTCTGATTGGGTTACGCTCTGCCCTGCAAGCCCCCAGTGGTACTGGCCATGGATATGCATTCCCAATGTGGGAGTTGTGGGTACCAAGCATCAGCACTCGGTGCCCATGCATCTTGTCGCTGCAGCAGCTGCCTGTCGTTGCTACGAACTCCTCTCAGGGCGCTCCGGATGAGGGCAGCAGCTCCTCCGCCCCTCTGCCAGTCAATGATTCTTCCGTTGAGGCTGCGACAACTGTGGAGGTGCCAGTTCAGGATTTGGCCACTCCCTCCCAGAGGATGCCCGCCAAGGTCATCGAGGCCAACAGCACAGCAGAGTCAGCAGACTGTTTCAAGCCACTGAGCAGTGGAGCAGCACCTAGACATAGCACCTGGAAACGTAAGCATAAGGCACCTTAGGCAGGCCACAGGTATGTCACTGGTGATTTTGTGTTGGCCTTAGAATAGGGACCCATATTGTTGTTATTGCAATGGAGAATTGTTTGCTTTTCTTTTGGACAGAATAAAGTCCACTATTGTTACCATGTCTGAGGGTGTTTCCTTTGTGGTGCATTTCTCTTTTTCACAGACATAACATGACTGTTTGAGTGGACATTGATGTTTCTGTACTAAGCCCTCAGGTGCTACATCTTCCACCTCATCAGCTGCAACTAAGTGCCACATGTGGAAGTTCCTGGCAATGCTGCTCCTGCTGATCCATGTGTGTGGAGCTAGCTGAAGGTTCTTTGGATTAAATTGTCCCGGGTGTCCCTGCCTCCTTGGTGTAGTAGCGGGTCAGCGTGCTGCCCCTCATCATCAACCTGTGCTTCCTCATCCTCTGAGCCACTGCTGGATTCATCATGTGCAGCCTCATCCTGAGAGCTTCAGAGCCGCTGGCATGGGATGTCCATCCACACTGTTAGATGATTGGCCCTGAGATCTCTCCTGACAAGATATAGTAGACTGTCTCCCTTGAGAGTCGGAGCCTCCTTCGGCACTGCACCTCAGTCATATTGAGGTCGCTGCTTCGCCGCCTGTAAACCCTGGAAACAGGATAGTGGCATCTTCTGCAGCCCCTTGCACCTTGGACAACCTCTTGACCCTGCACCACCTGTGCCTGGCCTCCCAAAGGTGGCTCTCCTGGAAGCTGATTGTACACTCCTGGCCTCCTCCTTATTCTATCCCTTCTTCTCCTCAGAGGAGCTGCCTCCAGTGGAGGGATCAGAACCCATACCCAGGCTAAATGGAGGCCTCTGGAAAGCTGCAGGCCCGAGAAAGATATCTGTCTGCAGACTGGTTTCAAAGTTCACAAGAAGCTCTTGGAAATCGATGAGAACTGTTAACAATCACACAGGCAACTTTAAAACACTTTCAGCAATCAAAACTTCATGTTAAACATGAACAACGCCTTTGAGACCACATATCATTGCATGAGTTTTATTAAAAAATCTCCTACCCGCCTGCCCGTTCGGTCTGTGCGCTGACCCGAAGTTCACACGGGCCCCTCAAAATGCTGGACAATTGGCAAGTTAAGGACCTTAACGAGGCCTTTAATTAATGGTGGGTGAACACCCCGCTGCTGAGCGCACCCGCTGACCAAAATATCGCGGCGCTGACATCGGCACGCTCACTCGACATTTTAAGCGCTGATGTGCAGCCTCCACCATCCACACGTCAGCCGGAAAATTCTGGCCAATGTCCCAGACTCCACCATCCCTGGCTATGTCCTGTCCCATCGGCAGGACAGTATATACAGTCAGGAGGGAGTTGCCTCGGGAGTCAGCGTCAACTCTGGACCCCATGAAGTCTCATGGCATCAGGTCATGGGAAAGGAAACCTCCTGCTGGTGACCACGTTCTGCCCTATCACATACCACCCTCCCTCAGCTGGTGAATCAGTGCTCCTCCATGTTGAACACCACTTGGAAGAAGCATTGAGGGTGACAAGGGCACAGAATGTACTCTGGTTGGGGGACTTCAATGTCCATCCCAAGAGTGGTTTGGCAGCACCCACTGACTGAGCACTAAATGACACAGCTGCTAGACTGAGTCTGCTGCAGGTAGTGAGGGAACCAAGGAGGGAAAAACAGTTGACCTCATCCTCACCAACCTGCTTGCTGCAGATGCTCCTCTCCATGACAGTATCAGTCGGAGTGACCACTGGAAGGGGTCATAAACAGTGCTATCAAGTGGCACTTGCTTAGCATAACCTGCTCACTGATGTCCAGTCTGGGTTCCACCAGGGCCGGGCTACTCGGCTTCTGACCTCATTACAGCCTTGGTTCAAACACGGACAAAAGAGCTGAGCTCCAGAGGTGAGCCGACTGTCACTGCCCTTGGCATCAAGGCCACATTTGACCTAGTGTGGTATCAAGGAGCCTTAGCAAAACTGGAATCAATGGGAATCAGGGGGAAAACTGTCCACTGGTTGGAGTCATACCTAGCACAAAGGAAGATGGTTGTGGCTGTTGGAGGTCAGTCATCTCACTTCCAGGATATCACTGCAGAAGTTCCTCAGGGTAGTGTCCTAAGCCCAACCATCTTCAGCTGCTTCATCAATGACCTTCCCTCCATCAAAAGATCAGAAGTGGGGATGTTCGCTGATAATTGCACAATGTTCAGCACCATGCATGATTCCTCAGATACTGATACAGTCCATGTTCAAATGCAGCAAAACCTGGACAATATCCAGGCTTGGGCTGACAAATGGCAAATAATATTCACACCACACATGTCAGGCAATGACCATTTCCAACAAGAGAGAATCCAACCATCACCCCTTATGTTCAATGGCATTACGATCACTGAATCCCCTACTATCAACAGCCTGGGGGTTTCCATTGACCAGAAACTGAACTGGACTAGCCATATAAATATTGTGGCTACAAGAGCAGGTCAGAGGCTGGGAATTCTGCAATGAGTAACTCGCCTCCCGACTCCCCAAAGCCTGTCCACCATCTACAAGCCACAAGTCAGCTCCTGCAACACTCAGGAAACTTGACACCATCCAGGACAATGCAGCCCACTTGATTGGCATAACATCCAAACATTCACTTCCTCCACCACCAATGCACAGTAGCAGTGTATACCACATACAAGATGTACTGAAGGATTTCACCAAGGCTCCTTAGCCACCTTCTAAACCCATGACCACCAAACCATCTAGAAGGACAAGGGTGGCAGATAGTTGGGAACACCACCGCCTGGAAGTAGCCCTCTAGTCACTCATCACCCTGACTTGGAAATATATTGCTGTTCCTTCACTGTCACTGGGTCAAAATCCAGGAACTCCCTTCCCAATGGGACTGTGACTGCAGCAGTTCACAGGGACAAACTGAATACAGTTAATGTTTCAAGTCCGTATGATTTACGATCCAAGGTGCCCTCATCACACACCAACCTGAGCTGCAATTCCTGAGCTGGAGGACAGGACAAAGGGACATGGTAATTGTAGCATACATTATGTACAAATGTACACTAAGTCTGACTTATGGAGGGAAGACCTCCTAGCAGTGCCATTTCTTTCTCCCCCATCCCCCACACCAAAGCAATTGAGCCTAGGGTGCAAGATAAAATGCACTCAGGATTATCACCATGTTCAGTCAGATTGGCACAGGACATGGGGAAATAAAGTGGGCATCAAGATATCTTTTATGGGTATATGGTTGAAGACAGGCTTGTAACAGAGCAGGTAAAGCACAAGGCACCAACGTGATAACTACATTCTTCCATAAGTGAGGGTGGCTGGGTTGGTTGGTGTCAAATTCACTAAGTATTCCAATCTCACCGGTTACAAATTTGGGGAAACATTGGTGTCTTGCCTAAAATTAAAATATCACAGCCAGCAAGGTGGGGGGGAAAAGGGAAGTCACGTTTGCATAGGATCGAGGGTGCATCTCTGGTGGTTACAGAAGACAAAGCTAAAGGCAATGAATCCATTGACTGGGAAAGATTGGGAAATAACTCTTACAGGCAGAGTATGGGAACCAAGGAGGGAGTGAAATTGTGTTGGGACAGGTGGAAGAAGGAGCGAGTAGCATGTGTGCGCCAGAATGTAAATGCCAGAAGGGGGGCGGCTATCACTTTAAAAATGACCATGACAAGACTCTGGATCCAGTCCATACTGTATCCAGAGTTTAGACTCATGTGGTCCCAGATTCTCCAAATACACAGTCAAAAGGTACCAAACTGGGAGCGCAAGACGGGAAATCCCTACCAATTGTCCCAAAGACCCAGGATAAGGAGGTCAAATGCTCCATAACAACACCAGGGCCTAGGAATGGGCTGGTGTTGATTCCAGCCCAGGTGTCAGACCGTGACCTGCATTATGAGGTAGTATCAGTCACCCTCAGCTTAACAGAGGGACGGGAGCCCCGATGCTACCCAGCAGCAACAGGAAATTGTACAAGAAACTTAAGGAAAATGTTACCACAATTCCATGAGCTGAATTATGGGGATGAACAACAGGAGGATTTCTCTTAACTCGCTGACCTAACGCTGGTTTTGGGGAGCAGGGTTGGTGGTGGAATATGGATAAAAAGTTGATTGATCAATGACGTGGCTATGGTGTTTAATACAGAGATGTCACTGATCTTGATGCCCAGCTGCAAATGTAGGTCATTACCCTTCCCCAATAATCTCTAGAGTTTCTGTAAGGTAATGAGATTGAGGAACAGGAGCTACAGGAAGACCAAGTCATGACTATTCACCTAAAAAGAAATAGCTGAGCTGGAAACTCATGCCCAGACCATAGGCAATTACATAGAGGACCAGGACACATCAGGCCAAGCCGCCCAAAATGGTGTGTGTGTGTTATGTACAGTGCCCAGAGTGTCGTGATTTAGAGAATTTGTTGCAAGGTTACATACCATCATGGATTGACAACAGACACCTAAAGGCTCGGAGTACTTATGCCAATCTCATGGACCCATGCCAGCTGCAGTTGCCATGGAAAGCATAACCAGTCCCAAATAGTTTGGTTATACTGACTACAGTCTATGATGGGAATAGTTCTCAGAATACTGGTGATGGATCAGTCACAATGACCAGTGCCAGTATACTTAGTGGAAGATATCAGTATCATTCTAAATGGTTTATGTGTGGGTATCATGGAGGAGGAGGGGAATTCCATGACCAGACCTGATCTGAAGGGGTGTGTAAGGAGGGGATGCACATGTAGTGCTGTGCCCATATCACCTGAATGTGTTCGACCGACATGTGGGTTTGACTCAAAACGCACAAACTATCAACTGTAACCTGGAGGTGATGGCTCAGAGTCATGTCCCATCCCAAGTTGCATATACAAGGGCAATGGAACCACTAGCATGAGCCAATATAGGGTACACAGTGACACCTGGGGCCCAGTTCATGATTTGACCTGCTGCTTTAGAAGCCAGATAAAGGTTCAAGTAGCACAGACAGGCTCTAGGGAGCAGTGACTATTGTATCACAAGGTGCACATTAATCATGGAAAAGGTCAGTGAACAATCCAGAACAGGAATAATTGGGGGAAAGCCAACTTCAACGGGAAGAGTATTCATCCGAGTCGAGCAAGTTGAAATCAAATATTGGCAGAAAAGAGACAGTGGCTGAGCAATGGCCACCTTCAAAGGAAAAGTATTGCAGGAAATGTCAAGATATATTCCCTTGAAGGGGAAAAGGTAGGACAACTAAATCCAGAAAGCCCTGGATGATGAGAGATAGGAGGTAAAGATAAAAAGGGAGAAGTGTGTACACACCAGATGGCAGGTAGAAAAATAAATGGAGAACCAGGGTGAATTTAGAAGGACCAGAGGTGAAGTGAAGAAATTAAATCAGAAAAGCAAGGAGAGAGCATGAAGAGGCTGGCAGGGAACATAAGAGGGAATCCCAAGGTCTTCTGTAAACACCTAAATAAGAAGTGGTAAGTGAGAGTAGGGCCAATTAGAGACATAAAAGGTGACTTGCATGTGGAGGCTGGAGCAATTGCGGAGGTGTGGAATGAATACTTTGCATCAGTTTTGTAGAAAGGTACCTAGGCTGGGGTGAGAGGTGGTAACTGCTACATCAGAAGAACAATCAATTGAGGAAGGTGGTGTTGGAAAGACCATCTTTACTTAAAATAGATAAGGCACCAGGGCCTTAGACAGGAGCAGGATAATTAAGGAAGCCAGCATGGATGCATTAAAGGAAACTCATGTTTAAATAACTTGATATTTTTGAGGTGATAACAGAAGTTTGAAGAGGGAAACACATTGACGTGACATTGATACAGTGCCACACAGACTTCAGCAAAATTCTCGCTCATGCAATAAAAGGGAAAGTAGGAACTTGGATAGAAATTGGCTGAGGGACAGGCAACAGTAGTGGGTGAATGGTTGTTTTTCAGATTGGAGGAAAGTTTGTAATGGAGTTCCCCACGGGTCAGTGTTGGGACACTTCCTCTTCCTGATTATATATATTAATGACTTTGACTGTAGTGAGCAGGGCATGATGTCAAAATTTGCAGATGATGTAAGATTGGAAATGTTGGCAATTGTGATGAGACTTGTCTTGAACTCCAAAGAAAAGGACATAGACATGTTTATGGATTGGGCAGACAAATAGCAAATGAAGTTCGATGCCACAAAGCGGGAGGAGATTTATGATGGCAGGAAAAATATGGAGAGACAGTATATTTTATAGAGGGACAGCCTCTAAAGGAGATGCAGGAACTGGGGGACCTCTGTGTATATGTACATAGGTCACTGAAGATGGTAGGGCATGTTGAGAGAACAGTTAACAAAACGTATACTCTCTTAGGCTTTAATAATAGGAACTTGTGTAAGACAGTTAGGCCTCATCTGGAGTACTGTGTCCAGTTCTGAGCACCACACTTCAGGAATGAGGAGAAGGCATTGGAGACAGTACATAGGATGTTCACAAGAATGATTCCGGGGATACACAACTGTAGCTATGAGGGTAGTTTGGGATTGTGTTCCTTGTAGAAAAGAAGGCTGATGGGAGACCTGATAGAGATATTCAAGATCGTGAGGAGGGTAATGAAACAGGGTACATAGAGAGAAATGGTTCCCACACAAGAGATGAACTAGAGGGCACAGATTCAAAATAATTGGCAAAAGGAGTAAATGTGGAGTGAGGAAAATTTTTTTTCACTGAGGGTGGTTGGGGCCTGGAACAAGCTTCCTGAAATGGGTGGTGTAGGCAGGTTCAATCAAGGCATTCAAAAGGGAATTGGATTACTAAATAAGCGAGAGAATATGCAAGGTTACGGGGATAAGGCAGGGGAGTTGGACTAGGGGAATGCTCTTTCGTGTGGCAGGAGTAATATGACTCTAAAGGTGGCGGCATCACCAGTGAGTCTGTCTGGTTCGTAGTTACGTGACCTGTGGTGGTTTGGTGTTCTCACCATCCACAGCGTCGGTCGTGCCTCCTCGTGGCTCCTGCTGGTAACAACATCACCGTTATCCGAGTTTGCACAGATAGGAATGTTTTTGTTGGCTAAACGGCCTTTGAAATAGCACAGTGCTGATTGTGGTCTGTTGGGACCAGCATTATCGTATAAAAATGGTTGACCATCGTTGGTCAGAGCGGCCCGGGTGGGACGTGATCCAGAGAAAAGACGTCCCCACAGTTGTGCCTTTTGGAGCAGGCCACTGCACAAGTTGCAAATGCTCCGCAAGTGCTAGTTCCAAACTCAATGGACTAGAGAAATACTCCACCTCAACACAAACTGCAGAGGTGGAATCGAGACCTTCGATGGGCTGCTCTGCCATCTGCTACTCCCCGGGGTGGGTGAGTTCTGCAAACACATGGCCGTGAGACATCAGATTAAACACCTTCACACAATTTGCTCCAAATCTGGTGATTCCGATTCGGTTGCTTGTCATTATCGCAAATGTAAAGGGGTAAGGCCACCTCTCACCGGTACGATCTATGCATGTGAACACTGAAATGCAGGTCACATGGCAAATTGGACTCAGCCAGCACGAGCGTTATAGACACACCGAAGTACGTAATGTGAAAAGATTAGCAGCTCACCTACCACAAGCAAAGCCTGGCCAGAGAGATTATAAATGGACTAAAGAGGAAACCGACCTCCTCAGAGAATTAATGAAGTGGTAGGAAGGCTGTGCAGACATCAACAAACAGATAGCAGCCCATCTCACATCTAAAGCCAGCAGGCAGATTGCTTCCAAGAGAAGATCACTCCTGAGAGCAGAGCAGAGATCAATGAGCGTATCATCACCGCAAAGCAGCCAGACTGAAGGTGCTTGGGAAACAGAAACTCCACAAGAGGGGGGATGATGCAGAGGTGGTGAGGGGGAAAACAGTCCCCAAATGGTGAGGAATGTGTGACCCCCGGCCAGTATCCCTAGACACACGGATCTGGATGATCAGCTGAACAACTAATGGTGGTACGGAACGACCCAGAAACAAGAGCCATGGCCATCGGCCTCATTGAAAGCATCACAGATGTCATATTAACTGAAGGAAAGGAAGAGGAAACTGGCAGGAGGTCCAGGAAGACAGAAGCTCACCCCAAGGAGAGGCCGAAACACAAAATCCAAGAATAAGAATAAAGAAGCAAATTTCAAAGCAACTCAGTTGGCTTCCAAAACAGACAGGAGAAAGATAGCACGGCAAATCCTGGATGCACCGTCCACCCTACAATGTCCACACAGCAAAGCTGAACTCGAAGAGAGTTTTACTGAGAAACTCTCAAAACCAAATAAATCAAACCCCCAAAAGTATACATTATATAACGGAAGGAGAGATAACGACTCTGTGAAAGAACCTATACAGAAGGAAGAGGTTGAGGATGCAGCAATTAAAGACATTGATAAGAACACGGCAGCAGGAGCTGATGGGATGAAGCTGGAAGACATCATGGACGTCCAGGCAGAGTACGAAGACAGGCTTCCATGTCTCTTCTCCCTCTGGCTCAAGTCAACTTCCATCCCAAGGGTCATGAAAAAGAGTCACACAGTTCTCATTGCTAAGACAGACGACACCAAGAAATTAAAAAGCATAGACAACTGGCGACCAATAATGATCGGTCCAATTTTATTCTGAATCTTCGCTAAAATTATCACCAAACGCTTAAGGGACGCAATCCAGACCAACCTCAGACAGAAAGGATTAATGGGGTTTTTACTGGATGACAAGCTGTAACAAGTGGGGGGCCACAGGGTTCAGTCCTGAGGCACCAACTATTTACTGTCTATATTAATCACTTAGATTCAGGGATAGAAGGCACTCTAGCTAAATTTGTAGATAACACCAAAATCGGTGGGAAAGTAAGTTACAAGGAAGAAATAAGAAATTTACAAAATGGATATGGACAGGTTAGGTGAATGGGCCAAAATTTGGCAGATGGAGTTTCACGTGGATAAGTGTGAGGTTATCCTGTATGGTCGGAAGAATAAAAAGGCGACTTATTATTTAAATGGAGAGAAACTTCAGAATGCTTCAGTGCAGAGGGATCTGGGTGTCCTGGTGCATGAATTGCTGAAAGCTAGAATGCAGGTACAACAGGTAATATAGAAGGCAAATGCAATTTTGGCACTGATTGCTAAATGAATAGAATAAAAATAGGGAAGTGTTGCTGCAGCTCTACAAGGCATTGGGGAGACAGAACCTGGAGTACTGTGCAGAGCTTTGGTCCTCTTACCTGAGGAAAGATGTAGCTGCACTGGAGGCGGTTCAGAGGAGATTCAAAAGATTGATTCCAGAGATGCAGGGCTTGTCTTATGAGAAGAGATTGAGCAGTTTAGGCCTAGACTCGCTAGAGATTAAGGATGAGTGGAGATCTAATTGAGGTATATAAGATGCTAAAGGGGATAGACAAAGTAGACGCGGAGCGGATGTTTCCCCTTCTGTGGCATTCTAGAGTGAGAGACCAAAGTTTTAGACTAAGGGGTGGTAGCTTTAAATCAGAGATGAGCAGGAATTACTTTTCTCAAAGTGTCGTGAATCTGTGGAAGTCACTACCTCAGAGTGCAGCCGATGCAGGGTCACTAAATAAATTTGAGGAGAGACAGATTTCTAATTCGAGGCCAAAATGAGATCAGCCATGATCGTAGAGAATGGTGGGGCAGGATCGAGGGGCTGAATTGCCTTCTCCTGCTCCTAGTTCTCATGAAAAGGGTTTCTGGTGGCGACTCCTGGTTATAATGAGAACACCACAGGTCTAAGTAACATCATGAAAGGGGCCAAACGCAACAGGAAAGAGTTGGCTGTTGTATTTGTGTATCTGCCTAAGGCGTTCAATTCCATTGGGCATAAAATGCTCATCAAGGCATTTCAAAGAGAGTGGGGCTGCCAAAAAGATTCATAACAACGATCACGGATCTGTCTTCAGAAACTAGCACATGTATTGACTGCAAAGACAGTCAAACTGAACCTATCAATATCATGAGAGGGGTCAAGGTGACCCGTTATCACCAATCCTGTTCATCATTGCGATGGATCCTCTAATCTGTTCCCTACAGGAGGCACAGCTGGGCATCCACTTGCCTTCCAGGGAACACAGGTTAAATACTCGGATTGGGCGCTGCATTAATTTGTGCGTATTAAATGATTCAGTACAGTCTCGATGGACAAGTACCTCCTCCTGCAATGTAAAGTGTCAGTGAAATGATAATCCTATCTTGGATCACTCCCCAATAAACCTGAGCAATAATTTCCAGGATTACATCTCCCATTTTGGGTCTGATATTCCACCATCACCCAAATATTTGACAGAACTGGTAAAGGATGCAGAGCTTTCCCAAAAACATTACAGGAAAAGCGGGGGCAGAATTTTACCCTCAGAGGGGGTGCTCGGCAGGGTTGGTCAGGGAACTGTCTGCCACCGGCAATCGGCAGCTCATCGCGATTTTATGAGGATGGGCCAATTGAGGTCCCCTCAGTGTAAAACGCAGCCAATGAGTGAGGGCGATGGAGCGGGGGCTTAAAGTTGGGTCCAGTGACATCCCAGCAGCCAATTCAAATGCAGCCTGGGCAGCCCCTGGAAAGCTGCCACTAAAGGACGCGGATCTCCTGTGAATGGAGACCATAGCGGGTGGACACGGCAGGCGGGAGGGCAGGTCAGCAGGGCAGTCAGCCCCACGTTTCTCAGATGAGAGCCTCACTGCCCTCCTGGAAGTGACAGCAAGGGGAGAAACACTTGTCGCCAGGGACTGGAAGCAGCCACCACCATCTCACCAAAAGAGGCCTGGGAGGAGGTGGCATCCAGGGTCAGCAGCCACAACGTGGTGAGGCGCACGTCGGTGCAGTGCCGAAAGCACTTGAATGATCTCCTGCAATCGGGAAGGGTGAGTACCCTGTTGGCATGGGTTACTTTGCTGAACAGTTGAGCTGGACATCCCACTGGATCTCAAATGTTAGAGTGTGAGCAGTGATGTTGCGGTGCCAGAGGGAGGTAAGATTGCAGTGCACTGATGTGAGAATGTGGCTTTTTGCAACCATTGCAGTGTAGCCTGTATATTGATGGGACCCTCAAACCTGGTATACCCATTGATAATGGGGAGATGAGGGCACCATGATGCAGATCTGTCTCATCAGGGTGCCAGGCATACACACGGACAGTCTAATGACAAGTGTTTCTTCTCACATTTAGACACACTAGAAGCCCCTCGTTCTGAGGAGCCTGAAGGCCCACCCCTGACCCCTGAGGACCACCATGCTGAGCACGCACCAGCATCACCCTCTGTCAAGCAGGCACCAGCGCAGATACCAGCACCTCAGTGGTCAAAAGATCGCCATCTTGTACCTCAGTGCACATTGGTGAGTCCATTTCACACTTGCTTGATGTGCAGGTGGAGGCAGAGTGTCCAAGGCATTGGCAGAGGGCTGCTGGAGACCAGGTCAATGCTCAGTCAATGGCTAATTGGCCTCTGAAGTCATCCATGAGGAAGCAGATGCTGGATGTCCAGCCGGGTGTGGAAGATCTGGCAGTGATACGTGAGGGAATGCGTGCCATGGTGTCCGTTCTGGAGAAGTCACTGTAGAGAACAGCACTGCATTGACCCTCATGGCCAAGCACACTTCCTCCTCCATGGAGGGAGTGGTGACTCTCATGGACAGGCTCCTCCAGGAGCTCAATCAGGGGTTCCCAGAGATGCAAGCCCTCACACCAGCAATGACCCCAGCTGCTCAGTGGCAGATGGATTGCTCAGCTAGGTGCCCATCCATCAATGGTGAGCAGGGATGTCCAATGTGAACTGAAATTGGTGTATAATCAGCCTGCCGTCTCTGCAGGCTCCTCAGGGCGCTCCAGATACAGTAGCAGCTCCTCTGCCAGTGACCATGGCATATGAGGCTGCAACGACAGGGGAGATCCAGCCATGGCAATAACGTTCCGTCTCAAGCAAGGACAGTACAGGCTCCACAGGCCAGAGGACACCCACCAATGTCGTTAAGGCCAAGTGGACTTCAGAGTCAGCAGGCTGTCTCCAATGCCAGTGAGGCTGGAGCACCTAGACATAGTACCTGCTAGCGAAACCGTAAAGCACCTCAATCACAACCCAGCTTGATCACTTGTTTCTCCCATTTTTGTTCTTTTATTGAATGGTGTGATGTAAATCACCAGTCAATGTTCATTTCTGCTGTTTGTCAGCAGCAAATTGTTTCTTTTTGCAACTGGCCTCTGGATACTTCATTTGCTGTGTAGGTGTGGGGTAAGCCATGGTTATGATGGAGTGTGACTCCTTTAATTTCATTGCAATGGCAGAGTGTATGTTGTTAACCAAGGAACGGGTCCTGCCAGGGATTAAGTGTGGAGCCTGCAGCCCTTGCATGTGGTGGTGGCTGTTCTTTGGTAGAGTTAGCTGCAGGAGCAATGGATCAAAGCGTTCATAGAGTCCCTGCCTCCCTGGAGTTTACCCAGGTCAGTGTCTATGCCCTCAGTGATCTCACCATGTTCATCCACAGACTCACTGCTGGACTCATCACCTGTTGCCTGTGCAGCTACATCAAGATCATCTTCCTCCTGTGTCCCCCTTTCCAGTGCCAGATAGTGGTTGCTTGCTTGCTGCGCTCTGCGCAGTGAAACACAACCTGGCTTTTGGCAGTGGGGGCGGGTGGGGGAGGGTGAGAATGGTCCAGATCAACCTCAGGCAGAAAGGATTAATGGGTCTTTTTCTAGATGACAAGCTGTAACAAGTGGGGCGCCACAGGGTTCAGTCCAGAGGCACCAACTATTTACTGTCTATATTAATGACTTGGATTCAGGAATAGAAGGTACTATAGATACATTTGCACCTACATCCTTAAGGGGACCAATACTCTGCACAGTACTCCAGGTTTGGTCTCCCCAATGCCTTGTACAGCTGCAGCAACACTTCCCTATTTTGATTCTATTCCTTTAGAAATAAATGTCAAAATTCCATTTGGCTTCCATATTAACTGTTGTACCTGCATTCTGGTTTACAGCAATTCATGCACCAGGACACCCAGATCCCTCTGTACTGAAACATTCTGAATTTTCTCTCCATTTAAGTAATAAATCGCCTTTTTATTCTTCTGACCAAAAGGGATAACCTCACACAAAATAGGTGGGAAAGTAAGTTCCAAGGATGAAGTGTACAAATGGATATGGACAGGTTAGGTGAATGGGTCAAAATTTGGCAGATGGAGTTTCACATGGATAAGTGTGAGGTTATCCATTTTGGACGGAAGAATAAAAAGGCGACTTATTACTTAAATGGAGAGAAAATTCAGAATGCTTCAGGGCAGAGGGATCTGGGTGTCCTGGTGCATGAATTGCTGAAAGCTAGAATGCAGGTACAACAGGTAATATGGAAGCCAAATGGAATTATGGCATTTATTGCTAAAGGAATAGAATCAAAATAGGTAAGTGTTGTTGCAGCTGTACAAGGCTTTAGAGAGACCAGACCTGGAGTACTGTACAGAGCTTTGGTCCCCTTAAGGATGTAGGTGCATTGGAGGCAGTTCAGAGGAGGTTCGATAGATTGATCCCAGAGATGCGGGGCTTTTCTTATGAGGAGATTCAGCAGTAAAAGCCAATACTCGCTAGAGATTAAGGATGAGGGGAGATCTAATTGAGGTATATAAGATGCTAAAGGGGACAGACAAAGTAGACATGGAGCGGATGTTTCCCCTTCTAGGGGATTCCAGAATGAGGGGCCATAGTTTTAGGCTAAGGGGTGGTAGATTTAAATCAGAGATGAGCAGGAATTACTTCTCTCAAAGTGTCGTGAATCTGTGGAAGTCACTACCTCAGAGTGTAGCGGATGCTGGGACATGAATAAATTTGAGGAAAGACAGATTTCTAATTCAAGGAAAAATGAGATGACCCATGATTGTAATGAATGGTGGGGCAGGCTCGAGGGGATGAATTGCCTTCTCCTGCTCCTAGTTCTTATGTTCTTATGAAAAGGGTTTCTGGTGGCGACTCCTGGTTGTAATGAGAACATCACAGTTCTAAGAAACATCATGAAAGGGGCCAAACGCAACAGGAAAGTACTGGCCGTTGTCTTTGTGAATCAGGCCAAGGCGTTCAATTCCGTTGGGCATAGAAAGCTCATCGAGCCGCTTCAAAGAGAGTGGAGGTGCCAAAAAGATTCATAACAATGAGGTGGTATTGCAGTGCACCCCAAGTTGTCCAGGCATTGGAAGCATATTAAGACCGATTGTTCTCTGTACCAACGCCCTTGTTGTAGGGGTGACTCTTGTACCACTGCTCAACCCTTGTTCTTGGGTGGCGGAGAGGCATCATGAGGCACCTTTTGAGCGGATTGCCCTCGTCACACAGTCACCATCCATCCAATCAGGCTGGAGCACTGAAGAGCCCTGGCGCCTGGGTGTGAGTGTCTCAGGATATAAGCATCATGGGAGCTGCCAGGGTACCTTGCAGAGATGTGCAGAAGCTGTATCCTGTGGTCTCACCCACACACACATTGATATCAACTAGTTTTATTTCACGTTCGGGTATATGCCTGCGGGAGGAGGGTAAAATTCTGCCTAGGGAAAGAGATCAAGGAAATAAATACCCCAGCTTGATGGGATATAGCTCTAAATATTGAGGTTCCCACTTGAATTCAATCTGCAGCCCATATTAGTAAATTGTACAATTGATTACGGTATTATATCTCTTACCATGCAAGCAAAAACAAAAAAACGGGAAAAACCTGGAAAATTTCAAAGGGGATTTGGGATGATGGAGCCAAATTAATTAACTGAATAAACAAATGTACAATTTGGCTGAAACCAGCCATGCGCTCACCATCACAAGAATCAACGGAGGAAATATCTCTACTGTAAAAGAAATATTAAAAGGTGGGGTGGAGTGGTGGAGAACTGAAGGACATGGCCCGAGCTGTGAGAATATAAAATAGCTAAACCACACTGTACAGACACTAAGGGTTAACTAACCCAAGAGGGGTGAGCGAAATTGAAATTCTGACTCAAGATACTGAGAGCCATTATCATGGGCAATGGTGCAGGGCAACTGCCATCACATAGCACAATTATTTCCTGCCAGGGATTAAAGAAACATTCACATCTCAGTCAACAGATGGAAGGAAGTTCACAAACACATGGTTCGGGGTGTGGGAGAAAGAAGCAGCCAAGCACTTGGAAAAGCAATTCAACAATGAAGAATGCTCAATCATTCAGCATCGGTTCCATCGACATGGGGACTGAAGGGTTCTCAAAAATCCCACATTTTTCAAATCATCAACAAGGATATGACTTTTGGACATTTATCGCAGAGGACCCAACTGCTGAGTTAAGTGTAGAACCCTGCAGACAGGAGGCTAGGCCCATGAAGGCCTGGGACTGGACATGCCCGGGCTTGTTGAGAGCAGTGCGGATTGTTGCTGGAAACCAGACAACGAGAGGAGGCAGAATACACATTCTTCCCTTTAAAACAATCAACCCAGAGAAAGACTTCATATGACACAAAAAGAAAGCCCATCAAAATCTTGCATAAATAATCGCTACCGTTACTAAGGCAGGAAGGCCGCAGTCAATACAATTATGCGAAGCTATCAATACTCCACAAATACAACCGCTTTCAGTTCAAGATTATCTATGGGGGCAGGAAGACAAGTATAAACATCATGTGAGCCCATTAAAAACAACGAGACAACAATCCCCTGAAGAAGCCCACCTAAATCAGACAAAGAATTACCCTTGATTTGGATTCAGATTAGAAATTCTAAAAAACAGTATAACTGGGTCACCAGTGATGAAGGGGTGGAGGAGTGAGCTGTTTTCGAGTGGTTGAAGCAGAGTTTAAGCAGGGAGAGGTAGCTGAGCCAAGTGAGGAAGGAGATCTGGAGGTTTGCAGGGCCACAGGCAACATCACGGTGAGGGATACGGGGTGGCAGGCTCAGAAGAAGACAACAAGGCCGCAACCACAGCCCTCCATGAAGATTGACCACCCACAACCACACCCTCCACCCAACTGAAGAACCTTCACAGATTCCACAGACCAGGGCCACGTGGGGATAGCAGGCCCCAGAGGACACAAAGAGCAGACCCCAGAACTGTAACCGGCTTTCCTGGCTAGATTTCGAACTGTCAAGTAATCCTGGTTGGTGAGCATGATCCCTGACCTCTCCTAGTTCAATTTAGTTAGGTTTTGGGGGTTGGACAAGGGTAAGGGGATTAGTAGCGTGATTCTCCCTGGTTATGTCTTGTGTTCCCCATTCATAACTAAGTACTTTGTAGGTCTGTATCATCTCAGTATAATCCTAATCTTATAAATTCATTTGTGACTTCAATAAACCCAGGTTTTTTTTCTTGCAACAAAACCAGTTGTCTGCTGCACTTTGTCACCAGCCCCAAATATGTCCAAGGTCTAGAACCCAGGGAGTTGGAGCGATTCGGACCGCTCAGACATCAGAGGTGAAGCTGACACACACCACCACCCCCTACAGGGGGGTGGGTGTAAGACAGATAAAAGGGGTTTGATCAATGATATGGCTAGTGTTTAATACAGGGATGTCACTGGTCTTGATGCCCAGAAGCAAATGCAGGTCAATACCTGACAAACTCTAGAGAATATTGGGGAAGAGTAATGAGGTTGACGGACAAGAGTTACAGGATGACTGAGCAATGACTATTCACCTACAAAGAAATAGCTGAGCTGGAAACTCATGCCCATACCATAGGCAATTTCATAGAGGACCAGGACACTTCAGGTGTTATGTACAGTGCCCAGATTGTAGTAATTTAGAGAATTTGTTGCAAGGTTGCATACCATCATGGATTGACAACAGATACCTAAAGGCTAGGAGTACTTATGCCAATCTCATGGACCCATGCCAGTCCCAAATATTATCCTGACTACAGTCTATGACGGGAATAGCTCTCAGGATACCGGTGATGGATCAGTAGCAATGAGCAATGCCGGAAAACTGGGAGGGAGGTATAAGTGTCATTCTAGATAGTGTACGTGTGGGCATCCTGGAGGATTAGGGGAACTCCTTGACCAGCATTGATCTGAAGGGGTGTCAGGAGGGGATGCACATGTAGTGTTATGCCCATATCACCTGAATGTGTTCGGCCGACATGTGGGTTTGACTAATAGCGCACAACCTATCAACCATAACCTGGAGGTGATGGCTCAGAAACATGTATATGCAACTTGGGACGGGACAAGGGCAATGGAACCACTAGCATGAGCCAATATAGGGTACACAGTGACACCTGGGGCCCAGTTCATGATTTGACCTGCTGCTTTAGAAGACAGATAAAAGGTTCAAGTAGCACAGACAGGCTCTAGGGAGCAGTGACTATTGTATCACAAGGTGCACATTAATCATGGAAAAGGACAGTGAGCAATCCAGAACAGGAATAATTGGGGGAAAGCCAACTTCAACGGGATGAGGATGCATCCGAGACGAGTGAGTTGAAATTAAATATTGGCAGAAAAGAGACAGTGGCTGAGCAATGGCCACCTTCAAAGGAAAAGTATTGCAGGAAATGTCAAGATATATTCCCTTGAAGGGGAAAAGGTAGGACAACTAAATCCAGAAAGCCCTGGATGTTGAGAGATAGGAGGTAAAGATAAAAAGGGAGAAGTGTGTGCACACCAGATGTCAGGTAGAAAAATAAATGGAGAACCAGGGTGAATTTAGAAGGACCAGAGGTGAAGTGAAGAAACTAAATCAGAAAAGCAAGGAGAGAGCATGAAGAGGCTGGCAGGGAACATAAGAGGGAATCCCAAGGTCTTCTGTAAACACGTAAATAAGAAGTGGTAAGTGAGAGTAGGGCCAATTAGAGACATAAAAGGGGAGGCTGGAGCAATTGCGGAGGTGTGGAATGAGTGCTTTGCATCTGTTTTTTCAGAAACGTACCTAGGTTGGGGTGAGCGGTGGTAACTGCTACATCAGAAGAACGTTCAATTGAGGAAGGTGGTGTTGGAAAGGCCATCTTTACTTAAACTAGATAAGACACCAGGACCATAGACAAGTGCAGGAGAATTAAGGAAGCCAGCATGGATTCATTAAAGGAAACTCACGTTTAAATAACTTGATGTTTTTGAGGTGATAACAGAAGGTTGATGAGGGAAACACAATGACATGGTATGTATGGATTTGGCATTGATACAGTGCCACACAGACTTAGGCAAAATTCTAGCTCATGCAATAAAGGGTAAAGTAGGAACTTGGATAGAAATTGGCTGAGGGTCAGGCAACAGTAATGGGTTAATGGTTGTTTTTCAGATTGGATGAAAGTTTGTAATGGAGTTCCCCAGGGGTCGGTGTTGGGAAACTTGCTCTTCCTTAGACTGTGGTGTGCAGGGCATGATTTCAAAATTTGCAGATGACGCAAGATTGGAAATGTTGTCAATTGTGATGAGATTAGTCTTGAACTAAAAAAAAAAAGGCATAGACATGTTTGTGGATTGGGAAGACAAATGGCAAACGAAGATCATTGCTGCAAAGTGGGAGGTGATTCGTTTAGGCAGGAAGCATATGGAGAGACAGTATATTTGATAGAGGGGCAGCCTCTGAAGGAGATGCAGGAACTGAGGGACCTCTGTGTATATGTACATAGGTAGTGAAGATGGCAGGGCATATTGAGAGAATAGTTAACAAAGGATAAAGCCTGAGATAGTATAATAATAGGAACTTGTATAAGACAGTTTGGCCTCATCTGGAGTATTGCATACAGTTCTGAGCACCACACTTCAGGAATGAGGAGAAGGCATTGGAGACAGTACATAAGATATTCACAAGAATGATTCCAGGGATACACAACGGTAGCTATGAGGGTAGGTTGGATAGGTTGGGATTGTGTTCCTTGGAGAAAAGAAGGCTGTTGGGAGACCTGAGAGATATTCAAGATCATGAGGAGGGTAATGAAACAGGGTACATAGGTTAGAAACAGTTCCCATACAAGAGATGAACTAGAGGGCACAGATTCAAAATAATTGGCAAAAGGAGTAAATGTGGAGTGAGGAAAATTTTTTTTCATCGAGGGTGGTTGGGGTCTGGAACAATCTTCCTGAAAGGGTGGTGTAGGCAGGATCAAACAAGGCATTCAAAAGCAAACTGGATTACTACATAAGCGAGAGAATACGCAAGGTTACGGGGATAAGGCAGGGGAGTTGGACTAGGGGAATGCTCTTTCATTTGGCAGGAGTAATATGACTGATGGTGGCAGCCTCACTAGTGAGTCTGTCTGGATAGTAGTTACGTGACCTGTGGTGGTTTGGTGTTCTCACCATCTGCAGCGTCAGACATGCCTCCTGCTGGTAACAATGTCACCGTTATCCGAGGTTCCACAGATATGAAAGGTTTTGTTGGCTAAACGACCTTCGATAAAGCACCGTGTTGGTTGTGGTCTGCAGAGACCAGCATTATTGTATAAAATGGTCGACCGTCGGTCAGAGCGGCCTGGGTGGGAAGTGACCCGGAGAACAAAACCTCCCCACAGTTGTGTCTTTTGTAGCAGGCCACTGCATAAGTTGCAAGTGCTAGTTCCGAGCTCAATGTACTACAGAAAAAGCCCATCTCAACACAAACTGCCGAGGTGGTATCGAGACCATTTAGAAACTACTACCTACCCCACAGGGAACTGGTGAAACAAACCAGGCTGGAAGATCCGGGACCCTCAATAGTGAATGACAAACAACACGAGAAGGAGTTGGAGTCCAGCCCTCAAAGCTAAAGGGATGACACGAGTCATAAAAAGGCTGACATTTTATAACAAAAATTTCAAGGGAATGGTAACTTTGGACAATAACGGTGTTGAGGAGCCCCAAGAC
The DNA here is from genome assembly GCA_026770705.1 of Isurus oxyrinchus. Lineage (NCBI taxonomy): Eukaryota > Metazoa > Chordata > Chondrichthyes > Lamniformes > Lamnidae > Isurus > Isurus oxyrinchus. Next base: position 47,074,481 of record JANJGN010000023.1, read on the forward strand.
CAGACAGATATTCCACCAACCTACATCGAGCCTGTGGAGCTGCCACCCAGTGACGACAGAACCGTACAGAGTGAAGTGGAGATCCAATACCCCGTTGATGGGCTGCTCTGCCATCTGCTACACCCCAGGGTGGGTGAGTTCTGCAAACACATGGCCGTGAGACATCAGATTAAACACCTTCACACAATTTGCTCTAAATGCAGAAAAACTGACGATTATGATTCGGTTGCTTGTCATTATCGCAAATGTAAAGGGGTAAGGCCACCTCTCACCGGTACGATCTATGCATGTGAACACTGAAATGCAGGTCACATGGCAAATTGGGCTCAGCCAGCATGAGCGTTATAGACACACCGAAGAACGTAACGTGAAAAGATTAGCAGCTCACCTACCACAATCAATGCCTGGCCAGAGAGATTATAAAAGGACTAAAGAGGAAACCGACCTCCTCAGAGAATTAGTGAAGTGGTAGGAAGGCTGTGCAGACATCAACAAACAGATAGCAGCCCATCTCACATCTAAAACCAGCAGGCAGATTGCTTCCAAGAGAAGATCGCTCCTGAGAGCAGAGCAGAGCACAATGAGCGTATCATCACCGCAAAGCAGCCAGACAGAAGGTGCTTGGGAAACAAAAACACCACAAGAGAGGAGGTGACGCAGAGGAGGCGAGAGGAAAACAGTCCCCAAAGGGCGAGGAATGTGCAACCTCCGGACAGTATCTCTGGACACATGGATCTGGATGATCAGCTGAACTGAGCTGAAGAACTAATGGTGGTACGGAACGACTTAGAAACAAGAACCATGGCCATCGGCCACATTGAAAGCATCACAGATGTTATATTAACTGAAGGAAAGGAAGAGGAAACTGGCAGGAGGTCCAGGAAGACAGATGCTCACCCCAAGGAGAGGCCGAAACACAAAATCCAAGAATAAGTGGCAGCTAAAGAAGCAAATTTCAAAGCAACTCAGTTAGCTTACAAAACAGACAGGAGAAAGATAGCACGGCAAATCCTGGATGCACCGTCCACCCTACAATGTCCACTCAGCAAAGCTGAATTCGAAGAGTTTTACCGAGAAACTCTCAAAACCTAATGAAGCAAATTCCCAAAAGTATACATTATATAACGGATGGAGAGATTACAACTCTTTGAAAGAACCCACACAGAAGGAAGTGTTTGAGGATGCAGCAATTAAAGACATTGATAAGAACACGGCAGCAGGAGCTGATGGGATGAAGCTGGAAGACATCATGGACGTCCAGGCAGAGTACGAAGACAGGCTTCCATGTCTCTTCTCCCTCTGGCTCAAGTCAACTTCCATCCCAAGGGTCATGAAAAAGAGCCGCACAGTTCTCATTCCTAAGACAGACGACACCAAGAAACTTAAAAGCATAGACAACTGGCGACCAATAATGATCGGCCCAATTTTAGTCCAACTCGTCGTTAAAATTATCACCAAACGCTTAAGTGACACGATCCAGACCAACCTCAGGCAGGAAGGATTAATGGGTCTTTTCCTGGATGACAACCTGTAACAAGTGGGGCGCCACAGGGTTCAGTCCTGAGGCACCAACTATTTACTGTCTATATTAATGACTTGGATTCAGGGATAGAAGGTACTATAGATAAATTTGCAGATGACACCAATATAGGTGGGAAAGTAAGTTGCAAGGAAGAAATAAGAAATTTACAAAATGGATAATGGACAGGTAAGGTGAATGGGCCAAAATTTGGCAGATGGACTTTAACATGGATAAGTGAGGGGTTAACCCTTTTGGTGGAAGAATAAAAAGGCGACTTTGTATTTAAATGGAGAAACTTCAGAATGCTTTAGTGCAGAAGGATCTGGGTGTCCTGGTGCATGAATTGCTGAAAGCTAGAATGCAGGTACAACAGGTAATAAGGAAGACAATTGGAATTTTGGCATTTATTGCTAAAGGAATAGAATAATAGGGAAGTGTTGCTACAGCTGTACAAGGCATTAGTGAGACCAAACTTGGAATACTGTGCAGAGTTTTGGTCCCCTTACTTGAGGAAAGATGTAGATGCACTGGAGGCGGTTCAGAGGAGGTTCAATAGATTGATTCCAGAGATGTGGGGCTTATCTTATGGGGAGAGATTGAGCAGTATAAGCCTATACTCGCTCAAATTTAAGGATGAGAGGAGCTCTAATTGATGCTGAAGGGTATAGACAAAATAGATGCGGAGCAGATATTTCTCCTTGTGGGGTATTCCACAATGAGAGGCCATAGCTTTAGGCTAAGGGGTGGTAGGTTTAAATCAGAGATGAGCAGGAATGACATTTCTCAAAGGGTCATGAATCTGTGGAAGTCACTAGCTCAGTGCAGCAGATGCCAGGGCGCTGAATAAATTTGAGACAGACAGATATCTAATTCGAGGCCAAAATGAGATCAGCCATGATCGTAATGAATGGCGGGGCAGGATCGAGGGGCTGAATTGCCTTCTCCTGCTCCTAGTTCTTATGTTCTTATGAAAAGGGTTTCTGCTGGTGACTCCTGGTTGTCATGAGAACATCACAGTTCTAAGTAACATCATGATAGGGGCCAAACACAACAGGGAAGAGCTGGCCGTTGTCTTTGTGGATCTGGCTAAGGCGTTCGATTCCATTGGGCATAAAATGCTCGAGGTGCTTCAAAGAGTGGGGCTGCCAAAAGATTCATAACAACGATCACAGATCTGTCCTCTGAAACTAGCACATGTATTGAATCTTAAGATGCTAAAACCGAACCTATCAATATCATGACAGGGCTCATGGTGACCCGTTATCACCCATCCCTTTCAACATTGCGATGGACCCTCTAATCTGTTCCCTACAGGAGGCACAGCTGGGCATCCACTTGCCTTCCAGGGAACACAGGTTAGTTGCTCAGCTCTGGCGTTCACTGATGACATTGCTTTAATCAGTGACTCCTATTCAGGCATGACCAAGAACTTAGCCATTGTACAGGAAATCTGCCAGAACACAGGGTTGGAGATGAATGCCACGAAGACCAAGGGATTCCTCTTCATCCACAAGAGGAATACGTTTCAGTATAACAGTATGGCGAACAGCCAGTTGAGGAGGTCCAATCTCATACATAACTCCAGGAGACACATATGTGGGAGCCTGAATCAAACCCTCAGCAGGGGTATTTGGGGATCCAAAATCGATGGATGGATAGTGAATTTGAAGGAGGCAGCACTTCAACCTATCCAAAGGATCTAAACCCTTAAAACACATGATTGAGGATACATTTTCATTTAATCCTCGCAGAGGTATCACAAAACACCTTGGTGAAACTCGATCAATCCATTAAAAGCACAACAAAAGAAATTCTCCACTTTCCACCGCACATTATGAATGGAATTCTCTACAGCAGTAACCGCAATAATGGTCCAAGCCATGCCGAGACTTGAAGTCCAAATTCTTTTGGCCATTATCCAGGAATTAGGGACGTTGGAGAGCTCACCGGTTATGGTGATTCAGGCCTTGTTTGAATTCAGTGGTATCAAGAACCAAGAGACAATCATATCCCTGAGGGAAATCAAAAAATCCCTCAAAGAAAGGCGTGGTCCAAGGGGGATATGAAGGAAATGGCACTGATGAAATCATCAATTTAGGATGGATGGATTTTCCAAACGTTGAGACCAAAAATCTGTCAACAGATATGCAGCTTGGAGGGAGGTTAAATATTTAAAGTGGACAGAACTCCAATGCCAAGGATCAGGCATCAAGTTCTCCAGCAACAGCTATTCTTCAAATTCCTGGCTCAGGACTTGTTTTAACCTCAAACAATCCAGATTCAGGCTCATGAACGGTATGTGATTATAGTGTAATCTCTATCCAATGAGATCCACCACAAACAGGGGAAGTCACCATGCAAACAAGTCCTGCAGACAATGTGAGGCCCTTTTCGAATCATTGGCTCACATCTCCGGTAACTCTCCGTTCATTAAAAACACCCGGATCAAAAAATCCTGGACAACTTGCAGCAGTTATCTCGAAGTGCGGCTGGGCATCCGACTTGGAACAGAGACTCTTCGGAAAAGACAGTCTGGGGGCAACCTGCAGGAGAGGCAGCTAGACACATACTCCGAACTCCAACACATGACTTATTGATGGTGATGAGATGGTGCAAGGGAGCCTCAAGGTGTTTTGGGAAAGTGTCAGCTGATGGTCTTGGCTCCACACCTAGTTGCGCCTCCTTGTCCTGGGTGCTAAGACGCACGTGCTATTCAAAGAGATGGATGCTGAATGTGTCCAAGGTGGCCATTGGGGGAGGGGTTTGGGAGCAGCCATACTATCTTCTGGGGACTGATCACCAGTAGTGTGGACAGGAGCCGCTGGAGGCCTCAGCACGTGCACGCTGCACCCCAACCACAGTGGCCCATCTGAGTACATGAGCGATCAACCCCAATAAATCATCCTCTGTTTTGCAGGCAAAAAGTCACCACAATGCCTGGGAGCGTCAGAGGACTGGAAGTGGGAGCACCCTCCTCCAGCGCCTCACTCCCTTCAAGGAGCAGGTCATGTAGCTGGGCAGGAGGCAAGAGGCCAGGGCGGGGAGGCTGGGGTCCAGCAGGCAGGTATTTGAGGTCCACAGTCCCAACCACTCTGTCTGACCACCAGACAAACCACTGAGGTTGCTGCAATTGTTAATGCTGCAACACTGCTCATTCATAGACTGAGACACTCTGACACGTGGGTCATACAGGAGGGTCCCTCGTCCCCTTGAGGATTTGCATCTCCACCACTTTCCAAAGTTTCCTTATCCCATTTGTGACCACTATCACCATGGTCTAACATGCCGTTGGATCGCTGCTGCAAAGCCAAAGACTTATTGCATCTTAAGGGGCTTGGGACCTCCTGCACCCTTTCAGCCAGTGTGCCCCACATTACTTTGTCCAAAAGGTCCTCAGCACCTCAGCTGTGACCCTCATGGCACTCAATTTGGATAAATACCACCATGTTACTCATCCCTGTGCCAAGGGGAAATGTTACCTTCTGCCCACCCGGTCTATGCCCCTCCTTACGGAATGAAGGTCAATAATGTAACCTCTCAATCTCCTGTGTTCAACGGAAAATGTCACAACTGTTTGCGATATTTCCTCAGCCCCACAACTATCCAGGCCACAATGCATCCAGGTCAGGTACCTCTGCACTCTCCCCACTCCTATGGTCCATAACAAGCCATGTGGCATTCCTGAGGCCATCTGACCAGCCTGTCTGCATGTGTGTTTAATGGTTGGGGCTCCTCTTCACTTTCCCCCTCACCAATGTTCTTCTCCTTAGGGGAACGACTTATGAGGCTGGGGTGGATGGAAGGGATTTAAGATTGAAGTGAATGAACGCTAACTGATGCACTGTCTTTGTTAATTTCAGCATCACCACCAGAGCGACCCACACCGACCCCGCAGCTCCCCCTCCACACCTGAGGGGCAACATGTGCAACTTGTGACACATCATTTCAGCCAGCCAGGCACCAGCGCAGACTTACACACCTCGGTGGGGACTTTACCGTTGGCTAGTGTCCCGGGTCACAGTGGAGAGGGTACTTCACAATCACTGGAGGAGATGGTAGGGACAGAGTGTGCCGATGGTGCCAGCAGCCAGAGGGCTGCAGTGGATGAGGTACATGCTGAGTCCGGTACTGATGACGTGCCTCTGGAGTTGTCCCCAATGCAGCAGCTGCAGGACAAGCGGCAGGAATCAGGTTCAGCATCTGACAGAGTTGCATGAGGGATTGGTTCAGTTGGTCTCTGCGATGGAGGAGTCCAGGCAGAGTCCATGCAAAGATTCCACCCTTAGGGCAGAGCTTCAGGATTCCTTCAATGAGAGATTGGCGACTGAGGGGCATTAACCAAATGGATCAAAATATGATTGGGATACGCTCTGACCCGCAAGCCTTCACATCGGTACTGGCCACGGGTGGTCTTCCCCATTGTGGGAGATGTTGCGGACACTAAGCACTGGCACTCGGTGCCCATGCATCTGCGGTGAGCAGGGAGGTAGATTTGGACCTCACGTCGGTGCAGCAGCTGCCTGTCATCACTGTGAGCTCCTCCCAGGGTGTTTCAGATGAAGGCAGCAGCTCCTCCTCCCCTCTGTCAGTCAACATTGCATCCATTGAGGCTGCAACAACTGGGGAGGTCCCAGTTCTGGACTTTGCCACTCCCTCCCAGGCGGGGCCAGCACAGGCTTCACAGGTCAGAGGATGCCCGCCAAGGTCATCGAGGCCAACAGGACAGCAGAGTCAGCAGGCTGTCTCACAAACCACTCCGAGTGATGGGGTGGCACCAAGACAGAGCACCCGCAAACCTCAGCATAAGGCACGTTAGGCACTCCATGGGTATGTCACCAGTCATTTTGTGCTGGCCTTAGAATAGGGACCCATTTTTCTGTCATTGTCAGCACGGACTACAAAATCTTCACTGGAGACATGTCTTCTCGGCTCAAACTGTGCTGGACCTCATGATCCACCCTGACCAGACTTATACCGTCCCTGGCCGTACCATTTATGATAACATCCATCTGGTCCGGGACATTATCCATTATTCCCAGAGGGCTGGTCTGTCGAGCGCCTTCCTGTCCCTTGATCAGGAGAAGGCGATCGACAGGGTGGATCACGGATTCTTACTCGGAACTCTGTCAGCATTCGGGTTCGGGACGCATTTTGTCGCCCGGATCAGACTTCTGTACACCGCCGCGGAGTGTCTAGTTAAGGTTAACGGGTCACCGACGGCGCCCCTTCGCTTTGAGAAAGAGGTACATCAGGGTTGCACCTGTCTGGCCTGTTGTATTCTATTTGCGTGGAGCCTTTCCTGTGCCTCTTGCGGAGGTGGTTGTCAGGATTGGTTCTGTTCGGGCCGGGCATCGGGATGGTCCTTTAGGCTTATGCTGATGACAGGCTCGTGTTTAGTGGTCTGGAGGTGCCCTCCCACTTTCCATCAGGCCCCTGGGGTGGAGGTTGTTACATGCAGCAGTCTCATACAACCGCAGGAAGTGTCGGTCCATGGAATTCCAAGATACCTGCCCCTTTTGCTGTCTTGAGGAGTCCGTGTATATTGGGTGTCCGCACGTTTGGTGACAGAGGGATTTTAGTGAAGAGGGAACGAGGTGATCCTTTGAGTACCATGACTAAGGTCAGGTAAGCATTTACTACTTTTATTGCTTATAGTTTAAGGGCTTATTTCATTGTTCATTGTTTCTAAGGGCTATATTCTGTAACAAGGAGCAGGGAACAAGAGCCCTCAAGTAATTGATGTTATTTGATATTAAGTATCTTCCAAAAGGCTGAATTTAAAAAAGGCGTAAGTCAAAACAGGAGGAGCTCACCATGGCTTTTGAGCTCTCCTGCCATATGTGGGAAGCTGGGTACATTTCTAGTGCCCGGGGCCAGCTTGTGTGCAGGAAGTCTCCCCAGCTGCAGTTTCACGAAGCTCAGGTTTCGGAGCTGGAGCGATGGCTGGGGACACTGTACAGCATCCACGAGGCAGAGTGTATCATGGATAGCACATAGAGAGGTGGACACACTGCAGGTGAAAAGTCCACAGGCAGGAAGGGAGTGGGTGACCACCCATGAAGAGCAAGAGGACTAGGCAGACAGTGCAGGAATCTCCGGTGGCTATTCCCCTGCAAAACAGATATACCGCTTTGGATACTGAGGGAAATGGCCTCTCAGGGGAAATCAGCAACAGTCAAATTCGTTACACCGCAGTTGGTTTTTCTGCATGGGGGACGAGTAAAAAGTGTGGGAATTCAATAGTTATAGGGGATTCCATTGTAAGGGGAATAGATAGGTGTTTGTGGCTGCATACGAGATCCAGGATGATATGTTGCCTCCCTGGTGCTAGGGTCAAGGATGTCTCAGGACTACCGGACATTGAAGGGGGAGGTTGAACAGCCAGTGGTCATGGTACACATTGGTACAAATGACAGGTTTAAAAAAGGATGAGGCTTTATAGAAATGTAGGGATTTAGGAAGTAATTTGAAGAGTAGGACCTCAAAAAAGGTAGCGATCTCAGGATTACTACTAGAGCCACACGCTAGTCAGAGCAGAAATAGCAGAATATATCGGATGGATACGTGGCTGAAGAGATGGAGAGAGGCTGGTTCCTGGGACATTGGGCCCAGTACAAACTGGACAGGTTACACCTGGGAAGGACCAGGACTGATGTCCTAGGGGGAATATTTGAGAGTGTGTTTGGTGAGGGTTTAAACTAAAATGGCAGGGGGATGGGAAATAACGTAAAGGAGTCAGAGGAGGGGAAATCAAGGACAAGAACAAAAGACAGAAAGGGGAATAAGAAAATTGATAGTCAGAGAAATCAAGGGCAAGAATCAAACACGGCCTCAGTGAGAAATACTGGGAACTGGACAAGTAACGTTAAAAAGACAAGCCTTAAGACTGTGGCTTAACCTTAGGAACATTCACAATAAAGTGGATGAATTAACCGTGCAAATCGATGTAAACAGGTATGATATAGTCAGGATTACAGAGACATGGCTGCAAGGTGACCAGGGATGGGAACTAAACATCCAGGGGTATTCAGTATTTAGGAAGGACAGACAAAAGAAAAGGCGGTGGAGTTGCATTGCTGGTTAAAGAAGAAATTAGCGCACTAGTGAGGAAAAGGTATTAGCTCTGACAATGTGGAATCTGTATGGGTAGAGCTGAGAAACAGGAGCAAACATTGGGGTCTATACATAAACCCCACTAAAGTGTAGTGGTGATGTTCGGAATGGCATTGAGCAGGAAATTAGAGACACATGCAATAAAGGAACATCTGTAATTATCAGTGACTTTAATCTGCATATAGATTGGGAAAATCAAATTAGTAACAATACCGTAGGAGGAGGAATTCCTGGAGTGTATACAGGATGGTTGTTTTGGACCAACAGGGAGGAGAACAGGCCATCCTAGACTGGGCATTGTGTAATGAGAAAGGAATAATTGACAATCTAGTTGCAGGGTCCCTTGGGGATGAGTGACCATTATAATAATAGAATTCTTCATCAAGATGGAGAGTGATGTAGCTGATTCTGTGACTCGGGTCCTGAATCTTAATAAACTACGATGGTATGAGGAGCGAGTTGCCTATGATGGATTGGGAAACGTTACTTAAAAGGGATGATGGTGGATAGGCAATGGCAAACAAACATTCAAAGAGCACATGGGGGAACTGCAACAATTGTTTATTCCTGTCTGGCACAAAAGTCAAACAGGGAAGGTGGCCAAACCATGGCTTTCAAGGGAAAGTAGAGATCGTATTAGATCCAAGGAAGAGGCATACAAATTGGCCAGAATATACAACAGATCTGAGGATTGGGAGCAGTTTTGAATTCAGCAAACGAGGACCAAGGGATTGACGGAGGAGAAGAGAGTACAGGTGTAAGATTGTGGGGAACATAAAAAGTGTAAAAGGCTTCTATAAGTATGTGAAGTGAAAAAGATTGGTGAAGACAAATGTAGGTCCCTTACAGTCAGAAACAGTGGAATTTATAAAGGGCACCAAAAAAATGGCTGACCAACTAAATATACACTTTGGTTCTGTCTTGACAAACGAGGATACTAATAACATACCAGAAATGTTAGGGAACACAGGGTTCAGGAGAAAGGGAGGAACTGAAAGAAATCACTATTAGTAGGGAAATGGTGTTGGAGAAATTGATGGGATTGAAGGCAGATAAATCCCCAGGGCCTGATCATCTACATTCCCAGATTACTTAACTGGCCCTAGAAATAGTGGATGCATTGGTGGTCATCTTCCGAGATTCTATAGACTCTGGAACAGTTCCTAAAAGATTGGTGGGTAGCTAGTGTAACCCCACTATTTTAAAAAAGGGAGGAAGAGAGAAAGCAGGGAATTATAGACCAGACTACCTGATATCAGTAGGTGGGGAAAATTCTAGAGTCCATTATAAAACTTTAACAGCTGAGAACTTGAAAAATTCCAGTAGAATTTTCAAGCAGGATTTCCTTTTCATAAATCCATGCTGATTGTCCAATTCTGCCACTGTTTTCCAAGGATGTAACTAGTAGAGTTGATGACAAGCCAGTGGATGTGGTTTATTTGGACTTTCAGAAGGCTTTTCACAAAGTCCCACATAAGAGATTGGCGTGTAAAATTAAAGCGCATGGGATTGGGGTTAGCGTATTGAGATGGATAGAAAACTGGTTGGCAGACAGGAAACAGTAGGAACAAATGGCTCTTTTTCCCGAATGGCAGGTAGTAACTAGTGAGGTACCGCAGGGATCGGTGCTGGGACCCCGGTTATTCACAATATATATTAATGATTTAGATGAGGGAATTAAATGTAATATCTTCAAATTTGCAGATGACACAAAGCTGGGAGGGAGGGTGAGCTGTGAGGATGCAGCAGAGATACTGCAGTGTGATTTGGACAAGCTGAGTGAGTGGGCAAATGCATGGCAGATGCAGTATAAAGTGGATAAATGAGAGGTTATTCACATTGGTAGCAAAAACAGGAAGGCAGATTATCTGAATGGCTATAAATTGACAGAGGGGAATGTGCAACGAGACCTGGATGTCCTCGTACCCCAGTAGCTGAAGGTAAGCTCTGGAAGGGTGAGTACCATGTTGGTCTTGGCCTTTAAACCCAGCAGGTAGCTTTAGCCTTTGAGCAACACCCCCCACCACCCCTGTCTTAGTGTCATGAATGCATTGACTTATGTTGGGCATTTGGCACACTGGGTGGTCAAGCAGATGGTCACCATGCTCACATCAACCTTAGTGGTTGATAAGATGGATTCTCCCCAATGTGTTGGTCTTCGTCACACTTTAGTTTGGGGGCAACCTGCAGGGGAAACAGCTAGACACATACTGAGAACTCCAACACACGTCTTATTGAGTGATGAGATGGAAGGGGAGTCTCAAGGGGTTGTGGCCAAGAGCCATCTGGTGCCCTCTGCGCTGCATCTAGTTGCGCCTCCTGGCCATGGGAGCTAAGACCCATGTGTTATTCAAAGTGATGGATGCAGAATGTGCCCAAGGTAAGGGTGGGGGGTTGGGAACAGTTGTGCCATCTTTGTGTGACCGATCACCAGTAGTGTGGACAGGAGGCACTGGAGGCCTCAGATGGGCCACTATGGTTGGGTTGCAGTGTGTACATGCAGAGTACATGAGTGACCTGCCCCAATAAATGGTGTTCTGCTCTGCAGGAGAAAAATGTGCACACATACAAGTGTTCACGCACTCTTGACCAGCCTATGCTTCTTTTTCAGCCGTTTTGAAGAGCAGGCCCTGGAGTTGGAAACCTGCCCTGTGCCCAGGTCAGCAGGTATCAGTGAGGCTGGGGTCCAGTGGCCAGGTATTTGAGGCCCACAGTCCCATCCACTCTGTCTGCCCATCATCCAAAGCACTGATGGTTGCTGCAATCGTTAATGTAGCAACACTGCTCATTCACAGACTGATCCAGTCAGACGTGTGGGTCATACACAAAGGTCCCTCAGCCCCTTGAGGATGCACGTCTCTAGCAGCTTCCAAAGTTGCCTTATCTCATTTCTGACACTATCCCCATGGTCTAACATGCCATGGCATCACTGCTGCACATTCAAATACTTATTGGATCTTAGAAGGGTTTGTGCTTCCACCAACCTATCAGCCACTGTGTCCAACATTACTCTGTCCAAGAGTTCCTCATTACCTCACCTGTCAACCTCATGCCCCTTTCCTTAAATAAATGCCAACACATTAGTCATCCCTCTGCCAGGGGGAAATGTCCTCTGTCCACCTGGTCTATGCCCCTCATAACAGCATGAGGGTCAATAATGTGACCTGTCAATCTCCTGTGCTCCACTGCAAATGTGGCAAGTGTTTGTAATATTTCTCCAACTCTCCAGGTCAGCATGCATCCTGGTCAGGAACCTCTGCACTCTCCCCACTCCAATCCCATCCCTCCATGAAGTGCAGGTCACAACTGAACGCAGAAGTGTAGCTGTGGCCTCTGTTTTCTGCACTTGTAACATGACCTCCCATTTCCTAAATTCTATTCCTCAGCTGATAAAGGCAAGTCTGGCTTTTACCTTGTTAAACACCTCATTTCTATTCTGTTACCTTAATGGCCCTGTCAACATGCCCAGCAAGTTCCCAGCGATCATCCTTACTTTCCACAGTTCTAACATTTCTCCTGTATTCCCAAACCCTGCTTGTCTTGCCCAAGTGCTTTACAAAACACTTGTCCACATAACATTCCATGCAGCATTCCTTAGGCCATCTGACCAGCCTGTCTGTAATGTATCCACCTGTAATGTTTGGGCCTCCTCTTTACTATTTACCACCCCACCAATGTTGATCTCCTTAGGTTCTTGAAGGTTGAGTGCATTATGAGCCTGGGGGTGGAAAAAGGGTTGCAGTGTGTGTCACTGTGTGCATGCCGACTGATCCAGTCTCCTTGTTGTTAGTTTGTGTCACCAGAGCATGGCCGCAATGAGGATGTCCAGAGCCCCCCCTTCTGCACCAGAGGGGTGTCAATTGTCATGAACGTCACATTATTTCAGAGAGGCAGGCACCAGCACATCAACTACCACATCGGTGGGAATTGTAACATCAGCTGGTTGTCCCGGGGCACAGCGGAGAGGGCACTTGACAATCACTGGAGGAGATGGCACAGATGGAGTGCTGATGGCACCAGCAGCCGGAGGACTGCAGGGGACCAGGCATATGCAGAGTCTGGCTGTGATGTGCCTCTGGAGATGTCTGCCATGCAGCAACTGCAGGAAAAGCAGCCCTGCGCACAGGAGCATCTGGCAGGGTTGCATGAGGGTGTGTTTCAGTTGGTCTCTGTGGTGGAGGAATCCAGGCAGAGTGTCAGTGATGGCAGGAACCTCAGGACAGAGCTTCAGGTTTCCTCCATTGAGAGATTGGCAACTCTCATGGAGAGGCTTCCAGCAGAATAATCAGCTTCTGCTGAGGTTATACGGATCTGCAAGCTCTCTCAATGCTACTGGCCACAGGCAGTCATTCGCAATGTGGGAGATTTTCTGGGCACCAACTGTCCCAGCTCAGTGTCCATCCATCTGTGGTGAGCAGGGAGGTCCAATGTGACCTCGCAGCGCAGCATGTTGTCTCTGCGAGCTCCTCAGGGTGCTCCGGACGAGGGCAGCAGCTCCTCTGCCAGTGACCATTGCATCCATTGAGAAGGTGCCAGTTCTGGAACTGGCCACTCCCTCCCAGGCGGGGCCAGCACAGGCTCCACGGGCCAGAGGACGCCCGCCAAGGTAATCAAGGCCAACAGGACAGCAGAGTCAGCAGGCTGTCTCTCAAACCACTCCGAGCAATGGAGCGGTTCCAAGACGTAGCATCTGTAAACGTAAGCATAAGGCACATTAGCCGCTCCACAGGTTTGTCACTGGTGATTTTCTGTTGCTCCGAGATTAGGGAATTTTTATTTTTTATCATTGGAACAATATTTTGATTAATTTTGTTGCACCATATGATGGATGGAAATAAAATCCACATGTGTTAACATGGCTGAGGGTGGTTCCTCTGTGCTGCATTTGTTAGTTTCCCAGACGTGTTTGAGTGGACATTGATGTTTCTGTACTAAGCCCTTCGTTGCAGCTGATGAGGTGGAAGATGTAGCACATAAGTTCCATGTGTGGAAGTTCCAGGCAATGCTGGTCAATGTGTGTGGAGCTAGCTGAAGGTTCTTTGGATTCATGTCTCCTAGGTGTCCCTGCCTCGGTGTAGTGATGGGTCAGCGTGCTGCCCCTCATCATCGCCCTGTGCTTCCTCATCCTCTGAGGCACTGCTGGATTCATCATGTGCAGCCTCATCCAGGGTGTCAAGGTCTTCATCGTCAAATGTGTCCCCTCTTTCCAGCACAAGATTGTGGAGAGCACAGCATGCTCCCACTATCAGAGACACGATCTGGGGGGAGGGGGAGGGTGTCTGTCATGCACCTCGAACAATCCAGGCATCGGAAGCGCATAGAGAAGAACGATGGTTCTCTCCACCACAGCCCTTGTGGTGCCGTGGCTCCCATTGTGGCGCTCCTCAGCTTCTGTTCTTGGATGGCGGAGAGGCGTCATGAGCCACCTTCACAGGGGATAGCCCTTGTCACCCAGCAGCCATCCATCCAGCCAAGCCAGAGCACTAAAGAGCCCTGGCAACTGGGAGTGTCTGAGGATGTAGGTGTTGTGGGAGCTGCCTGGGTACCTTGCACACTTGCAGAATCTGCATCCTGTGATCACACAAACTATCTGCACATTCATGCAGTGGAAGCCCTTCCTGTTGATAGCACCGGGCTCACCTGCTGACCACATGTGTACAGTCTATAGCACCCTGGACACTGGGGAAGCCAGCAATGGCCGCAAAGCCTCTGGCCCACAGTACCTGACTTGCCTGGTTGCAGTGGAAGTGGATGAAGGTGGATACACATCTGAACAGAGCGTCTGTAACCGGCTTGATACAAGTGTGGACAACTGAGTGGGAGACACCGCAAAGATCACCCAACGAGCCCTGGAAGGAGCTAGAGGCATAGATGTGGAGGGCAACTGATCTTCAGAGCCACTGGGTGGTGTGTCCACCCAGTTAGGGGAGATCTCAGGGAAAGATTCTGCCAGGTGTAGTTGACTGTTTCCCTTGACAGCCAGAGCCTCCTTTGGCACTGCACCTCAGTCATATTGAGGTAGCTGCTTCTCTGGCTCTATACCCTGGCACGATAGCATCTTCTGTGGCCCCTTCCAGCTTGGACTACTTCTTGACCTTGCACCCCTTTTGCCTATCCTCCCAAAGGTGGCTCCACTGGAGGCTGATTGTCCACTCCTGGCCTCCTTATTCTAGCCCTCCCTTCCTCCTCCAAGGAGCTGCCTCCAGTGGAGAGATCAGAACCCATCCCCAGGCTAAACGGAGGCCTCTGTAAAGCTGCAGGTCAGAGAACGATTACCGTCTGCAGACTGCTGAGCTGAAGCTTCCAAAGTACAGATAAAGCTGCTGGAATTGGTTCCGAATTGCTACAGATCACACAGCCAAGTTAAAACACTTTCTGCAATAAATCCAAAATGAGGGAGGTAGTGAGGAGTGACTGAGAAGCTTTCTGGGAGAAGTCAGCACAACTCAGAAGGGAATCAGGGAGGACCCACTTCAAAAAATGGAATAGCCCCAAACATTACATTGCTGTCATGTTTCAATCCCTCCGTCCTCCTCAAACCAAAAAAGGGAGAGAGAGGGGGAGGCAGTACCTTGAGTGCACCAGCCCTGTGAGGGATAATCAATGGACTCTTAAAAAAAGCAGCCAATTGGGGGAAAAAAAACTCATCGGGATCTACTCACCAATCTATTCAGGTAATTCATCGCTTAATACTTAGATAGGTATATAGAGTAGTACTGTACAAGTATAATAAGTCAAAAAACAAGGTTCCTAGCTAAAGGCCCTGAGCTAGTTTATTTAGGGGAATAACTAGCTTAATCGAGAGGGACGTCATGGCAGGAGAACTCAGACCCGTGAAATGCTCCTCCTGCAGGATGTGGGAAATGAGGGACGCTTCCAGCATCCGTGGTGACCATGTGTGCGGAAGTTGTGTCCAAATGCAGCTTCTCGTTTACTGGATTTCAGAGCTGGTGCTGTGGGTGGAGCATCTACGAAGTTGATCAAGTCGTGGATAGTATGCATATTGAGGTGGGCACACTGCAGGTGAAGTTTACACGGGAAAAAGGGAATGGATGACCATCAGGAACAGTAAAAGACTCGAAGGTAGTACAGGAGTCCCCTATGGTCATCCCCCCTCTCTAACAGACATACCACTTTGGATAATGTTGGGGGGGTGGCCTCTCAGGGGAAAGCAGCAACAGCCAAGTTCACAGCACCGTGGGTGGCTCTGCTGCTCAGAGGGGCAGGAGGAAAACAAGTGGCAGGGCTATAGTGATAGGGAATTCAATAGTCTTCAACTGGGGGAAGGCAAATGTTGCTGAAATGAGAAGGGATTGGCTGAGGTGGACTGGACAACACTGCTGGGGGATAAAGCAGTGGAAAACCAGTGGCAAGCACTAAAAAGCGAGATTCTAATTTTACAAAGTAAACATGTCCCCAACAAAAATAAGAGTGGTCCTGTCAAATCTAAACCCCCTGGTTGTCTAGAGGAATACAGGGGAAGATCAAACAGAAAAAGAAAGTGTACGATAGGCACAAAGAACTAAGCACTGCAGGTAGCCTAGACAAATATAGGAAGCACAGGGAGGAAGTAAAAGAGGAAATAAGGAAATCAAAGAGGGCATGAAAAAAGATTAGCAAGTCAAGTTAAAGATAACCCAAAGATGTTTTACCAATACATTAATGCCAAAAGGTTAGTTAAGGAAAAAGTGGGACCTATCAGAGACAAAGATGGAAACTTGTGTGTAGATGCAGAGGCTGTGGGAAGAGTTTTTATGAATATTTTGTCTCCGTGTTTACAAAGGAAAGGGAGGATGTAGATATAGTAGTCCAGGAGGAATACTGCGAGATATTGGACGGGCTAGTCAAAGAGAGAGGAAGTACTCGAAGGGTTGAAATCCTTGAAAGTTGATAAGTCACCAGGGCCAGAAGGATTGTTTCCGAGGCTGCTGAAGGATAGCAGAAGCTCTGAGGATGATTTTCCAATCATCTTCGCTAGATACAGGGGAGGTAACAGAGGACTGGAGGAATGCAAACATTGATCCCATTTTAAACAATGGAACTAAGGAAATGCCAAACAATTATAGGCCAGTTAGTCTTACATCGGTGGTAAGCAAATTAATAGTTAATCCTATCTCTCAGGATTGATTCTATCATGTGGAAAGGAATGGACTAGTCAGGGATGGTTAGCATGAATTTGTTAAAGGAAGGTCTTACCTCAAAACTTTGATTGAATTCTTTTGAGGAAGTGACAAGAAGGGTTGAAGGTAGTGCAGTGGACGTGTACATGGATTTTAGCAAGGCATTTGACAAGGTCCCACATGGCAGATTGGCTAGTTAAAAGCCCATGGAATTCAGGGTAATGTGGCAAACTGGATAAAAGGTTGGCTTTGTAACAGGAAACAAAGGGTAATGATCGATGGATGCCCTTGCGAATGGAAAGTTGTCTCCAGTGGTGCTCCACAGGGCTCGGTGTTGGGACCCTTGCTGTTTGTGTTATTGGGAAATTTGCAGATGACAGATTGGCCAAGTAGTGGATAGTGTAGAGGATAGCCATAATCTCCAAAACAATATATGGGGTGGAGAGGGCGGTAAAGTGGCAGATGGATTTTATCATAGAGAAGTGTGAGGTCATACATTTTAGGGAGGTCAAACAGTTACAGAGATTACACAATAAATGGGATTGTACTAAGAGGGGTAAATGAAGTGAGAGATCTTGGCATACAAGTACACAGGTCCCAGAAGGCAGCAGTTGCAGTAGACAAGGTTGTAAAGAAGGCATATGGAATGCTCTTCTTCATTTTCAGAGGTATAGAATATAAAAGGATCTGATGTTGGAATTGTATAAAACACTAGTGAGGACACAACTGGATTATTGTGCACAGTTCTGGTCACATTACAGGAAGGACATAATAGCTCTGGAGCGTGTGCAGAGGAGGTTTACAAGAACATTGTGAAGATTAGGAAAGTGTAGCTATGAGGAGAGATTGGATAGGTTGGGGTCATTTTCCTTAGAACAAAGGCAGCTGAGAGGTGACTTGATTGAAGTGTACAAAATTATGGAGGGGAATAAATAGAGTGGACAGGATAAAATTGTTTCCCTTTGAGAATACTAGAAACAAGAGACACAGATTCAAGATAAGTGGCAGAAAATGTAGAGCGGACATGAGGAAGAACTTTATTTTTAAAAAAAAAAATAAAAACAGGGTGGTGGGTGTCTGGAACTTGCTGCCCAAGTTGGTGGTAGAGGCAGAAACAACTCCTCAGGAGCAGATCCAGGTACTCATTAAGTGCTATAAGCTGCAGGGCTCTGGGCCAGGTGCAGGAAGGTGGAGTTAGAAAGGGCACCTGAGTGCTATATATTTCATATAAAGCACAGACACCCCCAGAGCCCACATATCCTCAAAATCAGCATCAATTGTCAAGTTAAGGGCCTTAATTAATTAAGTCCCTTTAATAGCAGGCGCACGTCACACTTAGTGC
Organism: Isurus oxyrinchus; assembly: GCA_026770705.1. NCBI lineage: Eukaryota > Metazoa > Chordata > Chondrichthyes > Lamniformes > Lamnidae > Isurus > Isurus oxyrinchus. The sequence continues at coordinate 47,092,578 of JANJGN010000023.1, forward strand.
ACCCACCCAGCTAAATATCGCTATGGTGTGCAGTGATGTTGGGACACTCACCCAACATCAGTTCACGCCATTTTAAATGGACATGCGGGGCCCAGCCCCTCACACATCCCCCTGAAAATTCTGTCCCTAGATTGTGGAATTGTTCCAGTGGGTTATAAAGTTGTAAAGTAACTCCTCTGTTCAAGAAAGGAGGGAGGAAGACAAATCAGGAAACCATGGGCAGAATTCTCGGCTCAGCGGGCCCAGGATCAGCCAGTAAACAGGCCATTGCTTGTGATTTTAAGCTGGCAGACAATTAAGGCCCACCCAGGATGATACGCGGCTGCCCACTGGTCAGGAAGGGCCAGGCAGGGGCCTGTCAGCAGTTGGGTCCAAAGGTGACCCAGTAGCCAGTTTAGAAACAGTATAGCGAGCCCCTTGAAGGCTGCTGCAGAAGAACGTCTCTATCTCCTTGTCTAAAGTGAGAGAGTCAGGTGCGGCTGGAGATGCCATGTGGGAGGGCAGGTCAGGTGAGCACTTGCAGGGGGTGGTGTGGGGGGGGCCTTGCGGTCCTGTCAGGAGGGACACCCTTGGCTGTAGAGATGGGAAGAGCCCACTGCACCTCACCAAGAGGGCATGGGAGGAGGTTGCAGTGTTGGTTAGCAGCCATGATGTGTGGTGCAGTGCTGGAAGAGGTTCAAAGACATTCCGTGCTCATGATGGGCAAGACCCATGTTGGCATGGATTAGTGTGCAGAGGTGTTTATGGTTTGGCCATCCAATCCCCATGGACCTCAGGGGTGGAGTCTGAGTGCCAACTATCAATTATGCAGGAGCTGGCAAAGGGAGTGATTCCTGGCTGCTAGGACTGAGTTCCTTGTGACTCAAGGTCCATGACTTGGATATGCCCTGTGAGGTGTTCCACAGCTGGGGTTGGCCAGGCTGCAATGGTGCTGCAGGTAGAGACACTGGACTAATCCATGCTCCTCTATCCTTTCAGGAGAAGATGAACCATAAACAATTGACAGGTCACATTCAGGTAGAGGCCCACCCAACCTGATTTGATTCAAGCAGGATGCCCTAGAACTAAAAAGCTGCATGTTCCACATACAACTGGGCATGGGGGTGCCAGATGAAGCTAAGAGTACTGAATGCTTCACTAGTATAGTCTGAGACAAGTCTCAAATCTGGAGTCCCCAATGATCATTGAAAGATGATGTGACCATGATACAGATCTCATGCAGTGAGTGTGATGACTAAGGGAGAACAAGGGCATTTTAAGTTACCAGCATGTACTCACTCTCCACACCCCCCAGAGCCACTCCTGATGGCAGAGGAGCACTGGGTTTCGCTAGCACTTGTGTCACACCCACTGAACCAGGCACCAGCACAGATACCAGCACCACAGTGGGCATTAGATCAGCAGCTAGAATGTTAGTGCACATTGGCAAGGGCACTTCACACTTACCTCAACTTGCATGTGGAGGCAGAGTGCACCCAGTGTACCTGCAGTCAGAGGACTGCTGGAGACCAGGATGATGCTGGGTTGATGGCTGATGAGCCTCTGGAGTCATCCATTACATGGCAGATGCTTGATGTCCATTGGGATCTGATGGCGATCAACGAGGGTGTCTGTTGTGGACGAGTCCATGTGGAGCATGAGCACTGTTAACCCTCATGTCCGAGCACACTGCCTCCTCCATTGAGAACCTCATGGAGGCAGGTACAGGTGTTCCTGGTGTTGCTCTTGAACCTGCAAGCTCTCTCAGGCGATGACCTCAGGTGGTCAATGCCAGTGTGGGAGATGGACGAGGCACCCAGAATCCTACCTAGGTGTGTATCCATCCATACAGCGTGAGCAGGGATATCCAGAGCCATCATGAGATTTCTTGTCATCTCTATAGGCTCAGCTGAGGGCACACGATGACAGCAGTAGCTCCTCTGCCAATGACTGTGGCACCTGATGAGGCTGTGATGACTGGAGAGATGCCAGCCATGGCACTGGCCACTCCCAGCACAAGCTCCACTGGCCAGAGGATGGCCACCAAGGTTGTCAAAGCCAACAGGCTGTCTCCAATGTCAGTGCCAGCCAGAAGGAGTGGCACCATGAGCATAAGAGGGACAGGTCACAAGTCATTGTTCATTTGTTTGATTTATCTTTATTGGTCTGGGAATGAAAACCAGAAGGTTTTAATTTTTTTTGATAGTCAAAATGAGATAAATTTTGTTTTTGTCATCATGGCTTGAGTATGCTCCAGCTTTACTTTTGGTCCAGGGTACACCAGTATGTAATGCTGGACGTGAGTGGCTCTGAACTTTATTGCACAGGCACTGAGTGAACTTTGGGTACAAATTAAAAGGACATTTCAGATATCTGGGATGGAGGCAGCAGCCCTGGTTTACAGTTGCAGCTGATCTTTGGCAGCCGAGCTGAACCAAGCATTGGATCAAGGTGTCCCTGCCTCCCTGGAATTTACCAAATGTCTGCCTCCACACCCTAAGCATTCTCCTCATGATGCTCCTCTTCTGACTCACTACTGTACTCATCTGTGGCCTCAGCAGCTGCATCAAGATCCTCTTCCTCCAGTGAGTGGGCCCCCCTGCCAGTGCCAGATTGTGGTTGCATGCTGGGCTCACCAGTGACACCCACTCTAGTGCACCCCATGGACAGTCCAGGCATCGGAAGCACACCTTAAGACCCATGGTCCTCTCTCCCACCACCCTTATGGGGGCTTGACTCCTTTTGTAAGGTTTCTCGGCCTCGGTTTTTAGGACAGCGGCACGGTGTCATGAGCCACCTCTTCAAACAGATAGTCCTGGTCACTCTGCAGCCGTCCATCTGGTTGGGCTGGAGCACTGAAGAGCCTCAGGATATAAAAGTGTCATGGGAGATACTAGGGTACATTGCACAGACTTACAGAATCAGCATCCTTTGATCACACTATCTGCACATTCATGGAGTGGAAACCCTTCCTGTTGATGAAGGCACCAGGCTCACCTCCTGGCACCTTGATGGCCACATGTGTACAGTCTATAGCGCCCTGGACACGGGGGAAACACAGCCATCATTGCAAAGCCTTTGGCTCGTTCAGCCTGGCTGGCCTCATCTGTATGGAAATGAAGGAAAGTCAATGCCTGCCTGAGCAGAGTATCAGTCACCAGCTTGACAACTGTGGACTGCTGATTGGGTGATCTGTGTGGAGTCTCCCACTGAGCCCTGGAAAGAGCCAGAGGCATAGATATTGAGGGTCACTGATTTTCACAGACACTGGCATGGGGGTGTCCATCCACAGTCTGAGCCCATCACAGGCCCAAACAAACATCGGGCAAACTGAGGGCATTATCTCCCTCTAGAGGCAGAGCCCCCTTCAGCATTGCACCTCGAACATCTTGAGGGAGCTACATTGCTGCCTGTAAATCTTCTGCCTTGGACTACCTGCTGGTCCTGTGCCTGACCTACCACAGGTCCTTCACCTCAATCTGCAGTGGGAGACCTGGCATCATCTCCCTTCTGCTCCTCTTCCTCAGGAGGTACCACCAGAGAGCACAATCCCCATTACTAGGGTAACAGAAGGCTCTGTTGGTGGAAACGTCCATACTATGAATCCCCCGGGGGCCTTGGAGGCACCAAGCAGTCCTGAAATGAAGCCTGAAAATGTTAAGAATGAAGCCCTGAACAGAGATGCTTCTGCCAAGTACCAATAAGTCACCAGCAGCAAACTCTATACCAAACTCTCTCCACTACTGACACTGGGAATGCTGCTCACCCCTTTATCCCACTTGTGGATGAGGTTTGGAAAATATCAGCTGGCCGCCTGTTTGTTTTGCTCGTGCGATGTGAGAAACTGCACAGGTAATGACAAAGAAATCACTGTCCGTTGGCTTTTTAATGGCCTTAAGTGGCCAATACAGTTCAGCAGCTACTGACTGAAATATTGCATGGAGTGTGAGATAACATCAGGCTGCTCACCCAAATCAGGTCTGGCATGTGCCCACCTGTGGGATGCAAAATCCTGCTCCAGGATAAACAGGGTGTGTGGGATGAAAGTCCCTCCCCTGGCTGGAAGAAGCCAGAGTAGAGAATGGAAAGGCAACAGGAACAGGCTGACCTATGTAGACCCCAAAACACTTATTTGGTTCCCACCCTTACTGAAAGGCAAATTTAGGCAAGTGATGGACAACGTCCGGAAAGATTTGAGAAGCCCTGACAAGGCTTCACTTGGAAGCTGCCAGTAAGTTGGTCAGATGCATCTCATAGGCTCCTAGCTGTTAACATCCTCATGGGTAGTACCACTCCTGTGATTGGGATGGGGGTGAAGGGGAAGATCAATGCTCAACATCTTCATCCAGACATCATTGTCCAGAACCTGTACATGCCTCTACCGGAGGGAGAGAATCCCCAGAAGTTCAGTCCCTCTGATCAAACCCCCATTGGGGAGAGAGATAATACCCAAAATGTCAGAAGGTGAGTGTCTAATGAATGTTGTGACGGCTTTTAACACAGTCAAACAGCATTGACTTAGCTACTCCTGGAAAGGTCTGATCACTTAAAAACATCATGGGCAGAATTTTGCCCTTATTGGGTGGGCCTGACTGACTGGGTAGCAGGTGGGCAGGCAATTGCCATCACCAAAACGGGCCTGCCGCTATTGTTTGTGGGTGGGTCAATTAAGGCCAATCCAGCAGGTTAGTAACTCCTGAGGGGGGAGGGGGTAGGCTACAGGAGACACCAATGGGGGGGCCACTGTGCCCCCCAATTTTCAGATGCATACCTTGCTGTCCTCCTCAAAGATGTGTCTATCAGTCATCATATACTCTACCTGGAGAATAGGAGGAGGAGGGCCCCCCATGTCACCAGCCAGGCATGGGAGGAGGTGGGAAATACTGTCATTGCCCATGATGTGCAGCACACTGGCACCCAGTGCAAATAAAGACTCAATGATTTGCTGCACTCTGGATGGGTGAGTACCATGTCAGTCTTGGCCATTTGACCCAGAAGGCAGGATTAGCCTTTCAGCTCCCACCATGTCTTGCTGTTGTTACTGCATAGGGCATCTGGCACACACTGGGTTGGCAAATGGTTACTGAACATATGTGATCAGCCTTAGTGATTGAGAACATGGGTTCTCCCTGCATCATATGTTGATGTTTGTGACATTTGAATAGTCTGGGGGCAACCTGCAGGGGAGGCAGCTAGACACATACTCAGAACTCCAACACATGTCTTATTGATGGTATTGAGATGGTGCAAGGGGAGCCTCAAGGTATTTTGGCCAAGTGGCATCTGCACTGCACCTAGTTGTGCCTCCTTGCCATGGGCACCAAGACCTATGTGCTAGTCAAAAGTGATGGATGCTGAATGTGTTCAGGGTGGCTGTTGGGGGAAAGGGGTTGGGACCAATCACTCATGTGGACAGGGGCTGCTGGAGGCCTCAGATGGGCCATTGGTTGGGGTGTGGTGTGCACATGCAGAGTACATGAGCAAGCAGTCACAATAAATCCTCTTGTTTTGCAGGAAAGGATTCACCACAATGCCCTTAAGCCCCAGAGGACTAGAGGTGGGCACGCCCCACATACAGTGCCTCACATCTTTGGAAGATCAGGCCATGGAGCTGGGCAGGAGGCAGGAGGCCAGAGGCCAGGGGTGGCAAGGCTGGGGTTCAGCGGCAGGTATTTGAGGTCCACAGTCCCATCCACTGTCTGCCCACCGTCCAAACCACTGATGATTGCTGCAATTGTTAATGCTACAAAACTGCTCATTCACTGACTGAGACACTGACACGTGGGCCATACACAAAAGTCCCGCGTCTGCATGAGGTTTTGCGTCTCCACCACCTTCCAAAGTCACCTTAGTCCATTTGTGACCACTATCACCTTGGTCTAACATGCCATTGGATCACTGCTGCACAGCCAAGAGTTATTGCATCTTAGGGGGCTTGGGATCTCCTGCACCCTTTCAGCCAGTGCGCCCCACATTACTTTGTCCAAAAGGTCCTCAGCACCTCAGCTGTGAACATCATGGCACTCAACTTAGATAAATGCCACCATGTTACTCATCCCTGCACCAAGGGGAAATGTTGCCTTGTGCCCACCCGGTCTATGCCCCTCCTTACGGAATGAAGGTCAATAATGTGACCTCTCAATTTCCTGTGATCCATGGGAAATGTCACAACTGTGAGATGTTTCCTCAGCCCCACAACTATCCAGGCCACAATGCATCCAGGTCAGGTACCTCTGCACTCTCCCCACTCCTATGGCTCATAACAAGCCATGTGGCATTCCTGAGGCCATCTGACCAGCTTGTCTGCATGTGTGTTTAAAGGTTGGGGCTCCTCTTGACTCTTTCCTACCTCACTTGTGTTAGTCTCCTTAGGGTCTCGAAGGCCGCGCGACTTATGAGGCTGGGGGAGGCGGGGTGGACAGGGATGAATGGTTGAAGTGAAGGAACGCTCACTGATGCACTGTCCTTGTTGTTAATTTCAGCATCACCACCAGAGTGACCCACACCGACACCGCAGCCCCCCCTCCACACCTGAGGGGCAACATGTGCAACTTGTGACACATTATTTCAGCCGGCCAGGCATGAGCACAGACCATAAACCTCAGTGGGGACTTTAATCCAGGACACTATGCAATGGTAGAGTTAAGAGAGCACTTCACAATCACTGGAGGAGATGGTAGGGGCAGAGAGTACCGATGGCTCCAGTAGCCAGAGGGCTGCAGGGAATGAGGCACATGCTGAGTCCGGCACTGATGACGTGCCTCTGGAGTTGTCACCAATGCAGCAGCTGCAGGACAGGCAGCAGGAAGGGTGGTTGCATCTGGCAGGGTTGCATGAGTGAATGCCTCATTAGCTGTCTGCGACGGAGGAGTCCAGGCAGAGTGCACATGAAGGTTTGACCCTCAGGTCAGAGCTTCAGTCTTCCTCCAATGAGAGATTGAACCCCCTCAGAGTCGTCAATCAAATGGAACTATTTATCATTAGGATACACTGACCTGCAAGCCCTCTGTGGTCCTCAGTGGTACTGGCCATGTGTGGTCATTCCCAAGTGGGAGATGTTGTGGACACCAAGCGTCAGCGCTCAGTGCCCATGCATCTGTGGTGAGCAGCAAGGTCGAAAGGGACCTCATGTCAGTGCAGCAGCTGCCTGTTGTCACTGTGAGCTCCTCTCAGGGCGCTCTGGATGAGGGCAGCAGCTCCTCCTCCCCTCTGCCAGTCAACGCTGCTTCAGTTGAGGATGTAACAAGTGGGGGAGGTGCCAGTTTTGGAACTGGCCACTCCCTCCCAAGCTGAGCCATCACAGGCTCCATGGGCCTGAGGACACTCACCAAGGTCATTGAGGCCAACAGGACAGCAGAGTTAGCAGCTGTCTCACAAGCCACTCAGTGATGGGGTGGTACCTAGAGTTAGCACCCAGGAACGTAAGCATAAGGCACGTTATGCATTCAATGGGTATGTCACTGGTGATTGTGTGTTGGCCCTAGCATAGGGAACAAAATTCTTCTTATTGGAATGGAGATGTATGTGTCCTTTGTCTGGACATAATGAGGTTTACTTTTCTGACCATGTCTGAGGTTGTTTCCTTTGTGGTGCATTTTTCTTTTTCACAGACATATCATGAGTGTTTGAGTGGACATTGATGTTTCTGTACTAAGCCCTTAGTTGCAGCTGATGAGGTGGAAGATGTAGCACCTAATTGCTACATGTGGAAGTGCCCAGCAATGCTGCTTCTGCTGATTCATGTGTGTGGAGCTAGCTGAATGTTCTTTGGATTAAATTGTCACGGTCCCTGCCTCCTTGGTGTAGTAGCGGGTCAGCGTGCTGCCCCTCATCATCGCCCTGTGCTTCCTCATCCTCTGAGACACTGTTGGATTCATCATGTGCAGCCTCATCCAGGGTGTCAAGGTCTTCGTCAATTGCATCCCCCCCTTTCCAGCACATGTTTGTGCAGAGCACAGCACGCTCCCACAATCAGAGACACGCAATCTGGGGGGTACTGGAGTGTGCCCCGAGCAGTCTAGTCAACAGAAGCACATGTTAAGACCAAAGGCTCTCTCCACCACAGTCCTTGTGGTGCTGTGGCTTCTATTGTACCGCTGCTCAGCTTCTGTTCTTGGATGGTGGAGAGGTGTCACGAGCCACCTTCTGAGGGGATAGCCCTTGTCACCCAGCAGCCATCCATCCAGCCGAGCTGGAGCACTGAAGAGCCTCGGCAACTGGGAGTGTCTGAGGATGTAGGTGTCGTGGGAGCTGCCTGGTTACCTTGCACAGACTTGCAGAATCAGCCTCCTGTTATCACACTCACTATCTGCACGTTCATGGAGTGGAAGCCCTTCCTGTTGACAAAGGCACCGGGCTCACCTGCTGGTGCTTTGATGGCCGCATGCTTACAGTCTATAGCACCCTGGAAATGGGGGAAGCCAGCAATGGCCGCAAAGCCTCTGGCTCACTATGTCTGACTTGCCTGGTCGCAGCGGAAGTGGATGAAGGTCAATGCCCATCTGTAACCTGCTTGACACAAGGGTGGACAGCTGATTAGGAGACACCACAATTATCACCCACCAAGTCCTGGAAGGAGTTAGATGCATAGAAATTGAGGGAAATTCAGCGCTTCAGAGCCACTGGCATGGTGTGTGCACCCACAGAGTTAGGGGGGAAACTTAGGGTCAATCATCTGACAGATATAGTTGACCGTTTCCCTTGACAGAGCCTCCTTCAGCACTGCACCTCAGTCATATTGAGGTAGCTGCTGTAAACCATGGCAGCAGGATAGTGGCTTCTTCTGTGGCCCCTTCCACCTTAGACAACATCTTGGCCCTGCGTCCTTTGTGCCTGTGCCTGGCCTCCAACAGTTGACTCCTCTGGTGGACAAACAGCCTCTCCTGGCCTCCTCCTTATTCTATCCCTCCCTTCCTCCAGAGGAGCAGCCTCCAGTGGAGATGTCAGAACCCATACCCAGGCTAAATGGAGGCCTCTGGACAGCTGCAGGCCCGAGAAAGATAACTGTCTGCAGACTGGTTTCAAAGTACACAAGAAGCTCTTGGAAATCAATGTGAATGGTTGACAATCACAGGCAAGTTTAAAACACTTTCTGCATTAAATACTTCATGAAAAACATGAACAACCCCTCTGAGCCCACATGTCCCACCAGTGCATGAGTTTTAATAAAAATCTCCTACCCGCCTGCCCGTTCGGCCCATGCTCCAAGCCAAAGGTCACACGGGCCCCTCAAAATCCTGGACAATTGGCAAGTTAAGGACCTTAATGAGGCCTTTAATTAATGGCAGGTACGTGTCCCACTGAGTGAAATATGGCGATGCCATGCGCTGATGACAGGACACTCGCCTGACATTTTACGCACTGACGTGTGGGCTCTGCCATCCCCACATCACCCAGGAAATTCTGCCCCAGGAGAGATATTCTGGGCAAAATAACAGGAAGAGAAGAATTAAAAGACAATTGGGATCCTGACCATTATTTTACAAGATATGGTCAAGCATCAAGAATCTCGTCTCATTGAGGTCTTTATAACTATGGAAGCTTTTGTTAAGAATGGACAGAGCAAAAAGGTTTCCTCTTGCTGGGAAGAGCAAACTAGAGGCCATCAATACAAGTTAGTCACCAAGCAATCCAGAAGGAATTTCAGACAAAACTTCTACCTACAGAAAGTGGAACTCACTACCACAGTGAGTGAAGAGCATCGTATAGATACATTGAAGGGAAAACTGGAAAAGTACAAGGGAGAAGGAAATAGATGGCCATGGTAGATTCAGGAGGAGACATGAGGAAGTTCAAGTGGAGCACAAACACCAGCATGGACTGGCAGCTTACCCTGTCTTGCAAGGTGGTACAACCCCAGTCCCTGTTCTGCACAGAAAACAGAAGGGCTACTCCAAGTTGCAGTACCACAAACCAGGACATGTGGTCTGAGTGAATGGCATTGAGTGGTGTCAGGCCTCTCAGTACATTCAGATTGCCCTTACAACATGTCAGAACATGCTGTCTCTGACTGTGGGTTTAAAATCAGACCACATTCAATTTAACCTCTGGAGTGCAATGCCCAGTATCATAAGGAAGGTGATTGTCTCACCACCAACTCACTGGCAGCACCAGCAGTGACCTAACCTGCCATTGCATCAAGAACACTTATTCTACCCAGGCCTATTAAGGGTTGGAGTGTGGGTTCTGATAAATCTATAGTCAGATGATCAGCTGGCTATTAATGTAAAAGGATAAACTTTTGTCCTATTCCCCTGCACACATTCTCTTTTCAGATAGCCATCCAATTCCTTTTTGAATACATTTATCAAACCTGCCTGCATCTCACTGGTAAAAATTCTCTTCATCGCTTACTCTTTTTACCAATTATTTTTAATCTGTGCCCCTTCGTTCTTGATGCTGAGTGGGAACAGTTTCTCACTGTTTTCTGTCCATACCCCTCAGAATCTTGAATACCTCTATCAAGTCTACTTTTTTCTCCAAGGAGAGGAGTTTCAACTTCTCCAATCTATCCTCATGGCTCATTGAGAATATAATATTTTAGGTTTTATTGATCGGGGAATTGAGTACAAAAGGAGATCATGTTGAACTTGTATAGGACACTAGCTGGGCCCCATCTGGAGTACTGCATCTAGTTCTGGGTAACACTGAGGAAGGATCAAGGCATTGGAGGGAGTAGAGGAGATTCACAAGACTGATTCTGGGGCTGAATAACTGGAGCCATATAGGTCAGCAACAAACTCCAAGAAAGTGAAAATCTTGTTGGAATTTCAGGGCTTCAGAAGAAACTTGTAGGTTTCAGGGAAATTAAGACCTCATGGTTCATCTCAAATTTTAAAGCTGAACAAAGACCTTTTTTAAAAAGGGCTGAAGCCATGTTAGTCTAGACCCATGAACAAAAGGAGCTATCTGGCTGTTTCACAGAAATTTATACTTCTGAAGAGATCCTGATAACCCTCTGGGCTGCAGGGACCAAACTCAACAATACAAAGACCATCTGCATTTCATAAGCTGGAGGCCTCCTGCCAAATATTACCCTCAATTGCCTGGGGCTCTCCCTAACAGGTGCATCTTCCTTAACCTGACCTGCTGGAAGCAATGGAGTCTCTGGCAGAGGGTGGCAGCATGGCCGGGCACCCTTAGTGTCCTGGGATGATTATTCCCTTGTCTGGCTGTTTCTCCCCTTCTGTGCAATGGCACCTCTCTCACGCCTTGGGGGAATGGGGCACTTGGAAGGTTGAAGTGCCCTGTCCATGACTTAAGTGACTGAATCAAGGGTTTCCCCACACATCCAGCATTTACTGATGTTCTGCTGGACCTGGCTGTCCATGGTGGCTGCCAGCTGTTCAAGGCAGACACACACTGGTATGCCAGAACCAAGATAGAGAACTTGGACTGACTCCACCCTGCCACATGTTCCCCTGCTCATCTCAACACCCATCGTGACATTAATGGCAGATTCCAGAGGCTCATCTGTATGGGGCTCAGCAGGGGCCTCATCTCCAGCAGTCTCTGTCAGTGACCAAGGCCTTTACTTCCTCTGCCAGGTGTGGGCCCATGTCAGTGATATGATTAATGCCAGTAACACTAGGGCAAAACTCCCAGCTCTCACCAAGGAAACAGTGCTGCTAAAGGTCACTTTGCAAGCACATTTTAAATTGCATTCACTTTGGGTGTTCCATGTTTGAACTAGTTTTTTCCCCCCTCTAATATCTGAAGGCAGAGCGGCATGTTAGTGCGGTGGTGAAAAAGGCATATGGGACACTTGCCTTTATCAATTGAGGCATAGATTACAAAGGTAGGGAGATCATGTTGGAGTTGTATAGAACCTTGGTGAGGCCACAGCTGGAGTACTGTGTGCAGTTCTGGTTGCCACATTATAGGAAGGATGTGATTGCACTGGAGGGGCTGCAGAGGAGATTCACCAGGATGTTCCCTGGGATGAAACATTTAAGTTATGAAGGGAGTTTGGATAGACTTGGGTTGTTTTCTTTTGGAGCAGAGAAGACTGAGCAGCGACCTGATTGAGGTGAAAAAGATTGAGGGGTATGGACAGGTGGTATAGGGAGCAGCTGTTCCCCTTAGTTGGAGGGGTCACTCATGAGGGGACTGAAGTTCAAGGCGAGGGGCAGGTGGTTTGGGGTGTTGTGGGGGGGCAAAGAGGAAACATTTTACCTGGAGGGTGGTGTGGGTCTGAAATGTGCTGCCTGGGAGGGTGGAGGTGAGTTGCCTCACATCCTTTTAAAAAAGTACCTGGATGAGCAATTGACACATCATAACATTGAAGGCTATGGGCAAAGTACTGGTAAATGGGATGAGGTAGGTAGGTCAGATGTTTCTCATTGTCAGTGCAGACTCGATGGGCTGAAGGGCCGCTTCTGCACTGATTGTGAAATCTCATTCCGCTGGTCATGGGTGTCCCTTTCCTATTAGCTGAGACTTAAAGGCTTCAGTAAGTTATTGCTCACTCCCCATATTTGTAGCATGTTTCACCCCCTGTTCCGAGATGGGTCTCTGTCTTGGACTCTAGACGTGGGTCTTGGTCAGTAGATAAGCAGATTCCAATGTCTACAGCCTAACTCATTTCAGGCATGCTGCTTCGAGACATAATTCCAACTTTTTTCCCTCTAGAGAAGTCCAACACATTGTCAGTGGTACATCTACATCATACGTTACCATATCCCATCTGTTAACCCTTTACACTACAATCACCTCGGCAGGGAGGGGCAGAGTGAGGAGGGGGATCTCCAAAGGAGGTTGCAAGGCTCATTTAACTATATCCCTGGGAAGATCCAGGGTCAAACCAAAAATCTTAATTCTGGGTGTTGTCTAGGCAAAGACAACATGGAACCTCAGTTCCGCTTCATAATCACACCTACACAGTTGCTCCAAAAAGGGGACTCATTACTTTCAGCTGATTGATTTTGTGCCTGTAACCAGTGGGCCAGCAATATGTGCAGCTCAGGACTAGAACCAGTTCAACTAATTCACCTTGAAACAGCTTAAGGTGCAATTTCACCACACCTGGGAAAAGAGAAAAGCACAAGTTGAACTGGTCCAGCTTGCTGGAAGCTGGCACTTCCTACTGGGTTCCCATTCAGTATTGGGCTTCACTTACCAATTGAGAACTGAATCAATTAGTACCAGTTCTTTTGCAACTTTTCCCTTGATAGCTTTCGTTTGAAAATAAACACCTCAAATACTCCTTGTGGTACTATGTCCAAGCAATCATTGTGCAGTTGGTTATGGTCAATAGGGCAATACATTTTATCTGAATGACCAATTAATATCTTGAGTAAGGGTCTAGAAGTTTAGGGAGAGTGCAATACAAATTCAATGTTCTTCAGCTATATTTATTGAACCTTAAAACATCCCTCCTCCTGACAGGGAAGGCCCAAGTTTGTCTCAGCCATCGGGTGGTGAATTAACATTTGCTCAATACTACAATGAGACAGAGGTTTGAGTGTGGAACTAACTAAGCCAAGTTGGTTCCAATCTTTAAAAAGAGAGACATAATGTTGATGATTCAGAGCTAGTCAACAATCAAGCACTTGTGCCATAAACTACAACTCAGTCACACTGACCAATCATTCACACCAAGCGTAAGAAACCTTTGTCACTTCTTACTGGATAGTTGGAAGACAAACTGGTCTAGATTCTCCCTCATCACCAGTATTTCAGCTTGAGCACAAGCCAGATATCAGTTTAATTCCCTATAGCTGATTGTGAAGTATTACAATCAACAGTGAGGGACAAATCACTGACAATAGTCATTTCTCCAATATTGACAGCTTTCCCATCAGCCACTGCTTCATCCAGCAGCTCAAAATTCTGCTTTCATACAGGAATTACTTTCCCTCAAGTTGCTGGCTGTTTTCATCTGGGAATTGGGGATTTGTAGAATTCCCAGTGCAGAGAGAGATACAGAACAAGGAAAACATCATGCAGTTCATCAACTTGACACCAGCTGTTGGCCAGGAACAATCTGCTCCAACACCTTCAACTGGTTTCACATACTGAGAAAGGAATCTGGAAGTTCTTTCTTTAACACCCAAACCTAAGTTGGGCAAAGCTTCCCAATAACAATCTAGACTTATATCAGGTATCAATCCCCTTCCCTGTAATAGTCCACCTTGATTCTCAGTTCAGCGAGCACCCCTGTCCACACAGTAACCCAATCTGTTTCCCTAACTGAATATCCAACTCCCAAACCACAGCCCTTTTAAAAAGCTCCCAATCAGCTCATTAGCTGCTTCAGCTGAACAATCAATTAGGTAGAGATTGAAAGCAATGAGATCCTAAGTGAATGGATGATTTGGTTTAATTGGTTTAACCCGAAAGATTCCTAAGTGGATGGAACAGACACAAAAACAATTCAAAGAGACAAACGTTAAAAGCTAAATTGGAGAATATCAAAGAAAGCTGAAGAGATGAGGAGGCTAAGTAATGTTTCATCAGTGGGTGTAAATGTATGAGTTATATTCTATTCATATTTCATGAACATGGCAACTCCTAAAACCTTTGTACCATTTTTAAATATTTCTTGAAATTTGTAGCTGAAGGTTAATCAACTACAGAGCATGGATTCAAAGTTAGACAGTATGCCAGGTCATTCTATCATTGAAAGGGATGAAGACATCTTGACATGAGGATCAGAGTCAAAACTCCACCGGTTTAAGTTACCACCACCTGCTCAAATATTCAAGTGGTGTTAGTGCCTCAATAACAACTTGTATTTATACAGCACTTTTAACATGGAAAAATATCACAGGGGTCTTCACAGAACTGGGAGGACGGACATACGATGAATCAGGAAGGAGATGTTATAGGAGAGAGAAGCAAAAGCCTGATCAAAGAGCTGGGGTTGGATCTCAAGGAGAAGGTGGCAGAGGTTTTAGGGAGGGAATTCTGGAATGACCTGGAAGACTCAAGATACATCTGTGCTCAATGGGACCAAGAGGGAGATACGCAAGGTGTCAGAGTAGGAGGAACAGAAATTTTGGGAAGGTGTAGTAAAAATTGAGAAGTTTGAGGTTGACAATAATAAATTTGAGGTTTTGGACAGGTAACTGGCACTGAGGACAGGAGCAATGACAATCAGGTATGGGCTAGAGTTTGTTCCGCAGAGTTTGGGATAAGTTGGCTTTATGGAGACCAATCAGGAGAGTGTTGGTACAATCAGGCAAGAAAGTGAAAAATCAATGGATAAGCAGGATTTGTAACATGGAGTAGAGGTGAAAAGGGGACATTGAGGTACATTAGTGCAATGTTTGTTACTGCACTAGTATTCCAGGAACCTGGACTAACAATCCACAGATTACATGTTCAAATCCCACTTTAGCATTTTGAACATAGAGTCATAGGGTCATAGATGTCTACAGCACAGCAAAAGGCCCCTCGGCCCATCGAGTCTGTGCCGGTCAAACAAGTACATAACTATTCTAATCCCATTTTCCAGCACGAAGCTCATAGCCTTGTATGGCATGGCATTGCAAGTGCACATCCAAATACTTCTTAAATATAATGAGGGTTTCTGCCTCTACCAACTTTTCAGGCAGTGAGTTCCAGATTCTCACTACCTTCTGGATGAAAAAGTTCTTCATCCCATGCCCTCTAAACTTCCTGTCCCTTACATTAAACCTATGCCCCCTGGTAATTGATCCCTCCACTAAGTGGAAAAGTTCCTTCCTATCTACCCTACCTATACCCCTCATAATTTTAGACACCTCAATCTTGTCCCCCCTCAATCTCCTCTGCTCCAGGGAAAATAACCTCAGTCTATACAATCTCTCCTCATAACTAAAACTCTCCAGCCCAGGCAACATCCTGGTAAATCTCCTCTGCACTCTCTCTAGTCCAATCACATCCTTCCTATTATGCAGATTCCAGAACTGCACGCAATATTCTAGCTGTCGCCTCACCAGCATTTTATACAGTCCCAGCATAACCTCTCTGCTCTTATGTTCTACGCCTCAGCTAATAAAGGCAAGTATTCCATATGCTTTCTTAACCACCTTATCAACCTGTTAACCTAAGGTGGATATGCACACCAAGGTCCCTCTGATCCTCGGAATTTCCCAGGGTCCTACCATTCATCGTGTATTCCCATGCCTTGTTTGTCCTGCCCAAATGCATCACCTCACACTTATCCAGATTAAATTCCATTTGCCACTGATCAGCCCATCTGACCAGCCCATCTATATCCTCCTTTAATCTAAGGCTATCCTCCACACTATTTACCACCCCACCAAGTTTCATGTCATCCTCTAACGTACTGATCAACCCTCCTAAATTCAAGTCTAAATCATTTATTTATACCATAAACAGCAAGGGACCCAACACCGATCCCTGTGGAACCCCACTGGACTCAGGCATCCAATCACAAAAACACCCCTCAACCATCACATTCTCCTTCCTGCCACCCAGCCAATTCTTGATCCAATTTACCAAAATGCCTTGGATTCCATGGGCTCTTACCTTAGCTATCAGTCCCCCCACGTGGGACCTTATCAAAAGCCTTGCTGAAGTCCAAGTAGACTATGCATTGCCCGCATCCTCATACCTGGTCGCCTCTTCGAAAAATTCAATCAAATTGATTGGACATGACCTCCCCTTAACAAAACCATGCTGACTGTCCTTAATTAACCCCTGCCTCTCCAAATGTAGATTAATTTTATCCCTCAGAATTGCTTCCAATGTTTTCCCCACCACTGAGGTTAGACTGACTGGCCTGTAGTTCCCTTGTTTATCCCTTCCTCCCTTCTTGAATAACAGTACCACATTGGCTGTCCTCCAGTCCTCTGGCACCTCTCCTGTGGCTAGAGAGGTATTGAAAATTATTGCCAGTGCCCCCACTATCTCCTCCCTTTCCTCACTCAACAGCCTTTGAACTCAAAATAGAAATTTGGAAGTAAGAGACCCTGAAGCTGTTGGATTGAGTAAGACCCTCCCCCTGGTCTAAAGGTCCTTGTTTTGGATACCAACAGCACACAACAGCTTGGTGTATCACCACATTTATTAAACCACTAAGCAAAAGTACATTCTCATGATAACACTTGTTGTTTAGCTTCCCTTCGAGTTGGAATCTGTCTCGGTGGTCAATCTGATGACAAATCCTCTATGTGCATATTCTGAGCAACTGGACAAATTGCTCTAACTGCTGCAATAAAGATGATTCTATGGGCTGTTTATTACTTTCCTGTAGCCCTGTGCCATATAAGGTAAATCCATGCTTTCTCCAGATGTTCCCTGGCCTCTTGAAGGTCCCACTTGAGGTACCATCGCCAGCTTGACTCCGCCTTGTTATCTCCAGAGCTGGGAGAAAGTGGCACATTTATTTTCCCTCAGTCTGTTTATCTTCCCTGGTATGAGCCCTCCTACAGGTGAAGCAATTTTTTAGAACTTGCTGATTCCAGCAAGGCTTTGCCTTGACAAAGTTGACCATCATGCTTTGGGTGTTTTGAGCCCACAGTGCAGTTCAGTCTATGCACCCTGGATCTTGCTAGGCACTGACCAATGAGGACTCACTGTGGCTCTTCTTCCTGAGTTGCTGTTGCTGCCTCTGCGCAGCCAGGAGCTTCAATCACTCTCTTCTCCGTCGTCTTCATGCTCTGTAGGCCATCTGGCATACAGCTAGTTCACCAGGCACCATGACGCTGATGTACTCCTCCTGCAGGATGAAAGAGTGAGACACATGGTTAGCATGGATGCATTAAGAACCAGTCCTGGTTAAGTGTGACGTCCCCTTGGTAATGGAGGGGGTGGGGGGGGTGGGTATTAGCTTTGGAGCATTTGGTGGCTCCTTGATGCCTCTGCATTGCTTGAGTGGGCAGATAAACTAGAAACCCAATCCCAATCATATGAATATAAAAGCAAAAAACTGCAGATGCTGGAAATCTAAAACAAAAACAAAATGCCTGGAAAAACTCAGCAGGTCTGGCAGCATCTGCGGACAGGAAAACATTTAACGTTTCGAGTCTGAATGACCCTTTAACAGAACTAAGTAAAAATAGAAGAGAGGTGAAATATAAGCTGGTTTAGGGGCGGGACAAGTAGAGCTGGATAGACGGCCAGTGATAGGTGGAGATAACCGAAAGATGTCACAGACAAAAGGACAAAGAGGTGTTGAAGGTGGTGATATTATCTAAGGAATGTGCTAATTAAGGGTAGAAAGTAGGACAAGCAAGGTACAGATAGCCCTAGTGGGGGTGGGGGGAAGGAATCGAAAAAGGCTAAAAGATAGAGATAAAACAATGGATGGAAATACATTTAAAAATAATGGAAATAGTGGGAAAAGAAAAATCTATATAAATTATTGGAAAAAAAGATGGGGGATTGGAAAGGGGGTGGGGATGGAGGACAGAGTTCATCATCTAAAATCGTTGAACTCAATATTCAGTCCGGAAGGCTGTAAAGTGCCTAGTCGGAAGATGAGGTGCTGTTCTTCCGGTTTGCGTTGAGCTTCACTGGAACAATGCAGCAGGCCAAGGACGGACATGTGGGCATGAGAGCAGGGTGGAGTGTTGAAATGGGAAGAGACATGTTGGTCTGGGTAATGCTTGTAGACAGACCGAAGGTGTTCTGAAAAGCGGTCACCCAGTCCGCCAATGTAGAGGAAACTGATTTGGGAGCAATAAATGCAGTAGACTAAATTGAGGGAAGTGCAAGTGAAATGCTGCTTCACTTGAAAGGAGTGTTTGGGCCCTTGGACGGTGAGGAGAGGGGAAGTAAAGGGGCAGTTGTTGCATATTCTGGGTTTGCATGGGATGGTGCCATGGGAGGGGATTGAGGTTTAGGGGGTGATGGAGGAGAGGACCAAGGTGTCCCAGAGGGAACGCTCACTGCGGAATGCCACCAGGGGAGGTGCAGGGACCATGTGTTTGGTTGTGGCATCATGCTGGAGTTGGCGGAAATGGCGGAAGATGATTCTTTGAATGCAGAGGCTGGTGAGGTGATAAGTGAGGACAAGGGGGACCCTATCATGTTTCTGGGAGGGAGAGAAAGGTATGAGGGCGGATGGGCGGCAGATGGGCCAGACATGGTTGAGGGCCCTGTCAACCACCGTGTGTGGAAAACCTCGGTTAAGGAAGAAGGAAGACATGTCAGAGGAACTGTTTTTGAAAGTGGCATCATCTGAACAGATGTGACGGGGGTGAAGGAACTGAGAGAATGGGATGGAGTCCTTACAGGAAGCGGGGTGTGAGGAGCTGTAGTGGAGGTAGCTGTGGGAGTCGATAGGCTTGTAATGGATATTGGTGGATAGTCTATCACCATAAATTGAGACAGAGAGGTCAGGGAAGGGAAGTGTCAGAGATTGACCATGTGAAAATGATGGACGAGTGGAAATTGGAAGCAAGATTAATAAATTTTTCCAGGTGCAGACAAGAGCATGAAGCAGCACCGAAGTAATCATCGATGTCCCGGAGAAAGAGTTGTGGGAGGGGACTGGAGTCGGACTGGAACAAGATATCTCATTGCTTTCAATCTCTACCTAATTGATTGTCCAGCTGAAGCAGCTAATGAGCTGATTGGTAGCTTTTTAAAAGGGCTGTGGTTTGGGAGTTGGATTATCAATTGGAGAAACAGATTGGATTACTGTGTGGACAGGGTGTTCTCTGAACTGTGATGGTCAAGGTGGACTGTTACAGGCAAGGGGATTGATAACTGATATAAGTTTAGATTGTTATTGGGAAACTTTACCCAACTTTGGTTTGGGTGATAAAGAAAGAGCTTCCAGATTCCTTCCTCAGTATGTGAAACCAGTTGAAGGTGTTGGAGCAGATTGTTCCTGGCCAACAGCTGGAGTCAAGTTGATGAACTGGATAATATTTTCCTTGTTCTGTATCTCTCTCTGCACTGGGAATTCCAGAAATCCCCAATTCCCAGATAAAAACAGCCAGCAACTTGAGGGAAAGTAATTCCTATATGAAAGCAGAATTTTGAGCTGCTGGATGAAGCAGTGGCTGATGGGAAAGTTGTCAATACTGGAGAAATGACTATTGTCAGTGATTTGTCCCTCACTGTTGATTGTAATACTTCACAATCAGCTATAGGGAATTAAACTGATATCTGGCTTGTGCTCAAGCTGAGATACTGGTGATGAGGGAGAATTGAGACCAGTCTGTCTTCCAAGTATCCAGTAAGAAGTGACAAAGATTTCTTACACCACTAGTGAATGAGGGGTCAATGTGACTGAGCTGTAGTTAATGGGACAGGAAACAGTTTGTTGGCTAGCTCTGACTCATCCCAAGATCTCTCAATTTGAATGATTGGAACCAGCTTAGTACACCTTCCCAAAATTTCTGTTCCTCCTACCCTAACACCTTGTGTATCTCCCTCTTGGCCACATTGAGCACAGATGTATCTTCAGTCTTCGAGGTTTTTACAGAATTCTCTCCCTAAAACCTTTGCCGCCTTCTCCTTGAGATCCAACCCCAACTCTTTGATCAGGCTTTTGCTTCTCTCTCCTATAATATCTCCTTCCTTGATTCAAACTTTTGTCTCACTCTAGTACTAAACAAATGTTACTTCTCACCCTATGGGTGAGACAAAATTGGGTTTGCCCTGCCAGGCGGAGGGATGTTTAAGGTTCAATAGGTATACCTGCAGAACATTGACATTGTATAGTGTTCTCCCTAAACTGCCAGACCCTTGCTCAAGTGATATTAATTGGTTATTCATATAAAATTTATTGCCCTATTACCCATAACCAACTACACAATGATTGCTTGGACATAATCACCTCGACTACTCTGCGTGGTAAGCTTGGCCTAAATAACCAAGTGGTTATGGTATTGGGTTTGTAACCCCAAGATCAAGAGTTCAAATCTCACAATGGCAAACTATGAAACAATGTAACTTCATCTGAATAGGAACAGATGGAAACGTGTTCGTACTCGAAAGAGTTACTCCGAGTGGTACTATTTTCAAATGAAAGCTATTGAGGAAAAGTTTCCAATAGAACTGGTACTAATTGATTCAGTTCTCAATTGGGAAGTGAAGTCTAGTTCTGAATGGGAACCCAGAAGGAAATGCCAGCTTCCAGCAAGCTAGACCAGTTCAACTTGTGCTTTTGTCTTTTCCCAGGAGAGGGGCAATTGCACCTTAAGCTGTTTCAAGGTGAATTAGTTGAACTGGTTCCAGTCCTAAGCTGCATGTATTGCTGGCCCACTGGTTACAGGCACAAAATCAATCAACTGAAAGTAATGAGTTCATTTTTGGAACAACTGTGTAGTTGTGATTGTGAAACTAAACTGAGGTTCAATGTTGTCTTTGCCTAGACATCACCCAGAATTCAAGTTTTTGGTTTATTCCTGGGAAGATCCAGGGTCATAGTTAAATGAGCCTTGCAACCACTTGGGAGACCCCCTCCTCACTCTGCCCCTCCCTGCTGAGGTGATTGTAGTGTAAAGGGTTAACAGATGGGATATGGTAATGTATGATGTAGATGTACCACTGACAATGTGTTGGACTTCTCTAGAGGGGAAAAAAGTTGGAATTATGTCTCGAAGCAGCATGCCTGAAAGCAATTAAGCAGATACCAATGTCTACAGCCTATCTACTGACCCAGACCCATGCTTAGAGTCCTAGACAGAAGGCCCCATCTCAGAACAGTGGGTGAAACATGCTACAAATATAGGTGGTTGCGGAGTGAGCAATAACTTACTGAAGCCTTTAAGTCTCAGCTTAGAAGAAAGGGACACCCATGACCAGTGGAATGAGATTTCACAATAAGTGCAGAAGCGGCCCTTCAGCCCATCGAGTCTGCACTGACAATGAGAAACACCTGACCTACCTACCTCATCCCATTTACCAGCACTTGGCCCATAGCCTTGAATGTTATCATGTGCCAATTGTTCATCCAGGTACTTTTTTTAAAGGATGTGAGGTAACTCACCTCCACCCTCCCAGGCAGTGCATTCCAGACTGTCACCACCCTCCAGTTAAAATTTTTCCTCTCATTCCACAACACTGCCACCCCCTGCCAAAAAAAAAACCACCTGCCCCTCACCCTGAACTTCAGTTCTCTTGTGACTGACCCTTCAACTAAGGGCAACAGCTGCTCCCTATCCACCCTGTCCATGTCCCTCAATCTTGTACACCTCGATCATGTCACCGCTCAGTCTTCTCTGCTCCAATGAAAACATCCCAAGTCCATCCAAACTGTCTTCATAACTTTAATGTTTCATCTCAGGGAACATGCTGGTGAATCTCCTCTGCACCCACTCCAGTTCAATCACATTCTTCCTATAATGTGGTGACCAGAACTGCACACAGTACTCCAGCTGTGGCCTCACTAAGGTTCTATACAACTCCAACATGATCTCCTTACCTTTGTAATCTATGCCTCAAGTGATAATGGCAGGTGTCACATATGCCTTTTTCACCACCACACTAACATGCTCCTCCGCCTTCAGAGATTTGAGGGAAAAAAATCTAGATCAAACATGGAACACCCAAAGTGAATGCAATTTAAAATGTGCTTGCAAAGTTACCTTTAGCAGCACTCTGTTTCCTTGGTGAGAGCTGGGAGTATCGCACTGGAGTGTTACTGGCATTAATCATATCACTGACATGGGCCCACACCTGGCAGAGTAAGTAAAGGCCTTGGTCACTGACAGAGACTGCTGGAGATGAGGCCCCTGCTGAGCCCCATACAGATGAGCCTCTGGAATCTGCCATTAATGACATGATGGGTGTTGATGAGCAGGGGAACATGTGGCAGGGTGGACTCTGTCCAAGTTCTCTATCTTGGTTCAGACATACCAGTGTGTGTCTGCCTTGAAGAGGTGGCAGCCACCATGGACAGCCAGGTCCAGCAGAAAATCAGTAAATGATGCATGTGTGGGGAAATCCTTCATTTTGTCACTTGAGCTATGGACAGGGCACTTCAAACTTTCTAGCACCCCATCCCCCTCAAGGTGTGAGAGAGGTGCCATTACACAGAGGGGAAGAAACAGCCAGATAAGACATAATCATCCCAGGACACTAAGGGTGCCCGGCCATGCTGCCTCCCTCTGCCTAAGACTCCATTGCTTCCAGCAGGTCAGTTGGAGGAAGATGCAGCTGTTAAGCAAAGCCCCAGGCAATTGAGGATAGTATTTGGCAGGAGGCCTCCAGCTTAGTTGTGGGTGTTGGGAGAGCAAGATGTAGTGATAGGAAAAGATTAAAGAACATTGGGTGCACAAGTGTCAATGATCTCAATGTCATGTCAATGTAACCACAGCAGTTAGGTATGATCTGACCTATTAGTTCTTCTATCTGATGAGGCTGTTGATTTTTCCACCATTGTGGTACTTGAAGGGTGATAGTCACCATCAATGTTCATGTGGATCTCTGCCCATCTCTGCTTCCCTGAGGGATAGAACTTCAGAAGAGTGACCTTTAGCTGCATGTGACATCAAGGATTCACTAAGCATTGTGTAGACCCTCAAATAGTTTTGGACTGCAGTGGTTTGAGAAGGCAGTTCACCAGAGTAGTTAGGGATGGGAAATAAATATTGTAGCCACCAACGTCCACATCTCATTAATGAAAAGTGGAATGCCCCTTACAGAACATTGTTTGATGAACGTCTGCAGGACATCGTTTATCTGGAATGTCTCCTTGAGCAGGTTTCATGGTGTCACCTCAATTGTGTATTGCCCTATGTTTTGGATAGCCCCCCACCATACTAAATTCTGCTGCATCCAAAGGTAAAGAAGGTCCTTGGGAATACATTGGGTGGGTGGATGGATTCCCAGTTTGGTGTTCAGCCATGTTGCTATTGTTATCACCCTGCTGACTTTGAAATATCCCCTTTCTTTCATTGTTGCTGGGTAATACCCCACAGGACCTCAGCAGTTAAGGGAGGATCACCACCTCGAGCCATTAGGGATGGACAATAAATGCTGTCTTTTCTGATGCCCACATCCTGTGAATGAGCAAATAGAATGAAACTGATATCCTAGGAAGCATTTTGAGCCCCATCATGAAGCTTGATGTCAGCCTCCCTCTGTTTGCAAAATTTGTTGTGAAAGCTGAACTCGGCTTTGAGGGTTGTTTCCAACTTTGGATATAATTTCAACTACCTTGGAATTTACTCACTCTTCTTGTCCTGGTGTTAAGCCTTTGGTACAAGGCAACTTAGGCAACAGTAGCCTAGATCTGAGAAGCAGCAACAACTGTCTTTACCACAGCCAGCTGCCAATCCAAAATGAGCAGAGGATGAACATGAGCTCCAGCTCGAATAAGACAATATCCCTTTGCATATCAGTGATATATATGCTGCCCCCATATAGTCCTGCATAACTCCCTAATCCTGTGGATCAGAAACAGAAGCAGGAGGTCATTAGTGTAAGGGTGAAGACATTGCTTTTATTGAAGCCAAAAAATATAAACACTTTGTCGCATCTATTTGATCAATTCTTGGAGGGCTGGAAAGCCTCTCAGCCACTGTGGACTCATTCCTTGGAGGGTCACCATACATTAGTAGAAACACATTCAGCCTCAAGTCAATCTGCTGTTAGCTTCTCAGGGGCCTGTCTGCCACTTCTCTCAACTGTCTTGACTTGGGCAGCATCATCAGTCTCCTCCTTAAGCATCTCCATCGTCCCCTTGTCTGTCTGAGATGTGGCTCATCCATCTCCTCTTCTGGTAGTGCCTTGCCCTGTCGCTCAGCTAAATAGTAGAATACAGCAGACCATCTTGATCCTGGTAAAATGGTCAGGCGAGTATTGGACCGTGCTACCTGAGTGATACAGGCAATGGAACCTCTTCAGAAGACCAATTGTCTGCTCCAGTGATGGCTCTTGTTGATGCATGGGTAGCATTGTGCTGCCGTTAGCTATAAGTTTGGGGTTTCAGGACTGGAGTCATTAGCCAGGTCTTCAGGAGCTGGTTGTTGGGGTACCTCCAGAAGATCAGATGGAGGTGGGAACAGTTGTGGTACCTGGGAGTTGTTTAGAATGTGTTTGAGCTCAGTGTACCTGCAGGAATTGGCTCCTGTGATCAAGAGTTTGAACATTGGGAGTGAAATCCCTTCCTGTATGAATCGGGCTGGCTGATGCCAAGGAGGTTTCGGACTGCCATGTACCTACAACTGACCACCTCTTGGACCTCAGGGAATGTTGTAATAGAAACAAATCCCATAGTGTAGGCAGCTTGACTCCCTGGGTCAGTAGTAAATGGTACAAGCTCACAGCTTCCTGAAAAGGGCATTTGTAAACTCCCCAATGCCCTGCGCATGACTGGTTGGGAGTCCCCAGCTAACCTTTAAAAAAAGAGCCAGTAATGAAGTGTTGTTAAGATTGTCAGCACCAGACAGAGCTCTGCTTCCCAATCATCCACCTGGTGCAATGAAGGATCCTTAAAGGCTAAGCATTGCTGAAAGTGAGCACACCCAACCTGGATCTCAATGTTGAGAGGCAAGAGCATGAGAGCCTTTGTGCTGTCCTGGTGCATAATTTGTAATGCTCATTACCCAGTAGAGTGCAGGTTGTACTGCTTTTTACTGGCTTCTGTTTGGCTTCACATTCATTTGGGAATGTAAGCATTACAGGAACTCGTGGAGCCAGGTCAGAGGCCATTCACACTTCTACTGCACAGTATCAGCGAGGGACTGCATGAGTCAGAATGGTGCACCTTACATTTTTTTGATTACTTAACTTTCCTCCCCCTTCTCCCCCATGACATGCCAACTTCTAACCCCACACCCCCACAATCACCAATAGATGTTGCTTTTCTTACCCTCCCAACTGTCAACATTAAACCTCCCCAAACCCCTCCGACCATATTTTCCTGCTCTCCCACCTGAGCCCACCCCTGTCAAACTCCCCAAGCTCAGCTTGATCCTCATACTGCCCCTTATCCATTTCACCACCTACACAAGCTCACCTCATGAAAATATTCATTTTCCCTTATCTTAACATGCAACTCCCACCCTCCCTTGCCCCCTTTCTTCCTGTCACTGTAATTGTCCCCTCTGCTTCCCAGTTGCCTCTATTTGATCCTGGGTATCCTTTTATTAACTGACCATGCCCTTTAGATCCATCCTTGCCCAACATATTTTGTTGCATCATTTGAAGTTCATGTTGCAATCTTCCTGCCTGCCCCAGACAGCATTCCAGCTGTGAGCCGATCTCCCTGCCTCCCTTGGGGAGGCTCCTTATCCTGAACAGGCTGCCTCCCTTGGATGACAACCTAATCTGCCAGGCCGTGATTCATAATGGGTGGAACCAGGCCATTGCTGAAGGGTTTGTAAGAAGCATAAAGCCATGTGTACTCGGCAGAGTATCCAGGAAGTAGCCCACCTTGTCTGGTGCACGCCTCTTGTTTATGGCCAGGTTTCTGAAGGCCTATTTCTTTTTCTCTCTCTCTCTCTCTCTCTCCCATATTACCAATAAGATTCCGACTAAGTAATAATGTTAGGTTGGAGTTAAGGAATTTGCTAATAACTGCAAAAGTGCTTCCCAACCATTGCCTTCAGGAAGGTCGACTCGCCTGAAAGTTTATTTTATCTTTAATACTAAAAGAAGAACCTGCTGCCAGGAATCTGAATTTTGTCTCCCATACAATGAAGTTTCCCCTCCTGTCTTTATTCCTGCTTCAGACAGGCCTGGAAGAATCCACCTGCAGTGTTTGTACAGAAAAAATACCCAGAAACACCAGATATATTAGCATTAACAAAGCTCCACCTTTTTTACAATTGAGTGTTTGTTCCTGCCCAAGAACAGTGTACATAGAGTAGATTCATTTTAATGAGACCTTTATATAATTTCTTTAATCCAATTACTGGAAATAAAATGATTAGGTTGATTTTCATGTCTGTTTGGGATAAGGATGTTCCTCTGTTTTAAACTTGTCGACATTTAACAAATACAATTTTGTGAAGACACGGTGACAATCTTCATTAACGGGATACATAAGACTTAAGTAACAGGAGGGGATTAATTTAAATAGCCCTGATTTTCTCCCCTCCACTTGTCTATAAACAGGTTTGTGTTGATTTGCTCCCCCCCCAATTTCTATTAATAACCCCCATAGCAAACTCAAGGATAAACTCGGGGCAGTTTATTTCCAAACCCAAATGTAAGGGAGGGTAGCAGATTTGCCTCTTCTTCCCTCCTACAGTAAAAGAGGGATGAAGGACAGATTTACAGAGCAAAGAGGACAGGACAGTAATATTGTTTTCATGTGTCCAGAATCAAAGTCCAATGATGTCTTCTTTCATTGAGCTGGGAGCACTGATGAGAGGTGCAGAGTTGAATCATTCTCGTCAGCAATGGTGAAGACTTTCCAGTAGAAATAATATAGATGGGGCCAGGTATTTGATCTGGGCAGAGCCCCTTTTCCTGTGTTGCTGCTTGTGGATGTTAAAATGGCAGACTGAGCTTTGCAGTACAGCAAGGCAATATAACTTGTTCCACCAATCAGAGGTTCATGTTGCATGACTCCCACCTCTTCAGTGCCTTTGACCAAGAATGTGCACCCCTGTCTGGGCTCCCAGGATGGTTAAATCTTCCAACAATTAAGAATTGAAAGGAAGGTTGTAGGGGTCCCTTGTCCTAGCAGATGAATAGGCTGCATTTGGCCAGGCCTATCTCATGAAATGCAGATGGTCATTGTATTGAGTTTGGTCCCTGCAGCCCAGAGGGTTATCAGGATCTCTTCAGAAGTATAAGTTTCTGTGAAACAGTCAGATAGTTCCTTTTATTCATGGGTCTAGACTAAATTGGCTTCAGCCATTTTAAAAAGGTCTTTTTTCAGCTTTAAAATTTGTGATTAACCATGAGGTCTTAATTTCCCTGACACCTACAAGATTCTTCTGAAGCCCTTAATTTCCAACAAGATTTTCACTTTCTTGGAGTTTGTTGCTGACCTATATGGCTCCAATTATTCATTCCCCAGAATCATTCTTGTGAATCTCCTCTACTCCCTCCAATGCCTTGATCCTTCCTCAGTGTTACCCAGAACTAGATGCAGTACTCCAGATGAGGCCTAGCTAGTGTCCTATACAAGTTCAACATGACCTCCTTTATTTTTGTACTCAATGCCCTGATCAATAAAACCTAAAATATTATATTCTCAATGAGCCATGAGGATAGATTGGAGAAGTTGAAACTCCTTTGCTTGGGGGGAAAAAAGACTTGATAAAGGTATTCAAGATTGAGGGGTATGGACAGAAAACAGTGAGAAACTGTTCCCACTCAGCATCAAGAATGAAGGGGCACAGATTCAATCTCAATGGCAAATGTAGTAAGTGATGCAGGCAGGTTTGATAAATGTATTCAAAAAGGAATTGGATGGCTATCTGAAAAGAGAATGTGTGCAGGGGAATAGGACAAAAGTTTATCCTTTTACATTAATAGCCAGCTGATCATCTGACTATAGATTTATCAGAACCCACACTCCAACCCTTAATAGGCCTGGGTAGAATAAGTGTTCTTGATGCAATGGCAGGTTAGGTCACTGCTGGTGCTGCCAGTGAGTTGTGGTGAAACAATCATCCTTCCTTATGATACTGGGCATTGCTCTCCAGAGCTTAAATTGAATGTGGTCTGATTTTAAACCCACTGTCAGAGACAGCATGTTCTGACATGTTATAAGGGCCATCTGAATGCACTGAGGCCTGACACCACTCAATGCCATTCACTCAGTCCACATGTCCTGGTTTGTGGTAATGCAACTTGATGTAGCCCTTCTGTTTTCTGTGCGGAACAGGGACTGGGGTTGTACCACCTTGCAAGACAGGGTAAGCTGCCAGTCCATGCTGGTGTTTGTGCTCCACTTGAACTTCCTCATGTCTCCTCCTGAATCTACCATGGCCATCTATTTCCTTCTCCCTTGTACTTTTCCAGTTTTCCCTTCAATGTATCTATACGATGCTCTTCACTCACTCTCTGTGGTAGTGAGTTCCACTTTCTGTAGGCAGAAGTTTCTGAAATTCCTTCTGGATTGCTTGGTGACTAACTTGTATTGATGGCCTCTAGTTTGCTCTTCCCAGCAAGAGGAAACCTTTTTGCTCTGTCCATTCTTAACAAAAGCTTCCATAGTTATAAAGACCTCAATGAGACGAGATTCTTGATGCTTGACCATATCTTGTAAAATAATGGTCAGTATCCCAATTGTCTTTTAATTCTTCTCTTCCTGTTATTTTGCCCAGAATATCTCTCATGGGGCAGAATTTCCTGGGTGATGTGGGGATGGCAGAGTCCACACGTCAGTGCTTAAAATGTTAGGCACGCGTCCCGTCATCAGCACGCGGCATCGCCATATTTCACTCAGTGGGACACGTACCTGCCATTAATTAAAGGCCTCATTAAAGGATTGTTCATGTTTTTCATGAAGTATTCAATGCAGAAAGTGTTTTAAACTTGCCTGTGATTGTCAACCATTCACATTGATTTCCAAGAGCTTCTTGTGAACTTTGAAACCAGTCTGCAGACAGGAATCTTTCTCGGGCCTGCAGCTTTCCAGAGGCCTCCGTTTAGCCTGGGTATG
Source organism: Isurus oxyrinchus (assembly GCA_026770705.1). NCBI lineage: Eukaryota > Metazoa > Chordata > Chondrichthyes > Lamniformes > Lamnidae > Isurus > Isurus oxyrinchus. Next base: position 47,122,033 of record JANJGN010000023.1, read on the forward strand.
GGTTCTGACATCTCCACTGGAGGCAGCTCGTCTGAGAAGGAACGGAGGGATAGAATAAGGAGGAGGCCAGGAGTGGACAATCAGCCTCCAGGGGAGCCACCTTGAGGAGGCCAGGCGCAGGCACAAGGGGCACAGGGCCTAGAGGTTGTCCAAGGTGGATGGGCCTGCAGAATGGGCCACTATCCTGCTGCCAGTGTATACAGGTGGCGAAGTAGCTACCTCAGTATGACTGAGGTGCAGTGCTGAAGGAGGCTCTGTCAAGGGAAACCTTCAACTATATCTCGGACCATTGACCCTGAGATCTCCCCCCCCCCCCCCCCCCCCCCCCCCCAACTCTGTGGGTGGACACCCCATGCCCGTGGCTCTGAAGCACTCAATTGCCCTCATCTATGTATCTGGCTCCTTCCAGGGCTCATTGGATGATCTTTGTGGTGTCTCCAAATCAGCTGTACGCACTTGTGTCAAGCAGGTGACACACGGGCATTGACCTTCATCATCTTCCACTGCGACCGGTCAAGTCAGTGACACAGCGAGCCAGAGGCTTTGCGGCCATTGCTGGCTTCCCCTTCGTCCAGGGTGCTATAGACTGTACACATGTGGCCAACAAGGCACCAGCAGTTGAGCACTGTGCCTTCATCAACCAGAAGGGCTTCCACTCCATGAATGTGTGTGTGTTTTACCCAGGCAGCTCCCACAAAGCCTACATCCTCAGACACTCCCAGGTGCCAGTGCTCTGGCTCAGCTGGATGGTTGGCTGCTGGGTGACCAGCGCTAACCCCTCAGAAGGTGGCTCATGATGCGCCTCTCCCATCCAAGAACAGGAGCTGAGCAGCGATACAATAGGAGCCACAGCTCCACCAGGGCTTTGACCAGGCAAGTCAGACACAGTGAGCCAGAGGCTTTGCGGCCATTGCTGGCTTCCCCCGTGTCCAGGGTGCTATAGACTGTACACATGTGGCCATCAAGGCGCCAGCAGGTGAGCCCAGTACCTTCATCAACAGGAAGGGCTTCCACTCCATGAACGTGCAGATAGTGTGTGATCACAGGATGCAGATTCTGTAAGTCTGTGCAAGGTACCCAGGCAGCTCCCACAACACCTACATCCTCAGACACTCCCAGGTTCCGGGGCTCATCAGTGCTCCGGCTCAGCTGGATGGATGGCTGCTGGGTGACAAGGGCTGTCACCTCAGAAGGTGGCTGATGACACCTCTCCACCATCCAAGAACAGAATCTGAGCAGCGGTATGACCGGAGCCACGGCTCCACAAGGGCTGTGGTGGAGAGAGCCATCCATCTTCTCAATGTGCTTCCAATGCCTGGGCTGCTGTAGAGCGCGTTCCAGTACCACCCTGATCGGTCCCTGATAGTGGGAGCATGCTGCGCTCTCCACAATCTTGCACTGGAAAGAGGGGACACAGTTGACGATGAAGACCTTGACGCAGTGGATGAGGCTGCACATGATGAATCCAGCAGTGTCTCAGAGGATGAGGAAGCACAGGGTGATGATGAGGGGCAGCACGCTGACCTGCTACTACACCAAGGAGGCAGGGACAACCGGGACAATTTAATCCAAAAGAATATTCAGCTAGCGCCACACACGTGGATCAGCATTGCCTGGAACTTCCACATGTGGCACTTAGGTGCTACATCTTTCAGTTCATCAGCTGCAACTAAGGGCTGAGTACAGAAACATCAATGTCCATTCAAACACATCTGTGAAACTAACAAATGCAGCACAAAGGAGCCACCCTGGTGCAACAAAATTAATAAAAATATTGTTCCAATGATAAAAAAAATTCCTAATCTCGGGGCAACAGAAAATCACCAGTGACAAACCCATGGAACGGCTAACGTGCCTTATGCTTACGTTTACGGGCACTACGTCTTGGTACTGCTCCATTGGTTGGAGTGGTTTGTGAGACAGCCTGCTGACTTTGCTGTCCTGTTGGCCTCTGACCTTGGCGGGTGTCCTCTGGCCCGTGGAGCCTGTGAAGGCCACGCCTGGGAGGGAGTGGCCAGTTCAAGAACTGGCACCTCCCCAGTTGTCGCAGTCTCAGTGGATGCAATGGTCACAGAGGATCGGAGGAGCTGCTGCCCTCGTCCGGAGCGCCCTGAGAGGAGCTCGCAGAGACAACAGGCAGCTGCTGCGCTGAGGTCACATTGGACCTCCCTGCTTACCGCAGATGAATGGGGACTGAGCTGGGAGAGATGGTGCCCAGAAAATCTCCCACATTGTGAATGACTACCTGTGGCCAGTAGCATTGAGAGCGCTTGCAGGTCTGAGCATAACCTCAGCAGAAGCTGATTATTCTGCTGGAAGCCCCTCCATGAGAGTTGCCAATCTCTCAATGGAGGAAGCCGGAAGCTCTGTCCTGAGGTTCCTGCCATCACTGACACTCTGCCTGGATTCCTCCACCACAGAGACCAACTGAAACACACCCTCATGCAACCCTGCCAGATGCTCCTGTGTGCAGGGCTGCTTTTCCTGCAGTTGCTGCATGGCAGACATCTCCAGAGGTACATCACAGCCAGACTCAGCATATGCCTGGTCCCCTGCAGTCCTCCAGCTGCTGGCACCATCGGAGTTCTGTCTGTGGACATCCTCATTGCGGCCGTGTTCTGGTGATACTGAAACTAACAACAAGGCCACTGGATCAGTCGGCATGCACACAGCGACACACACTGCAATCTTCCACCCCGCCCCCCTGGAGAGTTGCGAGTTATGAGGAAACATTACAAACACTTGCCACATTTGCAGTGGAGCACCGGAGATTGACAGGTCACATTATTGACCCTCATGCTGTTATGAGGGGCATAGACCAGGTGGACAGAAGACAACATTTCCCCTTGGCAGAGGGATGACTAATGTGGTGGCATTTATTTAAGGCAAGGGGCATGAGGTTGACAGGTGAGGTAATGAGGAACTTTTGGACAGAGTAGTGTTGGACACAGTGGCTGATAGAAGAGTTTGTGCTTCCACCACCCTAAGATCCAATAAGTATTTGGATGTGCAGCAGCGATGCCATGGCATGTTAGGCCATGGGGATAGTGTCAGAAACTGGATAAGGCAACTTTGGAAGGTGCTAGAGACATGCATCCTCAAGGGGCTGAGGGACCTTTGTGTATGACCCACACGTCTGACTGTATCAGTCTGAATGAGCAGTGTTGCTGCATTAACGATTGCAGCAACCATCAGTGCTTTTGATGGTGGGGAGACAGTGGATGGGACTGTGCGCCTCAAATACCTGCCCGCTGCACCCCAGCCTCACCGACACCTGCCGACCTGGGCGCAGGGCAGGTTTCCAACTCCAGGGCCTGCTCTTCAAAACGGCTGAATAAGAGAAACATAGGCTTGTCAAGAGAGCGTGAACACTTGTATGTGTGCGCATTTTTCTCCTGCAGAACAGAACACCATTTATTTCTCGTACACACTGCCCCCCAAACAGTGGCCCATCTGAGGCCTCCAGTGCCTCCTGTCCACACTACTGGTGATCGGTCATGCAAAGATTGTACAACTGCTCTCAACCCACCCTCACCTTGGGCACATTCTGCGTCCATCACTTTCAATAACATGGGTCTACCCTCCAATCTGTAGGAACTGTTCCAGAGTCTATAGAATCTTGGAAGATGACCACCAATGCAGCCACTATTTCTAGGGCCAGTTAAGTAATCTGGGAATGTAGATGATCAGGCCCTGGGGACTTATCTGCCTTCAATCCCATCAATTTCTCCAACACCATTTCCCTACTAATACTGATTTCTTTGTTTCTCCCTCTCTCCTGAACCCTGTGTTCCCTAACATTTCTGCTATGTTATTAGTATCCTCCTTTGTCAAGACTGATCCAAAGTGTATATTTAGTTGGTCAGCCTTTTTTGTTGCCCATTATAAATTCCGCTGTTTCTGACTGTAAGGGACCTACATTTGTCTTCACCAATCTTTTTCTCTTCACATACCTGTAGAAACCTTTTACAGTTTTTATGTTCCCCACAATCTTACACCTGTCCTCTCTCTTCTCCTCCGTCAATCCCTTGGTCCTCGTTTGCTGAATTCGAAACTGCTCCCAATCCTCAGATCTGTTGTATTTTCTGGCCAATTTGTATGCCTCTTCCTTGGATCTAATACAATCTCTAATTTCCCTTGTAAGCCATGGTTTGGCCACCTTCCCTGTTTTACTTTTGTGCCAGACAGGAATAAACAATTGTTGCAGTTCACCCATGTGCTCTTTGAATGTTTGTTTGCCATTGCCTATCCACCGTCATCCCTTTTAAGTAACGTTTCCCAATCCATCATAGACAACTCACTCCTCATACCATCGTAGTTTATTAAGATTCAGGACCCTAGTCACAGAATCAGCTACGTCACTCTCCATTTTGATGAAGTTTGTTGTTGTTGCTCATCCCCAAGGAACCTGCAACTAAATTGCCAATTATTCATTTCTCATTTCACAATGCCCAGTCTAGGATGGCCTGTTCTCCTCCCAGTTGGTCCAAAAAAAGCATCCCGTGTACACTCCAGGAATTCCTCCTCCTATGGTATTGTTACTAATTTGATTTTCCCCAATCGATATGCAGATTAGTCACCAATAATAACAAATTTTCCTTTATTGCATGTGTCTCTAATGACCTGCTCAATGCCATTCCTAACATAACCCCCACTAGAACCCCAAAGTGTAGTGGTGATGTATAACGTTTGCTCCTGTTTCTCAGCTCCACCCGTACAGATTCTACTTGGTCAGAGCTAATACCTTTTCCTCACTAGTGCGCTAATTTCCTCTTTAACCAGCAATGCAACGCCACTGCCTTTTCTTCTGTCCTTCCTAAATACTGAATACCCCTGGATGTTCAGTTCCCATCCCTGGTCACCTTGCAGCCATGTCTCTGCAATCCTGACTATATCATACCTGTTTACATCGATTTGCACGGTTAATTCATCCACTTTATTGTGAATGTTCCTAAGGTTAAGACACAGCCTTAAGGCTTGTCTTTTTAACATTACTTGTCTTTGTTCCCACTATTTCTCACTGAGGCCGTGTTTGATTCTTGCCCTTGATTTCTCTCACTTTTCTTATTCCCCTTTCTGTCTTGTGTTCTTGTCCTTGATTCCCCCTCCTCTGACACCTTTACATAAGTTCCCATCCCCCTGCCATTTTAGTTTAAACCCTCCCCAAACACACTCAAATATTCCCCCTAGGACATCAGTCCTGGTCCTGCCCAGGTGTAACCTGACCACTTTGTACTGGTCCCACCTCCCCCAGAGCTGCTCAAAATGTCCCAGGAATCACCCTCTCACCATCTCTTAAGCCACCTATTCATCCGATATATTCTGGAATGTCTACTCTGACGAGCACGTGGCACTGGTAGTAATCCTGAGATCACTAACTTTGAGGTCCTACTCTTCAAATTACTTCCTAACTCCCTATATTCTGCTCCTACATTTCTATATGACATCATCCCTTTTTTAACCCTGTCATTTGTTCCAATGTGTACCATGACCACTGGCTGTTCAACCTCCCCCTTCAATGTCCTGTAGTCCTGAGACATCCTTGACCCTAGCACCAGGGAGGCAACATACCATCCTGGATCTCATTTGCAGCCACAAACACCTATCTATTCCCCTTACAATGGAATCCCCTATAACTATTGCATTCCCACACTTTTTACTCCTCCCCCGTGCAGAAAAACCAACTGCGGTGCAACGAATTTGGCTGTTGCTGATTTCCCCTGAGGCCATTTCCCTCAGTATCCAAAGTGGTATATCTGTTTTACAGGGGAATAGCCACAGGAGATTCCCGCACTGTCTGCCTAGTCATCTTGCTCTGTGTGGGTGGTCACCCGCTCCCCTTGCTGCCTGTGGATTTTTCACCTGCAGTATGTCCACCTCTCTATGTGCTATCCATAATACACTCTGCCTCGTGGATGCTGCACAGTGTCCCCAGTCATCGCTCCAGCTCCGAAACCCGAGCTTCGCGGAACTGCAGCTGAGGAGACTTCCTGCACACAAGCTGGCCCCAGGCACTGGAAATGTACCCAGCTTCCCACATAAAACAGGAGGAGCACACCATGGCTTTGAGCTCTCCTGCCATAACTTACACCTTTAATAAATTAAGCCTTTTGGAAGATACTTTATATGCTGAGGTGATACGGGACTGCTGCGTGAAACAACCTCCACCCCAGGGGCCTGATAGAAGGTGGGAGGGCCCCTAAACATGAGCACGACTCAGCATAATCCCCAGCGCTCACCACCGACACCCCGTCCTCCTCCGGGTCGTCGCCTCCAGCTTCCGACCCCTCCCCCGCATTGAGTACGGGGGCTTATTCGGTGCTGCCAGCTGGCTCCACCTGTACCTCGATCCCACCCCCAGGATCAAGGCCAGAGGGGTCCTCTCTGGTCTCCTTTAACGTTTTCCGGTCAGAGGGAGACGGCTGTTCTGATGCCCGCTCTCCTCCCGGCACCGGGTCGTCCGGGGAGCTTAGGACAAGCTCTTGACCTAAACATAGGATGCCCAGTGTCAAGGTTTGGGAGGGAGCAGGAAGGCCCTCCTTCTCACCGCCACCCAATGACCGATTAACATTTTTTAAATTGTGGAGGCTACAGTCCCCCGACGAACCAGAAGCGATCTCGGGGGTATTGAGGGTTGCGGGGATGGGCACCGCCTCAAGCGAGGTGACCTCAGTGACCCCCGAGGGGCCCTGTTCAGGGGACTGCATCAGGTTGACGGGGGGAACAGTGTTTGGGGGAATCCATAACCCCTACCCCACACCAGAGGACAGGGCGAGGTTTTATTTGGTGGAGACGCCACCACCTCTTCATCGGGGGAAGGGACATACCCAACCTCTTCAGTTTGGGCGTTGCCCCTTCCTCCTCTGAAGGATGACGTCTCTTCCGGGTCAGGATGGGGGGTAGGGAGATCTCCATCTCCGAGGACCCCTCCTCCTTGTCCAGCCCTCCCGGACACTCCACCCGCTGGGCTTTCGATTTATTTTTCCACGGCTCAGGGTCCCGCGTCTTTTCCCCGCCGGCAGGGACGACGCCGGGCCCAGCACTCGGCGCCTTAGCGCCCACGGGCCCAGGAGCACATGCGGACACGACGCCGGGGCCAGATGATGTTTTTTCCCCCGAGCCGGTGTTTGTGGGGTTTGGGGCGTTTCAGGGGCTGCCTCCAGGTTTCGGGTCTTCCTCCGCGCCTTCTTATGGCGCGGGGGCTCTCCCCCCGCCTCACCGGCAGCCGAGATGGCAGCTGCTGCTGGGGTCGCTTCCCCTTGCGGGGAGGGAGATGGAGTGGTGGCGGGGGGAGGAGGGGCGGTGCCAGCCGCGGCTGCTTGGGTGGGGCTCATGGCCTTGGAGGCGGGGCAGTTCTTCCTCACGTGCCCCGCCTCCTTACAGGCATGGCACCGCACGCCCTCCGCGGTCCAGAACACCTGGTAGGCGGTCCCCTCGAAATTAATTGCAAAGGTCCCCTCCAGGCACTCCTCCTGGGTCAAGCGGATGAATACCTGGCGCCGGAAGGAGTCCACGTGGCGGAGGGCCGAGTCTTTGAGGCCGAGCGGGACTGGCGCAACCCCTGACCTGACCTCCCCCAGTTTATTAAGGTGGGGGAGGAGGAGCTCACTGGATGCAAAGGGCGGGAAGTTGGAAATAATGATCCTCTGGGCGGTGGCCTCAAGGGGATCCACCGCCAGAAAAGTCCCGCCCACAGTGAGCCCCTTCTGCAGGGCGAGGTGCACCGCCCGCTCGGACCTCAAGAAGAATATGGCCTTTCCATACATCTTTGAGGCCGCGACAATGGCTGAGGGGCCGACGACCCCAGCCATAGCCTTCACGCAGGCCTCAATAGTCATCTCAGGGTGAGCGTAGCTCTTCACCCCGAGGGCCCTGGTGAGGAGTCGCAGAAGCAGCCACCCCCCCCCCATAGGTCTTTTTTGGAGGCCCTGCCACCGGTGACAATACCCCCTCCACATTTACCCCTGAGGGCCCGGCCACAGGAGATGGTGAACTGTACGTTGGGCCAGAGCCACGCCCACCCTGAGAAGGATTGGCCATTTTCTTTAAATAATATATATATATATATATGTATATATATATAATTCATTCCCACTTTTGTACAGAAGAGAAGAGGGAGAGGAGTAAAGGACAGGGAGGCACAGGAGGGAAGGGGGTAGAAGTCCAGGTGGGTGTCCTCGATGGAAGCTGGATGTTGGGTGGGGCCCTGATGGTCTTCAGGCAGGGGGAGGCGATGTCTTCACCAGCTACTGCTGGTCGTACTGGGTGGGGGAGGGGTGGCAGAAAGGACACGCAGGCGCACATACACCTGCTCTGTTCCTTCCTCAAACCCTCTGGCAGTCCTCTTGCCTCCCCCAACAAAACACAGTCCTCAATTGCCCCCACCTTAAACAGAAATAGACAATCCGGACATCCACCTAGGCTGTTGTTTAAAAGTCAGTCCTGTCCTCCTGGCCTTCCTGTCCTGTAGCAGCAGAAGCTGTTGTTCTTGTCTCCCTCTCTCTCCTTTGGCCCCACAGGGGCAGCAGCAGGTGGAACAACAGCAACTCCAAGTGCATCAGAAGCACTGAGGAGCAGGAGCTGCAACACCAAACACCTTCTCTCCTCAGTGTCTAGGTCCGAACTGAATCGCCAATGAGCAGCAACAGGTGAAGATGATCATCTTTCAGGTGAAACCAGTTAAACCAAATCAACAAAATGAGGTCAAATCAAGCACAGCCCCTAATTCAGGTCAGCTGTAAAACCAAGAACAAAGTTTAAAGGAACCTTACAAACTTCAAAACACCCCAGTCCCCGCAGTGCCCAGCGGGCACGGAAGGCCTCGAGTGCCAGCAGACACAGCGTGCTCCCTCTCCAGAGACATCCGGCCGCGAACAGAGCCGCGGAAGAGGGACAAACAATCAGGCGGGACTCCCCCGTCGATTGCCCGCTGCCTGGACCTGTTAATGGCCAACTTGGCCAGGCCCAGGAGCAGGTTCACGAGGGGGTCCTCCTCCTTCCCGACCCCCTTCCGCACCGGGTGCCCATAGATCAGGAGCGTGGGGCTGAAGTGCAAACAAAACATCAATAAAAGGTTTTTCAAATAAGTAAAAAGGGAGTGCAGCCTACAACACCCTATTTACGCATGGTCCACGGACTCCACAAGACTGCAAAAAGGGCACGTGTCCTGAGAGTCCGTGAACCTATGCATTCTCATATTATAGAGCACTGCTGCATGCAACACCCTCCAACCCAGGTCCCCGTTAGAAAGGGGGAGGACACCTCCGTAGAGGGCCTCCCATCGGGGGCCTCCGCCGCCGGATGGCAACAAGGCACGCCAGGGCGTGTCCGGGCGGTGGACAAGGGCGAGAAAATGGAAGGTGTGCAGCAGCAGTCCGTACAAAAAGCCCCTCTTTGCTGTGCCAAAAGGCACAGAAGGCATGTCCCCGAGACGGCTCATATTGCGGGGCACCAGCACCCAAGGGAGGGGTCGAGGCTTGGGGCCAATGTGGAATTCTGTCCGAACAGGGGAATGTTCAGACGGAAGACAAACGCACACCTGGGCCACCTCAAGACCCAAAATAACGTCGGGTCCAAGCACGACCGTTCTCAGGTCTTGGATTGGCTGCGACCTGGACACTCTCAGACGCGCGACACGCCAACACCTGCGGGAGCATCCAGCCCAGTCCTCCGCCACCCAGCACGTCCCCGATCCTGGTCACCCCTGCGGCCACAGCCCTCCTCTCCGCCAACCACTGAAAAGGACGGAGGGGCGGATTCCTGAGCAGCGGCCCTCTGACGATAGCCGCTACTCCTGACGGGGGAGAGCTGCATCGCAAGGCGACCATGTTCCAGACTTTGATCAGATCCTGGTAAAAGAAGGGCAATGCCTGCAAGGAGCCACCGAGGCCCATCTGTTCTATAAACAGGAGCTGCACGTCATAATTCAGGCCGTGCACCTGACGGAAGAAATACGTCGTCAGGCCACACCATCTAGGAGGAGGCTCAACGTAGAGGTATCGCTGCAGGGCCTGAAGGTGGAAAGTCGCCACCTGTGTGCGTAGGCACACTAGCGCCTGACCACCCTCCCTAAGCGGGAGACTCAGAACCTCAGCAGCGACCCAGTGCAATCTTTTGTCCCAGAAGAAGTTGACTAACAATTTCTGGATTCTTGTGACAAAGTCAGGGGGAGGGGTCAAAGTGACTAGTCGATACCACAACATGGCGGCGATCAGCTGGTTTCTGACCAGAACTCGACCTCGGTAAGATAGCACTGGGAGCAGTCCTGTCCAGCGCCGCAGGCGAGCGGTGACTTTCGTCTCCAGTTCCTGCCAGTTCGCCGGCCAGGATTCCTCAGCAGGGCAGAGATGGACCCCCAGGTAGAGGAGACTGGTCCTGCTCCAGGTGAAAGGCCTGAGCTCCTCGGGTAGGGGATCCATCTGCCACTGACCGAACAGGAGTCCAGAACATTTACCCCAGTTGATCCTGGCAGAAGAAGCGGCAGAGTAGACCTCCTGGCACTCGCGCATCCTCCGCAGGTCAGCCGGGTCACTAAACATAAGGAGCACGTCATCGGCGTAAGCCGAAAGGACCACGCCGATGCCCGGCCCACGCAGGACCAATCCCGACAACCTCCTCCGCAAGAGGCACAGGAAAGGCTCCACGCAAATAGAATACAACTGGCCAGACAGGGGGCAGCCCTGACGTACCCCTCTCCCAAAGCGAAGGGGCGCCGTCAGGGACCCGTTAACCTTCACTAGACACTCCGCGGCGGTGTACAGAAGTCGGATCTGGGCGACAAAATGCGTCCCGAACCCGAACGCTCGCAGAGTTCCGAGTAAGTATCCGTGATCCACCCTGTCGAACGCCTTCTGATCGAGAGACAGGAAGGCGCTCGACAGACCAGCCCTCTGGGAATGGTGGATGATGTCCTGGACCAGATGGATGTTATCATAAATGGTTCGGTCCGGGACGGTGTAGGACTGGTCAGGGTGGATCATGTGGTCCAGCACGGTGCCGAGCCGAGAAGACATAGCTCGGGCGAAGATTTTGTAGTCCGTGCTGAGGAGGGAGACTGGGCGCCAGTTTTTAAGAAGGTGGAGAGAAGCTAATGTGATAGTTACACAGTCTGTGCATGGGTGTTCATCACTTGTACATATTGTTCGCTATTTTCAATAAACTCCCAAGATTGTCTCCTTGCCTGTGGTTCCTTGTTCTGATGAGCAGTGCTCATGTCACTCTGATGTGAAACCTTTCTGCACAAGATAAAGGGAGGTGTCTCAGTCCAGGACCTCTTCCCTGTGTTCTCTGCAGCCTTCAGACCACAGTGATGGTCCGGCCTCTCACTCCCTGGACACGTTACTAATGCCTGCACCTTGACAGTGCTTATCATTGTTGCCAGAATGAAGTGGGCAGGCCTATCAGCTGCTGATTGTGAAGTTCATTGTGAAACACAAGTCTTCACCCAGTTTGTCTCTGGGAGGACATCCTTGACTTGGCCCAACTGTTCAGCCAACCTATAGTCTCATTCTCTGCTCACATATATTCAAGCTCCTGCCTCATGGCTTCCATTTCAAGAGTTAGGGGTGAGCAAACTTGCCCACCTGCTATGAGTTGGGTGAAATACCCACCTGTCAGACCTCTTGTAGACATGTGGCATGTATGGAGGTGGGTATACTGGTGCTGGAGCCAGGATGATGGGTCTTGCCTTCTCCCTAACCCAGCCACATGGGATCAGCTCAGTCTTGTGGCTGCAATTGCAGCTGGTGAGGGGCTTGATATCCCATTGCCTCACCATGATGTTCTCACTTTGACCTAGTCGATCCAACCAATTCCAGGGTTTTCTCCTCTGCCAGCGTTAGTGCTCAGATGTTGGAACTCCTCCAACTTGGACCTCCAGTCTTGGACCTCTCAACTCTGAAGAAGAGTCATACGTACTCGAAACGTTAACTCTGTCTTTCTCTCCACAAATGCTTTCAGACCTGCTGTTTTCCAGCATTTTTTTGTTTTTGTTTCAGATTTCCAGCATCTGCAGTATTTTGCTTTTAGTTTGGACCTCTTTATTGTTGTGGACCTAGTTTGCTTACAGCCAGAAGGAGGGACGCTGTGAGTTCCCACACAAAAACCAGAGCTGGTGCCTTCGGGTTGGACTATGATGATGGCTTCTGAATTCCTCCTCCATATGTCGGTTCTCAAGGGACATGGTGGGGTGAGCAAAAATAGAGATCTTGTCAAGATGCATTCTGCATCACAAGTCAGCTGATGATGGCACTCCTATTTGCTAGTTGGTCACTCCCACCCCATGCAGCACTCCATCCCGTGTTGTCACGTGCAAGCCCCAGTGAGGAGGACTCATCCTCAGTGGAGCGGAGAAGGTCACTGAGCCACTTAGAGAATGGCACCCAGGAGCAGAGAAGGGGATGCGGTGACCCCATGGCGGCTGACCTCCATTTCGATCTCCATCCGGGCATCCTTGGTCAGGCAGGTAAGTGTCTTTTTGCCATGCCTTGGGAAGAGAAGCTGCCGCCTTTCCCTTGCACCCTGGAGGAGAAACTGCAGGGATGTATCACTAACCAATTATTTTCCCTGTCTTCCCTCCAGCATGTCTTCTGCACTGTCCTCGTTATCTCTTTGATTTGCTGGCTGTGCCACAATCCTCACAATGGATTCAACACTGGGTCAGCCTCTGGGATCCCTGAAGTGAGCACTGGTTAGCCTTCAGGTTGGAGGGTTCGGCTCTGGGGCAAGTGCCCTTTCTGGTGTCTCCCGTGCTGTTAATAGTATTCAAAGCAGGATTGAATGCAGGTCCAGCAGCCCTTTAGAAATGGGCCCAGCACCTGCCTGTGTCAGATGACTCCGGGATCATTTAATTGCTGACTAACAGTGTAGTACAAGCATTAATCCTGAACAGACATGAGACATTCCAATGTTATGTTTGCAGAGTCAAAGGAGCAGCTGGAGATCACCCAGCACAGTGAATATAAATCATGCACCTGAGTTTGATGTAAAATGATCAACTTCCACCAATGCATGCACATCTAAGAAAAGGGATGAGGAAACCATTGTGTGGACCATTTGTTTAAACCAGTCTGGCCAGTTTCACACTCAGGATGTGCCTTTCCAAACAATACAATCTCTGTCACATGGCCTCCACTTTACTGTGGCCTTCTACATCTTCTGATATTGGAAGATAAGGAAAAAAACTTAGTAATTTTCAAGGTTTCCCCAGAAACTTCCCCCTCGCCTCTTCCACCTGACCTGGCAGGTCACCGCTTCCTCTGGATGATCCTCATCGCTTGATGATCTTTCCTCCTTTAATGCTCCCACTGCTCTGACAAGTTTATCTGCAAGTAGTTTATTTCCATTGAATGTGGGCATTGCTGGGCTAGGCTGGTATTTATTGCCCTTGAGGAGGTGATGGGGAGCTGCCTTGAGCTGCTGCGGACAGGGACAGCTGCTCTGCCCCTCTGGCATGAGGCCCATCTACGCCAATAGCAATGTCAGGACACCCCCACTATGCCAGGACCCCGCAGGGTCTGGTGACTGGAGGTTGGCTGCAGTCCTCACAGGCAAAGGGGGTATAACAGTCACCAGCAGCCTGTTTGGCAGCCACAGTGGAGTGAGAGGGAAGCACTATGCTGTTGTCGGCTGCCAATGGGTGGAAGACTACACTCAGCACCCAGAGAAGAATAAAATAAACCCCACAGTGAATCCTGCTTCAGTACACATGGGCGAATTTCTAATTGATTATTTGTAAATGTTACTGAGGTTCTGTGTACATAATGATGTCTCTGAACATTCTTAAGAAGATCACAGTGTCAGAATGCATTGAGCTGGATCAGAGGTGACAAACTGGTTTACTTGTGATGATAGAGGGAGAAGGAGCACCGGCCAAGATGATGGTGCTTGGATAGAATGAACTATTTGAATCTTCACACGGACAACGTCTCCCTTGTCTCACACCCATCCCCTCTCTGGCAGGGCCTTGCACATCCGGCTGTGGAGCTTTACCCTCCTTTTCCTCCCTCTTCCTCAGAGGAATGGATAGACTCCCATGTCTCATCCTCCGGAAGGGGTTCCCTCTCACCAGCTCCAGGCTGTGGACTATATAATATACAACACCAAGGGAGAATTATTATGACTGATGATCAACCAAGGCCAAGTTCTGACACCAAAGGTTTTTGTAATTCATAAGGATTAACCATTTAAACATAGAAACTAGGAGCAGGAGTAGGCCATTCAGCCCTTCGAGCCTGCTCCACCATTCAATATGATCATGGCCGATCCTCTGGGTGGAATTTTTCGAGCCCGCTAATGGCGGGTGTGATAGGTGACATGCGTGGGAAATATGGCGGGGCCCACTTCACAATGGCGTGAAGGCAGGTCACAATCTTCCACTCAGCCCACCAATAGCGGGCCGCATTTCCTGCCATTGGTCGGCGGGGAGCTAATTAATACATTAGCATAGAATTAAAAGGCCAGCCCACCAGGGTCTTGGAACCCAGCGTATCGTCCGTCCACATCGCGGGAAAGCACACAGGTGATGTGCACTTGGCGGCCTTCACTGTGGGGGAACTGAGGTGAGTGAGCAGCAGTGTTCTCCACAGCTCGCCCGTTGTTTACAGACCTCGAGGGCGCTGGGGTAGGGGGCAACTGATGCCTGGCCCCGCAGGCGAGTGCTGGGGGTTGAGGTGTCTGGGGGCAAGTGCTGGCCAGCCTCGGAGGTGACTGCTGAGGGGTGGGGGTCAAGTGCTGCTCTGGTGCTGCATCCCACGCACAGGCAATCGAGGTGGGGGGCAGGGTAAGTGAGGGAAGTGACTTCACATTAGGGACACCTGTATAAACTGACCATGTCTCTGCAACTAAGACCAGGCACAGCCACCGTGATATGATTGGGGTCGGGCTCCTAGCCTGCCGCCCATGGAAGCAATGCAAAGGCACCAAAGGGCCACCAAGCACCTCTTACTCCCCACCCCCCACCCACCTCCCTCGCAGACTGAGTCCGCCACCACTTTATCAGATCGCAGAACAGTTGGGCTGCACACATTGTACAATCTCCTCACTAACACTGGTCCAAACTGGGATGCTGAGATTGCCAGGGGCTGTGAATGCCCCCAGCAGTGACTGCTACATGGACAGTGTCCCCAATGTCACAGGTTAACAGGGCAGACATGCAGCTCACACACCTCTGGCCATCTGAGGGGTGACCAGCACCCTCCAGGAAGCATTAAGGGTGGTCACACAGGGGCAGGAAAGGTGCTAAGTGCAGCCATGATAACCACGTCTCTCTCTCTCTCTCTCTCTCTCCCTTTCAAGCTGCAGGAGGACCACCTCAGGATCATGGATCCTGGTGACCTAGCTGTATGCCTGATGGCCTTCAGAGACTGTAGAAGACTGAGGAGAGAGTGACTGAGGCTCCAGGCTGTGCAAAGGCGGGAGCAGCAACCTCATGAAGAGGCAGCAGGGGCACGCACACATGTTGCCAGGAGCGAGAGCGAGCTGTGGCTGGTTGGTGCCCAGCAACACCCAGGGCCTGTAGACGCCGCCTGCCATTTCTGCAGGTGATTGAGAACCATTATCACCACCAAACTCACGTATCTAGGGAGCTGGTGGCTCACGTCTGCCACTTACTGCAGGAAATTGGCACTAAGGGGACATGGAGGGCATCCACTGCCAGTGACTGTGAAAGTGACTGTGGTGCTCAATTTCTATACCAGTGGCTCATTTCAGGGCTCCACAGGTGACCTCTGTGGGATTTCACAATCCATCACCCATAAATGCATCCGTGAGGTCACAGATACCATCTTCTCCTTGGCAACAACTTTGTGCATTTCGCCCAGGACCGGGACAGCCAGGATACAAGGGCCATTGGATTCACCCTGATCTCAGGATTCCCACAGGGACAGGGTGTGACTGACTGCACTCATGTGCAGCTCCGGTCTCTGTCACTACAGTTGGTGGACTTCATCACCCACAGGGGCGTCCACTCACTGAACATGCAGCTGGTACGTGACCATCAAACGCATCCTGCAGATGTGCGCACGGTTTCCAGGGAGTGTGCACGATGCCAACATCCTGAGTCACTCGCAGATCCCTGCAGTCTTTCAGCGTCCATAGAGGCTGCAGGGTTGGCTCCTCGGGGACAAGGGCTTTCCTCAGAGGCTGAAGCTGATGACATCCATGCAGCGACCTCAGACTGCAGCAGAGCGACACTATAATGAGGCTCACGCAGCAGCTCACAACCTGGTGGAGCAGACCATCAGGATGCAGAAGGTGCAGTTCCGGTGCCTGCGCTGGTCACACATCATCATCTGCTGTGCCCTTTACAACCTGACACTACAACGGGGAGAGGAACTGGCTGAGGAGGGGATGGAGGAGCTGGAGGTCTCCTCCTGAGGATGACTCCGAGGATGAGGGGGTCCTTGGTGGTGACGACAATGGAGATGAGGCTCTCGCATTGGCTAGGCAAGGCAGGCTCACTCAGGAGGCCCTCGTAGCTGCCAGATTTGTGGAGGATGATGACGACATGCAGTGAGGTGTCCCCATAGATCCTCACATCACAATTGTGAACCCTTCACTCCAGTCTGGCTTATGGCAGCACCAATACCCTCTGTGAGAATGCTCCTGTTATGGAGATGCAGTGGAGGCCCTAATAGTCGCTCAATCTCAGGAGGATGACGACAATAAGGTGAGGACACTTTATAGATCTTTACCTGGCCTCTGAATGTCTGACTCCTGTTTGGCTGAGGGCAGCTCACTTGCTCCATGATCAGGGCCATCTCAGAGATGCAACCATGAAACTCTAGATGCATCTGATGCTGTGTCTGTCTTCAGCACCTCAGCAGTTCAGGAGCTGGTGCACAGCATCACTGGTCCCAGATGCTGGTGTGATGGGGGCCAGCCCCACCTTAAAAGGTGTTGAGAGCACAGAGAATGAGAGAACCCTGTGGTGCCTGCCCACTACATTCTGGCAGCAATGACCAGCACCACTGAGGTGCAGGCATTAGGAATGTTTCCAGGGAGTGAGAGGCCGGACCATCACTGTGGTCTGAATGCTGCACAGGGAAGAGGCCCTGGACTGAGACACCTGCCTTTATCTTGTGCAGAAAGGTTTCACATCTGAGTGACAGGAACATTGCTCATCAGGACAAGGAGCCACAGGCAGGGAGACATTCTTAGGAGTTTATTGACAATAGTGAACATTATGCACAAGTGATCAACACCAGTGGCCAAGCTGTGCGACTACTTTTGCCTAACTTTCCTAACCCTGCCGCTATGTCTTGGTGCTCCCTGGACACCCACAGTGGAGGTGGAGGCAGCCTGCTGACAGTGATGCCCTGTCTGTGATGACTTTGGCGAGACCTGAGGGCCTGGCCTGCTTTCAGGGTCCTGCTGTGTGGCAGTGGCTCCCTCCTTGGCCTGTGAAGCTGGATCTGGGGAGGTCATGCAAAGAGGGGATTCGGTTGGGCCGGTCACTCCCAGAGTCACCTGAGGGAACGGCCCCAGAGTGTGCACCTGCTGATCCTCCTCCCTATGGGTGCCCGAGGGCCCCTGGCTGACTCCGTGAGGGGAAGGGGTAGCTGGAGTGGGATCGAGCTGCCCAGTTCGCGTACACACTGTTGTAGGCCAACTATGGCATCAGCGATGGAGTTCAGCCTGCGCAGGAGTGACGTCCTGGACCAAATTCTCCATGGTGACCACCATCCTGCCAGTGTTGACCTCGTTGTTTTGCAATGCCAACGCTATCACCTCAGGCTGAAGACGGACTGACTCCATTGTGCCTTGCAATCTGAGGAGTGCAGTGGACATCCCTTCCTGATGTTCCTGAGCTTGCCTTTGCAGCTCCAGTAACTGTGACGTGACTGAGTCCAGAGGCTCGTCATCTGATTTGGACCCAGCAGCTCTCCAAGGGCCAGGGACCAGGGAAGTCCCTGTCTCCGCCTATTGTGAATCAGAAAGTGCGATGTGCTTACCAGATTGTGATCCCGAGGCTACTCTAAAGCTAGGTCCCACTGAGATGTGTGTCTCTGCGCTGGTGGAGGGTGTGGGTGAGTGCTGTGATGGGACTTCAGGGAGGCTGCCTCCAGATTCCACGTCAGAGGTTTCTTTGGGACTTGATTGGAGGCCCTGGGTCATGGACTCTGTCGGCTGTTTGGCAGATGTACCTGTGAAAGCAAGGGGGGATAATTAGTGCATGGCAGTGGCCTGTGAAACAGGACACATCACTCACAGCATGGTTGTCTGATGGATGTTGCACTGCTGCATCCTCACTTGGTAGAAACATGACCTCACTGTCAGCCCAGGACCGGTCCTGGTGATCGCTGACCAGCTGGATGGCTCTGTTTTCGAATTCTCTCAGAACGTTGATCTCCGGCATCCCTCCACCTGCCTGTGACCTTACACTCTCCCCATCTCTATCCATGCAGGGCAAACTGGCTCACAACAGGAGGGAATCAGGATGCCTGCCGGGCCAGATGATAAGTATGCCTGTCCTGTGTGGGTGGATGAGGACAATGACAGTGTGTGTGAGAGAGTGAATGGTGATGTCCCTTGCACTGGCAGTGAGCGAGGTGTGTGTGTGTGAGTGCGTGTGCGTGTGCGCGTGCGCATGCGTGTCTGGAGGAGGTTATTCATGCTTTTGCGACACTGGGTGGCCGTCCTCCTCTGCAGGTCGTTGGTTGCTGACATCGCTGCCCATCCTGTGGCCAGAGTGGGGGACAGCACACCCCAGCAGATCTCCATGGCATCCAGTCGCTCGAGGGACTTGTCGTTGAAATGGGGGGGCTGCAGTCTTGTTGCCTTCCCTGGCCATGCCTCCCAGGCAGCGGTGGTGAGCTGGTGGTGATAAGCGCCTTGCTGGCGGCTGCCTTTTAAAGATGGCGGCCGGCATGATGCACCAGCGGGTGATGATGGGCAAGTGAGAGCCCGATCACCATGGAAATGGCGTGTTTCTTTGGAGTGAATAAATAATGAGGTGGGCTCAGGAAGATACTGTATGAAAACCTGCGATTTTCATTGGCGAGTAGGGCACTATTTTACCGGCCCACTACTGCACTTAGAGGGCTGAATTTTCCCAGAATTGCTTTCTCTCTCTCCATACCCTTTGCCCTTAATATCTAAAACAGTTAGCAATTTCTTTCTTGAATATACTCAGTAACCCAACCTCCACAGCCTTCTGTATAGAGAATTCCAAAAGTTGACCACCCGCTGAGTGAAGAAATTTTTCCTCATCTCAGTCCCAAATGGTCTTCCCTGTATCCTGAAACTGTTGCCCCTGGTTCTAGACTCCCCAACCAGGGAAACATCCTCCCTGCATCCAGTCTGTCTAGCCCTGTTAGAATTTTATATGTTTAAATCAGATTCCCTCTTATTCTTCTAGCCAGCAGGTGAGTCCGGTCCCTTCGTCAACAGGAAGTGATTCCATCCATGAACGTGCAGATAGTGTGTGATCACAAGATGCTGATTCTGCAAGAGTGTGCTAGGTACCCAGGCAGCTCCCATGACACTTACATCCTGCGACACTCCCAGGTGCCGATGCTTTTCAGTGCTCCAGACTGACTGGATGGATGACTGCTGGGTGACAGGGGCTCTCTGCTCAAAAGGTGGCTCATGACGCCTCTCTACCACCTGCTCTCGGGTGGTAAAGTAGAGGTACAACATGAGCCATGCCCCCACAAGGGCAGTGGTAGAGAACCATGGCTGGTCTTGAGATGTGCTCCAAAAGACGTGGCTATTCAGGGGGCACACTGCAATACCCCCCAGAGCACATTTTACTGTGCAGAGTGCAGCATGCAACCACTACCTGGCACTGGCAAGGAGGGACCCAGTGGAGGAAGAGGATGGTGATGCAGCCGCACAGGCCACAGATGATGAATCCAGTAATGAGGACGAGCACGGTCAGGAGAATGCTGAAGGCATTGACGCTGACCTGGGTGACCTCCAGGGAGGCAGGGACACCCGGGATGCTTTGATCCAATGCTCCTTCAGCTAACCTACCAAATAAGAACCACCACCACATGTGAGAGCGGCAGACTCTATTTCACAGGGACATGGAGTGTATACCAAGGAAATAGTCCTGTCAGGTATCAACTGTAAAGTTTCAGGAGACACACGTCAATCATTACATAATGGCTTACCCTACACCTACAGAAAACATGAAGCATTCAGCAGCCAACAGCACAAAATAAAGTCTCATTTAATTGTGCACATGAAACATGGCTGAAATGAACATAATGGTGTGATAAACAACACCGGTTTAAAAAAGTTAAAGCAAACGGGGGAACAAAGTATCACCCGTGATAAGGCCGTCTTGTGCTTAAGGTTCTTTACATTTACAGGTGCTACGTCTAGGTGCTTCCTCCTCGCTGGCACCAGCATTGGAGACAGCCTGCTCACTCTGCTGTCTTGTTGGCCTTGATGACCTTGGTGGTCGTCATCTGGCCCATGGAGCCTGTGAAGTCCGCGCTTGGGAGGGAGCGGCCAGTGCAACAGCTGGCATCTCCCCAATCGCTGCAGCCTCATTGGATGCTCGGATGATACCAGTGACCGTGGCATCCTGAGAGGAGACCGCAGAGACGATGGGCAGCTCGTGTGCCATCATGAGATCACTTTGGACCTCCTTGCTCCCCAATAATGGACAGGCTTCTAGTTGGGATACTGGGTGCCCAATCCATCTCCCACATGGACACTGACCAGCTGAGGTCATGGCCGATGTGTGGGCTTGCAGGTCCAAGTGCATCCCTAGGGACCCCTGATTGTGTCCTGGGAGGAGCCACTCTCTGCATGGAGGATGCATTACACTCAGTCATGAGGGTCAACACAGTGGTCATGATCCACAGGGATGCCTCCCAAACAGACTCCATGGCACGCATTCCCTCATGTATCTGGACATCCAGCATCTGCTGCCTCAGGGACGAATCCAGAGGCTTGTCATCAGCCATCGACTGAGCATTGTCCTGGTCTCCAGCAGTCCTTCAGCTGCTGACAGCTTGGGCACTCATTGCCTTCACCTGCACCTCAAGCGAGTGTGAAATGCCCTCCCCAATGTGCGCCGAGATACAATAACCAACATTCTCCCCTCAGTGCACTGAACACTTACCTTCTTCTAACACCGCAACCTCACAGCGGCCAATTGACCGAGGTGCATGCTGCCCCTCGAGCTCCAGTGCCTCCTGCTCATAGTGGGTCAGGATTAGGAGGTGTGGGGGTCCACTGCAAAGTCTGTGACTTCTCAATAGTGTTATGGGATGTTTTCTCCTGAAAGGATAGAGGAGCATTGATAAATCCACACTCTCCCTGCAGCACCATTGCAGCCTGACCAACCCCACCTTTAGTTTCATCCTTTTATTATTTTTTACAACCTCTAGAATCTGATTTACTGTCATGGAAGATGTGGTAAATCAGAGTAGAGACAAGGCAAAAGAGGAAGGTATTATTACAGGAAATGAAGAATAGTCCCAAATTTGCACCCTTGCCCCCACTGCTTAGTTTAAACCCTCTCTACTTCCCTAGTTATGTGACTTGCAAGAACACTGGTCCCAGCAGGGTTCAGGTGTGGGCCATCCCAACGGCACAGATCCCACTTTCCCCAGTATTGCTGTCAGTGCCCCACAAACTGGAACCCACTTCACCCACACCAGTCTTTGAGCCATGCATTCTTCTCAATTTGCTTTATGCTGTGCCAATGTGCACGTGGCTCAGGTAATAATCCAGAGATTGAATTTGACATTCTGCTTCTTATACAGCAGAACCAACTCCTTTGTCCTGTCTATGTCGTTGGTACCAACATGGACCGCAACGACTGGGTCACCCCCCTCCCACTGCAAGTTCCTCTCCAGCCCCGAACAGATATCCCGAACCTGGCATTGGGCAGGCAACACAGTCAGCTGGACTCACGCTCTTTGCTGCAGAGAACGGTGTCAATTCTTCTGACTATAGAATCTCCTACTAACACTACATTTCTTGTAACACCCCCCTGCTTGAATGGCTTCTTGTACCATGGCCAGTTAGTTCACCCACCTTACAGCCCCCACTCTCATCCAAACCAGCTGAAAAAACCTCAAACCTGTTGGACAAATGCAAGGGCTGATGCCCCTGCACTCCTGCCCTCTGGGTCCCCTTACCTGCCTCACTTGCAGTCACACCCTCCTGTCCCTGACCAAATTAGAAGAGACAGTCCTAAGGGGTGCGACCACCTCCTGGAATAAAGTGTCCAGGTAACTTCCCCCTCCCGGATATGCTGTAGTTTCTGCAGCTGCAAACAATTACTGCAGATGTGTTTGACCTGGATCACACTGTTATCCAGATGCTCCCACATCCTGCAATCACTGCACTTACCTGCCCTGCCATCTCCAATATGTGTTAATTAATTAATTGCTACACTTCCCAATAGGTTTTGACACTGTCAGTAAACTTTACAATACTGACAAAACAATACAGTATTTACAATTTTGATAAAGCTAATAGCAGTTATTGGTTTACCTGCTCCTTCTGCTGCACCAAAGTGAAAATCTAATACTGGAGGCTGCAAAAGAGCAGAAGGAATAAAAGTACCCCCTCCCTGCCCTTCACCGAACTCCCCACTCAGCACACTTTACTTCTTGCAGTAAACCTTACCTAAAGCACCTCTTCCCCCATGAACCAAATTCCCAAATATATTCACTTGGACTCTGTCTCACTCAAGGTGAAGTGTCCCCTCTGACTGTGCACTTCTTGGTGACTTATAGCCTAGGTGATTAATTTCTTTAATGTCCCAGCCATCACTTCTGAATAGACATTCTTTCCCATGATAAACTAGGAGGAACAAATTAATGCATTCCATACAGACGTTGTCCCAGTTGACTTTCAGACTCTAAAGCTGCCTTGCAAGCGTAGAAATGCAAAATGGCGAGAGCCAGTTACAAATTTCAGTTCATCTTTGATGTCCTATAGAATTTCACAGCTGATGTCAAAAATTACATTACCTTGGCATGTCCTAATCCATGTTGGAAACTTCCGGAAATTGATCTCGTATAATACCAGACGTCAGATGACCAGTGGCTGCCATATTAAGTCAGTGTCTTTGCTTTTAGAAAGTCCTTTTAAAGAGGTCCAATATCTATATCTTTGACCAGACAATGAAATTAAAGATTAATATTCCACATGCACACATCATGTCATGACACACTCTCAAAAGCAGATACCACATTGGTTGAGGCATCTAAATCTTATTTTGAGCAGACCAATGATCGAATGGGTCATGCCATGGTTCACATTGCATCGGACTCTGGTTCAGTCCTGGGATCTCGAATGCTTCTTCAGAGGGCACCCTTTGGAAGGATGGCTGATGAATGACAATGCATCAGGTCCACTAAACATGCCTGGGATATGGGAGTACCTGAGGATGTACAAATCATGGCTGCTCCCCAGGTATCTTTGTACACACCTGCATTATACCCTGTTGGTGGACGCAGACTATGTGGGCATTGAGTGGTAAACCTTTCTGCTAATAAGCACCCCTGGCTGCCCTCCTGCTGCCTCGCTGGTGACATGGGTACAATCAATGACTCCTTGCATGCTTGGGGAAAGCCTCTGGTTCTTGCCTTCACCAATGGTCAGATGGAAAGGAATTGCCGTGCATGGTACAACATAGCTTCCGGAAATACTCCACTTTAATAGCGGTGTACTACAGGCTGGGTTACACCACTTGGCTCTCTGCAGGCAGCCTGAAGTAATACTGATGTGATAACATTAGTGCCACAGTAACTTTCAATGCAACAGGTATTGGTTGGCTCCTCAATTGGGTGTGATCTCCGGTGTCAGCACGTCTGAGATCACAGATGTCAGAGTGGCTCGCCAAAGACAAAATCTCCACAGGTACTATCCCTCATCATTTGCAGGTATATAATGCACACCCTGTTCACATGATTGGCAGGGTTAGGACTCCACCCATGCCTCTGTGTCTGCCCTCAGCAGCACCTTGCTCCTCAGCAGGTTGGCCTCTTTCATACACTTCCCAGGCTCCTACCCCTGTTCAACTGGCCTCTTCCCTCTGCTTCCTCCTCACTGGAGGAAGTATCTCCAATAGGATAAACAATACCCATATTGGACTCTGAGACAATGCTGCAGTGATGTTAGATTACAGTATCTACCAGATTGAGGACAATAACCATCAATAGCCCTGATACTGTCTAGGAATTCATGCACTTCACAGATTTGCCAGTGAAAAGCATTGTCAGCAGCATCTCCTGTGAAATCCAGGCATAGACCCACCTCCACCTTTTATATTTTCCCTTTGTTAAAGCTTATTAGCAGCCCAATCAATTGCAATAAAACATTGCCTACATGTGAAACACAATGGTTAACTGCTCATTTCAAAATGGCGGGCAGGCTTCAGATTTGAGCGCAGGCAGCCAGAATGTTACTGCCGGCCGGTGTGACGATATTGGATCCATGGGCCAACATCATCTTGCTGGATATTCTGCTTCCACTGGACTCAAAACTCAGTCTGGATCCTGGAAACTGGGCTATCAGTGAGCAACCATATTGAAGATTTATTAGCTACAGCAAGATCAACTAATCCACCTTACTCTGCATCAATATTACTGGTTCTGTTAGTGACCATAAGTCATTGACATAGAATTTGTTTATTACAAGGTAACCATGCTGAGACAAACACTGTGATGTCCACAACCTTCTGTTTAATCTGTTGGTTGATGATGTTGCCATTGGTCACACACCCTTCACAAAGTAAACCTGTTCAATTCTTCTGGCTGATTACATTCACTCCTAGACAGATCAGCCAGTTAGGTGCAGTTCCATTTCTTCCAGTGAAACTGGTTGTGAATCCTCCTGTCTGAAATATACCCTATTTGTGAACCTTTTGTGATGCTCAGTGTTGGGGTGAGACTTGCTCTGTGATGTCACAACAAGACACAACCAGTGAAGGGCCCCATGTGATGAAAGTGATGGATTATTTATTATTATGGGCTTCATTTACCCATCGGGGGTATTAGATGGAGTGGAATCAAATTCTTGCAGGGTAATGTGCATTGGAGCTGAGGCTCTTTAACAAGTCCTTGTCAATAGAAAGACTTCTTTTGACTTATCCCATTTTCCTTGAGTTCCCAACAACGCTGGCTGATTAACCATCTCCATCTCCTGTCAGTTACTCACTCATCTCCTAATCCCACTGCATTTGTGTGTCTCCACACCTTTCCATCTGGTCTGAGGCCTTGCTCATCTCCCTTTGGGCAGGTCCATCTCCATCATTCACCTCACCACATTTCCCCCTTATTGACTTACTACAATAGAATTCAATGGATTTCCACATGAACAGTGGTCACAGGCAATGGGCAGTGATGGGATCCATTGCCTCCTATATTTGATATTAAGTATCATAGAACCATAGAATGAATACAGCATAGGAGAAGGCCATTTGGCCTGTCATCTCTGTGCTGGCTTCTAACAAGAGCAATGCACCCAGTGCCACTTGCCTGACTTGACCCCTTGTATATTTACAGCAATTAGAGAATGCCATTCAGCCCCTCAAGGGTGTATCACCACTCATTTAATAATGGCTAATCTGTACTTCAAATATGTTACCCTGACCTTGATATTTTATCTTTTATCCCTTGATAAACTTGGGAACATAGGAGCAGAAGTAATCCAGTCAGCTTCTTGAGCTTTGTTGCCTGTCAATTATATCATGGCCGATCTGTATCTTAACTCAATCTACCTGCCTTGTTTTCCTATTCCACGATAACCTGTGTGTCTCCCTAATATTAAGTTTTCAATTAACTTTACACAAAAAGCTGTTTTTGGTTGAGTGTTCTTGATATCCTCCACCTTTATGCTTCCTGATATCACCCCCCTCAACAGTCTATATCTAATTCTAAGAATATGCTCATTGTTAAGGACCCCATCAGCAGAGGAATTTTTTTCCCCGATCTGGGGTATCAGGGTGAGCATAGACGGGTGGGGTTTCAGGGTGAGCGTGCACTAGTATGGGATCATTGAATGTAAAAGGGTATGGGATAAGTATGAGCGTATGTGGGTGAGTTATTAGGGTAATCGTACACGTGTTCACAGGGTGGACATTCACAGGTGTGGTATCAGGGTGAGAAAAGACGGCTCTGGATCAGTGTCAGCTTAGACAGGTGCGGCATCAGGGTGTGGTGTCAGGGTGAGCTGACAGGAGTGAAGTTTCGGGATGAGTGTACATGGGTGAGGAATCAGGGTGAGCGTAAACGGGTGTGGTGTCAGGGTGAGCATACATGGGTGTGGTATTAGCGTGAATGTAGAAAGGTGAGGTACCAGTGAGTTTACAAAGGTGTGCTGTCAGGATGAGACTTCCCAGCTGTGGTGTCAGGGTGAGCATACATGGCTCTGGGGTCAGTGAGCGTAAAAGGACATGGTATCAGGATGACCGTGCCTGGCTGAGTTATCAAAGGTGATCATACACGTGTGTTAACCGGGAGGACATACATGGGTATGTTGCCTGTCCGGTGCCAGGGTGAGGGACATCTCTGACCGGCTTGAAAGGATATTGGAGAGGGAGGGGGAGGATCCAGTTGTTGTGGTTCACGTCGGTACAACTTGGGAGTCCTCAACATTGTGTGGTCTGGAGTCAAAGTCTCATGGTATCAGGTCAAACATGGGCAAGAAAACCTCCTGCTGATCACCATGTACCGGCCAGACACAACCTGTGGGTGATTCAGTACTCCATGTGGAACACCACTTAGAGGAAGCATTAATGGTGGCAAGAGCACAGAATGTACATTAAAGCCTCTCAACCAATGTCCATCAACTGGCTCACTAGTACCAGTGCAGACTGAACTGGCCAAGTCATAAAGATCAGGGCTAGACTGAGTCTGCGACAGGTGGTGAGGGGACCAAGAGGGAAACTCCCTTCCTAACAGCACTGTGGGTGTACCTACACCAGACTGCAGCGGTTCAAGGCCGCAGCTCACCACCACCTCTCGAGGGCAGTTAGGTATGGGCAATAAATGCTGGACTAGCCAGTGTTGCCAACATCCCATGAATGAATAAAAAAAATCATTAAAAGTGATGGCATGGAGGGTGATGTCATGAAGGTGGACAGAGACATAAGGGAGATTAATATTGAAAAAACAGTTGGACAAACTGATAACAGATGTATCAGGGAAAAAAGCAAGCAAATGTCTTCCTTAACCCCATATAAAATGATTATCACGTCACAAGACCATGAATAGAGGGTCATTTAACAGCCAAATGGCACAGGCCATTGTTAGCTCTTCTGATCAAGTGCTGGCTTAGTAATTACCCCCACTATCTTCTTCCAGTTCCAGGGCATTTTTGGCTGGTGTATTTACAGGTTTTCATTCACCAGAACTTTGTCACTCTGTCTACATCAACTAGAGGGCAGCAAATTCCAGCTAAACACACTATGTTGTTGCATTAACTCTGATGCCTGTACAAATAGTGGTTTTTATTTACACCACATGGATCCCATTTTTGTACTGAAGTAACAAAAAATTGTGTTCCTTGGAAATACAAGGAAGGGGTTTATGGTTTGATGGGAAACAGGATGATTAATCACATGAAATCCTATCGGATCATTTATTGGACAGGAAGATTCCTCCAGATCTGACAAAATTACAAGATTAAACAGGGGTAGGAGGAGAATGTTTAATCCATTTGGACAAGAGAAGGTTATCAGTGGCAGGACTGAGAGCAGCCCTGGGTGAAAGCAGCGCAGAGTGTTAATGAAGAGCAGGGGAGAGGGAGAGAGACAGACAGACAGAGACCCCAAAGAGCGATTCAACCCAGCACTAAAAGCAACAAAGAATGACATCACAGGAGAGCAGGCTGCTAATTACAGATGAGGTATTATAGAAAACAGGGAGGGGGACTGAGATATACTTGAAAAATTAGAAAGGGAGGAGCTATTAGCAGGCTTAAAAGTGGATAAATCCCCAGGCCCAGGTGAGATGTAGCCCAGGCTTTGTGAGGCAAGCAAGGAGATTGCAGAGGCTCTGACACTAATTTTCAAATCCTCTCCGGCCACAGGGGAGGTGCCAGAGGACTGGGGGACAGAGAATGTGGTATCATTATTCAAGAAGGGTATTAGGGATAAACCAGGTAATTACAGATCAGTGAGTCTAACATCAGTAGTAGGGAAACTATTGGAAACAATTCTGAGGAGCAGGATTAATCTCCGCTTGGAGAGGCAGGATGAATCAGGGATAGTCAGTATGGCTGTGTCAGGGGGAAATCATGTCTAACAAAGCTGATTACATTTTGGAGGAGGTGACTAGGTGTGTAGATGAGGGTGGTGCAGTTTATGTTGTCTACATGGACGTCCAAGGTTTTTGACAAGGTCCCACGTGGGAGAATGGTCAAAGTGGTAAAAGCCCATGTGGGGGAACTTTCCCCATGTTGGTCGGACCGTGTGGGAGCAGGCGTGGACCCGATCACTGGTGGCAATCGAGTCTGCGCCACCATTTTATGCGGGCAGGCCAATTAAGGGGGAAAAGAACACACCTGGGATATTTGAGAGAGCGTTCGACAGCAGCAGGGTAAGGATGCACTGGACCCCTGCAATGGCCAACTGGGCTCAGGGTGGGCCGGTCACGAGGAGATTCACGGTACAAGTATCACTTATCAATGCTCTTTTCTCATTTCCAGGAGAATTATCACAACCCTGCCCAGCGGGTGAGGGCTGGCGGTGGGACAGTAGTGCTGCTTAGCCACTTCGAGCAGGAGGCCCTCAGCCTTGGAGGGGCACCATGTGTCCAGGTCCACCAGAGCCGGAGAGGTTGGTGTTCCACAGGCAGGTACGTGTGGCCAGCACTCACATCACCAGTCGTCTCCCAACATCCATGGCAGTGCTGATTGTTGAGTGAGTGACGTTACCAACATGTCTTGCCCACTGTGTGTGGAATGATGAGCACATGATGATCCAGGGGACAGGTATGTACATTGACATTGTCCACACGCTAACTGATCAAATTTCCTTACTCTTCCTTTCAGCATCATTGGGGCAAGGCTGGGACCCAGAGCAGCAGGGACCACCTCCAATATCTGAGGGCTATGAAATTCCAGCATCACCATCTTTGCTAGGCAGGCACCAGTGCAGATACTGGCACCTCGATGGACATCAGATCTTCGTCTAGTGTCCTGGGGCACAGCGGTGAGGGCACTTCACAGTCGCTGGAGGAGACAGAGTGCCCACGGCACCAGCAGTCGGAGGACTGCAGGAACCTGGGCATATGCTCAGCCCATGGCTGATAATGAGGATCTGGAGTTGTCCATGATGCAGTCAACTCATGAGATGTGGCCGGGTGTGCGGGACCCTCTGGTGGAGATACATGAGGCTGGGCTTGGCTTGGTGTCAGTGGTGGAGCCTGTGCAGAGAGTAGCCGTGACCTGCTTGACACAAGTGTGGACAGCTGATTGGGAAACACCACAAAGATCACCCACCAAGCCCTGGAAAGAGCTGGAGGCATAGAGATTGACGGCAGCTGTGATCTTTAGAGCCACTGGCATGGGGTGTGCCCACCCACACAGCTCAGATCTCAGGCCCAATCATCTGACAGATAGTGTTGACTGTGTCCCTTGACAGACGGAGTGACAGAGGTAGCTGTTTCACCGCCTGTATACCCTGGCAGCAGGTTTGTGGTGTCTTCTGTGGCCCCTTCCACCTTGGACTACCACATGGCCCTGTGCCCCTCCTCCCAAAAAGGTGGCTCCCCTGGAGGTTGAATGTGCACTCTTGGCCCCCTCCCCCTTCTAGCCCTTCCTTCCTCCTCAGAGGTGGTGCCTCCTGTGGAAAGATCACCTCCCATTCCCAGGGAGGCTTCCTGAAACCTACAGGCCCCAAAACAAATCCTCACTGCAAAGTGCTGACCTGAAGGTTATGAGTCCAGTCCAAGCAGCTGGGATGTGTTTTGAAGTTTTCCAGCTCTCACAGGCAAGTTTCAGTAACTTTTGTACAATAACTTAAACCTGTAGAATCGCGTCCCCACTGAGCCCTCTTCTCCCGCCCGTGGATGAAGTTCATACAAATTCCTGCTTCCCGCTTGCCTGTGGCCCCCGTGTGATGAGCTGAAGATCGCACGGGCCCCACAAAATCCCCGTCAATTGGAGCCACGTCTGTGTACAGGGCCCATCACACAGACAGACACAGACAAACACACACACACACGCTGAGGGGAAAATTCTACCCATGGAATCCAGGGCAATTTGGAACCAAAATTGTCTTCGTGGCAGGAGGGTGATGGTTGAAGGTCATTTTTGGGACTGGAAGCCTGTGATGAGTGGTGAGCCACAGGGATCGGTGCTGGGAGCCTTGCTGTTTGTGGGGTACATTAATGATTTAGACGTGAATATAGGAGGTGATATGATCAGTCAGTTTGTAAATGACAGGAAAGTTGCTGGGGCAGAACTTTGTTTGTCGGGTGGGCATGACCCAATGGGCGGTGGGCGTGTAACTGATCTCTGCCGGTGACACAGGCCGCGCCGCCATTTTGCATGGGCGGGCCAATTAAGGCCGACCGAGCACATTGCAGACTCCCGTGTACAGCGGGAATTTCAAATGTGCGGTGGGTGTGTTCAGACCGCCGGTTCCATTGGGGAATCAGCAGTCTGTATAAAGAGCGGCCAGGGAGCCTCCTTTAGGCTGTTCACCATGGCCAGCGACCGGTGCAGGGGGTCTGCACAACGGGCTCCAGAGGGGAGCAGGGGAGGAGGGGGGCAGGCTGCAGGGTAGGACAGCGGGGGGTCACTATGCCCCTCTGTTTTCTGATGGTGATGAGATGGTGGAAGGGGAACCTCAAGATGTTTTGGCCAAGAGCCATCTGCTGGCATCGGCACCGCACCTAGTTGTGCCTCCTTGCCGACGGCGCTAAGACCCGTGTGTTATTCAAAGTGATGGACACCAAATGTGTCTAAGGTGGCCGTTGGGGGGAGGGGGTTGGGAGCAGCCGTACTATCTTCTGAGTACTGATCACCAGTAGTGTGGACAGGAGCCGCTGGAGGCCTCAGATGGGCCACTGTGGTTGGGGTGCGGCGTACGTGTGCAGAGTACATGAGTGACCGGCCCCAATAAATGCTGTTCTCTGTTCTGCAGGCAAAAACTGAGCACAACAACCAGGAGTTTTTGCACACTGTTAGTAGCCAGGCCATGCTGCACACACTGACCTACTTCGAAGAACAGGCCACGGAGCTGGGGAGGAGGCAGGCGGCCAGTTCAGCAGGTGTCAGTGAGGCTGGGGTCCAGCGGCCAGGTATTTGCCGTCCACAATCCCATCCACATTGCAGCAACCATCAGTGCTTTGGATGGTGGGAAGACTATTGTTAATGCAGCAACACTGTTTATCACCCACACGCCTGTCTATATCAGTCTGTGAATGAGCAAAGTCCCCTCGGCCCCTTGAGCATGCACATCTCTAGCACCTTCCAAAATCGCCTTATCCCATTTGTGACCACTATCCCCATGGTCTAACGTACCATGGCATCGCTGCTGCACATCCAAATACTTATTGCATTTTAGGAGGGTTTGTACCTCCACCACCCCTTCAGACAATGTGTCCCACATTACTCTGTCCAAAAGGTCCTCAGCACCTGTCAACCTCATGGCACTCAACTTACATAAATACCACCACGTCAGTCATCCCTGCGCCAAGGGGAAATGTTACATCTGTCCTCCTGGTTTATGTCCTTCAAATGGTATGAAGGTCAATAATGAGACCTGTCAATCTCCTGTGTTTGTAATGTTTCCTCATAACTCCAATTCTCCAGGACAGCACGCATCCTGGTCAGGAACCTCTGCATTCTCCCGACTCCAATCCCATCCCTCCCATGAAGTGCAGGTCACAACTGAACGCAGAAGTGTAGCTGTGGCCTCGACAGTGTTTTCTGCACTTGTAACATGACCTCCCTTTTCTTACATTCTATTCCTTGGCTAATAAAGGCAAGTCTAGCTTTTACCTTGTTAAATACCTTATGTTCTTGTTCTGCTACCTTAACGTGTCTGCCCAGCAAGTTCCCTGTAATCGTCGTGACTTCCCACTGTCCTACCATTTCTCCTATATTCCTGTACCTTGTTTGTCTTGCCCAAGTGTTTAACCTCACTTGTCCACATAACATTCCATGTGGCATTCCTTAGGCCATCTGACCAGCCTGTCTGTCTGTGCCTTTAATGTTTGGGCCTCCTCTTTACTATTTACCACCCCACCAATGTTCGTCTCCTTAGGTTCTTGAAGTTTGAGTGCTTTATGAGCCTGGGGTGGGAAGGGATGGATTGTGTTAGTGACTGAACGCTAACTGATCCACTGTCCTTGGTGTTAATTTCAGCATCACCACTGCATGGCCACCAGGAACATGTCCAGAGTCCCCCCTCCACACCTGAGGGGCGTTAATTGGCATGAGCATCACATCATTTCAGCCAACCAGGCACCAGCGCAGTGAGGATTATAACGTCAGCTAGTGTCTCTGGGCACAATGGAGAGGGCACTTTACAATTAGTGTAGGAGATGGCACAGAGTGCCAATGGCGCCAGCAGTCAGTGGTATGCAGGGGACCAGACACATGCTGAGTCCGGCAGTGATGTTCCTCTGGAGATGTCCGCCAAGCAGTAGCTGCCCACCAAGCAGTAGCTGCAGGACAAGCAACTGGATGTGTGGGAGCATCTAACAGGGTTGCATGAGGGTGTGTTTCAGTTGGTCTCTGTGGTGGAGGAATCCAGGCAGAGTGTCAGTGATGGCAGGAACCTCAGGACAGAGCTTCAGGCTTCCTCCATTGAGAGATTGGCAACTCTCATGGAGAGGAGGTTCCGACAGATTGATCAGCATCTGATTGGGTTACACTCTGACCGGCAAGCCCTCACAGCACTAATGGCCACAGGTGTTCATTCACAATGTGGGACATTTTCTGGGCTCAGTGCCCATCCTTCTGCAGTGATCAGGGTGGTCCAATTTGACCTCATGTTGGCGCAGCAGCTGCCTGTCATCGCTGTGAGATCCTCCCAGGGCACTCTGGATGAGGGCAGCAGCTCCTCCGCTCCTCTGCCAGTGACCATTGCATCCATTGAGGCTGTGAAAACTGGGGGAGGTGCCAGTTCTGGAACTGGCCACTCCCTCCCAGGCGGGGACATCACAGGCTCCACGGGCCAGAGGACGCCCGCCAAGGTCATCGAGGCCAACAGGACAGCAGAGTCAGCAGGCTGTCTCTCAAACCACACTGAGCAATGGGGTGGCATCTATACGTAGCACCCGCAAACGTAAGCATAAGGCACATTAGGCACTCAACGGGTACATCACTGGTGATTTTGTGTTGGCCCTAGATTAGAGAATTTTTGATTCTCAACATCAGAGCAACGATCATACATGATTTCGGTGGCAATTAAGTCCACATTTGTGACCATGGCTGAGGGTGTTTCCTTTCAGCTGTATTTCTCTGTTTCACAGGCATATCATGAGTGTTTGAGTGGAGATTGATGTTCCTGTACTAAACCCTTAGGTGCTACATTTTCTACTTCTTCATCAGCTGCAACTGAGTGCACCATGTTCCAGGCAATGCTGATCCTGCTGATCTATGTGTGTGGAGCTAGCTGAAGGTTCATTGGATTAAAGAGTCCCAGGTGCCCCTGCCTCCTTGGTGTAGTAGCGGGTCAGCGTGCTGCCCCTCATCATCGCCCTGTGCTTCCTCATCCTCTGAGCCACTGCTGGATTCATCATGTGCAGCCTCATCCAGGGTGTCAAGGTCTTCATCATCAACTGCGTTATCCCACTTTCCAGCACAAGTTTGTGCAGGGCACAGCATGCGACCACTATCACAGAGACGAGATCTGGTGGGTACTGGAGTGTGCCCGAAGCGCATCTTGAGAAGACTGATGGTTCTCTCCATAATAGCCCTTGAGGAGGCCTGGATCCCATTGTATCGCTGCTCAGCTTCTGTTCTTGGATGGTGGAGAGTTGACATGAACCTCCTTCTGAGGGGATAGCCCTTGTCACCCAGCAGCCATCCATCCAGCCGAGCCAGAGCACTGAAGAGCCCCGGCACCTGGGAGTGTCTGAGGATGTAGGTGTTGTGGGAGCTGCCTGGGTACCTTGCACAGACTTGCAGAATCTGCATCCTGTGATCACACACTATCTGCACATTCATGGAGTGGAAGCCCTTCCTGTTGACGAAGGCACCGGGCTCACCTGCTGGCGCCTTGATGGCCACATGTGTACAGTCTATAGCACCCTGGACATGGGGGAAGCCAGCAATGGCCACGAAGCCACGAGCTCACTGTGTCTGACTTGCCTGGTCGCAGCAGAAGTGGATGAAGGTCAATGCACGTCTGAACAGAGCGTCTGTAACCTGCTTGACAAGTGTGGGCAGCTGATTGGGAGACACAGCAAAGATCACCCACTAAGCCCTGGAAGGAGCCAGAGGCATAGAAGTGGAGGGTAACAGGGATCTTCAGAGTCACTGGCATGAGATGGCATCTTCTGTGTCCCCTTCCACCTTGGACAACATCTTGTGCCTGCGCCTGGCCTCCCAAAGTTGACGCCTCTGGAGAGCTGATGGTCCACTCCTGGCCTCCTTATTCTATCCCTCCCTTCCTCCTCAGAGGAGCTGCCTCCAGTGGAGATGTCAGAACCCATCCCCAGGCTAAATGGAGGCCTCTGGAAAGCTGCAGGCCCGAGAAAGATTCCTGTCTGCAGACTGCTGAGCTGAAGCTTCAAAGTAGGGAAAGCTGTTGGAGATCAGTCTGAACAGCTCCCAATCACAGAGGCAAGTTTAAAACACTTTCTGCAATAACTGCTTCACATAAAACATTGACAACCCCACTGAGCCCACATATCCCGCCCGTGGATGAGGTTTGTTAAAAAGTCACTTACCCGCCTGCCCGTTGGGCCCGTGCCATGAGCCGAAGATCGCACGGGCGCCTCAAAATTGGCATCGATTGCCAAGGTAAGAGCCTTAACAAGCTCTTTAACTAATGGCGGGCGCGCCTCGTCCTTCATCACGTGTTCGCCCAGTTAAATATCGCAGTGACGTCAGGACACTCACCCAACGTCAGCCCTGACATGTGGGGCCCACCACCCACACGGCATCCATAAAATTCTGTCTGTGTCCTAAATAGTGAGGAGGAAAGCCTTAGATTACTGGACAATATAGATGGGCTGGTAAAATGGGCGGAGCAGTGGCAAATGGAATTTAATCCTGAGAAGTGTGAGGTGATGCATTTTGGCAGGATTAACACAGCAAGGGAATACACAATGAATAGTAGGACCCTAGGAAGTACAGAGGATCAGACGGACCTTGGTCTACACGTCCATAGAACCCTGAAGGCAGCAGCACAGGTAGATAAGGTGGTTCGGATGGCATATGTGATACTTGCCTTTATTAGCCCAAGGCAATGAATATAAAAGCAGGGAGGTTATGTTGGAACAAAAACAAAAGTACCTGGAAAAACTCAGCAGGTCTGACAGCATCTGCGGAGAGGAACAGAGTTAATGTTTCGAGTGCGTATGACTCTTCATTAGAACTAAGGAAATAAAGAAATTAGACAAAATATAAGCTGGTAGAGAGGGTGGTACAGGTAGAGCTAGATAGGGAGCCAGTGATAGGTAGAGGCCAAGAAGAGATTACTAAAGATGTCATAGACAAAAGGACAAAGGGGTTTTGACGGTGGTGATATTATCTAAGGGATGTGCTAAATGGAAGGTGTTCTGCAAAGCAGTCACCCAGTCTGTGTTTCGCGTCTCGAAGGAACGCCTTCAGTCTGCCTGCAAGCATTACCCAGACCTCCCTGTCGCTTGCCATTTCAATACCACCCTGCTCTCATGTCCACATGTCCATCCTTGGCCTGCTGCATTGTTCCAATGAAGCTCAACGCAAACTGGAGGAACAGCTCCTCATCTTCCAACTAGGCACTTTACAGTCTTCCTGACTGAATATTGAGTTCAACAGTTTCAGATCATGAACTCACTCCTCCATCCCCACCCCCTTTCCGATCCCCCTTTTTCCAATAATTTATCGTTTTTAACAAAATATATTTTTCTTTTCCCACCTATTTTAAAATTTATTTTGAACTGTTGTTTTTCAGCTCCATTGATCTCCGGTGGACCGAGGTGGCCAGAGACTGATGGCTACCCACATAAATTTAGCCCTTTGGCCAGTGAAAAAGTCTGACCAGTCGTGGAGAGCTGCTGTAGACTACCGGGTTCTCAAAAATATCCCAACCTGTGGGCCCACTGTCGCAGTAGCAGATTTATTAGGGGATATCCCCACTGAGACAACAATGTTCACTGTACTGGATACAGCCAATGGGTTCTGGTCTGTCCCAGTAAGATGAGGGGGATCAGTATAAATTTGCCTCCACATTTAGGGGGTTACAGTATACGTGGACGTGCCTCCCACAAGGGTTTCACAACAGTCCCTTGATTTACTATTGATGCATAACGGAGGTTTTAAAGGGTTTTTGTCAGCTCAGTTGATACAATGTGGATGGCTTGTGATTATTTTCAGGAAGTGCAGAGGATCATGGGTCACTACTGGACGAGCTGCTGAAGGAGACAGGTTTTAAAGGTGAACCCCATGAAAGGGCAAATTGGAAAGGTGGTGGTGCAATTCCTGGGACTGACAATTAGGACAGGGGAAAAAGCTATAGACGAGGTGAAAAGGAGGGCAGTTCAGCAACTACCCTCCCCAAAGGATGTACACAGGGTAAGGTCCTTTCTGGAAATAATGGGGTATTGCAGGGAGTTCATTGAAAACTACGCAGCCACAGCAGCCCCTTTGCTCAGACTCCTTAAGAAAAGTATTAAGATGGGAATGAGATGAAATATTTACCCACCTAATAAGGTAAACATACAAACTACACCTGCACTAGGAGCAATAAATGGGAATGAAGATTTTTATCTGGAGGGAGCAGCCACTGGGGATAGTTTGAGTGCCGTGTTGCTCCAGGAGTGACAAGGGGAGACCAGTGGCCTACACCTCCCAGGTCCTGACTGACGTGGAAGGTTGTAAACATCTCTTGGTGACCTATTTAGGGAAAGGCAATGAGGTAGTGGTATTGCCTTCTGCCCACCTGGTCTATGCCCCTCCTTACGGAATGAAGGTCAATAATGTGACCTCTCAATCTCCTGTGATCCACGGCAAATGTCGCTACTGTTTCCTCAGCCCCACAACTATCCAGGCCACAATGCATCCAGGTCAGGTACCTCTGCACTCTCCCCACTCCTATGATTCATAACAAGCCATGTGGCATTCCTGAGGCCATCTGACCAGCCTGTCTGCATGTGTGTTTAATGGTTGGGGCTCCTCTTGACTCTTTCCCACCTCACCAATGTTCTTCTCCTTAGGGTCTGGAAGGGTGAGCGACTTATGAGGCTGGGGGGGAAAGGGATGAAAGATTGAAGTGAATGAACACTAACTGATGCGCTGTCCTTGTTGTTAATTTCAGCATCACCACCAGAGCGATCCACACCGACACCGCAGCCCCCCCTCCACACCTGAGGGGCAACATGTGCAACTTGTGACACATTATTTCAGCCAGCCAGGCACCAGCGCAGACACACACACACACCGGTGGGGAGTTTACCGTCGGCTAGTGTCCCGGGTCACAGTGGAGAGGATACATCACAATCACTGGAGGAGATGGTAGGGACAGAGAGTGCCGATGGTGCCAGCAGCCAGAGGGCTGCAGGGAATGAGGCTCATGCTGAGTCCGGCACTGATGACGTGCCTCTGGAGTTGTCACCAATGCAGCAGCTGCAGGACAGGCAGCAGGAAGGGCGTTTGCGTCTGGCAGGGTTGCATGAGGGAGTGGTTCAGTTGCTCTCTGTGACGGAGGAGTCCAGGCAGAGTGCACGTGAAGGTTTGACCCTCAGGGCAGAGCTTCAGGCTTCCTCCACTGAGAGATTGGTGACTCTCAAAGAGGGGGTTCAATCGGATTGAACATCTTCTGATTGGGTTACGCTCTGCCCTGCAAGCCCTCAGTGGTACTGGCCATGGATATGCATTCCCAATGTGGGAGTTGTGGGTACCAAGCATCAGCACTCAGTGCCCATGCATCTTGTTGGTGCAGCAGCTGCCTGTCGTTGCTACGA
Source organism: Isurus oxyrinchus (assembly GCA_026770705.1). Classification (NCBI taxonomy): domain Eukaryota; kingdom Metazoa; phylum Chordata; class Chondrichthyes; order Lamniformes; family Lamnidae; genus Isurus; species Isurus oxyrinchus. Next base: position 47,160,078 of record JANJGN010000023.1, read on the forward strand.
ACTCCTCTCAGGGCGCTCCGGATAAGGGCAGCAGCTCCTCCGCCCCTCTGCCAGTCAATGTTTTTTCCGTTGAGGCTGCGACAACTGTGGAAGTGCCAGTTCAGGAATTGGCCACTCCCTCCCAGAGGATGCCCGCCAAGGTCATCGAGGCCAACAGCACAGCAGAGTCAGCAGACTGTCTCAAGCCACTGAGCAGTGGAGCAGCACCTAGACATAGCACCTGAAAACATAAGCATAAGGCACCTTAGGCAGGCCACAGGTATGTCACTGGTGATTTTGTGTTGGCCTTAGAATAGGGACCCATATTGTTGTTATTGCAATGGAGAATTGTTTGCTTTTCTTTTGGACAGAATAAAGTCCACTATTGTTACCATGTCTGAGGGTGTTTCCTTTGTGGTGCATTTCTCTTTTTCACAGACATATCATGAGTGTTTGAGTGGACATTGATTTTTCTGTACTAAGCCCTTAGGTGCTACATCTTCCACCTCATCAGCTGCAATTAAGTGCCACGTGTGGAAGTTCCAGGTAATGCTGCTCCTGCTGATCCACGTGTGTGGAGCTAGCTGAAGGTTCTTTGGATTAAATTGTCCCGGGTGTCCCTGCCTCCTTGGTGTAGTAGCGGGTCAGCGTGCTGCCCCTCATCATTGCCCTGTGCTTCCTCATCCTCTGAGCCACTGCTGGATTCATCATGTGCTTCCTCATCCTGAGAGCTTCAGAGCCGCTGGCATGGGATGTCCATCCACACTGTTAGATGATTGGCCCTGAGATCTCTCCTGACAAGATATAGTGGACTGTCTCCCTTGAGAGTCGGAGCCTCCTTCGGCACTGCACCTCAGTCATATTGAGGTCGCTGCTTCGCCGCCTGTAAACCCTGGAAATAGGATAGTGGCATCTTCTGCAGCCCCTTGCACCTTGGACAACCTCTTGACCCTGCACCGCCTGTGCCTGGCCACCCAAAAGGTGGCTCCCTTGGAGGCTGATTGTCCACTCCTGGCCTCCTCCTTATTCTATCCCTTCTTCTCCTCAGAGGAGCTGCCTCCAGTGGAGGGATCAGAACCCATATCCAGGTGAAATGGAGGCCTCTGGAAAGCTGCAGGCCTGAGAAAGATATCTGTCTGCAGACTGGTTTCAAAGTTCACAAGAAGCTCTTGGAAATCGATGAGAACTGTTAACAATCACACAGGCAACTTTAAAACACTTTCAGCAATCAAAACTTCATGTTAAACATGAACAACGCCTTTGAGACCACATATCATTGCATGAGTTTTATTAAAAAATCTCCTACCCGCCTGCCCGTTGAGTCCGTGCGCTGACCCGAAGTTCACACGGGCCCCTCAAAATCCTGGACAATTGGCAAGTTAAGGACCTTAACCAGGCCTATAATTAATGGTGGGTGAACACCCCGCTGCTGAGCGCACCCGCTGACCAAAATATCGCGGCGCTGACGTCGGCACGCTCACTCGACATTTTAAGCGCTGATGTGCGGCTTCCACCATCCACACGTCAGCCGGAAAATTCTGACCAATGTCCCAGACTCCACCATCCCTGGCTATGTCCTGTCCCATCAGCAGGACAGTATATACAGTCAGGAGGGAGTTGACCCGGGAGTCAGCGTCAACTCTGGACCCATGAAGTCTCATGGCATCAGGTCAAACATGGGCAAGGAAACCTCCTGCTGGTGACCACGTTCTGCCCTACCACATACCGCCTCCTCCTTCAGCTGGTGAATCAGTGCTCCTCCATGTTGAACACCACTTGGAAGAAGCACTGAGGGTGACAAGGGCACAGAATGTACTCTGGTTGGGGGACTTCAATGTCCATCCCAAGAGTGGTTTGGCAGCACCCACTGACAGCACTAAATGACACAGCTGCTAGACTGAGTCTGCTGCAGGTAGTGAGGGAACCAAGGAGGGAAAAACAGTTGACCTCATCCTCACCAACCTGCCTGCTGCAGATGCTCCTCTCCATGTCAGTATCAGTCGGAGTGACCACTGGAAGGGGTCATAAACAGTGCTATCAAGTGGCACTTGCTTAGCATAACCTGCTCACTGATGTCCAGTCTGGGTACCACCAGGGCCGGGCTACTCGGCTTCTGCCCTCCTTACAGCCTTGGTTCAAACACGGACAAAAGAGCTGAGCTCCAGAGGTGAGCCGACTGTCACTGCCCTTGGCATCAAGGCCACATTTGACCTAGTGTGGTATCAAGGAGCTTTAGCAAAACTGGAATCAATGGGAATCAGGGGGAAAACTCTCCACTGGTTGGAGTCATACCTAGCACAAAGGAAGATGGTTGTGGCTGTTGGAGGTCAGTCATCTCACTTCCAGGATATCACTGCAGGAGTTCCACAGGGTAGTGTCCTAAGCCCAACCATCTTCAGCTGCTTCATCAATGACTTTCCCTCCATCAAAAGATCAGAAGTGGGGATGTTCACTGATAATTGCACAATGTTCAGCACCATTCATGATTCCTCAGATACTGATACAGTCCATGTTCAAATGCAGCAAAACCTGGACAATATCCAGGCTTGGGCTGACAAATGGCAAATAATATTCACACCACACATGTCAGGCAATGACCATCTCCATCAAGAGAGAATCCAACCATCACCCCTTATGTTCAATGGCATTACCATCACTGAATCCCCCACTTTCAACATCCTGGGGGTTTCCATTGACCAGAAACTGAACTGGACTAGCCATATAAATATTGTGGCTACAAAAGCAGGTCAGAGGCTGGGAATTCTGCAATGAGTAACTCGCCTCCCGACTCCCCAAAGCCTGTCCACCATCTACAAGTCACAAGTCAGCTCCCGCAACATTCAGGAAACTTGACACCATCCAGGACAATGCAGCCCACTTGATTGGCATAACATCCAAACATTCACTTCCTCCACCACCGATGCACAGTAGCAGTGTATACCACATACAAGATGTACTGCAGGATTTCACCAAGGTTCTTTAGACACCTTCCAAACCCATGACCACCACACCATCTAGAAGGACAAGGGTGGCATATAGTTGGGAACACCACCGCCTGGAAGTAGCCCTCCAGTCACTCATCACCCTGTCTTGGAAATATATTGCTGTTCCTTCACTGTCACTTGGTCAAAATCCAAGAACTCCCTTTCCAATGGGACTGTGACTGCAGCAGTTCACAGGGACAAACTGAATACAGTTAATGTTTCAAGTCCGTACGATTTATGATCCTAGGTGCCCTCATCACACATCAACCTGAGCTGCAATTCCTGAGCTGGAGGACAGGACAAAGGGACATGGTAATTGTAGCATACATTATGTACAAATGTACACTAAGTCTGACTTATGGAGGGAAGACCTCCAAGCAGTGCCATTTCTTTCTCCCCCATCCCCCACACCAAAGCAATTGAGCCTAGGGTGCAAGATAAAATGCACTCAGGATTATCACCATGTTCAGTCAGATTGGCACAGGACATGGGGAAATAAAGTGGGCATCAAGATAGCTTTTATGGGTACATGGGTGAAGACAGGCTTGTAACAGAGCAGGTAAAGCACAGGCACCAACATGATAACTATGTACTTCCATAAGTGAGGGTGGCTGGGTTGGTTGGTGTCAAATTCACTAAGTATTCCAATCTCACTGGTTACAAATTTGGGGAAACATTGGTGTCTGGCCTAAAATTAAAATATCACAGCCAGCAAGGTGGGGGGGAAAAGGGAAGTCACGTTTGCATAGGATCGAGGGTGCATCTCTGGTGGTTACAGAAGACAAAGCTAAAGGCAGTGAATCCACGGACTGGGAAAGATTGGGAAATAAGTCTTACAGGCAGAGTATAGGAACTAAGGAGGGAGTGAAATTGTGTTGGGACAGGTGGAAGAAGGAGCGAGTAGCATGTGTGCGCCAGAATGTAAATGCCAGAAGGGGGGCGGCTATCACTTTAAAAATGACCATGACAAGACTCTGGATCCAGTCCATACTGTATCCAGAGTTTAGACTCATGTGGTCCCAGATGCTCCAAATACACAGTCAAAAGGTACCAAACTGGGAGCACAAGAAAGAAAATCCCTACCAATTGTCCCAAAGACCCAGGATAAGGAGGTCAAGTGCTCCATAACAACACCAGGGCCTAGGAATGGGCTGATGTTGATTCCAGCCCAGGTGTCAGAATGTGATCTGCACTGAGGTAGTATCAGTCACCCTCAGTTTAACAGAGGGACGGGAGCCCCGATGCTACCCAGCAGCAACAGGAAATTGTACAAGAAACTTAAGGAAAATGTTACCACAATTCCATGAGCTGAATTATGGGGATGAACGTCAGGAGGATTTCTCTTAACTCGCTGACCTAACGCCGGTTTTGGGGAGCAGGGTTGGTGGCGGAATACGGATAAAAAGGGGATTGATCAATGACGTGGCTATGGTGTTTAATACAGAGATGTCACTGATCTTGATCCCCAGCTGCAAATGTAGGTCATTACCTTACAGAAACTCTAGAGAATATTGGGGAAGGGTAATGAGATTGAGGGACAAGAGTTACAGGAAGACCAAGTCATGACTATTCACCTAAAAAGAAATAGCTGAGCTGGAAACTCATGCCCAGACCATAGGCAATTTCATAGAGGACCAGGACACTTCAGGCCAAGCCGCCCAAAATGGTGTGTGTCTGTAATGTACAGTGCCAAGAGTGTTGTGATTTAGAGAATTTGTTGCAAGGTTACATACCATCATGGATTGACAACAGACACCTAAAGGCTAGGAGTACTTATGCCAATCTCATGGACCCATGCCAGCTGCAGTTGCAATGCAAAGCATACCCAGTCCCAAATAGTTTGGTTATAGTGACTAAAGTCTATGATGGGAATAGTTCTCAGAATAATGGTGATGGATCAGTCACAATGACCAGTGCCAGTATACTTAGTGGAAGATATCAGTGTTATTCTAGATGGTTTATGTGTGGGTATCATGGAGGAGGAGGGGAATTCCATGACAAGCCCTGATCTGAAGGGCTGTGTAAAGAGGGGGTGCATATGTAGTGCTGTGCCCATATCACCTGAATGTGTTCGACCGACATGTGGGTTTGACTCAAAACGCACAAACTATCAACCGTAACCTGGAGGTGATGGCTCAGAGTCATGTCCCGTCCCAAGTTGCATATACAAGGGCAATGGAACCACTAGCATGAGCCAATATAGGGTACACAGTGACACCTGGGGCCCAGTTCATGATTTGACCTTCTGCTTTAGAAGCCAGATAAAGGTTCAAGTAGCACAGACAGGCTCTAGGGAGCAGTGACTATTGTATCACAAGGTGCACATTAATCATGGAAAAGGACAGTGAACAATCCAGAACAGGAATAATTGGGGGAAAGCCAACTTCAACGGGATGAGGATGCATCTGAGTCGAGCAAGTTGAAATCAAATATTGGCAGAAAAGAGACAGTGGCTGAGCAATGGCCACCTTCAAAGGAAAAGTATTGCAGGAAATGTCAAGATATATTCCCTTGAAGGGGAAACGGTAGGACAACTAAATCCAGAAAGCCCTGGATGATGAGAGATAGGAGGTAAAGATAAAAAGGGAGAAGTGTGTACACACCAGATGTCAGGTAGACAAATAAATGGAGAACCAGGGTGAATTTAGAAGGACCAGAGGTGAAGTGAAGAAACTAAATCAGAAAAGCAAGGAGAGAGCATGAAGAGGCTGGCAGGGAACATAAGAGGGAATCCCAAGGTCTTCTGTAAACACCTAAATAAGAAGTGGTAAGCGAGAATAGGGCGATTAGAGACATAAAAGGGGACTTGTATGTGGAGGCTGGAGCAATTGTGGAGGTGTGGAATGAATACTTTGCATCAGTTTTGTAGAAAGGTACCTAGGCTGGGGTGAGAGGTGATAACTGCTACATCAGAATACGTTCAATTGAGGAAGGTGGTGTTGGAAAGACCATCTTTACTTAAAATAGAAAAGGTACCAGGGCCTTAGACAGGAGCAGGATAATTAAGGAACCCAGCATGGATGCATTAAAGGAAACTCATGTTTAAATAACTTGATATTTTTGAGGTGATAACAGAAGTTTGAAGAGGGAAACAATGACGTGGTATGTATGGATTTGGCATTGATACAGTGCCACACAGACTTCAGCAAAATTCTCGCTCATGCAATAAAAGGGAACGTAGGAACTTGGATAGAAATTGGCTGAGGGTCAGGCAACAGTAGTGGGTTAATGGTTGTTTTTCAGATTGGAGGAAAGTTTGTAATGGATTTCCCCACGGGTCAGTGTTGGGACACTTCCTCTTCCTGATTATATATATTAATGACTTAGACTGTGGTGAGCAGGGTATAATGTCAAAATTTGCAGATGATGTAAGATTGGAAATGTTGTCAATTGTGATGAGACTTGTCTTGAACTCCAAAGAAAAGGACATAGACATGTTTATGGATTGGGCAGACAAATAGCAAATGAAGTTCGATGCAACAAAGAGGGAGGAGATATATGTTGGCAGGAAAAATATGGAGAGACAGTATATTTGATAGAGGGACAGCCTCTAAAGGAGGTGCAGGAACTGGAGGACCTCTGTGTATATGTACATAGGTCACTGAAGATGGTAGGGCATGTTGAGAGAACAGTTAACAAAGCGTATACTATCTTAGCCTTTAATAATAGAAACTTGTGTAAGACAGTTAGGCCTCATCTGGAGTACTGTGTCCAGTTCTGAGCACCACACTTCAGGAATGATGAGAAGGCATTGGAGACAGTACATAGGATGTTCACAAGAATGATTCCAGGGATACACAACTGTAGCTATGAGGGTAGGTTGGGATTGTGTTCCTTGTAGAAAAGAAGGCTGATGGGAGACCTGATAGAGATATTCAAGATCGTGAGGAGGGTAATGAACCAGGGTACATAGAGAGAAATGGTTCCCACACAAGAGATGAACTAGAGGGCACAGATTCAAAATAATTGGCAAAAGGAGTAAATGTGGAGTGAGGAAAATTTTTTTTCACCGAGGGTGGTTGGGGTCTGGAACAAGCTTCCTGAAATGGGTGGTGGAGGAAGGTTCAATCAAGGCATTCAAAAGGGAATTGGATTACTACATAAGCGAGAGAATATGCAAGGTTACGGGGATAAGGCAGGGGAGTTGGACTAGGGGAATGCTCTTTCATGTGGGAGGAGTAATATGACTCTGAAGGTGGCAGCATCACCAGTGAGTCTGTCTGGTTCGTAGTTACGTGACCTGTGGTGGTTTGGTGTTCTCACCATCCACAGCGTCGGTCGTGCCTCCTCGTGGCTCCTGCTGGTAACAACATCACCGTTATCCGAGTTTGCACAGATAGGAATGTTTTTGTTGGCTAAACGGCCTTTGAAATAGCACAGTGCTGATTGTGGTCTGTTGGGACCAGCATTATCATATAAAAATGGTTGACCATCGTTGGTGAGAGCGGCCCGGGTGGGAAGTGACCCGTAGAAAAGACGTCCCCACAGTTGTGCCTTTTGGAGCAGGCCACTGCACAAGTTGCAAATGCTCCGCAAGTGCTAGTTCCGAACTCAATGGACTAGAGAAATAGTCCACCTCAACACAAACTGCAGAGGTGGAATCGAGACCTTTGATGGGCTGCTCTGCCATCTGCTACTCCCCGGGGTGGGTGAGTTCTGCAAACACGTGGCCGTGAGACATCAGATTAAACACCTTCACACAATTTGCTCCAAATCTGGTGATTACGATTCGGTTGCTTGTCATTATCGCAAATGTAAAGGGGTAAGGGCACCTCTCACCGGTACGATCTATGCATGTGAACACTGAAATGCAGGTCACATGGCAAATGGGGCTCAGCCAGCATGAGCGTTATAGACACACTGAAGTACGTAACGTGAAAAGATTAGCAGCTCACCTACCACAAGCAAAGCCTGGCCAGAGAGATTATAAATGGACTAAAGAGGAAACCGACCTCCTCAGAGAATTAATGAAGTGGTATGAAGGCTGTGCAGACATCAACAAACAGATAGCAGCCCATCTCACATCTAAAACCAGCAGGCAGATTGCTTCCAAGAGAAGATCGCTCCTGAAAGCAGAGCAGAGCACAACGAGCGTATAATCACCGCAAAGCAGCCAGACAGAAGGTGCTTGGGAAACGGAAACTCCACAAGAGGGGGGATGACGCAGAGGTGGTGAGGGGGAAAACAGTCCCCAAATGGTGTGGAATGTGCAACCCCCGGCCAGTATCCCTAGACACATGGATCTGGATAATCAGCTGAAGAACTACTGGTGGTACGGAACGACCCAGAAACAAGAGCCATGGCCCTCGGCCTCATTGAAAGCATCACAGATGTTATATTAACTGAAGGAAAGGAAGAGGAAACTGGCAGGAGGTCCAGGAAGACTGAAGCTCACCCCAAGGAGAGGCCGAAACACAAAATCCAAGAATAAGAATAAAGAAGCAAATTTCAAAGCAACTCAGTTAGCTTCCAAAACAGACAGGAGAAAGATAGCACGGCAAATCCTGGATGCACCGTCCACCCTACAATGTCCACACAGCAAAGCTGAACTCAAAGAGAGTTTTACCGAGAAACTCTCAAAACCAACTAAATCAAACCCCCAAAAGTATACATTATATAACGGAAGGAGAGATAACGACTCTTTGAAAGAACCCATACAGAAGGAAGAGGTTGAGGATGCAGCAATTAAAGGCATTGATAAGAACACGGCAGCAGGACCTGATGGGATGAAGCTGGAAGACATCATGGACGTCCAGGCAGAGTACGAAGACAGGCTTCCATGTCTCTTCTCCCTCTGGCTCAAGTCAACTTCCATCCCAAGGGTCATGAAAAAGAGTCACACAGTTCTCATTGCTAAGACAGATGACACCGAGAAACTAAAAAGCTTAGACAACTGGCGACCAATAACAATCGGCCCAATTTTATTCTGAATCTTAGCTAAAATTATCTCCAAACGATTAAGGGACGCAATCCAGACCAACCTCAGACAGAAAGGATTAATGGGTCTTTTTCTGGATGACAAGCTGTAACAAGTGGGGCACCACAGGGTTCAGTCCAGAGGCACCAACTATTTACTGTCTATATTAATCACTTAGATTCAGGGATAGAAAGCACTCTAGCTAAATTTGTAGATAACACCAAAATAGGTGGGAAAGTAAGTTACAAGGAAGAAATAAGAAATTTACAAATGGATATGGACAGGTTAGGTGAAAGTGGGGGGTAGGAAAGAGTTGGCCGTTGTATTTGTGGATCTGCCTAAGGCGTTCAATTCCATTGGGCATAAAATGCTCATCAAGGCACTTCAAAGAGAGTGGGGCTGCCAAAAAGATTCATAACAACGATCACGGATCTGTCCTCGGAAACTAGCACATGTATTGACTGCAAAGACAGTCAAACTCAATCAATATCATGAAAGGGGTCAAGGTGACCCGTTATCACCAATCCTGTTCATCATTGCGATGGATCCTCTAATCTGTTCCCTACAGGAGGCACAGCTGGGCATCCACTTACCTTCCAGGGCACACAGGTTAGTTGCTCAGCTCTGGCGTTCACTGATGACATTGCTTTACTCAGTGACTCCTATTCAGGTATGACCAAGAACTTAGCCATTGTACAGGAATTCTGCCAGAACACAGGGTTGGAGATGAATGCCAGGAAGACCAAGGGATTCCTCTTCATCCACAAGAGGAATACGTTTCAGTATAACAGTAAGGCGAACTGGCTGTTGAGAGGAGATCCAATCTCATACATAACTCCAGGAGACACATATGTGGGAGCTTGAATCAAACCCTGGGCAGCGTTAACTGGGGAACAATGGGGATCCAAAATCGATGGATGGATAGAGAATTTGGAAGGAGGCAGCACTTCAACCTATCCAAAGGATTGAATCCCTTTAAACCCATGATCTATTTCATTTAATCCTCGCAGAGGTATTGCAAAACACGTTGGTGAAACTCGATCAATCCATTAAAAACACAACAAAAGAAACCCTCCACCTTCCACCGCACATAACGGATGGAATTCTCTACAGCAGTAAACGCAATAGTGGTCTAGCCATGCCGAGACTCGAACTCTAAATTCGTTTGGGCATTATTCAGAAATTAGGGGCGTTGGAAAGATCACCGGACATGGTGATTCAGGCCTTGTTTGAATTCCGTGATATCGAGAACAAAGAGACAATCATATCCCTGAGGAATTTTAAAGTGTTCAGGGAATTCGAAAAATCCCTCAAAGAGAAGGGTGGTCCAAGAGCAAAGCATGAAGGAATTGGCACTGATGAAATCATCAATTTGGGATGGATGGATATTCCGCAAACGTCCAGACCAAAAATCTGTCAACAGATATGCAGCTCGGAGGGAGGTTAAATATTTATAGTGGACAGAACTCCAATGCCAAGGATCGGGCATCAAGTTCTCCTGCAACGACTATACTTCAAACTCCTGGCTCAGAACTTGTTTTAACCGCAAACAATCCTGATTCAGGCTCATGAACAGTATTTGATTATAGTGTAATCTCTATCCAACGAGATCCACCACAAACAGGGGAAGACACCACGCAAACAAGTCCTGCAGACGATGAGGCCCTTTTCAAATCACTGGCTCACATCTCCGGTAACTCTCCGTTCATCAAAAACGCCTGGATCAAAAAATCCAAGACACTTGCAGCAGTTTATTTCAAAGTGCGACTGGACATCCAACTTGGAACAGAGGCTCTTTGGAAAAGACGGGACCCTCTGGAAGCCAGACCTGGTAGTACTCGTCAAGGATGGAATAGTAGCGGTTGTCAATGTCAGTGCGGTTTGAAGACAATAACAATTTGTTGGAGAAAGCTTGGGCAGAGAAAGAACAGAGGTATCAACACAAAGGACGAAATATGAGAGCTGACCGGGAGCGCATCAGTTACCTTCTTCAGATTCATCATGGGAGCAAGAGGAAAGTGGCTCAATTTGAACAAAATCTTCATGCGATTGCTGAAGATCCAGAAATAGAAGTCCTTCACCCAATTTCGAGACTGATTCTCTGACCTTGGCACTTTTGCAAATATTTGGAGACCGGTAATCAGAGTCGTTTAACAGAGCTCACTTGGTTCGATATCGCAAGCCCCAAGGTGAAGGACAGGAAGAAGCTACAAGACAGCTATTGTATATCGACAGTGAGAAGTCCAGATCCTGATCCCTGGTGAGTGGGTAGTGTGCGTTATTTGGTAATATATTTGTGGTGATCATGTTAGTCTAACAATGGTTTTGGTGGTTACCTTGGTCATTATTTGGGGTGGTGGGTGCATGCTATTAATTATAAATGTTAACTAAAGCAGCTTTTCCTATGTTAATATACTTAATTAATAAAGATAGCGACACAATCAGATGATGTTTTCAGGATAGGTTTCCTGACCACTAACTACGTGATCAGCCACCTAGTATCATCAGTACCTATGTGATGAATATTCACACTTGCCCGACAGAGAATCATGGTCAGTTATTCTCCTGCTCCGCTTTCACCTGAGTCATTTCCCTTAGTTGTGGTCACTCCTGGAGTTAAGTCACAACCTGGACGAGCCACTTAAATACTCGGATTGGGCGCTGCATTAATTTGTGCGTATTAAATGATTCAGTACAGTCTCGATGGACAAATAGCCTCCTCCTGCAATGTAAACTGTCAGTGAAATGATAATCCTATCTTGGATCACTCCCCAATAAACCTGAGCAATAATTTCCAGGATTACATCTCCCATTTTGGGTCTGATATTCCACCATCACCCAAACATTTGACAGAACTGGTAAAGGATGCAGAGCTTTCCCATAAACATTACAGGAAAAGCGCGGGCAGAATTTTACCCTCAGAGGGGGTGCTCGGCAGGGTTGGTCAGTGAACTGACTGCCACCGGCAATCGGCAGCTCATTGCGATTTTATGAGGATGGGCCAATTGAGGCCCCCCACAGTGTAAAACGCAGCCAATGAGTGAGGGCGATGGAGCGGGGGCTTAAAGTTGGGTCCAATGACATCCCAGCAGCCAATTCAAATGAGCCTCGGCAGCCCCTGGAAGGCTGCCACTAAAGGACGCGGATCTCCTGTGAATGGAGACCATAGCGGGTGGACACGGCAGGCGGGAGGGCAGGTCAGCAGGGCAGTCAGCCCCACGTTTCTCAGATGAGAGCCTCACTGTACTCCTGGAGGTGACAGCAAGGGGAGAAACACTTGTCTCCAGGGACTGGAAGCAGCCACCACCATTTCACCAAAAGAGGCCTGGGTGGAGGTGGCATCCAGGGTCAGCAGACACAACGTAGTGAGGCGCACGTCGGTGCAGTGCCGAAAGCACTTGAATGATCTCCTGCAATCGGGAAGGGTGAGTACCGTGTTGGCATGGGTTACTTTGCTGAACAGTTGAGCTGGACATCCCACTGGATCTCAAATGTTAGAGTGTGAGCAGTGATGTTGGGGTGCCAGAGGGAGGTAAGATTGCAGTGCACTGTTGTGAGAATGTAGCTTTTTGCAACCATTGCAGTGTAGCCTGTATATTGATGGGACCCTCAAACCTGGTATACCCATTGATAATGGGGAGATGAGGGCACCATGATGCAGATCTGTCTCATCAGGGTGCCAGGCACACACACGGACAGTCTAATGACAAGTGTTTCTTCTCACATTTAGACACACCAGCAGCCCCTCATTCAGAGGAGCCTGAAGGCCCACCCCTGACCCCTGAGGACCACTATGCTGAGCACGCACCAGCATCACCCTCTGTCAAGCAGGCACCAACGCAGATACCAGCACCTCAGTGGACATAAGATCACCAATTAGTATCTCAGTGCACATTGGTGAGTCCATTTCACACTTGCTTGATGTGCAGGTGGAGGCAGAGTGTCCAGGGCATTGGCAGAGGGCTGCTGGAGACCAGGTCAATGCTCAGTCAATGGCTGATAGGCCTCTGAAGTCATCCATGAGGAAGCAGATGCTGGATGTGCAGCTGGGTGTGGAAGATCTGGCAGTGATACGTGAGGGAATGCGTGCCATGGTATCCATTCTGGAGAACTCCCTGTAGAGAACAGCACTGCATTGACCCTCATGGCCGAGCACACTGCCTCCTCCATGGAGGGAGTGGCGACTCTCATGGACAGGCTCCTCCAGGAGCTCAATCAGGGGTTCCCAGAGATGCAAGCCCTCACACCAGCAATGACCCCAGCTGCTCAGTGGCAGTGTGGGAGATGGATTGCTCAGCTAGGTGCCCATCCATCAATGGTGAGCAGGGATGTCCAATGCGAACTGAAATTGGTGCATAATCAGCCTGCCGTCTCTGCAGGCTCCTCAGGGCGCTCCAGATACAGTAGCAGCTCCTCTGCCAGTGACCATGGCATATGAGGCTGCAATGACAGGGGAGATCCAGCCATGGCAATAACGTTCCATCTCAAGCAAGGACAGTACAGGCTCCACAGGCCAGAGGACACCCACCAATGTCATTAAGGCCAAGTGGACTTCAGAGTCAGCAGGCTATCTCCAATTCCAGTGAGGCTGGAGCACCTAGACATAGTACCTGCTAGCGAAACCGTAAAGCACCTCAATCACAACACAGCTTGATCACTTGTTCCCCCATTTTTGTTCTTTTATTGAATGGTGTGATGTAAAACACCAGTCAATGTAAATTTCTGCTGTTTGTCAGCAGCAAATTATGTTTCTTTTTGCAACTGGCCTCTGGAAACTTCATTTGCTGTGTAGGTGTGGGGTAAGCCATGGTTATGATGAAGTGTGACTCCTTAAATTTCATTGCAATGGCAGAGTGTATGTTGTTAACCAAGGAACGGGTCCTGTCAGGGATTAAGTGTGGAGCCTGCAGCCCTCGCATGTGGTGGTGGCTGTTCTTTGGTTGAGTTAACTGCAGGAGCAATGGATCAAAGCGTTCAGAGAGTCCCTGCCTCCCTGGAGTTTACCCAGGTCAGTGTCTATGCCCTCAGTGATCTCACCATGTTCATCCACAGACTCACTGCTGGACTCATCACCTGTTGCCTGTGCAGCTACATCAAGATCATCTTCCTCCTCTGTGTCCGCCTTTCCAGTGCCAGATAGTGGTTGCTTGCTTGCTGCGCTCTGCGCAGTGAAACACAACCTGGCTTTTGGCAGTGGGGGGGGGCTGGGGGAGGGGGAGAATGGTCCAGATCAACCTCAGGCAGAAAGGATTACTGGGTCTTTTTCTAGATGACAAGATGTAACAAGTGGGGCGCCACAGGGTTCATTCCGGAGGCACCAACTATTTACTGTCTATATTAATGACTTGGATTCAGGAATAGAAGGTACTATAGATAAATTTGCACTTACATCCTTAAGGGGACCAAAGCTCTGCACAGTACTCCAGGTTCTGTCTCCCCAATGCCTTGTACAGCTGCAGCAACACTTCCCTATTTTGATTCTATTCCTTTAGCAATAAATGCCAAAATTCCATTTGGCTTCCATATTACCTGTTGTACCTGCATTCTAGCTTTCAGCAATTCATGCACCAGGACACCCAGATCCCTCTGTACTGAAGCATTCTGAAGTTTCTCTCCATTTAATAAATCGCCTTTTTATTCTTCTGACCAAAAGGGATAACCTCACACAAAATAGGTGGGAAAGTAAGTTCCAAGGATGAAGTGTACAAATGGATATGGACAGGTTAGGTGAATGGGTCAAAATTTGGCAGATGGAGTTTCACATGGATAAGTGTGAGATTATCCATTTTGGACGGAAGAATAAAAAGGCGACTTATTACTTAAATGGAGAGAAAATTCAGAATGCTTCAGGGCAGAGGGATCTGGGTGTCCTGGTGCATGAATTGCTGAAAGCTAGAATGCAGGTACAACAGGTAATATGGAAGCCAAATGGAATTTTGGCATTTATTGCTAAAGGAATAGAATCAAAATAGGTAAGTGTTGTTGCAGCTGTACAAGGCTTTAGAGAGACCAAACCTGGAGTACTGTGCAGAGCTTTGGCTCCCTTAAGGATGTAGGTGCACTGGAGGCTGTTCAGAGGAGGTTCGATAGATTGATCCCAGAGATGCGGGGCTTGTCTTATGAGGAGATTGAGCAATAAAAGCCAATAATCGCTAGAGATTAAGGATGAGGGGAGATCTAGTTGAGGTATATAAGATGCTAAAGGGGACAGACAAAGTAGACATGGAGCGGATGTTTCCCCTTCTAGGGCATTCCAGAATGAGGGGCCATAGTTTTAGGCTAAGGGGTGGTAGATTTAAATCAGAGATGAGCAGGAATTACTTCTCTCAAAGTGTCATGAATCTATGGAAGTCACTACCTCAGTGCAGCTGATGCTGGGACATGAATAAATTTGAGGAGAGACAGATATCTAATTCAAGGAAAAATGAGATCAGCCAGGATCGTAATGAATGGTGGGGCAGGCTCGAGGGGATGAATTGCCTTCTCCTGCTCCTAGTTCTTATGTTCTTATGAAAAGGGTTTCTGGTGGCGAGTCCTGGTTGTAATGAGAACATCACAGTTCTAAGAAACATCATGAAAGGGGCCAAACGCAACAGGAAAGTACTGGCCGTTGTCTTTGTGAATCAGGCTAAGGCGTTCAATTCCGTTGGGCATAGAAAGCTCATCGAGCCGCTTCAAAGAGAGTGGAGCTGCCAAAAAGATTAATAACAATGAGGTGGTATTGCAGTGCACCCCAAGTTGTCCAGGCATTGTAAGCATATTAAGACCGATTGTTCTCTCTACCAACGCCCTTGTTGTAGGGGTGGCTTTTGTACCAATGCTCAACCCCTGTTCTTGGGTGGCGGAGAGGCATCATGAGACACCATTTGAGCTGACTGCCCTCGTCACACAGTCACCATCCATCCAATCAGGCTGGAGCACTGAAGAGCCCCGGCGCCTGGGTGTGAGTGTCTCAGGATATAAGCATCATGGGAGCTGCCAGGGTACCTTGCAGAGATGTGCAGAAGCTGTATCCTGTGGTCTCACCCACGCACACACTGATATCAACTAGTTTTATTTCACGTTCGGGTATATGCCTGCGGGAGAAGGGTAAAATTCTGCCTAGGGAAACGAGAGATCAAGGAAATAAATACCCCAGCTAGATGGGATATAGCTCTAAATATTGAGGTTCCCACTTGAATTCAATCTGCAGCCCATATTAGTAAATTGTACAATTGATTACGGTATTATATCTGTTACCATGCAAGCAAAAACAAAAAAACAGGAAAAACCTGGAAAATTTCAAAGGGGATTTGGGATGATGGAACCAAATTAATTAACTGAATCAACAAATGTACAATTTGACTGAAACCAGCCATGTGCTCACCATCACAAGAATCAACGGAGGAAATATCTCTACTGTAAAAGGAATATTAAAAGGTGGGGTGGAGTAGTGGAGAACTGAAGGACGTGACCCGAGCTGTGAGAATATAAAATAGCTAAACCACACTGTACAGACACTAAGGGTTAACTAACCCAAGAGGGGTGAGTGAAATTGAAATTCTGGCTCCAGAGACTGAGAGTCATTATCATGGGCAATGGTGCAGGGCAACTGCCGTCACATAGCACAATTATTTCCTGCCAGGGATTAAAGAAACATTTACATCTCAGTCAACAGATGGAAGCAAGTTCACAAACACATGGTTCGGGGTGTGGGAGAAAGAAGTCAGCCAAGCACTTGGAAAAGCAATTCAACAATGAAGAATGCTCAATCATTCAGCATCAGTTCCATCGACATGGGGACTGAAGGGTTCTCAAAAATGCCACATTTTTCAAATCATCAACAAGGATATGACTTTTGGACGTTTATGGCAGAGGACCCAACTGCTGAGTTAAGTGTAGAACCCTGCAGACAGGAGGCTAGGCCCATGAAGGCCTGGGACTGGACATCCCGGGCTTGTTGAGAGCAGTGTGGATTGTTCCTGGAAACCAGACAACGAGAGGAGGCAGAATACACATTCTTCCCTTTAAAACAATCAACCCAGAGAAAGACTTCATATTACACAAAAAGAAAGCCCATCAAAATCTTGCATAAATAATCGCGACCGACTACTAAGGCAGGAAGGCCGCAATCAATACAATTATGCGAAGCTATCAATACTCCACAAATACAACCGCTTTCAGTTCAAGATTATCAATGGGGGCAGGAAGACAAGTATAAACATCATGTGAGCCCATTAAAAACAACGAGACAACAATCCCCTGAAGAAGCCCACCTAAATCAGACAAAGAATTAACCTTGATTTGGATTCAGATTAGAAATTGTAAAAAAAAGTATAACCGGGTCACCAGTTATGAAGGGCTGGAGGGGTGAGCAGTTTTCGAGTGGTTGAAGCAGAGTTTAAGCAGGGAGAGGTAGCTGAGCCAGTGAGGAAGGAGATCTGGAGGTTTGCAGGGCCACAGGCAACATCACAGTGAGGGATACGGGGTGGCAGGCTCAGAAGAAGACAACAAGGCCGCAAACACAGCCCTCCATGAAGATTGACCACCTACAACCACACCCTCCACCCAACTGAAGAACCTTCACAGATTCCACAGACCAGGACCACGTGGGGATAGCAGGCCCCAGAGGACACAAAGAGCAGACCCCAGAACTGTAACCGGCTTACCTGGCTGGATTTCGAACTGTCAAGTAATCTTGGTTGGTGAGCATGATCCCTGTCCTCTCCAATTCAATTTAGTTAGGTTTTGGGGGTTGGACAAGGGTAAGGGGATTAGTAGCGTGATTCTCCCTGGTTATGTCTTGTGTTCCCCATTCATAACTAAGTACTTTGTAGGTCTGTATCATCTCAGTATAATCCTAATCTTATAAATTCATTTGTGACTTCAATAAACCCAGGTTTTTTTCTAGCAACAAAACCAGTTGTCTGCTGCACTTTGTCACCAGCCCCAAATATGTCCAAGGTCTAGAACCCAGGGAGTTGGAGCGATTCGGACCGCTCAGAAATCAGAGGTGAAGCTGACACACACCACCACCCCCTACAGGGGGGTGGGTGTAAGACAGATAAAAGGGGTTTGATCAATGATATGGCTAGTGTTTAATACAGGGATGTCACTGGTCTTGATGCCCAGAAGCAAATGCAGGTCAATACCTGACAAACTCTAGAGAATATTGGGGAAGAGTAATGAGGTTGACGGACAAGAGTTACAAGATGACTGAGTAATGACTATTCACCTACAAAGAAATAGCCGAGCTGGAAACTCATGCCCAGACCATAGGCAATTTCATAGAGGACCAGGACACTTCAGGTGTTATGTACAGTGCCCAGATTGCAGTAATTTAGAGAATTTGTTGCAAGGTTGGATACCATCATGGATTGACAACAGATACCTAAAGGCTAGGAGTACTTATGCCAATCTCATGGACCCATGCCAGCCCCAAATATTATCCTGACTACAGTCTATGACGGGAATAGCTCCCAGGATACCGGTGATGGATCAGTAACAATGAGCTATGCCGGAAAACTGGGAGGGAGGTATCAGTGTCATTCTAGATAGTGTACGTGTGGGCATCATGGAGGATTAGGGGAACTCCTTGACCAGCATTGATCTGAAGGGGTGTCAGGAGGGGATGCACATGTAGTGTTGTGCCCATATCACCTGAATGTGTTCAGCTGAAATGTGGGTTTGACTAAAAGCGCACAACCTATCAACCATAACCTGGAGGTGATGGCTCAGAAACATGTCCTGTCCCAAGTTGCATATACAAGGGCAATGGAACCACTAGCATGAGCCAATATAGGATACACAATGACACATGGGACCCAGTTCATGATTTGACCTGCTGCTTTAGAAGACAGATAAAAGGTTCAAGTATCACAGACAGGCTCTAGGGAGCAGTGACTATTGTATCACAAGGTGCACATTAATCATGGAAAAGGTCAGTGAACAATCCAGAACAGGAATAATTGGGGGAAAGCCAACTTCAACGGGATGAGGATGCATCCGAGACGAGTGAGTTGAAATTAAATATTGGCAGAAAAGAGACAGTGGCTGAGCAATGGCCACCTTCAAAGGAAAAATATTGCAGGAAATGTCAAGATATATTCCCTTGAAGGGGAAAAGGTAGGACAACTAAATCCAGAAAGCCCTGGATGTTGAGAAATAGGAGGTAAAGATAAAAAGGGAGAAGTGTGTGTACACCAGATGTCAGGTAGAAAAACACAATGGAGAACCAGGGTGAATTTAGAAGGACCAGAGGTGAAGTGAAGAAACTAAATCAGAAAAGCAAGGAGAGAGCATGAAGAGGCTGGCAGGGAACATAAGAGGGAATCCCAAGGTCTTCTGTAAACACCTAAATAAGAAGTGGTAAGTGAGAGTAGGGCCGATTAGAGACATAAAAGGGGACTTGTATGTGGAGTCTGGAGCAATTGCGGAGGTGTGGAATGAGTGCTTTACATCTGTTTTTTCAGAAACGTACCTAGGTTGGGGTGAGCGGTGGTAACTGCTACATCAGATGAACGTTCAATTGAGGAAGGTGGTGTTGGAAAGGCCATCTTTACTTAAACTAGATAAGACACCAGGACCATCGACAAGTGCAGGAGAATTAAGGAAGTCAGCATGGATTCATTAAAGGAAACTCATGTTTAAATAACTTGATGTTTTTGAGGTGATAACAGAAGGTTGATGAGGGAAACACATTGTATCAATGCCAAATCCATACATACCACGTCAGTGCCACACAGACTTAGGCAAAATTCTAGCTCATGCAATAAAGGGTAAAGTAGGAACTTGGATAGAAATTGGCTGAGGGTCAGACAACAGTAATGGGTTAATGGTTGTTTTTCAGATTGGAGGAAAGTTTGTAATGGAGTTCCCCAGGGGTCGGTGTTGGGAAACTTGCTCTTCTTTAGACTGTGGTGTGCAGGGCATGATTTCAAAATTTGCAGATGATGCAAGATTGGAAATGTTGTCAATTGTGACGAGACTAGTCTTGAACTCAAAATAAAATGGCATAGACATGTTTGTGGATTGGGAAGACAAATGGCAAACGAAGATCATTGCTGCAAAGTGGGAGGTGATTTGTTAGGGCAGGAAGAATATGGAGAGACAGTATATTTGATAGAGGGGCAGCCTCTGAAGGAGATGCAGGAACTGTGGGACCTCTGTGTATATGTACATAGGTAGTGAAGATGGCAGGGCATATTGAGAGAATAGTTAACAAAGGATAAAGCCTGAGATAATATAATAACAGGAACTTGTATAAGACAGTTTGGCCTCATCTGGAGTATTGCATACAGTTCTGAGCACCACACTTCAGGAATGATGAGAAGGCATTGGAGACAGTACAGAGGATATTCACAAGAATGATTCCAGGGATACACAACGGTAGCTATGAGGGTAGGTTGGATAGGTTGGGATTGTGTTCCTTGGAGAAAAGAAGGCTGTTGGGAGACCTGAGAGATATTCAAGATCATGAGGAGGGTAATGAAACAAGTACATTGTGAGAACCAGTTCCCATACAAGAGATGAACTAGAGGGCACAGATTCAAAATAATTGGCAAAAGGAGTAAATGTGGAGTGAGGAAAATTTTTTTTCACCGAGGGTGGTTGGGGTCTGGAACAATCTTCCTGAAAGGGTGGTGTAGGCAGGATCAATCAAGGCATTCAAAAGCAAACTAGATTACTACATAAGCGAGAGAATATGCAAGGTTACGGGATAAGGCAGGGGAGTTGGACTAGGGGAATGCTCTTTCGTGTGGCAGGAGTAATATGACTGATGGTGGCAGCCTCACCAGTGAGTCTGTCTGGTTCGTAGTTACGTGACCTGTGGTAGTTTGGTGTTCTCACCATCTGCAGCATCAGACGTGCCTCCTGCTGGTAACAATGTCACCGTCATCCGAGGTTCCACAGATATGAAAGGTTTTGTTGGCTAAACGACCTTCGATAAAGCACCGTGTTGGTTGTGGTCTGCAGAGACCAGCATTATTGTATAAAATGGTCGACCGTCGGTCAGAGCGGCCTGGGTTGGAAGTGACCCGGAGAACAAAACGTCCCCACAGTTGTGTCTTTTGTAGCAGGCCACTGCGTAAGTTGCAAGTGCTAGTTCCGATCTCAATGTACTACAGAAAAAGCCCATCTCAACACAAACTGCCGAGGTGGTATCGAGACCATTTAGAAACTACTACCTACCCTACAGGGAACTGGTGAAACAAACCAGGCTGGAAGATCCGGGACCCTCAATAGTGAATGACAAACAACACGAGAAGGAGTTGGAGTCCAGCCCTCAAAGCTAAAGGGATGACACGAGTCATAAAAAGGCTGACATTTTATAACAAAAAGTTCAAGGGAACGGTAACTTTGGACAATAACGGGATTGAGAAGCCCCAAGACCAGACAGATATTCCACCAACCTACATCGAGCCTGTGGAGCTGCCACCCAGTGACGACAGAACCGTACAGAGTGAAGTGGAGATCCAATACCCCGTTGATGGGCTGCTCTGCCATCTGCTACTCCCCGGGGTGGGTGAGTTCTGCAAACACATGGCCGTGAGTCATCAGATTAAACACCTTCACACAATTTGCTCCAAATGCGGACAAACTGAATTACGATTCGGTTGCTTGTCATTACAGCAAATGTAAAGGGGTAAGGCCACCTCTCACCGGTACGATCTATGCATGTGAACACTGAAATGCAGTTCACATGGCAAATTGGACTCAGCCAGCACGAGCGTCACAGACACACCGAAGTACGTAACGTGAAAAGATTAGCAGCTCACGTACCACAAGCAAAGCCTGGCCAGAGAGATTATAAAAGGATTAAAGAGGAAACCGACCTCCTCAGAGAATTAATGAAGTGGTAGGAAGGCTGTGCAGACATCAACAAACAGATAGCAGCCCATCTCACATCTAAAGCCAGCAGGCAGATTGCTTCCAAGAGAAGATCACTCCTGAGAGCAGAGCAGAGTACAACGAGCGTATCATCACCGCAAAGCAGCCAGACTGAAGGTGCTTGGAAATGCCACAAGAGGGGGGATGACACAGAGGTGGTGAGGGGGAAAACAGTCCCCAAAGGGCGAGGAATGTGCAACCACTGTCCAGTATCCCTAGACATATGGATCTGGATGATCAGCTGAAGAACTAATGGTGGTACAGAACGACCCAGAAACAAGAGCGATGGCCATCAGCCTCATTGAAAGCATCACAGATGTTATATTAACTGAAGGAAAGGAAGAGGAAACTGGCAGGAGGTCCAGGAAGACAGATGCTCACCCCAAGGAGAGGCCGAAACAAAATCCAAGAAAAAGTGGCAGCTAAAGAAGCAACTTTCAAAGCAACTCAGTTGGCTTCCAAAACAGACAGGAGAAAGATAGCACGGCAAATCCTGGATGCACCGTCCACCCTACAATGTCCACACAGCAAAGCTGAGTTCGAACAGAGTTTTACCGAGAAACTCAAAATCAAATAAAGCAAACCCCTAAAAGTATACATTATATAACGGAAGGAGAGATTACGACTTTTTGAAAGAATCCATACAGAAGGAAGAGGTCGAGGACGCCACAATTAAAGACATTGATAAGAACACGGCAGCAGGAGCTGATGGGATGAAGTTGGAAGACATCATGGACGTCCAGGCAGAGTACGAAGACAGGCTTCCATGTCTCTTCTCCCTCTGGCTCAAGTCAACTTCCATCCCAAGGGTCATGAAAAAGAGCTACACAGTTCTCATTGATAAGACAGACGACAGCAAGAAACTAAAAAGCATAGACAACTGGCGACCAGTAACGATCGGACCAATTTTACCCTGAATCTTTGCTAAAATTATCACCAAACGCTTAAGTGACATGATCCAGACCATCCTCAGGCAGAAAGGATGAATGGGTCTTCTTCTTGATGACAAGCTGTAACAAGTGGGGCACCACAGGATTCAGTCCTGAGGCACCAACTATTTACTGTCTATATTAATGACTTGGATTCAGGGATAGAAGGTACTATAGATAAATTTGTAGATGACACAAAATAGGTAGGAAAGTAAGTTGCAAGGAAGAAGTATACAAATGGATATGGACAGGTTAGGTGATTGGGCCAAATTTTGGCAGATGGAGTTTAACGTGGATAAGTAAGGGGTTATCCCTTTTGGTCAGAAGAATAAAAAGGCGACTTTGTATTTAAATGGAGAGAAACTTCAGAATGCTTCAGTGCAGAGGGATCTGGGTGTCCTGGTGCATGAACTGCTGAAAGTTAGAATGCAGGTACAACAGGTAATATAGAAGCCAAATGGAATTTTGGCATTTATTGCTAAAGGAATAGAATAAAAATAGGAAGTGTTGCTGCAGCAGTACGAGGCATTGGAGAGATCAAACCTGGAGTACTGTGCAGAGTTTTGGTCCCTTTACTTGAGGAAGGATGTAGTTGCATTGTAGACGGTTCAGAGGAGGTTCAATAGATTGATGCCAGATGCAGGGCTTGTCTTATGAAGAGAGATTGAGCAGTTTAGGCCTAGACTCGCTCAAGTTTTAAGGATGAGAGGAGATCTAATTAAGGTATATAAGATGCTTAAGGGGTTAGACAAAGTAGATGTGGAGCAGATATTTCTCCTTGTGGGGCATTCCAGAATGAGAGGCCATAGTTTTAGGCTAATGGGTGGTAGATTTAAATCAGAGATGAGCAGGAATTACTTTTCTCAAAGGGTCATGAATCTGTGGAAGTCACTACCTCAGAGTTCAGTGGATGCTGGGGCGCTGAATAAATTTGAGGAGATAGACAGTTTTCTAATCTGGGGCCAAAATGATATCAGCCATAATTGTAATGAATGGCAGGGCAAGCTCGAAGGGCTGAATTGCCTTCTCCTGCTCCTAGTTCTTATGAAAAGGGTTTCTGGTGGCGACTCCTGGTTCTAATGAGATCATCACAGTTCTAAGTAACATCATGAAAGGGGCTAAACATAACAGGAAAGAGCTGGCTATTGTCTTTGTGGATCTGCTTAAGGCGTTCGGTTCCATTGGGCATAAAATGCTCATCGAGACACTTCCAAGAGTGGTGCTGCCAATAAGATTCATAACAACGATCACAGATCTGTCCTCGGAAACTAGCACATGTATTGACTGTAAAGACCATCAAACCGAACCTATCAATATCATGAGAAGTTTCAAGGTGACCTGTTATCACCAATCCTGTTCAATATTGCGATGGACCCTCTATCTGTTCCCTACAGGAGGCACAGCTGGGCATCCACTTGCCTTCCAGGGAACACAGGTTAGTTGCTCAGCTCTGACGTTCACTGATGACATTGCTTTACTCAGTGACTCCTATTCAGGCATGACCAAGAACTTAGCCATTGTACAGGAATTCTGCCAGAACACAGGGTTGGAGATGAATGCCAGGAAGACCAAGGGATTCCTCTTCATCCACAAGAGGAATAAGTTTCAGTATAACAGTATGGCGAACTGGTTGCTGAGAGGAAGTCCAATCTCATACATATCTCCAGGAGACACAAATATGTGGGAGCCAGAATCAAACCCTAGGCAGGGGTAACGTGGGTACAATGGGGATCCAAAAGCGATGGATGGATAGTGAATTTGAAGGAGGCAGCACTTTAACCTATCCAAAGGATCGAATCCCTAAAACCCACGATTCCGAGGATCTATTTTCATTTAATCCACAGAGGTATCGCAAAACACGTTGGTGAAACTCAATCAATGCATTAAAAACACAAGAAATCCGCCACCTTCCACCGCACATAATGGATGGAATTCTCTACAGCAGAAAACGCAATCATGGTCTAGCCATGGCGAGACTTGAAGTCCAAATTCTTTCTGCCAATATCCAGAAATTCAGGGCGTTGGAGAGCTCACCAGATATGGAGATTGAGGCCTTGTTTGAATTCCGTGGTATCAAGAACAAAGAGACAATCAAATCCCTGAGGAATTTTAACGTGCTCAGGGAATTCGAAAAATCCCTCAAAGAAAAAGATGGTCCAAGAGGGGAGGGGAGGGGATTGATGGATGTTCCCCAAACGTTGAGACCAAAATCTGACAACAGAAATGTGGATTGGAGCTAGGTTAAATATTTAAAGTGGACAGAACTCCAATACCAATGATCGGGCATCAAGATCTCCTGCAACGACTATATTTCAAATTCCTGGCTCAGAAGTAGTTTTAACCGCAAACAATCCTGATTCAGGCTCATGAACAGTATTTGATTATAGTGTAATCTCTATCCAACGAGATCCACCACAAACAGGGGAAGACACCACGCAAACAAGTCCTGCAGACGATGAGGCCCTTTTCGAATCACTGGCTCACATCTCCGGTAACTCTCCGTTCGTTAAAAACACCCGGATCAAAAAATCCTGGACGACTTGCAGCAGTTTATTTCAAAGTGCGGCTGGGCATCCGACTTGGAACAGAGGCTCTTTGGAAAAGACGGGACCCTCTGGAAGCCAGACCTGGTAGTACTCGTCAAGGATGAAGTAGTAGCGGTTGTCAACGTCAGTGCGGTTTGAAGACAATAACAATTTGTTGGAGAAAGCTTGGACAGAGAAAGAACAGAGGTATCAACACCTAAAGGACGAAACACGAGAGCTGACCGGTGGCGCGTCAGTTACCTTCCTCGGATTCGTCATGGGAGCAAGAGGAAAGTGGCTCAATTTGAACAAAATCTTCATACAATTCCTGAAGATCCAGAAATAGAAGTCCTTCACCCAATTTCGAGACTGATAATCTCTCTGACCTTGGAAATTCTGCAAATATTTGGAGGCCAGTAATCAGACGTTTAACAGCGCTCACTTGGTTTGATATCACAAGCCCCAAGATGAAGGACAGGAAGGTTCTACAAGACAGGTATTGTTTATCGACAGTGAGAAGTCCAGATCCTGATCCCTGGTGGGCAGGTAGAGTGGGTAATTTGATAATATATTTGCTGTGATGACGTTAGTCTAACAATGGTTTTGGCGGTTACCTTGGTCATTATTTGGGGTGGTGGGTGCATGCTATTAATTATAAATGTTAAATAAAGCAGCTTTTCCTAAGTTAACATATTAATTAAGATAGCAACACAATCAGATGATGTTAATCAGAATAGGATTTCTGACCACTAACTGTGATCGGACACCTTGTATCATCAGCACCTATGTGATGAATATTCACGCTTGACTGACAGAGGATCATGGGCAGTTATTCCCATGCTCCGCTTTCAGTGCCAGATAGTGGTTGGTTGCTTGCTGCGCTCTGCACAGTGAAACACTATCTGACTTGGGGCAGGGGGTGGCAAATGATCCAGATCAACCTCAGGTAGAAAGGATGAATGGGTCTTTTTCTGGATGACAAGCTGTAACAAGTGGGGCACCATAGGGTTCAGTCTGAAGGCACCAACTATTTACTGTCTATATTAATGACTTGGATTCAGGGATAGAAGGTACTATAGATAAATTTGCAGATGACACCAAAATCGGTGGGAAAGTAAGTTGCAAGGAAGAAAATAAGAAATTTACGAAATGGATAATGGACAGGTCAGGTGAATGGGCCAAAATTTGGCGGATGGAGTTTAACGTGGATAAGTGAGAGGTTACCCCTTTTGGTCAGAAGAATAAAAAGGCGACTTATTATTTAAACGGAGAGAAACTTCAGAATGCTTTAGTGCAGAAGGTTCTGGGTGTCCTGGTGCATGAATTGCTGAAAGCTAGAATGCAGGTACAACAGCTAATAACGAAGACAATTGGAATTTTGGCATTTATTCCAAAGGAATAGAATAAATAGGGAAGTGTTACTGCAGCTGTACAAGGCATTGGAGAGACCAAACCTGGAGTACTGTGCAGAGTTTTGGTCCCCTCACTTAAGGATGTAGTTGCACTGGAGGCGGTTCAGAGGAGGTTCACTAGATTGTTCCCAGAGATGTGGGGCTTGTCTTATGGAGGAGAGATTGGGCAGTTTAGGTCTATAATCGCTAGTGATTAAGGATGAGAGGAGATCTAATTGAGGTATATAAGATGCTAAAGGGGATAGACAAAGTGGATGTGGAGCAGATGTTTCCCCTGCTGGGGCATTCCAGAATGAGAGGCAATAGCTTTAGGCTAAAGGGTGGTAGATTTAAATCAGAGATGAGCAGGAATTACGTTTCTCAAAGGGTCGCGAATCTGTGGAAGTCACTACCTCAGAGTGCAGCGGATGCTGGGACGTGAATAAATTTGAGAGAGACAGACAGATTTCTAATTCGAGGCCAAAATGAGATCAGCCATGATTGTAATGAATGGCAGGACAGGCTCGAGGGACTAAATTGCCTTCTCCTGCTCCTAGTTCTTAGGTACTTATGAAAAGGGTTTCTGGTGGCAAATCCTGGTTGTAATGAGAACATCACAGTTCTAAGTAACATCATGAAAGGGGCCAAACACAACAGGAAAGAACTGGCCGTTGTCTTTGTGGTTCTGGCTAAGGCATTCGATTCCGTTCAGCATAAAATGCTCATCGAGGCGCTTCAAAGAAAGTGGGGCTGCCAAAAAGATTCATAACAATGAGGTGGTATTGCAGCGCACCCCAACTGGTCCAGGCATTGAAAGCACATTAAGACCGATTGTTCTCTCTACCACCGCCCTTGTGTAGGGGTGGTTCTTGTACCACTGCTCAACCCCTGTTCTTGGGTGGCGGAGAGGCATCATGAGGCACCATTTGAGCTGATTGCCCTCGTCACACAGTCACCATCCATCCAATCAGGCTGGAGCACTGAAGAGCCCCGACGCCTGGGTGTGAGTGTCTCAGGATATAAGCATCATGGGAGCTGCCAGGGTACCTTGCAGAGATGTGCAGAAGCTGTATCCTGTGGTCTCACCCACGCACACACTGATATCAACTAGTTTTATTTCATGTTCGGGTATATGCCTGCATGCTGAGGGTAAAATTCTGCCTAGGGAAACGAGAGATCAAGGAAATAAATGCCCCAGCTTGATGGGATATAGCTCGAAATATTGAGGTTCCCCCTTGAATTCAATCTGCAGCCCATATAAGTAAATTGTACAATTGAAATTTTCCAGGTTTTTCCCGTTTTTTTTGTTTTTGCTTGCATGGTAACAGATATCATACCATAATCAAAGGGGATTTGGGCTGATGGAACCAAATTAACTGAATAAACAAGTGTACAATCTGGCTGAAACCAGCCATGCGCTCACCATCACAAGAATCAACGGAGGAAATATCTCTACTGTAAAAGAAATATTAAAAGGTGGGGTGGAGTGGTGGAGAACTGAAGGACGTGACCCGAGCTGTGAGAATATAAAATAGCTAAACCACACTGTACAGACACTAAGGGTTAACTAACCCAAGAGGGGTGAGCGAAATCAAAATTCTGGCTCCAGAGACTGAGAGCCATTATCATGGGCAATGGTGCAGGGCAATTGCCATCACATAGCACAATTATTTCCTGCCAGGGATTAAAGAAACATTCACACATCAGTCAACAGATGGAAGGAAGCTCACAAACACATGGTTCGGGGTGTGGGAGAAAGAAGTCAGCCAAGCACTTGGAAAAGCAATTCAATATTGAGCATTCTGCAATCATTCAGCATCAGTTCCATCGACATGGGGACTGAAGGGTTCTCAAAAATCCCACGTTTTTCATATCAACAAGGATATGACTTTTGGACTTTTATGGCAGAGGGCCCTACTGCTGAGTTAAGTGTAGAACCCTGCAGACAGGAGGCTAGGCCCATGAAGGCCTGGGACTGGACATCCCGGGCTTGTTGAGAGCAGTGTGGATTGTTGTCTGAAACCAGAAAACGAGAGGAGGCAGAATACACATTCTTCCCTTTAAAACAATCAACCCAGAGAAAGACTTCATCTTACACAAAAAGAAAGCCCATCAAAATCTTGCATTAATAATCTCTAATGACTAAGGCAGAAAGGTTGCAATGAATACAATTATGCGAACCTATCAATACTCCACAAATACAATGGCTTTCAGTTCAAGACTAGCTATGGGGGCAGGACAAGTATAAACATCATGCGAGTCCATTAAAAATGACAAGACAACAATCACCTGAAGAAATCCACCAAAATCAGACAAAGAACTAACCTTTACTTCGATTGAGATAAAAAATTTGAAAAAACAGTATAACTGGGCCACCAGCGATGAAGGGGAGAAGGGGTGAGCAGTTTTGGAGCTGTTGAAGCAGAGTTTAAGCAGGGAGAGGTGGCTGAACGAAGTGGAGGAAAGAGATCTGGAGGTTTGCAGGGCCACAGGCAATATCATGGCGCGGAGCATGGGGTGGAAGGCTCAACTGAAGGCAACAAGGCTGCAACCGCAGCCCTCCACGAAGATCGACTACCCACAACCACACCCTCCACCCAACTGAAGAACCTTCACAGATTCCACAGACCAGGACCACGTGGGGATAGCAGGCCCCAGAGGACACAAAGAGCATACCCAGAACTACAACCGGCTTACCTGGCTGGATTTCAAACTATCAAGGATCCCTGGTTGGTGAGCATGATCCCTGACCTGTCCTAGTTCAATTTAGTTAGGTTTTGGGTGTTGGACAAGGATAAGGGGATTAGTAGCACCATTTCCCCTCCTTATGCCTTGTGTTCCCCATCTTTAACTAAGTACTTTGTAGGTCAGTATAATCCTAATGTTATAAATTCATTTGTGAATTCAATAAACCCAGGTTTTTTTGTCTTGCACCAAAACCAGTTGTCTGCTGCACTTTGTCACAACCCCCAAAAGAGTCCAAGGTCTAGAATCCAGCGAGTGGGAGTGATTCAGACCCCTCAGAAGTCAGGAGAAGCTGACACACCAATATGCCCTACTGGGGGGGGTGGGTGGAAGACAGATTAAAGGGGATTCATCAATGATGTGGCTAGAGTCTTTAATCCAGGGATGTCACTGGTCTGGATGCCCAGAAGCAAATGCAGGTCAATAACTGACAAATTAGAGAGAATATTGGGGAAGGATAATGAGATTGAGGAACAAGAGCTACAGGAAGGCCAAGTAATGACTATTCACCTAAAAAAAAATAGCTGAGCTGGAAACTCATGCCTAGACCATAGGCAATTTCAGAGGACCAGGACACTTCAGGCCAGGCTGCCCAAAATGTGTGTTATGTACAGTGCCCAGATTGTAGCAATTTAGAAAATTTGTTGCAAGGTTACATACCATCATGGATTGACAACAGACACCTAAAGACTAGGAGTACTTATGCCAATCTCATGAAGTCATGCCAGCTGCAGTTGCCACACAAAGCAAACCCAGTCCCAAATATTAGCCTGACTACAGTATGATGGGAATAGTTCTCAGGAAACCGGTGATGGATCAGTAACAATGAACAATGCCAGAAAACTTTGTGGGAGATAGCAGTGTCATTCTAGAATGTGTTCAGCTGACATGTGGGTTTTTCTCAAAGCGCACAACCTACCAACCATAACCTGGAGGTGATGGTTCAGAGCCATGTCCCGTCCCAAGTTGCATATACAAGGGCAATGGAACCACTAGCGTGAGCCAATATAGGGTACACAATGTCACCTGGGGTCCAGTTCATGATTTGACCTGCTGCTTTAGAAGCCAGATAAAGGTTCAAGTAGCACAGACAGGCTCTAGGGAGCAGTGACTATTGTATCACAAGGTGCACATTAATCCTGGAAAAGGACAGTGAACAATCCAGAACAGGAATAATTGGGGGAAAGCCAACTTCAACGGGATGAGGATGCATCCGAGATGTGTGAGTTGAAATCAAATATTGGCAGAAAAGAGACAGTGGCTGAGCAATGGCCACCTTCAAAGGAAAAGTATTGCAGGAAATGTCAAGATATATTCCCTTGAAGGGGAAAAGGTAGGACAACTAAATCCAGAAAGCCCTGGATGATGAGAGATAGGAGGTAAAGATAAAAAGGGAGAAGTGTGTGCACACCAGATGTCAGGTAGAAAAACACAATGGAGAACCAGGGTGAATTTAGAAGGACCAGAGGTGAATTGAAGAAACTAATCATAAAGGAGAGAGCATGAAGAGGCTGGCAGGGAACATAAAAAGGGAATCCCAAGGTCTTCTGTAAACACGTAAATAAGTGGTAAGTGAGAGTAGGGCTGATTAAAGACATAAAAGGTGACTTGCACGTGGAGTTTGGAGCAATTGCGGAGGTGTGGAATGAATACTTTGCATCAGTTTTGTAGAAAGGTACCTAGGCTGAGGTGAGAGGTGGTAACTGCTACATCAGATGAACGTTCAATTGAGGAAGGTGGTGTTGGAAAGGCCATCTTTACTTAAACTAGATAAGGTACAAGCGCCTTAGACAAGTGTGGGATAATTTAGGAAGCCAGCATGGATTCATTAACGGAAACTCATGTTTAAATAACTTGATGATTTTGAGGTGATAACAGAAGGTTGATGAGGGAAACACAATGACGTGGTATGTATGGATTTGGCATTGATACAGTGCCACACAGACGTATGCAAAATTCTAGCTCATGCAATAAAAGGAAAGTAGGAACTTGGATAGAAATTGGCCGAGGGGCAGGCAACAGTAGTGGGTAAATGGTTGTTTTTCAGATTGGAGGAAAGTTTGTAATGGAGTTCGCCAGGGGGTCAGTGTTGGGACACTTCCTGATTATATATATTAATGACTTAGACTGTGGTGTGCAGGGCATGATTTCAAAATTTGCAGATGATACAAGATTGGAAATGTTGTCAATTGTGATGAGACTAGCCTTGAATTTCAAAAGGACGGACAAATGTCAAATGAAGTTCAATGCAGAGAAGTGGGAGGTGATTCATTTTGGCAGGAATAATTTGGTGAGAAAGTATATATTATAAATTGACAGCATCTAAAAAGGAGATGCAGGAACTGAGGGACCTCTGTGTATATCTACATAGGTCACTGAAGATGGTAGGGCATGTTGAGAGAATAGTTAAAGCATATAGTATCTTAGGCTTTAATAATAGGAACTAAGCAGTTAGGCCTCATC
Source organism: Isurus oxyrinchus (assembly GCA_026770705.1). Taxonomy (NCBI): domain Eukaryota; kingdom Metazoa; phylum Chordata; class Chondrichthyes; order Lamniformes; family Lamnidae; genus Isurus; species Isurus oxyrinchus. The sequence continues at coordinate 47,191,881 of JANJGN010000023.1, forward strand.
TGGAGTACTGCGTCCAGTTCTGAGCGCCATACATCAGGAAGGATGTGAAGGCATTTGAATAAGTACAGAGGACATTCACAAAAATGATTCCAGGGATACACAAGATGTAGCTATGAGGGCAGGTTGGAGAGGTTGGGATCATTTCCTTGGAGAAAAGGTGGCTGAGAGAAGACTTGATAGTAATATTCAAGATCCTGAGTGTAATGAAACAGGGTACATAGTTAGAAAGAGTTACCATACAAGAGATGAACTAGAGGACACAGATTGAAAATAATTGGCAAAAGGAGTAAACGTGGTGCGAGGAAAATTATTTTCACTGAGGGTGGTTGGGGTCTGGAACCAGCTTCCTGAAAGGGTAGTGTAGGCAGGTTCAAATCAAGGCATTCAAAAGAGAATTGATTTCTACCTAAGAAAGAGAATATGCAAGGTTATGGGCAGAAGGCAGGGGAGTGGGTCTAGGTGGAATGCTCAGTTGGCGGGAGTAACTATGACTGATGGTGGAGGCTTCGCTAGTGAGTTCGTCTGGTTAGTAGTTACATGACCTGTGGTGGTTTGGTGTTCTCGCCATCCACAGCATCGGTCGTGCCTCCTCGTGGCTCCTGCTGGTAACAATGTCACTGTTATCAGGGTTGGCACAGATAGAAAAGGTTTTGTTGGCTAAAAGACATTCGAAAGAGCACAGTGTGGATTATGGTCTGCGAGAGCCCAGCATAATTGTATAAAAATGGTTGACCGTTGTTAGTCAGAGAGGCCTGGGTGGGAAGCGACCCAGAGAAAATACGTCCCCGCAGTTGTGCCTTTTGTTGCAGGCAATGGCACAAGTTGCAAATGTTACGCAAGTGCTGGTTCCGAGCTCAGCGGACTAGAGAAATAGTCCACTCAACACGAACTGGCGAGTTGGATTCGAGACCATTTAGACGCTATTACCTACCCTACAGGGAACTGGCGAAACAAGCCAGGCTGGAAGATCCAGAACCCTTAATAGTGAATGACGTATAACATAAGGTGTCGGTGTCAAGGTTTATAAGCGAAATGGGTAACACGAGAGACATCAACGTGCTGACCTGTGATAACAAAAACTTGAAGGGATCGGTAACTTTGGACAATAATGGGGTTGAGGATCCCCAAGACCAGACAGATATTCCACCAACCTACATCGAGCCTGTGGAGCTGCCACCCAGTGATGACAGAACCGTACAGAGTGAAGTGGAGATCCAATACCCCGTTGATGGGCTGCTCTGCCATCTGCTACTCCCCAAGGTGGGTGAGTTCTGCAAACACATGGCCGTGAGACATCAGATTAAACACCTTCACACAATTTGCTCCAAACGCAGAAAAACTGACGATTATGATTCGGTTGCTTGTCATTATCGCAAATGTAAAGGGGTAAGGCCACCTCTCACTGGTACGATCTATGCATGTGAACACTGAAATGCAGGTCACATGGCAAATTGGGCTCAGCCAGCATGAGCGTGACAGACACACCGAAGTACGTAATGTGAAAAGATTAGCAGCTCACCTACCACAAGCAAAGCCTGGCCAGAGAGATTATAAAAGGACTAAAGAGGAAACCGACCTCCTCAGAGAATTAATGAAGTGGTAGGAAGGCTGTGCAGACATCAACAAACAGATAGCAGCCCATCTCACATCTAAAGCCAGCAGGCAGATTGCTTCGAAGAGAAGATCACTCCTGAGAGCAGAGCAGAGCAGAGCACAACGAGCGTATCATCACCACAAAGCAGCCAGACTGAAGGTGCTTGAGAAACAAAAGCACCACAAGAGAGGAGGTGACGCAGAGGAGGTGAGGGGAAAACAGTCCCAAAAGGGCAAGGAATGTGCAACCTCCGGACAGTATCTCTGGACACATGGATCTGGATGATCAGCTGAACTGAGCTGAAGAACTAATGGTGGTACGGAACGACCCAGAAACAAGAGCCATGGCCATTGGCCTCTTGAAAGCATCACAGATGTTATATTAACTGAAGGAAAGGAAGAGGAAACTGGCAGGAGGTCCAGGAAGACAGAAGCTCACCCCAAGGAGAGGCCAAAACACAAAATCCAAGAGAAAGTGGCAGCTAAAAAAGCAAATTTCAAAGCAACTCAGTTGGCTTACAAAACAGACAGGAGAAAGATAGCACGGCAAATCCTGGATGCACCGTCCACCCTACAATGTCCACTCAGCAAAGCTGAACTCGAAGAGAGTTTTAACGAGAAACTCTCAAAACCTAATGAAGCAAATTCCCAAAAGTATACATTATATAACGGAAGGAGAGATTATGACTCTTTGAAAGAGCCCATACAGAAGGAAGAGGTTGAGGATGCAGCAATTAAAGGCATTGATAAGAACACGGCAGCAGGAGCTGATGGGATGAAGTTGGAAGACATCATGGACGTCCAGGCAGATCATGAAGACAGGCTTCCACGGAGATCACACGGAGTTAGGGGTAATATATTAGCTTGGATAGAGGATTGGCTAGCCAACAGAAAGCAGAGAGTCAGGATAAATGGGTCTTCTTCTGGATGGCAAGCTGTAACTTGTGGGGTACCACAGGGTTCGGTCCTTGGGCTCCAACTATTTACAATCTATATTAACGACTTGGATTCAGGGATAGAAGGTACTATAGATAAATTTGCAGATAACACCAATATAGGTGGGAAAGTAAGTTGCAAGGAAGAAATAAGAAATTTACAAAATGGATAATGGACAGGTTAGGTCAATGGCCCAAAATTTGGCAGATGGAGTTTAACATGGATAAGTGAGGGGTTAACCCTTTTGGTGGAAGAATAAAAAGGCGACTTTGTATTTAAATGGAGAAACTTCAGAATGCTTTAGTGCAGAAGGATCTGGGTGTCCTGGTGCATGAATTGCTGAAAGCTAGAATGCAGGTACAACAGGTAATAAGGAAGACAATTGGAATTTTGGCATTTATTGCTAAAGGAATAGAATAATAGGGAAGTGTTGCTACAGCTGTACAAGGCATTAGTGAGACCAAACTTGGAGTACTGTGCAGAGTTTTGGTCCCCTTACGTGAGGAAACATGTAGATGCACTGGAGGCGGTTCAGAGGAGGTTCAATAGATTGATTCCAGAGATGTGGGGCATATCTTATGGGGAGAGATTGAGCAGTATAAGCCTATACTCGCTCGAATTTAAGGATGAGAGGAGCTCTAATTGATGCTAAAGGGGTTAGACAAAGTAGATGTGGAGCAGATATTTCTCCTTGTGGGGCATTCCACAATGAGAGGCCATAGCTTTAGGCTAAGGGGTGGTAGGTTTAAATCAGAGATGAGCAGGAATGACATTTCTCAAAGGGTCGTGAATCTGTGGAAGTCACTACCTCAGTGCAGCAGATGCCAGGGCGCTGAATAAATGAGAGACAGACAGATATCTAATTCGAGGCCAAAATTAGATCAGCCATGATCGTAATGAATGGCGGGGCAGGATCGAGGGGCTGAATTGCCTTCTCCTAGTTCTTATGAAAAGGGATTCTGGTGGTAACTCCTGGTTGTAATGAGAACATCACAGTTCTAAGTAACATCATGAAAGGGGCCAAACACAACAGGGAAGAGCTGGCCGTTGTCTTTGTGGATCTGGCTAAGGCGTTCGATTCCATTGGGCATAAAATGCTCGAGGTGCTTCAAAGAGTGGGGCTGCCAAAAGATTCATAACAAAGATCACAGATCTGTCCTCTGAAACTAGCACATGTATTGAATCTTAAGATGCTAAAACCGAACCTATCAATATCATGACAGGGCTCATGGTGACCCGTTATCACCCATCCCTTTCAACATTGCGATGGACCCTCTAATCTGTTCCCTACAGGAGGCACAGCTGGGCATCCACTTGCCTTCCAGGGAACACAGGTTAGTTGCTTAGCTCTGGCGTTCACTGATGACATTGCTTTACTCAGTGACTCCTATTCAGGGATGACCAAGAACTTAGCCATCGTACAGGAATTCTGCCAGAACACAGGGTTGGAGATGAATGCCAGGAAAACCAAGGGATTCCACTTCATCCACAAGAGGAATACGTTTCAGTATATAACAGTATGGCGAACTGGTTGTTGAGAGGTCTAATCTCATACATAACTCCAGGAGAGACATATGTGGGAGTCAGAATCGACCCCTCGGCAGGGGTATTTGGGGATCCAAAATCGATGGATGGATAGTGAATTTGAAGGAGGCAGCACTTCAACCTATCCAAAGGATTGAAACCCTTAAAACACATGATTCTGAGGATACATTTTCATTTAATCCTCGCAGAGGTATCACAAAATACCTTGGTGAAACTCGATCAATCCATTAAAAACACAAAAGAAATTCTCCACTTTCCACCGCAAATAACGAATGGAATTCTCTACAGCAGTAACCGCAATAATGGTCCAAGCCATGCCGAGACTTGAAGTCCAAATTCTTTTGGCCATTATCCAGGAATTAGGGATGTTGGAGAGCTCACCGGATATGGTGATTCAGGCCTTGTTTGAATTCAGTAGTATCAAGAACCAAGAGACAATCATATCCCTGAGGGAAATCAAAAAATCCCTCAAAGAAAGGCGTGGTCCAAGGGGGATATGAAGGAAATGGCACTGATGAAATCATCAATTTAGGATGGATGGATTTTCCAAACGTTGAGACCAAAAATCTGTCAACAGATATGCAGCTTGGAGGAAGGTTAAGTATTTAAAGTGGACAGAACTCCAATGACAAGGATCGGGCATCAAGTTCTCCAGCAACGGCTATTCTTCAAATTCCTGGCTCAGGACTTGTTTTAACCTCAAACAATCCAGATTCAGGCTTATGAACAGTATGTGATTATAGTGTAATCTCTATCCAATGAGATCCACCACAAACAGGGGAAGTCACCACGCAATCAAGTCCTGCAGATAATGTGAGTCCCTTTTCGAATCATTGGCTCACATCTCCGGTAACTCGCCGTTCATTAAAAACACCTGGATCAAAAAATCCTGGACAACTTGCAGCAGTTTATCTCGAAGTGCGGCTGGGCATCCGACTTGGAACAGAGACTCTTCGGAAAAGACAGTCTGGGGGCAACCTGCAGGAGAGGCAGCTAGACACATACTCCGAACTCCAACACATGTCATATTGATGGTGATGAGATGGTGCAAGGGGAGCCTCAAGGTGTTTTGGGAAAGTGTCAGCTGATGGACTTGGCACCACACCTAGTTGCGCCTCCTTGTCATGGGCGCTAAGACCCATGTGCTATTCAAAGTGATGGATGCTGAATGTGTCTAAGGTGGCCATTGGGGGAGGGGGTTGGGAGCAGCCGTACTATCTTCTGGGGACTGATCACCAGTAGTGTGGACAGGAGCCGCTGGAGGCCTCAGATGAGCCACTGTTGTTGGGGTGCAGCGTGCACGTGCAGAGTACATGAGCGATCAGCCCCAGTAAATCCTCTTCTGTTTTGCAGGCAAAAAGTCACCACAATGCCTGGGAGCGTCAGAGGACTGGAAGTGGGCGCACCCTCCTCCAGCACCTCAATCCCTTCGAGGAGCAGGTCATGTAGCTGGGCAGGAGGCAAGAGGCCAGGGCGGGGAGGCTGGGGTCCAGCAGGCAGGTATTTGAGGTCCACAGTCCCAACCACTCTGTCTGACCACCATCCAAACCACTGAGGTTGCTGCAATTGTTAATGGTGCAACACTGCTCATTCATAGACTGAGACACTCTGACACATGGGTCATACAGGAGGGTCCCTCGTCCCCTTGAGGATACTCATCTCCACCACTTTCCGAAGTTTCCTTATCCCATTTGTGACCACTATCACCATGGTCTAACATGCTGTTGGATCGCTGCTGCAAAGCCAAAGACTTATTGCATCTAAAGGGGTTTGGGACCTCCTGCACCCTTTCAGCCAGTGTGCCCCACATTACTTTGTCCAAAAGGTCCTCAGCACCTCAGCTGTGACCCTCATGGCACTCAACTTAGATAAATACCACCATGTTACTCATCCCTGTGCCAAAGGGAAATGTTACCTTCTGTCCACCCGGTCTATGCCCCTCCTTACCGAATGAAGTTCAATAATGTGACCTCTCAATCTCCTGTGATCCACGGCAAATGTCACAACTGTTTGCGATGTTTCCTCAGCCCCACAACTATCCAGGCCACAATGCATCCAGGTCAGGTACCTCTGCACTCTCCCCACTCCTATGGTTCATAACAAGCCATGTGGCATTCCTGAGGCCATCTGACCAGCCTGTCTGCATGTGTGTTTAATGGTTGGGGCTCCTCTTGCCTCTTTCCCACCTCACCAATGTTCTTCTCCTTAGGTGAACGACTTATGAGGCAGGGGTTGGGGGGGGGGGGGGGGGGGGGTGGGGGGAGAAAAGAGAAAGGAATGAAAGGTTGAAGTGAATGAACGCTAACTGATGCTTGTTGTTAATTTCAGCATCACCACCAGAGCGACCCACACCGACACCGCAGCCCCTCCTCCACACCTGAGGGGCAACATGTGCAACTTGTGACACATCATTTCAGCCAGCCAGGCACCAGCGCAGACACACACCTTGGTGGGGACTTTACAGTCAGCTAGAGTCCCAGGTCACAGTGGAGAGGGTACTTCACAATCACTGGAGGAGATGGTAGGGACAGAGCGTGCCGATGGCTCCAGCAGCCAGAGGGCTACAGGGGATGAGGCACATGCTGAGTCCGGTACTGATGACCAGCCTCTGGAGTTGTCCCCAATGCAGCAGCTGCAGGACAAGCGGCAGGAATCAGGTTTAGCATCTGACAGAGTTGCATGAGGGATTGGTTCAGTTGGTCTCTGCATGGACTCGGGTTGGACTCCACCGTCGCAAAGATTCCACCCTTAGGGCAGAGCTTCAGGATTCCTTCAATGAGAGATTGGCGACTCTGAGGGGCATTAACCAAATGGATCAAAATATGATTGGGATACGTTCTGACCTGCAAGCCTTCACATCGGTACTGGCCACGGGTGGTCTTTCCCATTGTGGGAGATGTTGCGGACACTAAGCACTGGCACTCGGTGCCCATGCATCTGCGGTGATCAGGGAGGTAGATTTGGACCTCACGTCGGTGCAGCAGCTGCCTGTCATCGCTGTGAGCTCCTCCCAGGGCGTTTCAGATGAAGGCAGCAGCTCCTCCTCCCCTCTGTCAGTCAACATTGCATCCATTGAAGCTGCAACAACTGGGGAGGTCCCAGTTCTGGACTTTACCACTCCCTCCCAGGCGGGGCCAGCACAGGCCAGAGGACGCCCACCAAGATCATCGAGGCCAACAGGACAGCAGAGTCAGCAGGCTGTCTCACAAACCACTCCGAGTGATGGGGTGGCACCAAGACGTAGCACCCGCAAACCTCAGCATAAGGCACGTTAGGCACTCCACGGGTATGTCACCAGTCATTTTGTGTTGGCCTTAGAATAGAGACCCATTTTTCTGTCATTGTCAGCACGGACTACAAAATCTTCATCAGAGACATGTCTTCTCGACTCAAACTGTGCTGGACCTCATGATCCACCCTGACCAGACTTAAACCGTCCCCGGCCTTACCATTTATGATAATATCCATCTGGTCCGGGACATTATCCATTATTCCCAGAGGGCTGGTCTGTCGAGCGCCTTCCTGTCCCTTGATCAGGAGAAGGCGTTTGACAGGGTGGATCACAAATACTTACTCGGAACTCTGCCAGCATTCGGGTTCGGGATGCATTTGGTCGCCCGGATCAGACTTCTGTACACTGCCGCGGAGTGTCTAGTTAAGGTTAATGGGTCTCTGACGGCGTCCCTTTGCTTTGAGAAAGGGGTACATCAGGGTAGCCCCCTGTCTTGCCAGTTGTATTCTATTTGCGTGGAGCCTTTCCTGTGCCTCTTGCGGAGGAGATTGTCGGGATTGATTCTGTTCGGGCCGGTCCTTTCAGCTTACGCCAATGACGGGCTCGTGTTTAGTGGTCTGGAGGTGCCCTCCCGCTTTCCACCAAGCCCCTGGGGTGGAGGTTGTTGCACGCAGCAGTCCCGTACAACCGCAGGATGTGTCGGTTCATGGACTTCCAAGATACCTGGCCCTTTTGCTGTCTTGTGGAGCCAGTGTATATTGGATGTCTGCACTGGAGTGCTGTTTAGGGCTGTAGAGTACTTAAGTTGGAGTTTGGTGACAGAGGGATTTCAGTGAAGAGGGAACGAGGTGATCCTTTGAGTACCGTGAGTATGGTCAGGAAAGTATTTACTACTTTTATTGCTTATAGTTTAAGGTCTTATTTTGTTGTTCATTGTTAGTAAGGGCTTTATTCTGTAACAAGGAGCAGGGAACAAGAGCCCTCAAGTAATTGATGTTATTTGATATTAAGTATCTTCCACAAGACTGAATTTAGAAAGGTGTAAGTCATGGCAGGAGAGCTCATAGCCATGGTGTGCTTCTCCTGTTTTATGTGGGAAGCTGGGTACAATTCCAGTGCCTGGGGCCAGCTTGTGAGGAGGAAGTCTCCCCAACTGCAGTTCCGCGAAGCTCGAGTTTCGGAGCTGGAGCGATGGCTGGGGACACTGGAGCATCCGTGAGGCAGAGTGTAACATGGATAGCATATAGAGAGGTGGACACACTGCAGGAGAAAAGTCCACAGGCAGGAAGGGATTGGGTGACCACCCACACAGAGCAAGATGACTAGGCTGACAGTGAAGGAATCTCCTGTGGCTATTCCCCTGCAAAACAGATATACCGCTTTGGATACTGTTGAGGGAAATGGCCTCTCAGGGGCAATCAGCAACAGCCAAATTCATTGCACAGCAGTTTTTTTCTGCACGGGGGAGGAGTAAAAAGTGTGGGAATGCAATAGTTATAGCGGATTCCATTGTAAGGGGAATAGATAGTTGTTTGTGGCTGCAAATGAGATCCAGGATGGTATGTTGCCTCCCTGGTGCTAGGGTCAAGGATGTCTCAGGACCACAGGACATTGAAGGGGGAGGTTGAACATCCAGTAGTCATGGTACACATTGGTACAAATGACAGGTTTAAAAAAGGGATGAGGTCATATAGAAATGTAGGGAGCAGAATATAGGGATTTAGGAAGTAATTTGAAGAGTAGGAGCTCAAAAAAGGTAGTGATCTTAGGATTACCACCAGTGCCATACGCTAGTCAGAGCAGAAATAGCAGAATATATCGGATGGATACGTGGCTGAAGAGATGGTGAGAGGCTGGTTCCTGGGACATTGGGACCAGCACAAACTGGACATGTTACACCTGGGCAGGACCAGGACTGATGTCCTAGGGGGAATATTTGAGAGTGTTTGGGGAGGGTTTAAACTAAAATGGCAGGGGGATGGGAAATAACAGAAAGGAGTCAGAGGAGGGGGAATCAAGGACAAGAACAAAAGACAGAAAGGGGAATAAGAAAAGTGTTAGTCAGAGAAATCAAGTGCAAGAATCAAACACGGCCTCTGAGAAATAGTGGGAACAGGACAAGTAATGTTAAAAAGACAAGCCTTAAGACTGTGGCTTAACCTTAGGAAGATTCACAATAAAGTGGATGAATTAACCGTGCAAATCGATGTAAACAGGTATGATATAGTCAGGATTATAGAGACATGGCTGCAAGGTGACCAGGGATGGGAACTAAACATCCAGGGGTATTCAGTATTTAGGAAGGACAGACAGAAAAGGCGGTGGAGTTGCATTGCTGGTTAAAGAGGAAATTAGCGCACTAGTGAGGAAAAGGTATTAGCTCTGACAATGTGGAATCTGTATGGGTAGAGCTGAGAAACAGGAGCAAACATTAGTGGGGGTTATGTATAGACCCCAAAGTGTAGTGGTGATGTTCGGAATGGCATTGAGCAGGAAATTAGAGTCACATGCAATAAAGGAACATCTGTAATTATCAGTGACTTTAATCTGCATATAGATTGGGAAAATCAAATTAGTAACAATACCGTAGGAGGAGGAATTCCTGGAGTGTATACAGGATGGGTTTTTTGGACCAACTGGGAGGAGAACAGGCCATCCTAGACTGGGCATTGTGTAATGAGAAAGGAATAATTGACAATCTAGTTGCGGGGTTCCTTGGGGATGAGCGACCATTATAATAATAGAATTCTTCATCAAGATGGAGAGTGACGTAAATTCTGTGACTCGGGTCCTGAATCTTAATAAACTGCGATGGTATGAGGAGTGAGTTGTCTATGATGGATTGGGAAACGTTACTTAAAAGGGATGATGGTGGATAGGCAATGGCAAACAATCATTCAAAGAGCACATGGGTGATCTGCAACTATTGTTTATTCCTGTCTGGCACAAAAGTAAAACAGGGAAGGTGGCCAAACCATGGCTTACAAGGGAAAGTAGAGATAGTATTAGATTCAAGGAAGAGGCATACAAATTGGTCAGAATATACAACAGATCTGAGGATTGGGAGCAGTTTCGAATTCAGCAAAGGAGGACCAAGGGATTGACGGAGGAGAAGAGAGAGGACAGGTGTAAGATTGTGGGGAACATAAAAACTGTAAAAGGTTTCTAAAGGGATGTGAAGTGAAAAAGATTGGTGAAGACAAATGTAGGTCCCTTACAGTCGGAAACAGTGGAATTTATAATGGGCACCAAAAAAATGGCTGACCACCTAAATATACACTTTGGTTCTGTCTTGACAAAGGAGGATACTAATAACATACCAGAAATGTTAGGGAACACAGGGTTCAGGAGAAAGGGAGGAACTGAAAGAAACCAGTATTAGTAGGGAAATGGTGTTGGAGAAATTGATGGGATTGAAGGCAGATAAATCCCCAGGGCCTGATCATCTACATTCCCAGATTACTTAACTGGCCCTAGAAATAGTGGATGCATTGGTGGTCATCCTCTGAGATTCTAGAGACTTTGGAACAGTTCCTAAAGTTTGGTGGGTAGCTAGTGTAACCCCACTATTTAAAAAAGGGAGAGAAAGCAGGGAATTATAGACCAGACTGGCTGATATCAGTAGGTGGGGAAAATTCTAGAGTCCATTATAAAACTTTAACAGCTGAGAACTTGAAAAATTCCAGTAGATTTTTCAAGCAGGATTTCCTTTTCATAAATCCATGCTGACTGTCCGATTCTGCCACTGTTTTCCAAGGATGTAACTAGTAGAGTTGATGAGAAGCCAGTGGATGTGGTTTATTTGGACTTTCAGAAGGCTTTTGACAAAGTCCCACATAAGAGATTGGCGTGTAAAATTAAAGTGCATGGGATTGGGGTTAGTGTATTGAGATGGATAGAAAACTGGTTGGCAGACAGGAAACAGTAGGAATAAATGGCTCTTTTCCCCTGAATGGCAGGTAGTAACTAGTGAGGTACCGCAGGGATCGGTGCTGGGACCCCGGTTATTCACAATATATATTAATGACTTAGATGAGGGAATTAAATGTAATATCTTCAAATTTGCAGATGACACAAAGCTGTGAGGGAGGGTGAGCTGTGAGGTTGCAGCAGAGATACTGCAGTGTGATTTGGACAAGCTGAGTGAGTGGGCAAATGCATGGCAGATGCAGTATAAAGTGGATAAATGAGAGGTTATTCACATTGGTAGCAAAAACAGGAAGGCAGATTATCTGAATGGCTATAAATTGACAGAGGGGAATGTGCAATGAGACCTGGATGTCCTCGTACACCAGTAGCTGAAGGTAAGCTCTGGAAGGGTGAGTACCATGTTGGTCTTGGCCGTTAAACCCAGCAGGTAGCTTTAGCCTTTGAGCAACACCCCCCACCACCCCTGTCTTCGTGTCATGAATGCATTGACTTATGTTGGGCATTTGGCACACTGGGTGGTCAAGCAGATGGTCACCACGCTCACATCAGCCTTAATGGTTGAGATGATGGATTGGTCTTCGTCACACTTTAGTTTGGGGGCAACCTGCAGGGGAGACAGCTAGACACATACTGAGAACTCCAACATGTCCTATTGAGTGATGAGATAGAAGGGGATCCTCAAGGTGTTTTGGCCAAGAGCCATCTGGTGCCCTCTGCGCCGCATCTACTTGCGCCTCCTGGCCATGGGAGCTAAGACCCGTGTGTTATTCAAAGTGATGGATGCAGAATGTGCCCAAGGTGAGGGTGGGGGGTTGGGAAGAGTTGTGCCATCTTTGTGTGACCGATCTCCAGTAGTGTGGACAGGAGGCACTGGAGGCCTCAGATGGGCCAATGTGGTTGGGGTGCAGGGGGCACGTGCAGAGTACATGAGTGACCTGCCCCAATAAATGGTGTTCTGTTCTGCAGGAGAAAAAAGTGCACACATACAAGTGTTCACACGCTCTTGACAAGCCTATGCTTCTCTTTTTCAGCCGTTTTGAAGAGCAGGCCCTGGAGTTGGAAACCTGCCCTGCGCCCAGGTCAGCAGGTATCAGAGAGGCTGGGGTCCAGCGGCCAGGTATTTGAGGCTCACAGTCCCATCCACTCTGTCTGCCCACCATCCAAAGCACTGATGGTTGCTGCAATCGTTAATGCAGCAACACTGCTCATTCACAGACTGATACAGTCAGACGTGCGGGTCATAAACAAAGGTCCCTCAGCCCCTTGAGGATGCACGTCTCCTCTAGCACCTTCCAAAGTTGCCTTATCCCATTTCTGACACTATCCCCATGGCCTAACATGCCATGGCATCACTGCTGCACATCCAAATACTTATTGGATCTTAGGGTGGTAGAAGCACAAACCCTTCTATCAGCCATTGTGTCCAACATTACTCTGTCCAAGAGTTCCTCATTACCTCACCTGTCAACCTCATGCCCCTTGCCTTAAATAAATGCCACCGCATTAGTCATCCCTCTGCCAAGGGGAAATGTCCTCTGTCCACCTGGTCTATGCCCCTCAACAGCATGAAAGTCAATAACATGACCTGCCGATCTCCTGTGCTCCACTGCAAATGTGGCAAGTGTTTGTAATGTTTCCTCACAACTCCAACTCTCCAGGCCAGCATGCATCCTGGTCAGGAACCTCTGCACTCTCCCCACTCCAATCCCATCCCTACATGAAGTGCAGGTCACAACTGAACGCAGAAGTGTAGCTGTGGCCTCGACAGTGTTTTCTGCACTTGTGACATGACCTCCAGTTTCCCCAATTCTATTCCTCAGCTGATAAAGGCAAGTCTGGCTTTTACCTTGTTAAACACCTCATTTCTATTCTGCTACCTTAACGGCCCTGTCAACATGCCCAGCAAGTTCCCAGTGATCGTCCTTACTTTCCACAGTTCTAACATTTCTCCTGTATTCCCAAACCCTGCTTGTCTTTCCCAAGTGCTTTACAAAACACTTGTCCACATAACATTCCATGCAGCATTCCTTAGGCCATCTGACCAGCCTGTCTGTAATGTGTCCACCTGTAATGTTTGGGCCTCCTCTTTACTATTTACCACCCCACCAATGTTCAACTCCTTAGGTTCTTGAAGAGTGAGTGCATTATGAGCCTGGGGGTGGAAAAAGGGTTGCAGTGTGTGTCACTGTGTGCATGCCGACTGATCCAGTCTCCTTGTTGTTAGTTTGTGTCACCAGAGCATGGCTGCAATGAGGATGTCCAGAGCCCCCCCTTCTGCACCAGAGGGGTGTCAATTGTCACAAACGTCACACCATTTCAGAGAGGCAGGCACCAGCACATCAGCAACCACATCTGTGGGAATTGTAACAACAGCTGGTTGTCCCAGGGCACAGCGGAGAGGGCACTTGACAATCGCTGGAGGTGATGGCACAGATGGAGTGCTGATGGCGCCAGCAGCCGGAGGACTGCAGGGGACCAGGCATATGCTGAGTCTGGCTGTGATGTGCCTCTGGAGATGTCTGCCATGCAGCAACTGCAGGAAAAGCAGCCCTGCACACAGGAGCATCTGGCAGGGTTGCATGAGGGTGTGTTTCAGTTGGTCTCTGTGGTGGAGGAATCCAGGCAGAGTGTCAGTGATGGCAGGAACCTCAGGACAGAGCTTCAGCCTTCCTCCATTGAGAGATTAGCAACTCTCATGGAGGGGCTTCCAGCAGAATAATCAGCTTCTGCTGAGGTTATGCTCAGACATGCAAGCTCTCTCAATGCTACTGGCCACAGGTAGTCATTCGCAATGTGGGAGATTTTCTGGGCACCCAGTGTCCCAGCTCAGTGCCCATCCATCTGCGGTGAGCAGGGAGGTCCAATGTGACCTCAGCGCAGCAGCTGCCTGTTATCTCTGCGAGCTCCTCAGGGTGCTCCGGACGAGGGCAGCAGCTCCTCTGCCAGTGACCATTGCATCCATTGAGAAGGTGCCAGTTCTGGAACTGGCCACTCCCTCCCAGGCGGGGCCAGCACGGGCTCCACGGGCCAGAGGACGCCCGCCAAGGTAATCAAGGCCAACAGGACAGCAGAGTCAGCAGGCTATCTCACAAACCACTCCGAGCGATGGAGCGGTACCAAGACGTAGCATCTGTAAACGTAAGCATAAGGCACGTTAGCCGCTCCACAGGTTTGTCACTGGTGATTTTCTGTTGCTCCGAGATTAGGGAATTTTTATTTTTTAACATTGGAACAACATTGATTAATTTTGTTGCACCATATGATGGATGGAAATAAAATCCATGTGTGTTACCATGGCTGAGGGTGTCTCCTCTGTGCTGCATTTGTTAGTTTCCCAGACGTGTTTGAGTGGACACTGATGTTTCTGTACTAAGCCCTTCATTGCAGCTGATGAGGTGGAAGATGTAGCACATAAGTTCCATGTGTGGAAGTTCCAGGCAATGCTGGTCCTGCTGGTCAATGTGTGTGGAGCTAGCTGAAGGTTCTTTGGATTCATGTCTCCTGTGTGTCTCTGCCTCGGTGTAGTGATGGGTCAGCGTGCTGCCCCTCATCATCGCCCTGTGCTTCATCATCCTCTGAGGCACTGCTGGATTCATCATGTGCAGCCTCATCCAGGGTGTCAAAGTCTTCATCGTCAAATGTGTCCCCGCTTTCCAGCGCAAGATTGTGGAGAGCACAGCATGCTCCCACTATCAGAGACACGATCTGGGGGGAGGGGGAGGATGTCTGTCATGCACCTCGAACAATCCAGGCATCGGAAGCGCATAGAGAAGAACGATGGCTCTCTCCACCACAGTCCTTGTGGAGCCGTGGCTCCCATTGTAGCGCTCCTCAGCTTCTCTTCTTGGATGGCGGAGAGGCGTCATGAGCCACCTTCACAGGGGATAGCCCTTGTCACCCAGCAGCCAACCATCCAGCCAAGCCGGAGCACTGAAGAGCCCCCGGCAACTGGGAGTGTCTGAGGATGTAGGTGTTGTGGGAGCTGCCTGGGTACCTTGCACACTTGCAGAATCTGCATCCTGTGATCACACAAACTATCTGCACATTCATGGAGTGGAAGCACTTCCTGTTGATAGCACCAGGCTCACCTGCTGACCACATGTGTACAGTCTATAGCACCCTGGACACTGAGGAAGCCAGCAATGGCCGCAAAGCCTCTGGCCCACAGTACCTGACTTGCCTGGTTGCAGGGGAAGTGGATGAAGGTGGATACACATCTGAACAGAGCGTCTGTAACCGGCTTGATACAAGTGTGGACAACTGAGTGGGAGACACCGCAAAGATCACCCAACGAGCCCTGGAAGGAGCAAGAGGCATAGATGTGGAGGGCAACTGATCTTCAGAGCTGCTGGATGGTGTGTCCACCCAGTTAAGGGAGATCTCAAGGAAAGATATTCTGCCAGGTGTAGTTGACTGTTTCCCTTGACAGCCGGAGCCTCCTTTGGCACTGCACCTCAGTCATATTGAGGTAGCTGCTTCTCTGGCTCTATACCCTGGCATGATAGCATCTTCTGTGGCCCCTTCCAGCTTGGACTACCTCTTGACCTTGCACCCCTTTTGCCTATCCTCCCAAAGGTGGCTCCACTGGAGGCCGATTGTCCACTCCTGGCCTCCTTATTCTAGCCCTCCCTTCCTCCTCCGAGGAGCTGCCTCCAGTGGAGAGATCAGAACCCATACCCCAGGCTAAACGGAGGCCTCTGGAAAGCTGCAGGTCAGAGAACGATTACCGTCTGCATACTGCTGAGCTGAAGCTTCCAAAGTACAGATAAAGCTGCTGGAATTGGTTCCGAATTGCTACAGATCACACAGCCAAGTTAAAACACTTTCTGCAGTAAATCCAAAATGAGGGAGGTAGTGAGGAGTGACTGAGAAGCATTCTGGGAGAAGTCAGCACAACTCAGAAGGGAATCAGGGAGGACCCACTTCTAAAAATGGAATAGCCCCAAACATTACATTGCTGTCATGTTTCAATCCCTCCGTCCTCCTTAAACCAAAAAAGGGAGAGAGAGGGGGAGGCAGTACCTTGAGTGCACCAGCCCTGCGAGGGATAATCAATGGACTCTTAAAAAAGCAGCCAATTGGGGAAAGAAAACTCATCGGGATCTACTCACCAATCTATTCAGGTAATTCATCGCTTAATACTGAGATAGGTATATAGAGTAGTACTGTACAAGTATAATAAGTCAAAAAACAAGGTTCCTAGCTAGTGTATTTAAGGGAATAACTAGCTTAATCGAGAGGGACATCATGGTAGGAGAACTCAGAGCTGTGAAATGCTCCTCCTGCAGGATGTGGGAAATGAGGGACGCTTCCAGCATCCGTGGTGATCATGTGTGCGGAAGGTGTGTCCAAATGCAGCTTCTCGTTTACTGGATTTCAGAGCTGGTGCTGTGGGTGGAGCATCTACGAAGTTGATCAAGTCGTGGATAGTATGCATATTGAGGTGGGCACACTGCAGGTGAAGTTTACACGGGAAAAAGGGAATGGATGACCATCAGGAACAGTAAAAGACTGGAAGGTAGTACAGGAGTCCCCTATGGTCATCCCCCCTCTCTAACAGATATACCACTTTGGATACAGTTGGGGGGAGGGCCTCTCAGGGGAAAGCAGCAACAGCCAAGTTCACAGCACCATGCGTGGCTCTGCTGCTCAGAGGGGCAGGAGGAAAACAAGTGGCAGGGCTATAGTGATAGGGAATTCAATAGTCTTCAACTGGGGGAAGGCAAATGTTGCCGAAATGAGAAGGGATTGGCTGAGGTGGACTGGACAACACTGCTGGGGGATAAAGCAGTGGAAAACCAGTGGGAAGCACTAAAAAGCGAGATTCTAATTTTACAAAGTAAACATGTCCCCAACAAAAATAAGAGTGGTACTGTCAAATCTAAACCCCCTGGTTGTCTAGAGGAATACAGGGGAAGATCAAACAGAAAAAGAAAGTGTACGATAGGCACAAAGAACTAAGCACTGCAGGTAGCCTAGACAAATATAGGAAGCACAGGGAGGAAGTAAAAGAGGAAATAAGGAAATCAAAGAGGGCATGAAAAAAGATTAGCAAGTCAAGTTAAAGATAACCCAAAGATGTTTTACCAATACATTAATGCCAAAAGGTTAGTTAAGGAAAAAGTGGGACCTATCAGAGACAAAGATGGAAACTTGTGTGTAGATGCAGAGGCTGTAGGAAGGGTTTTGAATGAATATTTTGTCCCCGTGTTTACAAAGGAAAGGGAGGATGTAGATATAGTAGTCCAGGAGGAACACTGCGAGATATTGGATGGGTTAGTCAAAGAGAGAGGAAGTACTCGAAGGGTTGAAATCCTTGAAAGTTGTTAAGTCACCAGGGCCAGAAGGATTGTTTCTGAGGCTGCTGAAGGATAGCAGAAGCTCTGAGGATGATTTTCCAATCATCTTCGCTAGATACAGGGGAGGTAACAGAGGACTGGAGAAATGCAAACATTGATCCCATTTTAAACAATTCAACTAAGGAAATGCCAAACAATTATAGGCCAGTTAGTCTTACATCGGTGGTAAGCAAATTAATAGTTAATCCTATCTCTCAGGATTGATTCTATCATGTGGAAAGGCATGGACTAGTCAGGGATGGTTAGCATGAATTTGTTAAAGGAAGGTCTTGCCTCAAAACTTTGAATTCTTTTGAGGAAGTGACAAGAAGGGTTGAAGGTAGTGCAGTGGATGTGTATATGGATTTTAGCAAGGCATTTGACAAGGTCCCACATGGCAGATTGGCTAGTTAAAAGCCCATGGAATTCAGGGTAATGTGGCAAACTGGATAAAAGGTTGGCTTTGTAACAGGAAACAAAGGGTAATGATCGATGGATGCCCTTGCGAATGGAAAGTTGTCTCCAATGGTGCTCCACAGGGCTCGGTGTTGGGACCCTTGCTGTTTGTGTTATTGGGAAATTTGCAGATGACAGATTGGCCGAGTAGTGGATAGTGTAGAGGATAGCCATAATCTCCAAAACAATATATGGGGTGGAGAGGGCGGTAAAGTGGCAGATGGATTTTATCATAGAGAAGTGTGAGGTCATACATTTTAGGGAGGTCAAACAGTTACAGGGATTACACAATAAATGGGATTGTACTAAGAGGGGTAAATGAAGTGAGAGATCTTGGCATACAAGTACACAGGTCCCTGAAGGCAGCAGTTGCAGTAGACAAGGTTGTAAAGAAGGCATATGGAATGCTCTTCTTCATTTTCAGAGGTATAGAATATAAAAGGATCTGATGTTGGAATTGTATAAAACACTAGTGAGGACACAACTGGATTATTGTGCACAGTTCTGGTCACATTACAGGAAGGACGTAATAGCTCTGGAGCGTGTGCAGAGGAGGTTTACAAGAACATTGTGAAGATTAGGAAAGTGTAGCTATGAGGAGAGATTGGATAGGTTGGGGTCATTTTCCTTAGAACAAAGGCAGCTGAGAGGTGACTTGATTGAAGTGTACAAAATTATGGAGGGGAATAAATAGAGTGGACAGGATAAAATTGTTTCCCTTTGAGAATACTAGAACCAAGAGACACAGATTCAAGATAAGTGGCAGAAAATGTAGGGCGGACATGAGGAAGAACTTTTTTTTTTAAAAAAACAGGGTGGTGGGTGTCTGGAACTTGCTGCCCAAGTTGGTGATAGAGGCAGAAACAACTCCTCAGGAGCAGATCCAGGTACTCATTAAGTGCTGTAAGCTGCAGGGCTATGGGCCAGGTGCAGGAAGGTGGGGTTAGAAAGGGCACCTGAGTGCTATATATTTCATATAAAACACAGACACCCCCAGAGCCCACATATCCTCAAAATCATCATCAATTGCCAAGTTAAGGGCCTTAATTAATTAATTAATTAATTGAGGCCCTTTCATAGCAGGCGCACGTCACACTTAGTGCACCCACCAGCTAAATATTGCTATGGTGTGCAGTGATGTTGGGACACTCGCCCGACGTCAGCTCGTGCCATTTTAAATGGACATGCGGGGACCAGCCCCTCACACATCCCCCTGAAAATTCTGTCCCTAGATTGTGGGATTGTTCCAATGGGTTATAAAGTTGCAAAAGTAACACCTCTGTTCAAGAAAGGAGGGAGGAAGACAAATCAGGAAACCATGGGCAGAATTCTCGGCTCGGCGGGCCCAGGATCAGCCAGTAAACAGGCCGTTGCTTGTGATTTTAACTGGCAGACAATTAGGCCCACCCAGCATGATACGCGGCTGCCCACTGGTCAGGAAGGGCCAGGCAGGGGCCTGTCAGCAGTTGGGTCCAAAGGTGACCCAGCAGCCTGTTTAGAAACAACATAGCCAGCCCCTTGAAGGCTGCTGCAGAAGAACGTTTCTAACTCCTTGTCTAAAGTGAGAGAGTCAGGTGCGGCTGGAGATGCCGTGTGGGAGGGCAGGTCAGGTGGGCACTTGCAGGGGGTGGGGTGGGGGGGGCCTTGCATTCGGATGGGTGCCTTGCGGTCCTGTCAGGAGGGACACCCTTGTCTGTAGAGATGGGAAGAGCCCACTGCACCTCACCAAGAGGGCATGGAGGAGGTTGCAGTGCTGGTTAGCAGCCATGATGTGTGGTGCAGTGCTGGAAGAGGTTCAATGACCTTCTGTGCTCAGGAAGGGCAAGACCCATGTTGGCATGGATTAGTGTGCAGAGGTGTTTATGGTTTGGCCATTCACTCCCCATGGACCTCAGGGGTGGAGTCTGAGTGCCAACTATCAATTATGCAGGAGCTGGCAAAGGGAGTGATTCCTGGCTGCTTGGACTGAGTTCCTTGTGACCCAAGGGCCATGACTTGGATATACCCTGTGAGGTGTTCCACAGCTGGGGTTGGCCAGGCTGCAATGGTGCTGCAGGTAGAGACACTGGACTAATCCATGCTCCTCTATCCTTTCAGGAGAAGATGAACCATAAACAATTGAGAGGTCACATACAGGTAGAGGCCCACCCAACCTGATTTGATTCAAGCCGGATGCCCTAGAACTAAAAAGCTGCATGTTCCACATACAACTGGGCATGGGGGTGCCAGATGAAGCTAAGAGTACTGTGTGCCTCTCTAGTGTAGTCTGAGACAAGCCTCAAATCTGGAGTCCCCAACCATCATTGAAAGATGATGTGACCATGATACAGATCTCATGCAGTGAGTGTGATGACTAAGGGAGAACAAGGGCATTTTAAGTCACCAGCATGTACTCACTCTCCACACCCCCCAGAGCCCCCCCTGATGCCAGAGGAGCACTGGGTTTCATTAGCACCTGTGTCACACCCACTGAACCAGGCACCAGCACCACAGTGGGCATTAGATCAACAGCTAGAATGTTAGTGCACATTGGCGAGGGCACTTCACACTCACCTCCACTTGCATGTGGATGCAGAGTGCACCCAGTGTACCTGCAGTCAGAGGACTGCTGGAGACCAGGATGATGCTGGGTTGAAGGCTGATGAGCCTCTGGAGTCATCCATTAGATGGCAGATGCTTGATATCCAGCAGGATCTGATGGCAATCCACGAGGGTGTCTGTTGTGGACGAGTCCACGTGGAGCATGAGCACTGTTAACCCTCATGTCCGAGCACACTGCCTCTTCCATTGAGAACCTCATGGGAGGCAGGTCCAGGTGTTCCTGGTGTTGCTCTTAAACCTGCAAGCTCTCTCAGGCGATGACCTCAGGTGGTCAATGCCAGTGTGGGAGATGGACAAGGCACCCAGAATCCTAACTAGGTGTGTATCCATCCATACAGCGTGAGCAGGGATATCCAGAGCCATCATGAGATTTCTTGTCATCTCTATAGGCTCATCTGAGGTCACATGATGACAGCAGCAGCTCCTCTGCCAATGAGTGTGGCATCTGATGAGGCTGTGATGACTGGGGAGATGCCAGCCATGGCACTGGCCACTCCCAGCACAAGCTCCACTGGCCAGAGGATGACCACCAAGGTTGTCAAAGCCAACAGGACAGTCAGCAGGCTGTCTCCAATGTCAGTGCCAGCCATAAGGAGTGGCACCATGAGCATAAGAGGGACAGGTCACAAGTCATTGTTCATTTGTTTGGTTTATCTTTATTGGTCTGGGAATGAAAACCAGAAGGTTTTAATTTTTGATAGTCAAAATGAGATAAATTTTGTTTTTGTCATCATGGCTTGAGTATGCTCCAGATTTACTTTTGGTCCAGGGTACACCAGTATGTAATGCTGGACGTGAGTGGCTCTGAACTTTATTGCACAGGCACTGAGTGAACTTGGGTACAAATTAAAAGGACATTTCAGATATCTGGGATGGAGGCAGCAGCCCTGGTTTACAGTTGCAGCTGATCTTTGGCAGCCGAGCTGAACCAAGCATTGGATCAAGGTGTCCCTGCCTCCCTGGAGTTTACCAAATGTCTGCCTCCACACCCTAAGCATTCTCCTCATGATGCACCTCTTCTGACTCACTACTGTACTCATCTGTGGCCTCAGCAGCTGCATCAAGATCCTCTTCCTCCAGTGAGTGTCCCCACCCCTGCCAGTGCCAGATTGTGGTTGCATGCTGGGCTCACCAGTGACACCCACTCTAGTGCACCCCATGGACAGTCCAGGCATCGGAAGCACACCTTAAGACCTATGGTCCTCTCTCCCACCACCCTTATGGGGGCTTGACTCCTTTTGTAAGGTTTCTCGGCCTCGGTTTTTAGGACAGCGGCACGGTGTCATGAGCCACCTCTTCAAACAGATAGTCCTGGTCACTCTGCAGCCATCCATCTGGTTGGGCTGGAGCACTGAAGAGCCTCAGGATATAAAAGTGTCATGGGAGATACTAGGGTACATTGCACAGACTTACAGAATCAGCATCCTGTGATCACTATCTGCACGTTCATGGAGTGGAAACCCTTCCTGTTGATGAAGGCACCAGGCTCACCTCCTGGCACCTTGATGGCCACATGTGTACAGTCTATAGCACCCTGGACATGGGGGAAGCACTGCCATCATTGCAAAGCCTTTGGCTCGTTCAGCCTGGCTGGCCTCATCTGTATGGAAATGAAGGAAAGTCAATGCCTGCCTGAGCAGAGTATCAGTCACCAGCTTGACAACTGTGGACTGCTGATTGGGTGATCTGTGTGGAGTCTCCCACTGAGCCCTGGAAAGAGCCAGAGGCATAGATATTCAGGGTCACTGATTTTCACAGACACTGGCATGGGGGTGTCCATCCACAGTCTGAGCCCATCACAGGCCCAAACAAACATTGGGCAAACTGAGGGCATTGTCTCCCTCTAGAGGCAGAGACCCCTTCAGCATTGCACCTCGAACATCTTGAGGGAGCTACATTGCTGCCTGTAAATCTTCTGCCTTGGACTACCTGCTGGTCCTGTGCCTGACCTACCACAGGTCCTTCACCTCAATCTGCAGTGGGAGACCTGGCATCATCTCCCTTCTGCTCCTCTTCCTCAGGAGGTAACACCAGAGAGCATAATCCCCATTACTAGGGTAATAGAAGGCTCTGTTGGTGGAAACGTCCATACTATGAATCCCCCGGGGGCCTTGGAGGCACCAAGCAGTCCTGAAATGAAGCCTGAAAATGTTAAGAATGAAGATCTGAACAGAGATGCTTCTGCCAAGTACCAATAAGTCACCAGCAGCAAACTCTATACCAAACTCTCTCCACTACTGACACTGGGAATGCTGCTCACCCCTTTATCCCACCTGTGGATGAGGTTTGGAAAATATCAGCTGGCCGCCTGTTTGTTTTGCTCGTGCGATGTGAGAAACTGCACAGGTAATGACAAAGAAATCACTGTCCGTTGGCTTTTTAATGGCCTTAAGTGGCCAATACAGTTCAGCAGCTACTGACTGAAATATTGCATGGAGTGTGAGATAACATCAGGCTGCTCACCCAAATCAGGTCTGGCATGTGCCCACCTGTGGGATGCAAAATCCTGCTCCAGGATAAACAGGGTGTGTGGGATGAAAGTCCCTCCCCTGGCTGGAAGAAGCCAGAGTAGAGAATCGAAAGGCAACAGGAACAGGCTGACCTATGTAGACCCCAAAACACTTATTTGGTTCCCACCCTTACTGAAAGGCAAATTTAGGCAAGTGATGGACAACTTCCTGAAAGATTTGAGAAGCCCTGACAAGGCTTCACTTGGAAGCTGCCAGTAAGTTGGTCAGATGCATCTCACAGGCTCCGAGCTGTTAACATCCTCATGGGTAGTACCACTCCTGTGATTGGGATGGGGGTGAAGGGGAAGATCAATGCTCAACATCTTCATCCAGACATCATTGTCCAGAACCTGTACGTGCCTCTACCTGAGAGAGAGAATCTCCAGAAGTTCAGTCCCTCTGATCAAACCCCCATTGGGGAGAGAGATAATACCCAAAATGTCAGAAGGTGAGTGTCTAATGAATGTTGTGACGGCTTTTAACACAGTCAAACAGCATTGACTTAGCTGCTCCTGGAATGATCCGATCACTTAGAAACATCATGGACAGAATTTTGCCCTTAATGGGTGGGCCTGACTGACTGCGCAGCAGGTGGGCAGCCAATTGCCATCACCAAAACAGGCCTGCTGCTATTGTGTGTGGGTGGGTCAATTAAGGCCAATCCAGCAGGTTAGTAACTCCTGAGGGGGGAGGGGGCAGGCTACAGGAGACACCAATGGGGGGGCCACTGTGCCCCCCAATTTTCAGATGCATACCTTGCTGTCCTCCTCAAAGATGTGTCTATCAGTCATCATATACTCTACCTGGAGAATAGAAGGAGGGCCCCCATGTCACCAGCCAGGCATGGGAGGAGGTGGGAAATACTGTCATTGCCCATGATGTGCAGCACACTGGCACCCAGTGCAAATAAAGACTCAATGATTTGCTGCACTCTGGATGGGTGAGTACCATGTCAGTCTTGGCCATTTGACCCAGAAGGCAGGATTAGCCTTTCAGCTCCCACCATGTCTTGCTGTTGTTACTGCATAGGGCATCTGGCACACACTGGGTTGGCAAATGGTTACTGAACATATGTGATCAGCCTTAGTGATTGAGAACATGGGTTCTCCCTGCATCATATGTTGATGTTTGTGACATTTGAATAGTCTGGGGGCAACCTGCAGAGGAGGCAGCTAGACACATACTCAGAACTCCAACACATGTCTTATTGATGGTAATGAGATGGTGCAAGGGGAGCCTCAAGGTATTTTGGCCAAGTGGCATCTGCACTGCACCTCGTTGTGCCTCCTTGCCATGGGCACCAAGACCCATGTGCTAGTCAAAAGTGATGGATGCTGAACGTCTTCAGGGTGGCTGTTGGGGGAAAGAGGTTGGGACCAATCACTCATGTGGACAGGGGCTGCTGGAGGCCTCAGATGGGCCATTGGTTGGGGTGTGGTGTGCACATGCAGAGTACATGAGCAAGCAGTCACAATAAATCCTCTTGTTTTGCAGGAAAGGATTCACCACAATGCCCTTAAGCCCCAGAGGACTAGAGGTGGGCACGCCCCACATACAGTGCCTCATCTTTAGAAGATCAGGCCATGGAACTGGGCTGGAGGCAGGGGTGGCAAGGCTGGGGTTCAGCGGCCAGGTATTTGAGGTCCACAGTCCCATCCACTGTCTGCCCACCATCCAAACCACTGATGATTGCTGCAATTGTTAAGGCTACAAAACTGCTCATTCACTGACTGAGACACTGACGTGGGCCATACACAAAAGTCCCTCGTCTGCATGAGGCTTTGCGTCTCCACCACCTTCCAAAGTCACCTTATTCCATTTGTGACCACTATCACCATGGTCTAACATGCCATTGAATCACTGCTGCACAGCCAAGAGTTATTGCATCTTAGGGGGCTTGGGACCTCCTGCACCCTTTCAGCCAATGCGCCCCACATTACTTTGTCCAAAATGTCCTCAGCTGTGAACCTCATGGCACTCAACTTAGATAAATACCACCATGTTACTCATCCCTGAACCAAGGGGAAATGTTGCCTTCTGCCCACCTAGTCTATGCCCCTCCTTACGGACTCAAGGTCAATAATGTGACCTCTCAATCTCCTGTGATCCATGGGAAATGTCACAACTGTGAGATATTTCCTCAGCCCCACAACTATCCAGGCCACAATGCATCCAGGTCAGGTACCTCTGCACTCTCCCCACTCCTATGGCTCATAACAAGCCATGTGGCATTCCTGAGGCCATCTGACCAGCCTGTCTGCATGTGTGTTTAATGGTTGGGGCTCCTCTTGACTCTTTCCTACCTCACCAGCGTTCGTCTCCTTAGGGTCTCGAAGGGTGAGCGACTTATGAGGCTGGGGGGGGGCGAGGGGGTTTGGACAGGGATGAATGGTTGAACTGAAGGAACGCTCACTAATGCACTGTCCTTGTTAATTTCAGCATCACCATTAGAGTGACCCACACTGACACTGCAGCACCCCCTCCACACCTGAGGGGCAACATGTGCAACTTGTGACACATCATTTCAGCCAGCCAGGCATGAGCGCAGACCATAAACCTCGGTGGGGACTTTAATCCAGGACACTATGCAATGGTAGAGTTAAGAGAGCACTTCACAATCACTGGAGGAGATGGTAGGGGCAGAGAGTACCGATGGCTCCAGCAGCCAGAGGGCTGCAGGGGATGAGGCACATGCTGAGTCCGGCACTGATGACGTGCGTCTGGAGTTGTCACCAATGCAGCAGCTGCAGGACAAGCAGCAGGAAGGGTGGTTGCATCTGGCAGGGTTGCATGAGTGAATGCCTCAGTAGCTGTCTGCGACGGAGGAGTCCAGGCAGAGTGCACATGAAGGTTTGACCCTCAGGTCAGAGCTTCAGGCTTCCTCCAATGAGAGATTGAACCCCCTCAGAGTCGTCAATCAAATGGAACTATTTATCATTAGGATACACCGACCTGCAAGCCCTCTGTTGTCCTCAGTGGTACTGGCCATGGGTGGTCATTCCCAATGTGGGAGATGTTGTGGACACCAAGCGTCAGCGCTCAGTGCCCATGCATCTGTGGTGAGCAGTAAGGTCGAAAGGGACCTCATGTCAGTGCAGCAGCTGCTTGTTGTCACTGTGAGCTCCTCTCAGGGTGCTCCGGATGAGGGCAGCAGCTCCTCCTCCCCTCTGCCAGTCAACACTGCTTCCGTTGAGGATGTAACAAGTGGGGGAGGTGCCAGTTTTGGAACTGGCCACTCCCTCCCAAGCTGGGCCATCACAGGCTCCATGGGCCTGAGGACACTCACCAAGGTCATTGAGGCCAACAGGACAGCAGAGTTAGCAGCTGGCTCACAAGCCACTCAGTGATGGGGTGGTACCTAGAGTTAGCACCCAGGAACGTAAGCATAAGGCACGTTATGCATTCAATGGGTATGTCACTGGTGATTGTGTGTTGGCCCTAGCATAGGGAACAAAATTCTTCTTATTGGAATGGAGATGTATGTGTCCTTTTTCTGGACATAATGAAGTTTACTTTTCTGACCATGTCTGAGGTTGTTTCCTTTGTGGTGCATTTTTCTTTTTCACAGACATATCATGAGTGTTTGAGTGGACATTGATGTTTCTGTACTAAGCCCTTAGTTGCAGCTGATGAGGTGGAAGATGTAGCACCTAATTGCTACATGTGGAAGTGCCCAGCAATGCTGCTTCTGCTGATTCATGTGTGTGGAGCTAGCTGAATGTTCTTTGGATGAAATTGTCACGGTCCCTGCCTCCTTGGTGTAGTAGCGGGTCAGCGTGCTGCCCCTCATCATCGCCCTGTGCTTCCTCATCCTCTCAGACACTGTTGGATTCATCATGTGCAGCCTCATCCAGGGCGTCAAGGTCTTCGTCAATTGCATCCCCCCCTTTCCAGCACATGTTTGTGCAGAGCACAGCACGCTCCCACTATCAGAGACACGCAATCTAGGGGGTACTGGAGTGTGCCCCGAGCAGTCTAGTCAACAGAAGCACATGTTAAGACCAAAGGCTCTCTCCACCACAGTCCTTGTGGTGCTGTGGCTTCTATTGTACCGCTGCTCAGCTTCTGTTCTTGGATGGTGGAGAGGCGTCATGAGCCACCTTCTGAGGGGATAGCCCTTGTCACCCAGCAGCCATCCATCCAGCCGAGCTGGAGCACTGAAGAGCCTCGGCAACTGGGAGTGTCTGAGGATGTAGGTGTCGTGGGAGCTGCCTGGGTACCTTGCACAGACTTGCAGAATCAGCCTCCTGTTATCACACTCACTATCTGCACGTTCATGGAGTGGAAGCCATTCCTGATGACAAAGGCACCGGGCTCACCTGCTGGTGCTTTGATGGCCGCATGCTTACAGTCTATAGCACCCTGGACACGGGGGAAGCCAGCAATGGCCGCAAAGCCTCTGGCTCGCTATGTCTGACTTGCCTGGTCGCAGCGGAAGTGGATGAAGGTCAATGCCCATCTGTAACCTGCTTGACACAAGGGTGGACAGCTGATTAGGAGACACCACAATTATCACCCACCAAGTCCTGAAAGGAGTTAGATGCATAGAAATTGAGGGAAATTCAGCGCTTCAGAGCCACTGGCATGGTGTGTGCACCCACAGAGTTAGGGGGGAAACTTAGGGTCAATCATCTGACAGATATAGTTGACCGTTTCCCTTGACAGAGCCTCCTTCAGCACTGCACCTCAGTCATATTGAGGTAGCTGCTGTAAACCATGGCAGCAGGATAGTGGCTTCTTCTGTGGCCCCTTCCACCTTAGACAACATCTTGGCCCTGCGTCCTTTGTGCCTGGCCTCCCACAGTTGACTCCTCTGGTGGACAAACAGCCTCTCCTGGCCTCCTCCTTATTCTATCCCTCCCTTCCTCCAGAGGAGCAGCCTCCAGTGGAGATGTCAGAACCCATACCCAGGCTAAATGGAGGCCTCTGGAAAGCTGCAGGCCCGAGAAAGATAACTGTCTGCAGACTGGTTTCAAAGTACACAAAAAAGCTCTTGGAAATCGATGTGAATGGTTGACAATCACAGGCAAGCTTAAAACACTTTCTGCATTAAATACTTCATGAAAAACATGAACAACCCCTCTGAGCCCACATGTCCCACCAGTGCATGAGTTTTAATAAAAATCTCCTACCCGCCTGCCCGTTCGGCCCATGCTCCAAGCCAAAGGTCACACGGGCCCCTCAAAATCCTGGACAATTGGCAAGTTAAGGACCTTAATGAGGCCTTTAATTAATGGCAGGTACATGTCCCACTGAGTGAAATATGGCGATGCCATGCGCTGATGACAGGACACTCGCCTGACATTTTACGCACTGACGTGTGGGCTCTGCCATCCCCACATCACCCAGGAAATTCTGCCCCAGGAGAGATATTCTGGGCAAAATAACAGGAAGAGAAGAATTAAAAAGACAATTGGGATCCTGACCATTATTTTACAAGATATGGTCAAGCATCAAGAATCTCGTCTCATTGAGGTCTTTATAACTATGGAAGCTTTTGTTAAGAATGGACAGAGCAAAAAGGTTTCCTCTTGCTGGGAAGAGCAAACTAGAGGCCATCAATACAAGTTAGTCACCAAGCAATCCAGAAGGAATTTCAGACAAAACTTCTACCTACAGAAAGTGGAACTCACTACCACAGTGAGTGAAGAGCATCGTATAGATACATTGAAGGGAAAACTGGAAAAGTACAAGGGAGAAGGAAATAGATGGCCATGGTAGATTCAGGAGGAGACATGAGGAAGTTCAAGTGGAGCACAAACAGCAGCATGGACTGGCAGCTTACCCTGTCTTGCAAGGTGGTACAACCCCAGTCCCTGTTCCACACAGAAAACAGAAGGGCTACATCAAGTTGCATTACCACAAACCAGGACATGTGGACTGAGTGAATGGCATTGAGTGGTGTCAGGCCTCAGTACATTCAGATTGTCCTTACATGTCAGAACATGATGTCTCTGACTGTGGGTTTAAAATCAGACCACATTCAATTTAACCTCTGGAGAGCAATGCCCAGTATCATAAGGAAGGTGATTGTCTCACCACAACTCACTGGCAGCACCAGCAGTGACCTAACCTGCCATTGCATCAAGAACACTTATTCTACCCAGGCCTATTAAGGATTGGAGCACGGGTTCTGATAAATCTATAGTCAGATGATCAGCTGGCTATTAATGTAAAAGGATAAACTTTTGTCCTATTCCCCTGCACACATTCTCTTTTCAGATAGCCATCCAATTCCTTTTTTGAATACGTTCATCAAACCTGCCTGCATCTCACTGGTAAAAATTCTCTTCATCGCTTACTCTTTTTACCAATTATTTTTAATCTGTGCCCCTTCGTTCTTGATGCTGAGTGGGAACAGTGTCTCACTGTTTTCTGTCCATACCCCTCAGGATCTTGAATACCTGTATCAAGTCTACTTTTTTCTCCAAGGAGAGGAGTTTCAACTTCTCCAATCTATCCTCATGGCTCATTGAGAATATAATATTTTAGGTTTTATTGATAGGGGCATTGAGTACAAAAGTAAAGGAGGTCATGTTGAACTTGTATAGGACACTAGCTAGGCCTCATCTGGAGTACTGCATCTAGTTCTGGGTAACACTGAGGAAGGATCAAGGCATTGGAGGGAGTAGAGATGATTCACAAGCTTGATTCTGGGGCTGAATAACTGGAGCCATATAGGTCAGCAACAAACTCCAAGAATGTGAAAATCTTGTTGGAATTTCAGGGCTTCAGAAGAAACTTGTAGGTGTCAGGGAAATTAAGACCTCATGGTTCATCTCAAATTTTAAAGCTGAACAAAGACCTTTTTTAAAAATGGCTGAAGCCATGTTAGTCTAGACCCATGAACAAAAGGAGCTATCTGGCTGTTTCACAGAAATTTATACTTCTGAAGAGATCCTGATAACCCTCTGGGCTGCAGGGACCAAACTCAACAACACAAAGACCATCTGCATTTCATAAGCTGGAGGCCTCCTGCCAAATATTACCCTCAATTGCCTGGGGCTCTCCCTAACAGGTGCATCTTCCTTAACCTGACCTGCTGGAAGCAATGGAGTCTCTGGCAGAGGGTGGCAGCATGGCCGGGCACCCTTAGTGTCCTGGGATGATTATTCCCTTGTCTGGCTGTTTCTCCCCTTCTGTGCAATGGCACCTCTCTCACGCCTTGGGGGAATGTGGCACTTGGAAGGTTGAAGTGCCCTGTCCATGGCTTAAGTGACTGAATCAAGGGTTTCCCCACACATCCAGCATTTACTGATGTTCTGCTGGACCTGGCTGTCCATGGTGGCTGCCAGCTGTTCAAGGCAGACACACACTGGTATGCCAGAACCAAGATAGAGAACTTGGACTGACTCCACCCTGCCACATGTTCCCCTGCTCATCTCAACACCCATCGTGACAGTAATGGCAGATTCCAGAGGCTCATCTGTATGGGGCTCAGCGGGGGCCTCATCTCCAGCAGTCTCTGTCAGTGACCAAGGCCTTTACTTCCTCTGCCAGGTGTGGGCCCATGTCAGTGATATGATTAATGCCAGTAACACTAGGGCAAAACTCCCAGCTCCACCAAGGAAACAGTGCTGTTAAGGTCACTTTGCAAGCACATTTTAAATTGCATTCACTTTGGGTGTTCCATGTTTGAACTAGTTTTCTCCCCCCTCTAATTTCTGAAGGCAGAGCGGCATGTTAGTGCGGTGGTGAAAAAGGCATATGGGACACTTGCCTTTATCAATTGAGGCATAGATTACAAAGGTAGGGAGATCATGTTGGAGTTGTATAGAACCTTGGTGAGGCCACAGCTGGAGTACTGTGTGCAGTTCTGGTCACCACATTATAGGAAGGATGTGATTGCACTGGAGGGGCTGCAGAGGAGATTCACCAGGATGTTCCCTGGGATGAAACATTTAAGTTATGAAGGGAGTTTGGATAGACTTGGGTTGTTTTCTTTTGGAGCAGAGAAGACTGAGCAGCGACCTGATTGAGGTGAAAAAGATTGAGGGGTATGGACAGGTGGTATAGGGAGCAGCTGTTCCCCTTAGTTGGAGGGGTCACTCATGAGGGGACTGAAGTTCAAGGCGAGGGGCAGGTGGTTTGGGGTGTTGTGGGGGGACAAAGAGGAAACATTTTACCTGGAGGGTGGTGTGGGTCTGAAATGTGCTGCCTGGGAGGGTGGAGGTGAGTTGCCTCACATCCTTTTAAAAAAGTACCTGGATGAGCAATTGACACATCATAACATTGAAGGCTATGGGCAAAGTACTGGTAAATGGGATGAGGTAGGTAGGTCAGATGTTTCTCATTGTCAGTGCAGACTCGATGGGCTGAAGGGCCGCTTCTGCACTGATTGTGAAATCTCATTCCACTGGTCATGGGTGTCCCTTTCCTATTAGCTGAGACTTAAAGGCTTCAGTAAGTTATTGCTCACTCCCCATATTTGTAGCATGTTTCACCCCCTGTTCCGAGATGGGTCTCTGTCTTGGACTCTACACGTGGGTCTTGGTCAGTAGATCAGCAGATTCCAATGTCTACAGCCTAACTCATTCCAGGCATGCTGCTTCGAGACATAATTCCAACTTTTTTCCCTCTAGAGAAGTCCAACACATTGTCAGTGGTACATCTACATCATACGTTACCATATCCCATCTGTTAACCCTTTACACTACAATCACCTCAGCAGGGAGGGGCAGAGTGAGGAGGGGGATCTCCCAAGGAGGTTGCAAGGCTCATTTAACTATATCCCTGGGAAGATCCAGGGTCAAACCAAAAATCTTAATTCTGGGTGTTGTCTAGGCAAAGACAACATGTAACCTCAATTCTGCTTCACAATCACAACTACACAGTTGTTCCAAAACAGAGACTTATTACTTTCAGTTGATTGATTTTGTGCCTGTAACCAGTGGGCCAGCAATATATGCAGCTTAGGACTGGAACCAGTTCAACTAATTCACCTTGAAACAGCTTAAGGTACAATTACACCACTCCTGGGAAAAGAGAAAGCACAAGTTGAACTGGGCCAGCTTGCTGGAAGATAGCATTTCCTACTGGGTTCCCATTCAGAATTGGGCTTCACTTACCAATTGAGAACTGAATCAATTAGTACCAGTTCTTTTGCAACTTTTCCCTTGATAGCTTTCGTTTGAAAATAAACACCTCAAATACTCCTTGTGGTACTATGTCCAAGCAATCATTGTGCAGTTGGTTATGGTCAATAGGGCAATACATTTTATCTGAATGACCAATTAATATCTTGAGTAAGGGTCTAGAAGTTTAGGGAGAGTGCAATACAAATTCAATGTTCTTCAGCTATATTTATTGAACCTTAAAACATCCCTCCTCCTGACAGGGAAGGCCCAAGTTTGTCTCAGCCATCGGGTGGTGAATTAACATTTGCTCAATACTACAATGAGACAGAGGTTTGAGTGTGGAACTAACTAAGCCAAGTTGGTTCCAATCTTTAAAAAGAGAGACATAATGTTGATGATTCAGAGCTAGTCAACAATCAAGCACTTGTGCCATTAACTACAACTCAGTCACATTGACCAATCATTCACACCAAGCGTAAGAAACCTTTGTCACTTCTTACTGGATAGTTGGAAGACAAACTGGTCTAGATTCTCCCTCATCACCAGTATTTCAGCTTGAGCACAAGCCAGATATCAGTTTAATTCCCTATAGCTGATTGTGAAGTATTACAATCAACAGTGAGGGACAAATCACTGACAATAGTCATTTCTCCAATATTGACAGCTTTCCCCATCAGCCACTGCTTCATCCAGCAGCTCAAAATTCTGCTTTCATACAGGAATTACTTTCCCTCAAGTTGCTGGCTGTTTTCATCTGGGAATTGGGGATTTGTAGAATTCCCAGTGCAGAGAGAGATACAGAACAAGGAAAACATCATGCAGTTCATCAACTTGACTCCAGCTGTTGGCC
This sequence comes from Isurus oxyrinchus, assembly GCA_026770705.1. NCBI lineage: Eukaryota > Metazoa > Chordata > Chondrichthyes > Lamniformes > Lamnidae > Isurus > Isurus oxyrinchus. Next base: position 47,224,949 of record JANJGN010000023.1, read on the forward strand.
AGGAACAATCTGCTCCAACACCTTCAACTGGTTTCACAGACTGAGAAAGGAATCTGGAAGTTCTTTCTTTAACACCCAAACCTAAGTTGGGCAAAGCTTCCCAATAACAATCTAGACTTATATCAGTTATCAATCCCATTGCCTGTAATAGTCCACCTTGACCCTCACAGGTCAGAGAACACCCTGTCCACACAACAACCCAATCTGTTTCCCTAACTGAAAATCCAACTCCCAAACCACAGCCCTTTTAAAAAGCTCCCAATCAGCTCATTAGCTGCTTCAGCTGGACAATCAATTAGATAGAGATTGAAAGCAATGAGATCCTAAGTGAATGGATGATTTGGTTTAATTGGTTTAACCCGAAAGATTCCTAAGTGGATGGAACAGACACAAAAACAATTCAAAGAGACAAACGTTAAAAGCTAAATTGGAGAATATCAAAGAAAGCTGAAGAGAGGAGGAGGCTAAGTAATGTTTCATCAGTGGGTTTAAATGTATGAGTTATATTCTATTCATATTTCATGAACATGGCAACTCCTAAAACCTTTGTACCATTTTTAAGTATTTCTTGAAATTTGTAGCTGAAGGTTAATCAACTACAGAGCATGGATTCAAAGTTAGACGGTATGCCACGTCATTCTATCATTGAAAGGGATGAAGACATCTTGACATGAGGATCAGAGTCAAAACTCCACCGGTTTAAGTTACCACCACCTGCTCAAATATTCAAGTGGTGTTAGTGCCTCAACAACAACTTGTATTTATACAGCACTTTTAACATGGAAAAATATCACAGGGATCTTCACAGAACTGGGAGGACGGACATACGATGAATCAAGGAAGGAGATGTTATAGGAGAGAGAAGCAAAAGCCTGATCAAAGAGCTGGGGTTGGATCTCAAGGAGAAGGTGGCAGAGGTTTTAGGGAGGGAATTCTGGAATGACCTGGAAGACTGAAGATACATCTGTGCTCAATGGGACCAAGAGGGAGATACGCAAGGTGTCAGAGTAGGAGGAACAGAAATTTTGGGAAGGTGTAGTAAAAATTGAGAAGTTTGAGGTTGACAATAATAAATTTGAGGTTTTAGACAGCTAACTGGCACTGAGGACAGGAGCAATGACAATCAGTTATGGGCAAGAGTTTGTTCCGCAGAGGTTTGGATAAGTTGGCTTTATGGAGGCCAATCAGGAGAGTGTTGGTACAATCAGGCAAGAAGGTGAAAAATCAATGGATAAGCAGGATTTGTAACATGGAGTAGAGGTGGATAGGGAACACTGAGGTACATTAGTGCAATGTTTGTTACTGCACTAGTAATCCAGGACAATCCACAGATTACATGTTCAAATCCCACTTTAGCATTTTGAGCATAGAGTCATAGGGTCATAGAGGTCTACAGCACAGCAAAAGGCCCCTCGGCCCATCGAATCTGTGCCAGTCAAACAAGTACCTAACTATTCTAATCCCATTTTCCAGCATGAAGCTCATAGCCTTGTATGCCATGGCATTACAAGTGCACATCCAAATACTTCTTAAATATAATGAGGGTTTCTGCCTCTACCAACTATTCAGGCAGTGAGTTTCAGATTCTCACTACCTTCTGGATGAAAAAGTTCTTCATCACATCCCCTCTAAACTTCCTGTCCCTTACATTAAACCTATGCCCCCTGGTAATTGATCCCTCCACTAAGTGGAAAAGTTCCTTCCTATCTACCCTACCTATACCCCTCATAATTTTAGACACCTCAATCATGTCCCCCCTCAATCTCCTCTGCTCCAGGGAAAATAACCTCAGTCTATACAATCTCTCCTCATAACTAAAACTCTCCAGCCCAGGCAACATCCTGGTAAATCTCCTCTGCACTCTCTCTAGTGCAATCACATCCTTCCTATTATGCAGATTCCAGAACTGCACGCAATATTCTAGCTGTCGCCTCACCAGCATTTTATACAGTCCCAGCATAACCTCCCTGCTCTTATATTCTACGCCTCAGCTAATAAAGGCAAGTATCCCATATGCTTTCTTAACCACCTTATCAACCTGTTAACCTAAGGTGGATATGCACACCAAGGTCCCTCTGATCCTTGGAATTTCCCAGGGTCCTACCATTCATCGTGTATTCCCATGCCTTGTTTGTCCTGCCCAAATGCATCACCTCACACTTATCCGGATTAAATTCCATTTGCCACTGATCAGCCCATCTGACCAGCCCATCTATATCCTCCTGTAATCTAAGGCTATCCTCCTCATTATTTACCACCCCACCAAGTTTCATGTCATCCTCTAACGTACTGATCAACCCTCCTAAATTCAAGTCTAAATTGTTTATTTATACCATAAACAGCAAGGGACCCAACAACAATCCCTGTGGAACCCCACTGGACGCAGGCATCCAATCACAAAAACACCCCTCTGCTTCCTGCCACTCAGCCAATTCTTGATCCAATTTACCAAAATGCCTTGGATGCCAAGGGCTCTTACCTTAGCTATCAGTCCCCCCAGGTGGGACCTTATCAAAAGCCTTGCTGAAGTCCAAGTAGACTATGCATTGCCCTCATCCTCATACCTGGTCGCCTCTTCGAAAAATTCAATCAAATTGATTGGACATGACCTCCCCTTAACAAAACCATGCTGACTGTCCTTCATTAATCCCTGCCTCTCCAAACGTAGATTAATTTTATCCCTCAGAATTGCTTCCAATGTTTTCCCCACCACTGAGGTTAGACTGACTGACCTGTAGTTCCCTTGTTTATCCCTTCCTCCCTTCTTGAATAACAGTACCACATTGGCTGTCCTCCAGTCCTCTGGCACCTCTCCTGTGGCTAGAGAGGTATTGAAAATTATTGCCAGCGCCCCCACTATCTCCTCCCTTTCCTCACTCAACAGCCTTTGAACTCAAAATAGAAATTTGGAAGTAAGAGACCCTGAAGCTGTTGGATTGAGTAAGACCCTCCCCCTGGTCTAAAGGTCCTTCTTTTGGATACCAACAGCACACAACAGCTTGGTGTATCACCATCTTTATTAAACCACTAAGCAAAAGTACATTCTCATGATAACACTTGTTGTTTAGCTTCCCTTCGAGTTGGAATCTGTCTCGGTGGTCAATCTGATGACAAATCCTCTATGTGCATATTCTGAGCAACTGGACAAATTGCTCTAACTGCTGCAATAAAGATGATTCTATGGGCTGTTTATTGCTTTCCTGTAGCCCTGTGCCATATAAGGTAAATCCATGCTTTCTCCAGATGTTCCCTGGCCTCTTGAAGGTCCCACTTGAGGTACCATCGCCAGCTTGACTCTGCCTTGTTATCTCCAGAGCTGGGAGAAAGTGACACATTTATTTTCCCTCAGTCTGTTTATCTTCCCTGGTATGAGCCCTCCTACAGGTGAAGCAATTTTTTAGAACTTGCTGATTCCAGCAAGGCTTTGCCTTGACAAAGTTGACCATCATGCTTTGGGTGTTTTGAGCCCACAGTGCAGTTCAGTCTATGCACCCTGGATCTCGCTAGGCACTGACCAATGAGGACTCACTGTGGCTCTTCTTCCTGAGTTGCTGTTGCTGCCTCTGCGCAGCCAGGAGCTTCAATCACTCTCTTCTCCGTCGTCTTCATGCTCTGTAGGCCATCTGGCGTACAGCTAGTTCACCAGGCACCATGACCCTGATATATGCCTCCTGCAGGATGAAAGAGTGAGACACATGGTTAGCATGGATGCATTAAGAACCTGTCCTGGTTAAGTATGAAGTCCCCTTGGTAGTGGAGGGGGTGGGGGGGTTAATAGCTTTGGAGCATTTGGTGGCTCCTTGATGCCTCTGCATTGCTTGAGTGGGCAGATAATCTAGAAGCCCAATCCCAATCATATGAATATAAAAGCAAAAAACTGCAGATGTTGGAAATCTAAAACAAAAACAAAATGCCTGGAAAAACTCAGCAGGTCTGGCAGCATCTGCGGAGAGGAAAACATTTAACGTTTCGAGTCTGAATGACCCTTTAACAGAACTAAGTAAAAATAGAAGAGAGGTGAAATATAAGCTGGTTTCGGGGGGGACAAGTAGAGCTTGATAGACGGCCAGTGATAGGTGGAGATAACCGAAAGATGTCACAGACAAAAGGACAAAAAGGTGTTGAAAGTTGTGATATTATCTAAGGAATGTGCTAATTAAGGGTAGAAAGCAGGACCAGCAAGGTACAGATAGCCCTAGTGGGGGTGGGGTGAAGGAATCGAAAAAGGCTAAAAGATAGAGATAAAGCAATGGATGGAAATAAATTTAAAAATAATGGAAATAGTGGGAAAAGAAAAATCTATATAAGTTATTGGAAAAAAAGTGGGGGATTGGAAAGGGGGCGGGGATGGAGGACAGAGTTCATCACCTAAAATCGTTGAACTCAATATTCAGTCCGGACGGCTGTAAAGTATCTAATCGGAAGATGAGGTGCTGTTCTTCCGGTTTGTGTTGAGCTTCACTGGAACAATGCAGCAGGCCAAGGATGGACATGTGGGCATGAGAGCAGGGTGGAGTGTTGAAATGGCAAGAGACAGGGTGGTCTGGGTAATGCTTGTGGACAGATCGAAGGTGTTCTGAAAAGCGGTCACCCAGTCTGCGTTTGGTCTCGCCAATGTAGAGGAAACTGATTTGGGAGCAATGAATGCAGTAGACCAAATTAAGGGAAGTGCAAGTGAAATGCTGCTTCACTTGAAAGGAGTGTTTGGGCCCTTGGACGGTGAGGAGAGGGGAAGTAAAGGGGCAGTTGTTGCATATTCTGGGTTTGCATGGGATGGTGCCATGGGAGGAGGTTGAGGTTTAGGGGGTGATGGAGGAGAGGACCAAGGTGTCCCAGAGGGAACGATCGCTGCGGAATGCCACCAGGGGAGGTGCAGGGACCATGTGTTTGGTGGTGGCATCATGCTGGAGTTGGCGGAAATGGCGGAAGATGATTCTTTGAATGCAGAGGCTGGTGAGGTGATAAGTGAGGACAAGGGGGACCCTATCATATTTCTGGGAGGGAGAGAAAGGTATAAGGGCGGATGGGTGGGAGATGGGCCAGACACAGTTGAGGGTCCTGTCAACCACCGTGTATGGAATACTTCGGTTAAGGAAGAAGGAAGACATGTCAGAGGAACTGTTTTTGAAAGAGGCTTCATCTGAACAGATGTGACGGGGGTGAAGGAACTGAGAGAATGGGATGGAGTCCTTACAGGAAGCGGGGTGTGAGGAGCTGTAGTTGAGGTAGCTGTGGGAGTCGATAGGCTTGTAATGGATATTGG